>CAMTDV010000012.1:21323129-22738129 GCA_947069175.1 Scalesia atractyloides | reverse complement strand
GCTGAGAGACTGGCGGCGACTGTAAGGCAGAAGTCTAGCTTAGTTCAAAGGCGAGAGCGAACAGAATACAGCGGCGATGCCGTTCTATTCAGGGGCGGCAGCAGCGGCGGAACCCTAATCTGAGTAGGTGGTGGTCGATGATGTGTTGATGTCGGCGTGCCCCTAACAGGCGGCTGGGGTTGGTTTATGTGTACAATCAAGAGCTTGCCTAAGCTCTGATACTAGTTTTTAGGATCAAACGAGCAATACACAAACACAAACAAACAAAAAAGCAGTAAACGAGGTTTGGCCGTACGTCAACGAGGGCAACTAGGGTTTCGTATTTATGAGTGATGATAATTAAAAGTACGGGAGAGTGTTTATATAGACAAGCTAACTAGGGTTTAGCCTTGTCTAAACGTAATTAACTAGAATGGACAACTGGGATGAGCTATTAGAGCAGGTCAGTCTCACATTCTGCTCCCTTTCTATTTAGCGGTTGTCCCAAGATGTGGGCTTAAGCCTACACCATATTGTAACAGTATCAACTTGTTAGAGACTTAGAGCAGGAGATAAAACATGTCATGTTGTTCCTATTGTCAAGTTGATGTGCAACTGGCCAAGTAGCTTAGATTTACACTATGTAGATAGATTTAGTTATCTGATATATAGCGTGTGTATTGTAAGTTTACACATGAGTTAAAATGAGAAAGATGTAGTATTATATCTCATCTGTTTACCCAATGGGGTTTCTATTAGACTATATATTATTGTTATTAGTGTGAGCCCACGGGCCCAGGTTAGTTGTTCCTAGGGTTTCGTTGTAATCCCTATTGAATCAATAAAGCATTTAGTCTCTTACCTTTTTGTAGTTTCCACCCCATTAATCACATTTTCTCCCTTTGTTCTTTATCTCAAATTCGTTGTTAGTTAGCTCTGAGTGTTATGATTCACGTGAAATCGTTTTCTGATGACTGTTGCCTCGAATACTTTCATGGTATCAGAGTCTATGATTCATTCGGGAGAGTCTTACTTTGTATTTAGAGAGTTGTACTCACGGAGTATGTTTTGAAAATCAGTTTTCGAGCGACAATTGAATCTCACATCTACAACCATCGCATCCACAACCCTCAAATTAGTAACCCTGAAAAAAACTTCGCCAGAAAACCACCGATGCGCCAACGCCGGCCGCTCTCCTGCCGGCGTGTGAGGCCATGTCCAACATTGGACAGTCGTCGGCGTTCTTTCCTTGCCGACACTCAGTGATCTGATCACGTCTGTGTTGTTTATTTTTTTTGTTTTGAGCACTTGTGGTTCTACATTTGTTTATCAGACCTGCTGAACTGTTGTTCATTTGAATTTTGGTGAGTAGCTGGTACCCTTTAATCCTTGTTGCACCCAACTTGTTTTACTCCTGATAAGTTTTGATATCAGGGTTTTGACTTGTACTTTGACTTATGGTCATACTTTGGATTGACCTTCCGTTTCTGATTTGGACTTAACTTATTATTTAAGTTTTCATCTTTTGTTACTATGATTTGACCTTTGACAAGGCCAGACTTCTGGCTTCACCGCTTGTTTTTGCTCTATTCGGGTTTCTGGTCTGATTTGGTCGGGTCTGACGTCTTAATACTAAACTTTCTGATTTGGGAGTTCTGGTTCTGATCTTAATTTCAGAATTCTGGTTTGATTTCTGATCTTTGATCTTTGTTTAACTTATAATCTTCGTTATCAGTGTTTACATGGGTTTCTATTCTGGTTGGAAATTTGTATGTCTTGTCCTTGTTATGAGTCTGACCTTTTGGTTCTGGAATTTGGATTCATGTTCTGTTCGAGCTGTTTTTTTTGTCCGGCTTGGATACGTTCGCATTCGGGGTCTTATTATGTTTTAGTAATCAAATTGGGTTTCTTTTTGGATTTGATCGCAAGATCGGTTTGGGTTACTACAGTTGGGTTCCAGTTTTGCTTTGGATATTGTCAGGCAAACAACTCTGGTCTTTGTACTTTGACACATCATTTGATTCGATCGCAAGATTGAGTTTTGGTTTCGTTTTGATCCCAAGATCGGTTTGGGTTTCTTTCGGGTTCGAGTCCCAAGATCGGTTTGGGTGTTTTTTTTGGTTCGATCTCCATGAGAGTTGACTTTGGTTTTGAGGATTTCTGCATCATAAGTTTGATGCTTGGTCAATTTTGGGTTTGTTTGTGGATAGAGAGTTGTATCATTTTTATGTGATCATTGTGTTGAGCAAACATCTAATGTTGTTGCTCGGGGGGGATTAGGTTGCTTATGTTTGTGTCCGTGTTTATGTTAACCACCATGTTGTAGCTCAGAGGGAGTCTTTATGTGATCATTTTGGGATTTAGGTATGGTTACACTATTATGTGTGATCATTTTGTTGTGTCATCATTTCTTTGAATGATCATTTTGGGGTTTGAGTTCGGTTACGCTCTTACTTCCATGAGTAATGAGTGTAGTGGATCTTTTGGGCTAATTGGGTTGTTGGTCTACATATTGTTCGATCTATTCTTGATTTGAAGATTCAAATAGTTGATGTTGCTATTTGGGATGTCTTGCTTCGCTTCCGACAATTAGCTAGTTTTGATGGTCCATTTGCTTCTATTCTACTTTTGATGATGTGTATTTGAAGCTGTTTAAGGAATTTATTAAAGCCTTGCGTAAGAAAATTTTGCTATATTCGTAACAAGCTGGGCATGATTAACATCTTTTCTCTAGCTTGAGGGGGAGTGTAAGAAAATGTCTTAGGTAATATTATATTGATATGGTATCCACTTGTTAAAGCAGGAGATAAGAAATGTCAAGTTGATGTGTAAGTGGCCAAGTAGCTTAGATTTACTCTATCTAGATAGATATAGTTCGACATATGGTGTGCGTATTGTAAGTTTACCGATGAGTTAAAATGAGAAAGATGTAGTCTTATATCTCTTTTGTTCACCCAATGGGGTAATGGGGTTTCCACCCCATTGGTCTCATTTTCTCTATTTGTTCTTTATTTGGAATTCATCATTAGTTCTTATGATTATTACCTCGAATTCTTACACTTACGTTGTCACCATGTTTATGATTCTTATATGATCGTCACACTTGCATAAAAATTACTTAATAATAAAGTTAGAAAATGCTGGTGCTAGATGAGATTGAGTCATTGACCATCGCAAATTTGTAATAAAAAATAGTGATGGACATGGATTACAGTTAAGCATGAGATGGAACCTTGAAGAGCATAGCAAATATGGTAGAAAGGAAATGAAGTTAAGAGGCTAAATTATTTTCTTTTGTATCTAAATGGTCTAGTGGGATATAGGATGACACCACTGGCGGATCTAGAAGAAAAAATTCAGGGTATTCCCATTTTTTTACCGTACATTCATAGTTTCATACAATGTAAATGAAAAAGAATATGATAATTAATAAAGTTATATAAATACCTAATAGATTTCTCTTCGTTCGTTGTTTTTATAAAGCTTGAAGTCGAGTTACATCGTTTTTTGTTACTTTATCACATGTTTCTCTTTCGACCATATAAACTATAGCATTGTTCAAATAATCCTTACTCATTCGATTGCGTAAATCCGTCTTGACACGCTTCACTTTAGAAAAATATCTTTCAACAGTTGTGGTTGCAACCAGTAAAACCGACACTAGCTTTAATATCCGATAAACCAAAGAAAGAGCGATATTTTCTAGTTTCCACCATTAGACGAACAATGTCACATATTCCATTTAAGTTTGCAAATCTACCATCTTTTCTTAAAGTGTGATAAAAGACCTTAAGATCACTTAAAAATACCCTCTTTCTTTCGTGCTAATATCATTTGGATACATCTCAGAAAATGCCATTATCTTAGATGTATCAAACTTAGATCACCAATCACAAGGGTCTAAACCCAACTTATTTTCTAGCAAAGTAGTAATGACATTCTTTCGGTTTCTTGGATCACCATAACTTTCCGTCATATCTAACATTGTAATATTGTTTTTTTTCACAAAAAGGCATCTTTTCCAACATCGAATCAAACTCGCTTTGTCATAAATCATTCAATACTTGTTTGTTCCGTTCATCTACTTAGCCGCTTCTAGCTTGACTTTTTTAAAATGTTTCGATAATAGCGTTTGTGTGGCCTAAAACATATTCCATCAAGTGCGTATAAAAACAAATTCAAGTTTTTTAAAATATGATAGAATACCTTTCGCACTAGATGGTTTTTAAGTGCAATCTTCTTCTCTAACATAACAAAGTACGTCAACAACTTACAGAATAATCTAAGCAAACTTATGATTGTTCTATGACGAGAACCCATCATGTACCTTCGGCTCGTACAAGGAAAACCCTTTTGGTTTAATCCTTTTCCGGTCTTAGTTTCACCTTTAAGAAATTATTTTTCCATACTCTTTTTTGCCTCCTGAATCATATTTTTTTCGTTTGCAAGAAGCAGAAATTATATAACAAGTTAACAACCATGGAAAGGTATTCATAAAAAGTGTTAACACTGGGATCCTTTTTGCAACAACCACAATCACTAACTGAAGTTGATGAGCTAAGCAATGTATGTAATGTGCTGCTTGATTATCTCTCAAAATCAAAGATTTTAAACGATTAAACCCTCCTCGCATGTTGCTTGCATCGTCATAACCTTGACCACTTATCTTATCCGTTTTAGTGAAAATATGAAACTTGTTACTTTCCTAGATCTATGCTCAACTTGTTATTTGCTAATAAAGAAACAATGGCTTGTTTGAGTTGAAGATGATGTACATGTCACATGAGCAAATCCAACAAAACTCTCTTTAACAACTCTTAGTTTATCGACATATCTTATAATTATAGTCATTTGTTCGTTTAAAGATACGTCACTAGACTCATTTACTAACAACTCAAAAGACATTGTCTTTAACTTCTTTGCAAATGATTTTAGTTACTTCTTTTGCAAAACATAAAACATTCCATAATCTCATTTTGTATTGATGGACCAGCCAATTTATTATTCTTTTTTGCATTCCCTAATGTGTGCTTACCAATATCCTGGTTATTATCGCTAATCAACTTTAAAGTTGAAAAACAAGACCTTTAGAAAAGAATTCTTCCGATTCATCATGACTACGAAATGGTAAAGAATTTTCTTCTTTACTTATTTTAGTGAGTGCCAAATGAATGGATCGATTTTGTTTCAAGAGATTGTCACATTTTTGCACCGCTCGCCTTACTGCCTTACTATGATAACTGTCAATTTTCCTAGCATGGTCTTCTAAGGCACCCTTTGTACTATAATTACAAAAGCCTTCCAATGAATAAAAATTACTCTTTTCCACCTTGATTACCAACATTTTTTTAAACAAGTAACAAGATAAGCAATATGCTTTGTCTACTTTAGAATTATATTTTAACCACAGGTACTCATCAAACCATTCTACAACAAAGCGTCTCGGCTTACCATCTAAGTCTTTGAATGGAAACCTCATAGGTGGTCTATCAAAGGGATCGGAAGATTGCAAATCGGTTTTGATTAAGTGGTTCTGTTCGTAGTGATAGATTCTTGTTAGAAACTTATTTCCGTTTCGTGGTCACGATGAAAAGGAAGAATCTCTTTCTAAAGGTCTATTTCAACTTTAAAGTTGATTAGTGATAATAATCCAGATATTGATAAGCTTACATTAGGGAATGCAAAAATAATAATAAATGGACATGCCCATCAATACAAAAAGAGATTATTGAATGCTTTGCGAATTAAGTAACCAAAATCAAATCATTTGCGAAGAGATTAAGATGATGTGTAGTAGATGAGTCTAGTGACATATCTTTAAAGGAACAAATGGTTGTAGTAGTGAGATATGTTGATATACTCGGAGTTGTTAGAGAGAGTTTTATTGGAATTGCTCGTGTGACAGTTACATATTCTTCAACTCTTAAACAAGCCATTGTTTCTTTATTAGCAAATAACAAGTTGATCACAGATCAAGTAAGTAATAAGTTTCGTACTTTAATAGAGATTATTTGATTTGTCGTTTATTTTTGTTAAAACATGTAAGGTTAGGATGGTGCAAACAACATGCAGAGAGAGTTTAATGGTTTAAAGACTTTAATTTTGAGAGATAATCCATAAGCACAATATATACATTGCTTTGCTCATCAACTTCAGTTAATGATTGCGGCTCTTGCATAAAAACATCTCAGTGTTAAAAACTTTTTATGAATACCTTTTCCATTTTTGTTAATACGGTTTCTGCTTCTTGCATACAAAAAGATATGATACGGGAGGTAAAATAAGAGAGTGGAAAAAGTTCTTAAAGGTGAGTTAAGACCCATAAAGGATAACATAGAGGTTTCATGAGTCGGAGATACACGATGACGTTCTCATCATAGAAAAATCATAAGTTTGCTTAGATTGTTTCCTATAGTTTTCAACGTACTTCGTTATGTGACAGATGAAGGAGATTGCACACAACGATCTAATGCAAAAGGTATTCTCACACTTTGAAAAACTTGAACTTGTTTTTTACATACACTTGATGGAAGATGTTTAGGCCACACAAATGCTCTCTCAAAACTTCTTAAAAAAGTCGAGACTTATTAAAAACGGCTAAGTTGTTAAACAGAACAAAATGGGCATGGAATGATTTAAAGACAAAATGGATTTGATTCGATGTTGGAAAATGTGACTTCTTTTTTCTAAAAACCAATATTATGATGTTAGAAATGACGAAAAGTTATAGTAATCTAAGAAATCGATAGAATATCATTATTATTTCACATCATTTTAGAGTTGACATTTTTCATACAATTTTAGATTTGCAAATTCAAGATTTTGGAAATAGGTTCAATAAGGAAACTACTTTGTTTGTAAATATGTGAGGTTTAAATCCTTGTGATTGGTTTTCTATGTTTGACACATCTAAGATAGTGGCATTTTCTGAGATGTAGTATCTGGATGATTTTAGTACAAAAGAAAGATGATGTCTTTGAGTGATCTTAAAGTCTTTTATCACACTTCAAGAAAACATGATAGATTTGCAAACTTGAACGGAATATATGACCTTGTTTGTCTAATGATGGAAATCGGAGAACATTGTTCTTTTCCTTTGGTTTATCGGATATAGTTAAATCAGAGAATTGTGTTGTATTAGAAGTTGTGATTAGGGTTACATTAGATGTGGTTTATATAGACCACAAGGTTACGCTTCTAACCATATACTAACACAATATTATATTTTGTCTAATACTCCCCCACAAACTAAGCACGCGGGAGTGACTTTGTTTGAAAACTTAAAAACATAAAAAAAAAAAACAAAGTTGGTCTTCATTCTTTTCCTCCTTGCTTTCACCTTGTTCTTCAGCAACACCTTGTTCTCCCGCAACAATTCTTAGACAGCAACACTTGTGTAAGGTTTTTTTTTTAACTGTTTTTTTTTTCAACCGACAATTTTAATAGGAATTTGTTTCCCCTTGTCGGTCTTCTCCCCTATCAAGACCTCTTTGTTTTTTCTTGTGAGGTGTTAGTCGCCGGAAAAAAGGCCACTGTTGTAATGTGGCTGCGACGACTTAGGGTTTTGATTATTGCAGGTTATTTCTGCAACCCTAAGCGCTGGGAGGTATGGTTGTTTGTAGCAACAACGACTGCTTGTTTGTATCGACTTAGGGTTTTGATTATTGCAGGTTATTTCTGCAACCCTAAATGCTGGGAGGTATGGTTATTTGTAGGAGCAACGATTGCTTATTTGTATCAGCGACAACTGACGGAGCTAGGGTTTCATGGTGATGACGGCGGCGGCTAGGGTTAGGGTTACCGGCGGCGGCTAGGGTTCTGGTTGTTGCGGCGGTGGTGGTTGTCGGCTTTAGTGTAAAATGATGGTATTTGTGGTGGCGGCTAGGGTTTCGCCATGGGTGGAAGCAATTCCGGTGATGTTGGTGTTGTGATGGTTAAGGGCGGCAGAAGGGTAGAAAAGGAAGACTGTGCGCAATTTTGTGGTGGTGGTAGGGCGGCGGTGGTCGGCCGCCCCACCGGTGGTTGTACTCCAAAGCTCTGATACCAAGTTAAATCAGAGAATTGTGTTGTATTAGAAGTTGTGATTAGGGTTACATTAGATGTGGTTTATATAGACCACAAGATTACGCTTCTAACCCTATACTAACACAATATTATATTTTGTCTAATAGATATTAAAGCTAGAGTTGGTTTTACCGGTTGCAATGTAACTGTTGAAAACTGTTTTTCTAAATTGAAGCTTATCAAGACGACAATCAAACAACGATAATTTAAACAACACTCTAGTTTGCGCGGTGCAAAGAGACATTTGATAAAGTAATAGATAACAACGTAATGGCTATATTTCAAGCTTTAAGAAACCAAAGAGAGAAATCTATTAGATATTTGTTTTAAGTCTTTTTTATTATCGTGTTTTCTTTTTCATTTACATGGTTTGAACCCAATCCTCTCTTTCTACATACACATAAATATTAGGAGTTGTTTGGTAGTCTCTTTATGATTGCATTCAGAGGTTACATCTCTGAATCTACACCTGGCAAAACGGGTGGGTCGGGTGGCGGGTTAAAATGAGTTCAAGTCGATTAAAAAAAGGGTTGTTTTAGTTTGGCTTGGAACAGGTTGGCGTCAGGAAGGGTTTCAGTTCGGTCAGTTTACAAAGTATTTTTTAAGAACGTTTGTAACAACAGTATATCATCCATCTTCACTTCATATTAACATCTTTGCACCATTAATCAAATTTCCACTATAAATTCATTGAATTTTGTATACAAATGCAGCACAAATGATACTATCACCACGGCTCAGTAGGTTTTTTACAAAACTAATCAACTTTATACATGATCGAGCACTTGGTGTTAAAAAATAAACAAAAAAACACTGTTTTTTTATTTGCATTGTTTCAGCTTTACCGGAAGCAGATCAAAGACCAAATTAACACAAAAAAGAAAATCAGAAAAACAGTGGATTCAAAGGGGTTATGTAAGAAAACAAAAAAATAAAACCTGGATTTAAAGGGGTTATGTCACAAAAAAAATCAAACCTGATAACAAAACTGGTTGGAATTTCAATTCTATATCTCTCCAAACTATGATCGGTGAAACAGAAAGAGAGTTGTGCCAGTTGTATGGCGTTAAGAAGACATTTGAACCCTAGATCCCGGCTTGTCTCCGGTGAGAATAGCGAAGAAGGGAAGCAACGTCAGTCAATTTAGCGTTGCTTAATTTCTAGCCAAAAGGGAAGCAACGTCTTGATTATACCTGGCAAAGCGAGCGTGTCGGGTTGGGTGACATGGGTTCGGGTCGACATGGTTTCGGTAAAAAAAGTGATGATCTGTTTTTAACTTTATGTTTTTGGTTAGTGATGATCTGTTTTTACCTTCATGTTTCGAGTTACTCACTCCTCAATCAACCCATATTCACATATCAACATTCAATTTTCATTCAAAATTTATGAATTCTATTCCATAATTCTCCCTAGACTTTGATCAAACATCTAGTGAGCATTCCATTGGTATGCTCCACAATCGCCACTGAAGAACACTTATTACCTGAGCCATACCAAAATCGAATTTGTGAATGCCAAGAAGAACGATTGCAGAAGAACAATTGATTGGAGAACAGTCAAGAAATTGAAGAACAAATTACATAAGAGCAATGGAGGAAAAAAAGAACGAATTTCAAAAAAAGGATGATTATAGAAGAATGAACCTGTGAATAGTCCACTTGGAACAAGAAACCGATTGGAGTCCAAGATATTGAAAGCAAAACGTCGTTGATTTTGGAATCAACAAGATCGATGTAGAAGATGATTTCAGAGACGAATTGATTTCAGGTTCACTCTTCAGAGACCCGTTCTATTTCTCTGCAACGCAAGTTCACCAGCTCTTTCTCTGCAATCCAATTTCACCGGCTCTGGATCTCTTCTTGACCGGCTCTAATCATTGAAGCTTTTTCATCTTTTTTATTTTGACCCATCAGAAAGTACATTAAACCCAAATCAACCCAGGAAGTTATTGTTGTGACCCATAGAGACCCAAAATCAACATGACTTTTGCGAGGTCTATCTGAATCGGTCATAGGCAGAGTGTGTTTGGTTAACTTTAAAGACATTTCTTAATGGTTCGTGGAGCCTCTCAATGGCTCAACACAAGGTTTCCAAACAACCCCTTAGAGTTACTGATATAATGACAAAGTTCAAAAATGCTCATTTAATTTAGTAATTTTGTAAATATGTGAATGAAGGCTTCTAAACTAGTGGTGTAAAGCATGTATCATTTGAATGTGAAATGCGTAATTTAAGGGCCGTTTCAACTACACTACATATCACATTTTACACTCTTATCCTGAAATAGTAAATTAAATTGATTGTAAATTTAATTTTTGTTATTAAAATGTGTGTTGGTTATTTATTTTTAGTGTTGAGTTTTCAATAAATATGAAAATTATGTAATAAACAAATGATATCCAACATAAAATTTGTTGCAAATTTAATGAATATAATCTTTATTTCCTAAGAGTTGGTAGTGTGCTATATAAGGCCCATAGTGGTAGAGGAGGTGAATAGCAAGGTGGTGGTATTGCTTTGTTTCTTTCAGCCTGCCTGTTCATCTTCTGTGTGTTTTTCATTTTCCGAACATCAAGAAAGATGGCTTCTTCGAGTGAAAACATAGGTGAATTATTTTTCTTATCAACATTTTCTAATTAGCTAACATTCAGTTGCTAATTGCTTGACATGGTATAGTGTGTGTTCCTTGTGGCTTCTTTTTCATTGTTAAAGTAAGTTCTTGTTTGATCGAATTTGTTGGTTTAAAGAGGTTATCTTGACACTAAAAGTTATACTTTTAAAAACTTTAGTTCTGTGATTTTTTTAAATAAGTAATGTTTTCTATACTATGATGATATCCACATCTCTTTTCATTATCCTTATTTCCTAACATAGTATTTATATCAAAAAATTTAGTATATCACTAAATACATAGTAGAACTTAATTACAATTCATTTGCCACAACCTCATGACTTGCACTCTATTTTTAAAAACACTTGCAATCTTATTATCATTATTTTATTTTTTGGAAGCGTCGTCCCTACTAATTTGTCCTTTTTTGAATGATTGTCTTGATTCACCTGTTTAAACAAACGTAAAATTCAATACCTATTATATTATGAAAGGGAGGTTTCAATAGCGTTGGTGTGCTAACATGAACTGGTTTTATTTTTAAAGCGTTTTTTGTTTACCCCTTCTTTACTCAAGTTAATTTCTTTTCTTTAACCAATTTACATTTTTCTGTCCTTGAAGTCTTGTAATGCTTATTTTTGTAGTCATTTTGACGTTAACTTGGGTATCTTTTATCATCTTATCGACGTTAATTTTTTACAGGGTGATACTAATCTACAAGTGGTCGAAACCAAACCTTACATATTTTCCGTTGCATCTATACTCAACACAAATTACTATCGTACCACACAAGAAAATGCGAAAAAATTGCTACCCGTCGCAAAGCACACTTACTATGACTCTAGTTTTGTTAAAAAAAAAAATTTGGGTCTAACTTGGTTAATTTAATAATTATTAATTAATTAATTTTCCCTAATTTCCTTTAATCCATCCTCAAAGTTCTCACAGGTCATAACCTATCACCTTCAGATTTGCAAGAACAAACCGTTAAAAAGTAACGATGGTGCCAGAGTTCTGTACTCCTCTTTCGTCTGCCTGCTATTCATCTCCGCAAATCATTCTCACTCTATTCGTGCTTATCATAACAAGGTAGTGTTAGGATTTAGATCACACACACACGATCAATGAACAAAAGCAATAAGAAAAGTAGACACGAGATTTACGTGGTTCAGTCACAGTGTGTAACCTACGTCCACGGGGGCAACTAGGGTTTGTATTTTTTGAGTGATAATGTTTACAAGTACAAGAGATATATTTATAGGCTAGAATTAGGGTTAGTCCCTTGCTAAACAAGTAACTAAACAACTGGGCCTAAAACACTTAAAGCCCATTAGGGTTAGGGCCGGCCGAACCCTTTCCCTTCTTCTCTCTAATTCTCGACTAGCCTTAATGGGTTGGGCTGAAGACAACATCTCCAACAATATCCCACTTGGTGTCTTCGGACCTCGAACTGCACCATCTCTTCTGTACTTCTGTAAATGAAAATCCCCATTGATCTTCAAATCTCCCTAGTTACCCCGCCTTCTCAGCATTATTCCTGAAGGCTAGCTGAAGCTATAGCTTCAGCTTATCCAGCACCACAACCTTGGTAAACATGTCTGCTGGATTCTTAGCACCTGGGACATTCTTCAGACTGATTGTTCCTTCACTGATCAATCCTCTGACAAAATGATACCTCATCCCTATGTGCTTCGTCTTCCCATGATAAACGAGATTCTTTGCAAGTTTCACTGCACTTTCATTGTCACAATACAACGGGTGGTCAGCTTGATTCTTCCCTAACTCTTTCAGAAAAGCTTTCAACCATACTAGTTCTTTGCAGGCCTTAGCTGTTGCCATGTATTCAGCTTCTGTAGTAGATAAAGCCACACTTTTCTGAAGTCTAGACATCCAACTCACTGTTGTTCCTCCCACTGTAAAGACATATCCTGTAGTGCTTTTAAATGTCTCTTTACAGCCACCCAGGTCGGCATCTGTATAACCCTTGAGAACCACATCTTTTCCTTTAAAACACAACCCCATCTTTGACGTACTTTTCAAATAACGAAGCACCCATTTAATTGCTTCCCAGTGTTCTCTTCCCGGATTTGACATAAAGCGACTGACAACTCCAACTGCGTGTGCTATGTCAGGTCTTGTGCATACCATAGCATACATTAGACTTCCTATAGCAGATGCATAGGGAACTCTATCCATATCAACTTTTTCTTCTTCTGTTCTGGGACACTGATCTTTGGTAAGCTTGATGTGACTTCCTAAAGGCGTGTTTCTAGGCTTGGTCTTCTCACTGTTCATACCAAATCTCTCTAACACTTTTCCGATGTACTTCTCCTAGGATAGTGTCACTGAGCCATCTTTCTTGCTTCTGGTTATACTCATCCCAAGTATCGGTTTGGCTGGACCCAAATCCTTCATCTCGAATTCTTTGGACATTTGCTTCTTTAACTTGCTTATTTCTTTCATATCCGAACCTGCAATTAACATATCATCAACGTAAAGTAACAGTATGATATAGGAGTTGCTAAACTTCTTCAGATAACAGCAATGGTCCATCTGACATCTCTTGTACCCTGACCTCTCCATAAAGTTATCAAACTTTATGTACCACTGTCTAGGTGCCTGTTTAAGACCATACAAACTCTTATTCAACTTGCAGACCCAATTCTCTTTCCTAGCAACCTTGAATCCCTCAGGTTGTGCCATATAAATGTCTTCATCTAGGTCACCATGTAGAAAAGCTGTTTTCACATCTAGTTGCTCTAGATGCAACTTCTCAGCAGCTACAATGCTAAGAACCAACCTGATGGTAGTCATCTTCACCACCGGAGAGAAAATCTCATCATAATCAACTCTCTTTTTCTGCTGAAACCCCTTGACTACTAAACGGGGTTTGTACCGTTTAGAACCATCATGTTCTTCTTTGACCCTGAAGACCCATTTATTTTGTAAAGCTCTTTTATCTGGTGGAAGCTTAACTAAGACCCAAGTCTTATTTTTATCTAAAGAGCTCATCTCATCCTTCATTGCATGCTCCCACTGGAGAAATCTCTCGTCTTGACTGCCTCAGAGTAGCTTTCTGGTTCACCGTTTTCTGTCAAGAGAATATAATTAACTGAAGGATTATATTTATTAGGCGGTTTACTAACTCGGGTGGATCTCCTGACCCAATTTTCTGACTGGTCAGGCTGCTGTGGAGGCTGTTCTTCTTCATGCTCTGAGCTCCCACTGTCAGAGACTTCCCCCGTCTCATTATATCCACCTTCAAACTCTAGTCCTGCGTCATCTTCAGAATCTGATTTGGGTTTTATAACTGGTTCATTCTTTTGACCGTTAGTGTCAAACTCAACCGCTTCTTTCTGAACCTCAGACTTCTCCGTATTCCTGTCTTTGTACAGCTCTGCTTCATTGAATTCGGCATGTTTGCTTCTGACTAGCTTTCTGCTTTCATGACCCCAAAGCCTGTAGCCCATTTTATCGGACCCAAATCCAACAAGCGTATACTTCTTTGCTCTGGCATCTAACTTGTCACCTTCAAGATCAATATCATAAGCACTACACCCGAAGATTCTCAGATGATCATACTCAACTGCTTTACCCTTCCATTCTTCCTGATGAATCTTGAATCCCAACGGTACTGAAGGCCCATGATTGATAAGATAGGCTGCGGTGTTAACCGCATCAGCCCAGAACATTTTTGGGAGCCCTGCGTTTAGTCTCATACTTCTGGCTCTCTCACACAATGTTCTGTTCATCCTCTCTGCAACCACATTCTGTTGCGGAGTTCCTGGAACAGTCTTTATCATCTTGATCCCTCTCTCAGCACAATAATCTGTAAATTCTTTGCTGATGTATTCACCTCCGTTGTCAGACTTTAAGCATTTCACCTTCAAATCAGTTTCAAGTTCAACAGCAGCTTTCCATTTCTTAAATTTATCAAAAACGTCAGATTTATGTTTAAGAAAGTAAACCCATACCTTTCGTGTTGAATCGTCTATGAAGGTTACATAATAGCGAGATCCTTCAGGTGAAGCAACTGATGTCGGCCCGTACACGTCTGAGTGAATCAACTCCAATTTCCGAGCTTTTAGTGCTCTCCCTGTCTTCACAAAAGTCACCCTCTTTTTCTTGCCTAGGATGCACGGTTCACAAAACTCAGACTTGACCTTTTTCAGTTCTGGAAGCTTTCCTTTGGTAACAAGCATCTTCATCCCTTTTTCACTCATGTGACCGAGTCGTTGATGCCATAACTTTGATAGACTCGGCCCATCAGATACTGCATTAACCCCATCGGTTGGTACCTCAACCATGTATAAAGTACCCCTCTTCTTTCCTCTAGCAATGACCATACTGCCCTTTACAACTTTCCATTGTCCTCTACCAAAGTGGACATCATATCCCTGATCATCAAGCTGACCAATTGATATCAACATCCTCTTCAAACCAGGAATGACCCGAACATTCTTCAAGGTCCAAATGGTTCCCAATGGTGTTTTTAAGTCAATGTCTCCAACCCCTGTAATATCAAGACTGTGATTATTAGCCAAACGAACTTTACCAAAGTTACCTGTTCGTAGATTCTTCATATTCTTTGTGCTAGAAGTAGCATGAAACGATGCTCCTGAATCCATAATCCAATCTTCAACAGTATTTTCGACACAACAAATAAGGGCATCCTCTGAATCTGTGGCTGTGGTAGCATTCACCTCCTTTTTATCTCTATGAGGTTTAGTACACTAACTTCTAAAGTGCCCATGCTCATCACAGTTCCAGCACTGTATGTCTTTTCTTGGTTTTGTTGGTCTTGACTTGCTTCTTCGTTTTGACTTTGACCTTCCTCTACTTCCACCTCTATTATTACTTCTCCCTCTCCCTTCAGACTTGTCTCTCCAGAATTCCTCCTCCTTGAGTCCTCATTCAATATCAAGTCACGAACTTTAGCAAAAGTGAGGGTCTCAACTGCCCCAGTGACTGCAGTAATAGTTCCTGACCAGCTGTCAGGTAATGAGGACAAGAGCATGCATGCTTGCAATTCATCATCTATCTTGAATTTTACTGAATTCAAACGAGACAAGTGAGAATTAAATAAATTAATATGCTTAATAACAGAACTTCCCTCTTTCATGCGGGTGTTGACTAACTCCCGTATCAGAAACACCTTGTTGGCAGGAGACGGCTTCTCATACATATTCGACAAAGCCTCTATGATTCCTCGTGCTGAGGTTTGTTCAGAAATATTGTAACCAACATTCATTGAAAGAGTGAGCCTGATAGTTGACATAGCCTTCTTGTCAATGGCTGTCCACTTATCCGTTATAGGTGAAGGAGGAGGCTCTAAGGCTGCATCCAGATCCTTCTGTATCAGCAAATCCTTGATTTGCATCTTCCACCATCCTTCCCATCAAACTTCTCAATTCTGACTTTTCCGTCGTCAGTCATCTTTGCTGAATAACAGAAACTAACCAGAGAACGTGAGAGAATAAACTGCAAAACAACCCTGAAATCTGACCTCGAAAAACATGCAGAAAACCCGAAAAATGCAGCAGCGAAAATCGGTATAGAAAACCCTTCTGTTTGAGCGACGGCGGCTGGAAACCCTAATCTGGTTGGCGGCGGCGATTCTGCGGTTCTGGCAAGGTGGTAGGCGGCGGCTAACAAAACCCTAATCTGGGTTAGGTGGCGGCAGCGGTACCTGGTTGCCCTAGAGTAAAGCTGCGAAACTGCAGCAAGTCGGTGGGTGTCGGCGGCGGAAAACCCTAGCGGCGGCTAGGTGACGGCGGCGAAACCCTAATTAGGGTTTGCGGCGGCGGCTGGAGGTAGGAGGTGGTAGGCGGCTGGTGTGTGTTCTTGATCAAGAGCCCGAGCTCTGATACCAGTTATTAGGATTTAGATCACACACAGACGATCAATAAACAAAAGCAATAAGAAAAGTAGACACGAGATTTACGTGATTCAGTCACAGTGTGTAACCTACGTCCACGGGGCAACTAGGGTTTGTATTTTTTGAGTGATAATGTTTACAAGTACAAGAGATATATTTATAGGCTAGAATTAGGGTTAGTCCTTGCTAAACAAGTAACTAAACAACTGGGCCTAAAACACTTAAAGCCCTTTAGGGTTAGGGCCGGCCGAACCCTTTCCCTTCTTCTCTCTAATTCTCGACTAGCCTTAATGGGTTGGGCTGAAGACAACATCTCCAACAGGTAACGAACGATTACGTGAATTGCTTTTCCATAATTCATTATTTAGTTAGGGTTTCAGTGGTAGTGACGACTAATTTAGATCTTTATGAATGTTATAGTTGTTGACTGTAAATCCTATTAAAATTGAAACAATTTATGTTAATTCTATGCATTTGATAAGTAGTCAAGCATTCTATTCAAAAGTTTTTAATAATAGAGTTAAGATTTTTGTGATTTAATTGCTTCTGGAACCATAATATCACATTGTTTATTGAACAGATGTTCTTAATGAGTGCATGTGGTGTATTTGACAGGAGTCGTAATCGGGATGTCGACAACAGGGTGCTAGAATGAAGTTGTTCCTATGGCTAATGTAAGAAGTAAATTTTGTAGTTAGTTAAGTAGTTGGTTGCACATAGTGATAATCTTGAGATACCATGCACATTTGTTTATTATTATAAAGTTTATTTATTTTCTCTACAACTGTCTATGTGCTAGAAAAGGAAAACTTGCCAATGAGTAATTAGTTATCTTTACATACCTTATGCCTGTTTACAATTTAGGCTTTGACATCCGGCTCATGTGCTAAAAAGATCTAGGGGAATTTGTATCGTTTTTTTTAATTCGGCTGTTTAGAAGGAGTTGATTGCTTTCTACCTTATTCTCTTGCCAAAGCGAGCGGTCTCAAGGAAACTTTGCCTATTGTGTGAATGTATTTGTATTTGCCCTAAGGATAGAATAACTAGTTCCACCATTATTTCTGTTCAAGAACTGGATCCGTTGTGTCGTTCACCTTATGGAACTATTGCCACCACTTGTTTTTCATCCTAGAACCACCACACCTCGCCTATCACACGGTTTCTCTATATCTTACTGTCGGTTAGACACTTAGACCACCCCTCTGCAATGGTTCTTAGGCAAATGAGAACGTACTTTCTTTTTTCTGTTAATTTCTATTGTTAGTGGTGTCTTATACGTAAATACACCCAACGTCCCTATCCCTTAAAGTGTCTAGTCAAGTCAATACTGTTAGGAACTTAGGACTGGGTACCACTGTAATCAGCTTCTGGTCAAACAGCGGCTGCTGTTGACTTTTGTTGAACCACAGGTTGACCTGGTGAACTTTGACCAGCGACGTAGTGGGCTGTGAATTGATTACAGCAGCTGTTGATGATCCTCGACACCACAAACCCACAAACACAAATCGGGCAAAGGCACTCAAAAACTGAAACCTTATAATACACAAGAATCTACGTGGTTTGGTCTAAACTGACCTACATCAAAGGTTTATAGTTATCTAACGACGCTAGGCGCACTTGAGGTGTCGTCAACTTCAATTGCATAATCTTCTTCAGCTTCATCAATTAAGGTCCTTGAAGATGAAGGCCTTGAAGATGAAGGCTGTGAAGATCTTGTTCTTCTAAGTTCTAACCTCTCCCTCCCCACTTGCCTCTCCTACAACTGTCCATGTCAAATCCTCATCGTCAAAAACATGTTCTTCATCTATCCTCGCAGTTAACCACTCGTTACTATCAGCGATTCATTCAATGATATTGGATCATAGACCACGTCTTGGTTTTAAAAAGCACGAGGCTCTTTAAGGCGATATGGTCCTACAAAGCCGAAGCGCGAAGTGCTAGGCGCGAGGCGAGGGCTTCACGTATACGTGTATATCATTTAGTTGTGAATATACCATAGATGCACCATTAGAAATCATAGTGTCTGTATTCACAAGTAATACACCATTAGAAATATTATTCACCATTGAATTAATTGACAACTGAGTAAATCAAATGCTTAAACTATGACATGATGTGTTTTCATGTTAATTACGAAATTGCCACTGCGTATTGAAATCTTCAAGTAGTCCGATGGCTAAGAAGTGGTTCTTAGTTTTCAAATGTTTACAGAATTTTAGTGGTTCTTATTTGTACCCAACCCTACATGTGCACACATGGTTTTATAAACGGTTGAGGCGTGCGTCTCAAGGCGCGCCTTGGGGGTTTCTATTGTACGTGCGCCTCAGGGGTTTTTGATATTTGTTTTTGATGTTTTTGACTTTTTGTGTCAATTTCAAGCGATGTCTTTTTATGTGTGTTTTTGATGATTTTGATGATGAATTTAGTTAGTATTATTATTTTTATAAGATATATAATTTTATATTTATTTCTGCCTCGGGCTTACGCCTCGAAACTCGTTTCCGTTTTTTTAAACCTTGCGTGCACACACAAATATATGTGTGTGTGCGGGTGTATGCACACGCGCTCACACACACATACAATAAAGTTATTGATGTGATGACAAAGTTAAAAAAATATTTATATTAATTTTAGATTCAAGTAATATGAAATTAAATTCTGGAAACATGTAAATACATGTATTTTAAGCCAATGGTGTAAAGCATGTATCATTTTGAGATGAATGCGTGATTTGAGGCCCTTTCAACCGCATTACATTTCACGTTTTACACTTTTGTCATGAAATACTGTAGTTCTTTATGAGAGGGTCATTAATTTGTTTTTATCTTAATTATCAATAAATAAAAAATGACATCCAACGTTAACTTTGTTGCAAACTTTGATAAGAGTGTAATAACTTCATCATAAAGAGTTGGTAGTGGGCTATATAAGGCACATAGTAAAGAGTTCGTATTATTTTTGTTTTTCATTTTCATAGCATCAAGAAAGATGGCTTCTTCAAGTGAAAACATAGGTGAATCGTTTTTTCTTATCAACATTTTCTTTTTATCTTTAATTCTTTTTGCTAGTTTCTTGATGTGTTCATTGCGGCTTCTTTTTCAATTCTTTTTGTTTATATATTTCTATAAACATCTGTAACCAAAAAGGGCATTTTAAGGCTTAACATATAACGAACTGAGTTCTATAAAGCCAATTTCTTGAATTAATCAAGGGTGTTCATACTTTTAATGTGTTTGAACTTTTAATTTAAATTCATGATTTTTTCTTGACGTGTAAGTGCGTAACTCTAAAGCAATATGTGCAGATCCCGAAAAAACTATGAACTATCTTGTTTTTTTTCATTTACTACCACCATCTTAAATTAAAATCTTATTTCTTCTTTTTTATCACACCATAAATAAATAAATAAATAATTTATTAAATAACTATGAAATATATTGTCTTGGATTTTTCCGTTCATGGCCATCATCTCCGATTAAAATTTCATTTGTTTTCTTTTTGCCTTCGTCATCGTAAACACAGAAATAAATAATTAATTTGCTATGCGAAAACTATATTTTTGTTTTAGTTGTAGGTAATGATCATGTGGATCTTTGTTAGACTAAGTTATTTAAATTAGACAAGTTTATTATTATTAAGGGTACCAAGTTGTAATTAGTTTATCTATATATAGGGCCTTGTATTCTTCATTATTAATCAATAAAAACCTAATTACAATTATACGTTTCAATTTGGTATCAGTGCTTATACGCTCTGGGATTCCCTAAACTCTAAAAGCTGCTGCCGCCTTCTTCTTCTTCTTTTTTTTTCTCTCTTCTCTGCTGCAGCTATCAACCCTAACCAACCTAATAGCCGATTAACAATCCTGTGGCTGCTATCTTAACAGCCGATCACCAAACCTTCTGCCATCTTCCTGCATCGATTAACAAACCTAAGCCGATTATTATGGCTGCCATAACAACCTTTACAAATCAGGAAAAAGCTATCCATAACTATCACAAGTTTGCTTTCACCATAAAACCTACAAACTATGGCTACTGGAAACAAATAGTCGAACCCTTCCTTGCCTCTCATAACCTACTCGGTTATGTGGATGGTACCATCCCTTGCCCATCAAAGGATGTTACAACTGGAACAACCACCACTGTTAACCCGAGTTATGCTCCATGGATTGCCAATGATGCTCATGTCCGTATGCTTATTGTCAAAACAGTTTCTGAAGAATCTTTTCAGCATGTTCAGGAACACACTTCTCGTGAGGTATGGTTATCACTTGAACGCGCTTATGCACCCGTTTCCTCCTCTCATGAATTTACTCTCAAAAGCCAACTGTTGCGAATCACCATGAAGGGTGATGAAAAACCGGCTAACTATTTGGCCCGGGCTCAAGAGTATGCTACTGCCCTTGCCAACATAGGAGAACCGATGAAGGAAAAAGATCTGGTCATGTTAACTGTTACCGGCCTTCGTGAAGAATATAATGGCCTCAAGGCCAACTTATTGGCTTGTTCCCCTCCTGTTACCTTTACTGAACTAGGCGGCCGATTAATCGGCGCCTAGGCGGTCATCGGAGGTCCATCGCCCAGAAATTGCCAAATCGGCCAAATTAGGCAGTAATGGTCAAAATCGGTCAAACTCGTAAAAGTCGGTCAAAAATCGCTTTAAATCGGGCCTAGTCAGTTATATATGAGGTCAAAACTGGATCTAAATGAGTTGATATCGTAGCAATACAGTCAAATTAGAACGAGATTTTAACTTGACTAGAACCTAAATCTGATCTGCACTTGTCTCCATTGTGCAAAATCGAACAACATTGAAGAATTAATCAACTAGAAGAAGCGAAATTGGTTATAGAGTATAAGTTTTCTTGTTGTGTCTCTGATGAAAACATAAAGATGAGGAAGAGGCGGCTTATGAACGTGCGTGGGTATTATTAGGTTATATTAGGTTTGGGTATTTTGATATTTAGCCCCCTCTATCTTTCACTAGTTTACAAATGGTTCCTAAACTTGTGAAATTATATATAAAAAGTATAAAGTTAACTACATATTTATAAAAAATGTAAAATTACGTATAAAAGTCCAATACGATTAATCCCTATTAATCCCGATTAATCCCTAGGCGTTACCTCAACGCCCGACTAACGCCTAGCGCCTTCTACAACATTGTGTGACCATGACTACATGATCACAAAGATCTTGGCCACCAATCAGCAGGTGCCACACGCCTTGTTTGCGGCTGCCACAACTTCACAACAGCCCCTTTCGGCTGCTGCTCCAACTCCACCACAGCCAAATATTGATTCCCTATGGCAGCAACTTCATAGTCTTCAACTCATGGCTTCTCAGTTGGGATATCAACTTCATCCTGCATCTTCTTCACAACCACAAGCTTACTTTGGGTCTTGATCCTTTAACAACAGAGGCAACCGTGGCTCTCGTGGTTCTTCGAGTGGTAACTCTCGTGGTGGCCAAAATAACCACAATCAGGACAACACTAGCACTCGTCAATTCTCTTGGGCGTCAACACAGAACACAGTCTATGGCCACTGTAACCGTTGTGGCATTGGTCATCTCCCATCTCAATGTCGAAATCAACCGAACCAATCACGTGCGGCATCACAAGCCAACCTTGCTGCTCACTCTGATGTTGCCTCCCAATCAGGGTTCACTTGGAAGCCCGACACTAGATGCAATGGACATGCCACTCCAGACTTATCTAGTATTGACAACTCGGAGGCCTACTTTGGTAATGATTCTTTACTTATTGGTGACGGTAACCCACTACCTATTTTTCATATGGCTCCTCAACTATTTACTCGCCTAACAAAACCTTTAAATTATCCAATATACTTCATGTTCCTGACCTTAAACAAAACCTTTTGTCCGTTCAAAAATTTTGTGTGGATAATGATGTTTTCTTTGAATTTCACTCATCTTATTTTGTTGTGAAGGACGAGTCTACACACACAACCCTCCTAACGGGTCCCAGTGAACAGGGTCTGTACTCCATTCGTCTTCCTCAGCTCAAGTCTATCCCTAAAGTCGCTTTCACGGCTGTCAAAGCTTCTTCTAGCATTTGGCATCAACGCTTAGGACATCCTCATGCTCAAGTTTTTTGTTCAATTATCTCTCATTGTTCTTTACCTATTACTGACAAGTTTTCAAATACATTATGTACTCCTTGTCAACTAGGCAAGTCGTCAAAATTATCTTTATCAGACTCATCTTTTCGTAGCAAAAATTTGTTGTATCTTGTTTATTGTGATGTTTGGGGGCCGTCGCCCGACTTGTCTGTTGATGGTTATCGTTTCTTTCTGTTATGTGTGGATCACTATTCTAGATACATGTGGTTTTATCCCCTAGCTCAAAAATCAGATGTTTACAATGTGCTAACCAACGATATTGAACTAGTAGAACGACAATTTAAAACCAAACTTAAATGCATTCAATCTGATTGGGAGGGAGAGTTTCGTACGCTTACATCTTTTTGCACCAGTCATGGTATCATTCATCACCGCTCTTGCCCTCACACAAGTGAGCAAAATGGGATGGTCGAGCGTCGTCATCGGCACGTTGTGGAAACAGGACTTACACTTCTTGCACAGTCCAGTCTTCCCCAACGTTTCTGGCAATTTGCTTTTGAGACAGCCGTTTACTTAGTCAACCGACTTCCCTCTCGTGTCTCCTCTAACAAATCTCCGTATGAACATGTATTTCAACGAAAACCTGACTACTCTTTTCTTCGTGTTTTTGGATGCCAATGCTTTCCTTATCTTCGTCCATATAACCGTCACAAAATTGAATTTCGATCCACTCCTTGCGTCTTTCTAGGCTACAAGCTTTTTCTGACTCTCATTGGGCTACTAATCTTCGGGCGTTCTCGGATTCTGATTGGGCTGGTTGCCCTATCGATCGTCGGTCCACGGGGGGATATGCTGTCTATCTGGGTTCTAATCTTATTTCGTGGTCTGCTCGAAAACAACGAACTGTCTCTCGATCTTCAACAGAATCTGAATATAAGGATATTGCTGATACTGTAGCAGAACTGATTTGGCTGAAATCTCTTCTTCATGAACTCGGTCTGTTTAGCAAGGCACCAACGCTTTGGTGTGATAATCTTGGTGCAACCTATCTCTCTACTAATCTAGTATTTCATGCTCGTACAAAACATGTTGAAATAGACTATCACTTTGTTCGTGAACAAGTTACTCAAGGGAAGCTGAATGTCAAGTTCATCTCCACTGATGATCAAATTGCTGATGTGTTTACAAAGGCTCTACCTTCACAAAGATTTGAGTTTCTACGGTCCAAGTTGCAGGTTGTTCCCCGCCCTCAACTTGCGGGGGAATGTTAGACTAAGTTATTTAAATTAGACAAGTTTATTATTATTAAGGGTACCAAGTTGTAATTAGTTTATCTATATATAGGGCCTTGTATTCTTCATTATTAATCGATAAAAACCTAATTACAATTATACGTTTCAATTATCTTCATAATCAACTATGGCATGAATGCGAGGTGAAAGGGTTTTCTATTTCCCTCAAGGCCACCATGAGCAGGTTTGTTTTTCTTTGTTGATCTGCATGATAATTTTTACATTTAACACATTTAATAGTTGGATTGAGTAATTATTCAATTTATTTGTAATCTTATAGTTCGAGTGTTTGACAAGATTTGATACACTTTAATAGCTTGCACAACTTATTATATTTTTTTGTTACCTGGTGCTTAGTTTTGAAATAAGCTTGTCTATTGCTTATTATTAATTAATTTATTTATTTATTATTTCAGTTCAATTAGGAGTTATGGAAGTTTTATTGAAAAAGGAAAGTCGAAATACATGTAAAGCACCTGTTACATTATACGTGAATGTTGTTTTATCCGCCATTTGCTAATTGTTTTTTACCAACTTACTTTTTACTCGACCCAATTTTTACTAGGGGTATTCAAAAAGCTCGCAAGCTCCAAGCTTGCTCGAAAAAAGCTCGATTGTAAACGGCTCAGTTGGATTTGTAAACGAGCCAGGCTCAAGCTAGGCCTAGCTTGGCTTGTGAGCCTACTCGAATTATTTTATTTTACATAGATTATATCAACTTTAAATGTATTAAAATAAAAAATTTGTGGGAGGGGGTTGAAGTTAGGGATGCGCTTTTTTTCCCAAATACCCGTACTTATACCTGTACCGTACCGATTTTAGGTATTTGGTACATGTATCGGTACCCAGTTTTATTGATTTTGGTATTCAGTACTTTCGGTATTGGTACGGGTATGGGTAAAAACGGGTACTTGTACCGAATTTTATATAGATCTTTAGAAGTTATTTTATATTATGTTTTATTTCGTATTATGGTTTTTATAGTACTTGTATTGATTTTACCTATACGGTACCCGTATCATATTGGTACTCGTACCAATTTTACATATTTTGTACCTCGTACTTTATTGATACTCATGTCAATTTTACCTATTTAGTACCTATACGAGTGCTCAAAAGCTATATGAAAACAAAATGGTACCAAAACGGGTACTGTACCGAAAATACCTGTACCCGTACCTACCATACCTATATATTTGTTACCCAGATTTGTTCAAATTCGGTACCGGTATTTTCGGTAGCGGTACGGATACGGTACCAATCCCATCCCTAGTTGAAGTGTTAACATTATAAGTTTAATTAATCAGTAACATTAAAATATGAGAAAATAAACAAAAAAAATACATATAAAAATATGTCTTTCACCCTTTAAAACATTTGAAAATAAAAATAATAATACGTATCGATGTATGCGTAATTTTTAGTTTTTTCTTGTTTTTATGTTAATATTTTTATAAAATTAAAAAAATTTAAAGTTTTAACGAGCCAACTCGATTTGGCTCGAGCTGGCTCGGACATTTCATGAGCCGAGCTCGACTTTTCAGCCCGATAAAATAAACGAGCCGAGCCGAGCCGAGCTGGCTCATTTAAGTTCAAGCTCAACTTGTCTCGGCTCGATTACAACCCTCATTTTTACCCAGCCCAATTTTTTGTCCCCATAAATAATACTTCTGGACCCGCCACTGATATGTAGTTATATGCAAGCTTTGGGCTGTAATCGAACACGAACAAGACCATGTTCGTGTCCGTTCGTTAAGGAAATTAACATGTTCGCGAATTGTTCACGAATTGTACACGAACGCATACCAATCATAAGTTTATGTTCGTGTTCGTTCATTAAGGAAATTCAGTTGTTCGCGAACTGTGACATCCTGGGTTTTTCGGATAACTTAAACGCGACACTTGTCGAATAAAGTATATGCTAAGTATTAAACGTATACGAGTTAATGAATACGTGATGTGTGTTTGTGTGATTGTTTTAGTTATAAAATAAGTATGGTAAATATGTACACAAACCAAACCAACCCAAGTCCTTAGCCGCGAGATTTAAACCTTAAACCTTAAGCCATTCTCGGCCAAGTGCAAACCAAACCAAACCAACCCGTGTGCAACCCAAACCCCAAACCCATTGCGAGAACAATTGTGAGAACAAAGATCAAACCCAAACCGAACCAACCCAAACATATCTCGGCCGCAAGACCAAACCCAAACCGTAAACCCTTCCCTTCCTTTATCCCTTTGCGCCTACATATACTAACACATGCATGTTTCATTCACAACACAAAACCCTAGGGAGAAAGAAGCCGACGGCAGCCTCTTCCTTCTTCAGATCGATCGAGATCAGCCTCTTGTTCACCTTCTCAATCGCAAACAAACAGCCCTACACTTCCTTCGATCGTGGCAGTTTCCGCTAATCACTTTCCCCGATCGCAACTTTCATCACATCCGAATCAATCCCGTCCAAGTCTCGGCTTATTGATCGTCGGTTCCTCATCTACTCACGGTTCATTAAGCTTGATATTAAAGGTTAGGAATTACAATTGTTTGCAAGATTATATTCGGATTATATGTGTTTAAAGGTAGTGAGTATGTTGTTAATCGGCTGAATTATCATTGTTTGCATGTATGATTGTTTTCGGAACTCATAGTTTGCGAGTGTGTTTTGTTTATAAAGACTAGAGATATTGATTAGGGTTTTGCATGGATATGTTATTAGTATTGATCTATGACTAGGAAACCGGTTCATGATCGCCTAGGTTAATAATAGGAACGGTTTATGATAATGATATGCTGAAACAGTTTGCTGAGTAATAGTTACAGCCGACTTCATCTGGCTGTAACTCGGTCATTAGTTGTCGAAAAACGGATTTTCTGATGTCTAGAACGTAGAGATTTGAATAACAAATCTAATGGCGCTGGATTCATATTTTTCTGAAGTCGTTTGATATTTTTAAAGGGCCAAATAAGTTCAGTAACTAAAGCTGTGAAAATCCTGAAATTTTGTTAGTTGTTTATCGAGTTAGATTTTAAAATCAGTAGGGAGTTGAGTCATGATTTTTGTACAGCAACTAGGTATGGAAATTTCCGGGCAACTCCAACTGGAATTTTGTTAATTGGACGATCAGTGATTTTTAAATAAATTCTTCCGTTGACTGCAGTCAGAAAGCAATAAATCTGACTGCAGCCTAGTATATTAATATTTATGGTTAATTGGTAAAGATTTAGGACTTGGAAAATTTATATAAATTTCTACAGTATAAATGTCACCTACTGTAAAAATATTGGAATTTTTGGAACGTTGGAACTATTTTATAAAAATCTTAGAAAACAGCTGAATTATGAGTATTAAGCTGAAAATTGATAACTTGTGATTGTGTGCACCAAAGTGTTGCATGGATTGGATTATGTTCATGATAAACTGTTTTGATTGTTCACATGAGTATACTTGCATGCATGTTTGAGTGTTAGATATGTTGTTTGTGTGTATCACTTTGTGCGTAAATTAAGTGTAGAATTTGTATTGGTGTGATCACACACTGACTTGAAATCAATTGGTTTGTTAGGACGCGATTAGCGGTCCCATCCTTTACAACTTCTTTGCTACACTAACCGAGCAAATAAAGGTGAGTTCACGGCCCCTAACTTTATCCGGTTTTTAAACAACAGGGGGAGAAACATGTATACACTCTTCAAACTCAATCTCTTTACGTTATACGAATTTAACGTCACATAACTATTCGGTAACTAAGTTAATGTTAATGTAATGTTATGGTCACTAAGCAGCTATATCACTTAAGTCCTCGTCAATCTCTCGGATCGTTAGTATTGGGTTTAATAGCGGGGGAGTTATAAGTAGTACTACTGGGCCCGACAAGCCCCATCCGAGCTAGTCGCGCTAGCCGACAAGGTATGGTCAACGGGTGAATAATTCGGCCTAACTTCGCCATGGTCAGTGATAGGCCTGGCAACACGGAGGCACAACAGTCAGCTTCGATCGCGAACACTTACGTGACATAACTTTAGGCTAGCTACCTATATATGTTAACATTGAACTTAATTACGAAACAACTATATTATCCCGGGTTGAGGATAATGGAAACAACAACTTATTATTCCTGGTTGGAATAATGGAAACAACAACTATATTATCCCGGGTTGAGGATAATGGAAGCAACAACTTATATTCCGGGATTGGAATAATGGAACCAACACGTTATCCCGGGTTAGGGATAACGGGGAAAACAAACTATAACCGAACAAACGAATTTGTGAAAACCTGTGAACTCACTCATCTTTAATGTTGACACTTGTTTCTTTACATGTTTCTCAGGACGCTAGGAGCTCTAGGTGCACGCACATGCATTGAACAAGACATCTTTTATCGAGTCTTATTTACAAATATGGTTTTGGGTTTTTCATTTGTTTTGGCGTTTGTGTTGGCGCCCGCTTCACTACTTATTTATGCTTCCGCTCAACTTTAAAAACTGATGCTTCCGCTAAATATTGGTAACTAATCAAGACAATATAAAATCTACGACAAATGATTTTTGAAAACGTATTATCAAATCATATAGAGTCGTTCGACGTACTAGTGTTTCAGATTCTGGTTTGTTCACACGCCTCGCGGTAAAACTCCGCAAGTGGAAATTGAGGGTGTGACACGAACAGTTAGTGAACACTATTCTCGAACACAAACGAACGCAGACGAATAAAAACGAACATTTAACTTGAAAATAAAAACATGGTCAACCTTAAACATTGGACATAGTAGTTAAATACACCCATCACATGATAAATCAAAATACAGGAAGTCTACTACAATCACCAAACGATGAATCAAGTTTAACTTAGACATAATTACTCAAAGTTTAACTAACTTAAACATAATTATCCCAAAAAATGTCTCGAATGTTCAAATTTTAGCTAACTTAGAAAAAAACAGGGTTTCAAGTTTTTCAATATGTTTAGATAAAAGGTTTAGTATTTATTCTTTTTTTTAATATAATCAAACGAACACGAACAAACGTAAACGAGCAAACATGAACGAACGAATCCGGACGTTCATGAACGCAGTCGAACGAATGAAACCTTCGTCGTGTTCGTTCGCTAAGCTAACCGAACGTTTGTGTTTGTTCGTTAAGCTAATCGAACGAACATAAACGAACTTCCAGCCGAACGGTTCACGAACTGTTCGCTGAACGTTCGGTTCGTTTACCGCTTAACAAGCTTCACTGAATTGTGTCAATAAATGGTTAAAACTTTTTATTATTACCCTTGATTTTTAAGTTCTCTAAAAGTTACATTACTGAGAGAAATCCTGCTATAATTAGAGTTCTGAAAATAATATGTTCTAATTATATATAAATTTTGTGCAGGAAGTAATTTCTGTAAATTCCTTACTGAAGTGCATATAATTAACATTTTTAAAGGACTCGCCTAGTTGTTCTGCTTCACATCAAATTACTTTATTATGCTATAATCTGCTATTGAATAAACCTATTGCTTTTATGAATGGCAAGGGCTGCAAATGAACCGAACGTGTTTGTGTTTGTTTGTTAAGGAAATATATATGTTCACTAACTGTTCATGAACACTTACCAACGAAATTTATGTCCGTGTTCGTTCGTTAAGGAAATGAGTGTGTTTGTGTTCGTTTGTTAATTATAGGTAACAAACGTTCATGAACGTAAATGAACACAAACTAATGTTCATGAAAACAAACGAACACAAACAAGCGCTCATGAACATAATATATAATACACTTATGCATATTAAATACTTTATTTTTCGGAATTTTGAAGTACTTAAATAAATATAAAAACTAAAAACACTAATGAACTATCGAACATAAACGAACACGTCACTGAACATTCACGA
The DNA here is from genome assembly GCA_947069175.1 of Scalesia atractyloides. Classification (NCBI taxonomy): domain Eukaryota; kingdom Viridiplantae; phylum Streptophyta; class Magnoliopsida; order Asterales; family Asteraceae; genus Scalesia; species Scalesia atractyloides. The sequence goes on along the minus strand of CAMTDV010000012.1, from coordinate 22,708,343 downwards.
ACATAAATGAACTATGTCCATGTTTGTTCATTTAACTAAACGTTTGGTTCGTTTACAGAGCCCTTTCAATGCTATTGAATAAGCCTGTTGCTTTTATAATCTGCTAGATTGAGGCATGCATGGAGGATGGAGATGACATAACCATACATAACTATGATTTACCTTCAAAGATTCTTTTCAAGGTTGTTAATGTCAAGCTAAAGGTATGTTTTGACTTTGACCAATGCATTGTATTTGACTAATCTTTGACTTTAGGTGTTATAATCTTGGATAACTGGTAATATCTTCACCGGTCTTCTTATTTTCAGTTGTAACTTTTGCAGGCATACCCCGACTCAGATGAGGTGTTTGCTGAGTTTCTATTGCTTCCAGATGTAAGGCATTTACGTCACCCGTATTTTTATTTTGAGTGAAGTATGTGGATGGTCCCTGTGGTTAACCAAAATTTTGGATTTGGTCCCTAGCTTTAGAAAAGTACACGGATGGTCCTTGTGGTTTGCATTTTGTAATGCATTAAGTCCACAACTTTTGCGAAAAATACATGGAATGTCCCTGTGGTTTGCACTTTATAGCGCATTTAGTCCCTAACTTGGACCTACCAAAACCTTTAGATTTGTTAGCAGGGGACTAAATGTGTTACAAAGTACAAACCACAGGACCATCCATGCACTTTCGAAAAGCTAGTGACCAAATCCAAAATTTTACCATAGGGACCATACGTGTACTTTACTATTTTGTTTTGGAACATACTTTTGGATATATTGTTTTTACCGTGGATTGATTATGTAATATGGAATTATTTAGAGTGAAGAAGGTGATGGATCAACTGTTAGAAGTGTTCCTCAAAAGATTCCTGCAAGTTCTTTCCGGAAGATTCTGACCGTTTCTGATGCAAGCACACATGGAGGATGTGGCTTACCCAAGTTGGGAGTTGAAAAAACATTTCCACCTTTGGTATGGTTAATGGTTGTGACTATTACAACTCTGTCATAACACTTTCACTGACGTTAGTAATTTTTGAGGATCACAGGGGTGTTCAACGAATCGAATAACGAATATTCAAAACGAATTTTTTGAATTTTTAATGTGAACTTGTATCGATTTAAATCTGATTTATTGGATTCGATTCTTATTAGAAACTCGAATCGAATTGAAATTCACCCCAAAACAATAAATTATTTTACTTTTATATTTTAAAACTACTACAAACTAATTATTTTTAACAATAAAAGTATCAAAAAGCGGTTATCGTTCAAACGGGGGATTTGAATTTATTGACCCAATATCAAAATTCTTGAATCCATTATCGTTCAAAAAAAACATCCTTACTTTCTTGTTATCTTTTCACAAACCCTTTTTTTAATCAACACAAGGATGTAAAATTGAATGACACACATATGTATACCACCAGTTCTAATATATGTTGTTTAAGACAAAAATACGCAAATTACCACGGATATTGTCAAAATATCAATAGGTTCTAATACATGTGTGTGTATACACTCTTTACAAGAGTCATTTTCCGTCAAAGGCCTAATCATACAAAAAAAAATTCTATTAGTTAATTATACCCATGTATAATTATACTACACCTAACCAAAAAAAAATTCAATTTCAAACGACAATACACAAGTGTTTAAAACCAAAAAAAAATCATTTTTTGAAGACAATACACAAGTGTTTAACAAATATGTGAATACATTGTTATTGTGATTTTGTTCAATACATCTGTGTATACATGCGAGATTGTTGTGTACAGAGAGAGATAAGTATCTTTTAATTTTGAAGAATGATTTGATCTTGTGTACCCGACATAGTGAGTATAAGGGGATTGCAATTTTTCAATAAAATTAATGATTACATTCTCCTGGGCTTTAAAAAAAGAAAGGTTGAAATTACATATTCACCCTTGTTTACTTTAATTTAAGGAGAAGTTACTAATAAATAATTACAATCTTGCCATTGATATAAAACGTCAAGATCTCAACAATCAATGGACATGATTTGTTCATTTTGTTCACAAAAACGCTATCATTCACTTATGAACCCTACCTTTTATATATATATATATAGAGGGTAGGGTTCCAATCTTGATTGTCGTATTTCGAATTCGAATCGAATTATGAACACCCTAGAGGATCGTGATTGTTCATTTGTGTGCAGGATGTGAGTCAGGATCAAGCATCCCAAGCTTTGGTGGCCAAGGATCTACATGGGGGAGAATGGCATTTCCAACATGTTTATCGTGGTAATGGCTTTTGTTATAGTATATTTCATGTGAATAAAAAACATTTTTTCTACGGTTTTTAATTGCAAGTAATGTTCTAGATTACCCTTTTAAATAAGAGATGGTTCAGGACTCGTGACATCAAACCTAAACGCTTCCAAAATCGAATATCATTTGAATTTTTTACAGAGGAATTGAATATCGTTTCTGTTTGGAAGTACAGGCAACCCAAAGAGACATATGCTAGTGAATGGTTGGAATAAATTCGCAAGTAAAAAAAATCTTAAAGCGGGGGACACTTGCATCTTCATGAGAGGACTGTAAGTGTGTGTTTGAATTAAAAGAGTAAAGTATACGGATGGTCCCTGTGGTTTACTAAAAATTGAATTTGGTCCCTAGCTTTCTAAAAGTACACAGATGGTCCCTGTGGATTGCACTTTGTAACGCATTTAATCCTCAGCTTTTTCCTAAAATACATGGATGGTCCGTGTGCTTTGCACTTTGTAATGCATTTAGTACCTAACTTGGACATGCTAAAAACTTTAGATTTGTTGGCTGGGGACTAAATGCGTTATAAAGTGCAAACCACATGGTCCATCCGTGTACTTTTGGAAAGCTAGGGACCAAATCCAAAATTTTGGTAAATCACAGAAACTATCAGTGTAATTTACTCAAATTAAAAAAGGTCTTTGTTTTTATAAAATGTTTGACCATTTATTTCCTTGCGGCAGAGAGCGAACGAAATTTATATCGGCGTTCAACGAGCTGTTAGTATGCAAAAAGTATCTAAAGATTTAAAGGGATCTGCTATGCGACTTGGCGTACTAATCGATGCCTCTGTTGCCATGAACACAAAAACTCACTTCCCCGTAATTTACTATCCTAGGTGACCTTCTCTGACCTGACACCCTTTCACTTTTCCTACTGAAATGCAAATGGTTAAAATACACGCCAATGGTTTACCAAAATTTTGGATTTAGTCCATAGCTTTCTTAAAGTACACAAATAGTCCCTGTGGTTTGCACTTTGTAACGCATTTAGTCCCCAACTTTGCCAAAAGTACATGGATGGTCCTTGTGGTTTGCATTTTGTAATGCATACTGAAACCTTTAGATTTATTGGTTGGGACTAATTGCGTTACAAAGTGCAAACAACAAGGACCATCTGTGTACTTTTGAAAACCTAGGGACCAAATCCAAAATGTTTGTAAACCACAGGGACCATCCGTGTACTTTACTCCAAATGGTTATTAAATCTATGGATTTCCTGCAGGATGTGTTGTTCTGCTTTTATAGTTCCTTGTGATGTTGTCATGGAAGCACTAAACGTTGATTATTCTCCCGGAATGGGTTTTGAAACGATTGATAATGGAGAAGATTCTGAACATATGTCGAAAAAGTTGGTAGTTCTTGCTTTAAGTATGGTTGGAGATGGCACGATGGGGGTTCAAACGGGTTGTGGGTAACGGGTCATAACATGTTTGGGTTGAAAGTTGAAACGGGCCAACATTTTATTGTGCTTTTCTTTAAGAGTAAAGTACATGGATGGTCCCTGTGGTTTACCAAAATTTTGATTTGGTCCCTAGCTTTTCAAAAGTACATGGATAGTCCCAATGGTTTGCACTTTATAATGTATAGTCCCCATCCATGTACTTTTCAAAATCTTAGGTCCAAATCCAAAATTTGGGTACTATCCATGTACTTACTCCTTTTTTAATTTTCTTAATCAACAGTTACTATGATTGAAAAAAAATTCTTTACAACAAAAATAATAATATGAATCCTTAAATTAAAAAATGCAAACAAAATTGAGTTTGGGTAATTCTCAACAATTCAACCCATTTGAAGGGTTCCCATTTTATCTAAGATAACCCAAATAGACCCATTAAGAATAAATGGATCAATATTGCCAACTCTATTGAGAATGCTATTTCTGAATTTTTACTGTTTCACAAATTATAATGAATGCCGTCACCAGATTTTCGGGGATAATAACTGCAAACGAAGAAGTTGATCCTGTTAGGTGGCCAAATTCTGAATGGCGATGCCTTAAGGTAATTCATTGTTTTAACCAGATTTGAGTATTAATGAAATATGTTTCAATTGTTGAGGAGATTAATTCACAATTTTCAACCCGTAGCTGTCAATAGCACTCGTAGCGATAGATTAGCGTATAGGTGAAGGGTCGCTACAGACCCTGTAGGGATAAATAGCGGATTTTTTTATTTATTATTATTTTTTTTAATTTATTTAGATGATTAGTGATAGCGTATTTTAGCTATTTTAGCGTATTTTTTGCACTTCTATACATAATTGGTGTGTTAAATATAGTTTTTATTTTTTACATTTTTCTACCCCTTTATGACTAAACATGAAATAACGGGTCGCAATCGCTACGCAGCATATAGGTAGCCTGTCGCTATGGTCCGTATTTGCTATCGACAACTGTGTTTAAACCATAGTGTATATTAATTTCATATCTTTTTGGAGTTCTTATTAGAAGTATCTTCATGATGCTAATATCTTATGAAAATAGAATCACATAATTAATTGTTTTCTATATTACTTAAAAGTCAATAATCTAGAGCCTAATAACTGCTATATGTAATTTTATTTAAAAAATGTTGCAGGTTCAATGGGATGATGCACCATTCAGTCATATGTCTCCTCGTAGAGTTTGCCCGTGGGACATTCAACCTCGAGCTTTAGATGTGCCGTCGTCTATTTCCATTGACCGAAAGCGGTCGATGCCTTTTGGGCCCGTGATCCGTGGTAACCCGCTTTCTAGAACCAATGGTTAGCATTCCTATTTGTCACAAAGAAGAAAATAGTTCTTGTTATAAAACCACCTTTCATATTCTGTTCTATACAATACTCTAATAAAACATTGCAGCAGAAAATAATCAATCGGGTGGTTCGCTAAGTCTAGCATTGACTCTTTCTGTTGGCGACAGTGGTAGCTCCTCGCGCCAGAATGAAAAAAATTTGGCTGAAGATGTAAAGGTATTGTTACGCTGCTTGTTAATATTGTTATATAATTTGTGAATCTTGTCATTGCTTTTGGAAGGATCCATCAACCTAACCTGTTTGCACCCATTAACCGACCCGTTCATTTGGCAATCTCTTATGTGTCAGGTGGGCCAAGATAAGTTTGTGAATCGAACCATGGTTTCCAACAAGTCAAGGGGAAAGATGTTTGAGGAGGGAACTAGAACGCCTAGCCGCAATCCAACCGATTAGCTGCTTTTCTGCATCGAGGCTTCTTTCTATTAATAAAGTAGTGAACTTCCGTTTTATGGTTTGTAATAAAATGGCTCATGGACCATGGCTTGCAGAATGTTTTTGATGGATTTTTAAATGATTTGTCTTTGTTTTCTTGGAAGTTTGTTCATTCTTGTTTTGTTGATTTTTATGATTGTGTTCATCGAAAACATGTCTGTGTGCAAGATGTGTGCGCGCACGGGCAAACCCGATCATTCCCCCTTCAAAAACTGGTTTCAATCAAATAGTTTGGGCAAAACCAGCTTTGACTTTCTTCGGCTGAACCGGACCAGGTTTCAACTCAAACTGGTTTGGGCTGGTATACCAATTTGTGCACCTACCTTTATTAATACAACTGCCATGAAGCCCAACAACATATCATGTTATATATTTTCAACCTAATCTCAAAAAGAAAATAATTGTGTATTTGACATTGGGTTATACATAAATTAATGTTTGTTAAAGTAGCTACCTAAGTTGACTCGTGTATTTCATGTTTAAATTCAATTTCCACTATAATTTGTATTATAGTGGATCTCGAACTTAATTTTTGGTAAAATCATGAGGGGGAGAGGAGGAGGGTCCAATGTTTTGCACTTAAAAAAACAGTATAATTAACACCACGAAGCAAATAACAGAAAAAAAAACATAAATTTTCATGCAAAATGCATTTTACAAGTTCTTCTTTGTTGGTAGGGTATCTGTGATCTTATGGTTAGTATGGTTTTGGTGTGGTTTTGTTACTGATCAAAGGATAAATTTCTTAAGGGAGGTAAGGATTACGTAGGCAAGAGGATTGTTACGATGGTTATGTAGACCGCTAGTTTTCATCTTCAAATCTATCCTTTGTATGGGCTTTTTTGTTCATTCTATGAATTAAACCCACTCTTCGAGCTTCTTAGTGGGCTAGAATAATTTGTGTAACAAAATCCTCTTTTTAGGTGTTTAAATCTGCTTAAATATGACATAACATGTTTAAAAAGAGCATATATTTCTTATCAACAAAAATTTATTATGGCATGCTTGCTAGATATAAACTACTATGCATATATTACTTCTATGTAGTGCACTTATTACACGAGTTTGAATAATCAAAATTGATTGTTTGTAAAGTATATAGCAAGCCAAGTGGGTGTACCTAATAATCATTCCACAAGCTTGCAATTTCTTGCTCATATTAAGTTAAGTGAGTGTACCTAATAATCATCTCATAAGCTTGCAATTTCTTGCTCATAGTAATCAATAAACAATACACCTTTAAACTACTTAATAGCTTTCGTCACAGTCATCAGTTCTTTAAGAAGATTCTTAATTATTTTTATATCACCTGCTAATTAAGCAGTGAAATAACTTTTATCAAATACACCAGCGAATTTGCTAACATATTTGAAGTAAGTGTCAACTTTTTGGTAATTTGGTTCAAAAATATTATTTTCATTATAAATATAAGAGTAGAATGCTAAAATCATCTCTAACTTTTGGACTGGTTTTTTTGCATATGGATACCGGACTTTTGATTTTGTTGTCATTTCCATCAAATCACAAACTCGGGTAAAATGTATCATTAACTCGGGGATAATTTGAAAATTTACCCATTTATTTTTTTTGTTTCTTTTTTACTACTTTTTACCTTTAAATAAAAAAAAAACAACAAAAATAACTATAATTATTATCTCTCTCTATCTCTCTCTCTCTCTCTATATATATATAAGGGAAGGTTTAAATGAGAACACTAAATATCGCGAGAACCGTGAGAACAAATAAAAAAAACCACAAGAACTTAGTAAAAAACAATTCAAATTAAAAATTTCTTTTACACTTATCATTATTATTCGAATACAATGTTTGAAATTAAATTTACACATTTAAATTTACGTAAATTTATAAATAAAAAAAATTACACATGTGTAAGTTTGTCATTTACACATGTGTATATTTGTTATATTTACACATGCGTAAAAATATGATAAGTGTGATTTTGAGATGAGAAATGAATTATTTGATGTGGTAAATTTTTTTTGATGTTTATTTTAATTACAATGAGGTTTGTTAAAAAATTCGATTTTGATTGGTTTTTTCATTCGTTCTCACGGTTCTCGCAATATTTAGCGTTCTCAAGATAAGCCTCCCCTATATATATACACACACATTTACCCACATTTATATATATACACATACTTATGTTTTTACTTTTCTTTTTTTATCTTCAAACAAAACTAACAATAAAATTAGCTATAATATATATACGGATACACACACACTTACACACACACAACACACCATACGCATATACTATCTCTCTTCTTTCATTCTCTCTTCTCCACCTCCATCACCACCCCGCCACAACCACCTTCTCTATCTCTGCACTAGTACAAGATATCCCCTCGTCGATCCGTTGTACCGAACATCAGTATTGGTGAAAGAGAAAAAGATGGAGATCGATGGAACCAGTGAGGTGGAGAGAGATGGGTATTGTACCAGTGAGTGAAGAGAGAGATGAGTGGTACTGGTGTTTGGTATGACAACACGACGAAGGGAGATGAGCTACGAGTGCAGAGATAGACGGGGTGGTGGTGGTGGAGAAGAGAAAGTGTGTGTGTAAGGTGTGTGTGTGTGTATGTGTGTATGTATGTATGTATGTATGTATGTATGTATGTATGTATGTATGTATGTATGTGTGTGTGTGTATATATTATAATCAATTTTAAAATTTTTTATTTAAAGGTAAAGGGAAAATTAAAATAATAAGTATCACACCCTCAAATTCCATCTGCGGGGTTTTACCGTGAGGCGCGTGACAAACTAGGATCATTACCATTAGTTACGTCAAACGACCACTTAATGATCTTTTGAAAAACCCTGTTGCTCAACAAATGAAGAAAAAAAAAATACTATTTTAAAGTTCAATGTAAATGCAGAAGCGTAACCCAAAGAACATTTACGTTTAACAATTATATGCGCAAAACAACACGCCCAAATGTCACACCCCGGATTTACAACCCAAATCCATACACCAGTGGGCCCGGGTGGGGAGTATCGTGACATCAGTTGATAACATCATAGTCAATTAAACACGGCACAACGGAAGTCTTGGAGTAAATTTACTATTACAAACCGAATGTTCGAAATACAAAATAACATACAGGCTCGTAATAGAAGATCCACAGGCGGATCATAAAATGTACAAAAAACGAATATAAAACAGACTTTAGGGCAGATCTAAGGATTTGCAAGATCCTCTTATTTCACTACCGAGTAGCTTCCGGCCTATTTCGTATTGTACCTGCAAGCTTAGTCTTTTAAAAATACGTCAGCTTTCGCTGGTAAATACACCCAACTAACTCATTTTGAAAACATTTTAGAAATTAGATTTAAGTGCACAGGACACAAATCTTTTATAACTTGGGAAAGTTACTTTGTAACCTTATTAACAGATTCACATGTTTGTCCATACATACAGGGCCTAGTACCAAGACCGAGACATGATTAAATACACACCATTTAGAACTCACATAGGAGTTATCCCCAACGTATTGGGTAATTTGCATTTGAGCGTCTGTCAGGTGTATGCCTACACCCCGCGCTAAGGTCGTGGCCATTATCTAATGTAATGAGCCGATGATATCCAGGACACGGTAATTTAAGCCCCGATGTTTAAGTTATCAAACAAAAATGATTAAAACAGAATATGCGGATTTACTAGCCACAATCCGGCATTCGATTGATCCCATTTCTGACCAAGCGGTAATAATTACCGTATCCCAAGCCCTTATAGGGAAAATAAGTCAAGAGTATTTACCTGAGTTAGCCTTGTTTAAAATGCAAGATTATATCTCTGCCGTATTCAAAATGAGCTAAGTGCATATAGCATTTACCGGAATGCTTTAGTCTGGATTATGGCATAAGCTAACAAATTAAATACTAACGGTCTTAGTTAAGTCATAGACTTAGACCGAGTAGTGTACAGGATCAAAACGTATAACGCTTGATTAAACGATGATCGGATAGAATGTAGTTTAAACCCGACAAGTACTTTGACTTGCATAATATGGGTCAACTATAAACATTCTGGATTTTGAGTGTAAAATGATAAGGTTAAACCCGTTTCGGTTAATTTCCGTAAACTAGTTACATATACTTAACCGTATGCATATAAGCGATATCGGGTAACCGGATAAGTCATGGACAAGTTCTATATTCCATTATACTTTAAACAAGTTGTAATATCAGTAGGATATCAACTTATATGCCCGTTAAGGTTTTAAAATGAAACTGTGCCTCATATGGGCATTTTGGTAATTTCATATTGTATAAAAGGAACTTGAATATAATTAAATGTTACAACTATAAGTATTCTGGAAAAATAACTTATTTATGATATAATATCAGTAGGTTATCAATTATATGTGTAATTTATCTTTTATGACCAAACTATGCACCGAAGGGGCATTTTGGTCATTTTACATATAGTTTATAAATTATTTGGGATTCTGAGTTTGTATCATGTACCTATTGTAAAAATACTTAAAATAAGTTTTAAAATCAGTGGGTAACAAGTATTGGTTGATAGTTATGGTTTAAAACCATACCATGCGCCGAAACGACGCTTATGTCGTAAAATGACGATTTATGCGATGTTTAACGATAACTGATGTTAAGGTCAGATTAAAATGTCTTAGGTATGTTACTTAATATAAAATATCAGTAGGTAAAATATTTACCTTGAAAAGATTTGGTTAAAACCATTTTATGAGCCACAAGGGCTTTATCGTCATTTATCGACATAATACAAGGACCTGCTTCTATACTCAGTTTACAATTTGATTTGACATCCCAAATAATCCTACTTATAATATTACATCAGCAGGAAATTTATTTTCAAGCTCATTATCATTTAAACCTTGTTTTATGCAAAAATGACATTTTAGTAAAAAATGACATAATTATGGAACTTGCGCATAAACTCAGATTCTGAATATGATCATGTAATTATAACCTCAGAGGGTTATGCTACATTATATTACGATCATAATGCAACTTTTGATCAGTAGGTAACTAATCTAAATCGGGTCGGAATCAAAAGTCAAAGCAGAAGTCAAACTTTGCGACTTTCGGTTGCGAACCGACCCTAGAACTGAAATGACGAGCCGAACATGTTCTTACATGTTCTAATAAATATTACCAACTTGTTTAAGTGTCAAAACAGGTTTCATACCCAATCATTGCCCCGATCACCTTTTTCCGCTGCGGGTCGGGGTGTGACAACATATATAAGATAAATTTGCGATTTTTCCGAAAAATGACATGTTTGACTTTTTAATATCATAACTTTGACCCGTCAATTGGTCTAGCAAACGTGATCTTTAGGAGGTGCCCTTTATAGGGACTAACACCTACCTTATCAAGATCACTTAGCCATGTTCATTACGAACAATGGCTGGACCATAATGGTCTTAACCGAAAGTCAAAGCGTTTTTCGTAAAACGCTTGACTTTTGGCTATAAAAGCCTATAAACGAAAATGCACAAGGAAGGAACACTTACAAGAGGTTCCTAGAATGCAATAGAACTAAGTTGGATGCTCCTTTCAGTTAGGAACTTCCAGAGGAGGGAGATAGAGTTGAAAATGAGAAAGGTGCAAGTTCAAAGGTTGAACCTTTGCACCTATTTATAGTTGAAGAGCTTGAAAGAGGTGATTCCAGGTGTTAAGGGGTGTAAGAGGAAGCCTATAAGTGTCCTAAAACATGGCATAGCTGTTTGGGAAGCCATGGTTTCGAGAAAATGGTTTTTGGCACCTTTGTGTAGTGGCCAAGGAAACTTTCTGCAGACACAGGCCTCTCGCACCCCGCGAGAGGCCTGGCCTTAGCCTCTCGCGCCCCGCGAGCGCCTCATGTCAGGTTTCAAAATTTGCCACATTTAGCCCCTCAACTTATTAAACTCCTTTAAACCTTCTAAAACACCGTTTTAGCACTTTTAGCCCTTCGTAGCCAACACTTGGCGTACCCGGGATTATGCCCGGACATTGTCAAGCTCTCGGTTTGTTAAAAGGTCACTCAGAGGTATAAATTAACATGTTGACACTTTTAACCCCTCCATTATCCAACTTTCATATGATTACGGATTTAATCCCTCTCGTCCAACAAATGGGACATGTGAGAGTTAGGACTTCGTTAACGATCACTCAGAGGCTCATTATAAGCATGTTGACCCCAATGTCACTCAGAGGCTAGGCATGTTGACACAACGGTCACTCAGAGGCCAGGTTTTAGCATGTTCCACTATCTGTCACTCAGAGGCTATGTTTTAAGCATGTTGACACTAATGGTCACTCAGAGGCTATGTTTTAAGCATGTTGACATTAATGTTTGAGCATGTTGACGCTTTTAGTCCCCATTAGTCTTTAATAGACTTAAATTAAAAATACGATACGTGTAACTATATTTTGGACACAATTTTACAGGGTGTTACATCCTCACCCCTTAAAAGAAATCTCGACATCGAGATATTATTCAAAAAATTAGGGGTAATTTTGTCGCATAGTGGACTCAACCTCCCATGTATACTCGGAGCTTCTTAACCTGTCGATCCTTGATATAACCTTTACTATAGGTATAAATTTCCTTCGGAGCTTCTTAACCTGTCGATTTAACCTTTACCATAGGTATAAATTTCCTTCGGAGCTTCTTAACCTGTCGATCCTCGATCTAAATTGGTTTCTCAACGAACCTCAGGTTTTCATCTATTTGCACATCTTTATGTGACATTTCTAGTGACTCATCAGCTAGAAATTTCTTAAGGTTACTGATGTGGAATACATCATGAATTCCACTAAGCTCCTCCTGGCAATATGAGCTTATAAGCTACAGCGCCGACACATTCGACTATTTCGAATGGTCCTATATATCTTGGGCTTAACTTGCCCTTCTTCCCAAAGCGCATCACACCTTTCCAGGGTGACATTTTTAACATGGCTTTGTCCCCTACTTGGAACTTAAGAGGTTTACATCTCTTGTCAGCATAGCTCTTCTGCCTGTCCCTTGCAGCTTTGAGACGATCACGGATTTGCACAATCTTTTCCATGGTCTCTAGGACAATCTCTGGTCCTGATAGTTGGGCTTCCCCAACTTCTGCCCAACACACGGGTGTTCTACATTTTCTCCCATACAAGGCCTCAAAAGGAGCAGCCTTGATGCTCGTATGAAAACTATTATTGTAGGAGAATTCTATTAGGGGTAAGTGGTCATCCCAACTTTCACCTAAATCAATCACACATGCCCTAAGCATGTCTTCCAATGTCTGGTTAGTACGCTCACTTTTACCATCCGTCTGCGGATGGTAAGCCGTACTAAAGTTTAATCTTGTGCCTAAAGATTGTTGGAAACTCTTCCAAAAGTGAGATGTGTATCTAGTATCCGTATCAGATACAATAGATACCGGCACACCGTGTAGGGACACAATCTTGTCCACATACAACTTAGCCAATTTGCCTGAATTATACGTTTCCTTAATTGGCAAGAAATATGCTGACTTAGTCAGCCTATCTACAATGACCCAAATAGTGTCATTACCACGTTTGGTCTTAGGTAACTTGGTAATCAAGTCCATTGTTACCATTTCCCATTTCAAGTGGGAATTTCAAGCTGTTGTAGAAGTCCTGACGGTTTCTGGTGTTCGGCCTTAACTTGCGAACACGTCAGACACTTAGCTACATAAGAGGCTATGGATTTCTTCAAACCCATCCACCAATAATTCTTTTTCAGATCTTGATACATCTTGTCACCTCCCGGGTGAACTGAGTATCTTGTGTTATGCGCTTTTTGGAGGATTAGATCCCTAAGCCCTCCAAAAATTGGAACCCAGATTCTACCATTAAATCTAAGGATTCCATCCTTTCTAGGTGTTAACTGATCAACAGTTCTACCTAATCCTTCATTAGGAGCATTAGCTTCTAATAGAGCTTGTTTTTGCGCATCTAATATCTTCTCATTTAATCTATTTCTGAGCTCAATGCTCTTGGCGTTAATCCTTATAGGCTTAACCCGTTCCTTGCGACTTAAGGCATCAACAACTAGATTTTCCTTGCCCGGGTGATAGCGAATTTCGAAATCATAATCGTTAAGTGTTTCCATCCATCGACGTTGTCGCATGTTCAATTCCTTCTAATTGAACAAATGCTGGAGACTTTTATGGTCTGAGTATATAATACACTTTGTGCCATATAAGTAATGTCTCCATAGTTTTAGTGCAAATAACGGCACCCAATTCCAAATCATGGGTGGTGTAATTCCGTTCATGCACCTTTAACAGTCGTGATGCATAAGCAATTACCTTGCCTTTTTGCATTAGCACACAAGCCATGCCAGTGTGTGATGCATCACAGTAGACTACAAAATCCTCAATACCCTCAGGTAGAGATAACACAGGAGCATTGCTCAACTTGTGTTTTAGAATCTCAAAGGATTCTTGTTGTTTCGGACCCCAATTAAATTTAACATTCTTACGGGTTAAGGTAGTTAAAGGAGTGGCTATCATCGAGAAGTTCTCAATGAATCTCCTATAATAACCGGCCTATACTAGGAAACTACGAATCTCCGATGGGGTTTTGGGTACTTCCCAATTCATTATGACCTCTATTTTGGCGGAATCCAATTGGAGACCACGTTCACTTACAACATGTCCAAGAAATTGGACTTCTCTAAGCCAAAATTAACATTTAGAAAATTTTGCATAAAGCTTCTCCTTCCTTAGCAATTCTAGAATGCACGAAGGTGTTTCTTGTGATCAACTTGATTATGAGAATAGATAAGTATGCCGTCTATAAAGACAATGACAAACTTATCCAAATACGGTTTGCAGACTCTATTCATGAGATCCATGAATGCTGCAGGTGCATTTGTGAGCCTAAAAGGCATCACTAGAAATTCAAAATGGCCATATCGGGTCCTAAAAGCAGTTTTAGGAACATCCTCGTTCCTAACCTTCAACTGATGATATCCAGATCTTAGATCAATTTTGGAGAAGTAACTAGCCCCTTGAAGTTAGTCAAATAAATCTTCGATCCTGGGCAATGGATAACGGTTCTTGATTGTTATTTTGTTTAGCTCACGGTAATCAATGCACATCCGCTTTGAACCGTCTTTCTTCTTAACAAAGAGGATAGGAGCTCCCCAAGGCGAGGAACTAGGCTGTATAAAGCCTTTCTCTAAGAGTTCATCTAATTATGTTCTCAACTCCTTCATTTCCGTTGGTGCTAGCCGGTATGGATCTCTAGCTATGGGTGCTGATCCAGGTAGGATGTCAATCCTAAATTCTACTTGCCTATCCAGAGGTAGATCTGGTAGTTCTTCGGGGAAAACATCGGAATACTCCAAAATAACTGGAAGTAATTAAAATATATGGTTTAGGCTCGTTGATAGTGACTTGTGCCACGTAAATGACACAACCTCTCCCTAAACACTTGGATGCCTTAAATAACCACACCTTGTCTGGAAATCCGTAGTGTGAATCTCCAGGGATGGTGATCATTTCACCGGATGGGGTTTTAATTTCGATGAGTTTCTTATCGCAGGCAATGCGAGCTTGGTTATGGGATAACCTATCCATGCCTAAAACTACATCAAACCCCGCCAATTTCATTAGCAAAAGAGTGATGGGGATAGAATAACCCTTAATGGATATAGAGCATCCATCAAGAATGGAAGATGCTATCTCTAATGTTCCATCAGCGAGTTCTACCTCATATGTTATATCTAGAGTTCTTATGGCAAGTTTAATAATTTACTAAACTTATGATCGACAAAAGATTTATCTGCACCCGAATAAAAAAGAACTCTAGCATAAATATCGTTAATGAGGAATGTACCTGTTATGACATTGTTGTCATTAACAGCCTCTCTTGTAGTCATTTGAAAGGCTTGGGCATTTCCCTTCTTAGCCTCTCCAGGCTTCGCATTATTATTCTTAAGATTCTTAGGGCAGTTAGTCTTAATATGCCCTTTTTCATTGCAGACGTAGCAGACGACATCCTTAAGATCCTTGCATTCTAGGGTCTTATGCCCTTTCTCTTACAGATGCCATAGGGTTTGGCTTGTGGACCATAACTAAATTGTCCCCAGTGCATGCGGTTGTAAGTCTTGCATGTTGGCGTCACAGCCGACTTGTCTTAGTTCCTTTTGAACCTAAATCTCCCTTTATTTTTCTTATTAAACCTTTGGGAGTTTTCATATTCTCTCTTTCTTTTCCAGTCAGTTTCAGACTTAATTGACTTTTGTCTCACTAGATCAAGGGTGAGGGATAGGGACAGGTCATCAACGGACCTATAGGTACTAGGCTGAGCAGCCTTTACCATAACTTAAATTTCTTGAGCTAACCCATTGATAAAACACGCAATGCGTTTGGTTTCAGGGGTGATCAGATAGGAAACTAACCTAGATAGGGAGTTGAAGTCGAAACATATTTCTGACAATCTATGTTTTTCATTGTGAGAGTCAGAAAGTCCGACTCTATCTTTTCCACCTCGTGAGGTGGACAGTAAGTTTCCTTAACAAGGTCCACAAACTTGGACCATCCCAAATTATACAGGTGTACTTTACCTGTAGACTGGATCATGGCTTTCCACCAGATTAGGGCATCGCCTTTTAAGGACTGTGATACATATTTGACCACATCCTTATCAGCACAGCCGCTGATATCTACGATGGTCTCCATCTCATCAAGCCACTTTAAGGTTTCTACAGCTCCTTTCTCCCCAGTAAAGTCTCGGGGCTTGCAGGAGACAAAATACTTATAGGTACATCCGTCTTTAAGAGAACGGGACCTATCAGCAAAATCTATTTTCTTTGGTTCACTCTTCGCATTCGAAGAGTGCTCTCCTTATGAGCTGGGATGGGGTAATCGATAATGGTCTAGAGCGAGTAGCACTCGACTCTTTAAGCTTTTCTATGGCCTTCCCATGGCCTTTTCAACAGTTGCATCAATGCGAGCTTGGAGGTTGTCATTATTAATGGCTATATTTTCTGCGTTATTAGAGTTAACATCCCAGTGGCTACTTTGTGCCTCATCCGAGTTAGCCATTTCTTCAAAGCTTTGGTTCTAAATACCAATGAAACTTCATTTAGCCATGGTATATCAACCATATTGGCTTTAAACATTGGATATAACAATCCATTGTCTATACTAGTGTGAATAACATCACAACTCTTAGGCTTAACATATGGTCCATGTCTTAATAGGACCATCAAAGGCAAAATAAAATTTAGACATGTCCATATATTACTAGACAGTGGATCGTAATGTCACAACTGTCATTGTCGTATCCGACAATTACATTTAGCTCTTAAGCTTGTCATGAAGGACATAAAATTTATGGCACATAAGCCTGTCACTAATGGACATAAAATATGGCACATAGGCCTGTCACTAATGGACATAAAATATGGCACATAGGCCTATCACTAATGGACATAAAACATAGCACATAGGCCTGTCACTAATGGACATAGAATTTGGACAGGGGTTATATTACCCACAACTGTCGTTGTTATTTTGACAATAATATTGCTTAAAGGCAAATCATCCCTATATGGATGTTTAATCTTAGCCCCAAGGGCGATACATCACTAATGGATGTTTAATCATAGCCCCAAGGGCAATACATCACCAATGGATGTTTAATCATAGCCCCAAGGGCTATACATCACCAATGGATTTTTAATCATAGCCCCAAGGGCAGTACATCACTAATGGATGTTTAATCATAGCCCCAAGGGCAATACATCACTAATGGATGTTTAATCATCGCACTGATGATATTAGCCGGGATCAAATTTGATCACGTAGGCTATATAAGGTTAGGACATAGTCCATTACCTTGAAGGCTAGTGTGGTTCCTCAAGTCACACTACCAGGAGTATGAACATTCTGAAAGTTAACATAAGAGTACCTTAATGGTTGATTAATAGTCCAGGTCGCATTGACCTTAACGACTTGGAGGCTTGAACTTAAGTCCACCACCTCTGGATAGAAGGATAACTTCCCTTAACTATCATAATAGAAGGCTATTCATCCTTAACTATCATTTATAATTTTGGGCGAAATATGTGGTCTGTGCCACTTGGCTAATCAAAACCATTAAGATCTTTTTGGAATTATATCGCAGAGCATAAATTTCGAGTAAAATCGAGACTCTCGTTTGAAGAGGATGAATACTTATGTATAAATCCAAAATACTTCATTGAATTCCAAATAAAATTACAATACAAAAAACAATGAAATAAACTGTCCATGTAAGGACTTAAAAAAATGTCCACGCAGGGACTAAGGAAATAACAATGTCCTTGCAGGGAATAACATATATTAGAAGAGACTTCACTCGTCCTTCTTTCCCTTAACCAGTTTGGAGAGTTTCTTGAAGAACTTTTTCGTCTTCTTCTCCGTTTTCTCCGCTTGTTATTGCATTTCTTTCATTCTTTCTAAGGCTTTGTTAATGGCATCGAGTGGCAGCGGAGGTTGAGGTTGTGGTTGTGGCATAACCGGATACTGGTACCCATAAGTTGGATATCTAGTCGATGGGTAAGAAGGTGGGAAAGGAGACGGATAAAGTGGGTTATGCATAATGTGTAGATGGGTTAAAATGATCATATCCAGATGTGTCTGGATATGTGGGGATGGGTTACCATAAACCGATGGTGGTGGTTGAACTGTAGGTGTTGGTGTTGGTTCCACCACAGGTGATGTGTTAAAGGGTCCACCCATTTGTGGGTCCTCATGAAGGTTTGGGAAATGGTGGTAGCGAACCCGACCGTTGGCTCGCACGTACCAACATACATGCTCCTCTTTTCCTCCTTGGCGGTTCTAGTGGCGATTGGGGTTGGTCCACCGGTTCCATGTGAACGTCTTCTTGCACGGGAGGTGGTTGGGAGTGATAGGAAGGAGTATTGGTGATGGTAAATTGGTTCCAATATTGGTCCCACTCATTAGGAGCTTGGTAAGGTGATCCGGCATAGGAGTTCGAATCGCTTGAAATTTCTATGGGATGCGTATGCGATCCTGATGGCGGCATCTCCGGATCGGAGTCCTCGTCCATGGGGTTTGGTTGGTCCAACTAATTTTGATCGGCTGGAGGTGTATTTAAATATTGATTGGGGTTAAACTCATCATGGTAAGAATGATGAGAGTGATAGGAGTGGTAAGAGTGGTGCGAATGGTACGAGTGGTAAAAACTTTGATTGTAGGTAGGCGAATGTTGGGCAAATGGCCATGAATCTCCCGAGTCCTCATAGGGGTTCGGGTGATGTGGATGTGAAGGGATGTGTCCTGATGGTCCTCCCCTCATGGGTCCTTTTCCTCGTCCTCGTACACGTGGCGGCATTTTCCTGTTAAAATCAATTCAAAAAAAATACTAATAACCTAATAATAAAATGAGTAAACCTAGGTCAATGCCTAGACTCGGAAGTCTAAGAAATGTGTTCGTGTAGGTTTGAGATTAAACCCAAGAAGGATAGTGTTTAATTCTCTCAAACGTTGGCTCTGATACCAACCTATCACACCCCAGATTTCCAATCAAAATCTATACACCAGTAGGCCCGGATGGGGAGTATCATGACATCAATTGATAACATCATAGTCAATTAAACACGACACAACGGAAGTCTTGGAGTAAATTTAATATTACAAACCTAATGTTCGAAATATAAAATAATATACAGGCTCGTAATAGAAGATCCACAGGCGGATCATAAAATGTACAAAAAACGAATATAAAACAGACTTTAGGGCAGATCTAAGAATTTGCAAGATCCTTTTATTTCACTACCGAGTAGCTTCCGGCCTGTTTCGTATTGTACATGCAAGCTTAGTCTTTTGAAAATACGTCAGCTTCCGCTGGTAAATACACCCAACTGACTCATTTTGAAAACATTTTAGAAATTAGATTTAAGTGCACAGGGCACAAATCTTTTATAACTTGGGAAAGTTACTTTGTAACCTTGTTAACAGATTCACATGTTTGTCCATACATACATGGCCTAGTATCGAGACCGAGACATGATTAAATACACACCACTTAGAACTCACATAGGAGTTATCCCCAACGTCTTGGGTAATTTGCACTTGAGCGCCTGTCAGGTATATGCCTACACCCCGCGCTAAGGTCGTGGCCATTATCTAATGTAATGAGCCGAGGATATCCAAGACACGGTAATTTAAGCCCCGATGTTTAAGTTATCAAACAAAACTGATTAAAACAGAATATGCGGATTTACTAGCCACAATCCAGCATTCGATTGATCCCATTTCTGACCAAGCGGTAATAATTTACCGTATCCCAAGCCCTTGTAGGGAAAATAAGTCAAGAGTATTTACCCGAGTTAGCCTTGTATAAAATGCAAGATTATATCTCAGCCGTATTCAAAATGAGCTAAGTGCAGATAGCATTTACCGGAAGGCTTTATTCTGGATTATGCCATAAGCTAACCAATAAAATACTAACGGTCTTATTTAAGTCATAGACTTAGACCGAGTAGTGTACAGGATCAAAACGTATAACGCTTGATTAAGCGATGATCGGATAGAATGTAGTTTAAACCCGACAAGTACTTTGACTTGCATAATATGGGTAAACTATAAACATTCTAGATTTTGAGTGTAAAATGATAATGTTAAACCTGTTTCGGTTAATTTATGTAAACTAGTTACATATACTTAACCGTACGCATATAAGCGATATCGGGTAACCGGATAAGTCATGGACAAGTTCTATATGCCATTATACTTTAAACAAGTTGTAATATCAGTAGGATATCAACTTATATGCCCGTTAAGGTTTTAAAATGAAACTATGTCTCATATGGGCATTTTGGTAATTTCATATTGTATAAAAGGAACTTGAATATAATTTAATGTTACAACTATAAGTATTCTGGAAAAATAACTTATTTATGATATAATATCAGTAGGATATCAATTATATGTGTAATTTATCTTTTACGACCAAACTATGCACCTTAGGGGCATTTTGGTCATTTGACACATAGTTTATAAATTATTTGGGATTCTGAGTTTGTATCATGTACCTATTGTAAAAAAAATACTTAAAATAAGTTTTAAAATCAGTGGGTAACAAGTATTGGTTGATAGTTATGGTTTAAACCATACTATGCACCGAAACGACGCTTATGTCGTAAAATAACGATTTATGCGATGTTTAACGATAACTGATGTTAAGGTCAGATTAAAATGTCTTAGATATGTTACTTAATATAAAATATCAGTAGGTAAAAGATTTACCTTGAAAAGATTTGGTTAAAACCATTTTATGAGCCACAAGGGCTTTATCGTCATTTATCGACATAATACATGGACCTGCTTCTATACTCAGTTTACAATTTGATTTGACATCCCAAATAATCCTACTTATAATATTACATCAGCAGGAAATTTATTTTCAAGCTCATTATCATTTAAACCTTGTTTTATGCAAAAATGACATATTAGTAAAAAATGATATAATTATGGAACTTGCGCATAAACTCAGATTCTGAATATGATCAGGTAATATAACCTCAGAGGGTTATGATACATTATATTACAATCATAATACAACTTTAGATCAGTAGGTCACTAATCTAAATCGGGTCGGAATCGAAAGTCAAAGCAGAAGTCAAACTTTGCGACTTTCGGTTGCGAACCGACCCTAGAACTGAAATCACGAGCCGAACATGTTCTTACCTGTTCTAGTAATTATTACCAACTTGTTTAAGTGTCAAAACAGGTTTCATAACATATATAAGATCAATTTGTGATTTTTCTGAAAAATGGCATGTTTAACTTTTTAATATCATAACTTTGACCCGTCAATTGGTCTAGCAAACGTGATCTTTAGGAGGTGCCCTTTATAGGGACTAACACCTACCTTATCAAGATCACTTAGCCAAGTTCATTACGAACAATGGCTGGACCATAATGGTCTTAACTGAAAGTCAAAGCGTTTTCCGTAAAACGCTTGACTTTTGGCTATAAAAGCCTATAAACGAAAATGCACAAGGAAGGAACACTTACAAGAGGTTCCTAGAATGAAATAGAACTAAGTTGGATGCTCCTTTCAGTTAGGAACTTCCAGAGGAGGGAGATAGAGTTGAAAATGAGAAAGGTGCAAGTACAAAGGTTGAACCTTTGCACCTATTTATAGTTGGAGAGCTTGAAGGAGGTGATTCCAGGTGTTAAGGGGTGTAAGAGGAAACTTACAAGTGTCCTAAAACGTGGCATAGCTGTTTGGGAAGTCATGGTTTCGAGAAAATGGTTTTTGGCACCTTTGTGTAGTGGCCAAGGAAACTTTCTGCAGACACAGACCTCTCGCGCCCCGCGAGCGCCTCATGTCAGGTTTCAAAATTTGCCACATTTAGCCCCTCAACTTATTAAACCCCTTTAAACCTTCTAAAACACCTTTTTAGCACTTTTAGCCCTCCGTAGCCAATACTTGGCGTACCCGGGATTATGCCCTGACATTGTCGAGCTCTCGGTTTGTTAAAAGGTCACTCAGAGGTATAAATTAACATGTTGACACTTTTAACCCCTCCATTATCCAACTTTCATATAATTACGGATTTAATCCATCTCATCCAACAAATGGGACATGTGAGAGTTAGGACTTCGTAAACGATCACTCAGAGGCTCATTATAAGCATGTTGACCCCAATGTCACTCAGAGGCTAGGCATGTTGACACAACGGTCACTCAGAGGCCAGGTTTTAGCATGTTGACACTAACGGTCACTCAGAGGCTATGTTTTAAGCATGTTGACACTAATGGTCACTCAGAGGCTTGGTTTATGCATGTTGACATCAGAAGATCACTCAGAGACTTAGTTTGAGCATGTTGACGCTTTTAGTCCCCATTAGTCTTTAATAGACTTAAATTAAAAATACGATACGTGTCACTATATTATTGGACACGATTTTACAGGGTGTTACACCAAAAGACAATGCAATAAAGTATGAAAAATAAGTTCAAATGTTTGATAGTGTTGAGACTCCAAGAGATGTCCCAAAGCACGTACATACCTAGCGACCTGCGAAAGCATGCTAAAAAGTGTCAACAAAGGTTAGTGAGTTCATAAGTTCCAATAGTAATAAATGTTTGTCAGAAAATGTAAAGTTCTTTATACCATTAGGTAGCTAGCATGTTTACAAGTTACTAAATGTTTTTAACCGAAGCTAACTGATATGTGTTTGTTGCCTTCCACCACGTCTATCATAAACGATGGTGCAAATGTTAGGTCAATATTACACCTGTTCGACTCCCAGTCATGGTAGCGCGACTAGCCCGGGTGGGGTTTGTCAAACCCAAGAGTACTACTCAAATTACCTCGCTAACTTCCCATATTAACGGTTCAATATGTAAGAAGTTTCATGATTTGAGTTGCGCTTAGTACACAAGTGATTTAAAGGAATTACATAATCTAAAAGTTGTGTCCATGTTTTCTTCCAGAAAAGCGTGCGTAAAAGAGATCGTGAAACTCACCTTAGGGTGCGTGTAAGAATATCCAACAAATGCGACAAAGAATAAATGACCCGCTAATGGTTACGTATTACACATACTATCTATGAGTGTGTATTCGTGTTATTCATAAGACCCTTGTATCTAAACAATCCCATTGTTTAAGTTTCAAGTAAAGACTCACATGTTTGACCAAATTAGACCAAGTTTGACTGAGTTGACCCGACAAACCATTGGTGACTCATCAAGTGAATTATAGTTTGTTTGTGATCACATAATCATAATAAACAATTCATGTTCACCACATTGCACGTATGACTAAAACCTAAACTTTATTACCAATATAGTTTCCTTTTTAAGTAAGCGATGCATGGACCTCTAATTCCCAAGAATTCTACACATCGACACTTGTATCCATGTTAATATTATCCTATTTGACATATCTAGAAGGTTACACATTATCATGCAAGTCAAATTCACAAATCCTACACGTCTAGGATAATAAAGTTTCCAATGTAGGAAAGCTAAGAACTAACATGCAAGATTACAACGTTTCACACGTCAAATCTTGTTCATATAATCCACGTAAAACATTAGCATCACCCTATTAGTTCATATAAGTCTAACACACTCAAATTACATGCAATTTCAATAAAGTTTCCTTTTTTAGAAACCTTAGGTAATCTAGTGTCATTGTGTGATTTGATCACACCAAGTAGCTTCATACGTCTTAACTAGCACATATAAACCAAGTTTGATCACCAGTTATGCCTAATATGTGATCCTACACATACTAGTACCATAAAAGTTTTCATTTTTGGTAAGTTATAAACACTATGATCAATTACCACATTCATTGTTTTTAACATGCTAACATGCTCATATTAACATATTATCATCATTACAATTATCACAAACCAACATACTTGCTTAGAATTCGCTACACTAAAACCATCATCAAACAAAGTTTCTATTAATAGCAACCGTAGTATCTCACTAGTTTTCAACGATTCAAGACATCAAAGCATGTTATAATCTTTTAACCAGCACATATCCATCAACAAAACTCATCAAACACATTAAGATCACAATTTAGAAAACTAGAGTTTCTATCATCAAAATTGCATCCATACAACATACAAACACAAGATTAATCACTAGACACTAGTTTTGATTCACAAAAGTCATGCTTGGACAAACTAGTGTTTCATAAGAATCATCAAGAACATATAAAAGATGAAATTCAGGATTAAAACTTACTAGTTTGCGTTAGGAATGCCTTAAATTGATCAAGAACACAAGAAACTGGAATATCAAAGCCAAGAATGAAAGATGATCAGGGTTTGTGATGTGTGGCAATGAGTTTGATTAAGAGAGGAAGAAGTCATGGGTTTGTTTGTGACGTGGGGAATGGGTGGTGGGTTGGGTTATGTTAATTTAAAAAAAAAAACACTAAGGAGGTACCTGGGTTTTTAAAATGGGCTTTAGCGATACCATAGGCCCCTCTTATAATAGAAACACTATTTTAACAAGAATTCCCCAAACTTTCATTTTTTCTAAAAATTCCCACAATATAATAAAACACGAAACCAAGTAATCACGCGTAAAAGCACACAATTTTATGAAAGTTCACATAATGCACATAAGTATCAGATAACATATAAATTCACAATATATATATATATATATATATATATATATATATATATATATATATAAAATTAGGTCACTCAAGTTTTAAAAGTATTCCAATTAGGTCACTCAAGTTTCAAAAGTGTTCCAATCAGGTCACTGAACATTCATTTTTCATTAAAATTAAGGGTTTTTCATACATTTTATAGGTAAGTGTAGTGATGTGGATTTTTGTTTCTTTTCTCCCTTTTATTTGATGCTAACGTCAAGTGATGACATGGATTTTAACTTTTTTTTTAATTTTTAATGTAATTAAAGTGTTTTTATTTTTAATAAATATAATTTCATATATTAAAATATTTAGACCCAACATCTTATGCTCCATTTTTTATACATGAAGAAAAGGACATGGCTCGATATGTATGTTAAATTATCTAATTGGGACAAAAACGATACGAGTGACCTAATTTGAACACTTTTGAAACTTGGTTACTATTCTATGACATTTTTCCTTAATGATTCCAGAATTATAATATAACTTAATCACCAACGTTCGGGAACAGACTCGTATGTGGTACGATAACTCTCCAAATTACCATTATGTGAGTGTTTGTGTAATATGACATACTTAATTAATCCTAATCAATTATAATGCATAAGTGAATGTTCAAGATGATGAATGAGATAACAGAGTTGTGTTAATAGTGTTAACGTGAATTGTCGGGTGTTACAGTGTATATATATAAATGTGTGTATGTATAATATTGTAATTATCATTATTTTTATTGTTTTTTTATTTAAAGATAAAAAAATAAATGGGTAAATTGTCAAAATCATCCCTGAGTTAACGAAACATTTTAATTGGGTTTGTGATTTGGATGAATATGACAACAAAATCAAAACGTCAAATGTCCAGATACAAAAAAAAAATATTTTGGATGTAACAAACAAATCAGACCAAACCTCGGGAATGATTTTGACATTTGACTCTAAACATAATATAAAAAAGTTCATAAAATCTGTTTTTGTTAAGGTTTAACTAAAGATATGATTACTATTATATATTGTAAGATAAAGGATATATTTGAAATATGAGCAGATTTTGTGTGAAGGTTTGACAGATCTCATCTAACTAAAAATATTGGTCAACTTAAATATATATTTAAATTATTGATCAACTTAAAGATATATTTGAAGAAGCATGGATATTAAAATAAGAATTTTAAAATAAACAATGTTGTCGTTTTGTGATATTACCCCAATTTATAAAATAATAACAACTCAATTTTGATTAAAAACTATTTTGTTAGGGATGCTATAATGATAATACATGTCAGTCTTTGAAACAAGTTATTAAAAGTATGATAGAATAATACAATAAATAGCTAAGAATATGATATGAAAAATCAACATAACAAAGATAAGAAATACTAATATAAGTTACCTTTATTAATTCTAAAGTTAGTTTTACTATATTTAACCAAGGCACCACCTCATATAGCATGTACCATTTTCCTTATTTTTGAAGGCAAAGACCCCAGATTTAAGTCAACTACTAACTTTATTTTGCAACCCAATACCTTCCATTTGACACAAAAAAACACCCGTAAGGGGCTAAATGTCCTATAAGTGTCCCTTAAAGACATGAGCTCTCTACCCCACCCTTCCCTACCCAATCTTATAAATGATAAGATTCTAATTTCATCAACATGGCATTATTAAACTTCAAAAAAGCAAGAGTGTGCATGTTTAACCCTACACTCAACTTAATTTATGCCAACTTTTTCTAGTGGTTGAGGAATAGTTTGGCATTTAGCTTTATATATAAGTGGTTAAAATTATAATATTTAATAAGTCTGATGTCATTAGGTTATCCAACCTTTTCTAAATTTATATACCATGAGTTTGTCGTTAGTAGTATTAATTAATTTATTGATATGAATGATTAATTTATCTAATAACAAAACACTACATTTTACAATAATGATTGATTTTGAATATATTATAGGGAATTTTAAATGGATGCTTGAATTTAATAACACATTATAAGTCGAATTTTTTACTTGTCGTCATTCTGTTAGAAAATCATACATATGACCCCAGCTTATGGCTCGGTAAGAATAGATATGATCATTTTCAACAATTGAATTGATTTTTAATGCCATTTATTAAAAATACTAAAATATTTTTACGATTGAGCAAATAGTTAGAAACCTAATCTCTAAAAAAAGATATCCAAAAGTAAAATTTTGACTCACGACATGAACAATATGTAATTTAATCATTACTCAGTTATTTAATAAAAATAAATAATAAATAAATAAACTTCACAAGATGCTTCACTGACTAATTTCAACAGGCTAGACTTCAACTCGATTGAGTAATCTCACTTACTTTTGCAAAAAAAAAAAAAATCATCTTATTAAGAATGTATAAATAAAGAATCCAAATGCATCCTAAATTTCTAATCTATATCCCTGCGCCATTTATCATATTTTTTACTTATTTTAATCTTACATAAATTACAAATAATAATGTATTTTATTCAAACAACTATATCACTAAAACTATCTTTTAATAGCGTTTTTAAGTTATCATATTTTCACGGAGTTATCTTTTGAGGCTGCGTGTGGTATCTTTGATTGTTCGGGATACGCCAATCCATTCCGCTCTTGATAAAGGTCGTTGATTTCATCCTCCCTTGAACTCATCAAGAAAGTGGCAATAACTCTTGACCAATGGTGCGTTCCTCGGATAGACATGACTAGGTACGTACACCTTCTTAATCCACCGAGGTTGTCCCCAATAAACTTCTAGAATAGCCAGTGAGTCCAAGCGTTCAATTACAAACCCTAGCAAAGCGACATTCGAACATTTGGCCCGCAACACTCTCCACCACTATTTCACGCATGTCCTCGTGCATGCTCACAATCCCATACTTGCTTGTAACCTTGGACAATGTATCTTCACCCTGTAAGCTTGACTATAATTCACTTTGGTAAGAAGGTCACTCAATAGATCAGTAACAAAGATCTTCATCCATATCAGTTCAGTTGGTAGTGCATCAGATTACTTTAGGTGGCACCGATGTTCGCAATAGTCTTAGTATGGGATGGGACCTCAAGGTTTAGCGGTCTTAACATGGTTACGACACTATTAGACCTTAGGTGTTGAACTCGATAACGGCAGGCTTCATTGTAACTAGACAAGGGTGGCGCTCACGGTCATGTACTTGCGGCTCACAAAGACCATCGACAAAGCGTTCCCCATTTGGTTTTCTCCCATCAACAATGTGTAACTATACCCGTTGGTTAAGCACATTTAGTTGAGTCTTAACATTCCAACATATCCAAGAATCAATCTATTGTAATACCACTTGTCATAGAGTCATCTTTCGAGGCCCCGTATGGAATCCTCGATTATCCAGACATAACCAATCCATCCTACTCTTGATAATGGTCACTGATTTCATCTTGTCTTGGACTTATTAGGAGAGTGACAATGACTCTTGACTAGTGATACATTCGCTGGATAGACACGACTAGGCACATACATCTTCTTAATTTTTTGAGAGGTCATTCCTAATAAATGTGACATCTTCTAACTATTCGTATTCGTAATCCGACCCGTTTTCATATTCGATGTAACTCGGACTTTGAAAAAACAGCAAAACTTTGAAAATTATAAGTTATTTTATTTGTTTTGTGACGTACACTATTGCACACATAATCCTTAATCCGTACATGTTTTACACGCGTCAATTTGCTTAATACATATACTAAAAGTGACTAAACGAAGCATTTTTAGGGGTAAAAAAATAATTTAAGGGGTTAAAAGTCTAAAAAAACAAACTTTCTGAAATACTGGTCCGCTCGCGCCACGCTGGGGAACCTATGGGTTCCCACGCGACGCGCGGGGAGTCAGTTATTAGCCATGTCTGTTTCGCAATTTAACAGCTTTCGGACCACTATTACTCGTTTTTAAAGTTGATTTTAACACTCTAAATCCGTTTCATTTTCGTATCCTTTGCACCTAGACTTGTTTCTAAGTGAATTTACACCATTAATTCATCCTTAGTCATCACCGTTAAGACCACCATCAAACCCCATTATCACCCATTCAAACTCACAATCAATTCTTTAGTTCTTATAGAAATTGAAACCCAAACATTCGTCCCTTATCATTTCATAAACTCTCTGCACGAAAACCCCCCATCCAATTTCACAATCCTCTGCTAATTTTGAAGATTTAGTTCTAGGGTTCGTAACTTCAATCTTCTAATTTGAACTCATTTCTTGTCTAATTGAGATAAATTTTGAGCCTAACTTGTTTCATTTTTCGTCCTCTACAAAAGCCCTATATCAATTTTTGTTGATAGAAGGTAATTGTAGCTCGATTAGAAATTCATGATTCTAAAGTTCATAGCCAATTGGGGATTACTATATTTATACAAATTAATTCAATTAACTATTTTATGTTAATCTTAGACTTGTTTTATGATGCAAATTTTGATTAGTTATTATGCTAGACTTGTTTATATGATTTTCTAGTAATTAATTCATTTTATCCTAGATATTAGTCATTATATATTGTTAGTATATCTATGCTAGAAAAATCATGATAATCATTATGATATTATTGTTATAGATAATTGTTGAAAACTATAAAACCTAAATTTTACCAATTGAAATTGTAGACTATACCATATTAAAATATTTATTTTATGCAAAATACATATAATACTAAAATTTGTAACTTAATAATTTATATTATTTGCCTTTAAACTTTAGACACATTATATTAAATTATAGACTTAATTAATTAATATCAGTCTTTTAGTTATTTGGTTAAATTAATAAAATTAAACCCGTTTAGACATAAATAATTATGGACAAAGTAGACATTATATATATTTATGCCTATAGTTAATTTATGAACTAGTAGGTATTTATTTTATGTAAATATTATTATATACTTTTAAACACCATATATAGTCATACTTATATTTATAGATATTTATTATTAAATAGATATTATCGTCACGTTTTATATGTTATAGTATTTTAGCCATTAAATATAGTAACTTGTATTATTTACACTTGTAATCAAAGTCATTTTCATAAATTTATAAATCTACACCTTATAATAATTTTAGATTTGTTATGTAAAATCGAATACGAGATTATTAAATGTATGTTTTGACTAGATTATTCAATTAGATACTTAGATACATTTTTAGCTAAACTATAATATACATATATATATATATAGGGAGTAAACTTTTGTTTTACTCTCTATAGTTTGGTCATTTTAATGGTTTTGCCTCAATCCTTTAAAAAAAGTCATTTTACTCCAACAATTTACTAATGTTTTTTTTTTCATTTTGCTCCCTAGCATTAACTCCATCTTAAATGTTTGTTAGCTGAAAGGGTATTTAGGTAACTTCAAGTATAAAACTAAGGGTGTTTTAGTAAATTTACAAATAAAGATTATATTATATATAATAATATATATAACAGAACCCGCAATGTTTCTTCTCTCTTTTTACCCTCTCTCTTCTCCCCGTACACTCTCTCAGCATTCTCCCTCCCTCTTCTCCACCACCACCAACCGTCACCACCTCACCACCACCGTGCACAGCCCCGCCCAACCCTCCTGTCCCCACTTGTTTTGCTCATATCCAAACTATGGTTCAAGCACCACCAACCTACCTTGCTCAGATCTAAGATCTTCGGCTTTAATGGTGATAAACCTATTGAGCATCGATTGAGCTTTCTCTTGTTACGAGCCATCGTGACATTGAATTGATAGTAAACCCTAACCCTAGGTTGATTGTGATGATTTTGAAGGTGAAGTGGTGAACAATTTGTTGTTTGTTTCGGCTTTCTGTTTTATGAAGATGGGCTTTGGGGACAAAGGGATGGGATTTGGGGAAAAAGGGACTTTTGATTTCTGTTTAAGATTTATGCTTGTTGTGGCAGCCGGAGGTGGGAGTGATTACGGTGGCGGTGGGTTTAGGTATTGGGGAAGATGTCGGCTGTGTGATGGTGGTGGTGGTCGGGCAATGTGGTGATGGTAGCGGTTGTGATGGTGGTGGTAGGTGTGGTGGTGAGGCGGTGTGTTGGTGGCAAGTGGTTGGTGAGGCGGCAGTTGAGTTTGCACGAGAAAAGGAGACAACGATGGCAGAGGGTGGCTAGTGTTGGTGGTTGAGTTGTGGCGGTTGGATGGTGGTAATGGCCGATTAGATGGGGTGATGCAAGGTGGTGGTTGGATGGGGGTGGTGCAAGGTGGTTATAGTAGGTGGCTGTGGTGGTGTTTGTAGGAGGTAGCTGTGGTGGCAGGGGAAAGGGGAGGGGTGGTCGTGATGGTTTTCACTCTGCAAGTTGTGGTAGAGAGGAGGTAGAGAGATGTCTTATTGTGTGTGTGTGTGTGTGTAAATACTTATGTTTTTTTTTTCATTTTCAATAAAAGAATGGATTTTTGGAGTTGATAATAGAATAAAAATTAAATACTTATATATAATTTACTTAAATACCCTTTGTAACATTCGTCGAAAAACGGGTTTCCAAACCCGCTTCGTTTGTAAATCGAATATCAAGTTATAAAAATTTCGTTGCGTATTTATGATTATTTTAATTTTAAACGATACATAATTAATAAACAAATTAGAATTAAAAACTATAATTGATAAAAAGTGAAAATAAAATAAATAAAAAAGAAAGAAGGCTGCCGAGTTTCGAACCCGGGTCAGCCGGGTCTACCTCAAAGACTTAACTCACGCATATCCCACCACTCCGCCACTTGTGTTATTTGTTGATATATCAAAACAATTAATACATATAATGAAACTCGAAGTTGAATTCAGTCGCTCAGCGCGCCCAAATCACTCTCGCCGGAAATTCCGACGATTTCGCCAATCATCGTCGGTTTCTTTTGACTTAACGGATGTATTAACATCAACGTCGGTTATAACCGATGTCTAATCCCGTGACATCAGTCATAACCGCCGGAGAAAAACTGACCAACGAATCAAGACTGAAATCAGACCCAATTCATCGCGATTCTTCCCTATAAATACACACCCAAGTCTCTGGAAATCATTTCGCTCAAAATCGCACCATTTCTCGAATCAATTTCACTCGCCGGAGATTTTCCGCAATCATCGGACTTTCGCCGGAAAACCGAGACTCACATCAAAACGGTAAATACCTCGACTCTTTCGGTTTCAATCCATTGTTAGACTATTACTAACTTCAATTCATCAACCAGAATCCATCCCAGACGACGTAGCCGGAATATTCTGCTTTCGCCGGAAAACTTATGGAATTTCCAAATCACGCTGTGAATTGGTATAATCATTCAAACCTTCTGTTAATCATTGTTTAGTAACTCAATTTCACATCTAATCGATCAAAACTGTTGATTGATCCGAGCAGACGGAGTTCACCAAACAGAGCCGACGATCCTTGCCGGAGTTCTAAGAAAGACATCTGTTTCGGTACATTCTTTCCCCAAACCCTCTCCGTCCATCACATTTCAATCGCTTATAAATTTCGTTAATCGAATTAAACAAGAACAGTTGATTAATCGTCGTCTGTATCTTTGAACGAAGAAGATGAAGTTGAACTATTGTATAAGTATAATTAAAACGAGATATTAAACCGGGTTAGACACACAGTCCAGCGGTGGACTGTGTGCAAACATTTATCACACGTCGCGAGTTCGATCCTTGACACAACCTCACTCTCTGAAATAAAAATGTTTCTTTTTAAAATCGGACAGGATCAACTCGCTGTAAGATGTTAAGTTTAATACAAATCAGTATATTAACCAGGTTAGACACACAGTCCAGCGGTGGACTGTGTGCAACACTAAACCACAGGTCCCGGGTTCGAGACCTGTTGTGTGCACCGGTCCAATGTAATTAAATCCTTTTTAAAATAAATGATTTCTGATTAAATTAAATAGTGTATAAATATAATTAAAAACAGAAATATTTCGGGTTAGACACGTAGCTCAGTTGGTAGAGCTGCGTGCACGCGTACGGGAGGTCTCGGGTTCGAGCCTTACCCGGCGCATACTTACACACGATCGAACCGGTCAAACAGTCAACAGTCACAGTCAACGGTCAACGGTCAATGGTTAATGGTCAACCCAAAAAGTCAACATTTTTTTTATATTTTTATTTATTTATTTAATTTAAAAATCAATTAAAAATACTTAAAAATAATGTTTTTAAAGTTAGAAAATAACCTTAAACTCACAAAAATAAATCTAAAAACCCTATTAAAATTGTTAATAAAATCCACTTATTTACCGTGCCTTTCCGTTATTATTTAGGTTAGTTATTCCTCGTCGATCAACACTCTAAACTCGTGCGCATTCAACATCATCAAACGAACGCACCCAATGTGAGTGAATCTCTACCAATTCCCCGTTTTAATCACATTTTGGGGTGTATCATGTGTCGCTTATTATTTATTACATTTAAACACTTGTCCATTCATCATATCCATGATCAAATGTGTATCCAACATGTATCAATTGTTTGTGTGGTTAATGTTTAGATTAAATTTATCATTTTCAGTACATACATCATCATAGGCCGCCGCTCCCCATTACCTATGAGCGTGAGCCGTTCCCCATTACCTATGAGCGTGAACGAGGCGTTGCCAACATACGATCGGCTCCGTTTGATTGAGCCTTGATCGCACATACATCATCATAGGCCGTCCGTTCCCCATCACCTATGAGCGTGAACGTGACGTTGCCAACATATACATTATCATTCATGTTATTGTTTGTTATTGTTTGTAATGTATGCTTATTTACATTTGCTCACATATGACTATTGCACAATTTTTCCATTTAAAATACAACAAGAAATCTATAATAAATGTTTTCTAACAAGGTTCACTCGCCAACTTTTGTTGACCCAAAATCCCCCATTTTTACACATGATACAGGTGATCAAGTTGAAGCAAGAAACATATAGGGCGGCCTAGAAGAGTAAACCAGTTTGGATTTTGGATTGCTTTAGTTAATTTTTCCTTTCCTTGTATTGTATGATTTTGACTTGAACATTTGAGATGTAATTTGAATTTAATAAATATGAAACATATTAGTAAACATCATGAGCTTTGGTGATAACCCAATTATGCCCCGACTCTTATTCCGCTGCGGGTCGGGGTGTGACAGATTGGTATCAGAGCCATGACTATAGGGATATAGGATAGGTTATTAGACCATTAGAGCCTATACTATAGTTGAATATAATTTTTAAATTGTTTGTGTGTTACATGCAAAATTCATGATGTTTATATGCTTTATGTTTATTGTTACATTCAATGTTATGCAAGCATGTTCATAAGTACATATTATTATACAATGCTCATCATGAATCATATCCTCATAACATACCATATCCATGAGAGCACACACCTCACAATTCATATGATTTTTACAACGATTTTTGTATTTTCAAATCACATCAAAGTGAGTTCTCATGACGGATATGTAGTAACTGGAAGGGTACAAGTACCGGTAGTCGGAACGTCCTGTCTAGGCTTGGCATTCGTATAAATCCAAAATAAAGGACCAGTTTGCCTACCTGGGGACTAACGATGAGAGTACGAAGGACCTATTAGGCCAAAGCATGCTATACCAAACGTCGTGTGAGCTAACCCCACTTTGAGTTGTCATTGTGTCTACACCTGGACACCCTCCGACCATACATTTGGCAAACATATTTCATGGTTTTCATTTGGGTGATGCAAGTGTTAAACCGCCAACCCCAATGTGAATCCTACCAAGCCAATAGTCATGGGGGCCCACATGACTATACAGGTGAATGTTGGGGGACATTAGAGGCCCAAACATGAGCAAACCCAAGACATCCTATGGATGTAGTTGCATTATTGATGATTATGTTATTTTATTACTTTTAACGACACATGACACCTAAACACTTCTTAAACTCACTGTCACAACCCCGACCCGCAGCGGAATAAGAGTCGGGGCATAATTGGGTTATCACCAAAGCTCATGATATTTACTAATATGTTTCATATTTATTTAAGTCAAAATTACATTCCCAATAATCCAAACATGTCCATACAAATACAAAGAAAATAACCAACTAAACAATTCCAAGCTCTAAATCATTTTATTCTTCAAGGCCAATCCTATGTGTTTCTTGCTGCAGCTGGTTCACCTGTATCATGTGTAAAAATGGGGGTTTTTGGGTCAACATAAGTTGGCGAGTGAACCTTGTTAGATAAACATTTATTATTGATTTTCTTGTTAGTTTATCAATGAAAAATTGTGCAATAATCATAAGTGAGCAAATGTAAATAATCAAACAGTAGCAATAACAATCACAAACTATAACATACAATAACATACCAACATCATACAATAAATAACATGAATGTAACTGTGCGATCAAGGCTCAATCAAACGGAGCCGATCGTATTGCATGTACTGAAAATGATAAATGTCTGTGCGATCAAGGCTCAATCAAACGGAGCCGATCGTATGTTGGCACGCCAGGTTCACGCTCATAATGTAATGGGGAACATGCTCAACGCTCATAATGTAATGGGGAGCGACGGCCTATGAAATTGCATGTACTGAAAATAATAAATTAAATCTAACAATAATCACACAAACAGTTGAAACAAACTGAATACACATTTGTTCATGATATGATGTATGCACAATGATTTAAATATAATAAATAGCAAGACACATGATACACCCCAAAAACGTGATTAAAACGGGGAATTGTAAAGATTCACTCACATTGGGTGCGTTGGATTGGAGATGGTGAGATGCGCACGAGTTGGAAGAGCTGAACAACGAGAATTAACTAACCTAATAATAACGGAAAATAGAGTAAATGAGTGGATTTTATTAAGGATTTTAATAGAATTTTTTTAGATATATTTTTGCGAGTTTAAGGCTATTTCCTATCTTTAAAAACATTATTTTTAAGTATTTTTAATTGATTTTTAAATTAAATTAAATAATTAAAAATATAAAAATATGTTGACTTTTTGGGTTGACCGTTGACTTTTTGACTTTGACTATTTGACCGGTTTATTGTGTAATTGCAATGCGCTGGGTGAGGCTCGAACCCGAGACCTCCCGTACGCGTGCACGCAGCTCTACCAACTGAGCTACGTGTCTAACCCGAAATAATTCTGTTTTTAATTATACTTATATATTTACTCAGCTTATCTAAAATTCTTTTATTTTCAAAAACATTTTAAATCATCGAACCGGTGTCACTAACAGGTCTCGAACCCGGGACCTGTGCTTTAACGTTACACACAGTCCACCGCTGGACTGTGTGTCTAACTTGGTTAATATACACATTTTTATTATACTTAACAACTAACGTAAGTTAACCCGGTTCAGTTAGAAAAATAAAACGTTTTTATTACAGAGAGGGTGCGTGTATCAGGGATCGAACTCGCGGCGTGCGCGTATTATTTGCACACAGTCCACCGCTGGACTGTGTGTCTAACTCGTTTAAAATACCAATTTTAATTATCCTTATAATGTTAGCACAGTTCATCTTCTCCGTTAATTTTTACAGACAGCAAATTACCCCTCTGTTTCTTGTTTTAAAACGATTAACACATTCATAAGACTAAGATGAAATTGTAACATCCGTCAAAAACCGGATTTACCAAACCCGCTCCGTTTATTAACCGAACAATCAGTTAAAAATTTCGTTGCGTATTTAATGCCCAAATTAATTTTAAACGATACATAATTAATAAGTATATTGGAATATATAATTTATATTTGAAAAAGTATTAAAAATAGTGGTTTAAAAATTAAACAAGGCTGCCGGGTTTCGAACCCGGGTCAGCTGGTAAACAACAACGCCTTAACTTCCATACCTCCAACCGCTCCGCCACTTGTGTTTCTTGGTCATTATTAGAAACAATTAATTCAAATACACAAACTCGATTTCAAAACCGACGCGCCTAATTGCAGTCGTCGGAAATCCCGACGATTTCACCGAGATTGGACGGTTTCTTCAGTTTTAACCGAAGCCTTAACTACCGCGACACAAGTTATAACCGCCGGAAAATCATTAACCGACGAATCAAGACGGAAATCGGACTAAATACGTCGATGATCTGCCCTATAAATACCCCCTCTAACCTCTGTTAGCTTTTTCGCTCACAATCACACTCTTTCCCGACGTAATTTCACTCGTCGGAGAACTTCTGCAACTCGCCGGAAAACCGAGCCTTTCACCTCTGTGCCTTACTGAACCCCAGAGCTCATACCGAAGCCACCCACATTCATCTCAAGCTCGTTGAAGACCCTCTGCCGCAAGACACACGTCGCCGGAATCACCTGCTGACATCGGAGTTTCGCCGGAGAAACAGAGGAGTCCAGTTCGGTATACCCTACACTTAATCTCTCATTCTTTTTATTTATCTCACACGTAATTACTCACAACACACTAAAGAACATGATTAAGTCGTCGAACCAGTCGGGTTGATGTTCTGGTCAAGTCCAACGAAGAAGAAGAAGTATCAGTTGTATATATATTTAATTAAAATCAAGTTATATCTCGGGTTAGACACACAGTCCAGCGGTGGACTGTGTGCAAATAAAACACGCTTACGTCCCGAGTTCGATACTTGTCCCACGCATACTCGCCTTAATAAAAATGTTTCTTTTTTTTAACCGAACCGGATTCACTGCAATAGATGTTAAGTTTAATAAAAACCGGAATAATAACCAAGATAGACACACAGTCCAGTGGTGGACTGTGTGAACGTTTAATCACAAGTCACGAGTTCGAGTCCGGACTACCGCACCGGTCCGGACAATTATCAAACTTTTTATATAAGACAGAAATGAAATAAGTTCGAGTCCGGACTACCGCACCGGTCCAGCGGTGGACTGTGTGTTAACCCAAACCACAGGTCCCGGGTTCGAGACCTGTGGAGAACACCGGTTCGATGCATTAAAATCGTTTTTAAAAAATAAATGATTTTCGGTTTAAATCAATTAGTATATAAATATAATTAAAAACAGAAATATTTCAGGTTAGACACGTAGCTCAGTTGGTAGAGCTGCGTGCACGAGAACGGGAGGTCTCGGGTTCGAGCCTCACCCGGCGCACACAAATACACAGCCTGACCGGTCAACAAGTCAACGGTCAACGGTCGCAAAACGTCAACTTTTTTTATTATTTTTATTTATTTATTTTATTTAAAAATCAATTAAAAATACTTAAAAATAACATTTTTAAGGTTAGAAAATAGCCTTAAACTCACAAAAATATATCCAATCATCCTACTAAAATTGATTAATAAAATCCGCTTATTTACCAAACCATTATGTTATTATCAAGGTTAGTTTCACTCGTGGTTAAATCCAACTTCGTGCGTATTCAACATCATCAACCGAACGCACCCAATGTGAGTGAATCTTACAACTCCCCTTTTTAATTACACGTTTTGAGGTGTGTCATGTGTCACAAAAATTAACTCGTTTATTTAAACTTGTGCCATACCATATTGTGATCTAAACTTAGATTGTATATATTGTTTGTAGTTACGTATTTCATATTGTCATGTTATATGCAAATCATTCATTAGGCCCATCAGTTCCTCGTGGGAGACGAGTTGAGCAACGCGTGTCTCAAAACAATCCATTATTGTATGTATGTGCATTATCTAATGATTAAGTGTTTTGTGAATAAGTTTACATCTATATTTACTTATATGTGGTTGTGCACTTTATTTTATAATCAATTAAATAAACTTGTCCAAATGTTTTTCATAGGATTCACTCGCCAACTTATTGTTGATCCAAAAACCATTTTTACACATGATACAGGTGAACAGGATGAAGCAAGGAAAACATAGGAAATGCCTTAGAAGAAAACAATGAAGTTTAGAATGATGTTTAGGACATGATGTAATTATGATTGTATGTTTCCCTTTAAATTGTAATAATGAATATGAAACGTTATAATAAATGTCATGAGCTTTGATGATAACCCAATCATGCCTCGATCACCTTTTTCGCTGCGGGTCGGGGTGTGACAGAAATGATAAAGACGGTGTTGGAAACAAACATACCGGAGTAATAATTTAACTCAGAATTCCGGCAAGACGTCGGCTCTGTTTTTTTGAACTTCAACTGAGCAAGCAAACTATCCGTTTTGATTAGCTAATCGTGGAATGGAAATGCTAAACAAACGTTAACAGGGTGTTTAAATGTCCATACCGTTTCACAGCTGAAAATAAGGATTTCCAGAAGTTTTCCGGCGAACTGGAATTATCCGATAGCAGCGTCTGAATTTGATTTCAATTGAAAGGTCTGAGTTAGAAATAGCTTAACAATTGATAGACCACGACGGTATTGAAAGACTTACCGTTTTGATGGAGAATACGGTTTTCCGGCGACTTGTAGAAACTTTCCGGCGAGTAAAATTTGATTCTCCGGCGGACTGAAACTTGAGCGAAAATGTAATTGAGAGTCTGTAGATTATGTTTGAGTCGCGAAGGAGTACAAGGATGAAAGTAATACTGGAATTGAAGATTTTCGGTTATAAAAACCGATCCACTTCTAGAATTCAAGTTCATTCAAAGCAACTTGATTGAAAACGCCGGTATATCGGTTATACCCAGTGAACCGCGAGTACTCAAATCGTCTTTGAGCGTTTGATGACCGATTTCAGTTACAGTTGGCCTAATCGGTTGATTTATGTTTGTTTATAAGATTTATTTGTTTCCTAGAGTTGACAGAAAACAACAAGTGGCAGAGTGGTTATGCGTGTGTGTGTTAAGTCTTTGAGTTCTCTTCCGGCTGACCCGGGTTCGAGTCCCGGCAGCCTCATTTTATTTTTAATTATTTTATTTTTACTTTTTATCAATTATAACTTTTATAGATTAGTTTGTTTATTAATTATGTATCATTAAAAATCAGAATAGGCATAAATACGCAACGAACATTTATAACTTGATATTTGATTACAAATGGAGCGGGTTTGGAAAACCCGTTTTCGACAAATGTTACAGTATCCTCTACTTTTAGGAATTTCGTCCCGAAATTTAAGTAGTAGAAGTAGTAGGAAAAAGATGCGGGTATTTTTCACGCATTGAGTCTTCACGTTCCCAAGTAAACTCAGGTCCCCGTTTCGACTCCCAGCGTATCCTAACAATTGGAATGCGACTCCGTCGTAGACATTTTTCTCCGAAGTCCATGATCTCTTACCGGTCTTTCAATAAAATGCATAGATTCATCAATCTGAATATCTTCCAGAGGAATGTGGAGATTTTCATCAGCGAGGCACTTCTTCAAGTTTGATACGTGGAATGTGGGATGAATCCTGTTGAGTTCTTCTGGTAGATCAAGCTTGTATGCTACAGGTCCTACTCTTTCGAGTATCTTGAAAAGTCCTACGTAGCGTGGTGCTAGCTTGCCTTTTTGACTAAAACGAACTACTCCCTTCCACGGTGATACTTTTAAAAGTACATAATCACCAATGTTAAACTCTAAAGGCTTCCGTCGTTTATCTGCATAACTCTTTTGACGACTTTGAGCCACTAGAAGATTGTTTCGAATTTGATGGATCTTGTCTGTGGTTTCTTGAATCAATTCCGGACCAGTGATTTGAGCTTCCCCAATTTCGTGCCAACATACTGGAGATCGGCACTTACGACCATATAAGGCTTCAAAAGGTGCCATGCCGATGCTTGAATGATAGCTGTTGTTGTACGAAAATTCAACTAATGGTAGATGAGAGCCCCAATTTCCCTTGAAGTCTATGACACATGCTCGAAGCATATCTTCAAGAGTTTGAATGGTGCGTTCAGATTGACCATCAGTTTGAGGATGATAGGCGGTACTGAGATCTAATCGCGTACCCAAAGCGGCTTGTACTGCTTGCCATGTTCGGGAAGTAAAACGACCATCACGATCAGAAATAATGCTTAACGGTACACCTGTCGGCTTACGATTTCGCTGATATAAACACGAGCTAGCTTTTCGTTCTTGAAATCTTCACGGATAGGAATAAAGTGAGCTGATTTTGTAAGTCGGTCAATGATTACCCATATAGTGTCATACCCACCAGAAGTGCGAGATAACCCGGTAATGAAGTCCATGGTTATGTTTTCCCACTTCCATACAGGTATTTCGGGTTGGACCAGAAGTCCTGAGGGTTTTTGGTGTTCAGCTTTCACCTTGGAACATGTAAGGCACTTAGAAACAAAAACAGCAATATCCTTTTTCATTCCAGGCCACCAATAGGTGTATCGAAGGTCTTGATACATCTTATCGGCTCCTGGGTGTATAGAGTATCGTGTTTTGTGAGCCTCATTCATAAGAATTTCACGAAGATTGTTGTGGTCAGGAATCCATATACGATCTAGATAGTACAGAATACCGTCAGATTTAGTTTCAATTTTAAGTTCAGCTCCACAGGACAGCTCCTTTCGTACATCATCTTCCGTTACTGAAACATGTTGGGCTTCTCGAATTTGATCCTTAATGTCAGTTATGATTTGCGAACATTGAAGACGAATGGAGTTCGCATAACCCTTTCGACTAAGTGCATCAGCCACCACATTTACCTTGCCAGGGTGGTATCGAATTTCACAGTCGTAGTCATTTAGAAGTTCGACCCATCTTCTTTGCCTCATGTTTAACTCCTTTTGATTGAAGATATGTTGAAGACTCTTGTGGTCAGTGTATATTTCACACTTAGTACCGTAGAGATAATGTCTCCATATCTTAAGAGCGAACACAACGGCTCCAAGTTCTAGGTCATGGGTGGTGTAGTTCTTCTCATGCGTCTTGAGTTGTCTCGAAGCATAAGCTATAACCTTTCCTCTTTGCATTAGAACACAGCCTAATCCTTGCCCTAATGCGTCGCAATAGACCACGA
Source organism: Scalesia atractyloides (assembly GCA_947069175.1). Taxonomy (NCBI): domain Eukaryota; kingdom Viridiplantae; phylum Streptophyta; class Magnoliopsida; order Asterales; family Asteraceae; genus Scalesia; species Scalesia atractyloides. Next base: position 22,666,799 of record CAMTDV010000012.1, on the reverse strand, counting down.
AGTCATCACAACCTTCAGGAAGAGTGAGGATTGGTGCATCACAGAGTTTTTGTTTAAGGGTTTGAAAGGCTTCTTCTTGCTTGGGTCCCCATATGAAAGGTTTTCCCTTATGAGTAAAAGTCGTGAGTGGTACAGCAATGCGAGAGAAGTTTGAAATGAAACGACGATAATAACCAGCCTAACCAAGAAAATATCTTACTTCAGTTGGTGTACGTGGCGCTTGCCATTCTTGTACCGCTTTGATCTTTGAGGGGTCGACATGTATTCCCTTGTCATTGACTACATGTCCGAGGAATTGCACCTCTTTTAACCAGAATTCGCATTTGGAAAATTTGGCGTAAAGCTTTTCATTCTCTAGAAGAGTAAGGATGAGTCGAAGATGGCGCTCATGATCAGACTTAGACTTTGAATAAATGAGAATGTCGTCGATGAAGACTATAACAAATCGATCAAGATAAGGTTTGCAGACTCTGTTCATCAGATCCATGAAGACTGCTGGAGCGTTGGTTAAACCAAATGGCATAACCATGAATTCATAATGACCATAACGAGTTCGGAATGCGGTCTTTGGGACGTCTTCTTCATGTACTCTAAGTTGATGATAACCAGATCGAAGGTCGATTTTTGAAAAACAACTGGCACCTTGAAGTTGGTCAAGAAGATCATCAATGCGAGGTAATGGATAGCGATTCTTGATTGCTAATTTATTGAGTTCTCTGTAGTCGATGCACATGCGAAACTATCCATCTTTCTTCTTTACAAAAAGGACAGGTGCACCCCAAGGCGAGGAGCTAGGACGTATAAATCCCTTGTCAGTCAATTCTTGTAATTGACTGGCTAGCTCTTGCATTTCAGAGGGGGCTAACCTATAAGGAGACTTTGCAACTGGTGTAGCACCAGGTATAAGATCAATACGGAATTCGACTTCTCTAACTAGAGGAAGTCCTGAAATGTCGTCAGGAAAAACTTGCGGGAAATCTTTTACTACTAGGATGTCTTCAAGTTTCTTCTCCATGGTTCCCTTTTTGATGATATGAGCTAAAAACACGACATAATTCTTGCGAAGATATTTTTGAGCTTGAAGACAAGACATTAAGCTGAGCCCTTTCGACGAGGTTTCTCCAAAGATTCGAAGAGTCTGACCGTTTGAAAGAGGAATACGTATAAACTTTTCGCGACATACAACTTCTGCCTGATGTTGACTGAGTCAGTCCATACCAATTATGATATCAAAACTTCCTTACTTCATAGGAATAAGGTCAGCTGAAAAGTCGTGGTCGTTTAAGGTGAGTGTACAGTTGCGTATAATAGAGTTTAATGAGACCGGTTTCCCGTCTGCAACTTCTACTGTTATGGATTCCATGAGCTTATCACGATTTTGGTTTAGGATAGGTTCAAACTCTAAGGACACAAAACTTTTATCCGCGCCAGTATCAAACAACATGGATGCATATCTACCATTGATAAGGAACGTACCGTTAACCACATTGCTGTCAGCTCTAGCCTGATTAGCGTTGATGTTGAAAGCTCTTCCTCTTGCAGGTGGAGGAGTTTGGTTCGCTTGATTCACCGGATTGGTTGGGCCTGAGCATGAATAATGTTTACCAGCCTTGGACAAGTGTTTCTAAAATGGCTTGGGTCTCCACAATTGTAGCAAGCCCGCATAGGTTGTACCATAGGATAGTTGGGTTGGTAATATGTTTGGGCTAAATGTTGGGTGGGTGGTAATAGTAGGGGTTGTTGGGCTTGACCCATTATTTGCTGGTGGGTTTGGGTTGAAGGCTGGTGGTGGTTCGTTCGCTGAGGCATGCGGCAGGTTTGAACAGTATGACCTGCGCAACCACAGTCGGTGCAATATTGGCAAGGATGATCAGGAGAATGGTGGTATTGGCAACAGTTGCATTTTGGTAACGGGCCAGAGTATGGTCTTTTGTATGGTGCAGGTGAAGGGGCGACTTGGGTAATGGGTGCAGCAGGAATAGGGAAATTGGTTTGAGTGACAACGAAGTTTCTGGTGTTGCGCTTCCTCTTGTTAGCAAACTTAGAGGAGGAGATGGAATGGTTTGAAGTTTGACCCTCAACAGGGGCTTTCTTTTTCTATTCTTTAAAGTTACCGTTGCGAATTCGATTCTCGGTCAGTTCAGTCGCTAGCTCCATAGCAGCTTCAAGTGTTGCTGGCGAAATGCTGAGAACTGAATCTTGAATTTTCGAGGGAGGACCTCGAATATAATGCTCGATCAAGCGATAAACTGGGGTAAACAAATTAGGGACCATTTGGTTCAACTCTAAGAACCTCTTGTTGTAGGTGGTATGATCTCCCTCCTTTTGCTTTAAAGAATGAAATTCGTCCTCCAACTTTTTTAATTTCACTCCTAGGACAGAAACGCCTAGTCATGATTTCCCTTAATTCCTCCCAAGTTAAGGCCATTGCATCCTCAATTCCCCTCTTCCCCATTTCAGTATTCCACCAGGTAAGAGCTACCCCAAATAGTCTTCCGGTGGCGTATCGAACCTTGCGATCCTCAGGACAATCGCAGTTGAGAAAAGTGTTTTCCATCTCCTCAAACCAGTGGAGGAGAGCAGTGACACCTTCGGTCCCTTCAAATTTAGGAGGATCACAAGACTTGAAGTGTTTATATGAGCACTTGCTGGTAGGAGGGTTGCCGATGTTCTGGTCGTCTTGTTGGGGAGGGTTAGTAGGATTTGTAGCGAGGGCTTGTTGTACTTGGTCCACAATGTCAGGCAGTATCGTGGCCATTTGTTTCGCGATTTGTGTGGCCAAGCGTTCCTGATACCTTCCTGATCTTTTACCCCTTCGTTGTTGTCTGGACGACATCTACAGGAACATACATAAGAAGATTGTGAGTTTATGGAGTCTTTTTAGGTGTCATGTGTCTTTAAGAAAATGAAAATAACATAAATATCAATAATGCAACTACATCCATAGGATATCTTGGGTTTGCTCATGTTGGGCCTCAAATGTTCCCCATACCTTCACCTGTATAGTCATGTGGGCCCCCATGACTATTGGCTTGGTAGGATTCACATTAGTATTGGCGATTTAACACTCTCATCACCCGAATGCAAACCACAAACTATGTTTACGAGATGTATGGTCGGAATGTGTCCAGGTGTAGACACAATGACAACTCAAAGTGGGGTTAGCTCACACGACGTTTGGTATAGCATGCTTTGGCCTAATAGGTACTTCGTACTCTCATCGTTAGTCCCCAGGTAGGCAAACAGGTCCTTTATTTTGGATTTATACGAATGCCAGCCTAGACAGGACGTACTACCGGTACTGGTACCCTTCCAGTTACTACATGCCCGTCATGCGAACTCACTTTGATGAGATTTGAAAAGACACAAAAATCATTGTAAAAGCAATCATGAAAATGATGTGGTGTGTGCTTTCATGGATATGATATGTTATGAGAATATGATTCATGATAGGCATTATATAATAATATATACTTATGAACATGCTTGCATAACATTGAATGTAACATTTAACATAAAACATATAAACATCATGAAATTTGGCATGTAACACACAAAAATCTTAAAAATTTCTAATCAACTATAGTATAGGCTCTAAGGGTCTAATAACCTATCCTATATCCCTATAGTCATGGCTCTAATACCAATCTGTCACACCCCGACCTGCAGCGGAATAAGAGTCGGGGCATAATTGGGTTATCACCAAAGCTCATGATATTTACTAATATGTTTCATATTTATTTAAGTCAAAATTACATTCCCAATAATCCAAACATGTCCATACAAATACAAAGAAAATAACCAACTAAACAATTCCAAGCTCTGAATCATTTTATTCTTCTAGGCCACTCCTATGTGTTTCTTGCTGCAGCTGGTTCACCTGTATCATATGTAAAAATGGGGGTTTTTGGGTCAACATAAGTTGGCGAGTGAACCTTGTTAGATAAACATTTATTATTGATTTTCTTGTTAGTTTATCAATGAAAAATTGTGCAATAATCATAAGTGAGCAAATGTAAATAATCAAACAGTAGCAATAACAATCACAAACTATAACATACAATAACATACCAACATCATACAATAAATAACATGAATGTAACTGTGCGATCAAGGCTCAATCAAACGGAGCCGATCGTATTGCATGTACTGAAAATGATAAATGTCTGTGCGATCAAGGCTCAATCAAACGGAGCCGATCGTATGTTGGCACGCCAGGTTCACGCTCATAATGTAATGGGGAATATGCTCAACGCTCATAATGTAATGGGGAGCGGCGGCCTATGAAATTGCATGTACTGAAAATAATAAATTAAATCTAACAATAATCACACAAACAGTTGAAACAAACTGAATACACATTTGTTCAAGATATGATGTATGCACAATGATTTAAATATAATAAATAGCAAGACACATGATACACCCCAAAAACGTGATTAAAACGGGGAATTTGTAAAGATTCACTCACATTGGGTGCGTTGGATTGGAGATGGTGAGATGCGCACGAGTTGGAAGAGCTGAACAACGAGAATTAACTAACCTAAATAATAACGGAAAATACAGTAAATGAGTGGATTTTATTAAGTATTTTAATAGAATTTTTTAGATATATTTTTGCGAGTTTAAGGCTATTTCCTATCTTTAAAAACATTATTTTTAAGTATTTTTAATTGATTTTTAAATTAAATTAAATAATTAAAAATATAAAATATGTTGACTTTTTGGGTTGACCGTTGACTTTTTGACTTTGACTGTTTGACCGGTTTATTGTGTAATTGCAATGCGCTGGGTGAGGCTCGAACCCGAGACCTCCCGTACGCGTGCACGCAGCTCTACCAACTGAGCTACGTGTCTAACCCGAAATAATTCTGTTTTTAATTATACTTATATATTAACTCAGCTTATCCAAAATTCTTTTATTTTCAAAAACATTTTAAATCATCGAACCGGTGTCACTAACAGGTCTCGAACCCGGGACCTGTGCTTTAACGTTACACACAGTCCACCGCTGGACTGTGTGTCTAACTTGGTTAATATACACATTTTTATTATACTTAACAACTAACGTAAGTTAACCCGGTTCAGTTAGAAAAATAAAACGTTTTTATTACAGAGTGGGTGCGTGTATCAGGGATCGAACTCGCGGCGTGCGCGTATTATTTGCACACAGTCCACCGCTGGACTGTGTGTCTAACTCGTTTAAAATATCAATTTTAATTATCCTTATAATGTTAGCACAGTTCATCTTCTCTGTTAATTTTTACAGACAGCAAACTACCCCTCTGTTTCTTGTTTTAAAACGATTAACACATTCATAAGACTAAGATGAAATGACAAAGACGGTGTTGGAAACAAACATACCGGAGGAATAATTTAACTCAGAATTCCGGCAAGGCGTCGGCTCCGTTTTTATGAACTTCAACTGAGCAAGCAAATTATCCGTTTTGATTAGCTAATCGTGGAATGGAAATGCTAAATAAACGTTAACAGGGTGTTTAAATGTCCATACCGTTTCACAGCTGAAAATAAGGATATCCAGAAGTTTTCCGGCGAACTGGAATTATCCGATAGCAGCGTCTGAATTTGATTTCAATTGAAAGGTCTGAGTTAGAAATAGCTTAACAATTGATAGACCACGACGGTATTGAAAGACTTACCGTTTTGATGGAGAATACGGTTTTCCGGCGACTTGCAGAAACTTTCCGGCGAGTAAAATTTGATTCTCCGGCGGACTGAAACTTGAGCGAAAATGTAATTGAGAGTCTGTAGATTATGTTTGAGTCGCGAAGGAGTACAAGGATGAAAGTAATACTGGAATTGAAGATTTTCGGTTATAAAAACCGATCCACTTCTAGAATTCAAGTTCATTCAAAGCAACTTGATTGAAAACGTCGGTATATCGGTTATACCCAGTGAACCGCGAGTACTCAAATCGTCTTTCAGCGTTTGATGACCGATTTCAGTTACAGTTGGCGTAACCGGTTGATTTATGTTTGTTTATAAGATTTATTTGTTTCCTAGAGTTGACAGAAAACAACAAGTGGCGGAGTGGTTATGCGTGTGTGTGTTAAGTCTTTGAGTTCTCTTCCGGCTGACCCGAGTTGAGTCCCGGCAGCCTCATTTTATTTTTAATTATTTTATTTTTACTTTTTATCAATTATAACTTTTATAGATTAGTTTGTTTATTAATTATGTATCATTAAAAATCAAAATAGGCATAAATACGCAACGAACATTTATAACCTGATATTCGATTACAAATGGAGCGGGTTTGGAAAACCCGTTTTCGACAAATGTTACACTCACAATCTTCCTATGTATGTTCCTGTAGATGTCGGCTAGGCAGCTACGAGGAGGTCGAAAGTCACGAAAGTCAAACGAACGCTTGGCCACCCAAATCGCAAAACAAATGGCCGCGGTGCTTCCTGACATCGTAGTTCAAGTCCAACAAGCTCTCGCCGCAAATCCATCAATCCTCCCCAGCAAGAAGACCAGAACGTCGACAACCCTTCCTCCAAGAAGTGCTCCTACAAACACTTCAAGTCTTGCGATCCCCCAAAGTATGAAGGGACCGAAGGTGTCACGGCTCTCCTCCACTGGTTTGAGGAAATGGAGAACACCTTCCTCAACTGCGATTGTCCCGAGGATCGCAAGGTACGTTAAGCAACCGGGAGACTATTTGGGGTAGCCCTGACCTGGTGGAACACCGAGAAGGGTAAAAGAGGAGTTGAAGATGCTAGGGCCTTAACGTGGAAAGAGTTAAGGGAAATAATGAAAAGACGCTTCTGCCCAAGAAGTGAAATCAAGAAGTTGGAAGTTGAATTCCACTCTCTAAAGCAAAAGGAAGGAGATCATACTTCCTACAACAAAAGATTTCTTGAGCTGAATCAGATGGTTCCTAACTTGTTCACCCCAGTGTACCGTTTGGTTGAGCACTACATTCGAGGCCTCCCCTCGAAAATTCAAGACTCGGTTCTAAGCACTTCACCTGCAACACTGGAAGCTGCAATGGAACTAGCTACCGAACTTACCGAGAACCGCATCCAAAACGGTAAATTCAAGGAGGAGAAAAAGAAAGCCCCCATTGAGGCTCAAACTTCAACCCATTCTGGATACTCTTTGAAGTTTACTGGTAAAAGGAAGCGAAACACCAGAAACTTTGCTGTCACCCAAACAAACCCTCCTATCACTGCTGCACCCATCAACCAAGTTGCCCCCTCATCTACACCATACAAAAGGCCATACTCTGGTCCCTACCCAAAATGCACCCGTTGCCAATACCATCACTCTCCCGAGCACCCCTGTCAATATTGCACCAGCTGTGGCCGTGCAGGTCACACCATCCAAACCTGCCGCACACTTCAGCGAATGAACCGCAACCAACCCACAACCCAAACCCACCATCAGATAATGGGTCAAGCCCAACAACCCTTACTACTACCACCTACACAACACACGGCCCAAACCTACTACCAACCCAACTACCTCATGATGCAACCCATGCGGGCTTGTTACAACTGTGGAGACCCAAACCACTTTAGAAACACTTGTCCACGCTTGGTGAACATCATACATGCTCAAGCTCAAGCAAATCCGGTGAATCAAGCTAACCAAGCTCCTCCACCTGCTAGAGGAAGAGCTTTCAACATCAATGCCAATCAAGCTAGGGCCGACAACAACGTGGTTAACGGTACGTTTCTCATCAATGGTAGTTATGCATCCATGTTATTTGATACTGGCGCGGATAAGAGTTTTGTGTCCTTAGAATTTGAACCCATCCTCAACCAAATTCGTGATAAACTCATGGAATCCATAACGGTGGAAGTTGCTGACGGAAAACCGGTCTCATTAAACTCTATTATACGGAATTGTACCCTCACTCTAAACGATCACGATTTTCCAGGTGACCTCATTCCTATGAAGTTGGGAAGTTTCGACATTATAATCGGTATGGACTGGCTCAGCCAACATCAGGCTGAAGTGGTATGCCGCGAAAAGTTCATTCGCATTCCTCTCGCAGACGGTCAAACCCTACGAATCTTTGGAGAAACCCCTTCGAAAGGACTCAAATTGATGTCCTGCCTTCAAGCCCGAAAGTATCTCCGCAAGAACTATGTCGCATTCTTAACTCACGTCATCAAGAAGGGAAACAAGGAGAAGAAGCTAGAAGATATACCTGTAGTGAAAGAATTCCCACAAGTCTTTCCCAACGACATCTCAGGACTTCCTCCCATGAGAGAAGTCGAATTCCGCATTGATCTTGTACCTGGCGCTACACCCGTCGCAAAATCTCCTTATAGGTTAGCCCCATCCGAAATGCAAGAGCTGGCCAGTCAACTGCAAGAACTGACTGACAAAGGATTCATACGTCCTAGCTCATCGCCTTGGGGTGCACCTGTTCTGTTTGTGAAGAAGAAGGATGGAACGTTTCGCATGTGTATCGACTACAGAGAACTCAACAAGTTAACGGTCAAGAACCGCTATCCCTTACCTCGCATCGATGATCTGCTAGACCAACTCCATGGTGCCACCTGTTTTTCAAAGATCGACCTTCGTTCTGGCTATCATCAACTCAGAGTACATGAAGAAGACGTCCCAAAGACCGCCTTCCGAACTCGTTATGGTCATTATGAATTCATGGTCATGCCATTTGGTCTAACCAACGCTCCAGCTGTCTTCATGGATCTAATGAACAGAGTCTGCAAACCCTATCTCGATCGCTTTGTTATAGTCTTCATCGACAACATTCTCATCTACTCAAAGTCTAAGTCTGATCATGAGCGACACCTTCGACTCATCCTCACACTTTTAGGGAATGAAAAACTCTACGCTAAATTCTCCAAATGCGAATTCTGGTTAAAAGAGGTACAATTCCTTGGACATGTCGTCAATGACAAGGGAATACATGTCGAACCCTCATAGATTAAAGCAGTACAAGAATGGCAAGCGCCACGTACACCAACCGAAGTAAGATCATTCCTTGGTTTGGCTGGTTATTATCGCCGTTTCATTGCAAATTTCTCCCGTATTGCTGTACCACTCACGGCTTTGACTCATAAAGGAAAACCCTTTATATGGGGACCTAAACAAGAAGAAGCCTTCCAAACCCTTAAGCAAAAGCTTTGTGACGCACCTATCCTCACACTCCCCGAAGGTTGCGATGACTTTGTAGTATATTGCGACGCATCAGGGCAAGGACTAGGCTGTGTATTAATGCAAAGGGGAAAAGTGATAGCCTATGCTTCTAGGCAACTCAAAGTGCATGAAAAGAACTATACTACCCACGACCTGGAACTTGGAGCCATTGTGTTCGCTCTTAAGATATGGAGACATTACCTCTACGGTACCAAGTGTGAAATATACACTGACCACAAGAGCCTCCAACATATCTTTAACCAAAAGGAGTTGAATATGAGGCAACGAAGATGGGTCGAACTTCTTAATGACTACGACTGTGAAATTCGGTATCATCCTGGCAAGGCAAATGTGGTGGCCGATGCACTCAGTCGAAAGGGTTATGCGAACTCCATTCGTCTTCTATGTTCGCAAATCATAACTGACATCAAAGATCAAATCCGAGAAGCTCAACATGTTTCTATAACAGAAAACGACATACGCAATGAGCTATCCTATGGAGCAGAACTTAAACTCGAAACAAAATCCGACGGTATTCTGTATTATCTAGATCGCATATGGATTCCCGATCACAATAACCTTCGCAATTTCCTTATGAAAGAGGCGCACAAAACACGATACTCTGTACACCCAGGAGCCGACAAGATGTATCAAGACCTTCGATACACCTACTGGTGGCCTGGCATGAAAAAGGATATTGCTGTTTTTGTTTCCAAGTGCCTTACCTGTTCTAAAGTAAAAGCTGAACATCAAAGACCCTCAGGACTTCTACTCCAACCTGAAATACCTGTATGGAAGTGGGAAAACATAACCATGGACTTCATTACCGGGTTACCTCGCACCTCCGGTGGGTATGACACTATATGGGTAATCATTGATCGTCTTACAAAATCAGCTCATTTCATTCCGATTCGCAAGGACTTCAAGAACGAGAAGTTAGCTCGTATCTACATCAGCGAAATCTTAAGCCGTCATGGTGTACCGTTAAGCATTATTTCAGATCGTGATGGTCGTTTCACTTCACGAACATGGCAAGCCGTACAAGCCGCTTTGGGTACACGATTAGACCTCAGTACCGCTTATCATCCTCAAACTGATGGACAATCTGAACGCACCATTCAAACTCTTGAAGACATGCTTCGAGCATGTGTCATAGATTTCAAAGGGAATTGGGACGCTCATCTACCATTAGTCGAATTTTCGTACAACAACAGCTATCATTCAAGTATCGGCATGGCACCTTTTGAAGCTTTATATGGTCGTAAGTGCCGATCTCCAGTATGTTGGTACGAAATTGGAGAAGCTCAAATCACCGGTCCAGAATTAATCCAAGAAACAACAGACAAGATCCATCAAATTCGAAACAATCTTCTAGCAGCACAAAGTCGTCAAAAGAGTTATGCAGACAAACGACGAAAGCCCTTGGAGTTTAACGTTGGTGATCAAGTACTTTTAAAAGTATCACTGTGGAAGGGTGTGGTTCGTTTTGGCCAAAAAGGCAAGCTAGCACCACGCTACGTAGGACCTTTCAAGATACTCGAAAGAGTAGGACCTGTAGTATACAAGCTTGACCTACCAGAAGAACTCAACAGAATTCATCCCACATTCCATGTATCAAACTTGAAGAAGTGCCTCGCCGATGAAAATCTCCATATTCCTCTAGAAGACATTCAAGTCGATGAATCTACGCATTTCATTGAAAGACCAGTAGAAATTATGGACTTCGGAGAGAAACGTTTAAGACGAAGCCGTATTCCAATCGTCAGGGTACCTGGGAGTCAAAACGAGGACCTACCTACCTTGTTTTGCTCATATCCAAACTACGGTTCAAGCACCACCAACCTACCTTGCTCAGATCTAAGATCTTCGGCTTTAATGGTGATAAACCTATTGAGCATCGATTGAGCTTTCTCTTGTTACGAGCCATCGTGACATTGAAATGATAGTAAACCCTAACCCTAGGTTGATTGTGATGATTTTGAAGGTGAAGTGGTGAACAATTTGTTGTTTGTTTCGGCTTTCTGTTTTATGAAGATGGGCTTTGGGGACAAAGGGATGGGATTTGGGGAAAAAGGGACTTTTGATTTCTGTTTAAGATTTATGCTTGTTGTGGCAGCCGGAGGTGGGAGTGATTACGGTGGCGGTGGGTTTAGGTATTGGGGAAGATGTCGGCTGTGTGATGGTGGTGGTGGTCGGGCAATGTGGTGATGGTAGCGGTTGTGATGGTGGTGGTAGGTGTGGTGGTGAGGCGGTGTGTTGGTGGCAAGTGGTTGGTGAGGTGGCAGTTGAGTTTGCACGAGAAAAGGAGACAACGATGGCAGAGGGTGGCTAGTGCTGGTGGTTGAGTTGTGGCGGTTGGATGGTGGTAATGGCCGATTAGATGGGGGTGATGCAAGGTGGTGGTTGGATGGGGGCGGTGCAAGGTGGTTATAGTAGGTGGCTGTGGTGGTGTTTGTAGGAGGTAGCTGTGGTGGCAGGGGAAAGGGGAGGGGTGGTCGTGATGGTTTTCACTCTGCAGGTTATGGTAGAGAGGAGGTAGAGAGATGTCTTATTGTGTGTGTGTGTGTGTAAATACTTATGTTTTTTTTTCATTTTCAATAAAAGAATGGATTTTTGGAGTTGATAATAGAATAAAAATTAAATACTTATATATAATTTACTTAAATACCCTTTGTAACATTCTTCGAAAAACGGGTTTCCAAACCCGCTTCGTTTGTAAATCGAATATCAAGTTATAAAAATTTCGTTGCATATTTATGATTATTTTAATTTTAAACGATACATAATTAATAAACAAATTAGAATTTAAAAACTATAATTGATAAAAAGTGAAAATAAAATAAATAAAAAAGAAAGAAGGCTGCCGGGTTTCGAACCCGGGTCAGCCGGGTCTACCTCAAAGACTTAACTCACGCATATCCCACCACTCCGCCACTTGTGTTATTTGTTGATATATCAAAACAATTAATACATATAATGAAACTCGAAGTTGAATTCAGTCGCTCAGCGCGCCCAAATCACTCTCGCCGGAAATTCCGACGATTTCGCCAATCATCGTCGGTTTCTTATGACTTAACGGATGTATTAACATCAACGTTGGTTATAACCGATGTCTAATCCCGCGACATCAGTCATAACTGCCGGAGAAAAACTTACCAACGAATCAAGACTGAAATCAGACCCAATTCATCGCGATTCTTCCCTATAAATACACACCCAAGTCTCTGGAAATCATTTCGCTCAAAATCGCACCATTTCTCGAATCAATTTCACTCGCCGGAGATTTTCTGCAATCATCGGACTTTCGCCGGAAAACCGAGACTCACATCAAAACGGTAAATACCTCGACTCTTTCAGTTTCAATCCATTGTTAGACTATTACTAACTTCAATTCATCAACCAGAATCCATCCCAGACGACGTAGCCGCAATATTCTGCTTTCGCCGGAAAACTTCTGGAATTTCCAAATCACGCTGTGAATCGGTATAATCATTCAAACCTTCTGTTAATCATTGTTTAGTAACTCAATTTCACATCTAATCGATCAAAACTGTTGATTGATCCGAGCAGACGGAGTTCACCAAACAGAGCCGACGATCCTTGCCGGAGTTCTAAGAAAGACATCTGTTTCGGTACATTCTTTCCCCAAACCCTCTCCGTCCATCACATTTCAATCGCTTATAAATTTCGTTAATCGAATTAAACAAGAACAGTTGATTAATCGTCGTCTGTATCTTTAAACGAAGAAGATGAAGTTGAACTATTGTATAAGTATAATTAAAACGAGATATTAAACCGGGTTAGACACACAGTCCAGCGGTGGACTGTGTGCAAACATTTATCACACGTCGCGAGTTCGATCCTTGACACAACCTCACTCTCTGAAATAAAAATGTTTCTTTTTAAAATCGGACCGGATCAACTCGCTGTAAGATGTTAAGTTTAATAAAAATCAGTATATTAACCAGGTTAGACACACAGTCCAGCGGTGGACTGTGTGCAACACTAAACCACAGGTCCCGGGTTCGAGACCTGTTGTGTGCACCGGTCCGATGTAATTAAATCCTTTTTAAAATAAATGATTTCTGATTAAATTAAATAGTGTATAAATATAATTAAAAACAGAAATATTTCGGGTTAGACACGTAGCTCAGTTGGTAGAGCTGCGTGCACGCGTACGGGAGGTCTCGGGTTCGAGCCTTACCCGACGCATACTTACACACGATCGAACCGGTCAAACAGTCACAGTCAACGGTCAATGGTCAATGGTCAACCCAAAAAGTCAACATTTTTTTATATTTTTATTTATTTATTTAATTTAAAAATCAATTAAAAATACTTAAAAATAATGTTTTTAAAGTTAGAAAATAACCTTAAACTCACAAAAATAAATCTAAAAACCCTATTAAAATTGTTAATAAAATCAACTTATTTACCGTACCTTTCCGTTATTATTTAGGTTAGTTATTCCTCGTCGATCAACACTCTAAACTCGTGCGCATTCAACATCATCAAACGAACGCACCCAAAGTGAGTGAATCTCTACCAATTCCCCGTTTTAATCACATTTTGGGGTGTATCATGTGTCGCTTATTATTTATTACATTTAAACACTTGTGCATTCATCATATCCATGATCAAATGTGTATCCAACATGTATCAATTGTTTGTGTGGTTAATGTTTAGATTAAATTTATCATTTTCAGTACATACATCATCATAGGCCGCCGCTCCCCTTACCTATGAGCGTGAGCCGTTCCCCATTACCTATGAGCGTGAACGAGGCGTTGCCAACATACGATCGGCTCCGTTTGATTGAGCCTTGATCGCACATACACCATCATAGGCCGTCCGTTCCCCATTACCTATGAGCGTGAACTTGACGTTGCCAACATATACATTATCATTCATGTTATTGTTTGTTATTGTTTGTAATGTATGCTTATTTACATTTGCTCACATATGACTATTGCACAATTTTTCCATATCAAATACAACAAGAAATCTATAATAAATGTTTTCTAACAAGGTTCACTCGCCAACTTTTGTTGACCCAAAATCCCCCATTTTTACACATGATACAGGTGATCAAGTTGAAGCAAGAAACATATAGGGCGGCCTAGAAGAATAAACCAGTTTGGATTTTGGATTGCTTTAGTTAATTTTTCCTTTCCTTGTATTGTATGATTTTAACTTGAACATTTGAGATGTAATTTGAATTTAATAAATATGAAACATATTAGTAAACATCATGAGCTTTGGTGATAACCCAATTATGCCCCGACTCTTATTCCGTTGCGGGTCGGGGTGTGACAGATTGGTATCAGAGCCATGACTATAGGGATATAGGATAGGTTATTAGACCATTAGAGCCTATACTATAGTTGAATAGAATTTTTAAATTGTTTGTGTGTTACATGCAAAATTCATGATGTTTATATGCTTTATGTTTATTGTTACATTCAATGTTATGCAAGCATGTTCATAAGTACATATTATTATACAATGCTCATCATGAATCATATCCTCATAACATACCATATCCATGAGAGCACACACCTCACAATTCATATGATTTTACAACGATTTTTGTATTTTCAGATCACATCAAAGTGAGTTCTCATGACGGGCATGTAGTAACTGGAAGGGTACAAGTGCCGGTAGTCGGAACGTCCTGTCTAGGCTTGGCATTCGTATAAATCCAAAATAAAGGACCAGTTTGCCTACCTGGGGACTAACGATGAGAGTACGAAGGACCTATTAGGCCAAAGCATGCTATACCAAACGTCGTGTGAGCTAACCCCACTTTGAGTTGTCATTGTGTCTACACCTGGACACCCTTCGACCATACATTTCGCAAACATATTTCATGGTTTTCATTCGGGTGATGCAAGTGTTAAACCGCCAACACCAATGTGAATCCTACCAAGCCAATAGTCATGGGGGCCTACATGACTATACAGGTGAAGGTATGGGGGACATTTGAGGCCCAAACATGAGCAAACCCAAGACATCCTATGGATGTAGTTGCATTATTGATGATTATGTTATTTTATTACTTTTAACGACACATGACACCTAAACACTTCTTAAACTCACAATCTTCCTATGTATGTTCCTGTAGATGTCGGCTAGGCAGCTACGAGGAGGTCGAAAGTCAGGAAGGTCAAACGAACGCTTGGCCACCCAAATCGCAAAACAAATGGCCGCGGTGCTTCCTGACATCGTAGTTCAAGTCCAACAAGCTCTCGCCGCAAATCCCATCAATCCTCCCCAGCAAGAAGACCAGAACGTCGACAACCCTTCCTCCAAGAAGTGCTCCTACAAACACTTCAAGTCTTGCGATCCCCCAAAGTATGAAGGGACCGAAGGTGTCACGGCTCTCCTCCACTGGTTTGAGGAAATGGAGAACACCTTCCTCAACTGCGATTGTCCCGAGGATCGCAAGGTATGTTAAGCAACCGGGAGACTATTTGGGGTAGCCCTGACCTGGTGGAACACCGAGAAGGGTAAAAGAGGAGTTGAAGATGCTATGGCCTTAACGTGGGAAGAGTTAAGGGAAATAATGACAAGACGCTTCTGCCCAAGAAGCGAAATCAAGAAGTTGGAAGTTGAATTCCACTCTCTAAAGCAAAAGGAAGGAGATCATACTTCCTACAACAAAAGATTTCTTGAGCTGAATCAGATGGTTCCTAACTTGTTCACCCCAGTGTACCGTTTGGTTGAGCACTACATTCGAGGCCTCCCCTCGAAAATTCAAGACTCGGTTCTAAGCACTTCACCTGCAACACTGGAAGCTGCAATGGAACTAGCTACCGAACTTACCGAGAACCGCATCCGAAACGGTAAATTCAAGGAGGAGAAAAAGAAAGCCCCCATTGAGGCTCAAACTTCAACCCATTCTGGATCCTCTTAGAAGTTTACTGGTAAAAGGAAGCGAAACACCAGAAACTTTGCTGTCACCCAAACAAACCCTCCTATCACTGCTGCACCCATCAACCAAGTTGCCCCCTCATCTACACCATACAAAAGGCCATACTCCGGTCCCTACCCAAAATGCACCCGTTGCCAATACCATCACTCTCCCGAGCACCCCTGTCAATATTGCACCAGCTGTGGCCGTGCAGGTCACACCATCCAAACCTGCCGCACACTTCAGCGAATGAACCGCAACCAACCCACAACCCAAACCCACCATCAGATAATGGGTCAAGCCCAACAACCCTTACTACTACCACCTATACAACACACGGTCCAAACCTACTACCAACCCAACTACCCCATGATGCAACCCATGCGGGCTTGTTACAACTGTGGAGACCCAAACCACTTTAGAAACACTTGTCCACGCTTGGTGAACATCATACATGCTCAAGCTCAAGCAAATCCGGTGAATCAAGCTAACCAAGCTCCTCCACCTGCTAGAGGAAGAGCTTTCAACATCAATGCCAATCAAGCTAGGGCCGACAACAACGTGGTTAACGGTACGTTTCTCATCAATGGTAGTTATGCATCCATGTTATTTGATACTGGCGCGGATAAGAGTTTTGTGTCCTTAGAATTTGAACCCATCCTCAACCAAATTCGTGATAAACTCATGGAATCCATAACGGTGGAAGTTGCTGACGGAAAACCGGTCTCATTAAACTCTATTATACGGAATTGTACCCTCACTCTAAACGATCACGATTTTCCAGTTGACCTCATTCCTATGAAGTTGGGAAGTTTCGACATTATAATCGGTATAGACTGGCTCAGCCAACATCAGGCTGAAGTGGTATGCCGCGAAAAGTTCATTCGCATTCCTCTCGAAGATGGTCAAACCCTACGAATCTTTGGAGAAACCCCTTCGAAAGGACTCAAATTGATGTCCTGCCTTCAAGCCCGAAAGTATCTCCGCAAGAACTATGTCGCATTCTTAACTCACGTCATCAAGAAGGGAAACAAGGAGAAGAAGCTAGAAGATATACCTGTAGTGAAAGAATTCCCACAAGTCTTTCCCAACGACATCTCAGGACTTCCTCCCATGAGAGAAGTCGAATTCCGCATTGATCTTGTACCTGGAGCTACACCCGTCGCAAAATCTCCTTATAGGTTAGCCCCATCCGAAATGCAAGAGCTATCCAGGACATAGTAGTTAACCCCCGATGTTTGCCTACACCCGCGCTAAGGTCGTGGCCGTTTCTATTGTAATGAGTCGAGGATATCCAGGACACAGTAGTTAACCCCCGATGTTTAAGTTATCAAACAAAACTGATTAAAACAGAATATGCGGATTTACTAGCCACAATACAGCATTCGATTGATCCCATTTCTGACCAAGCGGTAATAATTTACCGTAACCCAAGCCCGTATAGGGGAAATAAGTCGAGAGTATTTACCTGAGCTAGTCTTCTTTTAATTTTAATAACGCATCCGTACACAAAAGTTATAAGTGCATATAGCATTTACCGGCAAGTCTCTAGTCTGGATTATGACATAAACTAACCAATTAAACACTAACGGTCTTATTTAAGTCATAGACTTTGACCATGTAGTGTACAGGATCAAGACATATAACGCTTGATTAAACGGTGATCGGATAGAATGTAGTTGAATCCCAACAAGTACCTTGACTTGTGTAATATGGATAAACTATAAACATTCTGGATTTTGAGACTTAAATGACAAGGTTAGACCCGTTTCGATTAATTTTCGTAAACTAGTTACATATACTTAACCGTACACATATAAGCGATATTGGGTAACCGGATAAGTCATGGACAATTTCTATATGCCATTATACTTTAAATAAGTTGTAATATCAGTAGGATATCAACTTTCATGTCCGTTAAGGTTTTAGAACGAAACTGTGCCTCATAAGGGCATTTCGGTAATTTCATACCTTATAAAAGGAACTTGAATATAATTTAATGTTATAACTATAACTATTCTGGAAAAATAACTTATTTATGATATAATATCAGTAAGATATTGATTATATGTGTAATTTATCTTTTATGACCAAACTATGCACCGAAGGGGCATTTTGGTCATTTTACACCCTAGAATCGAAAGTCAAAGCTAGATTAAGCGTTGATCAGATAGAACGTGGTTTATACCCTTCCTAGCACAAGGACTCGTGTAATATGGGTTAAATAACCAAACATCTTGATTAGAACTCGCCTACTTAACGTGATTTTTAGATGGTGTAATCACAATAGATTAACACCTTCATTATTACGGTCACGTAGCAAAGTTCGATTCGAACTTTGATTTGACCGAAATGGTCATAACTGAAAGTTAAAGCAAAAGTCAATTTGCTTGACTTTCGGCTAATAACTAGCCTAGGAATGGAAAAAGAACAAGGGAAAACACTTACAAGTGTTCAAGGGAAGTTTAAACTTCAGGTAGGAGGCCTCTTTGAGCAGAAGCAACTCCAAAGATTGAGAGAAAGAAATATTGAAGGTGCAAGTTTGAATGAGTGAAGAATAGAGCTATTTATAGTTGATCTTGAGCTCTCAAATGATGCCAAGTGCCTACTGAGGTGTTAAGAGGCAGATTAGTGGCAGGAGAGCGGGCCGCAGATGCCAGCTCATTTTTTACTGCCTTGGACACCCTTACGGAGCGTAAGGGTGATGGTTTCCGATCCGTAAGGACCTCTCTGGCGCCCATTGTTTTAAAACCCCTTACGGGCTATCTAAGGCCAAAATTTTGACATTTTGTCACATTTGACCCCTGCATTTATCATCTTCCATATTTTATACAAAATTGGCCTTCTCGTCCAATATATCTGGAATATTTAAGAGTTCCGGACACGTGTTGCCATATTACTTGATTAAAATTTTCCGAGGTGTCACACCAAGGGAACAAAAAATTAGTGTTACATTGATGTGAAAACAACAAGAAGTGTTGGATAAAGAACACAAAGAAAAAAAAATCTTGGAGTTTTCCCTAAAACTGCACGATCACTTTACCGGAACAATGTTGAATGTGACGCAACCACGAAAACGTGAAATAACACAACGTTTGGGATAGAGGAGTGAAAAGATATCTTGTATTTAAAAAAGTTCGTGAAATGTTGTCTTTTATTTTTTGTTAATGAAATGTTAGTTTTTAAGTTAATAATGAAATGTTATTATTAATATTTAGTTTGTATATTTTTTCTTTAAATTAGTGTTTGTTTAACTTAATAATTACAAAGATGACCCTTCAAATGAGTTTTATACAAGTTTATATTTGTTAAGCTTGTATAATTATGTTTTTGGAGCATAACCCTCATTGTATTGTATTCACTTACAATTCGCTAAGTGTGCTTTTGTGTTGTTTCAGGTTGTAAAAGAGGTTGATAGAAAACTAAGAACATTCACAATTAAATCTTTTACTCGATCTTTATAATTACACTAAAAAACACTATTTTTTCTCTTTCTTGTTTAATTAAATAATACTTTTAATATATACTTTTATCATTATCTTTTTTCTCTGCTTTACTCACAACCACTTACAAAAAATATTAAAACATTATAACGGTAAACAATGTCTCTTCTAAATTTACTAACGAACAATAACTTTTTCTTTTTTTTTCTCTCCCACTTATAATAATTTATAACCACTTTCACAAATATAGATATTACGCTCACATGTATATATGTATATATATGTATGAAAGGTCAATTGTGAATGCTCTAAAGGTGGAGTTGAGCTTACACTTTATTATATAATATTTCTGTGAATGCTCTACAAGGTGGAGTTGAGCTTACACTTATTTCTGACAATCTACACCAAAATCATGTGTTGGTCTAGTGGTATTGATAATTGTTATAAATGTGATGGGTAAGATTCAAATACATAGTTTTTAAAAAATAGAAAGTTGTGTTATATATTTTGCGATCCACTATGTTATATTTTGTCATGTATTGTGTCTTTGTATACTTTTTAAATTTAGGAGACTTTGTAGGATAATTTTATCCCGAATATAATATGAGTTTAGATGCTTATAAATACGGATTAATTAGGTGACGGATTAATTAGGTGGTATTTGATAGCAAAAGCTATTGTAAAGAGTGAAATTAAAGCTTACACGCCCTTTCTATAAAGAAACCTGTATTTGAAAGGACCAAATATACGATTCACCTAAACTTCATACCTGTGTATTATTTTTTTTCTAAATTCTTTAATTAAGCATGTATTTGAAAGGACCAAACAAATCCATATGAGACTTTTTCACCTAAACTTCATACATGTGTATTTTTTTTCTTCTAAATTCTTTAATTAAGCAATAATAATAATTTATTAGATAAATAACTTAAAATTAAGCAAATAAACATTAACCAAAGGGTTGTAGCTTTGGGTTACCAAGTTAAAATGTGTTAATTCTTTTGAGGTTGTGAGTTCTAGTTTCATAGTAGACAAAAGGTGTAATTTTACGAGTAGGATTAGTGGTTGTGTAATTTAAGAGTATAAAAATACGTAAACGAACATCAACCATGCTTTAATGTATTTTAATGCTTATATAGCTTTTCTTAACACCGAACACACACCCTAATATTTACTCAAAAAATCTTATCTACTGCCTACTTTGTGAGACTTGAACCAATGTTTTTTTATGAGAATAAACATCTGGTGTCACTAAGTCAAGAGGGTATGATTATTTTATATAAGTATTCACTTGGATTACAATGGTTCGTAAAATACGATCATTCTATTATACCAAACAAAAAATTCAAGATATGTTACAATAACCATTTTATTTGATAAAAACTAATTTAGACGATCATTCTATTGTATCAAACAAAAAATTCAAGATATGTTACAATAACCATTTTATTTGATAATAATCAGTTTGTATTTGTTATTACAAAAAGAATATGTCCAATCAAAATTTATGGATCTGCTAGTTGGCAAACGATTTGCTTACATTTGAAGTTATTACTATAATTATATTGTTAAAATGTGATTTACTTTTCAATGATTTTATGAATTAAATTGAATTACAAAAACCCAAATTATGGGGTCCAAGTGACAATAGACATTATTCATGGAGTCATGGACTAAACAATGGGTCGTAGTCTCACTATTCCTCCGCTCCTCGGTTTGTAGGGTCTTCCCAAAATGCACATTTGTTTCACACACTTAAAAAAATTCCAATTAATTAAACTCTAATATATAAATATACACACTACACACACATATTTATATATTTTGATTTGAGTAAAATACAATGATGGTCCATGTGGTTTTTCAGAATTTTAGATTTGTTCTAAGCTTTTCAAAAGTACACAAATAGTCCATGTGTTTACACTTTATAGCGCATTTAGGCTCCAACTAACAAATCTAAAGGTTTTAACATGTCCAAGTTAGAGACTAGATGCATTACAAAATACAAACTAAAGGGACCATCAATGTACCTTTAGAAAAACCGAGGGATAAATGTGTTACAAAGCGCAAACCACATAGATCATCTGTGTACTTTTGGAAGACTATAGATCAAATCCAAAATTGATCATGTTTCATTTTTCAAGAAACAAGTTAATTTGTGTAAAAAATGGTTTATACAAAAGTTTTAGTTGAATCAACTCAAATAGGGGTAGCTGCGCAGTCTGTTGCCTGTTTACTATCTATCTCGATGTAAATTCATGACATGTTATAAAAACAAATCTAATACGAGGATGTCAAATAGCGTTATTTTAATTGTTAGAAAGATTGCATCTACTTAAATTATCTCAAATTATACAATGGGTTAAGTTAGATCTACTTAAATTATATAATTAACGATGGGTTAATAACAATAAAAAGTTAGTAGAGCTATAGCAGATCAGTGCATGTTACAATGGATGTGTCGGTTTTCTGTTGCCTTGTAGTGAATGTATGGTCAAACAAAAGGTAAGAGTCACAATAAGCCTGCCGTGATTGACTTTGTGCTTCGCCTTTATGATATTTAAGAAATTATTTTGAAGAGGTTTTAATTTTAAAGCCCATTATACATACATAAATTATGTATACACATAGACATAATCAGATATATATTTTGAACGGTAAAGAATATTTTTATTAACACTCAACCGCTACTAACGATGAGCTAGAAGCGGATGATACGCTGCCTCGACATTTGAAAAGTTTAAAAAAAATTGAAAGTACACTACGAGTCTCATTTGAGACAAGGGATTTTCGTTCTATTTTTTATCCTGTAATAATCTAAATATTCAGGTGTTGCTAATTTTTTCATTTCTCCTCGCAAATCATGCTGTTAGTATAAAGTTAACATATGTTTTCTTGTGTTTGGCATGATGCTTTTTCTAGTTCATGTTTGTGAAATTCATTGTGTTACCCTATATTTTATCTTGCGATATTGACATTTAACATGACATTACAAGACCGAGGCTGACTAATAACAGATATATAATGTATCAAAAACTTTGCTGTCATTGTAATTGTCGTAAATAACTCTTTTCCCCTCAGGTTGTATCAAATCATAAGCAACTTGCTTTCAAAGAACCTTCAGGTTTGATATTGCTACTTAGTGATTATTTTAAAGTTAAGTTATGAATAAACATGGTTTTTTACTCTCCAATTTTATGTAGGGTGGAAACAAATCGAGTATTCGTAAGCTACTCAATATCATGAGTAGCTCTACTTACTAAAACCTTAACTGGGTCGATCTTAAACGAGCTCAATCATAAGCTTGAGGTAAAATTAAAGCTCATTTAATACATGAGCTCGAGCCTCAGTTTTAAATACATTGTTTGACTATGCTCCTAATGCTAAACAAGCATGTTATTTATATAGATATAATAATTTGTATTATATGTATATATATACACACACAACTATAATATATATTGGTATATAAATAAATAACTAACAAGGCAAACCGATCCTAAGTTGAGCTCAAATTGAAAAAAAACTACTAACAAGCCGAATTTGAACTTTAAACCTATCGTAAAACAAGTCGAGCTTGAGCTCGACTCAGACTTGCTAACTCAGCCTAAGTATCTTTTAACCAAGGGTTATACGTTAAAAAAAAACTCATTGCTTATACAAGTATTTGTGCCTCTTTTCTTTAAGATGTTAAACTTTAATAAAAAGAATAAACCAAGCAAAGCAAACAAAAAGTAGAAAAGAGTGAAGGAGGAAATAATTTTGAAAATGGGCACACAAGAAAAAAAAAAGGAGAAAATAGAGGGGTTGAGAAGGACAGGATGCCAAATGAAAAACGTCGGACACCATAATGACCGGCGGTGGTCTTACCCTTGTCATCATTATTCACCCTCCTATGAAAGCAAGGTTGCACCATTAAACATAAACTACTTAATAATTCTATAGTAAAATTAAAATTTTAAAAATAAATCATCTTGTAAATTCCATCACTTTATTTATAAATTTATTGATTTTCCACTAATTATCATCTATGTTCATTATTATTATGATAGGGTATAAAAGAGATAAAACCTAGACAATCTTACTTTTACTCTATAGAAATAGATATGTTGTTTTTCAATGACACCTCAGCTCAATAAATTAAACTTTATGAAACTAACGTTTTTAGTTTAGGTAATATGGCTCGATGCCTCTATAAGTGTTTGATTGTGATATTCAACCACACTGACTAATGACTTTGCATGGATGCAATGATCGTTTTTCTCTTTAAGTATTAAAAATTTAATAGAAACGTATGCTTATGATGCTTTAAAACATTTATTATGTTAACTTCTTTTGATATTTTTTATTTGTTAAGATTTCTAAAATTCTGCTTCAAAAAATGTGCCACTGTACTCAAATTATCTATTAGTGTGTTGCAATAGTACAATTAGATGATTTATCATTAATCAAGTGCATATGTATTATAAAATGCAATTATATAATTTTATGTTAACCAGTTACATGGTTTTAATATATATAATAACTAGATCACTTTTTGTTTAATCAAGTTCATCAATTTTGTAAAAAGAACAAACTAATGATTATCATTATGCAAATTATATATTGGGTCGGGTGGTGTGGATTAACGCACACCACCACCTCACCCGAACAATGGCCCCAACACCAATGCCTCGATGCCTTTGAAGGCTTCGCCACCCCACTAACAAATGCTAATGGCTGAAGATTTGGCGGAGGCCACAATTTTGGTTGTTGGCTACAGTCATATAAGTAAAAAAATATGTATTTAAATTTTTTAAAACCTCATCTTTTAACTTAGGATTTCGATTAATGACATGTTACTCTTTCTTTTAACTCACAATTTTACTTGTATTTTATTTAGAAAATATTTTTTATCCCTATCTTGTCCTTTATCAATTATTTATAATAAGAATAAAAATTATTATATATTTTAGTTTTGTTGATTCATATGTATGTCACCTACGTCATCGAATCATATTGAGTTTGTAAAAGGAACGAACATGTTAGATTTGATATGTATGTATATCACTTCGCACGAAGTGGGAATGCACTTCGTACGAAGGTATCATTTTATCTTCGTATGAAGGTAGCACAAAGTCTATAAATAGACGTACAAGCTAGTTCATTTGTAACGTTTTGTAACTCGGACGACGAAGCTCTGTCCAACTGTTTCTAGGATTTGTAGCGTACTAACGAAACAGTGATTAAAGAGAATACATCGTGTTTACAGTGTCGCCTAACTATACAAAGGATTCCGCACGTGTATACTAGGTTATCAAATTAGTGCGTGAGTTATTGGGATATCCGATTCGGGACCTACAAGTTTTAATCTTTATCACACGAGTTGGTTATTTTATTTAAATCTAGGGTTAAATTCACTCAATTTTAATTACATATATAATCATCTTCGTCTAACTTTAATATTATATATATAGAAATGGAATAAGTAGGAAACGTCTAGAAGTGTGAAATATGCGATGACTTTTTTGTAAATAATAAGAACTTTAGAACTATTAGGAGGGATAATATGGGAAGATCCAAACAAGGATGCACATGCTAATCACATGCCATTTTCCCCGTCATATTTAAACACAAATAACTTTTTTATACGTGATTATTTTTTTAAAAATTACACTATAAAATTCAACGGTTTTTTTTCTTTCCAACAAGTATACTATTGATATATTTTTCGAAAAAAATAATAAGCTGGGTTTTTATGGCGTTTTGAACTTTTTTTTTTTTTTTTGTGTTTTGAACTTTTTTTTTATGGCATTTTGAACTGAGTTCATGTTTTTATGGCATTTTCAACTGTGTTTTCATGGTTTTTTCTTCTGAATTTGGGTGTTTTATGGCGTTTTCAACTGGATATTTTCATGACGTTTTTTCTGAACTGTGTGTTTTATGGCGTTTTTATTTGAACACCTAGTTCTTATCATTTTTTTAATTTCAAAAGTATAGCAATAGTATACTCGTTGGAAAGATAATAAAACACTCGATTTTATGGTGTAGTTCTTTTTTTTTAAATAATCACGTATGAAAAAGTTACGTGAGTTTAAAAAAGATGGTGAAATGTGCATGTGGATCGTCTTTGGCATGTGAGTGGCATGTGCATGGAATTTTTGACAATATTACCCCTTAGTGTAGGTTAACACCATCCCTACATGTCAACACTAAAATCGTTCTCACCGTTTTCACATTTTTAGGCGTTCTCCTCAAATCTCACCCATATATATATATATTTATATAGGTGGAGTTTCTTTACAAAGTGTGTTTTCCTACAAAGTGTAGGAAGTGATCTAGACTATTGAATGAGTGTGTTTGATGGTTGAGATAATCTCGATGACATTTTAGTAATATGTGTGTATTAAAAATAGGCTAATTTAATTGATTGGGGGTTAATGTGTCATTTAACTTATTTTAAATAAGGAAATAATTGTCATATCATAATTTCCCCACATTTCTCGTGAGTTTCTCTTTCTCTCTCTCTCTCTCTACCTTCACTCCTCCAAAATTATTGTGTTTTAAATAATGAAGTAACCGTAATACCATGTACTTCCACAAATCTGAACCTGGTGCGTTTTACATTGTGTATTTAATGTCAAATGTGTCTACATCGAATCAGACACTGTTGTGTTTTATATTCTGTATTTCTGACACTGGTTTGTTTTATTGGTAAAGGGTGTGTTTAATTGTTAAAACTGATACAACATAATGTGAAGAGCCCATGTGTTTTACTATGCTTGATGTTGGATATTAGATGTGTTAATAGTAGTGTGTTTTATGAACATTGATAAGGCCTTTTTGTAACCCGATTGTAGCATTGATGTGTTTTTTGTGTGTTTGATGTATGTCTTTGGTGTGTTTTAGTATATGTTGATATGTTTTCCATAGTAGTTTTGTCTCAACTGTTTTGATCTTATTTAGTATGTTTTAGCGTGTTTTAGTGATAAAACACAATGTAATGAACTAATTACTACTAAAACACAATGTGACAAATCAGTTACTGATAAAACACAAGGTTGCAGCGATCATAATATTATAATTAATAACCGTTCGTTTGAAATCAAAGAGATCATCAATTTCCTTAAAAATCTCGTTCGTTAGTTTCGGAGGTAATACATTTCATAATTAAATTAATTATCAAATTATCACCATGCCCTTTTCGTTAAAATAACTACTTGACACATGTCACAAAAAAAATGACTTCCTACCCTTTATAGAAAATGTTGGCTTTATAGCTAACTCCTACCCATACATACATATACACACATACACACGCACGCACACACACATATATCAATTAATTTTTACTTTAAACAATTGGTCAAACTTCTTAATATAATAAAATAATTATTATAACAAAGAAGTTATATAATAATACAAACAATATTATAACTTTATTTCATAATATACCACATCTGCACATATCTTATAAACAAAAAGCGATTGAATTTATCACACAAATAATTTAAATAATATTATAATTTATGAAACAACTGTTACATCCATCAACAATACACATATTTGACCATGTGATAAGATTATACTATTATTACATTATTAACCGCATTACACATTTTTATAATATTATAGTCTATATTTCCTCAACCTGTGTGATAAAGTTCATGAATTATGAATGTATAAGATGATAGTATTATTACATTCTTTAACTGTGCGATAGAAATTATATAAAATATGATTTACATTTTTTTCGATATTCAACCCGTGTAATATACGGGTTTATAATGCCTATAAATTAAAATAATAGTCAAGCTATTTTTTTATATTTAACCCTTATATACACGGGTTTGTAACTAATATAATATATATAGGGTAGGGTTTCGACTACAAAGTCCAAAATTCCTAAAAAGTGTAAAAAGTCATAAAACACTATAATCTCAGCCATAAAACACACCTGAAACCCACAAATAATAGAGTGAAGACTACTAAAACACCATCTTCAAACCATAATAGCCCATAAAAACTTCAAACACATAGTCGTAGAACTATGAATATAATACACGACATGCTAATCAACATAAAACACAATAATGTTTGTCATTTGATAATCAAAACTTTATAATCTAAAACACAAAACACAACCCACATATATGATGTTTTAGTAATTTTCATTTTGTTATTTATGGGTTTTAGGTGTGTTTTATTGTTGACATTTTGGTGTTTTATGACTTTATACAATTTTTATGAAAGTTGGACTTTTTAGCCAACTCCTAGCCTACACACATACATATTTCATAAAACCAACCTACAATACACTCTCAAATTATAACGTCCCGTATTTTGTACTTTCAGTATTTAGAAACTCGTATTCGTATTGTATTAGGATTTCTTTTCCATTATTGTAATCCGAGACTTTGATCATAATGGAAAATCGTATTTATATCAGTCATGTTAAAATCATACTTATGTTATTTGCAATCAATCGTCAAATACTTGTTTATATGCAAAACTGAGACTTAGTATACATTCGAATTATCAATCATGTATACACGATACTCGTCACATACTTACGTACATTTTCCATACTTGAAAATATGCTAAAATGGAAGTTTATCGCTAAAATCAACTCCGTTTGGATTATTGGGGTGTCGCATCGTGCAGTCCTTTTAGCCTCCTCCGTCACGCGACGCGGAGGGGCATAATCTGCAGAATTTTGTTTCCCCTATCCAGGTTGGTCACTTTTCCACCTCCTTTCTTCCCTAATCACCTTCAATCTTCATTAAAACAAACCCTAATCAACCACTATATAACCAAGCATCCCACACCTTCATTTCACTTTTTCCACATTATAATCACTCTTAAAACACTCTCGAACTACTAAAATTACAAGATTTGGGGAAATTACATACGATTTCAAAACTGAGCTTTCAACTCACTTTTCCTTTCTCTTCTTTATGAATTCTTGCTTCAACTCACTTGGAACACCTCTAGGAGTGTGTCTACAAGTTTACCTTGGTAAAATAAGTTGGAACATCACTATTAGTGAGGTTTTATTTCTGTTTTTGTTAAACTTTCAACTTATCACAAACTTTAGACATCTTTCTTGAATGAACACGGACCAAACCTTGTTCCTAACTAACTTGCATGTTGAGGGACTTGAGTTAAGGTATCATTCCAGAAAGTTTGAGGTGCAAACACCTCCACAAAAACTTCCTAGTCACAAAGTGAACACAACTACACCAAGTCTCCAAACACTATTCATGTTTGGAATGCACTCGTCTAGTCAAATCACTTGGTTGTTTAAGTGATTTAGATGATTACCTAACTAAGTAGCTTCCAAGAATCAAAGTAAGCCAACCCCATCCTGTCTCCAACATTTTCCATGTTGGGTATATACACGTCCGGGTTGTTCTTATTCGGCTACTTAGCAATTTAGTTATTTGTACATTACTAATCTTATTCATAACCAACCGAGATCATCAACTAAGTTGATGATTTTGTGCTTTGGTGAATCCATATAATGAGGATAAATGGATGGAATTCTTCCTACCTCCTTGCATGATAATATATGACCTGGAGTAAATATATATATATATATATATATATATATATGTGTGTGTGTGTGTGTGTGTGTGTGTGTGTGTGTGTGTGTAGATATAACGAACCGAACCATAGTACCAACCAAATCATGGTTGAGTATTATGAATTCCAGTGCTCACCATCTTAGTTTGATTCCTCGAAGTTTGGATTCTAATGGATGAACTAATATCCATGAAAACACACTAATACATAGTGTCCAAACGAGTGTCTATAACAATATGTATTTTCTCATATATATCGTGACACCCCGGCTTTTATAGCCAAACCAAACATCGGTGGGCCAGGGTGGAAAATATCGTGATGTAAGATGATATCATCATAGTCAATTAAACACAATACAATAGAAGTCTTGGAGTTAAATTACTATTACAAACAAAATGTTCAAAGTTCAAAAATGAATAATATACAGACGGCTCGTAATAAAAGATCCACAGGCGGATCGTAAAATGTACAAAAGTGTATAACAAACTTTGGGCAGATCTAAGGCTTTGCGAGATCCTCTTATATCACTACCAAGCAGCTTCCAGCCTATTTTCGTATTGTACCTACAAGCTTATTCTTTTGAAAATGCGTCAGCTTCCGCTGGTAAATACACCAAACTGACTCATTTTGAAAACATTTTTGAAAAATGATTTTAAATGCACATGGCACAAAATTTTTTATAACTTTGGAAAGTCAGCCTTGTAACCTTGTTAACAGATTCACATGTTTGTCCATATATACAGGGCCCAGTACGGAGACTGAGACATGATTAACGTACTCACCACTTAAGAACTCACGAAGGAGTTATCTCCAACCTTGTGGGTAAAGTTTTTAGCATGAGCGTCTGTCAGGTGTATGCCTACACACCGCGCTTAGGTCTGGTCATTATCTATGTAATGAGCCGAGGATATCCAGGGCACGGTAGTTAACCCCCAATGTTTAAGTTAATCAAACAAAACTGATTAAAACGGAATATGCAGATTTACTAGCCACAATCCGGCATTCGATTGATCCCATTTCCGACCAAGCTGTAATAGTTTACCGTAACCCAAGCCCGTATAGGGGAAATAAGTCGAGAGTATTTACCTGAACTAGTCTTCGTTTAAACGCAAGATTTAATAACTAAGTCGTACACAAAATGAACTAAGTGTAGATAGCATTTACCGGAAGGCTCTAGTCTGGACTATGGCATAAGCTAACCAATTAAATGCTAAAGGTCTTATATAAGTCATAGACTTAGACCGACTAGCGTACATGATCAATAACGGTAAAATACGCTAGATTAAGCGATGACCGGATAGAATGTAGTTTAAACCTAACAAGTACTTTGACTTGTATAATATGTGAAAACCATAAACATTCTGGATTGTGAGACTAAAATGACAAGTTTAAACTCGTTTCGGTTAATTTCCTTAAACTAGTTACATACACTTAATCGTACGCATATAAGCGATATCGGGTAACCGGATAAGTCATGGACAATTTCTATATGCCATTATACTTTAAATAAGTTGTAATATCAGTAGGATATCAACTGTCATGCCCATTAAGGTTTTAGAACGAAATTGTGCCTCATAAGGGCATTTCGGTAATTTCATACCTTATAAAAGGAACTTGAATATATTTTAATGTTAAAATGATAAGTATTCTGGATAAATATTTAATTTATGATATAATATCAGTAGGAACATGATAACATGTGTGATTTACCATTTACGACCAAACTATGCACCGAAGGGGCATTTTGTCATTTTACCCATAGTTTTAAAAATTATTTGGGATTCTGAGTCCATATCATATACCTACTGTAAAAATTATTTAAAATAAGTTTTAAAATCAGTAGGTAACAAGCCTTGGTTGATATATATGGTTTAAAACCATACTATGCGCCGAAACGGCGCCTATGTCGTAAAATAACGAATTATGTGATCTTTAATGAGAACTGATGTTAAAATCAGGTTTATATGTTTTAGATATGTTATTTAATATAACATATCAGTAGGTAAAATATTTGATATGAAAAGGTATGATTAAAAGCGTTTTATGAGCCACAAGGGCGTTATCATCATTTATCGACATAATACAAGGACTTGTTCATAAAATCAGTTTATAATCTGATTTGACAGCCCAAATAATCCTAATTATGATATTACATCAGTAGGTAATTCATTTTCAAGTTCATTATCGTTTAAACCTTATTTACATTAAAAAGGCATTTTTGTCAAAATGGCATAATTATGGAACTTGTGCATAAACTCAGATTCTGATTATAATCATGTAATATAACCTCAGGAGGTTATGCTACATTATATTATGATCATAATGAAACCTTAGATCAGTAGCTAACTAATCTAAATCGGGTCAGAATCAAAAGTTAAAGTAGAAGTCAAACTTCGCGACTTTCAGTTGCGAACCGACCCTAGAACTGAAATTGACAAGCCAAACATGTTCTTACATGTTCTAATAATTTTACCAACTTGTTTAAGTTTCAAAACATGTTTCAAAACATATATAAGCCCAGATTATAACATTTCCAAAAAATGTCATGTTTGACTTTTTAACATTATAACTTTGACCCGTCAATTGGTCTAGCAAACGTGATTTTTAGGATGTGCCCTTTATAGGGACGAACACCTACCTTATTACGATCACTTAGCCATGTTCGTTACGAACAATGGCTGGACCATAATGGACTTAACCGAAAGTCAAGGCGTTTTCCGTAAAACGCTTGACTTTTGGCTATAAAAGCCTATAAACGGAAATGCAAGAGGAAGGAACACTTACAAGTGGTTCCTAGGATGCAATAGAACTAAGTTGAATGCTCCTTTCAGTTAGGAACTTCCAGAGGAGGGAGATAGAGTTGTGAATGAGAAAGGTGCAAGTTCAAATGGTGAACCTTGGCACCTATTTATAGTTGGAGAGCTTGAAGGAGGTGATGCTTGGTGTTAAAGGGTGTAAGAGGAAGCTTACAAGTGTCCTACAATGTGGCATAGTAGTTTGGAAAGCCATGGTTTCGAATCAAATGTTTTTTGGCAATTTGTGTGGAGGCCAAGCAAATTTTCTGCAGACACAGGCCTCTCGCGCCCCGCGAGCGCCCCATGGTCAGTTTCAAAGTTTGACACTTTTAGCCCCTTAACTTATAAAACCTTCTAAAACACCTTTTTAGCATTTTTAGCCCCCCGTAACCAATATTTGGCATACCTGGGAGTATGCCCGCACATTGTCGAGCTCTCAGTTCGTTAAAAGATCACTCAGAGGTATAAATTAACATGTTGACACTTTGAACCCCTCCATTATCCAACTTTCATATATTTACATAATTAACCTCTCTCGTCGCACGTATGAGAGTTAGGACTTCGTAAATGATCACTCAGAGGCTCATTATAAGCATGTTGATTCCGATGTCACTCAGACTGGGCATGTTGACACAAATGGTCACTCAGAGGCCAAGTTTAAGCATGTTGACACTAATGGTCACTCAGAGGCTCAGTTTATGCATGTTGACATCAGAAGGTCACTCAGAGGCTTCAGTTAAGCATGTTGACACCTTTAGTCCATAATGGACTTATTATAAAAGTAATGGCACGTGTCGCTATACTATTGGACACGATTTTTACGAGGTGTTACAATACCTTTATTCTTTTATTTAAATTCCAAACCTGACCTACCAACCAAATTCCATGAACCCACGCACCTTCCTTCCCCAATATAGGGTAACTTCGGTGTCCAAAATATCAAGTCCCATCAAATCACATTTGTGGAAGCTTTGCAAAACCGTGAGTATACTCGAATCCCTTTTTTCGCTTTAAACACTTTTGGGGGTGTAACATGTATAATATAAACAAATTCACTTATGCACACAATCAAACTTATGAATTCACTAAATCCATCAAACATGCTATTTGTTATGCTTATGTTATTCATGCTAGATATTCAATTATTCATACATGCAAACTACTTTTCATTAACTTCGCTAGCATACCTTAACATGTATAGTGCTATAGGAGTAGCACACTGCCCCGTTTGTTGGGTCATTGTTAAGTATTCAATCGTATAACGGTCTTGTTCATTGCGATGACAAGATTACGCTCATGGAATCTTTGGTTTGACATTTAGGTTGTGAATGCTAGTATGTAATTTAACTTAGTATACAAAATGTAACATCCATGTTAAACGGGTTTCAAAAACCCGCTCCATTTGAAATTCAAGTTTTTAATTAATGTTTCGTAATGCATTTATTAGTATTAATTAATTTATTTCATAATTAGTATTTATAAATAAATTTCGTACTTATATTTCAAGAAAGGAAAGTAATTAAATCTTTTGAAATGGATTAACAAATATAAAAAAATATATAAAATAAAAGAGGAGTAACCGGGAGTCGAACTCGTGTCACTCACCAAGATCACACACCTAAAACACCACTGCACTGCACACACACACTTGTGCTAAAACTGAAAACATTTGAATTTTATACTGAAGACTGGCTTAAACATGCAAGTCCAAATCGTCAGTGGTAACCGCCCACTAATTCAATGATCAATCACCGTGGTCCGTTTTGAATCTTCGATTGAACGGTTATAACCGTCGACCAGCATCGTATCCTCAATCAAGACCCAATTAAAGTCGAACCGTTTTGCAGATCATCCATTACAAATTCTGTTTAAAATTCGAAATCAAAGCTCATTTTAAACGGCTTATAAATACCAATCATTTATTCACAAACGAATTCGCTCATTCTCTTCTCTCCCTCAAACATCACTTCTGTCAAAAACCTGTTGATTCACGCAACGTCGCTGGAGTTTTGTTCGGAGCTCAATCGAAAGGTTAAACACCTCACCAAATCGGTACAAACATTCAAAACCTTCTGTTACCTTTAATGTTTAATTGGTTAAAATTTGGGAGATCAAAGTTGAGTAGGTTATCAGTCGGGTTAGTCTTCTGGATAATATTCATGAGGAAGATGAAGTTATGTAGTGCATTAATATAATTAATTGTGGGTTTTTAAACGGGTTAGACACACAGTCCAATGGTGGACTGTGTGCAATTTCAAAGCACAGGTAATGGGTTCGATTCGTATACGTAGACGGGTTCAACGACAACAAAACAATTTTTTTAGGTCAACCAGAACACTTTTCAGTTAGTATTTAAGTTTAATATAAATCCTAATTTAAATGGGTTAGACACCCAGCCCAGTTGGTTGGGCTGGGTGCAAGGCATCGAGTGGGTTCTGGGTTCGAGTCGGGTGGTAGTACCGGTTCGATTGAGTTTAAAATCTTTTTAATTAAATGATTTTTGAAATTTTCTAGTAAGTGTATAAGAGTAATAAAAGTCAGAATACTTTCGGGTTAGACACGTAGCTCAGTTGGTAGAGCTGCGTGCACGTATACGAGAGGTCTCAAGTTCGAATCATACCCACGACGCCAATAATCCCAAGTGACCGGTCAGGCCCTTTTGTTAGGTCTGACAAGATTATATTTTTTTATTATTATTTTATCTTATTCTATATTATTTTTGTATATATACTTTATCTAAAAATTAACTAAAAACACTTATAGACACCATTTTGAGGGTTTAAAAATCTCAATAAATACCGCAAAAATAACCTAAAAATCTAATAAAATGTATTAAATCAAAGTATAAATTTTTATATACTTACCGAATTATTTATTTATTATTTAGGTTAGTTTTCTTCGCCGTTTAAATCCTCAATTCGTGCGCATTCTTCATCAATCAAAGAAACACACCCACTATGAGTGAATCCTTATAAATTCCCCTTTTTAAATCATGTTTTGGGGTGTATCATGTGTCGTATATTTTTTTAACACTTGTGCTAACACCATTATGTGATCTAATGTGTATATTTGGTTGTGTGGTGATGTGTGGTTACATTTTATCATTTCATTGCAAATCATTCATTTAAGGCCCATCAGTTCCTCGTGGGATACGAGTTGAGCATCAGGTGCCTCATTAGATCGGCTCCGTTTAATTGAGCCTTGATCTCAAGTTCATCATTTATCATGTTCATTCGTTTATTGTGGATATTATGTGGTTTGTGATTGTTTATATATATACATATGCTCACTCATGGTTCATGCACAATTTTTATTTAAATAACTAATATAACAATTGTTTAGTTGTTTTACTTAGATTCACTCGCCAACTTTTGTTGACCCAAACCTTTGTTTTACGCATGATACAGGTGGATAGGCTGAGGGGAGGAACACATAGGAATGGCCTTAGAACATTAATAAAATATATTTTGTTTAGAACAATGTTTTCTTGATCTTGTATGTTTTCCTTTTGTTCGAATATTTGAAGTTTTAATTTCAATTTAATAAATATGAAACCTATTAGTAAATGTCATGAGCTTTGGTGATAACCCAATTATGCCCCGACTTTTGTTTCCGCTGCGGGTCGGGGTGTGACAGATTGGTATCAGAACTTTTGACTATAGGGATATAGGATAGGTTATTAGACCCTTAGAGCCTATATTGTAGTTGATTAATTTTTTATGTGTTACATGCAAAACTCATGATATTTATATGTTTCATGGTTATTTCACACACAAATGCATGCAAGCACCTTTCACTAATACATGTTTATGTGTGATGTTCATTATAGTTCATATATTGCTAACATATCATGCCTACTCAAGCACAACATCACAATTTCACAACTTTCATGATTTCTTCTCAAAGATTTTACAATGTTTTCATGTTTTTTCAATCACATCAAAGTGAGTTCTACGACGGGCATGTAGTAACTGGAAGGGTACGAGTACCGGTAGTCGGAACGTCCTGTCTAGGCTTGACATTCATATAAATCCAATATAATGGACCAGTTTACCTACTTGGGGACTAACGATGAGAGTACGAAGGACCTATTAGGCCAAAGCATGCCACACCAAACGTCGTGTGAACTAACCCCACTTTGAGTTGTCATTGTGTCTACATCTAGACACCCTTTGACCTTATACCTTGCAATTATGTTTTACAATTTTCATTCGGGTGATGCAAGCATTAATAGGCCAACACCAATGTGAACCCTACCAAGCCCAGTACTCATGGGGGCCCACGTGACTACCTAGGCCGAAGTAAGGGAGACATTTGGAGGCCCAAACATGAGCAAGCCCAAGACATCCTATGGATGTAGTTAATTTCTTGTTCTCATTTATTTTGAATATTATTTTCACTTTTTACGACACATGACACCTAAACACGTTCAACTCATAACCTCCCTGCGTATATTCCTGTAGATGTCTGCTAGACACTCTCGAGGCGGTAGAAGGTCAGGAAGGTCTAGCGAACGCATGGCCACTCAAATCGCTCAACAGATGGCTGTTGTACTTCCTGACATTGTCGTACAAGTTCAGCAAGCACTTGCCGCCAATCCCATCAACCCCACCAATCAAGAAGGTCAAAACAACGCCAACCCTCTCCCTAACACCACCAAAAGCACCTACAAGAATTTCAAGTCATGCGATCCTCCAAGTATGAGGGGACCGAAGGTGTCACTGCTCTCCTCCGTTTGTTTGAGGAGATGGAAATCACTTTTCTCAATTGCGATTGTCCCGATGATCGCAAGGTGCGATATGTAACCGGTTGTTTGTACGGGGTAGCACTTACATGGTGGAACACAGAGAAGGGAAAGCGAGGTGCTGAAGCTGCTATGGCCTTGACTTGGGGTGAGTTGAGGGAAATCATGACGAGACGCTTCTGTCCAAGAAGCGAAATCAAGAAATTGGAAGATGAGTTCTACTCATTAAAATAAAAAGAGGGAGACTACACCATGTACAACAAGAGATTTCTCGAGTTGAATCAGATGGTCCCCAATCTGTTCACTCCGCTCTATCGTCTAATCGAACATTACATTCGAGGTCCTCCCTCGAAAATTCAAGATTTTGTGTTAAGTACCACGCCTGCAACACTTGAAGCTGCCATGGAACTGGCTACTGAGCTCTTGGAAAATCGTATCCGAAATGGCGATTTTAAATATAAGAAGAAGAAGGACAAGACACCTGTTGAAACCCCAACCCCAACTCAAGCGGGTTCGTCTTCCAAATTTCCTGGTAAAAGGAAGCGCAATGGGAAGAATTTCGCTGTTACTCAAAGCAATCCTCCTAACGCTGCTGCTCCTATCACTCAAGTCGCTCCTCCTTCTGCTCAATTCAAGAAGCCATACACTGGTCCTCACCTAAAATGCAACCGTTGCCAATATCACCACCCTCCTGAGAACCCCTGCCAATACTGCACAAGTTATGGCCGTGCAGGTCACATGATTCAAACTTGCCGCATTCTTCAAAAGCCAAACCGCAATCAACCTCAAGCCCAAACCAATAATCAAGTGGTAGGCCAAGCCCAACACCAACAACCTTTTCTTTTACCACCTGCTCAACCCATGGTCCAGCCCTATTACCCAATGATGCAACCTGTCAGAGCATGTTTCAACTGTGGTGATCCAACCCATTTTCGAAACACCTGCCCACGTTTGGTGAACATCATAAATGCCCAAGCTCAAGCCAATCTAGTGAATCAATCCAATCAAGCTAATCCACCTGCTAGAGGAAGGGCTTTCAACATCAACGCCAACCAAGCTAGGGCTGATAATAATGTGGTCAACGGTACGTTTCTTATTAACGGTATTTATGCATCCATACTATTTGATACTGGTGCGAATAAGAGTTTCGTGTCTTTAGAGTTCGAATCCATTCTTAATCTACCTCGTGTTAGTCTCACTAAATCATTCACGATGGAAGTTGTTGATGGAGAACCTATTACGTTAGACTCGATTATTCGTGATTGTACCTTTACTCTTATTGATCACGATTTCTCAATTGATCTTATACCTATGAAATTGGGTAGTTTCGACATTATCATTGGTATGGACTGGCTTAGTCAGCATCACGCCAAAGTCATTTGCTACAAGAAGTTTATTCGAATTCCACTCGCTGATGGTCAAACTTTACGTATCTTTGGTGAAACTCCTTCTAAAAGGCTCAAATTGATGTCATGTCTCCAAGCTCGAAGATACCTTTGCAAAGACTATATCGCGTTTCTAGCTCATATCGTCAAGAAGGAAGGCAAGGAAAGGAAGCTCGAAGACATTCCAATTGTTACTGAATTCCCTCAAGTTTTTCCTGATGATGTTTCAGGACTTCCTCCTGTGCGAGAAGTCGAATTCCGAATCGATCTTGTACCTGGTGCTACACCAATCGCAAAATCTCCCTATAGGTTAACCCCATCTGAGATGCAAGAATTAGCTAGTCAGCTGCAGGAGTTGACTGACAAAGGAGTTATACGTCCTAGCTCATCACCTTGGGGTGCGCCTGTTCTTTTCGTAAAGAAGAAAGATGGAACTTTCCGCATGTGTATCGATTATAGAGAGCTTAACAAGCTGACCATCAAGAATCGTTATCAATTACCTCGTATTGATGATCTTTTAGACCAACTTCAAGGTGCCACCTGTTTTTCAAAAATCGACCTTCGTTCTGGTTATCATCAACTTAGAGTACATGAAGAAGATATTCCCAAGACTGCTTTTCGAACTCGTTATGGTCATTATGAATTCATGGTTATGCCTTTCGGGTTAACCAATGCTCCTGCTGTTTTCATGGATTTGATGAATAGGGTGTGCAAACCCTACCTCAATCGTTTTGTTATAGTTTTCATTGATGATATTCTTATCTACTCCAAGACCAAATCTGATCATGAGCGACATCTTCGGCTTATTCTAACACTCTGAGAACCGAAAAGCTTTATGCTAAGTTCTCCAAATGTGAGTTTTGGTTAAAAGAGGTACAATTTCTTGGTCATGTCATTAATGATAAAGGGATTCATGTTGATCCTGCAAAGATTAAAGTGGTGCAAGAGTGGCAAGCTCCACGTACTCCTACTAATGTTAGGTCATTTCTTGGTCTAGCTGGTTATTATCGTTGTTTCATCGCAAATTTTTCTCGTATCGCCGTTCCACTCACAGTCTTGACTCACAAGGGCAAACCCTTTATTTGGGGGCCCAAGCAAGAAGAGGCTTTCCAAATTTTGAAGCAAAAACTTTGTGATGCACCTATCCTCACACTTCCTGATGGTTGCAAAGACTTTGTGGTTTATTGCGACGCATCAGGGCAAGGTTTAGGTTGCGTTCTAATGCAAAGAGGAAAGATGATAGCCTACGCCTCAAGGCAACTCAAAGTGCATGAAAAGAACTACACCACTCATGACCTAGAACTTAGAGCAGTTATGTTCGCTCTTAAGATATGGAGACATTATCTCTATGGTACCAAGTGTACAATTTACACTGACCACAAGAGCCTTCAGCATATCTTCAATAAAAAAGAGTTGAACATGAGGCAACAACAATGGGTCGAACTTCTAAACGATTATGATTGTGAAATTCGATATCATCTTGGTAAGGCCAATGTTGTAGCTGACGCCCTCAGTCGAAAAGAGTATGCAAACTCCATCCGTCTGTTATGTTCTTAAATTGTGACCGATCTCCAAAACCGAATTAGAGAAGCTCAACATATTTCCGTGACGGAAAATGATGTGCGAGATGAACTGTCTTGTGGAGCTGAAACCAAACTGGAATCCAAGTCGGATGGTATTTTCTATTACTTGAATCATATTTGGGTACCTGATCGTGACAATCTTCATGCTTTTCTCATGAACGAGGCTCACAAAACATGATACTCTATACATCCAGGGGCCGATAAGATGTATCAAGTTCTACGATACTCCTACTGGTGGCCTGGCATGAAGAAAGATATCGCTATATTTGTTTCCAAGTGCCTTACATGTTCCAAAGTTAAAACTGAACATCAACGACCTTCAGGGTTATTCGTCCAACCCGGAATACCTGTATGGAAGTGGGAAAATATAACCATGGACTTTATTACCGGGTTGCCTCGCACCTCCAGTGGGTATGACACCATTTGGGTTATCATTGTTCGACTCACCAAATCGGCTCATTTTATTCCAATCGCGAAGATTTCAAGAACGAGAAGTTAGCTCGTATCTATATCGTCGAGATCGTAAGTCGTCATGGTGTACCCTTAAGTATCACTTCAGATCGTGACGACCGTTTTACTTCACGAACATGGCATGCCGTACAATCCACTTTGGGTACACGCCTAGATCTCAACACTGCCTTTCACCCTCAAACTGATGGTCAATCTGAGCGCACCATACAAACCTTGGAAGACATGTTGCGAGCATGTGTCATAGACTTCAAGGGCAATTGGGACACTCACTTACCGTTAGTTGAATTTTCGTACAACAATAGTTATCATTCAAGTATCGGTATGACTCTTTTTGAAGCCTTATATGGTCGAAAGTGTCGATCTCCTGTATGTTGGCACGAAATTGGTGAAGCGCAAATCACTGGACCTAAATTGATCCAAGAAACGACTGACAAAATCCTTCAGATCCAAAATAATCTTCTAGCAGCTCGAAGTCATCAAAAGAGTTACGCTGATAAATGACGAAAGCCACTGGAGTTTTGAGTTGGTGATCAAGTACTTTTGAAGGTATCATCGTGGAAGGGAGTGGTTTGTTTTGGTCAAAACGGCAAGTTAGCACCACGCTATGTGGGACCATTCAGGATACTCGAAAGAGTTGGTCCTGTAGCCTACAAGCTAGACCTACCAGAAGAACTCAACATGATTCATCCCACATTCCATGTATCAAACTTGAAAAAGTGCCTCGCCGACAAAATCCTCCATATTCCTTTAGAAGATATTCAAATCGATGAATCAATGCATTTTTGAAAGACCTGTAGAAATCATGGACTTCGGTGAAAAGCGTTTGAGACGAAGTCGTATTCCGTTAGTCAGGGTGCGTTGGGAATCAAAACGAGGACCTGAGTTTACTTGGGAACGTGAAGATTCAATGCGCGAAAATATCCACATCTTTTTCCAGTTCCAGCTACTACTTCAATTTCGGGATGAAATTTTTAAAAGTAGGGGATACTGTAACATCCGTGTTAAACGGGTTTCAAAAACCCGCTCCATTTGAAATTCAAGTTTTTATTTAATGTTTCGTAATGCATTTATTAGTATTAATTAATTTATTTCATAATTAGTATTTATAAATAAATTTCATACTTATATTTCAAGAAAGGAAAGTAATTAAATCTTTTGAAATGGATTAACAAATATAAAAAAGATATAAAATAAAAGAGGAGTAACCGGGAGTCGAACCCGGGTCACTCACCAAGATCACACACCTAAAACACCACTGCACTGCACACACACTTGTGCTAAAACTGAAAACATTTGTATTTTATACTGAAGACTGGCTTAAACCTGCAAGTCCAAATCATCAATGGTAACCGCCCACTAATTTAATGATCAATCACCGCGGTCCGTTTTGAATCTTTGATTGAACGGTTATAACCATCGACCAACATCATATCCTCAATCAAGACCCAATTAAATTCAAACCGCTTTGCTAATCGTCCATTACAAATTCTATTTCAAAATCGAAGTCAAAGCTCATCTTAAACGACTTATAAATACCAATCATTTATTCACAAACGAATTCGCTCATTCTCTTCTCTCCCTCAAACATCACTTCTGTCAAAAACCTGTTGATTCACGCAACGTCGCCGGAGTTTTGTTCGGAGCTCAACCGAAAGGTTAAACACCTCGCCAAATCGGTACAAACATTCAAAACCTTCTGTTACCTTTAATGTTTAGTTGGTTAAAATTTGGGAGATCAAAGTTGAGTAGGTTATCAGTCGGGTTAGTCTTCTGGATAATATTCATGAGGAAGATGAAGTTATGTAGTGCATTAATATAATTAATTGTGGGTTTTTAAACGGGTTAGACACACAGTCCAATGGTGGACTGTGTGCAATTTCAAAGCACAGGTCATGGGTTCGATTCGTATACGTAGCCGGGTTCAACGACAACAAACAATTTTTTTAAGTCAACTAGAACACTTTCAGTTAGTATTTAAGTTTAATATAAATCCTAATTTAAATGGGTTAGACACCCAGCCCAGTTGGTTGGGCTGGGTGCAAGGCATCGAGTGGGTTCTGGCTTTGAGTCGGGTGGTAGTACCGGTTCGATTGAGTTTAAAATCTTTTTAATTAAATGATTTTTGAAATTTTCTAGTAAGTGTATAAGAGTAATAAAAATCAGAATACTTTCGGGTTAGACACGTAGCTCAGTTGGTAGAGCTGCGTGCACGTATACGAGAGGTCTCAAGTTCGAATCATACCCACGACGCCAATAATCCCAAGCGACCGGTCAGGCCCTCTTGTCAGGTCTGACAAGATTATATTTTTTATTATTATTTTATCTTATTCTATATTATTTTTGTATATATATTTTATCTAAAAATTAATTAAAAAATACTTATAGACACCATTTTGTAGGTTTAAAAATCTCAATAAATACCGCAAAAATAACCTAAAAATCTAACAAAAAGTATTAAATCAAAGTATAAATTTTTATATACTTACCGAATTATTTCTTTATTATTTAGGTTAGTTTTCTTTGCCGTTTAAATCCTCAATTCGTGCGCATTCTTCATCAATCAGAGAAACGCACCCACTGTGAGTGAATCCTTACAAATTCCCCTTTTTAAATCATGTTTTGGGGTGTATCATGTGTCGTACATTTTTTAACACTTGTGCTAACACCATTATGTGATCTAATGTGTATATTTGGTTGTGTGGTGATGTGTGGTTACATTTTATCATTTTAGTGCAAATCGTTAATTTAAGACCCACCAGTTCCTCGTGGGATACGAGTTGAGCATCAGGTGCCTCATTAGATCGGCTCCGTTTGATTGAGCCTTGATCTCAAGTTCATCATTTATCATGTTCATTCATTTATTGTGGATATTATGTGGTTTCTGATTCTTTATATATATACATATGCGCACTCATGGTTCATGCACAATTTTTATTTAAATAACTAATATAACAATTGTTTAATTGTTTTACTTAGATTCACTCGCCAACTTTTGTTGACCCAAACCTTTGTTTTACGCATGATACAGGTGGACAGGCTGAGGAGAGGAACACATAGGAATGGCCTTAGAATATTAATAAAATATATTTTGTTTAGAACAATGTTTTCTTGAGCTTGTATGTTTTCCTTTTGTTTGAATATTTGAAATTTTAATTTCAATTTAATAAATATGAAACCTATTAGTAAATGTCATGAGCTTTGGTGATAAACCAATTATGCCCCGACTTTTGTTTTCGCTGCGGATCGGGGTGTGACACCTAATGCCATGTTGGATTTGAGGCAATCTTTTATACGTATGCTATGTAACCAAACTTGTATACTCGCCAACCTTTGTGTTGATTTTATTT
Organism: Scalesia atractyloides; assembly: GCA_947069175.1. Taxonomy (NCBI): domain Eukaryota; kingdom Viridiplantae; phylum Streptophyta; class Magnoliopsida; order Asterales; family Asteraceae; genus Scalesia; species Scalesia atractyloides. The sequence goes on along the minus strand of CAMTDV010000012.1, from coordinate 22,623,416 downwards.
TAATACATGTTGAAGAAAATTGATGATGATAAGTAAGAAAACCACTTAGGGTGAACTATAAACGCACCTATTTATTTATGTTATGTATTTTCATTGGTTTCGTTACATTCAAGTTGCAAACATGTTGTATTTCAATTTTCAAGATGATGCATTTCTTTTAGTATGAAATGAAATATGTTTTATTTAAATATTGTCACATTAGCAAGTTATGAAGTCTCGAGCAATCTATTTCGTCCCACCTTGATGTTTCCACCATCGTTTAGGGTGTGACACAAATCTTTCGGGTTTTAAAGATTTATGAAGTGTGTTCATCTTTGATTTATTCATCATAATTAGATTTTAAACCCCGTTTGATCCTACACCAAGATTAATCTCAACTCGAAAAATGTTTACAGATAGTCATAACTTTGAACATATTTTCCTCCAACAATCTCATACTAACTATTACTTGAAAGTTAGCCTCGTTGATTTTTTGAAGACGTGGACTACTTATTTGTAACACCCCAAAAACGGGTTGGTAATCAAACCACATTAATATTAAAGAGCGGGAAAAGGACCGTTAGTGGTAAAAGTGAACCTGTAAACGAAATAACTAGGTACAAATTAACCTAGTTAATAACATGTATATAAATAACAAGACAATGAGTTGTAGTCTCATTTATAATCAAAACTAAACTTGAGAGACCAAAGCTGTCACAAAGGGAAACTTGTTTTATTAAAACATAAAAATTAACACATAATACACACACTTAGTATGTTTATATGTCGATCATCAGAGGGTGTAACAAGGGCAAACACTTGTTGATGTAGAATCATCAAAATTGAAGGGTGAATTATGGCTAAATCTTATGCATGAACATGCAATTGTGATCATCTAGGCTTGGAGATCAAGAGGTATGTTGTAAATTATGTTTTAGTAATGATAATTATGTGAATGATCTTGAAAGTGATAACCTTGAGTTCAATACTTTGTTAGTATGGTGGAATTGATAATAAAATTATGTGTATAATCATCATACTCACAAGTCAACGTGAAATACTTGAACAATTTTGTGATTTGAATAAGTGTTCATCTATGACATAAAGAGGGTTTTTGATTATATGATTAAATTGATAATGTATGAGGCTTTATGATCATCATACTTGTATGTATGTGTAAGATACTTGAACAAATTAGAGATTCGAGTAAGTAATCATGCATGACTTGAAATAGGTTTTGTATATATAATGAAATTAATTCTATGTTAATGTTAATAGGTTTTAAGATCATGTTGTCTACTAGTTAGTGTGTAGAATTTGATTATATTAGGTATTCAGATGAATGTCTAATAATATGATGAAATGGGTTGCTACATAAAGATGAAGACCCTTATTTCTAGTACAGTGAATGGATAAATTAGTATTGATAATCGAAAGTTAAGTTAACTTGATGTTAAAAATTGTTCGAACTTCTTTAAGTGAAAGAAATGACATAAACTCGGTTGGGAATTTAGATAAGAGGGTAGCTTAAAATATCGCATGCCGGGTAATTGATAAATACCTAAATGAGTTCGTTGAACTTAACTATGCGTTTACAAATGTTAAGGCAGTTGACTTTAAAAGTCAAACTAATCTATAATAAGATTAAATGGTAATTTTGATATAAAACCCGTAAGATGGGATAGTTGTAATAGAAGATGACTAATCTAACCATCTTGCGAATGATGAGTGATAGTTTGACGCTTGACAAGATAGATGGAAGCTTGGGAGAAAGCGGGTCAAACAGATCAAGTACGCGGGAAAGCATAATCGGATGCAAGGTAAGTAAAGCTTACATCTTTTAAGTAGAATACATACTTGTAGTATTGGTCAAGGAAAAGGTAGACTAGCATTTGAAATATGATGTTCCGATGTGAAGTGATTCGGGTCGGAACAAGTGAAAAATGGTATGAAACCATAATATGGTAAAAAGGGGTAAAATGGTAAATTAGTCATGCGATGGTGAATAAACAAAGAGTTTTTGAAACATTACCTTATGGTGTAAGCCATAACGGGTAATAAGGGGTAAAATAGTAATCCGGTCATAAGTTGATGGATAAATAAAGAGTTTTGAAAAAGAAACCATATGGCGTAAGTCATAATTGGTTAAGCGAATTAAGAAACGATTTTTAAGTAATATGATCACACAGAGTAAAACCAAATGGGCTAAATAGGTGAGATGGCAATTAAGTGCCATCTCATAATGATAAATGGTCATTTAGACCAAACGGGTCAAATGGTGATATTATCACCATTTGACAATAATGACTAATAGTCGCTTGTGGAGTTTTTGTGTTCATAAGAAGAATAGAGTATGACTTGCATCACTATTATATAGCAACTAATAGAGCAAGGTATTAAAACGAATCAATGTTATGAGCCTAGCCAGGTACGTGTAATAGGTCAAACTCTCAAAGAGGACTTAAGGTCTGTTGAGGGTTAAATGAGTCATGAATGAACAATTCATTACCTAAGGTAAGGTAAATCTAATAATCTAAATCGTAGACATTATGTTCTTAAGAACATAATGATTTTAAATAGATTATGGTTAAAAGTTCATATTTGGTCAAACATGATATTGAAAGTCCTTCGTCGTAAAAGAAGGGCCTAAGTTGAACAAAATGCCCATGTGTGGTAAAATAAGTAAACAACCCTAAGGGTAGTTTAAAAATGAGTTTTATATTTTAATAGACCCTTTCGGTAGTGTAAAAGCGAAAAGCATAAGCCTTTTTGGTTTAATGCCTTTTAAATGGTCTTTTTCGTAAATTATCGAATCGAAGGGTAGAAATTGGATAAAATGAATTTACGATAACAAATCCACCACAAATATTGTTGTGGTGGAAAGTAGATGGATATCTTAGTGTGAAAATGATAAGATAGATAAGGTTTGGTTGAAATAAGCATTGAATTTCGCTAAGACAAACAAACGGGTCAAAATGATAAAACAAATAAAAGTTTGGTTGAATAAAGCGATGCATTTCGCTAAGGCAACCATTAATGCATACCGAAATGGATGCGTAAATGCGTAGTTTGGTTTAATTGTGGTTAAACGGTAAAATCGGAAAGTATGAGCATAAACCGGGAATGGATGCGTAATTCAAAAGAGATAAGAATCCGGGTTAAGGATTTCGGGTTAAAAACGTAAGAAAACATTTTACCGACATTTAGAAACAAGTTTCATAGGAAACGGATAAAAATTGAATAAGTCACGAAAGCTTTCTTAATAAAAACTACAAGATGGATAATCTTGTGCAGCCCACCTTAAGCTATGGTGGCCGGCCGTAGCCTAGGGTTAGCAACTGTTGAATGAAAACAAGAAATGGTGTTTTACGAACATGTCACCGTAAGTCCGAGTCGTGTTTTAAATGTTCGGGATGAGAAAATGGGTCGAACGGAAAATTAAACAAATTTGCAACAAAACTACCGCCAAAGGTACCGTCGCTGACGCAACACTTTTGTTCCGACGCGTTAAACTACTGCCTACGGCAGTCTTGACCCGACGCAACAATTTGCATGTCGTCGCCGACGCAGCTATATGATGTGGCCGACGCCACCTCAGAAACTATATTTTCGAATTTGATTTTTTGTATCAAGTCGATCATGTTATGCTTTTGGAAATTCGCTATAATACTAATGCTTGCAAGTTTTTATTTTAGGGTAATCACAAACACCTTTGGATGACAGTCAAGGTCAATAAAGAACCAAACACGATTAAAGATCAAGCTTCCTCATTTGGTTACAATGTTACGGAACTAATCAGTAACGTCATGTCAAAATGTTTAGTGTTGATAAAGTTTTTAATAAACTCGAATATTTGTAATGACGTGTATTCGCATTTATATATTTAAATGTTAAATTTTAATAGAAATTTAAATATTTTTAGATAGGGTCTTACATTATGTGGCAAAAAGAGATGTTCTAACTACTGCGCGACTTTCATCCTTAAATCCCAATGCCGCCACTACTTGAGAATGGCAACAACTCCAACTTTTTGTCGCTGAGATACCAACATAACCATCGTCAAACCTTAAATCTGACATGAGGAATGAAATCGGAAAATTTGGAAATAACGAAGTTGGCAGAACTTACTAAACTAGCAAGAAAACCAAGAATACCCATTGACGTCACTCTAGTCGTGACGAAACCCTAATTGTAGCCGCCAAATCTCGTTGGAAAAAGGGGTCGCAAGATTATCAGTTCGAATCTATCGTCTCTGGATCTCACTGCAAGCCACCAATTTGTCTTCAACTCAACTTCTCATATCACTAGATTTATTACCTGTGACACCCCGCGAAAACGCTTAACCACACTAGCTTCTTCAGCGACTGTTTGCAAATTTCGGGACGGAATTTTTTTCAACTTGGTGATGATGTGACAATCTGTAACCTTGAGGTAAAAAAAACCCATTGTTCACTTCTATAAATTAAATCATGTACTTATTATATTTATACATATCACGTCGAACCGACCGGATATGTTTAAATGTCTCGCTTGTCGACCCAACCCACTCGTGTAACTCGAAACTAACGGAGCCCGAACCATAGCATGAACATTATACATTTTGTTAGTTAATTGATTATACTTATTTTGTTAGTTAATTGATTAATTTTTTTATATTAGTTGTTGTCCAAAAAAACCCTTATTAAGCAACAACAGCCGCCACACATCTCTTTAAAAACTAACTCCCCAAACTTCCCCAACTAAATCCCCTATATATGTGATACATATTGCATGTGCCTTTATATATATGGATATATATATATATATATATATATATATATATATATATGTATATATATATATATATATATAAACCTCACAACCCTAATTTCTCTAAACCCTGTGATCGTCCCTCCTTCCCCCTTCCTCTGTGAATGACGAACAAACCAAGACTCCAAGTCTTCGGCTTCAAGACTAGAGCAAGTCTCCGTCAATCACTAGGTATCGCCTTTTGTTTTTCTTTATTTATAATTCTGGATGTTTTCATATACATTTTTTATTGTTAAATCATGTTATCATGGCTGCGTTTGTGTACATTCCTTATGATTATAATGTTGTATGTTGATATATGTAGTATGTGTTGCTAGGTGATTAAAGCGCTTATGTGTTTGGTTATAGGCATTGTTCGCGGGTTTAAAATATGGATAGTTCTTGATGTTTTGTGAATAATAATTTGAGTTTTTTGATGATGACCTGATGTATATGATGTTTAAGTGTCATTGTTGTTCGCTAAAAATGTAAACGGAACCATTATTGGAGCATTAATAACGAAAACATATTCTGCCCGACAGTTACAGCCGACTTTAATCGGCTGTAACCGGGTCATAACTTAACGAAAATTTAATTTTCTTGAGTCTATTACGTGCTACTTTGAAATACGCTTCTAATGGCGCTGGAATCATGATTTTTAGAGGTCGTTTGCTATTTTAAATAAATTGATTCGTTTCAGCAACGAAAGCTGCGTTTTTCTACAGATTTTATGTGTTATGTTTTCATTCGTAACTGAGTAAATATTTACTGTTAGACCATGAAATTTATACTGTAGATGGTCATAGATGTCTATACGAACCTTCTATTGGAATTATGTCGATCGGATAACCGATGATTTTTAAATGAACTTTTCCGTTAGCTGTCGTCAGAAAGTGACGAATCTGATCATTGTTTGGCGCAAGATTTTTCACGGAAAATCCGTAAAGAGCTTGGTCACCAAATTTTTACACAATAGTTTATGCTCCGATTGACACGTCCTTTATTTTTTTGGGAATCTTCCTGTACACGAACTATTCCGGATAACACTCAGAAAACTGTCCGAAAATGCACTATATTGCTGAATTGTTGTTAAAGAGTATTTTGAATCTTTCGTGACACTTGTGTGGTCGCTAAGTGATGTCGTGATAGATACATCCATGTTAAATAGTATTTTATGATAAAATTTGCAAAATGCTAGATTGTATGTAGGAATGTAAGTGTTGCATGAATTCACTCTAATAGAATACATGATAACTATCTTAGGACGCGGTTGATCGTCTTCGCTACTATTAGCACTTTATTTCTTATCGAGCAAACAAAGGTGAATTCACACCTTTATTTAAAGCATGTATTCCCGGTGGTTGGGAACCTCACTTTCCCGGGTATGGGATTGCCTAGTATTCCTGGGGATGGAATACTGTTAAATGCTGTTTATATTGCATGTCTTTAGCAGACTAAATGAACTCTATCTGAAAGTCCCCACACATTATACCGATTAATCGCCGGGGCCTGGCGAACGGGATATTAGTTGATAGCGCTATTAGGTTCGACAAACCTCACACCGTACCTGGGAGGACGGGCGTGAACTTTTATGCCTTGGCAACTGGTCAATGACGATAGACCTTGGGGCACAAACAACTTACACAGTCAAAGTTTCGGTACCACACAGTTTAGTAGCTTAAAGATGGGGTAGCTCCCCATGACAAGTTTTATAATTAAGTAATTTAACAACCTATGTTTTTGAAAAAAATAATACTGAAAAACCGTGAACTCGCCAACTTTATGTTGACATGCTATTACATGCTTTGCAGGTCGTTAGGTACAGTGCGGGAGCTTGCATTGGAGGATGTCGTGGCTGCGTTAACTTTTTGAATTGGTTTAAACAATTATGGTTTTTAAACATCGTTTAGATATTTTTTTTTAAACTGTTTGCTTCCACTGTTGGTTAAACTATATTTTTTTCCTTGGACGTTTAAGCTTTAGATCACTAATCGTGTTGATGGTGATACGTTTTGATATCTTTAATAGTGGTTCAACATTGATTAGTGGCTTAATCCTGGTCGGTCGCACCTCTCGCGATAAAATTCCGCATGTGGAAATTTGAGGGTGTGATATTACCTACATCTTTGGCAATAGATATGTAAAATTAGTGGCTAATACACGTGATCCCTAGCGCCGCCACTACATAGTCGAACATCCGGACGATGACCACCATTCAAAAACCTAGCCGCTACTACTTGTTTCTTATCGCTAGTCATTCACATCGGATCATCGAAAACCTGCCCATACCGCTGCTAAAACTGTACAACCACCATAAATCGCCATCTACTCTGATAAACCGTAGTTGTTACCAGCAATGGAAGTCTTGGTCTTTACCATCGTCTGACACGTCATCATCGCCTCTGGCAACCAGAGACCAAACGGCTGCCGGAGCTTCCATACTTCTCTTTCTCACTCTTGTGTTGTATATGTGTGCTCAAATAAAAGAGTGAGGAATGAAACAAAAGAGGTTTTTTTTAAATGTTAAAGTTTTTGTCATATAAGTAGTCCACGTCATCAAAAAAGCAATGAGTTAACTTTTAGTTAATATGGAATCGCTAAAGGTAAATACGTTCAACCTTGAGATTGTTTGTAAATATTCTTAGTTGGGTTTAGTACTGGCCAGTAAATCTGTTATATTCATTTCCCGTAAATAGCAAAATAAATTAATGGAATTAATGAAGATGGATTTAATTGAAAGAAGAATGGTGATGGATTTAACCGAAAGAAGGAAAAGTATCGTGAGCAAAAATAGATGAATTGAAATCGTAAGTTACTCTATTTTTTTTAATTGTTTTTTCTTTCCTTTCACTGTAAAAACAATGAAAAACAAAAAAAACAAACATGACACACTTTCTCCGCTCACTCCTTTTTCTGTACTTTTCAAAGTTGTTGCACGAATTCTTCCCGTTTACCTTCCACTCCCCCTCTATAATTCACTCTCATTCCATCAAAAACCATGCCCCCTTTTTCAAATTCCCTCTTTCATCCGCCATGGAAGAAGAAGACCTCACCGATGTCGAACAAGTGCTCCAATTCTTGAGGCAAAACGGCCTCTTTCACTCCGAATCAGCACTCATGGACGACATCATCGAGAAATCCCATCTGGGTTCTTTCGATTTCCAGCGGTTCGTCTTCCCCATAACTTTTCCGGCTTCTCCGCCGCCGCGTCTGACGGCGGAGGACGGCGTCGGTGGTTCTTCGGATGATGAGTTTGTGAGTGTTGATTCTTCTACTTCCGGTTTCTCCTCAGGTACCCCAATTTTGTTGTTTTTTTAATTCATTGATTGTTTTAAAATTAAATTGTTTTTTATATCAGTATATATGTGTGTTTTTGCTATAAAATTAAATTGTTTATTTATGTTTGTTCTGTGTGAAATTAATTTCATTCTAACTTCAGTGATTTTAGGCTGGATTTGGGACCACATTTTCTAGGTTGACTTTGATTTAAAATTCATTTCAATCCAAATGTCATCAAGATCAATAGTTTCTTCACTTAGTTCTCTGAGTTCACTCCTCAACATATGGAGTATCATCCTTTTTTTATTAATTAATTGGTGATTAAAGGGTTTGCTCTGGTTAATTCCAAAGATTAATTGTTTTATAACGTATTGTGTGTTATTGATTTAACTATTTATACGATAATAATAATAATACGATTACAATGGGATAATTACCAAGGAAACTTGATTAACTTTTTTATTTTATTTTTTGAAAGGCGAAACTTAATTAAATTAGAACTCCTAGTTATTAATACTAATTTATTGGTTTAATTTGATTAAACAAAAAGATCAAGAAAACTATAAAAGAAGTTTCTTTTCCATCTTAGTTCATTGATGGGGGTGTTTTGATTACAATTGGTTTAATTGTTCTATATTAATTCAACTTTATTTCTGTATTCAGTTATTTACTATGGATTCGGGCCTATAGTTTGTCTTTGGTTTAAATTGTTTTTCCCACGATGCATATGTCATCAAGATTTATAAATTTAATTCGTTGCTTCCCGTAGTTCACATCACAAGATATTAAGCATGATTTGAATTGCAATCCATACTTAAATTGGTCAAGATTGTTAACACAAGTGTAGCTGTCAAAAAGCCTAAAATTAGCAGTCTAATAGCTACTAATGGAAGTTATTAGCAACTCATAGGTTTTCTATTAGATAAACCCCAAATTAAGTATTATCGTTATCATGGAATTTGTTATCAAATAGTTTTTCATTACTAGGTAAGTATTTAATTATGAATCAACTTGGAAAACAAGTTACCATTATTATAATCTCAGAGCCGTGACCTGCAACCTAAGACTTATACGGGCTCATCATTATAATGCACCTTGAGTAATATGCTATCCATTAAAATGACATGAAAAATCAGTTAAACACCCGAAAAACATTGATGGTTATTGACAATTTTGCCCTTTCGATGATCATGGTTTGTGCAGAATTCACAAATCCATATGGAATAAAAACCACTAGAGGGATTAATTCTCAGGCTTCATCAGATAGGCTGTCCCAGTTCGGTACTGCTCGTGATTACCATGAGTTTGACTTACAAAACGACATAAATTGGTACACAGAGAGAGACGAAGACTACGCAATGCCCCCTTCATTCGACAACTCAGATCCCTTCAGCGGTCCAACCGAGGATAAGTTTGTAATGAGTTCAGATAAAGAGAATCAAGACGAGAATCATCAGCCGTTTCTTGATCCTGTAGTTGACCCTTTTGGTCAAACTAACTATCTTGATAAACCATGGCCTTTGACTTCTATTGGATACGTAAAAGATGGCGTTAAAGTCACTGATTATTACGATTTCGATGGAAAATGTGTCGAGCAAGACCTAAACGGTAACGGGATTAACTTGAAAGATTTTCAAGAAATTGATACGAGGCGTAAAACAGACGCGTGTAGTTCGTGTCTTGAAGAAAATAAAATAAGTTGTGATTGTTATCTTGTTGGGGAATCTAAAAATACCCATGAACCGAAAGATCAAATCGATGAGAAAGAGGTTGACTTTGACTTGGATAGTATTTCTGAGGGCATCTTTGAAAGAAGCCTTCAAGAACATCATGAGAGTGACGCTGCGAAAGTCAAAGAAGGTGATCGTGATGCCACAAATGATGAGCTTTTGATCTATGCAAATGAGGATGATTATGAAGTGTTTGAGTTAAGAATTGTACACAGGAAAAACCGGTTAGTTATTTTTTTGGTATATTGGCAAAAAGGCGGGTTAGGTAACAGATCAAAATGGGTTCGGGTTGAAATGGGTTGTTTTATGTGTGGGTCAAAAGAGTTTGGGCCTGGCTGGGTCGACCCACTTACGATTTTTGAACTTTGTTAACAAATAGTGTATTAGAGTGTGGGCCAAAAGAGTTTGGGCCTGGCTGGGCCGACCCACTTACGATTTTTGAACTTTGTTAACAAATAGTGTATTAGAAATTTGATTACAAACTTTTAGAGTAAAGTGCACGGATGGCCCCCGTGGTTTACCAAAATTTTGGATTTGGTCCCTAGCTTTCCAAAAGTACACGGATTGTCCTGTGGTTTGCACTTTCAAACGCATTTAGTCCCTAGCCAACAAATCCAAAGGTTAGCATGTCCAAGTTAGGGACTTAATGCGTTACAAAAGGGAAATCACGTGGACCATCCATGTACTTTGAAAAAAGCTTGGGACTAAATGCGTTTCAAAGTGCAAACCACAAGGACCATCTGTGTACTTTTGGAAAGCTAGTAACCAAATCCAAAATTTTTGGTACACCGCAGGGACCGTCCATGTACTTTACTCAAAAGTTTAAAATTAAAAACCGTTTTAACCAAATTTTGGCTACTTATATTATGTTTTTATCCACTTGACCCGTTTGATAATCCTTATAAACTAGTACAAGCTGAAATGACCCGTTTTTGTATAAACGGTTCGAATTGACCCGCTTTTAACTTCATATATGGAAACAAGTGAATAACTTGCTTTTATGACGTATGTAGGACGGGTTTTGAAGAAAATAAGGATCTACCAATTGTTTTAAACGGTATGATTGGGTCCCGATATTGTGTTACTGAGTATCTCGGTTCAGCTGCATTCAGTAAGGTTGTTCAGGCACGTGACCTCCAAACGGGAATCGATGTCTGTTTAAAGATCATAAAGAACGATAAAGATTTCTTTGACCAAAGCTTAGATGAAATCAAGCTCTTAAAGTTTGTAAACAAGTATGATCCGGGAGACGAGCGCCACATTTTACGTCTTTACGACTATTTCTATTTTCAGGTGAATATATGATGGTAGTTTAATCCAACACATTTTAAATCTTTATGTTTTGACAATTTTTTAACTAAAGGACTGTAATGGTTATTTTCAACAAACCACAGGGATGAAAAATGTGATTAACTCATTTGTTTATATATTTTTTTTAAATGAGGGGTATTTTAGTCTTTTCACCAAAAACTTAATGGTAAATTGTATGGGGTTTATGGAGGTAGACTGTAATTGTTCCAAAAGTGAAAGTACTGATACTGTTTTGGCAATTTTTAAACTAATGGACTCTAACGGTTGTTTTCAACAAACCATAGGGACGAAAACGTAATTAACTCTTCTTATTATGTTCTTTGAAATTTTGCAGGAACATCTTATAATTGTGTGTGAATTATTATGTGCAAACTTATACGAATATCAAAAATACAACAAAGAATGTGGTGGGGAGCCATACTTCACGTTGAACAGGCTACAGGTTCGATGAATTAGTGAATTACTACTATTTTAATGTATAATTACCGTGATTTTTACAAATGTTGACTTTCGAAAGTGAAAATCAGGTGATAACAAGGCAATGTTTGGAATCATTGGAGTACTTACATGAATTGGGGATCATTCATTGTGATTTAAAACCTGAAATATTCTTATCAAAAGCTATAGCAGATGTGAGATTAAGGTCATTGATCTTGGAAGCAGCTGCTTCCAAAATGACAATTTGTCATTATATGTGCAATCTAGATCGTATCGGGCTCCAGAAGTTATTATCGGGCTTTCGTATGATCAAAAGATTGACCTCTGGTCTCTTGGTTGTATTTTAGCAGAGCTATATACGGGTGATGTATGTTCTGCATTCTCTATTAGTTGTTCCACTTGACTTTGAATGTCAAACAAACTACTTTAAGAGTAAAGTATGTGGTTTACCAAAATTTTGGATTTGATCCCTAGCTTTTCAAAAGTACAAGGATGGTCCTTGTGGTTTGCATTTTGTAACGCATTTAGTCCCCAACTTTTTCCAAAAGTACATGGATAGTCCTTGTGGTTTGCACTTTGTAACACATTTAGTCCTTAACTTAGAATTGTTGGCTAGGGACTAAACGCATTACAAAGTGCAAACCACAGGGACCATTCGTGTACTTTACTCCTACTTTAATTTCAAAAGTGGTATTAAGCTATTTAGTTGGTGCGGAAAAGTCAACAAATGCACCAATTGGGTATGACAAGTATGATAAATACAAAAAAAAAGAAGAAAAATCGTTGCTAAAACCATGTAGGAATAAGTAATAATTATATATATACACCTTTTTGCTAAATAAAGTTTTGACATTCAAAGTGATGACATGCAGTAATAAACTTGATTATGTTACCTTTATGTGAAATCAGGTTTTATTCCCAAACGATGAGCTTGTGATTTTGCTTGCAAGAGTGATCGGAATGCTCGGGCCAATCGATATCGAGATGCTGGAGAACGGGCAAGAAACGGACAAGTATTTCACCAAAGATTTCGATCTTTATCACATAAACGAGGTTTGTTTGCTGCATAATCTTCTAAAATGAAATATGTAGTGCGTAAATCATTATATTATATAAATACAATTAGAAAAATACATGTAAATTGTTTGGGTTTGATGTGATGGATCTCATTTCATATGTTCGGTTCTAATGTACACAGGAAACAGATCAACTGGAATACATAATCCTACAAAAAACATCACTGGAAGAACAACTTCAAGCTTCTGATGCATTATTTCTTGATTTTGTGAAGAATTTGCTAGAAATTAATCCTCAGAATCGGCCCACAGCTAGTGAAGCCTTGCAACACCCATGGCTCTCTTCATCAGTCAGCCAGCAATTTTGAATCTGGTCCAACCCATCTGTCGGCGGCTGCACCAACATGGTTCATGAAATCTTGATCCTTTTTGTCAGCCAACCCCAAGCTATGTGACTTCCGGCCCATGCCTTACTAGCACAGTCACGGATAGGTTCCGTGGCCGCTTGCACCAACGTTGGTTTTTCAAATCTTGATCCGAACCAGTGTCAGCCGTTGATGGTCATTCTCATTCTTCTTTTCTGTTTATTAGCCTTCTGTTTGCGTTTTCTTTTTGCGCATTAAAAATGGCCTTCTGAGTTCCGACCATTTTGTTTTGCCTTCTCACATATCATGTAAATTCCTTACAGTCCGTATATACATATTTCAAAGTATTGATGCATGTATGTGTATACAAGTTTCAAAGTTCCTTAACTCAGGGAAATCATGTTTTACCAATGATCTTTTCATTTGTTTTCCTTCTTAATGCAAGTCTACTTTTTACAAATTATTGAAATGGATGCGAGATATATTTTTTTCACGTGTCAAATTTCGGGTTGTTCACAGGTTTGTCTGGTTTGAACCTAAAACCTTGGCCAATCCATTATCCGTTGTTTGACATCTACCCAAACCAAACCAACTAAGCGGGTTTGATTTGGGGACTCAAGACTGTTTTTTCAAATACCAACATAAAAGATAGAAGAAAGATTAAGAAATCAGGAACTATTAGTTTAGTCTCAACTCTTAAACAAAAAATGGTTAAATGATGACAATTTGAGATTGAAAATATGCTTGCTAGAACCACATTCTGAATGAGGTTTTGATCTCATTACCATGCTGACCCTTTGCTTCTGGGGATCGAAAGCTACGTTTCTGAGATATGGATTCTGGATTGAAGGCTTCGCTTCTTTTATGTGGATTATGAATTGGAGGTTGCGCGTGCACAAACGAAACTAGTCCTGTGGTTTACCATGAAAATATAAAAAATTCACCAACACCAAATACGGGTTTACAGATTCAACCGGTCTATCTGACTAGAAAGCGGCTGGTCCCAAACAGGGCTGTTCGCATGTACCAAACAAGACTAGTGGTGTTTGCTGTTCCGGTCCGGTTAGGATATGAAATCATTAATCAAATACTTAGAATGTCAAGATTAGTTCCTTTGTTCTTAATTTTTTTGATAAGTTGTCCAATGAATATGTTTCTCCCTCTCTATATATCTGTGTTGCGTGTGCTTGTTTCTAAATAGATTTTTGGTCATTGATTGGACCAAACGAAGGATGGAAAATTGATTTGTTTGGTCATTGATTGGACCAAATGAAGGATGGAAAATTGATTTGTAAATAGATTTTTGGTCATTGATTGGACCAAATGAAGGATGAAAAATTGATTTGTGAAAATGTATGAGTGATAAGAAAAATTGCATGAAAAGTAAGAAAAGGAAAAAAAAATTAGTTACATGTAACGCCCTATTGGTTTAAATTATTATACATATCAAATAACAACATGCTATTGCGTTAGTTCACCTATGTGATTTTAGAGTTTTGTCCCAAAGTTTAGTTTGCAGTGAAAAGTGGTCCCTCAACTTTCTTTTTTCCTTTTAGTGTAAAATTATTTTCCTTCTCAAGTCTCAAGGTTGTCACTTTTGCCCCCCGCTTTCTGAAAGGTTTAGACAATATCACTTTAATCCCCTCGACTTTTTAATAGGTGTCGGTATACATTCGAGTTCGTATAGATTTTAGGATTTTACGTTACTTGAGTCACTTGATGTTATAAATTCATGATTTTGTTTTATGCTTTTTCATTGTTTAAGTTGTTGTTGGTTTGCTACTAAACACGGTTTTACACCTCCCACGAGTCTGCCCCGCAACGCGGAGGGTTAGATACTAGTTATGCATAATATTACACAACATATCAAATAACTACACAAACATATTATGTAGATTATTATTATATATAATAGGATGAGCGCTTAGCTACAGTAGACTTGACGCTCTTTTTTTCTTTTGATTTTGAAACTTGTCCCTTAACTTTTGGTATTGATAGTTAGATTTCTTTTACTTTCTAAAAAAATGTAAAATGTCATTTGAATCCCCTTGAGTTTTACTTGCTTGTTTTTATATACGGGCCGGTGTAAATTTAAGTCGGTTTACGTCTCGACATATTTTTTTTTCAAAAAATAGTCACGTCATATGTAACACCTCGTAAATTTATGTCCAGTAATATACTGACACGTGTCTATACTCTCATTTGTGCCTAATATTGGTCGAGAGGGACTATTTTTTGAATTTATAAAAAGATGAATGTGGAGGGACTAAAGGTGTCAATATGCTGAAACTATGCCTCTGAGTGACCCTTTGCGGTGTCCGTACTCTCAAATGAGCCACTTGTTGGACAAGAGGGACCATTTGTGAATTTATATAAAAGCTAAGCATTACAAGGTCTGATGATACATCCTCTGTTGATCTTCAGCAGAGCTTTGTCTTCAACAGAGCTTAGTTATAGCAGACCTTGGACATTTAGACTCTACTGAACACTGACGATAACCACTGCTAAGCTAACCACCGCTGATAGAAAACACTGATGATACATTCTCTGTTGATCTTCAACAGAGCTTAGCTTCAGCAGAGCTTTGTCTTCAGCAGAGCTTTGTTTTCAGCAGAGCTTAGACTTCAGCAGAGCTTTGTCATCAGTAGAGCTTTATCTTCAACAGAGCTTGCTATAACAAAGCTTAGACTGTAACAGAGCTTTGTCTTCAGCAGAGTTTTGTCTTGTTGTAGTAGATGTTACATTATCATTGGATCAGAGGTTCTGGTATATTTTGGCTTGTTGCCCACACAAAACTGCCAAAAACCGTTAACTCAAAACAAGGGGCTTCAAGACTGCAATGCCACGTTTTAGGACACTTGTCCTCACCCTCTGACATCTGCTAACACCTGGAACCACCTCCTTCAAGCTCCAACACTATAAGTAGAAGTGTTTGCAACACTTTAAACTTGCACCTTCTTAAAATTACTTCTCTCATTACTTCTGGAGGTTCCTGGTTCCTTAATAACTTCCCATTCGAGTTTATTTTCATCTGGGATCACTTGTAAGTGCTCTCTTCAGCTACATTTCGTTTGTTAGGCTTTTAAAGCCAAAAGTCAAACAATTTCGATAATTGCTTTGACTTTCAGTTTAGATCCGATTGAGATTAGTTTTCCACTGATTTAAGGTTGCATTATGATCGTCATTTAATGTACCATAACCCTCTGAGGTTATAATACGTGATAATAATCATATTATGAGTTTTTGTACAAGTTTCGATATTATGCCATACTTTGATCGAAATGCCCTTTTTTGCAAGAAATAAGGTTTTAATCAATAACGAACTTACAAAAGAGTTATGTACTGATATGTTAATGTAATTAACATGTTTTGATGTTATTAAACTGATCATAAACTGAATTTTTATATAAGATCATAAATTGTGTCATTTAATGACCAAAACGCCCTTTTGGCGCATATTTTGATTTAAAACCTTAATGGTCATATAAGTTGATAACCTACTGATGTTACAACTTATTTGAAGTATATTGGCATATAGAACTTGTTCATAACTCATCTGACTACCCGGTATCGCTTATATGTGTACGGTTAAGCTTATGTAACTAAACGTAAGTTTACCAAAACGGGTCAAATCTTGTCATTTTACCTCAAATTCCGGAATGTATATTCCCTACCCATATTATACAAGTCTTAGTACTCGTTGGTTTAAACCACATTCTATTCCGGTAATGGCTTAATCAAGCGTATCGTACCGTTTTCATTAATTAAAGTTAATCGGTCCAAGTCTATAACTTAAAAGGACCCGTTGACATTCTAATTGGTTATTTAAACCACTCATTCCAGACTAGGGCCTTCCGGTAAATTGCAGCCTTGTTAGTTGTTTTGTTTGAACGACTGTGCTTATATCTTTGGAATTGTAAAGATTTAAACCAGTTAAATACTCTTAATCTATTTTCCTTATACGGGCTTGGGATACGGTATATTATGACCGCATGGTCGGGTATGAGATTAATGACCTATGTATTGGGAATACGAATAATCCGTTTTAATTCGTATTGCTTGATAACTTAAACATTGGGGGTTAATACGACCGTGTCCTGGATATCCTGGGCTCATTTAATTGCAAATGGTCACGACCTAAGCACGGGGTATAGGCATACACATGACAGATGCTAATGCTATAGTAAATTATTTTTATAACCCAATACGGGTTTACCCTTTAAGGGTATTAAAGTGGTGTGTCGGTTAATCATGATCTCGGCATAGTTTCTGGGCCCTATATGTATTGACAATCATATAAAACTGATAACATGAGAAATAGTTTATCCCAAGTTATTTATGAAAATATATGAACCATTGTGTACATAAAAATGATTTTGAAATATTTTCAGAATGTGTCGGTTATTTGTATTTACTAGTGAAAACTAACGTATCTTCAAAAGACTAAGCGCATGTTGCAAAGAACGTAGATAGGCTGGAAGCTGCCTGGTAAATGCTCTAGTGGAATTTGCAACTCCATTGCATGAGAAATAGTTTATCCAAGTTATTTATGAAAATATATGAACCATTGTGTACATAAAAATGATTTTGAAATATTTTCAGAATGTGTCGATTATTTGTATTTATCAGTGAAAACTGACGTATCTTCAAAAGACTAAGCGCAGGTTGCAAAGAACGTAGATAGGTTAGAAGCTGCCCGGTAAATGCTCTAGTGGAATTTGCAACTCCATTGCATAAAAGCCTATAGTTTATTATTTCATGTTGTAACTTTTCCATTCGCCGGTGGATCTTTTCATATGTTATCCGTCTGTATGTTATTTTAAACATTCGGACATTTATATTGTAATAATTTAAATCCAAGACTTCCGTTGTGCTAGCTGTGATTTTTGACTATGATGATACCTGGGCCCACCGGGATTTGGTTGGAAATTCGGTTTGTGACATCATAATAGGTTTTCGGGCTTATTTTTGTGGACGTATTCAACTGTGTACATTTTGACATAAATTTTGGTGCTTATTTTTATTAGCGTTTTCAGTTGGTCTACGCTTTGACGTTTCTGTAGGTGTCGGTATAAATTCAAATTGGTTTATGTTTCAACATAATGACATTTTGACCCCCTATAATTTTACATGCTTATTTTTATGTACATTTTGGTATAAATTCAATTTGGTCTACCTTTCGACGTAAGTTTTTTCGAAAATGAATCATGCCAAATATAATGTATTTTTGTCACATCTCGACCCATAACGGACTGGTACGGGGCATAATTGATTGTCTAAAGCTTATAACCACTATTATAAGTTTATAAAATTTAAAGCATCATATTAAAATTTTCACACATAATCATAGAATTCCAAATATTTCATACGATAAACCAAATTCATAAAACATAACAAAATCCAGCTCATTAACCAAGGCAAATCCTAACTGTCTTTGTCTTGAATTCGTCTCACACTTGTGTGCCTGTATCACGCGTAAAAGAAAAGGTTTTTGGGTCAACATAATGTTGGTGAATAAATCCAATTTTTGAATAAAAATGTTGTTGTATTACTATTTTAAAAACAATAGATTAACATGCAATCTCAAGTGTGATGTCACATCTATAATAAATCAACAATAAACACAATCACCACATCTACAACTAATAACGCAACATAAGGATAATAGTAACAATAGATACATTAAGATTCAAGCCCGGAGGAGCAAATCTAATGATGTTGGTGATACCAAGTTCAACCCATGACCGCGGGGAACCGGTCAGCCAGTGAGATCCACAATAGAAACATGTGACACAAAGCGAGCAACACTAGATGCACATATATGGAACCATAGGCATTTGAAACAATAGAAACATGTAACGCGTAATAACACAACTATTTTGCATATTAGGGACTTATATAAAAACAATAGAAACAAATACATGATACGCCCTAAAAAGATTTAATGACAAAAAGATATAAAAACAGTAGAAGCAAATACATGTGAGGTCACGGGTTTGAATCCCGGCCTCACCCAATTTTCTTAGTTTTTCATTCCTTCTTGATTTACTTTTAGGAAATGACACTTTTAACCCCTTAATTCTAGACTTTCATAATACCAACTTTGGCCTCTCACTTCCTAACTTGGTTTAATATTATACTTAGCTTAATTTTAGTGGTTCATTTTAAATTCTAACTTTACTTAAAATTAAAACTAATCTAGTTATACGATTTCTTTTTATGACAAATCTTCCCAATATATAAAATTAACGTTTTTGGATTCAAACCTAACTAAATTAAACAAGAGACATGATATCAAAAATAAATAACGATAAAAGATAAAATTTCATTTTCGTTTATGAGATGTAGGAACCGGTTTACAATTTAAGTCGGGTTTCGGGGATCTGTTTTTGACAGATGTTAATTGTGCTTATTTTCTTGGACGTTTTCAGTTTGTCTACGTTTTAATTGATAAGCAATTTTTTTTAAAAAAATCAGTACACTCAATCATATTAAAAACCTAATGAGGGTGCTTATGAGTAATGTTTTTTTGTCTTTTAGTGACTAACTAGAAATAAGACCCACGAGCGTTGCGGCGCAGGTAAATCTCAAACAATGATTGAATTAGTCCAAACGTTATGTGATGTATTAACCATATGAAAACACGTGTAACACCCTGTAAAATCGTGTCCAATAGTATAGCGACACTTGTCGTATTTTATTTGTAGTCTATTAAAGACTAACAGGGACTAAAAGCGACAACTTGCTCAAACTAAGTCTCTGAGTGGTCTTCTGATGTCAACATGCATAAAAACATAGCCTCTGAGTGACCATTAGTGTCGACATACTTAAACATAGCCTCTTAGTGACCGTTAGTGTCAACATGCTTAAACATAGCATCTGAGTGACCATTAGTGTCAACATGCTAACACTTGGCTTCTGAGTGACCGTCGTGTCAACATACCCAGCCTCTGAGTGACATCAGAGTCAACATGCTTATAATGAGCCTCTGAGTGATCCTTTACAAAGTCCTAACTCTCATATGTCCCATTTGTTGGACGGGGGAGATCAAATCCATAATTATATAAAAGTTGGACAATGGAGGGATTAAAAGTGTCAACATGTTAATTTATACCTTTGAGTGACCTTTTAACGAACCGAGAGCTCGACAATGTTCGGGCATTCTCCCGGGTACGCCAAATATTGGTTACAAAGGGGTAATTATGCTAAAAGGGTATTTTAGAAGGTTTTAGAGGGTTTAATAAGTTGAGGGGCTAAAAGTGTCAAACTTTGAAATCTGACAAGGGGCGTGAGAGGCATGGCCTTGGCCTCTCGCGGGGCGTGAGGGGCCTGTGTCTGCAGAAAATTTGCTTGGCCTCCACACAAATTGCCAAAAACCATTTGATTTGAAACCATGGCTTTCCAAACTACTATGCCACATTTTAGGACACTTGAAAGCTCCCTCTTACACCCTTAGCACCTCGGATCACCTCCTTCAAGCTCTGCAACTATAAATAGGTGTTAAGGTTCACCATTTGAACTTGCACCTTTCTCATTCACAGCTCTATCTCCCTCCTATGGAAGTTCCTAACTGAAAGGAGCATCCAACTTAGTCATATTGCATCTTAGGAACCACTTGTAAGTGTTCCTTCCTCTTGCATTTTCGTTTATAGGCTTTTATTGCCAAAAGTCAAGCGTTTTACGGAAAACGCCTTGACTTTCGGTTAAGACCATTATGGTCCAGCCATTGTTCGTAACGAACATGGCTAAGTGATCGTAATCAGGTGGGTGTTAGTCCCTATAAAGGGCACCTCCTGAAGATCACGTTTGCTAGACCAATTGACGGGTCAAAGTAAAGATATTAAAAAGTCAAACAGACAATTTTTCGGAAAAAATTATAAATCAATCTTATATTTGTTATGAAACATGTTTTGACACTTAAACAAGTTGGTAATAATTATTAAAACATGTAAGAACATTTCGGCTCGTCAATTTTAGTTCTAGGGTCGGTTCGCAACCGAAAGTTACGAAGTTTGACTTCTGCTTTGACTTTCGATTCTGACCCGATTTAGATTAGTTAGCTACTGATCTAATGTTGCATTATGATCATAATATAATGTAGCATAACCCTCTGAGGTTATATTACATGATCATAATCAGTTGCTGAGTTTATGCGCAAGTTCCGTAATTATGCTATTTTAACTAGAATGCTCTTTTTGCATAAAAAGAAGTTTAAATGATAATGAACTTGAAAATGAGTTTCCTAATGATGTAATATTATAAGTAGGATTATTTGGAATATCAAACCAGATTATAAACTGAGTTTATGAACAAGTCCTCGTATTATGGCGATAAATGAAGTTAAGGCCCTTGTGGCTTATAAAATGGTTATAATCACATCTTTTTAAAGTAAATCTTTTACCTACTTATATGTTATACTAAATAACATATCTAAGACATGTTAACCTAACTTTAGTATCAGTTTTCATTAATCATCGCATAAATCGTCATTTTACGACATAAGCGTCGTTTCGACGCATAGTATGGTTTTAAACCATATTTACCAAACAAGACTTGTTAACTACTGATTTTAAAACTTATTTTAAATATTTTTACAGTAGGTACAAGATATAAACTCAGAATCTCAAATAATTTATAAACTATGTGTAAAATGACCAAAATGCCCATTCGGTGCATAGTTTGGTCATAAAAGATAAATTACACATATAATTGATATCCTACTGATATTATATCATAAATAAGTTATTTTCCCAGAATACTTATAGTTATAACATTAAATTATATTCAAATTTCTTTTATAAGGTGTGAAATTACTAAAATGCCCATATGAGGCGTAGTTTCGGTTTGAAACCATAACAGGCATAAAAGTTGATATCCTACTGATAATACAACTTATTTAAAGTATAATGGCATATAGAACTTGTCCTGACTTATCCGGTTACCCGATATCGCTAATATGCGTACGGTTAAGAATATGTTTCTAGTTTACGAAGAGTAACCGAAACGGGTCTAACCTTGTCTTTTAAGTTTCAAAATCCAGAATGTTTTACCCATATTATGCAAGTCAAAGTACTTGTTGGGATTAAACTACATTCTATCCAATCATCATTTAATCTAGCATTATACGTTTTGATCAAATACGCTAGTCGGTCTAAGTCTATGACTTAAATAAGACCGTTAGTATTTAATTGGTTAGCTTATGCCATATCCAGACTAGAGCCTGCCAGTAAATGCTATATGCACTTAGTTCATTTTGGATATGACTGAGATATTAAATCTTGCATTTTAAATCAAGACTAGCTCAGGTAAATACTCTTGACTTATTTTCCCTATACGGGCTTGGGGGACGGTAAATTATTACCGCTTGGTTGGAAATGGGATCAATCGAATGCAGAATTGTGGCTAGTAAATCCGCATATTCTGTTTTAATCAGTTTTGTTTGATAACTTAAACATCGGGGGATAACTACCGTGTCCTCGATATCCTCGGCTCATTACATTAGATAATGGCCACGACCTTAGCGCGGGGTGTAGGCATACACCTGACAGACGCTCAAATGCAACTACCCACACTTGTTGGGATAACTCCTTTGTGAGTTCATAAGTGGTGTGTGCGTTAATCATGTCTCGATTTTTGTACTAGGCCCTGTATGTATGGACAAACATGTGAATCTGTTAACAAGGTTGCAACGTCAACTTTCCCAAGTTATAAAAGATTTTGTGCCTTTGTGCACTTCAAATCATTTTCAAATGTTTTCAAAATGAGTCAGTTGGGTGTATTTACCAACGAAAGCTGATGTATTTTCAAAAGACTAAGTTGCAGGTACAATACGAAATAGGCTGGAAGCTGCTCGGTAGTGATATAAGAGGATCTTGCAAATCCTTAGATCTGCCCAAAGTCTGTTTTACATTCTTTCTTTTGTACAATTTGTGATCCGCCTGTGGATCTTCTATTACAAGCATGTATATTATTTTGTGTTTCGAACATTTGGTTTGTAATAGTAATTTAAATCCAAGACTTCCGTTGTGCTATGTTTAATTGACTATGATGATATCAACTTACATCACAATATTTCCCCACCTAGGCTCACCGGTGTTTGGTTGAAAATACGGGGTGTGACAAGTTGGTATCAGAGCCAACATTTGAGAGAATTAAACACTACCCTTCTTGTGTTTAATCTCAAACTTACATAAGCACATTTCTTAGATTTTCGAGTCTAGGCTTTGACCTAGGATTACTCATTTCATTATTAAGTTATTAGTATTGTTTTTGAATTGATTATTGACAGGAAAATGCCGCCACGTGTTCAAGAAAGAGGCAAAGGAACAATAAGGGGAGGACCCTCAGGACATATCCATTCTCATCCACATCACCCGAACCCCTATGAAGATTCGGGGGATTCATGGCCATTATCGCAACATTCACCTTCTCATACCCAAAACTCTTATCACTCGTATCATTCACATCATTCACACCACTCTCACAATTCCCATCATTCTTATCAGGATGAATATAACCCTAACCAATATTTTTAAACACCCCTAGCTGATCAGAATCAGTTGGATCAGCCAAACCCAATGGACGAGGACTCCGACCCGGAGATGCCGCTGTCAGGTTCAAATGCGCATCCCATTGAGATATTGAGCGATTCAAACTCTTATGCCGGATCGCCATATCAAGGTCCTAATGAGTGGGACCAATATTGGAACCAATTCACATTTTCCAACACTCCTTCCCATCATTCTCAACCACCTCTTATACAAGAAGACGTTCACATGGAACCTGTGGAACATCATTAGCCGCCACCTGAGCCACCGAGGAGGAAACGTCGAGCACGTATGTCAGTACGTGCAGGTCAACGGTCGGGTTCGCTACCACCTTTGCCTAAACCCTACCCCACCATTTAGGAGGACCCACAAATGGGTGGACCCTCTAATGCTTCACCTGTGGTGGAACCAACGTCATCACCCGCAGTTCAACCACCACCATCGGGTTATAATAAACCTATCCCAACATATCCAGATAATACTAGATATGATCCTTTTAACCCATCTACACCAGTTGATTACCAAGCATGGCCGCATGACCCTTACATGCAAGCGATCATGCATAACGCACTTTACCCGTCTCCTTTTCCACCTGCTTATCCACCTACTGGATATCCAAGTTATGGGTATCAGTATCCTAGTATGCCACAACCACAACCTCCGCCGCCACTTGAGGCCATTAACGAGGCCTTAGAACAAATGAAGGAAATGCAACAACAAGCGGAGAAAACGGAGAAGAAGACGAACAAGTTCTTCAAGAAACTCTCCAAGTTGGTTAAGGGAAAGAAGGACGAGTTGTAACACCCCGACCCGCAGCGGAAAAGGTGATCGGGGCATGATTGGGTTATCATCAAAGCTCATGACATTTATTTTAACGTTTCATATTCATTAATACAATTTAATGGAAATTTACAATAAATATTACAACATGTTCTAACTTTCAATCTAAGCTTCTTTGTTCTCTTCTAAGGCATTTCCTATGTTTTCCTTGCTTCAACCTGTTCACCTGTATCATGTGTAAAAGGTTTTTGGATCAACAAAAAGTTGGCGAGTGAATCCTATGGAAAACATTTGAACAAGTTTATTTAATTGATTATGAAATGAGTGCACAACCACACATGAGTAAAAATAGATGTAAACTTATTCAACAATCATTAGATATTAAATAAAGCACACATGAACAATAATGGAACGTTTAGAGGCACGCGTTGCTCTACTCCTCTCTCACGAGGAACTGATGGGCCTAATGAATGAATTGCATAAACATGATAATATGAAAGACATAACTACAAACAATATAAACTCAATGATATACACATGAACAATAATGAATTGGTTTTGAGGCACGCGTTGTTCAACTCGTCTCCCACGAGTAACTGATGGGCTTAATGAATGAATTTCATATAATTTGACAAAATGAAATAAGTAATCACAACAATATAAACAATCTAAGTTTAGATCACGACATGGTATGGCACAAGTTTAAATAAACGAGTTAATTATTTTGTGACACATGACACACCCCAAAACGTGTAATTAAAAGGGGGAGTTGTAAGATTCACTCACAGTGGGTGCGTTCGGTTGATGATGTTGAATGCACGCGAAGTGGTTTTAACCACGAGTGAAATTAACCTAGATAAATAGCATTATGGTTTGGTAAGTAAACGGATTTTATTAATCCATTTTAGTAGGATTGTTGGGTGTATTTTTGTGAGTTTAAGGCTATTTTCTAACCTTAAAAATGTTATTTTTAAGTATTTTTAATTGATTTTTAATTAAAATAAATAAAAATAATAAAAATATTTTGACTTTTTTGACCGTTGACCGTTGACTGTTGACTTTGACCGGTTCGTATGCGAGCATATGTGCGCTGAGTGAGGCTCGAACCCGAGACCTCCCGTACGCGTGCACGCAGCTCTACCAACTGAGCTACGTGTCTAACCCGAAATATTTCTGTTTTTAATTATATTTATACATTAATTAGATTAAACAGAAAATCCTTTATTTTTAAAAACGATTTTAATCCAATGAATCGGTGCGCTCCACAGGTCTCGAACCCGAGACCTGTGGCTTATGCTAACACACAGTCCACCGCTGGACTGTGTGTCCAACTTGTTAACTAAACTGATTTTTATTATTCTTAAATACAAACTAAGTATTTTCATTTCTGACTTGTTTAAAAAGTTTAATAATTATCCGGGCCGGTGCGGTAGCCCGGACTCGAACTCGTGACCTGTGATTTAAACATACACACAGTCCACCGCTGGACAATGTGTCTATCTTGGTTATTATTCCGGTTATTATTATACTTAACATATACCAGTGGTGACCGGTTCGGTTAACAAAAAAAGGCATTTTTATTAAGGCAGCGTGTGTGGGACAAGATTCGAACTCGAGACGTTAGTGTGTTTATTGTGCACACAGTCCACCGCTGGACTGTGTGTCTAACCCGAGTAATAACTTGCTTTTAATTATACTTAAACATTACCGAACATCGTCTTCTTCGTCAGTCTTAACCAGGAACGATGACTGACTGGTTCGAAGTTTTAATCAGGTTTATTTAGCGTGTTTCAGTTAATTACAGGTGAGATATAAGTGAAAAGAAAAGAAATTAGGCGAAAGGTATACCGACTGGACTCCTCTGTTTTCCGGCAGAACTCCGGCGACAGTAACAGGTTTCGGCGGCGTGTGTCTTGCAGCAGAGAATCTTCAGAAAGCTTGAAAAGGATGTGGGTGACTTCGGTATAAGCTCAGGGGGTTTAGTAAGGCTTAGAAGTGAAGAACCCGGTTTTCCGGCGATTTGCAGGAAATTTCCGGCGAGTGAGTTTTCGCCAAGAAAGGGTGCGGTTTTGAGCGAAAATGTTTGCAGAGGTTCGAGGGGTATTTATAAGGCAGGTTATCGATGAACTTGGTCCAATTTCCGACTTGATTCGTCGGTTATAATTTATCCGGCGGTTATAACTTGTGTCGCGGACTCAGACGTCGGTTATAACCGATGTCTTAGTAAATGTTTACGTTATAACTGAAGATGTCGTTAATTCTTGGCGAGATCGCCGGGATTTCCGACGACTGCATTTGGGCGCCGGTTTTGAATTCGGAACGTCATGTTATGAATTAAATGATTCTAACATTTAACAAGAAACATCAGTGGCGCAGTGGTGTAGTGCGCGTGTGTTAAGTTTGTTGAACCGTGACCCGGTGACTGACCCGGGTTCGAAACCCGGCAGTGACAAATTATTTTTATTTTCTTATTTTTAACAGTTTTTCAAAAACTAATTATATATTCCCATATAATAATTAATTATGTATCGTTTAAAATTATTTTGGGCATTAAATTCGCAACGAAATTTTTAACTGATTGTTTGGTTAATAAACGGAGTGGGTTTGGTAAAATCCGTTTTTTGACGGATGTTACAGTATCCCCTGCTTTTTAGAAATTTCGTCCCGAAATTTAAGTAGTGATATATTTTGACTAAAAATGATGGTGTTTAGTTTGACAGTTACATGCTTAGAAGAAATAAGGGTTTAAGTTTTTGTTCGAGGCGGTAACGTTCCTTGTAAGGGTTAAGTACCCTATTACAGGAATCGCTTTTTGTTGCCTACTGTAAAAGTATTGATAAGCAGAATTTATTCGCTAACTATGATATCATGCATAAAAGTTTGGATATGTTTGGAAGGGTATGGTTATATCCTAAGGCAAAACTTCTAATACTACAACCTACATGGAACATAAATAAACACAACAGCTAATATCAGTAAGTTATGATTGGTTCTATGACTACAGAACATAAATAAACACAACAGCTAACATTTGAATCCACATTCTGATAGCATATATGTTTGAATGGTGGCAGTTCCTCTCTCGTTTCTTATGATGGAGATGTTAGTTTATGTAGAAATGGATCACAATCCAATTTCTTTAAATAGCGAGATGATATAAATGTAACACAAATTTCAATCAAGACAATACTAAATCCTACATGGAACTTCTCATAACCGCCTGATAATGCCTCTGATCCTTTGGCAAGAATACTTATATATAGGAAGTACCAGCGGCGTATCCACCATATTCTTGTCAAATTTTCATTGGTTTTATCCACAAGTTATGATTAGTTACCAAGAAACTACTAAATCCTACATAGAACTTCTCATAACCGTCTGACAATGCCTCTGATCCTTTGACAAGAATACTTATATATAGGAAGTACCAGTGGCGTATCCACCATATTCTTGTCAAATTTTCATTGGTTTTATCAGTGAATTATGATTAGTCCTATATAACTCTACAACCAATACAACAAACATAAAATACTGAAATGAAAAATGTCTGTGCGATCAAGGCTCAATCAAACGGAGCCGATCGTATTGCATGTACTGAAAATGAAATTGTCTGTGCGATCAAGGCTCAATCAAGCGGAGCCGATCGTATTGCATGTACTGAAAATAATGAACTTAATCTAAACAACAATCACACAAACAGCCTATACATGGAACCTCTCATAACCGCCTGATAATGCCTCCGATCATTTGACAAGAATACTTATATATAGGAAGTACCAGCGGCGTATCCACCATATTCTTGTCAAATTTTCATTGACTTTATCCGCAAGTTATGATTAGTTCTATGTGACTCTACTACAAACACAACAACCACAAAATACTGATAATGAAAATGTCTGTGCGATCAAGGCTCAATCAAACGGAGCCGATCGTATTGCATGAACTGAAAATGAAAATGTCTGTGCGATCAAGGCTCAATCAAACGGAGCCGATCGTATTGCATGTACTGAAAATGAACAACTTAATCTAAACAACAATCACACAAACAGCCTATGCATGGAACCTCTCATAACCGCCTGATAATGCCTCCGATCATTTGACAAGAATACTTATATATAGGAAGTACCAGCGGCGTATCCACCATATTCTTGTCAAATTCTCATTGACTTTATCCGCAAGTTATGATTAGTTCTATGCGACTCTACAACAAACGCAACAACCACAAGATACTGATAATGAAAATGTCTGTGCGATCAAGGCTCAATCAAACGGAGCCGATCGTATTGCATGTACTGAAAATGAAAAAATGTGGGCATGCCAGGTTCAACCTCATAATGAAATGGGGAACATGCTCAACGCTCATAAAATGGGGAGCGGCGGCCTATGAAATTGCATGTACTGAAATAATAAACAATAATTACTCTAACAGTCTACACATGGAACCTCTCATAACCGCCAGATAATGCTTCTGATCCTTTGACAAGAATACTTATATAGGAAGTACCAGCGGCGTATCCACCGTATTCTCGTCAAAGTTTCATTGGCTTTATCCTTAAGTTATGTTTGGTTCTATGTGATAAAGAAAAACATAAAACTAAACGATAGGAGTTGAATCTGGATCTTCGGTGAAGAGGACTAGTTGGGTATCTTCGTTTGGGCCGTCGTTATCTTCGACAGGATTGGCGTTGATGTTGAAGACTCTTCCCCTTGCTGGTGGCCTAGTGGTTGGGTTTTCTTGGTTTACTTGGTTAACTGGGTTTGATTGGGCTTGAGCGTTATGATGTTAACCAATCGTGGGCACGTGTTTCTAAAGTGGGTAGGGTCGCCACAATTGAAACAAGCTCGAACATATGGGATCATGGGGTATTGGGGTTGTTGATAGGTTTGGTTCATGGTTTGAGTAGGGGAAGAGGTTTGGTTTTAAAAGGTGCAGTAAACCTTGCTCAAATGACCATAGCGTCCACAAGTTGCACATAGTCGACAAGGTAAGGTAAGGGGATGGTGATAAAAACAGTTGTTGCATTGAGGATGAGGTCCAAGATATGGTTTCTTATTTGGGTAGGTTGAGTTGGGTGCCACTTGAGTGATTGGGATAGCTTGGATTGGTATGGCGTGTGAAATTGGTTGATTCCGTTGGGTAGCAGCGAAAAGTTGCCCGTCTCTTTTTCTCTTAGAAGTGGGTTGAGAAGGGGATTCGGTTTGGGTGGAGTCGGAGGTTTCAGTCGATTCTTTATCCTTCTTCTTCTCCTCCTTGAAGTCTTTGTTCCGGATTCGGTTCTCGGTGAGCTCTGTTGCTAGCTCAATTGCTGCTTCCAAAGTTATAGGCGAGGTACTTATTACAGAGTCTTGAATCTTGGATGGAAGACCACGAATGTAGTGCTCGATCAAACGGTAGAGGGGAGTGAACATGTTGGGAACCATTTGATGTAACTCGAGGAATCTTTTGTTGTATGTGGTGTGGTCTCCTTCCTTTTGCTTCAACGAATAAAATTCATCTTCTAATTTCTTGATTTCGCTCCTTGGGCAAAATCGTCTGGTCATGATTTCCTTCAATTCGTTCCAAGTTAAGGTCATAGCATCTTCAACACCTCGTTTGGACTTCTCTGTATTCCACCAAGTAAGTGCTATCCCATATAATCGACCGGTAGCATATCGCACTTTGCGATCATCGGGACAATCGCAATTTAGAAAGGTGTTCTCCATCTCTTCAAACCAATGGAGGAGAGCGGTGACGCCTTCAGTCCCTTTGTATTTTGGAGGGTCGCATGATTTGAAATGCTTGTAGGTGCATTTAGTGATATTTGGGGGAGGGTTGATAACGTTTTGATTTTCTTGATTGACAGGATTAGCAGTAAGTGCTTGTTGGACTTGGATTACAATGTTGGGTATTACGGCAGCCATTTGTTGAGCGATTAGGGCAGCCATGCGTTCGCGGGCTTTTCCTGCTCTCATCTTCCTACGGGTGAGGTTAGAAGACATCTTCAAGGAATACATGTCAAGAGTATGAGTTGGATGTTTTTGGGTTCATGGGTCGCACTAGGAATGAACATTCATAAAATAATTATAGAAAAATAAATCTACTACATCCATAGGATGTCTTGGGCTTTGCTCGCCATTAGGCCCTACATGCCGCCATACTTCACCTTTGTAATCATGTGGGCCCCCATGAATACCGGTTCTTCATATGGTTCGCACGGGTTTGCCTGGTTGCGTACACTAAAACCCGGAGAAAATCGAGAAATATGTATACAACGTGTGATATTCGGAATGTGTCCAGGTGTAGACACGGTGACACCTCAAAGTGGGTTAGTTCGAACGACGTTTGGTGTGGCATGCTTTGGCCTAATAGGTCCTTCGTACTCTCATCGTTAGTCCCCAGGTAGGCAAACTGGTCCGTTATATTGGATTTATACGAATGCCAACCTAGACAGGACGTTCCGACTACCGGTACTTGTACCCTTCCAGTTACTACATGCCCGTCGCAGAACTTACTTTGATGAGATTTGAAAATTGCAACAAAATCTTTGAATAATGAGAGTATGAAAATGAATTGAATATATGAACATTGATATATGTATAATGAATATGTATATAAGCATGTATGTTTGACTGTAAATATAAACAAATATGAAACAGATAAATATCACAAGTTTGTATGTAACCACCTAATCAATTAAAATTTAGGCAGACTATAGTATAGGCTCTAAGGGTCTAATAACCTATCCTATATCCCTATAGTCATGGTTCTGATACCAATCTGTCACACCCCGACCCGCAGCGGAAAAGGTGATCGGGGCATGATTGGGTTATCATCAAAGCTCATGACATTTATTTTAACGTTTCATATTCATTAATACAATTTAATGGAAATTTACAATAAATATTACAACATGTTCTAACTTTCAATCTAAGCTTCTTTGTTCTCTTCTAAGGCATTTCCTATGTTTTCCTTGCTTCAACCTGTTCACCTGTATCATGTGTAAAAGGTTTTTGGATCAACAAAAAGTTGGCGAGTGAATCCTATGGAAAACATTTGAACAAGTTTATTTAATTGATTATGAAATGAGTGCACAACCACACATGAGTAAAAATAGATGTAAACTTATTCAACAATCATTAGATATTAAATAAAGCACACATGAACAATAATGGAACGTTTAGAGGCACGCGTTGCTCTACTCCTCTCTCACGAGGAACTGATGGGCCTAATGAATGAATTGCATAAACATGATAATATGAAAGACATAACTACAAACAATATAAACTCAATGATATACACATGAACAATAATGAATTGGTTTTGAGGCACGCGTTGTTCAACTCGTCTCCCACGAGTAACTGATGGGCTTAATGAATGAATTTCATATAATTTGACAAAATGAAATAAGTAATCACAACAATATAAACAATCTAAGTTTAGATCACGACATGGTATGGCACAAGTTTAAATAAACGAGTTAATTATTTTGTGACACATGACACACCCCAAAACGTGTAATTAAAAGGGGGAGTTGTAAGATTCACTCACAGTGGGTGCGTTCGGTTGATGATGTTGAATGCACGCGAAGTGGTTTTAACCACGAGTGAAATTAACCTAGATAAATAGCATTATGGTTTGGTAAGTAAACGGATTTTATTAATCCATTTTAGTAGGATTGTTGGGTGTATTTTTGTGAGTTTAAGGCTATTTTCTAACCTTAAAAATGTTATTTTTAAGTATTTTTAATTGATTTTTAATTAAAATAAATAAAAATAATAAAAAAAATTGACTTTTTTGACCTTTGACCGTTGACCATTGACCGTTGACTGTTGACTTTGACCGGTTCGTATGCGAGCATATGTGCGCTGAGTGAGGCTCGAACCCGAGACCTCCCGTACGCGTGCACGCAGCTCTACCAACTGAGCTACGTGTCTAACCCGAAATATTTCTGTTTTTAATTATATTTATACATTAATTAGATTAAACAGAAAATCCTTTATTTTTAAAAACGATTTTAATCCAATGAATCGGTGCGCTCCACAGGTCTCGAACCCGGGACCTGTGGCTTATGCTAACACACAGTCCACCGCTGGACTGTGTGTCCAACTTGTTAACTAAACTGATTTTTATTATTCTTAAATACAAACTAAGTATTTTCATTTCTGACTTGTTTAAAAAGTTTAATAATTATCCGGGCCGGTGCGGTAGCCCGGACTCGAACTCGTGACCTGTGATTTAAACATACACACAGTCCACCGCTGGACTGTGTGTCTATCTTGGTTATTATTCCGGTTATTATTATACTTAACATATACTAGTGGTGACCGGTTCGGTTAACAAAATAAAAAGGCATTTTTATTAAGGCAGCGTGTGTGGGACAAGATTCGAACTTGAGACGTTAGTGTGTTTATTGTGCACACAGTCCACCGCTGGACTGTATGTCTAACCCGAGTAATAACTTGCTTTTAATTATACTTAAACATTACCGAACATCGTCTTCTTCGTCAGTCTTAACCAGGAACGACGACTGACTGGTTCGAAGTTTTAATCAGGTTTATTTAGCGTGTTTCAGTTAATTACAGGTGAGATATAAGTGAAAAGAAAAAGAAATTTGGCGAAAGGTATACCGACTGGACTCCTCTGTTTTCCGGCAGAACTCCGGCGACAGTAACAGGTTCCGTCGGCGTGTGTCTTGCAGCAGAGAATCTTCAGAAAGCTTGAAAAGGATGTGGGTGACTTCGGTATAAGCTCAGGGGGTTTAGTAAGGCTTAGAAGTGAAGAACCCGGTTTTTCGGCGATTTGCAGGAAATTTCCGGCGAGTGAGTTTTCGCCGAGAAAGGGTGCGGTTTTGAGCGAAAATGTTTGCAGAGGTTCGAGGGGGTATTTATAAGGCAGGTTATCGATGAACTTAGTCCAATTTCCGACTTGATTCGTCGGTTATAATTTCTCCGGCAATTATAACTTGTGTCGCGGACTCAGACGTCGGTTATAACCGATGTCTTAGTAAATGTTTACGTTATAACTGAAGATGTCGCTAATTCTTGGCGAGATCGCCGGGATTTCCGACGACTGCATTTGGGCGCCGGTTTTGAATTCGGAACGTCATGTTATGAATTAAATGATTCTAACATTTAACAAGAAACATCAGTGGCGCAGTGGTGTAGTGCGCGTGTGTTAAGTTTGTTGAACCGTGACCCGGTGACTGACCCGGGTTCGAAACCCGGCAGTGACAAATTATTTTTATTTTCTTATTTTTAACAGTTTTTCAAAAACTAATTATATATTCCCATATGATAATTAATTATGTATCGTTTAAAATTATTTTGGGCATTAAATTCGCAACGAAATTTTTAACTGATTGTTCGGTTAATAAACGGAGCGGGTTTGGTAAAATCCGTTTTTTGACGGATGTTACACGAGTGAAGTCTCTTCTAAATAATATATATTAGTCCCTGCGAGTACATTGTTATTCCTTAGTCCCTGTGTGGACATTTTATTTCTTTTAAAGTCTTTGCATGGACAGTTTGTTTCATTGTTTCTAATATTGTAATTTCTATTTGAATTTAATGAAGTATTTGGAATTACATATATATGTATTCATCCTCCTCAAACGAGCGTCTCAATTTTACTCGAAATTTGCGCTCTGCGATATAATTTCAAAAAGATCTTAATGTTTTTTATTAGCCAAGTGGCATAGACCACATAATTGGCCAACTTATAAATAATAGTTAAGGAAAAAAGGGCCTTCTATCATGATATT
This sequence comes from Scalesia atractyloides, assembly GCA_947069175.1. Lineage (NCBI taxonomy): Eukaryota > Viridiplantae > Streptophyta > Magnoliopsida > Asterales > Asteraceae > Scalesia > Scalesia atractyloides. The sequence continues at coordinate 22,589,443 of CAMTDV010000012.1, read as the reverse complement.
TAAGTGAAGTTATCCTTCTATCCAGAGGTGGTGGACTTAAGTTCAAGCCTCCAAGTCGTTAAGGTCAAATGTGACCGGGACTATTAATCAACCATTAAGGTACTCTTATGTTAACATTCAGGAATATTCATACTCCTGGTAGTGTGACTTGAGGAACCACACTAGCCGTCTAGGTAAATGGACTATGTCCTAAAAACCTATTATATAGCTTATGTGATCAATGTGATCCCGGAAAATATCATCAATGTGATGATAGTAATTGGCATCCAATAGTGACGCAGGCCAATGTGCCATTTTTTATGTCCATTAGTGACAGGCCAATGAGCCATATTTTATGTCCATTAGTAACAGGCCAATGTGCCATATTTTATGTCCATTAGTGACTGGCCAATGTGCCATATTTTATGCCCATTAGTGACAGGCCAATGTGCCATATTTTATGTCCATTAGGCCAATGTGCCATATTTTATGTACATTAGTGACAGGCCAACGTGCCGTATTATTATGTCCATTAGTGGCAAGCCTATAAGCTACATACAATTGTCTAAATGACAAATGACAGTTGTGACATTATGATGCACTGTCTAATAATATATGGACTACGTCCAAACTGTAATTTGCCTTTGATGGTCCTATTAAGACCTAGGCCAAATATAGATATGATTAGCCTAAGAATTGTGATGTTATTCATACTAGCTTGATTAGGCGATGGATTTGCATATCCAATGTTTAAAAGCCAATATGGGTTTTAATACCATGGCTAAGAGAGAACTTTATTTGGTGTTTAGAACCAAAGCTTTGAAGAAATGGCTAACTCGGATGAGGACAAAGTAGGCACCGAGATATTAACTCCGATAACGCAGAAAGCAGCCATTAATAATGATGATTTCCAAGCTCGCATAGACGCAGCTGTAGGAAAGGCCATGGAAAAAGCCATAGAAAAGCTTAGGGAGTCAAGTGCTACTCCTCCAAACCTTTATCAATTGCCCCATCCTCAGCTCATAAAGAGAGCTCAGTTCACTCTTCAAATGCGAAGAGTGAACCGAAGGAATTAGAAACTGCTAATAGGTCCCGTTCTTTTAAAGACGAATGTACCTATAAATATTTTGTCTCCTGCAAGCCCCGAGACTTTAATGGGGTGAAAGGAGCTGTGGAAACCTTGAAGTGGCTAGATGAAATGGAGACAATTGTGGATATCAGCGGTTGTGCTGATAAGGATGTGGTAAAGTATGTATCACAATCCTTCAAGGGCGTTGCCCTAATACGGTGGAAAGCCATGATGCAGTCTACAGGTAAAGTACACATGTACAATTTAGGATAGTCCAAGTTTGTGAACCTTGTTAAGGAAATTTACTGCCCACCCCATGAGGTGGAAAAGATAGGGTCAGACTTCCTGACTCCTACAATGAAAAACCTAGATTGTCGGAAGTATGTTTCCGATTTCAACTCCCTATCTAGGTTAGTTTCCTATTTGATTACCCCGGAACCCAAACGCATTGCGCGTTTTATTAATGGGTTAGCGCCCGAGATAAAGGGCATGGTAAAGGCTGCATAACCTACTACCTATAAGTCTGCTGTTGACCTATCTCTCTCCCTCACCTTGGATTTGGTGAAGCAAAAGTCAGTCAAGACCGAGACTGGCGGGAAAAGAAAACAGGAGGATGATAACTCCCAAAGGTTTAAGAAGAAAGGAAATTTTGGGTTCAAGAAGAACCAACATAGGTCTGATGATAGACCTCTATGCAAGACCTGTAACCGCAGGCATTGGAGGCAATGCAATAGCGACCCTCAGATTAAACCATGTGGAATTTGCAAAAGAAAAGGGCATAAAACCCATGAATGAAAAAACCTTAAAGATGCCGTCTGTTATGGCTGTAATGAGAAAGGGCATATTAAGCCTAATTGCCCTAAAAACCCCAGAAATAATGATGCAAAGCCTGGGGAGGCTAAGAAAGGGAATGTTCGTGCTTTCCAAATAAATGCCAGGGAGGCCGTTAATGACAACAACGTCATAACAGGTACTTTCCTCATCAATGATATATATATATATATATATATATATATATATATATATGCAAGAGTTCTTTTTGATTCAGGTGTAGATAAGTCTTTTGTAGACCATAAGTTTAGTAAACTACTAAACTTACCCATAAGAACTCTAGACAAAACTTATGAGATAGAACTTGCTGATGGAACTTTAGAAATAGCATCTTCCATTCTTGATGGATGCTCTATATTCATTAAGAATCATCCCGTTCTTATCTCTCTTTTACCAATGAAATTGGCAGGGTTCGATGTAGTTTTAGGCATGGATTGGTTATCCCATAACCAAGCCCGCATTGCGCACGATAAGAAACTCATCGAGATTAAAACCCCATCTGGTGAAACGATCACCATCCATGGAGATTCACACTATGGATTGCCAAACAAGGTGTCGTTATTTAAGGTATCCAAGTGTTTAAGGAAAGGTTGTGTCATTTACATGGCACAAGTCACTATCAACGAACCTAAGCCGAATATTTAAGACCTTCCAGTTACTTCGGAGTATTCCAATGTCTTTCCCGAAGAACTACTAGGCCTACCTCCAGATAGGCAAGTGGAATTTAGAATTGATATCCTGCCAAGATCAGCACCTGTTTCCAAAGCTCCATATCGGTTAGCACCGATGGAAATGAAGGAGTTGAAGACACAATTAGATGAACTCTTAGAAAAAGCTTTATACAGCCTAGTTCCTCGCCTTGGGAGCTCTTATTCTCTTCGTTAAGAAGAAAGACGGTTCAATGCAGATGTGCATTGATTACCGTGAGCTGAACAAGATAACAATCAAGAACCGTTATCCATTACCCAGGATCGACGACTTATTCGATCAACTTCAAGGTCTAGTTACTTCTCTAAGATTGATTTGAGATCTGGATATCATCAGCTGAAGGTTAGGAGTGAGGATGTTCCTAAGACTGCATTCAGGATCCGATATGGTCATTATGAATTCTTGGTGATGTCGTTTGGGCTCACAAATGCACCTGCATCATTCATGGATCTCATGAATAGAGTTTGCAAACCATATCTGGAAAAGTTTGTCATTGTCTTCATAGACAACATACTTATCTATTCTCGTAATCAAGTTGATCATGAGAAACATCTTCGGTGCATCTTAGAACTGCTAAGGCAAGAGAAGCTTTATGCTAAGTTCTCTAAATGTGAGTTTTCGCTTAGAGAAGTCCAATTTCTTGGACATATGGTAAGTGAGCGTGGTATCCAAGTGGATCCCGCCAAAATAGAAGCCATAATAAATTGGGAAGCGCCCAAAATCCCATCGGAGATTCGTAGTTTCTTAGGATTGGCAGGTTATTATAGGAGGTTCATTGAGAACTTTTCGAGGATAGCCACTCCTTTAACTACCCTGACCCGTAAGACACCCGTAAGAATGTCAAATTCAACTGGGATCCAAAACAACAAGAATCCTTTGAGATTCTCAAACACAAGTTGAGCAATGCTCCTGTGTTATCCTTACCCGAGGGTGTTGAAGACTTTTTTGTTTACTGTGATGCATCACACACTTGCATGGGCTGTGTGCTAATGCAAAAAAGGCAAAGTGATTGTCTATCCATCACGACAGTTAAAGGTGCACGAAAGGAATTACACCACCCATGATTTGGAATTGGGTGCCGTTGTATTTGCACTAAAGCTGTGGAGACATTACTTATATGGCACAAAGTGTATTATATACACTGTTCATAAGTCTCCAACATCTGTTCAACCAGAAAGAATTGAACATGCGACAGCGCCGTTGGATGGAAACGCTTAATGATTATGTTGCGAAATTCGCTATCATCCGGCAAGGCAAATGTAGTTGCTGACGCCTTGAGTCGCAAGGAAAAGGTTAAACCTATTAGGATTAAGCAAGGAGCATTGAGCTCAGAAATAGCTTAAGTAAGAAGCTATTAGATGCACAAAATCAAGCTCTATTAGAGGCTAACGCTCCTAATGAAGGATTAGGCAGAACTGTTGATCAGTTAATGCCTGGAAAGGATGAAATCCTTAGATTTAATGATAGAATCTGGGTTCCAATTTCCGGAAGGCTTAGGGATCTAATCCACCAAGAAGCACATAATACAAGATACTCAGTTCACCCATGAGGTGACAAGATGTATCAAGACTTGAAGAAGAATTATTGGTGGATGGGTTTGAAGAAATCCATAGCCACTTATGTAGCTAAATGTCTGACGTGTTCGCAAGTTAAAGCTGAACATCAGAAACCATCAAGACTTCTACAACAATTAGAAATTCCCACTTGGAAATGGGAAATGGTAACTATGTACTTGATTACCAAGTTACCAAAGACCAAACGTGGTAATGACACGATTTGGGTCATTGTGGATAGGCTGACTAAGTCAGCACATTTCTTGCCAATCAAAGAAACGCATAATTCTGACAAATTGGCTAAGTTGTACGTGGACAAAATTGTGTCCCTACATGGTGTACCAGTATCTATTGTATCTAATAGAGATACTAGATATACGTCTCATTTTTTGGAAAAGTTTCCAACAATCTTTAGGTACAAGATTAAATTTTAGTATGGCTTACCATCCTCAGACTGATGGTTAAAGTGAGCGTACTATCCAGACATTGGAAGACATGCTTAGGGCATGTGTGATTGATTTAGTGGAAGTTGGGATGACCACTTACCCCTAATAGAATTCTCCTACAATAATAGTTATCATACGAGCATCAAGGCTGCTCCTTTTGAGGCCTTGTATGGAGAAAATGTAGAACGCCCGTGTGTTGGGCAGAAGTTGGGGAAGCCCAACTATCAGGACCAGAAATTATCCTGGAGACCACGGATAAGATTGTGCAAATCCGTGATCGACTCAAAGCTTCTCGGGATAGGCAGAAGAGTTATGCAGACAAGAGGCGAAAACCTCTTAAGTTCCAAATAGGTGACAGAGTATTATTGAAGGTATCACCCTGAAAAGGGGTGATGCGCTTCGGAAAGAAGGGCAAGTTAAGCCCGAGATATATTGGACCATTTGAGGTAATCGAATGTGTCGGATCTGTGGCTTATAAGCTTAGGCTACCTGAGGAGCTAAGTGGAATTCATGATGTGTTCCACATCAGTAACCTTAAGAAATGTCTAGCCGACGAGTCGCTAGCAATGTCGCACAAAGATGTGCAAATTGATGAAAACCTGAGGTTTGTTGAGAAACCGCTTTCGATCGAGGATCGACATGTTAAGAAGCTCCGAAGGAAATTTATACCTATAGTAAAGGTTAAATGGGACGTCTTTAGAGGTCCTGAGGTATACATGGGAGGTTGAGTCCACTATGCGACAAAAGTATTTGAATAAAATCGCGAGGTCGAGATTTCTTTTAACGGGTAAGGATGTAACACCTTGTAAAATCGTGTCCAATAGTATAGTGACACATGTCGTATTTTATTTTTAGTCTATTAAAGACTAACAGGGACTAAAAGCGACAACATGATCAAACTAAGTCTCTGAGTAGTATTCTGATGTCAACATGCATAAAAACATAGCCTCTGAGTGACCATTAGTGTCAACATGCTTAAACATAGCCTCTGAGTGACCGTTAGTGTCAACATGCTTAAACAGAGCCTCTGAGTGACCATTAATGTCAACATGCTAACACTTGGCCTCTGAGTGACCGTCGTGTCAACATACCCAGCCTCTAAGTGACATCGGAGTCAACATGCTTATAATGAGCCTTTGAGTGATCCTTTACAAAGTCCTAACTCTCATATGTCCCATTTGTTGGACGACGGAGATCAAATCCATAATTATATAAAAGTTGGACAATGGAGGGATTAAAAGTGTCAATATGTTAATTTATACCTCTGAGTGACCTTTTAACGTACCGAGAGCTTGACAATGTCTGGGCATACTCCCGGGTACGCCAAATATTGGTTACAGAGGGGTAATTATGCTAAGAGGGTGTTTTAGAAGGTTTTAGAGGGTTTAATAAGTTGAGGGGCTAAAAGTGTCAAACTTTGAAATCTGACAAGGGGCGCGAGAGGCATGGCCTTGGCCTCTCGCGGGGCGCGAGAGGCCTGTGTCTGCAGAAAATTTGCTTGGTCTCCACACAAATTGCCAAAAACCATTTGATTCGAAACCATGGCTTTCCAAACTACTATGCCACGTTTTAGGACACTTGTAAGCTCCCTCTTACACCCCTTAGCACCTGGCATCACCTCCTTCAAGCTCTCTAACTACAAATAGGTGTTAAGGTTCACCATTTGAACTTGCACCTTTCTCATTCACAACTCTATCTCCCTCCTCTGGAAGTTCCTAACTGAAAGGAGCATCCAACTTAGTCCTATTGCATCTCAGGAACCACTTGTAAGTGTTCCTTCCTCTTGCATAGACACGTATAAGAAAAAGTTTCAAGAAAGAAGCATCCAACTTAGTCCTATTGCATCTGACTCGTTTCAAGAAAAAGTTTACGTCGAAATGTAGAACAAATCAAATTTATATAGACACGTACATAAAAATATACAAGTAAAAAAATAGTTTTTCTTAAGTAAAGAAGGTTTAGCGGTAAACTCGAAACAAATTATTAGTAAAGAAACCTAATAGGCTAAGTACGCTTGTAAAATCGTATCAAGTAGCATTAATGTCACACCACTGCCAGCAACCACCAACATTAGAAGAACTTGTACAAATAAAATAAATAAATAATTAGAAAATAACACCGAATGAAAAACATACGTAAAATTGTTGAATCACGCACGCCTGTTGCAGCGTGTTAATGCGAAGAAATTAGACATAAACGTAAAACCCGTAGAAAAAAATAACTAAATCGATTCGAGACTCGCGCTTTGCGACAAAATTGTCAAACGAAGAAAAATAGACGCGTTGCAATTGGCCTATTAAACGGGATAAAACAGACGAAAAAACGTTGAACCCTACATGCATGTTGTGGCGTATTGACTCACAAAATTTAGAACGAAAGGTAAAACGAAAAACATGCGAAAGATGAAAAGTATGGGGGTACAAAGTTGAAAATGTGGGGTTTAATTATAAAATATGGAAATTTTTGGGTTAAAAGTAAAAAAGTTAAAGATGGTTAAAATGCAAAAATAAAAACTTTTAGGTTAAAAGTGCAAAATTCAATTTTTATTTTTGAAAAAACATGCTAGTACAACATAAAGCAAGAACATGTTGGTAATTTAATGTTGAAAATTTCATTTACATCCCTTGATCATTTGGCCACTCAACTTTAATAAGCTTATATTTTTCTTTTTTTAACACCCTCCACTTTAGTTTAGTTTTTGTTTACATCCCTTACCTCTTGCAATTTAGTTGGTTTATTTTTCCTGTACACTTTAGTTTAATTTTTGTTTACATCCCTTGCAATTTAGTTGGTTGATTTGTTCTTATTATTCTTTAACTAATTTACACTACAACCCATTAACTTTAATAAAGTTATCATTTTTAACAAATTTTCTATTACAGAATTTTATGGTTTCCGGTTTTTTATGTCAACGCTCCATGCGAGTTATTTCACATGTATTTCGATGTGAATTTTCGTAACATTGTTTTTAAACTAACCGGTTGCTTTAAACGTTTTTTTGAAAGCACTCGGATTTTTAAACTAGTCGGCGCTCATCTCTAGAGACACCATTGCAAAGTGTTTTTTATGTACATTTAAACTGACCCGTTGTAATGTGGAGCCGTTATGTTTATCTTTATATACGTTTTGGCGTAAAATTTGTTCAAATAACTTGGCTTTCGTATACAATGACGTAACTTTCCGTGACTGTCGAATATACCGTCGTGTCATGGTTTTTTTATCGACACATTCCCACAATTTGCTTTTTCTATTTACGTTTCAAACTTGTTGCCACGAAGTGCGGGTGGTAACCCACTTGTTTACACAAATGTATAAAAGATCAAACACACTAACACATTAAAGCAATCGGTAAATAAAGAAATCAATTTATAATACTATGAAAGTCCTTGTCCTTGGAGGGTTCAAGGCCAAGGAGAGGATTACAAAAGCAAGCTCTCCCCAGATGCGGAAGTGGCTAAATAAGTCGGAGGAAGAAAGTAGTTGTTCAATTCTACCATCAAATTGCATTTATTTATTTATTACTATTAAAAATTCAAGTTATATGTATATATGTATGTATGTATTTATTTAAACTGTAGTATATAAAAGAAGATGTTTTTTTTAAACAATAATGTAATGTTGATTACAACCATCTACATTTTATTACAAATGTACTCAAAACAATTGTGTCCAACTGATCATAATGGTGCGTCAAATTTCCTTGATTGATTCATTTTACAACGAGTTTTGATCCAATTGTTTACAACAATGTATCCGATGTTCCAATTCATTGTAATAATGTGCACAATTTTTCGGGTCTACTTCAGTTTGGTGATGAGTTTTGATTACAACAACATGCCTAATTCATTACATACAACATCCAAGTTTGTGTATATCACTACCAAAAAACAGTGTATAACTACATTGATCCAAATACTTTTCCCCTAGAATTCACGCATGTACACATGTGGTGAATGTCATGAAGCCATTTTATGATTTTTATGAAATTGTCTTTTTTACAATGACAGAAAAATACATATATAGACGTGTGTACAAATATCTAGTACATTAATTTTTTTTATATATTTTCTTAGTTCTCACTTTCTCTTATTTTTATATAAACTAGTCTTAAGCTAGTCCCCGTAGCGATGCGGGCTGGTAAATTGTGCTATCAGTTTTGAGAAGGGTGGGGTGGGGGGTTTAACGACGACCAAAACCGTGAAAAAACGTAAAATAAAAACACGAATTTCTAACACAAAGTGACTTACATGACGTAAAACGTAGAGATGTGAATTTATACCAACACTAATTAGAAAGTAGATGGGTAAAAAAAATGAGGGGTCGGATGTTACTATCAAACATCGTGCTAAGTAGCAACTCGACGATTACCAAATCCGGGAAAAACGCTACACAAATGAAACTTATTTACCTTTTGTGGCAAATTTATAGAAACTAAAGTTTGAAAAATCTTAAAGTTTACTATAAAAAAAACATAAAAGACAAAAGAGCCATTATTCCTCCATATGTTAATATATATATATATATATATATATATATATGTGTGTGTGTGTGTGTGTGTGTGTGTGTGTGAAGGTTCATTTGAGAAAAAATTTAATGTGAGAAGAAAAAGAAGAAATGACATAATTGTAAAACATTAAATAGTTTATAACTTCTCTCATTAATTATATTATCTCTCATTAATAAAACAAAAACATTTTATCCAACACATTTCAAAATTTATCCTACATATATCTATTACTTATCGGAATTTACCCTACACATATGTAAATTTACCCTACGCATTTCAAAATTTATCCTACACATATAAAAATTTATCATACACATGTCGAAAATTGTCCTTCACCATAAATTATTTTATCTTGAAAAAGTATATTAAAAAATGAGTTACAAGTTTAATTAATTAGCTAATTAATGACAATTACAAATTTACCTATATGCCCTTTTTCATAATATTAAATACACACATTAAATGAGTAAATAGAGAATTTCTATTGGTTTAAAAGTTATTCTTTTTATTCTTACAAAATTTTTCTTCTCATTTGAACTCTCCTTTACATATATATATACATATATATATATATATATATGTCAACACCCTGACCCGCAGCGGATATAGTATTCGGGGCATGATTGAGTTTTCATCAAAGCTCATGACATTTACTATAACGTTTCATATTTATTAATTCAAATTAAAAGAGAATATTCCAACAAACATGTAAAATCATACAAACACGAAAATGTTCTAAACAAGTAGTGTTTTATTCTTCTTCTAAAGCCAAATCCTAGGTGTTCCTTTCCTTAGCCTGTCCACCTGTATCATGTGTAAAATAAAGATTTGGGTCAACAAAAGTTAGCGAGTGAATCTCATTTAATCATTTGAAAGAAATAGTTATATTGATTAATTTAATAAAAATGTGCATAAACCAAATATGAGCATACATATATGTAAACTATCCACAAACCACATAACATCTAGCAATGTACACATGAGCATGATAAATGATGAACTGTGAGATCAAGGCTCAATCAAACGGAGCCGATCTAATTAGGCACACGATGCTCTACTCGTATCCAACGAGGAACTGATGGCCCTAATGTGAATGATGAACTGAAATGAGAAATGTAACCACATATAACAATAAACAAACATTACATAACACGTTAGATCATATAATGGTAGTAGCACAAGTGTTTGTATAAAAAAATATGTAAACGACACATGATACACCCTAAAACATGAATAAAAAGGAGAATTTGTAAGGATTCACTCACAGTGGGTGCGTTTCTTGGATTGACGACAATGCGCACGATTTAAGATTTCAATCGACGAGTGAACTAACCTAAATAATCACGTAATAATTTGATAAATATGTAACTTTTATTTGAAATTAATATTTCTAATCAATGCCTTTTATTAGATTTTTGAGTTTATTTTTATAGCATTTATTACAAATTTAAAACCTAAAAGTCTTATTTTTATAGGTATTTTTAAGGATTTTTAAATTAAATAAAAAAATAAGGAAATTAGGTATTAAAAAAATATTTACCCTTGTCAGGGTCTGACCGGGTCAACCGGTCGGATCGCATATATTATTGGCATCATGTAAGGTTCGAACTCGTGACCTCCCGTATACGTGCACGCAGCTCTACCAACTGAGCTACATGTCTAACCCGAAATAAACTTGATTTTAAATATATATATATATATATATACACTAACTAGCCTAAACGATATTTTGTTTTTATTTAAAAAGGATTTTGTAATTGCCAAAACCGGTTACAGAACCGGCTCGAACCCACGACTTGATGTTTCGTGTGCACATGGCTGTGTGTCTAACCCGTAATATCCCAGAATTATATTAGTTATATATACTTATTAAGGGGTATTCTGAATAGGTTTTTAAAAAAATTGGTTTTATTTCGGAAATCAGATGCGTGTGAGATTCGAACCCAGGTGTGCTTGTTTAACATTGCACACAGTCCACCGCTGGACTGTGTGTCTAACCCAGTTAAATATACGATTTTAATTATACTTATATATTATAAAAACTTCATCTTCTTCCCTTTTAACCCACTGATCAAAGAAACCCAATCTGTTAATTATAAAACTACTTGAATCCGGGAATTAGTTTCTTATAACAGAACATATACAACACAAGGATATAAGGGATGGTTTTGTACCGAAACGGAGATGATTGTGATACCCCGGTGACATCTCCGGCGACAACACAAGAATTCCGGTGACTTGTAGCGAAAACTTCAGAGAGTTTAGAGAGTTTGAGAGAGAGCTTGAGAGTGTTTAAGCGTGTTTTAAATTGGCTTGATCGCTGTTTATAGAGAACAAGGCTGTTACATTTTCGGTTTCAAAGCTCAAATCATGGGTCAATGATTTGCTTCGGTTATGTATGATTTGATTTCGAAATGTAGATGAAACTGATAATTGAATTTCGTTTCACCCGTTTAAACAAAAGAAGGCAATCAATTTGTTTGATTGCACAATTTAAGCTTTCCGGAGGTTACTGGTTCTGAAGTTTTGATTTGCAGGTTTTACATTAGTTTCAATATAAAAATTAATTGTTTTCAAACTTAGAACAAATGTGTGTGTAGTTCAGTGGTGTGTGGTGCGTGTTGTTTCGATGGGGACCCGGGTTCGAAACCCGATTGCCCCTTTGTATTTATTTTTATTATTTTAAACCTTATTTATTAATATTATTATTAGTTTTTATTTATTTAATATTTTAACTCTTTAATTTATTTATTACCACAAAAATTAATAATTCGAATTTGAACGATTAATAAATGCGTAATGAAACTTCAAATAAAATACTTGAATTATTTAAACGGAGCGGGTTTTGGAACCCGATTTACAATAAATGTTACAATATATATATATATATATATATATATATTATTTATAGATGTGAATCAAGGTTGTTTGATAAGTAAGTTGAGTTAAACTATTGTCAACTCCGCCTCAATTTATAGGGTGTGATCATGATTCTCATAACCATCCTGACCCTCCACATAGATGTCATGTTATCCATCTTTAATCTACTATTCAAACCACTACCCTAAGGGTGTGGTCATGACCCAAACCACTATCCCCTTTATTTTTAATATATTTTTGTCTTAAAATTATTAAATAGGAGAGTCATAGTAATCATGAATTAATCCATAAAAACCACTATCAATAAAAAAAGGAGGGTGATATACCATATAATTAATTGTATTATGTGGAAATAATGTTGTAATCCATGACCCATTTGTAACCTCCATTTCCAATCTTAAATTTAAGCCCATAGTCGGTTCATAGTAACCTCTACTCAACTAATGACTCAGTATGTTAGATTTTTATTTTAATTCCTGTTAAAATGTTATAAATCATTTAATCATTTTTATCCTTTACTTTCATTTTTAAATACTTAAGCATTTTATTTTTTTATTTTATTTATGTTAATGGGCTCGTGGGAGTCGTTCAGTTGCTGGTCAAAGTTAGCATTGGTGGGCTGCATAATTTGGATCTCTCATTTAAAAATTTGGGCTTAAAAGTTGGCGTAAATATGAATAGAGTAACAAGTTGGAAAGAACTGATTGATACTTTCTCAACATATTTTGTAAGCGTGTTCAACAAAGCATGTGCGTGAGGGTGACTTATGTGCTCATAAGTAAAGGAGAGCATGTGTGTATAGCGACTTACGTGTTCGGATATAAAGCATGCGCATATGGCGACTTACGTGCTCGTATATAGAGGGGCATGTGCCTACTGGCGCATGTGTGCTCGCTCATATGTAGAGAAGCATGCGTCTGCCGGCGACTTACGTACTCGTATGTAGCGGAGCATGTTGCGGCTTACGTGCTCATAAGTAATGGAGCATGCGCGTATGGCGACTTACGTACTCGTATGTGGAGTAGCAGGCTCACATGGAGACTGGCGTGGCAGGCTCACATGGAGACTGGCGTGGCAGGCTCGCATGGAAACTGACGTGCTCGTATGTAGATCAGCAGGCTCGCATGGCGACTGAGACAGACTGAGATGCTTGTATTTAGAGCAGCAGGCTCGCATGGAGACTGAGATGCTCGTATGTAGAGCAACACGCTCGCATGGAGACTGAGATGCTCTTATGTAGAACAGCAGGCTCGCATGGCGACTGAGATGCTTGTATGTAAGGCTTGCATGGAGGCTGAGATGCTCGTATGTAGAGAAGCAGGCTCCCATGGAGACTGAGATGCTCGTGTGTAGAGCAGTAGGCTCGCATGAGCAACAGGCTCGCATGGCGACTGAGATGCTCGTAAGTAGAGCAGAAGTGTCGCACGAAGACTAGCGTGCTCGTATGTAAAGGAGCATGCCTGTATGGCGACTTATGTGCTCATATGTGGAGCAGCAGTATCGCACGAAGACTGAGATGCTCGTATGTAAAAAGAGTATGTGCGTGAGGTTTGCTCAACATACGCGGGAGTTTACCCACGAGTAAGAACTTGTCCAATCGGTTTTGAAATCCGACGCGCGCATGATGTTGCACAGTAAGTATTGATTATGAGTAATCAACGGATGTGTACGCAATATATATGTTGATATGAATAATCCACCAATGTATAATGTATATAAAGATAATTACATCTTGATTAAAGTGTATATGCATGATTTTTAAATAGAGACATACCGTTTACAAAGTGGGCTATCGAGTTGGGTGGTCATAACATCGTATACTGACCACGCCCAGCAGTATAAAGGACAAATCCTGGTAGACTTTGTCATGGAGGTTCCCGACGGTAAGATTCCCGAATGTGAAGCGATCAAAACCCCTGCTCAAGGAACTTTAGAAGAACTGTGGTTGTTATTTACGGATGGAGCATCGAACGAAGACGACGCAGGGTGGGTTTAAGATTAGTCAGCCCGGAGAAGCATGAGTTCACATATGCAATCCGGCTGGACTTCAAGAACACGAACAACGAAGCAGAATACGAAGCCGTTCTGGCAGGATTGCACTTGGCAATCAAGATGGAAGCCAAAAACCTGCAAGCGCACGTTGATTCACTACTTGTTGCTGGACAGATCAATGGCTTGTACGATGCAAAAGGTGAAACTATGGCGCTTTATCTTGATCAGGCCAAAGACCTGATTCAGAATTTCCAATCGTTCAAGGTTGTTCACATCAACCGCAACAAAAATAAACCAGCGGGATGCGCTGAGTAAGTTAGCTTCAACAACCTTTCAGCACCTGGCTAAAGATGTCCGAATTGAAGTTCTCAAAAATCCCTCTCTACCGCTGCGCCGCCACGTAAATGTTATTGAAATAGGGTCACCATCCTGGATGACACCCATCATTCAATACTTACAAGCGGGGATTCTCCCGGAAAACAAAGCGGAAGTGCGGAAGATCTAACACAAAGCCTTGTTTTATCAAATGGATGATGGAATTCTATACCGAAGATCTTACCTAGGTCCACTATTGCGCTGTATGGACCCCCAAGATGCCAACTACCTGATTCGCGAGATTCACGAGGACATCTGTGGAATCCATGCAGGGCAACGCTGGTGGTCGCTAAAATCATGAACGCTGGATACTATTGGCCAGGCATGCATCTGGATGCCGTAAAAGAGTTGCGCAAGTGCGACTCCTGCCAGCGCCATGCACCGAAGACACTAAGGCCTAAGAATGATTCGATCCAAGTTTCCACGGCATGGTCGTTTCAACAATGGGGGATCGATATGGTAGGTACGTTCCCAGAAACTCCAAGCGCGGTCAAATTTATAATCGCCGCAATTGATTACTTCACGAAATGGGTAGAAGCGAAGGCGCTCGTATCAACCCACGCAATGATTGTGCGCAAGTTTATTTGGGAGCACATCATTTGCTGTTTCGTTTTACCATCGCGCGTCATAACTGACAATGGTACAAACTTTGCTTCTAAAGACCTTCACAATTGGATGCAAGAACTGCAGATCAAACTCACTTTTTCCTCTGTCGCGCATCCATAGGGTAACAGCCAGGTAGTAAGTTTAAGAAAGGCATTATGGATGGAATCAAAGCCCGGCTGGGTACAAAGCGAAGAGGGTGGGTCGATGAGCTCCCCAACATACTTTGGGCTCATCGCACCATGCCCAAGAGCAGTAACGGCGAGAACCCTTTCAGCCTGGTTTATGGCTCGGAAGTGGTCATCCTGGCTAAGATTGGCCTCCCTTCACCTCGCTTGACGGCAGTCAACGCGATTGAAAATGAGGCGGAGCACCGACTTGACTTGGACCTACGTGAAGAACGACACGAGAACGCGGCCATAAAAGAAGCCAAGTATAAGTCCAAGCTGGAGAAGTACTACAATGCGCGGGTGCGCATTTGTACTTTCAATCTAGGCGAATATGTTTTCCGGGACAATGAAGCCTCCAACGCTGAACGCCCAGGGAAACCTACACCTGAGTGGGAAGGTCGTTACCTTATCCATGAAGTCCTGGGCAAGGGCGCGTATAGGCTGCGCACGTTGGACAGCCACGTTGTTCACCGCACATGGAATGCACAACAGTTAAGGAAATGATATATGTAAAAACACAACCTTTTGTAAGCGATGGCCGAGAGCCTGACAAGTTTATCAATATAAAGTGTTGTTTACATTATTTTCTCATGTTAACTTCTTTATTTAATACAAGTTACAAATACATGTGCAACTTTTAGTTCGCGCAAAAACATTAAAGTAAATTACAAGCTCATGAACTAAGCTTCCAAGATCCCCGCGATCATAGTGCGAGATTAGGCGATAATGTTCAAACATGAGCCACACTTACATTCATTCGCGCTACCTAGACAAAGTTCCTAACACAATGCAATAATTGTAACGTTAGCAATTGTCAAACGGTAAGTAGATTAAAGCAGCGCAAATGCGCATCAGTTACATATACGTATGTTCAAACATTTCATCTACCAAGACACAAAAGCCTAAGTAAAAAAGCTACAAACTAAAGGGCCTTCACTCTGTGCCACTATCACCAACATCTTCTCCTTCTGATTCCGAAAGCTCCACCGTCTCTGGGATCTCGAAGAGTGTCTTTAAACGTGCAACGTAATCATCATGCTGCAAGGCCTCATAAACCAAGTCCATAATGGGAAGTGTTAACGTGTTGTAGGTTACCTAGCGAGCAGCATACCCGGTCTCCACATTTGTAGTCACGGGGCAGTGGCTACTATCCCATGTCGTCTGCATCACCTCCTGCACATGAGAAGCACATTCTTCGTATCCCACGCAGTGACCCACCTGGCGCACTGCAACTATTAGCGCTGCCACAGTCTGGTCTAACTCGGCAGATTTAAGGACCATAATCGCCACCTGTTCAAAACATGCAAATATTAGAACTACACTTGCTTAAACAAAAAGATGAGAAATGCAAAGTAACTTACATGCGCGATTCCGTATTGTTGTAGCCATTCGGAGGTATTGACCAACGGCTCCACAACAGATTGAATCTTTGCGTAATTGTCTTGAGCTACATTCAAGGCCGTTTGGTTGACCTTGCGCGCCTCTTCCGTAGACTCAAATTTGGACCTTTCAGCTTCTAGATCAACCTCAAGAGATTTGGGGTTTCTCTTGTGACTCGCGCAGACAGAATTCAAAATGGCGAACCCTAACCATGCCTAGAGGGATAAGCTGCGAAACGTGAAGGTGATAATACAACAACTGCGTTCCAAAAAAATGGTAGCAGGTAACCGAAAGTTACCCTCCCCGAAGAAGTCAGCAAAAAGGATGATATACCCCGATGGTGCATTGGCGGCGGTTTGGCCCTTGGCCGGATACCGAGCATCCCACTCGGCAGCAAATTGATGACCTAGAACCACTTGTTCGGACAACGCCTCCTCCCACTTTAACGGCGGCATGCTACCGCTAACTTCTTCACATCGTCGCCACGTTCAGACATGTTGAAATATAGCAGCAACAAAGAAATTTGAGAAAGGGATGAAGAATTTCTTGAAGATTTCTGAGAATCTTGATGAGCACTTGCAGATATTCAAAATGTTCTTCAGGTTGTGAAGACTTGAGAGAAAAAAGGAGAGAGAATTTAAGAGAAGGTAATGAACCGCCATCTCTCCTCCCTTATTTATACCCATCGCAATTAATGCGATGGGTAACTGTGCCGAACAAGTGGGGCGCATCACCAATAAAGGAACGACACGTCAAGCGGCAAAACTGGGGTGACGGTTAGCACGTGCACGGGTCCTCACTCGCCTGACACCAGATGAAACGACAATGTTAACACAGTGACGCCATGCCGCCTACAGTATCAGCAGTCCCATCAAACGTCGCCTTTGCCACCAACCTGTCAGCAGATGCTCTTTTTCAAATTTCAAAATTTTCCCGCGCAAATATCAGAATAACTTCACAAGTAAGCTACATAGCTGCACCGCCGAAGTCTCACTTCAATTCGCGCGCGCCAACTTTTCTAGCACACTTGTCATTTTCCTTCAAACATAGGATTAAAGCGCAAACACTCAACTTTTATTTCTAGTCCAGAGCACCAAACACTTGCCTCGCGCATGGAAGCAACACGGGACTGGGGGACTTGAAGGGGTATCGTCCCAAATCCTGCGCCGACCAAACGAGTTAGCCCCAGTCGCGCGCAAGACCATACTCAAGATAAGCCTTAATGACGACTTCTCGGACCTTGCTCCGTCTACATAGATGTTTCTTGAGTGACGCGCGAGGTCAGGACTAAGGCAAGAGCAATTCTTATACTTAGTCTTGTAGAAAAGGATAACTATTCCAACCTTGCGCCTTCCACACAGTTGTTTCAAAGGTTGCACGCAAGATCAGGAGGAAGATGAAACCATCTCCAACACTTAGTCCTTTGAAGAAAGAAGTCTGGTTTCTGTGACCTTGCGCCAACTACATAGATGGCTCTTAAGTCGTGCGATAGAAAGAAGCACAGGACAACACCGAACAAGTACAAAGGTACACGTGATGGAGCTGTGGGCCAATAGGCGCTCAACAGACTGTATTGGATCACGCTGCATGATGAGCAATCGTGCAGGGATAAGAAGTACACAAGGACATGTACGTGGCACCAATCAGCTTGCGCCGACCACTGTCTCACGTTCTCTACTAAACTACTGATGACAGGTAAGACAACAAGAAAAACTGTCAGGACACATGGATCCATTCACCTTGCGCCAACTGCCCTCTCGCCGAGTAACACTAACGGTCCTGTTAGAGGAGGCAGAATGGATATTCCTTGTTGTCGACCTCAGGCCCAAGGCCCATCAGCCCAACTCCTTCACGAATCACCTCGACTATAAATAGAGGACTTCACCTCCAGGTTCAATGATCGCTTTCTTGCTCTCTCACTTTATACACACATTGTTATCCTCAAAGCTGATACTTATTCTCACGCCGGAGGGTGGTTACAAGGAGAACCCCCTATTCTCCTCCTTGTAACGAGCTTACAATGTCTTGCTGGTTTTGAAGGATCTTCGTAGTAGATGACGAGACGAAAGAAGATTAACCTTTATTTGTCGAGGCATAAACCACAAACTAAACTCTGTTTTGTATTGTGTTTCTTCATTGGCGCCCACACCGATTTTTCACAATCACTTTTCATCTTCTTTCTGAGCTAATATTCTAATTCAATGGTTGATCAGAGTACTCCGTTTCTGACTTTCGGCACAAACTCTCAAATAGGGGTGGTAGCGAACAACACGCACGTCCAAAACCAATCTATTGACGAGTATGCTGATGGAGATTACACATAAGCTGGAGTTATCCGTGTAAGTGGTACTCGTACCACCCAAACGTTGACTCCAACAATTCACGTAGCTGTCCTTCAGCCCCCACAATGTCAGGGTTACTAGAGGGAGGATCCATGTGTCTTGGTTTGCAAAACGCAAGGCGACTTTGAGCCTCATTTACGCACAACTGTGAGTGCAACAAGGGCAAGCACAAACTTAAACACAACAAACTCCAATGGTGGCACCGATGCCTAGACAACTGAATTATGAAACGCCGCATCAAGAGCGCGCACAAAGACAACACGTCAACAAACCACTGTCACCAAGAAGGCAGAGTGCTCACACCGTGCGTGACAATCACAATGATTCAGAAAGTTATTTCTACATGCTTACTGAATCTAGACAGCGTACTCCGATCAGTAGCCGGCTTGGGTTGCGCACATTCTGAACGCTAAGTGAAACATTAATACTAACGAATCTAATATAACTTACCGGCAAGAGGCTACGTCAGTCTTCAACCGCCTTCCCAAACATCATGAAGCTTACAAGCCAAAGACGCGCACAGCGTGCAAAGAGTTGGCAGAACAAGATTTCAGCCTTATTTAAAGACTAGCGCCAGCAGCTGAACACTCCAAGTTCACTCAGAACATCGCTCTTGCTCCATTGGAGAAAGCTAAACTTCCACAAGCTGTGAGTAAGTTTAACGGATTAACCGATCTAGATGACCACATGCAACTGTTCACAAGCGTTGGCTTGGTGAGGGGATGGACCATGCCTATGTGGTACCATCTGTTTGTACAAACCCTCACATGAGCTGCTCGCGCATGGTTCGACAGCCTCCCTATAGGAAAGATAAAATCATGGCCAGATTTTCAAGAGAAGTTCCTCGCACACTTTAGTTAACAGAGGCGGTACAAGTGTGACACGTCAGAGATTATGAACATTTGGAGGCGCGACAACGAGGGTTTGGAAGATTCCATCACTCGCTTCAACAAGGAGTTTCTAGAAATCGGTAATGTGAGGGAAGATCTCATGCGTGCTCATTACAAGAAAGCCATCTGGTGTGATAGTCTAATCAGAACTATCATAGGCAAAGTTGAAATGCCGGAAGAGTGGGACAAACTGATGGCAGTAACTAAGATCCTTGCGCAAACTGAAGAGTCACTGACTGGAGGCAGCTCTAGCCATTACTCAGATGACCAATACACTCGAACCAATGCGCACGAGTCAAGCAGGCGTAATAGGAAGAACAAAGGCTCCAGCTAAAAGTCGATCCAGCCCGGCGGTTATGATGAAAGACCCCGTTACGACGACAGGTTTAGATACCATGAAGATGCTCGCGCAAAAATCAACTAGATTGGATACAAGAAAGCGATAAAGAATGAGAACATGAAGAAACATGGAATTACCGTCGGGATGATTGGAACCGCTTTCTCTTAAAGGATGGAGAATCACACATTGTTCTTTCTCTTGATCCTGGATCTGCAATGGAGAAGAGAGAAAAGTGGGGATGTAGAGACGAAAGTGGGGATGTAGAGACGACTGGTAGAGGAAGAATCCCCTATTTCCAGCTACAAAAAGTGTGTTTGCCTCATATATCTTGGCTAATAAAGAGGTGAAGACCTCCTTATATAGAAGACATGGGCAACCCTAACCTCAATGGACCAGGCCCAGTTAGGGGTTGTCTCTACAAGCCCACAGCCTGGTGTAATGTAAACTACAACGCGCTAGGTTTCGCGGGTTAGTACGCAATAATAATAAATATTGTAATAAAAGGCAATAAGTAATGGAAATGTCCGATCATTCGGGTCGGGTCCAATACCATACCCCATCAGAAGGCGAAGTTGTTGTCCTTTTTCGATCGGGTCACTTTGATAAAATTGGTTTTAAGTAGACTACCAAACTACCACATGTCACTATAAGGCACTAGTGTCGGTAATTAAAATGTTGGAAGGCATCAGAAGAATTTTTTTGTAGGAGGATGTAGCGGTGCCAAGAAGATCAATTGAGTGAAATGGGAGAAAATATTGGCTTCTAAAAAACCGGGGGGGGGGGGGGGGGGGGGGGGGGGGGGGGGGGGGACTTGGTGTGGGTAGTATAAAAGATCTAAATTTGGCATCATTTGACTAAAATAAAACCGGGAACAATCATGGGTTAAAACCATACAAGCAAAACATCACAATACTAGAGAGTAGTGTCAATGGTACCGATAAAAAGGCGTTTGGAGGAATATGGAAAACTATAGTTGGAAATTGGAATAGATAGGGAATTTCGAAACTATGGAATTGAAGTGAAAAGTCAATTAGTAAGCAATGTGGGAACGAGTGAAAGTACTCTGTTCTGGATCGATACATAGATTGATGGAGGGAGCCTAGATGATAGATTCCCTAGAATTTTTTAGTTGGCGAAGTACAAAGGCTAAAAAATTATAGATTGCTACAACGAATGTAACGGAGCCAAACTTTGGGTCTGGGACTGGATCGGAGCTCTAGAAGAAAAAGAAGAAATCGAGGAGCTAAACGGCCTTCTTTCGTAGCAGAAGATGTCGAATCGCCGTGACCTATGGATATGGAAAAACATCAAAGACTTAAGACTTCACGGTTAAGGACCTTCGAAAATATTCAGCAACACAATTAGATCTTAATACCAGGCAAGCGACTACTGGGGAACAACCTGGTTATACCCCAGGTTAGTATGTTCGTGTGGACGCATGGGAAGGCAAAATCCCAGCCGCCTCAGCGCTAGCAAACAGGGGCATGACCGTTCAAGACACCACATGTGTGATGTGTGGTGGCGCTGAAGAAAGCTCATAACACCTTCTGATCTGCTGTACGATTGCAAAGAACATCTGGAAGCAAATTTTATGGTGGATGAAGATTCCCTTAAGTCAGCAAACTGATTCGGTGAAAGATACGTTAAGACGCGTAGGCACTTACATGTGGTATATCCACAAACTATATGGGGTATTTAGTTAGCAGAACGAGAAGAAGTTGAAGGGAAAGAGAATTGGCACTTACAAAGTGGTCAAAGAGATAAAAAGAGAAAACATTTGAATGAATATCTAACCGATCAAATTTACAAGGCATAAACGTGGAGCGATTGGAGAATTTTCATTTTAAATGTTTAAATGTATCATGTACTCTATATATGTTTTGTAATACATCCAATGTAGCACCTTGTTGTATTGTATTTGTTTTTGGTTTTAATAAAGATTGCTCGGGTACCTTTAAAAAAAAGTAAATCTGGCTCAAACTAGTCTCAACTTACAAGCATAATATAAGTCATGAGTTATTTAAGAAAGTGTATTTTAGAAGTTATTGATTTATGTGGATTACTTTTTGAGGTGATTTTATCTATTTTGTTTACGACGTGCATTTATTAGGTGAATACATAATTTACTCCTCTCCTCATTTTCCTCTTTTATGTCGACTTCATAGTTAACAACATTACCTGGCTAGCCGCCTCGATAGAGTTGAGTTACACCTCCTTTTTTGAAGTTTGCTAATTCTTGTTTAACCACAAACGTTTTATTATTTTTCTAATTCCACCACCAAGGTTTTAACTCATAGTAATCTACACTAGGCCTGTCAATGGATTGGATATTGATTCATATCCAATTCGATCCGATTCATTTAAATCATTTATTGGATCATAAAACATATCCACTAATCCATTAATTAATCTAATAGATCGATCATTTATCCAATTAATTAAAATGGATCGTTCCATTACCAAGAGAATGTATGGTTTACTAAATGGACATGTCTAAATGGCAGGCCTCTTACTTACCCATTCGATCCATCCCAGTTGAACGATACTCTCCCTCATCATCACACGTTCTCTCTCTCTCTCTCTCTCAATCCCTCTCTCCTTTGGTTTACACGTCACACTTCTGGTTCATCTATTACAAATCATCAACGAATAAATTTCAACTCATTCATAGATTAACACACAAATCAAGCAAAAGTTCTTCAGGTGAACTCTTAATCTCTCAATTTCAATTTCTAGGGTTTCGCTTTGTTCGTAATCGCTGTTAAACTTGTTCTATTGATCTATGTGGCTTACAACTCAACCCTATCTTTCAATTTCAGGTCATCATTATCATACAGATCGCTTTTAAAATCGAAGAAATAATCCATCATTCCACTTGTTTACACTAGGAAATTCAGGTCTTAAATCAACGCTACCGCTGCTCAATCTAACTTTTTTAGAGGTATTTCATGAACTCAGTTTCAATTTCTGTTAGAATTATGTTGTTAGTAGTATCCGATTGTATACGCTAAATTATGAAATTATTATGTAAATTGACTGTATAGGGTAGATTTTTGTAACATAAAGAGAGATGTGAATAATTGCTATCAATCATGTGCCACATTATGAATACATAAATTTAAACATTTGAGTGATGGCTTAATAATTTTATCAGCTATATGACTTTAATTTAGGGAACATTTGAGTGATGACTTAACAATTTTATCATGTGCCAAACTGAACTAGTAAAAAACCGGTCAAAGAAGTCAACAAATGACTTTTTTGTGAGACACGAAATGGAAAATCACTTTTTTTGTGCACCAGTTTAGCATTTCATAATAAAATGCTGGTATTAGTATATGCTATCTAGATTGCATATTGTCACACCTCGGATTTCCAACCCGAAATTCAAACATCGGTGGGCCCGGGTAGGGAGTATCGTGAAGTAAGTTGATAACATCATTGTCAATTAAACATAGCACAGCGGAAGTCTTGGAGTAAAATTACTATTACAAACCGAATATTAAAAAATACAAAATAATATACAAGCTTGTAATAGAAGATCCGCAGGCGGATCATAAAATGTACAAAAAAGAATATAAAACAGACTTTAGGGCAGATTTAAGGATTTGCAAGATCCTCTTATTCACTACGAGCAGCTTCCGGCCTATTTCGTATTGTACCTGCAGTTAGCCTTTGGACGATACGTCAGCTTTTGCTGGTAAATACACCCAACTGACTCATTTTGAAAAATTTTAAATGGTTTTTAAGTGCAAAACGGCACAAAATCTTTTATTAACTTGGGAAAGTTGACCTTGCAACCTTTTGTCAGATTCACATGTTTGTCAATACATACAGGGCTCAGTACAGAAACCGAGACATGATTAAATACACACCAGTTAGAACTCACGAAGGAGTTATCCCCAACGTCTTGGGTAATTTGCATATGAGCGTCTGTCAGGTGTATGCCTACACCCCGCGCTAAGGTCGTGGCCAATAACTAATGTATTGAGCCGAGGATATCCAAGACACGGTAATTTAACCCCCGATGTTTAAGTTATCAAACAAAACTGATTAAAACGGAATATGCGGGTTTACTAGCCACAAACGGGCACTCGATTAACCCCATTTCGGACCAAGCGGTAATAATTTACCGTATCCCAAGCCCATATAGGGAAAATAAGTCGAGAGTATTTACCTGAGCTAGTCTTCTTCTTTTACTTTTAAATAAATCAGCCATATACAAAAGTACCAAGTGCAGATTGCATTTACCGGCAAGGTTCTAGTCTGGATTATGGTATAAGCTAACCAATTATGGTATAAGCTAGCCAATTATGGCATAAGCTAGCCAATTAAATACTAACGGTCTATGTTGGTTGCTCCTTTTAGCTAGGAACTTCCAGAGGAGGGAGAAGAGTATGTTCTTACATGTTCTAACAATTAAATACTAACTGCAATTGACGAGCCGAATATGTTCTTACATGTTCTAATAATTATTACCAACTTGTTTAAGTGTCAAAACAGGTTTCATAACATATATAAGATCATTTTATGATTTCTTCGAAAAATGGCATGTTTGACTTTTTAATATCATAACTTTGACCCGTCAATTGGTCTAGCAAACGTGATCATCATGAGGTGCCCTTTATAGGGACTAACACCTACCTTATTATGATCACTTAGCCATGTTCATTTTAAACAATGGCTGGACCATAATGGTCTTAACCGAAAGTCAAAGTGTTTTCCGAAAAACGCTTGACTTTTGGCTATAAAAGCCTATAAACGAAAATGCACAAAGGAGGAACACTTACCAGCGATTCCTAATGTGCAAAAGGACTATGTTTGATGCTCCTTTTAGCTAGGAACTTCCAGATGAGAGAGAAGAGTGTGAATAAGAAAGGTGCAAGTTCAAATGGTGAACTTGATCACCTATTTATAGTTGGATAACTCAAAGGAGGTGAAGCCAAGTGTTTAGGGGTGTAAGAAGAAGCTTACAAGGGTCCGAAAACGTGGCATAACAGATTACAAGTCCGTAGTTTCAAATTAATGGTTTTGTGGAGTTTTGCTTGGCTGCCAAACAAACTTTCTACAGCAGAGCCTTTCTCGCGCCTTGCGAGAGACCCAGGCCTGGTCTCTCGTGACCCGCGACCGCCCCTTGGCCAGTTTCAAAATTTGACATTTTTAACCCCTTAACTTATTGAAGCTTCTAAAAACCTTTTTAAACACCTTTTTGGGCACTTTTAGCCCTCCGTAGCCAATACTTGGCATACCCGGGATTATGCCCGGACATTGTCGAGCTCTCGGTTCGTTAAAAGGTCACTCAGAGGTAAGAATTAACATGTTGACACTTTTAGTCCCTCCAATATCCAACTTTCAAATATTATTGGATTTAATCACTCTCGTCCGACAAACAGGACATATGAGAGTTAGGACTACGTAAAGGATCACTCAGAGGCTCAGTATAAGCATGTTGACTCCGATGTCACTCAGAGGCTAGGCATGTTGACACAACTGTCACGCAGAGGTCGGGTTTAAACATAACAACACTAATGGTCGTTCAGAGGCTACGTTTTTATGCATAACGACACTAATGGTCATTCAGAGGCTACGTTTTTTATGCATGACGACACTAATGGTCGTTCAGAGGCTAGGTTTATGAATGTTGACATCAGAAAGTCATTCAGAGGCTCAATTTGAGCATGTTGTCACTTTTAGTCCATATTAGTCTTTAACAGACTATATTTAAAATTACAACACGTGTCACTATACTATTGGACACGATTTTACAGGGTGTTACATACTCACCCATTAAAAGAAATCTCGACCTCGAGGTTTAATTCAAAAAGATGGGGGTACTTTTGTCGAGTGGACTCAACCTCCCATGTATACTCGGGACCTCTAAAGGCGTCCCACTTAACCTTTACTATAGGTATCAACTTTTTTTCGGAGCTTCTTAACCTGTCGATCCTCGATCGAAATTGGTTTCTCAATAAACCTCAGGTTTTCATCAATTTGTACATCCTCGTGCGACATTGCTAGCGACTCATTGGCTAGACATTTATTAAGGTTAGATATGTGGAATACGTCATGAATTCCACTAAGCTCCTCTGGTAACCTGACCTTATAAGCTACAGTGCCGCCACGTTCGATTATCTCGAAGAGTCCTATATATCTTGGGATTAACTTGCCCTTCTTTCCAAAACGCATCACACCTTTCCAGGGTGATACTTTCAGCATGACTTTGTCCCCTACTTGGAACTGAAGAGGTTTACGCCTCTTGTCAGCATAGCTCTTTTGCCTATCTCTAGCAGCTTTGAGACGATCACGGATTTGCACAATCTTTTCTGTGGTCTCCAGGACAATCTCAGGTCCTGATAGTTGGGCTTCCCCAACTTCTGCCCAACATACGGGCGTTCTACATTTTCTCCCATACAAGGCCTCAAAGGAGCAGCCTTGATGCTTGTATGATAGCTATTATTGTAAGAGAATTCTATTAGGGGTAAGTGGTCATCCCAACTTTCACCTATATCAATCACACATGCCCTAAGCATGTCTTACAGTGTCTGGATAGTACGCTCACTTTGACCATCAGTTTGTGGATGGTAAGCCGTACTAAAGTTTAATCGTGTGCCTAAAGATTGTTGGAAACTTTTACAAACGTGAGATGCGTATCTAGTATCCCTATCAGATACAATAGATACCGGTACACCGTGTAGGGACACAATCTTGTCCACATACAACTTAGCCAATTTATCTGAATTATACTTTTCCTTTATTGGGAAGAAGTGTACTGACTTAGTCAGCCTATCCACTATGACCCAAATATTGTCATTACCACTTCTGGTCTTTGGTAACTTGGTATCTATCACACCCCGACCCGCAGCGGAATAAGAGTCGGGGCATAATTGGGTTATCACCAAAGCTCATGATGTTTACTAATATGTTTCATATTTATTAAATTCAAATTACATTTCAAAATTTCAAGTCAAATTCATACAATACAAGGAAAGGAAAAATTAACTAAAACAATCCATAATCTAAACTGGTTTATTCTTCTAAGCCGCCCTATATGTTTCTTGCTTCAACTTGATCACCTGTATCATGTGTAAAAATGGGAAATTTTGTGTCACACCCCGACCCGCAGCGGAAAAAGGTGATCGGGGCATGATTGGGTTATCATCAAAGCTCATGACATTTATTTTAACGTTTCATATTCATTAATACACTTTAATGGGAAATTACAATCAATATTACATCATGTCCTAAACATCAATCTAGGCTTCATTGTTTTCTTCTAAGGCATTTCCTATGTTTTCCTTGCTTCATCCTGTTCACCTGTATCATGCGTAAAAATGGTTTTTGGATCAACAAAAAGTTGGCGAGTGAATCCTATGAAAAACATTTGAACAAGTTTATTTAATTGGTTATAAAATAAAGTGCACAACCACACATGAGTAAAAATAGATGTAAACTTATTCACCAATCAATTAACATTAAATAATGCACACATGAACAATAATGGATAGTTTTGAGGCACGCGTTGCTCAACTCGTCTCTCACGAGGAACTGAAGGGCCTAATGAATGATTTGCATATAATTAACAATATGAAATACATAACTACAAACAATATAAACAATCTAATACACACACGAACAATAATGGGTTTGTTTTGAGGCACGCGTTGCTCAACTCATCTCCCACGAGGAAACTGATGGACCTAATGAATGATTTGCATATAATTGACAATATGAAATACACAACTACAAACAATATATACAATCTAAGTTTAGATCACAATATGGTATGGCACCAGTTTAAATAAACGAGTTAATTTTGGTGACACATGACACACCCCAAAACGTGTAATTAAAAAGGGGAGTTGTAAGATTCACTCACATTGGGTGCGTTCGGTTGATGATGTTGAATACGCACGAAGTTGGATTTAACCACGAGTGAAACTAACCTAGATAATAACATAATGGTTTGGTAAATAATGGGATTTTATTAATCCATTTTAGTACGATTGTTGGGTGTATTTTTGTGAGTTTAAGGCTATTTTCTAACCGTAAAAATGTTATTTTTAAGTATTTTTAATTGATTTTTAATTAAAATAAATAAATAAAAATAAATAAAAATAATAAAAAAATGTTGACTTTTTTGACCGTTGACCGTTGACTATTGACTTTGACTGTTGACCGGTTCATATGTGTAATTGTGTGCGCTGGGTGAGGCTCGAACCCGAGACCTCCCGTACGCGTGCACGCAGCTCTACCAACTGAGCTACGTGTCTAACCCGAAATATTTATGTTTTTAATTATATTTATATATTAATTGAATTAAACAGAAAATCATTTATTTTTAAAAACGATTTTAATCTAACAACTCGGTGCGCTCCACAGGTCTCGAACCCGGGACCTGTGGGTTGAGTTAACACACAGTCCACCGCTGGACTGTGTGTCTAACTTGTTAAATAAACTGATTTTTATTATACTTATATACAAACTAAATATTTTCATTTCTGTCTTAAATAAAAAATTTGATAATTGTCCGGACCGGTGCGGTAGTCCGGACTCGAACTCGTGACGTTTGGTTAAACATTCACACAGTCCACCACTGGACTGTGTGTCTATCTTGGTTATTATTCCGGTTTTTATTAAACTTAACATCTTACGCAGTGACTCCGGTTCGGTTAAAAAAAGGAACGTTTTTATTAGGGCGAAGGTGCGTGGGACAAGATTCGAACTCGAGACGTAAGCGTGTTTAATGTGCACACAGTCCACCGCTGGACTGTGTGTCTAACCCGAGTTATATCTTGATTTAAATTATACTTGTATATTACGAATCTTCGTCTTCTTCGTCAGACTTAACCAGAAACGGAAGTCCGACTGGTTCGAAGATTTAATCAAGTTCGTTAGTGTGTTTCAGTTAATTACAGGTGAGATAAATAAAAAGAATGAAAGATTAAGTGTAAGGTATACCGAACTGGACTCCTCTGTTTCTCCGGCAGAACTCCGGTGACAGCAAAAGATTCTGGCGACCTGTGTCTTGCGGCAGAGGGTCTTCAACGAGCTTGAGATGAATGTGGGTGGCTTCGGTATGAGTTCTGAGTGTTCAGTGTTTAGAGTGAGGCACAGAAGTGAAAGGTTCGGTTTTCCGGCGAGTTGCAGAAGATTTCCGGCGAATGGAATTACGTCGAGAAAGGGTGCGGTTTTGAGCGAAAAGGCTACCAGTGGATTGTGGGTGAATTTATAGGGAGGAACCGAGATGTATAGAGTCGGATTTCAGACTTGATTTAAAGTCATTACGTTTTCCGGCGGTTATGACTTGCGTCGCGGGTTCAGACGTCGGTTATAACCGATGTCATAGTTAAAGTTTACGTTAAAACTGAAGAAACCGTCGAATCTTGGCGTGATAGTCGGGATTTCCGACGACTGCAAATAGGCACGTCGGTTTTGAAATTGAGATTCATTTTATTAATTAATTGTATCTAATAATTAACAAGAAACATAAGTGGCGCAGTGGTTTGATAGATGAGTGTTAAGGCTGTTTGAATCGCTGGCTGACCCGGGTTCGAAACCCGGCAGCAGCTTTTTATTTTTATTTCATTATTTTTAACAGTTTTTCAAAAACAAATTATATATTCCAATATACTTATTAATTATGTATCGTTTAAAATTAATTTGGGCATTAAATAGGCAACGAAATTTTTTAACTGATTGTTCGGTAAATAAACGGAGCGGGTTTGATAAAATCCGGTTTTTGACGGATGTTACATTTTGGGTCAACAAAAGTTGGCGAGTGAACCTTGTTAAAAACATTTGTTATTGATTCATTATTGTAATTAATTTAGGAAAATTGTGCAATAATCATATATGAACAAATGTATGTAAACATAACGATCACAAACCACCTTGCTTAAGCATGAAATAAGAATAACAATGTATATGTTGGCAACGTCCCGTTCACGCTCATAGGTAATGGGGAACGGACGGCCTATGCTAATGTATGTGAGATCAAGGCTCAATCAAACGGAGCCGATCTTATGTTGGCAACGCCTGGTTCACGCTCATAGGTAATGGGGAACAGCTCACGCTCATAGGTAATGGGGAGCGGCGGCCTATGAAATGTATGTACTGAAAATGATAAATTAAATCTACACTTCAATCACACAAACAACTGATACACATTGAATACACATTTGATCATGAACATGATGGATGCACAAGTGTTTAATTATAATAAATAAATAGCGACACATGATACACCCCAAAATGTGATTAAAACGGGGAATTGGTAGAGATTCACTCACCTTGGGTGCGCTTGTTTGAAGGTGTTGGATGCGCATGAGTTTAGAGGATTGATCGACGAGAGATAACTAACCTAATTAATAACGAAAAGGTACGGTAAGTATGTGGATTTTATAACTATTTTAATAGGATTTTTGGATATATTTTTGTGAGTGTAAGGCTACTTTCTAACTTTAAAAACGTTATTTTTAAGTATTTTTAATTGATTTTTAAAGTAAATAAATAAATAAAAATAATAAAAAAAAATGTTGACTTTTTGACTTTGACCGTTGACCGTTGACAATGACTGTTGACCGTTGACCGGTTCGGTCGGTTATATTGTTGCACTGAGTGAGGTTCGAACCGGTGACCTCCCGTACGCGTGCACGCAGCTCTACCAACTGAGCTACGTGTCTAACCCGAAATAATTATGTTTTTAATTATACTTATATACTATTTAATTTAATCCGAAAATCATTTATTTTTAAAAAGGATTTTAAATGTATCGAGCTGACCACAGGTCTCGAACCCGGGACCTGTGGGTTAACGTGCACACAGTCCACCGCTGGACTGTGTGTCTAACCTGGTTAATAATCCGGTTTTTATTATACTTAACATGATTTTGTGAGTTAACCCGGTTCAGTTAAAAAGGCATTTTTATTTCAAGAGAGTAAGGTTGGGACAAGAATCGAACTCGCGTCGTATGTGTATTTGTTTGCACACAGTCCACCGCTGGACTGTGTGTCTAACCCGTTCATAAAACTGATTTTAATTAATCTTATATTATAACCCGTCTTCGTCTTCTTCATTAAACTTTACCCAGAAAACAAAGTCCGACTGTTTTGACTGATTTATGTCTAATTTGATTTTCAAACATTATAAGTAATTGAAAGTAATGAGTGGAGAGAGTTTGGGGCAAAGGACGTACCGATCAGTGTCTTTCACAGAACTCCGGCAAAGATTCGTCGGCGCGGTTTGTGAACTTCGGCTGTTAGAATCAATTAACAGTTCTGTTCGATTAGTTATGAAATTGAGGTACTTAAACAAGGATTAACAGGAGTTTGAAGGGTTATACCGATTCGCAGCGCGATATCAGAAATTTCAGAGGTTTTCCGGCGAGAGCTGAATATTCCGGCTACGTCGTCTAGGATTGATTCTGATGGTGGATTTGTGTTAGTAATAGTCTAACAATTGATTGAAACAGAAAGAGTCGAGGGAATTACCGTGTGGATGTGAGTCTCGGTTTTCCGGCGAAAGTCCGGTGATGGCAGGATATTTCCGGCGAGTGAATTTTCGTCGAGAAAAGGTGCGATTTTGAGCGAAAAGGCTATCAGTGAATTGTGGGTGAATTTATAGGGAAAAATCGAGACGCATGGAGTCTGATTTCAGTCTCGATTCATGGTCAGCCGTTCTCCGGCGGTTACGACTGATGTCGCGGGTTCAGACATCGGTTATAACCGACGTTGAGGTAAATTCTTCGGTTATATTAGAAGAAACCATCGATTATCGGCGAAATCGTCGGGATTTCCGATTACTGCAATTGGGCGCGATTTTGACTGGATTTGACTTCCGTGTTTTATTATTTGAATTAATTGTTTCGATATGATATCAAATAACTAAAGTGGCGGAGTGGTTGGATGAGTGAATGTTAAGACTTGTGGATTTCCGGCTGACCCGGGTTCGACTCCCGGCAGCTGGTTTTTCTTTTTAATTAATTTTCTTTTACTTTTTAACAATTATAATTTATATCTTCTAATTTTTTATTAATTATGTATCGTTTAAAATTAAAATAAGTCATAAATAAACAACAAAAGTTTAAAACTGATTGTTCGGTTAATAAACGAAGCGGGTTTTGAAAACCCGTTTTTCGACGGATGTTACAGTTACCATTTCCCATTTCCAAGTGAGAATTTCAAGTTGTTGTAGAAGTCCTGACGGCTTCTAATGTTCAGCCTTAACTTGTGAACACGTCAGACACTTAGCTACATAAGTGGCTATGGATTTCTTCAAACCCATCCACCAATAATTTTTCTTTAGATCTTGATACATTTTGTCACCTCCAGGGTGAACTGAGTATCTCGAATTGTGCGCTTCTTGGAGGATTAGATCTCTAAGTCCTCCAAAGATTGGAACCCAAATTCTATCATTAAATCTTAGGATTCCATCCTTTCCAGGCGTTAATTGATCAACAGTTTTACCTAATCCCTCATTAGGAATATTAGCCTCTAATAAGGCTTGCTTTTGTGCATCTAAAAGCTTTTCACTTAAGCTATTTCTGAGCTCAATGCTCTTGGCGTTAATCCTAATAGGTTTAACCCGTTCCTTGCGACTTAAGGCATCGGCAACTACATTTGCTTTACCTGGATGGTAGCGAATCTCGCAATCATAGTCATTAAGCGTTTCCATCCATCGTCGTTGTCGCATGTTCAATTCCTTTTGATTGAACAAATGTTGGAGACTTTTATGGTTCGTGTATATAATACACTTTGTGCCATACAAGTAGTGTCTCCACAATTTTAGTGCAAATACAACGGCACCCAGCTCCAAATCATGGGTGGTGCAATTCTTTTCGTGCATCTTTAACTGTCGTGATGTATAGGCAATCACTTTGCCTTTTTGCATTAGCACACAGCCCATGCTAGTGTGCCATCAGAGTAGACTACAAATCCCTCAATACCCTCAGGTAAAGATAATACAGGAGCATTGCTCAACTTGTGTTTAAGAACCTCAAAAGATTCTTGTTGCTTTGGACCCCAATTGTACTTAACATTCTTACGGGTCAAGGAAGTTAAAGGAGTGGCTATTCTTGAAAAGTTCTCAATGAACTTTCTATAGTAACCAGCCAATCCTAAGAAACTACGAATCTCTGTTGGGGTCTTGGGTACTTCCCAATTTATTATCGCCTCAATTTTGGCGGGATCCACTTGTATACCACGCTCACTTACCATGTGTCCAAGAAATTGGACCTCTCTGAGCCAAAACTCACACTTAGAGAATTTCGCATAAAGTTTCTCTTGTGTTAAAAGTTCTAGGATGCACCTAAGATGTTTCTCGTGATCAGCTTGATTACGAGAATAAATAAGTATGTCGTCTATGAAGACAATGACAAACTTATCCAAATATGGTTTGCAGACTATATTCATGAGATCCATGAATGTTGCAGGTGCATTTGTGAGCCCAAAAGGCATCACCAAAAATTCAAAATGACCATAGCGGGTCCTGAAGGCTGTCTTAGGAACATCTTCACTTCTAACCTTCAGTTGATGATATCCTGATCTCAAATCTATCTTAGAAAAGTAAATAGCCCCTTGAAGTTGGTCGAATAAATCATTGATCTTAGGCAGAGGATATCTATTCTTAATTGTTAGCTTGTTCAGCTCCCGGTAGTCGATGCACATCCGCATTGATCCGTCTTTCTTCTTAACGAAGAGGATTGGAGCTCCCCAAGGCGAGGAACTAGGTTGAATAAATCCTTTCTCCAAGAGTTCATCCAATTGAACTCTTAACTCATTCATTTCGGTTGGAGCTAGTCTATATGGAGCTCTAGCTACGGGCTCTGATCTTGGTATGATGTCAATTCTGAACTTCACTTGCCTATCCGGAGGTAGGCCTGGTAATTCTTTAGGGAAAACATCGGGATACTCCGAGATAACTGGTTGATCTTCAAGGTTCGACTTAGGTTCATTTATGGTGACTTGTGCCACGTAGATGACACAACCTCTCCTCAAACACTTGGATGCCTTAAATAACGACACCTTGTCTGGCAGTCCATAGTGTGAGTCTCCGGGGATGGTGATCATTTCACCAGATGGGGTTTTAATTTCGATGACCTTTTTATCGCAGGCAATACGGGCTTGGTTATAAGATAACCAATCCATACCTAAGACAAAATCGAACCCCACCAATTTCATTGGCAAAAGAGAGATAGGGATGGAATGATTCTTAATGGATATAGAGCATCCATCAAGAATGGAAGAAGCAATTTCTAAGGTTCCATCAGCGAGTTCTATCTCATGAATTTTGTCTAGAGTTCTTATGGGCAGGTTTAATAGTTTCCTAAACTTATGATCAACAAAAGATCTATCTGCACCCGAATCAAAAAGAACTCTAGCATAAATATCATTAACGGGGAAAGTACCTGTTATGACGTTATTGTCATTAACAGCTTCCTTAGCACTCAGTCGAAAAGCGCGTGCATTCCCCTTCTTGGCCTCTCCAGGCTTCAGATTATTATTCTTTGAATTCTTAGGGCAGTTAGTCGCAATGTGCCTTTTTCATTGCAGATATAACATACAACATCCTTAAGATCTTTACAATCTAGGGTCTTATGCCCTCTCCTTTTACAAATACCACAAGGTCTAGCTTGTGAATCAGAATAACACTGTCCCCAGTGTCTGCGGTTGCAAGTCTTGCAAAATGGCATCACAGCCGACTTGCCTTGGTTCCCCTTGAACCCGAATCTCCCTTTATTTTTCTTATTAAACTTATGGGAGTTGTCATCTTCTCTCTTTCGTTTTCCCGTCAGTATCAGTCTTAACTGACTTTTGCCTTACTAGATCAAGGGTAAGGGAGAGAGATAGGTCAACAGCAGACCTATAGGTAGTAGGCTGAGCAACCTTTACCATGCCCTTTATCTCGGGCGCTAATCCATTGATAAAACGCGCAGTGCGTTTGGATTCAGGGGTGATTAGGTAGGATACTAACCTAGATAGGGAATTGAAATCGGAAACATATTTCCGACAATCTAGGTTTTTCATGGAAAGAGACAAGAAATCTGTCTCTATTTTCTCCACCTCATGGGATGGGCAATAGGTTTCCTTAATAAGGTCCATAAACTTAGACAATCCCAGATTATACAGGTATACTTTACCTGTGGACTGAATCATGGCTTTCCACCAAGTTAGGGCATCGCCCTTGAAGGATTGTGATACATACTTGACCACATCCTTTTCAGCACAGCCGCTGATGTCTACGATGGTCTCCATCTCGTCCATCCACTTTAGGGCTTCTACAGCTCCTTTTTCCCCATTAAAGTCTTGGGGTTTACAGGAGACAAAGTACTTGTAGGTGCATCCGTCCTTAGAAGAATGGGACCTATCAGCATAGTCTATGCTCTTAGGTTCACTCTTCGCATTTGATGAGTGAACAGAGCTCTCTTTATAAGCTGAAGATGGGGTAACCGATAATGGTTTAGAGCGAGCAGCACTCGACTCTCTTAGCTTTTCTATGGCCTTACCCATGGCTCTTTCCACAGCCACATCAATGCGTGCTTGGAATTCATTATTATCTATGGCTACATTTTTGGCGTCTTTTGAGTTGGCATTCCGACGACTACTTTGAGCCTCATTAGATATAGCCATTCTTCAAAGCTTTGGTTCTATATACCAAATAAAATTTGCCTTATCCATAGTTATACCAACTATATCGGCTTTTAAAAACATTGGATATAAGAATCCATTGCCTATTCTAGTGTGAATAACATCACAACTCTTAGGCTTAACATATCTATATTTGGCCTAGGTCACAAAAGGACCATTATAGGCAAATTACAATTTGGATTTAGTCCATATATTACTAGACAGTGGATCGTAATGTCACAACTGTCATTGTCATATTTGACAATTATATAGCACGTAGGCTTGTCACAAAGGACATTTAAAACATGGCACATAGGCCTGTCACAAACGGACATAAAATATGGCACATAGGCCTGTCACTAACGGACATAAAACAAGGCACATAGGCCTGTCACTAATGGACATAAGATATGGCACATAAGCCTGTCACTAATGGACGTTTTATTTATCACCGCACTGGTGATATTAGCCGGGATCAAATAGATCACATAGGCTATATAAAATAAATCATCAATAAGGGCAATACATCACTAATTGATGTTTTATTCATCACCGCACTGATGATATTTAGCAGGGATCAAATAGATCACATAGGCTATATAAAATAAATCACAATCCGAAAGGGTAATACATCACTAATGGATGTTTTATTCATCACCGCACTGGTGATATTTAGCCGGGATCAAATAGATCACAAGGGCTATATAAAATAAATCATAACCCGAAAGAGTATTACATCACTAATGGATGTTTTATTCATCACCGCACTGGTGATATTTAGCCTGGATCATATTGATTACAAGGGCTATATATAAGGTTAGGACATATTCCATTACCTTGAAAGTTAGTGTGATTCCTCAAGTCACACAACCATGAGTATGCACATTACTGGAATGTTAACATAAGAGGACCATAATGGTTGATTAACAGTACCGGCCGCATTGACCTTAATGACTTGGAGGCTTGAACTTAGTCCACCACCTTTAGATAGAAAGATAACTTCCCTTAACTATCATGATAGAAGACCCTTCCGTTCTTAACTATCATTTATATAAATTTTTACCAAATGTGTGGTTTGTGCCACTCGGCTAAATCAAAACCATTAAGATCTTTTTGGAATTATATGGCTGATCAAAAATTCGAGTAAAATCGAGACGATCACTTGAAGAGGATGAATACATATATATATAATTCCAAAATACTCCATTAAATTCCAAATTAGAAATTACAATACTAGAAAAATGAAATAAACTGTCCATGCAAGGACTTTTAAAAAATAAAAATGTCCACGCAGGGACTAAAGAAATAACAATGTCCTCGCAGGGACTACATATAATTAGAAGTGACTTCACTCATCCTTCTTTCCTTTGACCAACTTGGAGAGTTTCTTGAAGAACTTATTTGTCTTCTTCTCCGTTTTCTCTGTTTGCTACTGCATTTCCTTCATTCTTTCTAAGGCCTCATTAATGGCGTCAAGTGGTGGCGGAGGTTGTGGTTGAGGTTGTGGCATAACCGGATACTGGTACCCAAGTTGGATATCCAGTCGGTGGATAAGTAGGTGGGAACGGGGACGGGTAAAGTGCGTTGTGCATAACCGCCTGCAATAGGGGTCTTCCTACCATGCTTGATAGTCTACCGGTGTAGACGAGTTAAAAGGATCATACCCAGACGTGTCTGGATATGTGGGAATTGGGTTGGTATAACCCGATGGTGATGGTTGAACAGCAGGTATTGGTGTTGGTTCCACTATAGGTGAAACATTGGAGGGTCCACCCATTTGTAGGTCCTCTTGTATTGTGGGGTAGGAGTGGGGCAAAGGTGGCAACGATCCCGACCTTTGTCCAGTACGTACCGACATACGTGCTCCACGCTTCCTTCTTGGTGGTTCAGGTGGTGGTTGAGGTTGGTCCACCGGTTCCATGTGGACATATTCTTGTATTGGGGGTGGTTGAGAGTGATGAGAAGGAGTGTGGGTGAAGGTGAATTGGTTCCAGTATTGGTCCCACTCATTAGGACCTTGGTAGGGCGATCCGGCATATGAGTTTGAATCGCTTGAAATTTTAATGGGATGCACGTTCGATCCCGATGGCGGCATCTCCGGGTCGGAGTCCTCGTCCATAGGGTTTGGCTGATCCAACTGATTTTGATCGGCTGGAGGTGTGTTAAAGTAATGGTTAGGGTTAAATTCTTCATTGTAAGAATGATGAGAATGGGAATGGTGTGAATGATAAGAGTGCTGAGAGTGGTAAGAATTTTGGGAATGTGAGGGCGAGTGTCTATTAGAGACAGAACGTCTCGCTGGTTGCCAAGGAGACGAATCTCCTGATTCTTGGTAGGCATCTGATTTATGAGGTTGAGAGGGAATACGCCCCGATGGTCCTCCCCTCATTGGACCTTTTCCTCTTCCACTTTGTCCTCGTACACGTGGCGGCATTTTCCTGTTAAAAATTCAAAAACAATACTAATAACTTAATAATGAAATGAGTAATCCTTGGTCAATGTCTAGACTCGGAAGTCTAAGGAATGTGCTCGTGTAAGTGTGAGATTAAACACAAAAGGCTAGTGTTTAATTCTCTCAAACGTTGGCTCTGATACCAACACTGTCACACCCCGGATTTCCAACCCGAAATCCAAACACCGGTGGGCCCGGGTGGGGAGTATCGTGACATAAGTTGATAACATGATTGTCAATTAAACATAGCACAGCGGAAGTCTTGGAGTAATATTACTATTACAAACTGAATGTTCGAAAATACAAAATAATATACAAGCTTGTAATAGAAGATCCACAGGCGGATCATAAAATATACAAGAAAGAATATAAAACATACTTTAGGGCAGATCTAAGGATTTGCAAGATCCTCTTATTCACTACCGAGCAGCTTCCAGCCTATTTCGTATTGTACCTGCAGTTAGCCTTTGGACGATACGTCAGTTTTCGCTGGTAAATACACCCAACTGACTCATTTTGAAAAATTTAAAATGGTTTTTAAGTGCAAAACGGCCAAAATCTTTTATTAACTTCGGAAAATTGACCTTGCAACCTTGTATCAGATTCACATGTTTGTCAATACATACAGGGCCCAGTACAGAAACCAAGACATGATCAAATACACACCACTTAGAACTCACGAAGGAGTTATCCCCAACGTCTTGGGTAATTTGCATATGAGCATCTGTCAGGTGTATGCCTACACCCCGCGCTAAGGTCGTGGCCAATAACTAATGTATTGAGCCGAGGATATCCAGGACACGGTAATTTAACCCCCGATGTTTAAGTTATCAAACAAAACTGATTAAAAATGGAATATGCGGGTTTACTAGCCACAAACGGGCATTCGATTGACCCCATTTCAGACCAAGCGGTAATAATTTACCGTATCCAAAGCCCATATAGGGAAAATAAGTCGAGAGTATTTACCTGAGCTAGTCTTCTTCTTTTATTTTTAAATAAATCAGTCGTATACAAAAGTACCAAGTGCAGATATCATTTACCGGCAAGGCTCTAGTCTAGATTATGGCATAAGCTAGCCAATTATGGCATAAGCTAGCCAATTGAATACTAACGGTCTATGTTGGATGCTCCTTTTAGCTAGGAACTTCCAGAGGAGGGAGAAGAGTATGAATAAGAAAGGTGCAAGTTCAAATGATGAACTTGATCACCTATTTATAGTTGGAGAACTCAAAGGAGGTGAAGCCTGGTGTTTAGGGTGTAAGAAGAAGCTTACAAGTGTCCCAAAATGTGGCATAGCAGATTACAAGTCATTAGCTTCAAATTAATGGTTTTGTATAGTTTTGCTTGGCTGCCAAACAAACTTTCTGCAGCAGAGCCTTTCTCGCGCCCCGCGAGAGACCCAGGCCTGGTCTCTCGCGCCCCGCGACCGCCCCTTGGCCAGTTTCAAAGTTTGACACTTTTAACCCCTTAACTTATTAAAGCTTCTAAAAACCTTTTTAAACACCGTTTTGGCACTTTTAGCCCTCCGTAGCCAATACTTGGTATACCCGGGATTATGCCGGGGGATTGTCGAGCTCTCGGTTCGTTAAAAGGTCACTTAGAGGTAAGAATTAATATGTTGACACTTTTAATCCCTCCAATATCCAACTTTCTAATATTATTGGATTTAATCACTCTCGTCCGACAAACAGGACATAAGAGAGTTAGGACTACGTAAAGGATCACTCAGAGGTTTAGTATAAGCATGTTGACTCTGATGTCACTCAGAGGCTAGGCATGTTGACACAACGGTCACTCAGAGGCCGGGTTTAAGCATAACGACACTAATGGTCGTTTAGAGGCTACGTTTTATGCATAACGACACTAATGGTAGTTCAAAGGCTACGTTTTTTATGCATGACGACACTAATGGTCGTTCAGAGGCTAGGTTTATGCATGTTGACATCAGAAAGTCATTCAGAGGCTCAATTTGAACATGTTGTCACTTTTAGTCCATATTAGTCTTTAACAGACTATATTTAAAATTATAACACATGTCACTATACTATTGGACACGATTTTACAGGGTGTTACACATATTATGATTAGTTTTCAAATGGTTAATAGCTTTGTCACAACTGGATAGTTGGCTGGACAGTTAGAAATGAGAATGGGCCGGGTATTGGTAACCCCATATCTGGTTGTAAAATCGTGTCCCATACCCAGTCTAATACCCGTCGTATATTTACAAAAGTAATAATGTTTTAAAAGTAATCTTTAAGTCTAAATTATTCAACAGATTACCTCTTTCAAAGGTTGAGGAGGTTTAAAGTCAAATATTGATAGCAATGGGTATATTAGTATAAAGCATTGTAAAATAAAAGTGCATCCACATACAATACTTACATACCAGTTTGTGCAACAATTGACCCACTAATTTATACACTTAGAAAACAAACATTTTCTATCATAGAGCACATGTAATGTCACACCCTGATTCGTAGCGGATTTAGTAGTCGGGGCATAATTGGGTTTTCATCAAAGCTCATGACATTTACTATAATTAAGTTTTATATTTATTAATTCAAAATTAAAAAAGAATATTCCAACAAACACGTAAAACAATACAAACACGTAAATATTCTAGACAAGCAATGTTTTATTCTTCTTCTAAAGCCAATTCCTAAGTGTTCCTCTCCTCAGCCTGTCCACCTATATCATGTGTAAAATAATGCGTATATGTAAATCTATCCACAAACCACATAACATCAAGTAATGAACACATGAGTATGATAAATAATGAACTGTGAGATCAAGGTTCAATCAAACGGAGCCGATCTAATGAGGCACGCGATGCTCAACTCGTATCCAACTAGGAACTGATGGGCCTAATGTGAATGATTGCACTGAAATGAGAAAATATAACTACATATAACAACAAACAAACATTACATAACACGTTAGATCATATTATGGTAGTAGCACATGTGTTTGAATAAACAAAATATGTAAACGACACATGATACACCCAAAACATGAATAAAAAAGGGAATTTGTAAGGATTCACTCACAGTGGGTGCGTTTTCTTGGATTGACGACGAACGCGCACGATTTAGGATTCAACCGACGAGAGAAACTAACATAAATAATCACGTAATAATTTGATAAATATATAACTTCTATTTGAAATTTCATATTTCTAATTAATGTCTTTTATTAGATTTTTAGGTTTATTTTTATTGTATTTATTACACTTTTTAAACTAGAAAAGTCTTATTTTTAAGCATTTTAAAGGATTTTTAAATAAAAATATAAAGAAAATAGTAATTAAAAAAATATTAGACCTTGTCAGGTCTGATCGGTCGGACTGCTTGGGTTTGGCTTCGTGTGAGGTTCGAACTTGTGACCTCCCGTATATGTGCATGCAACTCTTCCAATTGAGCTACGTGTCTAACCTGAAATAACCTCCATTTTAATTACATATATATACAAACTATGTTTAATTATATTTTGTTTTTATTTAAAAAGGTTTTATATTGGTCAAACCGGTTATAGCAAGCCGGATCGAACTCGCGTCTCGCTATTCGTGTGCACACAGCCCAACCAGTTGGGCTGTGTGTCCAACCCGTATAA
This sequence comes from Scalesia atractyloides, assembly GCA_947069175.1. Classification (NCBI taxonomy): domain Eukaryota; kingdom Viridiplantae; phylum Streptophyta; class Magnoliopsida; order Asterales; family Asteraceae; genus Scalesia; species Scalesia atractyloides. The sequence continues at coordinate 22,547,688 of CAMTDV010000012.1, read as the reverse complement.
ACACTGAATTATATCAAATTTATACACATGCTATGAGTTGACTTGAATAAGTTTAAAAAGATTGGTTTTTATTTCAGAAAGTCGGTAACGTGTGAGTCTCGAACCCGCGACATACATTTAATAGTTGCACACAGTCCACCGCTGGACTGTGTGTCTAACCCGATTAAAATACAAAATTTAATTATATTAATATACTACACAAGCTTCATCTTCTTCATTGATATTACCCAGAAACCGACTGTTATTTGTGAAATCATTTGAACTTCGTTGATTTGATTACTTTATATCAGAATATATATAACACCAATATGGAAAAAAGATAAATTTTTACCGAAACAGGAATGTTCGATATTCCTGCGACACCTTCGACGATTACACTAAAACTCCGGAAACTTGTAACGAGGCATTAGAGAGAGTTTGGAAGGAGTTGAGAGTATTGAGCGAGTTCTGATGAAGGTTAAGGTGTGATATTTATAGGCCAAATGATTTACAAGTTTTCGGTTTCAAAATCGTGATTTTGAAAATTGATTTTAAATTGGTTATAAGTTAAATTGGTCTTGATTGTAACCGATGTTTGATATCGGTTACACATGTTTTTCACAATCGAATTCGTATATTGAGCTTGATTCCTCGAAGGGCGGTTATTGGTTTGAGGTTTCAAATTTGCAGGTTTTATGTTAGTTTTAATATAAGGATTTATTGTTTTCAAATGTATAACAAAAGCATGTGCAGACCAGTGGTGTAAGAGGTGTGTTTGTTTGATGGGGACCCGGGTTCGAACCCGGTTGTCCCTTTTTCATTTATATTTTTTTTATTTTTAAACTTTATTTATTAATATTATATTTACTTTCTATTTATTTAATATTTTAATTATATAATTTATTTATTAACCATAAAAATTTATTAACACAAATTTGGACGATAAAAGCGTAACGAAACTTCAATTAAAAAAATACTTGAATTATTTAAACGAATCGGGTTTTAGAACCCGTTTTACAATGAATGTTACATGTAATAAGTTAGGAATGATTAGTTTATATAAGCTCTAGTCTCTAGCCTCATAAGTGTTAAAATAGGGTTATTTTCACCTTTAAATCTAGCATAGTTTAGGGTTTTTTATTGTAACATAAAACCCCATGGCTTAGTATCAGTTCTATGAATGAAATTGTAACATTGTCTTCATTAAGAATGAAACACATGTTAATGAAAACTACCTTTTGTTGATACATATTATCATGCTATATAAACGAAACTTGTCATGGAGCTAGCGAGGCACTTTGAGTTGCCTTAGAGTAAAAGAATGAAAAAAGAGTGTGGATGGTACATACATGAACTTGAGACAGACATGTTTGTATTTATTGTACATTTCACCAAAAAGATCATCTTTGCAAAATCCAATATTGCTCAAAACCATCAACAATTTATATGCTTCAGAATATAAACTATAAGTATATACTTTCTGAATCATGCACGGTTTAACTTGCAACTAGTTCGACATAATTATGGCCAAGTATTTGATGATTGTGAAGAAAAAAAAATTTAGTTGCTACTTGGTTTTCTTTATACAAGCATTTGTCCGAGTTACTTGATTTTCTCATTATATTTCTAAGCAATCGTATCGGTTGAAAGTTCATGGTTAACATACTAAATAGTCTAAATATTGAGATTAAGCATTCAAATTTTGATTTGCTGCTGAAAGTCACTATTTTTCATTCAAAACCTACTAGGCTGCTTAAGTAGCCAACTTACATGACCTTTACATGAAAGGAAAAACAAATAGTAAACTACCTAATTCCCAAACAGCCTACGACTCAAGAGGGATTTCAGATATATTAGAAGTTCTGTTCAACAGGTTTATTATGTTTATTGATTTTTTAGATTTTTTTTAATTTTTTTAGATTTTTTAATTTTTTGTTATTTTTTAGAATTTTTTGATTTTTTAGATTTTTTTGATTTGTTTGGATTTTTTTAGAATGTTTTAGATTTTTTAGAATTTTTTTGGTTTTTTAGAATTTTTTTGGTTAGTTAGAAATTTTTTGGTTTTTTAGAATTTTTTTTATTTTTTGTGATTTTTTAGAGTTTTTTTATTATATTTTTTTAATATTGATCGATCCAGATAGTGATCCATCCATTTAAACTTTTTTGATATGGATCAGATCACGATCCATAATGTTGGATCATGATCCATTTAAGTTGGATCATTATTGGATTCGATCATGATCCAATCCATTTCCATCTATTAACAACCCTAATCTACACGCTATTTCTCTTTGCTATCATTATATTTTAGCTTTTATATCAATATAAGTATTACCAAAATGTTAATCTATGTGATCACAATAAGATATAGATATGTGTAAACGAACTGACTAAACATGGAAGGTAACTTGTTCGTGTACGTTTATTTGAGTTTAATTAGAACAATAAAAAACAAACAAATAAGTGAAGTTTCTTGTTTGTACTCATTCTTAATCAAATATGTCCGTCTGTATACATTAAACAAACACAAATGAGAAAAATATTAAGTATTTATAATAAGTAGACTATTATAAATGTATTAAAGCTAAAATATACATCATATTCACTTTCTTATATCATTTTCATGTTTAGCTATAAATGCATTATTAATGATTACATATTAATATACATATATTAATCTGTACATGAAGGAACAATATACCAAACGTAAATGAACATAAACTTGTTTAAGCCCGTTTATTTAATATCAAAACGATTATAAACAAATAAACTTCTCTTTTGGTGGTTCACTAACAGCACGTTCTCCAATTCAACAACAAGGATGCTTCTAATCTAGCAGCGCAATCACCATAACACCATTGGTGTGACATAAGAGAGTGGGAGTATCATTATCAATTATCTGATAGTAGTAAGGAAGCGAAAACGAAGTGACAACATACATAATAAATGCCATCAATGCCACAAACACGATATTGCCACTAAAACCTAAACAATCTAAACTATAGGGACCTGTTCTGTCAATTCAAAAAATAAAGGTCCTGAATAATATATAACCAACTGGCAAAAACTAGCCACTCCCAAACCCCATCTTCACGGCGACGTTGAAAACAAACAAACGCGTGCCTCACACTCGCTCCCTCTCCAACACGCGCCACCCCATCATCTTCTATATTACACACCAAAACGACATCGTCAGGTCCAATCAAACAAACAAACTTATCATAACCGTTTTTTTCCGGCGTCTGGCGATGGTGGAGCTAGGTCAAACCGATACCGAAGTATATGCGCCGAAGAAAACCGTACAAGTATGGCGGACACTGTTGAACTGGTTAGCTTTCTTCTTTCAGATCTTCGTTCAGATCATTAGAGCTACTCCTTCGTTGATTAATTACTCGTATTCTTCTTCGTCGCCGGAGTTTGAACCGTTGCCGGTTGTTGAGTTGTCTGAATCTGCTGAAGCTCCGCCGCTGTACGCCGCCTCCGCTGTCCATATTCCGCCGGCTGGTGCTGACGTTGAGTATGACGTTTCGCAGAAGCTCACGGTATGTTTGGTTTTGATTTAACCTAGCTTTTTAGTTCGTTGATTTTGTGAAGCTGGAGAAATTAGGTTTGTAGAATTGTAATTAGTTAGTTTCTTGATCGTTATGTAGACTTTTGATGCTGTTGATTTTGTGTGATGAGGATTGCTTATCTCCTTTATGTTAAGAGTAAATATCGAACGTGGTAGATTCATTCTAAGTTAAGCCTTTGACTCAAATAAACACATAAGTGTCTATGTAAAGCATACTTGTAATCTCTCTTTGTAGTAACTAGTAAGTGTTTTAGGCAGGATGTGACGACTCTGTAATTGATTTATCCAACATGCTTTTTAGTTCGTTGATTTTGTTTAGTTAAAAAATTAGGTTTGTAAAATTGTAATTAGTCAGTTCTATGATCGTTATGTGGTTATGTTTGTTTGTATTGGTGCTTTTGTTTGATGAGTAAGTGTTTGGCGTTCATATCAATTTCTTTGACCTTTTGATGGCTTTTGAATCTTTGTGACGGAAAATGCTTATCTGCTCAATGTCTATATCTCGAACTCTTGTGCGGCAAGTTAGATTCGTTCCAAGTTAAGCCTTTGACTCAAGAAAAGTCACAGCTCTCACACGTGTTCTTGAAAAGCATACTTGTAATCTTTCTTTGTAGTAACTAGTCATTGTTTTAGTCAGGATGTGGCATTCCTCTGTGTCGGTAATTGATTTATCCAACATGCTTTTTAGTTTGTTGATTTTGTTAAGCTTGAAAATTAGGTTTGTAGAATTGTAATTAGTCAGTTCTATGATCTTTTGGTACTTGTGTTCATTTCTGTTGGTGCTTTTATTAGGTGGTTAAGTGTTAGGCGTTTGCATCAATTTTGTGATGTGACTCTTATCTCCTTTATCACTTTATGCGACTTATTCGTTCCAAGTTAAGCCTTTGACCTAAACAAACACACAATCTTACAAGTGTTCTTGTAAAGCATACTTGTAATCTCTTTTTGTAAGCAATATAAACTTTTTAAGCAGGCTGGGACTTTAGCTCATTAAAGATCGGTTAATTAACTGACTTTTTTAACTCTGTAGATGATTCATCTAACATTGGCTGCAGGTGGTTCTGGATTTGGATGAAACTTTAGTATGTGCGTATGAAACTTCAAGTTTGCCTGCAATTGTTCGTAATCAAGCCATAGATGCAGGTTTAAAGTGGTTCGAGTTAGAATGTGTATCTTCTGATAAGGTGACAGTGTTCATGTTTATCATGTATGTATGTTGTTTCATGATTTAATCTTCAAAGTGAAGTGATTAACCATGATGTCTAAATTTCTGTATTGAAGGAATTTGAGGGCAAACCGAAAGTCAACTATGTGACGGTATTTGAACGTCCTGGATTGGATGAATTCCTAACCCAACTCAGTAAATTTGCTGATCTTGTGCTATTTACTGCTGGCCTTGAAGGTCTGCCATAAACTTCTTGTTTTAATTTCAGTTTGTTGAGTTCGTCTGTTGTAGTCTAGTTGATTCAGTTTGCTTGTCATTGTTATGCCGTTGCAGGTTATGCTAAGCCGCTTGTTGATAGAATAGATGCTGAAAACAGGTTTAGTCGTAGACTTTATCGGCCTTCAACAAGTTCAACGTAAGTGGTTCTGCTCTTCATGACTTATTTATTTTATTAGAATTCGTCTTAGCTTGTTTTTACTTGACCTGTTTAAGAATTGAGATAACCCACAACCCAAATCGACTTGCTCGTAAGTAAATGGGCTGAAACTAGTGAATAATGAGAGTGATTGGCAACGGCATATGACCTTTTAGATTCAACATACAAGGCTAGCTGAGTCATTAGCAGCCCCACTATGCGTATGAGCGTATTAGCCTATGATGTTTTATCTACTATGAATGCATTCCCAATCTTCACTAATTAACCTTAAAAATTTTACATTGGATAAATGGCGTATGCCATTTAAGCGCCTCTTCTTTTTCTTGGTTCTTTGTACTCTAAATGCCACTTAAACAAATTTGAGTTATATGGTATATTAAAGATCTAAATCTTAAAGATCAATGGGCTCTAACCTTCCTACTTGTAGTTGTGACACCCCCCCCCCCCGGTGCATTGCGTTGGGGGCGTAAAACCATGAAAAACGTAACGTCGAAACGTTTTATCGAACCCGTGTGTTGAAGGGGGCGTTCGACCCGCGCTTTGCGCCGGGACTGTTAAACCGAACGAAAAGTAAACGTAAAAACATTCAACTACGCATGCCCGTTGTGGCGTGTTAACGTGCAAAAATTAGACCGAAATGTGAGTTATAGAAAAGAATAACTAAGTTGACTTATGACCTGCTCATTGTGACGGGGCCGTTAGATGGGGAAAATATATGTAAAAACGTTGAACCACACACGCATGTTGCTGCAGCGAGTTAACTCGCAAAATTTTGACTGAAAGGTTAAATGTAAAATTTGTAAAAGATTAAAAGATAGGAGACCAAGGTTGAAAGTGGAAAAGTATTGGGGCCAAAAATGAAAAAAAGCTTTTTGACAAATATGTAAAAGATTAAAAGTATAGTGGTTAAAAGGAAAAAAAAGTTGGAACAAATAAATAAAAATCAACAAGCACAATGTACAAGCTCCAATGCATAAGAAAGTTGATATTAAATATATATATATAATCGTTAAAATACTGATATTTGTTTCAATTTCATTCCCATATCCTCGTATCAGTTAAGAGTTAGTTAATATGACTTGTGTTTGAAATTATTACAGTTCTCAGATGCCACCATCCCTACATGTTTACTGGTAGCATATCCACATGATATAGAAATTGATGAGCTTTATTTTAAAACCATATCGTTGTGGCTTTCAGGGAATTCAGGGAACATGTGAAGGATCTTTCATGTATATCAACAAACTTTTGCAGAATTGTGATTGTTGACAACAATCCGTTCAGTTTCTTATTGCAACCAGTCAACGGAATCCCATGCATACCTTTTTCTGCTGGACAACCACATGATGATCAGGTACATCGAATAGATTTACAAAACTTATCACTTGTCAAATAGCTTATTGTCACAGATTTAACTTTCGATCCCCGTGTGGCGTTCCCATTTTCCTGGGGATAAGCCAATCCGTCCCGCTCTTTGTGTGGGTCACTGGTTTCGTCATGCCTTGGACTCATCAGGAGAGCGGCGCCAGCTCTCGACCAGTGGTGCGTTCATCCTAGACATGACTAGGCACGTACACTTCTTCATTGACATTGAGACCGTCCTTGATAAAGTCCAGGACTATCCAGTAAACCCAAGCATTCAATTACATCACATAGCAAAACGACCTTCGAACATTTGGCCTGTGACATTATGCTATAAATAAATATTTTTGTCTAATTTATGTTTAGAGGTGGCAATTTTGACCCATATTCTTATCAATTGGGCTGATTTGGGTTAACTTGAATCTCAAATGGGTCAAACAAAAAGTTAGCTAACAAGGAAATGGGTTGAATGTAGTTCAAAGTGTGTGTTTTTAATTCTTACAAGTTACACCCTCCTAAATCGTTCTGTTCAAAAAGTTTAGATGTTTGCAATATGGACAAACTGCAAGAAAGTGCAATGTACTTTTCACCTTTTACCATATACACAAACTTACTTTTTTCACCATTCAGTCAAACATACTATTTCTTTACAAGTATGCCGGTTGTTGCATTGAATGTTATAAGATGGTTAATATGGTGGATTAAATGGTTAATAAATGGTCAAGATGCTGCATTAAATGGTTAAGAAATGTATCTTTTGGTAAGAAATGTTGTGCCGTGGTAAATAGTTAAAAAGAATGTTTTTTATTAATCAGTAAAAAGGGACTAGTACATTGCATTTTCTTGCTATTTACCCTTACTATAATAGTGGAGGGTTGAGACGAGAAGAAAAATATTGTAAGAATAAAAAGAATAAGTTTTAAACCAATAGAAATGGTTCATTTTACTTCATTTAATATGTGTATTTAATGTTATTATTGAGGGCATATAGATAAATTTGTAATTATAATTAATTAGCTAACTAATTAAACTTGTAACTCACTTTTATATATATATATTTTTAAGGATAAAATAATTTATGGTGAAGGACAATTTTCGACATGTGTAAGATAAATTTTTTAAATGTGTATGATAAATTTAGATACGCGAAATGTGTAGGATAAATTTTTTTTTTGCTTTATTAACGAGAGATAACATAATTAAGGGGAGGATTTATAAACTATTTAATGTTTGACCATTACGCTATTTCTTCTTTTTCTTCTCACTTTAAATTTTTTTTCAAATGAACCTTCCCCTATTATAATAATATAGTTTTTGTAATCATGATTAATGCATTATTCAACTAAAAAAAACTGACAAAAAACGTTCGTGGGGACAACCCAACTGCACTAAAGATGGCCCGTTTGACCTTTTTATAAACTTTTCCAACCCGTCCACTAGTTTACGAGATTTCCTTTCATTTTCCGTCTTTCAAATTAATACATTGTTATTATCTCTCACCAATATCTTTTTATGTAATATTATTATAATCAGCTTCTTGAGGTCCTTCTTCCCCTTTTAAAGCAACTGTCACAGCAAGGGGATGTAAGACCTGTGCTGTACGAAAAGTTCCACATGCCTGAATGGTTTCATAAACACGGAATCCCTACTTCTGGCTCGGCAACACAAGTTTAAAGTTAAAGAAAAAGGAACCATCTGTACAGACTAGAACCCCTTTGTTCAATTTGAGGCACCTAAGCATGTAATCCTCACCATCAAGAGCTTTCTTATGACGGTGTAGTTTTTGGATTTAACAGGCCGGTTCGTTAAAAAGCCGCAGGTAGTCTCTGTACCAGGCAAGCATAATTTATTAGAAGTACCACATTTTGTATAGTGTTAATGGGGTCAGGAAATTATTTATTTACCGGTTCACTTGCTATGATCTGTAACACTCGTTTTGAACTACATTTCTTGTGATTTGGTGTATAGTTCACTTACAGTACGATTCTGATTTTTAAGTTCTGTTGACATGTAGTGCGTGTGTGTTTGATGTCTTGGGTTTAGAGCATCTCCGACGCCCGTTTTTGGGGTGTCTTTATAGATCAGGTGGAGGAGAGGCGTTGGGTTTTTTCAGGTGTGTTTTAAAGAAAGGCGACTGTTTATTACCAATAGAGCTGGCAAGATAGGCTGGTTGTGTAATGGTTAGATGATTCACCTTTGTTAATCTGTTTAATTTTTTACAAAAGTTACTGACCTTTGGAATCTGGTGCGTCCCTGAGACTGATTTCCACCAAGTTGATTCGGGTTATGTTTTTATATCCGGTGGATCAAACAGATCGATTGGCGATTGCAATTTGAAATTTATATCTTTGATATATTTATCCATATGTGAAAAAATAAAAATAAATGGATCATCAAATTTTCAATAACAAGCGAGTTGCCTCGAGATTCATCTAAGTCAAGATCAAGCTCAAATTTCAAGTTAGTAAATGATTCTCGAGACAATCTTGGGTAATATAGCCATAAGACCACTCGGTGTGGGGGGTCGTCCAGGCCCGGCGACGCCCCCCAACACCGCCTTGGGTGGATGGTCGTCGTCGTGGGCGTCCGCTGCAAGACGTTGGAGATGGGTCTTGAATTTTAAATATAGCTGTTGAACGACTATTAGATTAAAAAAATAAAATTAATAAATTTATCTATAAATACACCAATACCGTCCCACTTTTTTACACATTTTATCCACATCTATCTCTCATATTTATAAAATCATTCTCATTTCTTTATAATTCTTCAACCTATCATTCAACTTTCGCCATGGATCAATACAACCCGAGCAACACGAACCCGAACCCAAACGCGAACCCAAACCCGAACCCAAACCCAAACCAAAACATTTTCTCGGTACCCGGCTACTATAGTATGGAGTCGAGTTGGTCATCCTCACAACTTTCGTACAACGCTTTGGGGGTTTTCAACAAACCCCCAACGCGTTTTCGCAAATGAGCCAACAGCAATCAATGCAACAAATGCGGTCGGTGCAACAAATGATGATGCGAAATCCGTTCAATTCGCAATTTCCATCCCAACCACAATATTCCCCAACACCGGAGTTTCCCCAACCACAACCCGAAGAGGATGACGTTCAAGAATTTGTGTCGGAGACCCAACCGCAATCGTCTAAACGAAAAAAAAGGGAAGCAACATATGGTTGAGAAAGATCAACCTTCGAAAGGGAAGGCGAAACTTTGGACGAAGATGGAGGAGGAGACATTAGCACTTCCAGAAGCCCTATTATCGGTATATAACTTTTGCTACATTTTAAAAATATACCAAAAATTTATAGATTATACTTTTTTTAATATAACTTTGCTATAATTTAAAAATATAGGTAACAACCAAACCGGCGAGTGGTTTTGGAAGAAATACTATCGAAGTTTCTTGCGATAATGGAACAAAGTCATTATCGCGACATCAATTCCATCTCTTCCAAGTGGAGAAAGATGCATCCGGTCGTTAACGGTTTTCGGCGATTTATAATAACTTGTATACTGGTCGCGGTAGTGGGATGAGTGATGAAGACGTTTTTAAAGAGGCGATGAGTAGATACGAAGATACACATCAGACCGTTTTCCCCCACGTACGTGCTTGGGAAATTTTGTGAAGCTGTAGCAAGTGGACCAAGTGGACGCCGGTTCCAAATGAGGTTACAACAGCAAAACGAATAAAAACCTCGGAGACCGGTAGTTATAGTGCAGGGGGCTCGGACGCACGATGTCAAATAAATATAAACGACGAGCCCGAATTTGACGATGAAGAGTTTTGGGTTCGAGAGGAGGAACGTCTCCCGGGCAGGGCCAAATCAAAAAGGGCGGCAACTGCAAAAAACAAGCCGCGATGGGGGGCGGTTCCAAAATGGACGAGTTTATGGCTCAGTTCAAAGCGTTCACCGAGGTCACGACCCAAAAGGCAAAGGTGAAGGAACATGAGGTCGAAGAACGGGTCCGGTTGAAGCATGAGAAAAACGAGTATAAAGAGTGGGAGATCATGACAACCGACATAAACTCGTATCCGGAAGAAGATCGACCGATTTTGCGAAAAAAGAAAGAAAAATCGCAAAAAAGTGGAGTTCATAGGATTTTTTTAGGTTATTTTTTAATTTTTTCTTTTGTTTTTTTTTATTTTTTACGTTTTTTTAGGTTATGTAATGTGTGATTTTTAATACTAATGATTTTATTTTATATTAGTAAATGTTAAAAACTAGTTTAATTAAAAAAAGAAAAATAAATTAACTAGGTGGGGTCGGGTCGTTACCCATTTCCTTGCTTCCATCCCTGGAGGGGCGTCCTCCAAGGACTCTGACGTGTATGCTGACGTGACAGGTCGTCCTCCAGGAGGCCCGTCAACCACACCGAATAACCTAAAAGTGCGAGTATGATTGACACAACATTTGTACTAAAATTAAAGAAGGCTACGACCTATTTAAATTTTATACTAGTAAAACTTTTACCTAAGAATTGCGTGGTTAAAGCAAGGTTTTTAATTTATATAATTTTTTAAATTCAATAGACATTACAATTGATAAATATAATTTCTAGAAACTACTTGGTGCAATGTGCTCAAGGTAAATTTACCTAGAATTGTGGGGGTAAAGCAAGGTTTTTAATTTATATAATTTTCTAAATACAATAGACATTACAATATATAAATATTTTCTAAAAAACTATTTGGTGCAATGTGCTCTAGATGAGTCAGAAGTTTTATCACAATGAGCCTTAGAGTCGTGGATTTCTCCTGGAGTGATGGGTGGGCCAAGTCATCAGCGTTATCTATGTTCACCAATAAGCTTACCCTGGTGGCTGAGTTTGTATAGCATTCATCAGTCACTAAAGAAATCATTTTTATTGTATTGTTCTATAAAAAAAATACTTATACTTTTTTAATAATACATTTTACATAGTAAATCAAGCTATCTAATAAATTACACTGGTTTGAATAACTACAAAACACAACTTAAAAAATAGACACGATAGAAAACTAATTACATAACATTATTTAAATTATATAGAAGTAACATAGAATAGGTGGCAAATCCATGATTCTTTTCCATTGGGTTCATTGTTTTTAGATGCTGCAATTTCATATAACCGGACGTAAAAAAATTCAGGTCGACTCGAGGGTTCGAGTCAGGTAAATTTCATATAACAGGACGTAAAATATTTTGGGTCGGTGAAACTGAATGGTGGTTCTTAAATCGTGGGGTTATCTAGAAGTATGTTTAGAAGAAACAATTCTTGAATTTTCTTAATCATGAATTACTTTAACCATCATTAAAAATAGATACAAGTTTTTTAAATAAACAACATTTTCCTTGGTTTGTACCACCATGTGTTTTAATTATACATAATCTTTGGGTTGAGCTAGCAAAATAAGAATTATATGGCAACTTGATAAGAACAAAGCTTACACTACTAACAATCCATTTGCCATTAAGTTCATAAGATACTAATAAAACCATTGTAGATCTAATTTGAAAAGTAAAAATCCAAAAAAAAAAAGAAAGGAAAAGAGACGACTAAATTATGTAAAACTTTGAGGTCATCGTTTATCAGATCCACCACGAACATTGACGATTAAAAAAAATTTGCGATAAACAAATTTGACCGACGAAGGGCGGTTTCATTTTAGATGGGTGTGGGGATAGCTGTTTACGTGGTGTTCTAGTCGTTTAAATTGGGTGGGGTGAATAAACTTAAAACCCTAATTTGTGTTTCTAGTTTAAAAAACAATAAAAAGGCCATAAACGAGTTTCAAACCCGTTATGTCAGGTCTAGAGGGTACATCTTACCTATTGTGCCATTCACAATTATCATAATGGATTAATCTCATATATTATTATGGGTTCCTCCCTTATTATTCAATAGCATTTCTATTAAAAATTCAAAACCAAATGGGTTCATGTAAACCATTGAACCCAGCCTTAATCCGCCCCTGAGAGAACCAAAAATATTGTATTTTTCTTCATTTTCTAATTTCAAAGACCTAATCTGTAGAACGTGAAACCATTGTTTAGTCTTCACAAAACAACAGGTCAACGGAAACCGTACACATTTTCTTTTGTTTGCACATCTTGACTTATATTCTTTTGTGTTATTGAAATTGAGATTACAAAGCATACAAGTAAATGATCGGCAAATATAAAAAAAGATGGTGATCGATACTAATGTTTTTTCATTTTTTAATCACTCGAAAAGATGATTGAAAAGAAAATGATAAGTACAAAAGGGTAAGAAAAGTTTATTTTATCTAAATAGTATGAGAATAAATTTTAACCTTTCAATTTTTAAATCAATGATTAAAATGAAAATATAGGAAAAAAAGAGAAATATAAGGGTATCTTTAGAAAATATTATTTATTAACTTTCTTTCTCCACATGCAAGACATATGCATATTCCATTTTCATTTTTTAAACATTCATAAATATTGCTCTATAAAATATGAAAATTAAAAAACCCACAAAAATGTGTTGTATTTCTATGTTGTATAGTTTTTTTGTGCTGGATTTTTATACTATATTTTTGTGTTGAATTTTTTTGTCTTAAAATTTTTTGTGCTGGATTTTTTGTACAAGATTTTTTTTGCTGAATTTTTTTTGTGTTATATTTTTTTGTACTGAACTTTTTGTGCTATATTTTTTTGTACTAAATCTTTTGTACTTGATTTTTGTTGTATTTTATAGAAAACAAAAGGGGTATCACATGTCATTTTCACACTCCTTCTTATAAGGACCTAAATATTTTAGGACAAAAAACCATTCCTTCCTTTTTATAAAGAGTAACACGTGTTATCATCGTAATACTTCTAAAGCTAGTTAGGCAAAATCCATTTTTAGTAGATCTGACCGACTAAAAGAAATAAAACACTAGTCAAGAAAGCCATGAGGTTAACGAGATAGCGACATAAACATTTAAGGTTTCTTAATCATAATCTGGGAATATATTTTGGATAATATGTATGTAGTTACCTTGTCAAAAGTTATTTCCCTTTAAAAGAGAAAAACAACGAAAATTGGTCCTCGTGTTTAATTTGATGGACTTTATTGTTTAATGAGTTAAATTTCATTTTGGTTCTTGTAATATGGCCATCTTGTTAATTTAGTCTAAAGATTTTATTTTTTGTATGTGTTCAAAAAGTTTTTACCGTTGCCATTTTAGTCTACTGTGTTAACTTCATCCATCTTTTTAGTTAATAAAAAGGGTAATTCGGTCATTTTATATGTAATTCTGTTAACTTGAAGGGTTGTTCGTGTATATAAAATGACTGAATTACCCTTCTTGTTAACAAAAAATTGATGAAGTTAACCTAATGGACTAAAATGGCAATAGTGAAACCTTTTTGGACCCACAAGAGAAAAATGAAACATTTGAACTAAATTGGCAAAAAAAAACCCAAATCATAGAGATTAAAATGACATATAACTCTTGTTTGATCTAATTATTATAATAAAAGACTCCAAATAATACCATATAACATTATCTCCTTTATTCTATGAATAATATAATTAATTAATTAATTAGTAATTCATATCTAATTCTAATTTATAATTAATAAAAATAAAAAATTATAATCTAATATTTAAAAACTATATTTCTAATACTTGGATAAGAATATAGTTTGAATTACTTCATCCACTTTGGGTGAATCAAATATAGATATAAATATATTAATATTAATATTAATATTAATATTAATATTAATATTAATATTAATATTAACATTATGTATTTATTCACATAATAATAAAACATAAATATTTTATTATTATATTATTATCACTTATGTTTAAATTTATGGTTTTAGTTATGATCAATAATAGTTGAGTTATTTTTTATTAATAGAGAAGATATTTATATTGTTTCTTAAGGTTATATTTGATTGCTAGAATAAATTAATAGGATAAGTTTGATTTGTTTTAGTACTAACAATAACAACTAATGGGATTGGTTTGATTTGTTTTAATTATTAACAATAAAAAATATATAATTCAACGTAATAACTACTAAAATCCCAACGCGATGCGACGGGAATTTGGTTTCGATTGGTACTATGTTTGGAACGTTATTGTACTGGTATCGTATGAACACTCGGTATAGCAACTGAGAGGAAAAAACAAAGAAATAAAGTCCTTAAACTTTAGAGTATAAAAAAATTGTGGTCATTTTGTAAAGAAAAAATGTAAACATCACTATTTCTTGCACAAAAAGCAAAACATAAATCCAAAATGAAAATCATTAATAAAATCCGTGAGCAAGCTAACGTTTAAGATTTAGAGGTATTAGCATCTTCATCATGTGTAACTTTCCATTTCAAATTATGTATAATTCATGTTTTGTAAATTATAAGTTTTAAATTATGTATTTAATTAGTATTAGCAATAATTATCATATATATTGTAACATCCGTCAAAATGGGCTACCTAAATCCGACCCGTTTTAAATCAAACTTTAATGAATAAATGAGGGAATTTTTTTTATATACATACGCTAGTAACAAAAGAAAATGTAACTTCAATGTAGAGGGGCCATTCGGGTAATTGTTTGAAACTTAGAAATTCTTTTTATAATTCAAAGAATAAATAAATAAAAAAAGGAAAAGAAAACAGAGACCGCGGGACTCAACCCGGGTCTCCGCATTTAAACCCACAACAAACCAACCACTGCACCACTTGGTGCTTTGGTGTAAACCTCTTAGGCAAAAAAGATAAATACACATTTAACATATAGTTCCATTGGAAACACACTTGCCGCCCAAGACAATTGACAGCGAGTCTTTAGCTAGAGATGGGCATAATCGGGTTTTATTATTACCCGGAACCGGTTCCAACCCGGACCCGGTTCTGCTTGGATGTCATTGGAACCGGGTATGGTGTGGAACCGGGTCTAGTTCCTACCCGGGTTCACACCCAAGAATATGGAACCGTGTAGAACCGGGTACGGGTATTATGGAACCGGGCATGGTGTGGAACCGGGTATGGTACGGAACCGGTTTCTGATAGTGTTGGGAACCGGTTCCTGACAGTCAAACCTGTCATTTACTGTTCAGAACCGGTTCCTGACAGCCATTTACTGTTCAGAACCGGTTCCTGACAGTCAAAACCTGCCATTTACTGTTCAGAACCGGAACCTGATAAAATGTTACCGTTGGAACCGGTTCCTTGATAAATAAAAATAGTAACAATAATCGGTTAAAATTAAAAAACAAATTAATCGGTTACAATATATAAAAAAAATTAACCGGTTACAAAAAAAAATAAAAAAATTACTCAGAACCGGTTCCCATAAGATTTTATTTCTTTGATCGTTTACTAGCGGTAGGTGCAACACTTTCCGATGAGTTTCTCTTAGGTGCGGGTACCTCGGTACAATCGTCGTCCGAATCGTTAGTCTCCACTTCTTCGTCCTCCTCTTCGTCAACAATTTTATGCTCTAACTCAACTTCATCTTCTAGACTAGTTTTATGTTGAACACGATCAACGGCATCCAAATGGTCCTTTAAGCATATTGCCATCTCTAGCGATTCCGGAGTTAGTCTTGTTCTTCTAATTGACAAAACCCTGCCACTAAGAGAAAACACACTTTCCGAAGCTACTGTGGAAGCTTGGACCGTTAGTATATCACGAGCCATGGTGGCTAGAATCGGGTATTCGGATTCTTTCGATTTCCACCATGCCAAAACATCAAATTTCCTATACTCCTCGGTGGTCATAGTAAACGAATACTGATTTTTTTATATCTCCCAAGTTCACTTGTTGGTTCACTACCCCTTTGTTGTCTAGTGGTCTCGTCGCTAACGACATTCAACATGGTAATAAGTGGATCCCCGCTTGTTTCATCGTTAGAGGCCGTGGACCGAGACTCAAACAAATTTGTATGATTTTTTTCACCATATTTTTTAAAATAATGATCATAAAGTTTGGCCATACACTCATTGAATATTTTTTTGTTTTTGCTTTTAAAGTTGGATCCTCCTCATGCATATCCAACTTGTCATAAATTTCATCAATTAAAGCTTCAACACCCGGTACGTTTAAAGCTGGATTTAAAGCAGCGGCACATAGAAAAACGGGTGGTAATTCTAAAAATATTTTTAAAATTTTTGAATCATTGGTCTCGTCATATTCCTTAACATGTCACTAGAATTTTCAAACTTTTTAAAATTAGTTGTTACAAATACAATTGGTCCACAACTTTAGAACTAGTAGGATAATAAACACCGGAAATCAAAGTCATTGTAGTTTAAAAAACTTGTAAAAAAGTACTTAGGTTATGAATATTTTCCCAAGCTGTGTCGGGAAAGGGGACGACTAGGTACTCATCACGTAAAGTTGTATGAAAAGATTTTAAAGTGCCCATTTGCTTTATAGCCATTTCAAACATATGACAAGTTGAATTCCAACGAGTCGGTATATCCCAATTCGGTCGAATAATTTTTTGGTTGACATCTTTACAAAGTTTTTTATATTCTTGATATCTTTCTTTTCCACTTTTGAAAACATCTTGGAGCATAGCTCTAAATGCTATAATAAAATCCGATACAAATTGATCTTTTAAACTGGTTTGCACTACGAAGTTAATAATATGTGCAACACATCGTGTTTGAAAAAAAACACCATCAAGTATTGGTTTGTACAACTTTAATTTTTCAATCGCCGTTGTATTGTTTGAAGCGTTATCAAAGGATATTGAAAAATTTTTATTTTCTAAACCATATTTAATTATTGTGCCATTTATAATTTTATAAATATTTTCTCCCGTATGAGGAGAAGGAAACTCGTCAAACGCAATCGTACGCTTCATCATTTGCCATGTATCGGGATTAATCCAATGAGCGGCGACACATATGTACGATTCCGGTAAACCATGTGGAGCCGACCACACATCACTAGTTAGGTTTACACTAGTTTTTAAATTCTTAAAAAAAACAATTAAATCTTTTTTTGCATTTTTCCATAAACTTAAACAAAGACGTTTTAAAGTGCGACGACTTACATGTTTATAGCGAGGTTGTAGCGTTTCCAGAATAAGATTAGTAAGATCGGGGTCGTCGAAGTGTCCAAACGGCAACGCTTTTTGTATCACCAACTTCGCCATCCGATCGCGAGCTAATTTTTGCTCATAACGAAAAAATGGTACCATCTTTGGATAGTGGAACTTGACCGGATGTCATTTCCTTTAAAGCTTTGCAATACTTATTAATATGCTTCGTTAACGTTGAGTTTGATTCCTTGGCTAATAACGATCCACAATGTTTACATTGAGCTTTTTGCGAGCCGTCACTCATCTCGACCAACTCCCAATTGCTCCAAACTTCCTTACTGCGATTATGAGTCAATGTTCCAACCACATATGGAACCGATTGATCTTGAGGAACATTGTTAACGGGTTGGGAATTTGCGTTTTTGAAACTCTTTGAGGCCATTTGTTGATTAGAATGTGAAAAAAAACAAGAAAGAAATATAACAAAAAGAATAGATATGAGAAATTGTGTGCTAAACAATAGATTTCTAAACAAAATATATAGAATTGGTTCCAACGGTAACATTTTAACGGCTATAACCGGTTCCAACGGTAACATTATAACGGGTATAACCGGTTCCAACGGTAACATTTTAATGGGGTATAACCGGTTCCTTCTAGAACTGAATTTCCGGGTACGGGTAGGAACCGGGTACGACTCGATTCAAATGGTAAAATTGTGGAACCGGGTTGAAACCAACGGGTATTTTGAACCCGAAACCGGTTCTACTTACTGTCGGGTAGGAACTGAACCCGGTTCCAGTTCGATTCTACCGGTTCGGGTTCGGAAGCGGTTTTTATGCCCATCTCTATCTTTAGCTATATTACCTTAATTCGGTTGATTGAATCCAATTCCGCGTTTCCTTTTCAAGATTTATGAACCTAGACACTATTCTTCACACTCTCGAATCAACCTCTGAATATTCTTAAATCGGAAATTTTTGGGTTTCTAAAAACAAGAACTCAATTGAAAAAAAGAACTGGATGTAAGAACACATCAATCGATTGCAACGCAATTACTCACTGCTCCTCGATAAAACAATCGCCGGAGCTATAAGGCCCGCCGAAAACTGAGACGCGGCCGGAATCACCAACACGCCGTAAAACGTCAAGAGTCCACGCCACACGTTTTGGTATAATTCCTTTTATTTCGAGTCCTTGAGTTATTTCGTCATCAGTAGTAAACAAAGTTGAAGAGATCAATTAAATGGGTGGGATGTATTATGGAATCTGTTTCAGTTGTAACATAATGAAGAAGATGAACCTATATAATTTCTTTCAAATAGATTATAAATTTTAAAGTTTTCAAAACCGGTGATGTAGTGTAGTGGTTGATTATACGTATGAAATACACAAAAAGTCGGCCAATGTCCCAAGGTCGAGTCCCTGACCCGATATATTCGCTGCACTTCTTTTTCTTTTAAAGAAAACCAGTAACTGGATAAATGCAGTTTTAGTATAAGTATAATTAAAATCTTGATATCAACGGGTTAGATACACAATCCAGTTGGTCGGGCTGTGTGCATGTAAACAAAAGGGTCTAGTGTTCGAGTCCCGTCTTTAACCCATTGCTACACCTTTAAACCTTTTTATTTGTAAACTAGAAAATGAAAGGCTCAAACACTGGATAATTTATTTCAGGTTCAAGACCCGCCTCCTAAAATACAGTGGCATTTTTTTTGAAATCATCAGAACGATTGAACGCAACCTCTGTATAAAAGAAATAAAAACGCAGGATGTACCAGGTTAGACACGCAGCCCAGTGGAAAGACAGCTTGCACGTATAAGGAAGGTCATGAGTTTGAAACTTGGCAAGGGCCGGTTTTGAACGAAATTTTTTTTTGTTTAATTCCAAAGCTTATTTTCCTTTTTATTTAAAACCTTTAAATCACATCTATGTATATATAATAGATCTTTTAGTTCTTTTATTTAAAAATTCTCAATTGACCATCAATGAATTAAACTTAAAACAATAGACAAACTATTTTAAATTCTTTAACACTTACGTAAATAATTAAATATCTAAATAAATAAATTGCGAACTTAGGAATTTTATTAACTTAGTTGTTATGTGAATATCTAGGATAATCGTTTCTTTCAGTCGGTTTCTCAACTTTATACTCGTGCGTTACTTTACAAGGAAATCGCAAATGTAACCACTGTGAGTGAATCTTACAATTCCCCTTTTTATTACATGCTTTTGGGGTGTATCATGTGTCGCATTTCGTTATTTCATTGTACAAGATTTATATACGTGCAAATTACCTTATGTGAAGTATATGTGTTGTGTTAAATGTTTGTTTGTCACTTGGTGTTTTACATTCGTTTCAATCATTACCTCATCAAGGCCGTCTGTTTCCCCATTACCTATGAGCGGAACTCGACGTTGCCAGATATACGAGATCAGTTTTGTTTGATTGAGCTTAGATCTTGCAGTACAACATAATACCATGCACACTTGTATACTATTGATTTGTTTATTATTTGAGATTGTTTGTGGAAGTTGACATTTGACATACAAGACATCTACTTACATTGGTTAATGCACTTTTTCCTCAATAAAATGTTTAAACATATTATGTTTTTTACTAATAACAAAGAGATTCACTCGCCAACTTTTGTTGACCCAAACCTTTCTTTTACATATGATATATGTGAACAGGTTTGAAGAATGGATCACTTAGGATTGGGCCTTAGATGAATAAAAACGTTATTTGCATATGATTTGAACTATGTTGTGATTTGTTTGAATATTGTGTTTATGGGATTTTCTCTTATTTAAATCAAGATAATAAATACTGAAACTTTAAAAATAGTATGTCATAAGCTTTGATGAAAACCCAATCATGCCTCGATTACCTTATCCGTTGCGGGTCGGGGTGTGACAGATTGGTATTAGAGCCGATGACTATAGGGATATAGGATAGGTTATTAGACCCCTTAGAGCCTATACTATAGTCAACTAGGATTTATTTGCTTATATGCTAAATTGGTTATGTTCGGGCTTATGGCATCATTTATTTTACTTTTTTAAATTTCTCTCACACACAATTGCATGCAAGCACTTTAATTGCTACTTGATTAAGTGATACATACAACGTGTTATAAATTTTGTCAATGCAACATATATATATATATATATATATACTATCCTTATAATGCAAGTTCCTGTGTCCATTTACTTATACATTTTTTTCCTTTCTGTTTCGAAAATTTGAGATGTTTTGTACTCAAATCTCATCAAAGTGAGTTCGTACGATGGGCATGTAGTAACTGTAAGGGTTCAAGTACCGGTAGTCAGAACGTCCGGTCTAGGATTGGCATTAGTATAAATCCAAAGTAACGGACTAGTTTGCCTACCTGGGGACTAACAATGAGAGTATGAAGGATCTATTAGGCCAAAGCATGCCACACCAAATGTCGTGTGAACTAACCCCACTTTGAGTTGTCACCGTGTCCACACCAGGATCCGACTTTATACCTCGCAACCATGGTTTTCGATTTTTATTCGGGTTGTGCGTATGTTAATAGGCCGAACCAATGTGAACGCTACAAAGCCCAGTAGTCATGGGGTCCCACATGATTACATAGGTGAATTATGGGGGACATATGGGGCCCAAACATGAGTAAAGCCCAAGGCATCCTATTGATGCAATGGATTTATATTTCTCTTTCATTTTGTGGATGTTTAATTATTTCCCAATTTTATACGACACCCATTAAACCTACTCACCAAACTCACAACCTTGTTGCGTTATTTCTTGTAGATGTCTTCTAGGCACCTTCGCGGAGGAAAGAGGTCCGGAAAATCCAACGAACACATGGCTGCCAAGATAGCTAAGCAAATAGCCGCAGTGATTCCAAACATTGTGATCCAGGTCCAACAAGCTCTCACTGCTAACCTAGTTAACCAAGTCAACCAAGATGAATCCAATGCTGTCAACCCTCCTGCAAACTCAACCAAGTGCACTTATAAGCACTTCAACTCTTGCGACCCTCCAAAATATGAGGGAACCGAAGGGGTCACTGCACTCCTTCGATGGTTCGAGGAAATGGAAAGCACCTTTCTAAACTATGACTGCCCTAACGACCGTAAGGTTCGCTATGCTACTAGTCGCCTCTTTGGGGTAGCTTTAACTTGGTGGAACGCTGAAAAAGGCAGAAGAGGTACCGAAGCCGCAGTAGCCCTAACGTGGGAACAACTTAGGGAGCTTATGACAAGGCGATTTTGCCCAAGGAGGGAAATCAAGAAGCTGGAAGGTGAATTCTACTTTTTGAAGCAAAATAATGGGGATCATGTGACATGCAACAAAAGGTTTCTCGAGTTAAATCAAATGGTCCCGAATCTGTTCACCCCTCTTTAACGCCTTATTGAGCATTACATTTGGGGTCTTCCTTCAAAAATTCAAGATTCTGTGATGAGCACTGTACCTGCAATCTTGGAAGCTGCAATAGAACTAGCCACCGAGCTCACTGAGAACTACATTCGAAATGGAGATTTCGATGAAGAAAAGAAAAAGAGTGTGAGTAGCAAAACCTCGACTGAACCCCCCCCCCCCCAAACCAACCTAGACTGGATCTTCTTCTCGTTTCAATGCCAAAAGAAAGCGAAACGGGAAAAACTATGCTGTCACTCAAACCAACCAGCCAAACCCATATAACCAACCCATCCAGGCAGCCCCAATCACCCAAGTTGCTCCTCCTACCGCACCACGTAGAAGGCAATATTCAGGAACCTAACCAAAGTGTAACGTATGCCAATACCACCATCCAGTTGAGAACCCATGCTCACACTGCACAGGGTGTGGCCGAGATCAAAACCAAGCCTAGCCAATAACCAAATGGGCCAAGCCCCTTACCAACCACCTCCACTAATGTTACCACCTGCTCGGGTCTTAGCTCAACCTTTTTACCAACCCAACTACCCTGTGATGCCTCCAATGAGGGCTTGCTATAATTGCGGTGACCCCACTCATTTCTGCAACACATGCCCTCGATTGGTGAACATAATCAACGCTCAGGCTCAAGCTAACCCTGTGAATCAAGCAAACTAAGCCAATCCACCAGCCAGGGGAAGAGCATTCAACATCAATGCCAACCAAGCGAGAGCAGATAACAATGTGGTTAACTATACGTTTCCCATCAATGGTAGCTATGAATCTATTCTATTTGACAAGGGTGCAGATAAGAGTTTTGTGTCTCTAGAGTTCGAGTCTATTCTTGGTTTACCTCGTGTTAGTTTAGTCGAATCGTTCATAGTAGAAATAGCCGATGGAGAACCTATTACGCTGGATTCTATCATTCGTGACTGCACTCTTACTCTTAATGAGCATGATTTTTCAATCGATCTCATCCCTATGAAATTGGGAAGCTTTGATGTCATCATTGGCATGGACTGGCTCAGTCAACATCGATGGCCAAACCCTTCGTATATTTGGTGAAACCTCATTCAAGGGGCTTAGGCTGATGTCGTGCCTACAAGCCCGAAAGTACCTCCGCAAAAATTATGTGACCTTTCTAGCCCATATCGTCAAAAAAGAAGGCAAGGAGAAGAAGCTTGAAGATATTCCTATTGTTAGAGATTTCCCCCAAGTTTTTCCAGACGACGTCTCGGGAATTCCTCCTATGTGAGAAGTCGAATTTCGAATCGATCTTGTACCTGGTGCCACTCCAGTTGCAAAATCTCCATATCGATTGGCTCCATCCAAAATGCAAGAATTAGCTAGTCAATTGCAAGAGCTGACGAACAAAGGGTTCATTCGCGCTAATTCATCACCTTGGGTTGCGCTGGTACTTTTTGTCAAGAAGGAGGATGGAACTTTCCGAATGTGCATAGACTATCGGGAGCTCAACAAACTAGCCATCAAGAACCGTTACCCATTACCTTGCATCGATGATCTTTTAAATCAACTTCAGGGTGCGATATGTGTAACATTTGTGTAAAACGGGTTCCAAAAACCCGCTTCGTTTGAGAATCAAGAATAAATTTAAAAGTGAGTAACGTATTTATTAGTATTATTCATTGTTATTATTCATAATTAATAAATAAACTACATAATTAAAATAATAATCAATAAAAAAACAAGTAAATTGAGTAAAACCTTAAAATAATAAAAAAAATAAATATATATATATATATATATATATAAAGGGTAGCCGGGATTCGAACCCAGGTACCCCCACAAGTTCACACACTCAAAACACCACTAAATCACACACACCACTTGTTTCTAAAACCGAAACAAATAACTGTTATAGCCAATCAGAGGTCAACCTGCAAAAGTTGAAATTTCAAACCGGTAACGGACATTCAAGTCAATCAAGCTTAATTACCGATGTTGAGTGTGAAATCACGCATAATCAATCTTGTGAGTCAGTTACAATTCAGAAACTGAAAACCAATTAACCTTGTAACAGTCCGATATCAATGGGGTTTTTGAAATCCGATTTAATGATTGAACCAAAACTGAAATCAATGATTGGCTATATATATCGAATCATTCCACCACACATAACTCGTTCTTAATTATAAACTCATTTCACTCTTCGTTCAAGAACTGGGTCGCCGGAATTTTCAGAAATCCGTCGGAGTTTCATCGGAATCGAAAACGTGTTAATCTGGTATACTCCTTATTGAACCTTCCTCTCAAAATCTTTTAATTATTTGTACCAAATCAGTGTGCTGAATCAAACTCAAGCAAGTTTGATAATCTGAATTAAAACTCATGAAAAAGATGAAGATGGTTTAAGTGTTTTATATAATTAAAATCATTGTTTTAAACGTGGCACTAAATTCGTTATATAAATCAAACATTTTTACAACTTAAATATAAAACAGTACATATAGTATATAAATTTAATTAAATTCCTTAGATCTCCGGGTTAGACATCCAATCTAGTTGGTAGGGCTGGGTACAAAACAGGGCATAGGTCGCAGGTTCAAGGCAGTCTCTGAGCGTCGATTCAAAGGTTTTTAACATCTTTTTAAATAAAGGAATTTCATAAACTAGCTAATTAGTATATAAGAATAATAAAATTAGGGATTATTTCGGGTTAGACACGTAGCTCAGTTGGTAGAGCTGCGTGCACGTATACGGGAGGTCACGAGTTCGAACCTCACACGCTGCCTACAATAAACAAATCCGACCGGTCGTTGACCAGTCAACCCTGAAAAAAGGGTAATTTTTTTAATAATTAAAATCCTTTTTATTTTTAGAAATTAGTTAAAAATACTTAAAAATAAGGTTTTAAACCTTAAAAATTTGTATTAATTACAATAAAATAACCTAAAAATCTAATAAAAAGTATTAAATTAAGATATTAACTTTTATTTATTTATAAAATATTTGCGTTATTATTTAAGTTAGTTTCCTTCGTCGGTTAAATCCTAAACTCGTGCGCATTCATCATCAATCCAAGGAAACGCACCCACTGTGAGTAAATCCTTACAAATCCTTTTTATTCACGTTTTGGGGTGTATCATGTGTCGTTATTTATTTTATTTATACAGATACATGTGCTATCACCATTATGTGATCTAATGTGTATATTTGTTTGTTGTGGTTACGTGCGGTTACATTTTATCGTTCAGTGCAATCATTCATTTAAGACCATCAGTTCCTCGTGGGATACGAGTTGAGTATCAGATGTCTCGTTAGATCGGCTCCGTTTGATTGAGCCTTGATCTCAAGTTCATCATTCATCATGTTCATATGTTCATTGTTGATATAATGTGGTTTGTGATTTAATTATATATACATATGCTCATATATGTTTCATGCACATTTTTATAATCAATATAGCAAACTGTTTAAATGTTTAACTTAGATCCACTCGCCAACTTTTGTTGACCCAAACTTTTATTTACACATGATACAGGTGGATAGGTTGAGGAGAGGAACACTTAAGATTGGCCTTAGAAGATGAATAAGACGTGCTTTGTTTAAAATAATATCTTTTGTGTTTGTATGTTTCTTTATGTTTGGATATTTGTTCTTAAATTTCAAATGACTAAATATGAAACTTAATTTTAGTAAATGTCATGAGCTTTGATGATAACCCAATTATGCCCCGACTTTTATTTCCGCTGCGGGTCAGGGTGTGACAATAAAAAACAAGTAAATTGAGTAAAACCTTAAAATAAATATATATATATATATATATAAAGGGCAGCCGGGATTCGAACCCGGGTACCCCACAAGTTTACACACTCAAAACACCACTAAACCACACACACCACTTGTTTCTAAAACCAAAACAAATAACTGTTATAGTCAATCAGAGGTCAACCTGCAAAAGTTGAAATTTCAAACCCGTAACGGACATTCAAGTCAATCAAGCTTAATTATCGATGTTGAGTGTGAAATCGCGCATAATCAATCTTGTGAGTCAGTTACAATTCAGAAACTGAAAACCAATTAGCCCTGTAACAATCCGAAATCAATGGGGTTTTTGAAATCCGATTTAATGATTGAACCAAAACTGAAATCAATGATTGGCTATAAATATCGAATCATTCCACCACACATAACACGTTCTTAATTATAAACTCATTTCACTCTTCGTTCAAGAACTGGGTCGCCGGAATTTTCAGAAATCCGCCAGAGTTTCATCGGAATCGAAAACGTGTTAATTTGGTATACTCCTTATGAACCTTCCTCTTAAAATCTTTTAATTATTTGTACCAAATCAGTGTGCTGAATCAAACTCAAGCAAGTTTGATAATCTGAATTAAAACTCATGAAGAAGATGAAGATGGTTTAAGTGTTTTATATAATTAAAATCATTGTTTTAAACGGGTTAGACACACAGT
The DNA here is from genome assembly GCA_947069175.1 of Scalesia atractyloides. NCBI lineage: Eukaryota > Viridiplantae > Streptophyta > Magnoliopsida > Asterales > Asteraceae > Scalesia > Scalesia atractyloides. Next base: position 22,521,311 of record CAMTDV010000012.1, on the reverse strand, counting down.
CCAGTGGTGAACTGTGTGCAAACACACTGCACAAGTACCGGTTCGAGTCTCAGGCGTGGCACTAAATTCGTTATATAAATCAAACATTTTTACAACTTAAATATAAAACAATACAGATAGTATATAAATATAATTAAATTCCTTAGATCTCCGGGTTAGACACCCAGCCCAGTTGGTAGGGCTGGGTGCAAAACAGGGCATAGGTCGCAGGTTCGAGGCAGTCTCTGAGCGCCGGTTTAAAGGTTTTAACATCTTTTTAAATAAAGGAATTTCAGAAACTAGCTAATTAGTATATAAGAATAATAAAATCAGGGATTATTTCGGGTTAGTCACGTAGCTCAGTTAGTAGAGCTGCGTGCACGTATACGGGAGATCCCGGGTTCGAACCTCACACGCTCCTACAATAAACAAATCCGACCAGTCGTTGACCAGTCAACCCTGAAAAAAAGGGTAATTTTTTTAATAATTAACATCCTTTTTATTTTTAGAAAGTAGTTAAAAATACTTAAAAATAAGGTTTTAAAGCTTGAAAATTTGTATTAATTACCATAAAAATAACCTAAGAATCTAATAAAAAGTATTAAATTAAGATATTAACTTTTATTTATTTATCAAATATTTGCGTTATTATTTAGATTAGTTTCCTTCGTCGGTTAAATGCTAAACTCGTGCGCATTCATCATCAATCCAAGGAAACGCACCCACTGTGAGTAAATCCTTACAAATTCCCTTTTTATTCACGTTTTAGGGTGTATCATGTGTCGTTATTTATTTTATTTATACAAATACATGTGCTACCACCATTATGTGATCTAATGTGTATATTTGTTTGTTGTGGTTATGTGTGGTTACATTTTATCATTTCAGTGCAATCATTCATTTAAGGCCCATCAGTTCCTCGTGAGATACGAGTTGAGCATCAGGTGTCTCATTAGATCGGCTCCCATCATTCATCATGTTCATATGTTCATTGTTGATATAATGTGGTTTATGATTTAATTATATATACATATGCTCATATATGGTTCATGCACATTTTTATAATCAATATAGCAAACTGTTTAAATGTTTAACTTAGATTCACTCGCCAGCTTTTGTTGACCCAAACTTTTATTTACACACGATACAGGTGGACAGGTTGAGGAGAGGAACACTTAAGATTGGCCTTAGAAGATGATTAAAATGTGTCTTGTTTAAAATAATATCTCTTGTGTTTGTATGTTTCTTTGTGTTTGGATTTTTGTTCTTAAATTTCAAATTAATAAATATGAAACTTAATTTTAGTAAATGTCATAACCCAGTTATATCCCGACTTTTATTTCCGCTGCGGGTCAGGGTGTGACAGATTGGTATTAGAACTCTAACTATAGGGATATAGGTTAGGTTATTAGACCCTTAGAGCCTATACTATAGTTGATTAGATTTTAAATGCTTACGTGTTACATGCAAACTCATGATGTTTATTTGTTTCATATTTGTTTCACACACAAATGCATGCAAGCACATTCACTATTACATGTTATTGTATGATTTTATTGTGGCATACATTCTTAACATATCATGTTTATGCAAACACACAACACAAATTCAAAAATTTTCATGATTTCTTTCTCAAGGATTTTGTAATGTTTTCAATCTCATCAAAGTGAGTTCTATGACGGGCATGTAGTAACTGGAAGCGTACGAGTACTGGTAGTCGGGACGTCCTGTCTAGGATTGGCATTCATATAAATCCAATATAATGGACCGGTTTGCCTACCTGGGGACTAACGATGAGAGTACGAATGACCTATTAGGCCAAAGCATGCCACACCAAACGTCGTGTGAACTAACCCCACTTTGAGTTGTCATTGTGTCTACACCTGGACACTCTCCGACCTTATTTCTCACAATCATGTTTTACGATTTTCATTCGGGTGATGCGAGCGTTAACAGGCCAAAACCAATGTGAACACTACAAAAATCAGTAGTCATGGGGGCCCACATGACTACCTAGGCCAAAGTATGGGAGACATTGGGGCCCAAACATAAGTAAAGCCCAAGACGTCCTATGGATGTAATGAATTTATTTTCTCAATTATTTTTGTGAATGTTGATTTCTCTTTTTACGACACATGAACCTAAAAACGATCAACTCATAATCTCGCTACATATTCCCCGTAGATGTCTGCTAGACACTCTCGGGGTGGTAGAAGGTCAGGAAGATCTAGCGAGCGCATGGCCACTCAAATCGCTCAACAGATGGCTGTCGTACTTCCTGACATCGTCGTACAAGTTCAACAAGCTCTTGCCGCCAATCCCATCAACCCCACCAATCAAGAAGGTCAAAATATCGCCAACTCTCTCCCTAACACCACCAAATGCACCTACAAGCATTTCAAATCCTGCGATCCTCAAAAATACGAGGGGACTGAAGGTGTCACCGCTCTCCTCTGTTGGTGTGAGGAGATGGAAAGCACTTTTCTCAATTACGATTGTCCCGATGATCGCAAGGTGCGATATGCTACCGGTCGTTTGTATAGGTTAGCACTTACATGGTGGTACACAGAGAAGGGCAAGCGAGGTGCTGAAGCTGCTATGGCATTGACTTGGGAAGAGTTGAGGGAATCATGACAAGATGCTTCTGTCCCAGAAGCGAAATCAAGAAATTGGAGCATGAGTTCTGCTCTTTGAAACAAAAGGAGGGAGACCACACCATATACAATAAGAGATTTCTCGAATTGGATCAGATGGTCCCCAACTTGTTCACTCCGCTCTTCGTCTAATTGAGCATTACATTCAAGGTCTTCCCTCGAAAATTCAAGATTTTGTGTTAAGTACCACACCTGCAACCCTCGAAGCTACAATGGAGCTGGCTACTGAGCTCACGGAGAATCGCATCCGAAATGATGATTTTAAAGATGAGAAGAAGAAGGACAAGACACCTGCTGAAACCTCAACCCCAACCCAAACAGGTTCGTCTTCTAAATTTGCTGGAAAGAAAGCGCAATGGGAAGAATTTCGCCGTTACCCAAACCAATCCCCCTATCACTGTTGCCCCAAACACACAAGTTGCTCTTCCTGCCGCCCCATTCCAGAAACCATACACTGGACCCCATCCAAAATGCAACCGATGCCAATATCACCACCCTCCTGAGAACCCATGTCAATATTTCACAAGTTGTGGCCGTACAGGTCACACAATTCAAACTTGTCGCATTCTCCAAAAGCCAAACCGCAATCAACCTCAAGCCCAAACTAACAATCAAGTGGTAGGCCAAGCCCAATACCAACAACCTCTACTCTTACCACCTGCTCAACCCTACTACCAACCCAATAACCCTATGATGCAACTAGTCAGAGCATGTTTCAACTGTGGTGATACAACCCATTTTCGAAACACTTGTCCATGTTTGGTGAACATCATAAATGCCCAAGCTCAAGCCAATCCAGTGAATCAAGCCAACCAAGCTAATCCGCCCGCAAGAGGAAGAGCTTTCCACATCAATGCCAATCAAGCTAGGGCTGATAACAATGTGGTTAACGGTACGTTTCTCATTAACGGTAGTTATGCATCCATACTATTTGATACTGGTGCGGATAAGAGTTTCGTGTCCTTAGAGTTCGAATCTATTCTTGATTTACCTCACGTTAGTCTAGCTGAATCATTCACGGTAGAAGTTGCTGATGGTGAACCTATTACGTTAGACTCAATTATTCGAGATTGCACTCTCACCCTTAATGATCACGATTTCTCAATTGATCTTATCCCTATGAAATTGGGTAGTTTCGACATTATCATCGGTATGGACTGGCTTAGTCAGCATCACGCTGAAGTTGTTTGCTACGAGAAGTTTATTCGAATTCCTCTCGCTGAGGGTCAAACTTTACGTATCTTTGGTGAAACTCCTTCCAAAGGGCTCAAACTGATGTCTGCCTCCAAGCTCGAAGATACCTTCGCAAAAACTATATCACGTTTTTAGCTCACATCATCAAGAAGGAAGGAAGGAAAGGAAGCTCGAAGACATTCCAATCGTTAAAGAATTCCCTCAAGTATTTCCCAACGACATTTCAGGACTTCCTCCTATGCGTGATGTCGAATTTCGAATCGATCTTGTACTTGGTGCTACACCAGTCGCAAAATCTCCATATCGGTTAGCCCCATTTGAGATGCAAGAATTAGCTAGTCAGCGGCAAGAATTGACTGACAAGGGATTTATACGTCCTAGATCATCACCTTGGGGTGCGTCGGTCCTTTTCGTAAAGAAGAAAGATGGAACATTCCGTATGTGTATCGACTATAGAGAGCTCAATAAGATGACCATTAAGAATCTTTATCCTTTACCTCGTATCGATGATCTTCTAGATCAACTTCAAGGTGCCACCTATTTTTCAAAAGTCGACCTTCGTTCTGGTTATCATCAACTTAGAGTGCGTGAAGAAGATATTCCAAAGACTGCTTTTCGAACTCGTTATGGCCACTATGAATTCATGGTTATGCCTTTTGGTTTGACCAATGCTCCTGCTGTTTTCATTGATTTGATGAATAGGGTGTGTAAACCCTACCTTGATCGTTTTGTCATAGTCTTCATTAATGATATTCTTATCTATTCTAAGACCCAATCCGATCATGAGCGACATCTTCGACTTATCCTAACACTTTTGAGGACCGAAAGGCTCTATGCAAAGTTCTAGAAGTGTGAGTTTTGGTTAAAAGATGTACAATTTCTTGGTCATGTTGTTAACGACAAAGGGATTCATGTCGACCTTTCAAAGATCAAAGCGGTACAAGAACGGCAAGCGCCACGCACTCCTACCGAAGTTAAGTCATTTCTTGGTCTAGCTGGTTATTATCGACGATTTATCGCAAATTTCTCTTGTATCGCCGTTCTACTCACAGCCTTGACTCACAAGGGTAAACCCTTCATTTGGGGACCCAAGCAAGAAGAGGCTTTCCAAACTTTGAAGCAGAAAATTTGTGATGCACCCATTCTTACTCTTCCTGATGGTTGCGAAGACTTTGTGGTTTATTGTGACGCGTCAGGTTAAGGTTTAAGGTGCGTTCTAATGCAAAGAGGAAAGGTGATAGCCTATGCCTCCAGGCAACTCAAAGTGCATGAAAAGAACTATACCACTCACGACCTAGAACTTGAAGCAGTCGTGTTCGCTCTAAAGATATGGAGACACTATCTCTATGGTACCAAGTGTGAAATTTACACTAACCACAAGAGCCTTCAACATATCTTCAATCAAAAAGAGTTGAACATGAGGCAAAGACGTTGGGTCAAACTTATAAATGATTATGATTGTGAAATTCGATATCATCCTGGCAAAGCTAATGTTGTGGGTGATGCTCTTAGTCAAAAAGAGTATGCGGACTCTATCCATCTTTTGTGTTCCCAACTTGTAACCGATCTCCAAAATCGAATTCGAGCAGCTCAACATACTTCCGTCACGGAAAATAATGTGCGAGATGAATTGTCTTGTGGAGCAGAACTTAAGATAGAAACCAAGTCTGATGGTATCCTTTATTATCTAAATCGTATTTGGATACCTGATCGCGACAATCTTCGCACTTTCCTTATGAATGAGGCTCACAAAACACGATACTCTATACATCCAGGTGCCGATAAGATGTATCAAGACCTACGGTACTCATACTGGTGGCCTGGCATGAAGAAAGATATCACTATATTTGTCTCCAAGTACCTTACACGTTCTAAGGTAAAAGTTGAACATCAACGACCTTCAGGACTACTCGTCCAACACGAAATACCTGTTTGGAAGTGGGAAAATATAACCATGGACTTTATTACCGGGTTACCTCACACCTCCAGTGGGTATGACACAATTTGGGTTATCATTGATCGTCTCACTAAATCATCTCATTTCATTCCAATCCGCGAAGACTACAAGAACGAGAAGTTAGCTCGTATCTATATCGATGAAATTGTAAGCCGACATGGTGTGCCCTTAAGTATCATTTCAGATCGAGATGGCCGTTTTACTTCACGAACATGGCAAGCCGTGCAATCAGCTTTGGGTACTCAATTAGATCTCAACACATGGCAAGATGTATCAAGACCTACGATACTCATACTGGTGGCCTGGCATGAAGAAAGATATTGCTATATTTGTCTCCAAGTGCCTTACATGTTCTAAGGTAAAAGTACTCGATTAGATCTCAGCACTGCCTTTCACCCTCAAACTGATGGTCAATCTAAGCGCACCATAAAAACCCTAGAAGACATGTTGCGAGCATGTGTCATAGACTTCAAGGGTAATTGGGATACTCATCTATCGTTAGTGGAATTTTCATACAAAAATAGCTATCATTCAAGCATCGGCATGGCTCCTTTTGAAGACTTATATGGTCGTAAATGCCGATCTCCTGTATGTTGGCATGAAATTGGTGAAGCACAAATCACTGAACCTGAGTTGATTCAAGAAACGACTGATAAAATTCTTCAGATTCGCAATAATCTTCTAGCAGCTCGAAGTTGTCAAAAGAGTTACGTTGATATACGACGAAAGCCACTGGAGTTTTGTGTTGGTGATCAAGTACTTTTGAAGGTATCACCGTGGAAGGGAGTGGTTCGTTTTGGTCAAAAAGGCAAGCTAGCACCACGCTATGTGGGACCATTCAAAATACTCTAAAGAATCTGTACTGTAGCATACAAGCTTGACCTACCAGAAGAACTCAATAGAATTCATCCCACATTCCATGTATTAAATCTGAAGAAGTGCCTCGCCGATGAAAACCTCCACATACCATTAGAAGATATTCAAATCGATGAATCAATGCATTTTGTTGAAAGACCTATAGAAATCATGGATTTCGGTGAAAAGCGTTTAAGACGAAGTCGTTTTCCAATAGTCAGGGTGCGTTGAAGTCAAACGAGGACTTGAGTTTACTTGGGAACGTGAAGACTCAATGGGCGAAAAATACCCGCATCTTTTCCCAGTTGCAACCGCTACTTAAATTTCCGGACGAAATTTCTAAAAGTAGGGGATATTGTAACATTTGTGTAAAACGGGTTCCAAAAACCCGCTTCGTTTGAGAATCAAGAATAAATTTAAAAATGAGTAACGTATTTATTAGTATTATTCATTGTTATTATTCATAATTAATAAATAAACTACATAATTAAAATAATAATCAATAAAAAAACAAGTAAATTGAGTAAAACCTTAAAAGAATAAAATAAATAAATATATATATATATATATATATATATATATACAAAAGGGTAGCCGGGATTCGAACCCGGGTAACCCCACAAGTTCACACACTCAAAACACCACTAAACCACACACACCACTTGTTTCTAAAACCGAAACAAATAACTGTTATAGCCAATCAGAGGTCAACCTGCAAAAGTTGAAATTTCAAACCGGTAACGGACATTCAAGTCAATCAAGCTTAATTACCGATGTTGAGTGTGAAATCGCGCATAATCAATCTTGTGAGTCAGTTACAATTCAGAAACTGAAAACCAATTAACCCTGTAACAGTCCGATATCAATGGGGTTTTTGAAATCCGATTTAATGATTGAACCAAAAATGAAATCAATGATTGGCTATAAATATCGAATCATTCCACCACACATAACTCGTTCTTAATTATAAACTCATTTCACTCTTCGTTCAAGAACTGGGTCGCCGGAATTTTCAGAAATCCGCTGGAGTTTCATCGGAATCGAAAACGTGTTAATCTGGTATACTCCTTATGAACCTTCCTCTCAAAAACTTTTAATTATTTGTACTAAATCAGTGTGCTGAATCAAACTCAAGCAAGTTTGATAATCTGAATTAAAACTCATGAAAAAGATGAAGATGGTTTAAGTGTTTTATATAATTAAAATCATTGTTTTAAACGTGGCACTAAATTCGTTATATAAATCAAACATTTTTACAACTTAAGTATAAAACAGTACATATAGTATATAAATTTAATTAAATTCCTTAGATCTCCAGGTTAGACACCCAGCCCAGTTGGTAAGGCTAGGTGCAAAACAGGGCATAGGTCGCAGGTTCAAGGCAGTCTCTGAGCGTTGATTCAAAGGTTTTTAACATCTTTTTAAATAAAGGAATTTCATAAACTAGCTAATTAGTATATAAGAATAATAAAATTAGGGATTATTTCGGGTTAGACACGTAGCTCAGTTGGTAGAGCTGCGTGCATGTATACAGAACGTCACGAGTTCGAACCTCACACGCTGCCTACAATAAACAAATCCGACCGGTCGTTGACCAGTCAACCCTGAAAAAAAGGGTAATTTTTTTAATAATTAAAATCCTTTTTATTTTTAGAAATTAGTTAAAAATACTTAAAAATAAGGTTCTAAACCTTAAAATTTGTATTAATTACCATAAAATAACCTAAAAATCTAATAAAAAGTATTAAATTAAGATATTAACTTTTATTTATTTATCAAATATTTGCGTTATTATTTAGGTTAGTTTCCTTCGTCGGTTAAATCCTAAACTCGTGCGCATTCATCATCAATCCAAGGAAACGCACCCACTGTGAGTAAATCCTTACAAATTCTCTTTTTATTCACGTTTTGGGGTGTATCATGTGTCGTTATTTATTTTATTTATACAAATACATGTGCTACCACCGTTATATGATCTAATGTGTATATTTGTTTGTTGTGGTTACGTGCGGTTACATTTTATCGTTCAGTGCAATCATTCATTTAAGGCATCAGTTCCTCGTGGGATACGAGTTGAGTATCAGATGTCTCGTTAGATCGGCTCCGTTTGAGTGAGCCTTGATCTCAAGTTCATCATTCATCATGTTCATATGTTCATTGTTGATATAATGTGGTTTGTGATTTAATTATATATGTAACATTCGTCGTAGAACAGGTTTCAAAACCCGCTCCGTTTAAAAATTTAATATTTATTCGAAGTTCGTCGCATATTTTTTAGTTGTATTATTTAATTATAATCAATGAATAATTAAGACGAAAATAATAATAATAATAATAATGATAATTAATAATAATAATAATAATAATAATAATAATAATAATAATAATATTAATAGAGTAACTTAGATTCAATGTAATAAAAACTAAAACAAAACAAAAAAAGGAGGAAGCCGGGTTCGAACCGGGTCGACCGCAACCACACAAAACACACTACACACCACTAGACTACACGCACCCTTGTGAATTTAGATGGCAACAAATAAATCTTATACTAAAACAAATCATTTAAATCAAATCAAGAACAGCCGCCCAAAAATCAGCGATTGTAACTCTCAAATCTCCTTCAATCTCGTTTCAATCGTGAATTAAAACACTGAAACCGTATTCAAATCACACAATATGACTCAATCATAACACATTTCAGTTATAAATCAATGTGGTAATCAAATTGTTGACCAAAAACTTTTGTAACTGAAAACCGAAATTAAACTCCCATTCGCCTATAAATAGCAGTCCCAACCTATTCAGAAACTCGCTCACTACTCTCTATTTCTCCCAAACTCTCTCTGAAACCTCGCCACAAGTCGCCGGAAAATTTTGGGTAACCGCCGGAGTATCGCCGGAATCTCTAGTCAGAATAGCAACCCTCTCCTGTTCGGAACAAATCTATTATTTTGCAAATTTAATTTATGTATGCTGATCAAATCAAAGAAGTCAGGTTCTGGTTTTCTTGTGAAGAAGATGAAGTTTAAACGAATATTAATATAATAAAAATCCTAAGAATTGCCAGGTTAGACACACATTCCAGTGGTGGACTGTGTGCGATCATAATATTCACGTCACGAGTTCGAGTCTTGGTCAGATCCGTATTAATAATAACCGTTTTTCTTTTTCTTTAAACCAAACACGCTAACACGCTGTAAGATGTTAAGTATAATAATATTTCTAAATTAGACGGGTTAGACACCCAGCCCAACTGGTTGGGCTGGGTGCAACACAACATTAAGGTCGCGGGTTCGAGGCCAATCCCTATGCTGGTTCGATGATTTTAAAATTCGGTAATAATGTAAGAAGTGTATAAAATTAATTAAAATCAGAAATATTTCGGGTTAGACACGTAGCTCAGTTGGTAGAGCTGCGTGCACATATACGAGAGGTCACGAGTTGGAACCTCACACGCTGCCTATAATAAACGAGTCTGACCGGTCGTTGACCAGTCAACCCTGAGAAAAAAGGGGTAATTTTTTTATAATTAAAATCCTTTTTATTTTTAAAAATTAGTTAAACATACTTAAAAAATAAGGTTTTAAAGCCTACAAAATTTATATAAATACCACAAAAATAACCTAAAAATCTGATAAAAAGCATTAATTAAAAATATTAACTTTTATTTATTTATCAAATTATTACGTTATTATTTAGGTTAGTTTACTTCGTCGGCTAAATCTTAAATTCGTTCGTACTCTTCATCAACCAAGGCAACGCACCCACTGTGAGTGAATTCTTACAAATTCCCTTTTTTATTCATGTTTTGGGGTGTATCATGTGTCGCTTTATTTATTTCGTTTATTCAAACTTGTGCTATTACCATTATATGATTTAAATGTGTGATGTAAATGTTGGTCGTTGTGATGTGTGTTTACATTTTGTCAAGTTGCGTGCAAATCATTCATTAGGCCCATCAGTTCCTCGTTGGAGATGAGTTGAACATCGCGTGCCTCATTAGATCGGCTCCGTTTGATTGAGCCTTGATCTCATTGTTCATCATTTGGTGTGTGCGTGTGCATTAATTGATATATTGTGTATTGTGATTAAATTTACATATACGTATGCTCATATACGGTTATGCACCTTTTTATAACCAATATAACAAATTCGTTCAAATGTTTTCATGAGATTCACTCGCCAACTTTTGTTGACCCAAAACCCTATTTTACACATGATACAGGTGGACAGGTTGAAGCAAGGAACACATACGAAATTGCCTTAGAAGAAAAATAAAGAAGTCATGAAAAATGTATTTGAACATGTTGTGCTTATATGTTTATTGTAATTTCTTCTTTAAAAAGAAATAATAAATATGAAACTTTATAGTAAATGTCATGAGCTTTGATGAAAACCCAATCATGCCCCGACTACCATTTCCGCTGCGGGTCAGGGTGTGACAATATATACATATGCTCATATATGTTTCATGCACATTTTTATAATCAATATAGCAAACTGTTTAAATGTTTAACTTAGATCCACTCGCCAACTTTTGTTGACCCAAACTTTTATTTACACATGGATAGGTTGAGGAGAGGAACACTTAAGATTGGCCTTAGAAGATGATTAAGACGTGCTTTGTTTAAAATAATATCTTTTGTGTTTGTATGTTTCTTTGTGTTTGGATATTTGTTCTTAAATTTCAAATGACTAAATATGAAACTTAATTTTAGTAAATGTCATGAGATTTGATGATAACCCAGTTATGCCCCGACTTTTATTTCCGCTGCGGGTCAGGGTGTGACAACATGTTTCTCAAAAATTGATCTTCGTTCTGGCTACCATCAACTTAGAGTACGGGAAGAATACATCCCAAAGACCGCATCCCGGACCCGCTACGGCCATTACGAGTTCATGGTCATGCCCTTTAGTTTGACCAATGCTCCAGCTGTCTTCATGGATTTAATGAATAGAGTGTGCAAGCCTTATCTCGACCGTTTAGTTATTACATTTATTGATGACATCCTTATCTATTCCAAAACCAAGTCAGATCATGAGCGGCATCTTCGGCTTATCCTGACACTCCTGAATACTGAAAAACTCTATGCTAAGTTTTCAAAATGTGAATTTTGGTCAAAAGAAGTCCAATTTCTTGGTCATGTTGTCAACGACAAGGGAATTCATGTAACCACCTCATAAAATTCGTGTTCGGTAATATACCGACACGTGTTCATGCCCTCGAATATTACCTCAAATGAGTTAGCCACTCAACTCTTTAAGCGAATTCAGAAATCTAAAAAAAAAATAAACCTGACTGTAGCTTACGGTCCCGGACTATAAGCTACGGTCCAGGCTTTCTGGTTGAGTTTGTAACTAACCGTAAGCTATGGTCCGTTGACCGTAGCTTACAGTGAGTCACTAGAATTTCACTTTTACACCATTTTAACTTTCAAATAATAACCCAAAGGCCCCTAGACTTTATTATTACATTTTCCTTACATAAATAAGTCATTTTTCGACCCGAACGACTCCTAGTTAAGGTGTTATCTTGTGATTCACCATTCTTGAGTATCACACATCTTCACCGAACCTTTAACTTTACCATCTTGGGTAATTTAACCCATGAAACCATAGGTAATCTTATCTTTCATGTTTAAGCTAGTAAACACTTATAAGTCGTAAAAACATCTAGTGTGACACCTGTTAACGCTTGGTTACTCGTACTCTTCTTCAATACATCTCGTATTGAACGAAAAGACCAAGTTGTATCATTATATCATTGGATATAACTCAAGGGACAATTCATGACAATCCACAAAACTATTCTTGAGGGACTAAAAGTGTTAAAACCCCAAAATTCTGTCAAGATGCCACCTCTCCTGCAAAATGCCACACTCTTTCAACTCTTGAAACCTTGCTAGACACTTGTGAAGATCCTACAACACCACTAACACATAGCTTCATCTTCACACACCTTCTTGCACTATAAATAGCCCACTAGTTCACCTCATTTCCTTGCTCATTCACTCTTCTCATCTCTTATTACACTCTTGGAAGTTCATGACCATTTAGGAGCTTCCCTTTGAGTTCTAAGTTTCACTTAGATCATTTGTAAGTGTTCCATCTCTGCCCTTTTCTTTTTATAGGCTTCTAATAGCCAAAAGCCAAGCATTTTCAACAAAATGCCTTGACTTTCGGTTAAGACCATTATGGTCCAGCCATTGTTCGAAAGAACATGGCTAAGTGATCGTAATTAAGAAGGTATTAACCCCTTAAAGGGGCACCTCCTAAGGATCACGTTTACTAGGTCAATTGACGGGTCAAAGTTTATGTTTTAAAAAGTCAAACGGGTTGTCAGATTTCATAAATATTATAATCTGAGTTTATATATGTTTATAACATGTTTTTGACACTTAAAAAAGTTGGTAATAAATATTAGAACATGTGGGAACATGTTCGATCCATCAATTTAAGTCTGAGGGTCGGTTCGCAACCGAAAGTCGCGAAACTTGACTTCTGCTTTGATTTTCGATTTTGATCCGATTTAGATTAGTTAACTTCTGACTTGTGGTCACATTATGATTGTAATACAATGTAGCATAACACTCTGAGGTTATATTACTTGATCATAATCATAATTATAATCTGAGTTTAAGCACAAGTTCCATAAAATATCAATCTTTGACTAAAATGCCCTTTTTATATAAAAAAAGGTTTTAATCAACAGTGAACTTGAAAAAGAATTACTTACTGATATATTAATGTAATTAACAATTATGATGTTAATATTCTGATCATAAACTAATTATTAGGGTAATATCGGAAACTATACTTTTAAATGACCAAAATGCCCTTTCGGTGCATACTTTGGTCTTAAACTATAAATCACACATATGTGTGACTTCTTACTGATAATATATCACAAATTAAGTATTTATCTAGAATGTTTATGATCATAACATCAGAATACATGCAAGTTTCTTTTATAGGACATATAATTACCAAAATGTCCTTATGAGGCATATTTTTTCTTTTCAAAACCTTTTCGGGCATGTAAGTTTATATCCTACTGATATTACAACTTATTAAAAGTATAATGACATTTAAAACTTGTTCATGACTCATCTGGTTACCCGGTATCGCTTATATGCGTACGGTTAAGTATATGTAACTAGTTTACGAAAATTAACCAAAACGGGTTTAACCTTATCATTTTAATCTCAAAATTCCAGAATGTTAATTGTTTACCCATATTATACAAGTCTTAAGTACTTGTTGGGTTTCAACTACATTCTATCCGGTCATCGCTTATCGTACCGTTTTTTATCCTTTAAGCTAGTCGGTCTAAGTCTAAGACTTAAATAAGACCGTTAGCATTTTAATTGGTTAGCTTATGCCATAATCCAGGCTAGAGCCTTCCAATAAATGCTATCTGCACTTATTTCATTTTGAGTACGGCTAAAATATTAAATCTTGCATTTTAAATCAAGACTAGCTCAGGTAAATAATCTTGACTTATTTCCCCTATACGGGCTTGGGTTACGGTAAATTATTACCGCTTGGTCGGAAATGGGATCAATCAAATGCCGGATTGTGGCTAGAATTTGCATATTCCGTTTTGATCAGTTTTTTTTGATAACTTAAACATTGGGGGTTAACGATCGTGTCCTGGATATCCTTGGCTCATTACATTAGTTAATGGCCATTACCAAAGCACGTGGTGTAGGCATACACCCGACACATGCGAATGCTAAATTATTTTTACCCCACAAGTTGGGGATAACTCTTTCGTGGGGTGTGTATGTTAATCATGTCTCGGTCTCTGTACTGGGCCCCATATGTATTGACAAACATGTAAAGTTGTTAAAAAGGTTACAAAGCTGACTTTCCCAAGTTATAAAAGATTTTGTGCCCTGTGCACTTAAATCTAAATTTTAAAATGTTTTCAAAATAAGTCAGTAAAGTGTATTTACCAGCGAAAGCTTACGTATTTTCAAAAGACTAAGATGCAGGTACAATACGAAATAGACTGGAAGCTGCTAGGTAGTGATATAAGAGGATCTTGCAAATCCTTAGATCTACCCATAGTCTGCTATACATATTTGTACATTTTACGATCCGCCTGTGGATCTTTCATTACAAGCTGTCTGTATATTATTTTTTGTACTTTGAACATTTGGTTTGTAATAGTAATTTAAACTCCAAGACTTCTATTGTGCTGTGTTTAATTGACTATGATGATATCAACTTACGTCACGATATTTCCCACCCGGGCCCACCGGTGTTTGGTTGAAAATACGGGGTGTGACAGGTTGGTATCAGAGCCAACGTTTGAGAGAATTAAACACTAGCCTTTTGTGTTTAATCGCAAACTTACCCAATAGCACATTCCTTAGACTTCCGAGTCTAGACTTTGACCTTGTATTACTCGTCTCATTATTAAGTTATTGTTATTATTTTAACTTGATTTTAACAGGAAAATGTCGCCAAGAGTACGAGGAAGAGGTAAAGGACCAATGAGGGGAGGACCATCAGGCACATCCCTTCACAACCCCATCACTCGAATCCCTATGAGGATTCAGGGAATTCCTGGCCCCTATCAAGACATTCACCTACCCACACTCAAAGTTCGTAGCACTCGTATCATTCGCACCAATCACACCACTCTCATCATTCTCATCATTCATATCATGATGAGTTTAACCCAAACCAATACTTTAAACACACCCCAGCTGATCAGAATCAGGTGGATCAACCCAATCCAATGGATGAGGACTCCGATCCAGAAATGCCACCATCGGGATCACACACACATCCTATCAAAATCTCAAGTGATTCGAACTCCTACGCTGGATCGCCATACCAAAGTCCTAATGAATGGGACCAGTATTGGAACCAATTTACTTTCGCTAACACTCCTTCCCATCATTCCCCAACATCTCCTATACAAGAATATGTTCACATGGAACAGGTGGAACAACATCAGCCTATGTGATCAAAATTGGATCCTGGCTAATATCATCAATGCGATGATAATTAAACATCCATTAGTGATGTAGTTCCTACGAGCCATAATTGAACATCCATTAGTGATATAGTGCCTACGGGCCATAATTGAACGTCCATTAGTGATGTGGTGCCTACGAGCCATAATTAAACATCCATTAGTGATGTAGTGCCTACGGGCAATAATTGAACATCCATTAGTGATGAAGTGCCTACGAGCCGTAATTGAACATCCATTAGTGATGTAATGCCTACGGGCCATAATTGAACATCCATTAGTGATGTAGTGCCTCCGGGCCATGATTAAACATCCATTAGTGATGATTTGCCTTCGAGCAATATTATGTTGTCAATTAAGACAACGACAGTTGTAACCTTATGGTTCCCTGTCCAAGGTGGTGAGCTATGCTCAAGCCTCATAGTCAATATAATCATTGAGATCATGACTAATATCATCAATATGATGATTATCTATCTTAACATCTAGGTGATGTTAATTGATTTGTTTGCAGGCCAATGTGCCATATTTTTATGTCCATTAGTGACAGGCCAATGTTCGGTATCTTTATATGTCCATAGTGACAGGCCTATGTGCCATAATAATAAGTCCATAGTGACGTGTCTTAGTGACATATTTTATGTTAAATGACAAGCCAATGTGCTGTATTTTTATATCCTTGGGGATAAGGCCTATGAGCCATATTTTAAATGTCCTACGAGACAAGCCTATGAGCTATTTATAATTGTCTTATGACAATGGCAGTTGTGACACTAAAATCCACTGTCTAAATATCTATGGACTATGCCCAAATTGTAATTTGCCTATAATGGTCCTTTTGAGACCTAGTACCCAAACATCAGAGATGGCTAACTCAGATGAGGCGCAAAGTAGTTGTCGTGATAATAGTACTGACAAAGCTGAAATATAGCCATCAATAATGATGATTTCCAAGCTCGCATTGATTCAGCTATTGGAAAGGCCATGGAAAAATTTAAGGAGTCGCGCGCTACTCACTCCAAACCTTTATCTATTCCACCATCATCAGCTCGAAAGGAGACTTCTGTTCACTTTTCAAATGCGAAGAGTGAACCAAAGAAACTAGAATTTAATGATATATCCCGTTCTTCTAAAGACGGATGCACCTATAAATACATTGTCTCCTGCAAGCCACGAGATTTTAATGGAGAAAGGGAAGCAGTAGAAGCCTTGAGATGGCTTGATGAGATGGAAACTATTGTAGATATCAGCGGTTGTGCTGATAAGATGTGGTGAAGTTTGTATCCAATCCTTCAAGGGCGATGCCCTAATATGGTGGAAGGCCATGGTCCAGTCAATAGGAAAAGTACACCTGTACAACTTGGGATGGTCCAAGTTTGTTGACCTTGTCAAAGAGACGTACTGACCGCCTCATGAGGTGGAGAAGATAGAGTCAGATTTTCTCACTCTTACAATGAAAAATTTGGACTGTCGGAAGTATGTTTCTGACTTCAACTACCTATCTAGATTAGTCTCCTATCTAATCACTCTTGAACTTAAATGCATTGCGCGTTTCATTAATGGGTTAGCGCCTGAGATTAAGGGTATAGTAAAGGCTGCTCAGCCTAGTACTTATAGGTCTGCTGTTGACCTATGTCTCTCTCTTACCTTGGATTTGGTGAGACAAAAGTCAGTCAAGACTGAGACTGACGGGAAAAGAAAGAGAGAGGATGGTAACTCCCAAAGATTTAATAAGATGAATAAGGGGAGATTTAGGTTCAGAAGGAACCAAGATAAGTCATGCGTGATGCCGACATGTAAGACCTGCAACCGCAGGCACTAGGACAGTTTAATTTTGATCCACAGGCTAAACCCTGTGGTATTTGTAAGAAAAAAGGAGCATAAGACCCTAGAATGCAAGGATCTTAAGGATGTTGTCTGCTACGGCTGCAATGAAAAAGGGCATATTAAGACTAACTGCCCTAAGAATCTCAAGAGTAATAATGCGAAGCCTGGAGAGGCCAAGAAAGGAAATGCTCGTGCCTTTCAGATGAATGCCAGAGAGGCTGTTAATGACAACAACGTCATAACAGGTACATTCCTCATTAATGACGTATATGCTAGAGATCTTTTTTATTCAGGTGCAGATAAGTCTTTTGTAGACTAGAAGTTTAGTAAACTATTAAACTTACCCATAAGAACCCTAGACATAACTTATGAAGTAGAACTTGCTGACGGAACCTTAGAAACTGCATCTTCTATTCTTGATGGATATTTTATATCCATTAAGAATCATTCAATTCCGATTTCTCTTCTGCCAATGAAATTGGCGGGGTTTGATGTAGTCTTAGGTATGGATTGGTTATCTCATAACCAAGCCCGCATTGCCTGTGATAAGAAACTCATCGAGGTTAAAACCCCATCTGGTGAAATGCTCACTATCTTTGGAGATTCACACTATGGATTGCCAGACAAAGTGTTGTTATTTGAGGCATCCAAGTGTCTAGGGAAAGGTTGTGTCATTTACATGGCACAAGTAACTATTAACGAGCCAAAGCCAAAGATTGAAGACCTTTCAGTTATCTCAGAATATCCCGATGTTTTCCCTGAAGAATTACCAGGTCTACCTCCAGATAGACAAGTGGAGTTTAGAATTGACATCCTACCAGGAGCGGCACCTGTTGCAAGAGCTCCGTATCGGTTAGCACCGACAGAAATGAAGGAATCAAGGATACAATTAGACGAACTTTTAGAGAAAGATTTCATACAGCCTAGTTCCTCACCTTGGGGAGCTCCTATCCTTTTCATTAAGAAAAAGGACGGTTCAATGCGGATGTGCATTGATTATCGTGAGCTAAACAAGATAACGATCAAGAATCATTATCCTCTGCCAAGGATCGATGACTTGTTGGATCAACTTCAAGGGGCTAGTTACTTCTCTAAGATTGATTTAAGATCAGGATACCATCAATTGAAGGTTAGAAGTGAGGATGTTCCCAAAACTACCTTCAGGACTCGTTACGGCCATTATGAATTTCTGGTGATGCCTTTTGGGCTCACAAATGCACCTGCAGCATTCATGGATCTCATGAATCGAGTCTGCAAGCCGTATCTAGATAAGTTTGTCATTGTCTTCATAGACGACATACTTATCTACTCTTGTAATCAAGATGATCACGAGAAACATCTTCGGTGCATCCTAGAATTGCTAAGACAAGAAAAGCTTTATGCTAAGTTCTCTAAGTGCGAGTTTTGGCTTAGAGAAGTCCAGTTTCTTGGACTTGTTGTAAGTGAGAGTGGTATCCAAGTGGATCCCGCTAAGATTGAAGCCATAATGAATTGGGAAGTACCCAAAACTCCATCGGAGATTCGTAGTTTCTTAGGATTGGCTGGTTATTATAGAAGGTTCATAGAAAACTTTTCAAGGATAGTCACTCCTTTAACTACCTTAACTCGTAAGAATGTCAAGTTTGACCGGGGTCCAAAACAACAAGAATCTTTTGAAATTTTAAAACACAAATTGAGCAATGTTCCTGTGTTATCTCTACCTGAGGGTATTGAGGATTTTGTCGTTTATTGTGATGCCTCGCACACTAGCATGGGCTGTGTGCTAATGCAAAAAAGCAAAGTGATTGTTTATGCGTCACGACAATTGAAGGTGCACGAAAGGAATCACACCACCCATGACTTGGAATAGGGTGCTGTTGTTTTTGCACTTAAGTTGTGGAGACATTACTTATATGGCATGAAGTGTATTATATACACTGACCATTAGAGTCTTCAACATCTGTTCAATCAAAAGGATTTGAACATGCGACAGCGCCGCTGGATGGAAACCCTTAATGATTATGATTGCGAATTTCGCTATCATCCCGGCAAGGCAAATGTCGTTGCTGATGCCTTAAGTCGCAAGGAAAGAGTTAAGCCTATTAGGATTAACGGCAAGAGCATTGAGCTCATAAATATCTTGAATGAGAAGCTATTAGATGCACAAAAGAAAGCCCTATTAGAGGATAATATTCCTAATGAATGATTAGGCAGAACTATTGAACAGTTAATGCCTGGAAAAGATGGAATCCTATTTAATGGCAGAATCTGGGTTCCAATCTTTGGAGGACTTAGGGATCTACTCTTCTAGGAAGCGCATAATTCAAGAAACTTAGTTCACCCGGGAGGTGACAAGATGTATCAAGATTTGAAAAAGAATTATTAGTGGATGGGTTTGAAGAAATCCATAGCCACTTATGTAGCTAAGTGTCTGACGTGTTCGCAAGTTAAAGCCGAACATCAGAAACCGTCAGGACTTCTACAACAACTTGAGATTCCCACTTGGAAATGGGAAATGGTAACTATGGATTTAATTACCAAGTTATCTTAGACCAAACGTGGCAATGCCACGATTTGGGTCAATGTGGACAGGCTGACTAAGTTAGCACATTTCTTGCCAATTAAAGAGACTTATAGTTCTGATAAGTTGGCCAAGTTATATGTGGACAAGATTGTGTCCCTACATGGTGTGTCGGTATCTATTGGATCTGATAGAGATCCTAGATATACATCTCACATTTGGAAAAGTTCCCAACAATCTTTAGGCACAAGATTAAACTTTAGTACGGCTTACCACCCACAGACGGATGGAAAGAGTGAGCATACTATTCAGACTTTGGAAGACATGCTCAGAGCATGTGTGATTGATTTAGGTGGAAGTTGGGATGACCACTTACCCCTAATAGAATTCTCCTAATTGTTATCATACAAGCATCAAGGCTGCTCCTTTTGAAGCCTCGTATTGGAGAAAATGTAAAATGTCTGTTTGTTGGGCTGAAGTTGGGGAAGCCCAACTGTCTGGACCTGAGATTGTCCTAGAGACCACGTATAAGATAATAAAAATCCTGATCGTCTCAAAGCTGCCCGTGATAGTCAGAAAAGTTATGCAGACAAGAGGCGAAAACCTTTTAAGTTCCAAATAGGGGGCAAAGTATTATTGAAGGTATCACCCTGGAAAGGTGTGATGCGCTTCGGAAAGAATGGCAAGTTGAGCCCGAGATATATTGGACCATTCGAGATAATCGAATGTGTTGGTTCTGTAACTTACAAGCTTAAGCTGCCTGAGGAGCTCAGTGGAATCCATGATGTGTTCCACATATCTAATCTAAAGAAATGTCTAGCTGATGAGTCGCTAGCAATGTCACATCAAGATGTGCAAATTGATAAAAACCTGAGGTTCATTGAGAAACCAATTTCGATCAAGGCTCGATAGGTTAAAAAGCTCCGAAGAAAATGCATACCTATTGTAAAGGTTAAGTGGGATGCCCTTCGCAACCCCGAGCATACATGGGAGGTTGAGTCCATTATGCGACAAAAGTACCCCCATAAATCTCGAGGTCGAGATTTCTTTTAAGAGGGTGAGGATATAACACCTCGTAAAATTCGTGTTCGGTAATATACCGACACGTGTTCATGCCCTCGAATAATACCTCAAATGAGTTAGCCACTCAACTCCTTAAGCGAATCCAAAAATCTAAAAAAAATTAAACCTGACCGTAGCTTACGGTCCCGGACCATAAGCTACGGTCCAGGCTTTCTGGTTGAGTTTATAACTAAACCGTAAGCTACAGTCTGGTGACCGTAGCATACAGCGAGTTACTAGAATTTCACTTTCTCACCATTTTAACTCTCAAATAATAACCCAAAGGCCCCTAAACTTTATTATTACATTTCCCTTACATAAATAAGTCGTTTTCGACCCGAACGACTCCCGGTTAAGGTGTTATCTTGTGACTCACCATTCTTGAGTATCACACATCTTCACCGAACCTTTAACCTTACCAGCTTGGGTAATTTAACCCATGAAACCATAGGTAATCGTATCTTTCACGTTTAAGCTAGTAAACACTTATAAGTCGTAAAAACACCTAGTATGACACCCTTTATCGCTTGGTTACTCATACTCTTCTTCAATACATCTCGTATTGAACGAAAAGACAAAGTTGTATCATTACGTTATTGGATATAAGTCAATGGACAATTCATGAGAATCCACAAAACTATTCTTGAGGGACTAAAAGTGTTAAAACCCCAAAATTCTGTCAAGATGCCACCTCTCCTGCAAAATACCACACTCTTGCAACTCTTGACACCTTGCTAGACACTTGTGAAGATCCTACAACACATCTAACACGTGGCTTCATCTTCACACACCTTCTTGCACTATAAATAGCCCACTAGTTCACCTCATTTCCTTGCTCATTCACTCTTCTCCTCTCTTATTACACTCTTGGAAGTTCCTGACTATTTAGGAGCTTCCCTTTGATTGTCCCTTGGATCATTTGTAATTGTTCCATCTCTGCTCTTTTCTTTTTATAGGCTTCTAATAGCCAAAAGTCAAGCATTTTCGACAAAATGCCTTGACTTTCGCTTAAGACCATTATGGTCCAGTCATTGTTCGAAAGAACATGGCTAAGTGATCGTAATTAGGAAGGTATTAACCCCTTAAAGGGGCACTTCCTAAGGATCACGTTTACTAGGTCAATTGACGGGTCAAAGTTTATGTTTTAAAAAGTCAAACGGGTTGTCAGATTTCATAAATATTATAATCTGAGTTTATATATGTTAAAAACATGTTTTTGACACTTAAAAAAGTTGATAATAAATATTAGAACATGTGGGAGCATGTTCGATCCATCAATTTCAGTCTGAGGGTCGGTTCGCAACCGAAAGTCGTGAAGCTTGACTTCTGCTTCAACTTTCGATTCTGACCCGACTTAGATTAGTGAACTTCTGACTTATGGTCACATTATGATCGTAATACAATGTAGCATAACACTCTGAGGTTATATTACTTGATCATAATCATAATCATAATCTGAGTTTATGCACAAGTTCCGTAAAATGTCATTCTTTAACTAAAATGCCCTTTTTCACATAAAACAAGGTTTTAATCAACAGTGAACTTGCAAATGAATTACTTGCTAATATGTTAATGTAATTAACATATTATGATGTTAATATTCTGATCATAAACTAATGATTAGTATAATATCGTAAACTATTCTTTTAAATGACCAAAATGCCCTTTCGGTGCATAATTTGGTCTTAAACTATAAATCACACTTATGTGTGACTTCTTACTGATAATATATCACAAATTAAGTATTTTTTCAGAATGTTTATGATCATAACATCAGAATACATGCAAGTTCCTTTTATAGGACATATAATTACCAAAACGCCCTTATAAGGCATAATTTCGTTTCAAAACCTTTTCGGGCATGTAAGTTGATATCCTACTGATATTACAACTTATTTAAAGTATAATGACAATTAGAACTTGTTCATGACTCATCTGGTTACCCGATATCGCTTATATGCGTACGGTTAAGTATATGTAACTAGTTTACAAAAATTAACCAAAACAGGTTTAACCTTATCATTTTAATCTCAAAATTCCAGAATGTTAATTGTTTACCCATATTATACAAGTCTTAAGTACTTGTTGGATTTAAACTACATTCTATCCGGTCATCGCTTATCGTACTGTTTTTATCCTTTAAGCTAGTCGGTCTAAGTCTAAGACTTAAATAAGACTGTTAGCATTTTAATTGGTTAGCTTATGCCATAATCCAGACTAGATCCTTCCAATAAATGCTATCTGCACTTATTTCATTTTGAATACGGCTAAAATATTAAATCTTGCATTTTAAATCAAGCCTAGCTCAGGTAAATACTCTTGACTTATTTCCCCTATATGGGCTTGGGTTACGGTAAATTATTACCGCTTGGTCGGAAATGGGATCAATCGAATGCCGGATTGTGGCTAGAATTCGCATATTCCGTTTTGATCAGTTTTGTTTGATAACTTAAACATTGGGGGTTAACGACCGTGTCCTGGATATCATTGGCTCATTACATTAGTTAATGGCCACGACCAAAGCACGGGGTGTAGGCATACACCCGACAGACGCGAATGCAAAATTATTTTTACCCACAAGTTGGGGATAATTCCTTCGTGGGTTCATAAGTGATGTGTACGTTAATCATGTCTCGGTCTCTGTACTGGGCCCCATATGTATTGACAAACATGTAAAGCTGTTAAAAAGGTTACAAAGCTGACTTTCCCAAGTTATAAAAGGTTTATGCCATGTACACTTAAATCTAAATTTTAAAATGTTTTCAAAATTAGTCAGTCGGGTGTATTTACCAGCGAAAGCTGACGTATTTTCAAAAGACTAAGATGCAGGTACAATACGAAATAGGCTGGAAGCTTCTTGGTAGTGATATAAGAGGATCTTGCAAATCCTTAGATCTACCCAAAGTCTGCTATACACTTTTATACATTTTACGATCCGCCTGTGGATTTTTCATTACAAGCCGTCTGTATATTATTTTTTGTACTTTGTACATTTGGTTTGTATTAGTAATTTAAACTCCAAGACTTCTGATGTGTTGTGTTTAATTGACTATGATGATATCAACTTACGTCATGATATTCCCCACCCAGGCCCACCGAATTTAGCATGGGTGATCAAGTTCTTTTGAAAGTATCGCAATGGAAGGGAGTTATTCGGTTCGGACAAAAAGGCAAGCTGGCACCATGCTATGTTGGCCCTTTTAAAATACTCGAGAGAGTTGGTCCTGTAGCGTACAAGCTAGAATTACCCGAGGAACTCAGCAGGATCCATCCAACCTTCCACGTTTCCAATCTAAACAAGTTCCTTGCCGACGAAAATCTGCATATACCGTTAGAAGATATACAGATCGACGAGTCAATGCACTTTGTCGAACGACCAGTCGAAATCATGGACTTCGGTGAAAAACGCTTAAGACGAAGTTGAATCCCTATAATCAAAGTTCATTGGGAGTTAAAACGTGGACCCGAATTTATTTGGGAACGTGAAGACTCGATGCGCGAAAAGTACCTCACCTCTTTCAGGGAAACCCTACTTCCTCTTAATTTCGGGACGAAATTCCTGAAAGTAGGGGAGACTGTAACATCCGTTAAAATGGGCTACCTAAATCCAACTCGTTTTAAATCAAACTTTTAATGAATAAATGAGGGATTTTTTTATATACATACGCTAGTAACAAAAGAAAATGTAACTTCAATGTAGAGGGGCCATTCGTGTAATTTTTTGAAACTTATAAATTCTTTTTATAATTCAAAGCATAAATAAATTAAAAAAATAAAGAAAAAGAAAACAGAGACCATGGAACTCGAACCCGGGTCTACACATTTAAACCCACAACAAACCATGCACTGCACCACTTGGTGCTTTGGTTTAAACCTCTTAGACAAAACAGATAATAGGCATTTAACTTATAGTTCCATTCGAAACACAGTTGCCGCCCAAAAAATTGACAGCGAGTCTTTAGCTGCATTACCTTAATTCGGTTGATTGAATCCAATTCCGCGTTTTCTTTTCAAGATTTATCTCGAATCAACATCTGAATATTCTTAAACCGGAAATTTTAGGGTTTCGAAAAACAAGATTTCAATTGAAAAAAAAAGGAACTGGATGTAAAAACACATCAATCGATTGCAACGCAATTACTCACTGCTTCTCGATAAAACAATCGCCAGAACTATAAGGCCCGCCGGAAAACTCAGACGCGTCCGGAATCACCAACACGCCGAAAAACGTCAAGAGTCCTCGCCGCACGTTCCGGTATAATTCCTTTAATTTCGAGTCCTTTATTCATGAGTTATTTCATCATCAGTAGTAAACAAAGTTGAAGAGATCAATTAAAAGGTTGGGATGTATTCTGGGTTCTGTTTCAGTTGTAACATAATGAAGAAGATAAACCTATGTATCTGGTTCAAATAGATTCTAAATTTAAAAGTTTTCAAAACCAGTGATGTAGTGTGGTGGTTGATTATGCGTATGAAATACACAAAAAGCCGACCGAGGTCACAAGGTCGAGTCCGGGCCAGATATATTCGCTGCACTTCTTTTTCTTTTAAAGTGAACCAGTAATTGGATCAATGCAGTTTTAGTATAAGAGAAATTAAAATCTTGATATCAACGGGTTAGACACACAGCCCACGTAAATAAAAGGGTCCAGTGTTCGAGTCCCGTCTTTAACTCATCGCTACACCTTTAAACCTTTTTATTTGTAAACTAGGAAATGAAAGGCTAGGTAATTAAAATCATGTACTAAACAGGTTAGACACATAGCCCAGTTGGTCGGGCTATGTGCACGTAAACGAGATATCTCAGGTTCGAGACCCGCCTCTAAAATACAGTGGCATTTTTTTAAATCAACAGAACGGTTGAACGCAACCTCTGTATAAAAGAAATAAAAACGCAGGATGTACCAGGTTAGACACGCAGCCCAACGGAAGGGCTGCGTACACGTATACGGAAGGTCATGAGTTCGAAACCCGGCAAGGGCCGGTTTCAAACGAAAATTTCTTTGTTTAACTCCGAAGCTTGTTTTCCTTTTTTATTTAAAACCTTTAAATCATATCTATGAATATATAATAGATCTTTTAGTTCTTTTATTTAAAAATTCTCAATTAACCATCAGTGAATTAAACTTAAACAATAGATAAACTGTTTTAAATTTTTTAACACTCACGTAAATAATTAAGTATCTAAATAAATAAATTGCGCACTTAGGAATATTATTTAATTTAGTCGTTATGTGAATATCTAGGATAATCGTTTCGTTCAGTCGGTTTCTCAACTTTATACTCGTGCATTACTTTACAAGGAAATCGCAAATGCAACCACTGTGAGTGAATCTTACAATTCCCTTTTTTATTACACGCTTTTGGGGTGTATCATGTGTCGCATTCCGTTATTTCATTGTACAAGATTTATATACGTGCAAATTACCAATTATGTGAAGTATATGTGTTATGTGTTAAATGTTTGTTTGTCACTTGGTGTTTTACATTCGTTTCAATCATTACCTCATCAAGGCCGTCTGTTCCCCATTACCTATGAGCGGAACTCGACGTTGCCAGATATACGAGATCAGCTCAGTTTGATTGAGCTTAGATCTTACAGCACACCATAATACCGTGCACACTTGTATACTATTGATTTGTTTATTATTTGATATTGTTTGTGGACATCTACTTACATTGGTTAATGCACTTTTTCCTCAATAAAAGGTTTAAACATATTTTCTTTTTACTAATAACAAAGAGATTTACTCGCCAACTTTTGTTGACCCAAACTTTTCTTTTAGACATGATATAGATGAACAGGTTTGAAGAATGGATCACTTAGGATTGGGCCTTAGAAGAATAAAAACCTTATTTGCATATGATTTGAACTATGTTATGATTTGTTTAAATATGGTGTTTATGGGATTTTCTCTTATTTAAATCAAAATAATAAATACTGAAACTTTAAAAATAGTATGTCATAAGCTTTGATGAAAACTCAATCATGCCTCGATTATCTTATCCGCTGCGGGGCGAGGTGTGACATATATGTCTTTAAAATCAGGTAAAAGTATTATGTTTTTCTTTAGATTTCAAAAAAGATTAACATTTTTCTGATATGAGTGACTTTTAAGAAATATTTGTTTGGTATTTATGATATGTTAGTTATTTTTTTCTTTATTAACTATGTATGACGCAGGTTATATACTAATACACCATGACGTTTTGGTTATATACGAATAAACCATGACTTTTTTGGCGCAAAATTTAAGGACATTTATTTCAAGACAAAATGTAGGACAAGCTAAACTTAGTCAAACAGAATTACCTTTTGAACATATTGGTTTTTTTTATAATAAACCAAAATCACATGTTTGAATTGTAATCGTTTCCGGTATGTCGCTATTTTATGATGATGTCGGTCATTAGGCAGTGGTGGCTGAGTTTTTTATGGTGTTACTATTTGAAAATGTTTGATGAATCATTGTTGACTGCTGAATGCAAAAAGAGCAGATGAAAAATGAGTATCTAGCGACTAGCAACATATAACATGCAGTGGTGGAGGTTCTTGGTGGCCCGGGGGTGTCCCGGTCCCCGCTGTTTTTTCGCTTGGAGAGTTCATCTTACTGAAAATTTTTGAATTATTTTTGTAGTGTAAAATGTTGGATTTATAAGAGTCCTGCCCCTGGTGATTTGGATTCTAAAAGTCCGGCCTCCACTAATTTTTTCGTTCAAGTTCCGAAGTTCCACCACTGATAACATGACACTAGTGTTTAGTATGTGGGTTCGCATGTTGGTAAAAGATCCTCTAGGACGCTTACCAAGTAAAAAAAATATGTTGACATACAAGAAGATTAAAACTTTATTTCTTTGGACAAGTTTTTCGTATAACTTTTAAATAGTATAGTATCTTGTACGTTATCATGTCTTTATTCAATATTTTGATACAAAATTAAAGCCATAAAGGACCCCTCTTGAGTCTTGATTAAGTACCGAATTCTGTGTTTTTACTTTTATTACATGATGTATAAGCAGCTTGCGATCAAGTCTACGGTTTACACAATCTTGTGGATTAAAATTGGTCTTTTGGTCCAACTTAGGCGGCAATAGAGCTTTTGATGTTGTCAATGCAACAATTGTCGGCATAATTTTTTTTTCATTCTAACATAAATGGTAAACATTTTATTCTACTTGAGCTCTTCAACCTTTTGATTCCTTTGCATGATTTTGAACTAGAATTTCAATTTGTCTTAACATGTTTTCACTTCTTCTTAGAAAAAGATTTAATATTTGTTTTATGTAATATGCTGATAATATAAGGTGCTTGTTACATATATATATATATATATATATATATATAATGTTTGAACATTTAGGTTTATAATGTTTTTTACACTCATTTTATGTAATATGTTGATAATATAAGGTGCTTCTTGTTGATAACATTTTGGTTTTTAATGTTCTTTATACTCTATCTAAACAATAGTCAATTGGTTTTTAATGTTATTTATACTCTTATCTAAACAATAGTCAATTGCTTTTTCGTGTTCTTTATAGTCTATATAAACAATAGTCAATCTATGATACAACCTACGAGCTTTTTCCAACATTTATGGTATTAAAGAGATACTAGAATATGCTCTAGGGCTTACTACATTGATATTGCTTATCTCAACATCATGCAAACATTTTCTATAAGTTTACTCTGTGACAACTTGCATTTTCGAATTAATACCATTAACTTTTCTCGGTTAAATATTTACGATTTATTAACTGTCATACATGCATTTATTATATGTACAAGCTATTGACACACGAACACACGAAATTGATATAAACTAGTGGGACTAGTCTTGTATCTTACACCAAAGTTGATTTGTTTAACTTTGCGCACAAATTACAAGTAATTGAAACTTGAGGGATTTGTTGTGTAGCAAGTTAACTTCAATTTTCTTTGCAAGTTTCAAGAGTTTGAAACTTAAGGGACTAACAGGGCCCTTGTTGGAATTCAAGGGTTTAGTGTTCCAATTATTAAACTTCTGTTATTATAATATCTTAATCCCTACAACAAAACCCTAATCTACAAAACAAACGTCCGCCTCTCTCTTTTCTCTTAGTCGACAGACTGCAAGCAAGAAGCCTCAAGCTTTTCGGTTTTCAAGTCCCTAACAACTCTCGTCACTCCTAACTCGGAAATCCTTAAAATTTAGTTTTTAATTCTTGTACAATTCTTCGTATATTGGCTGCGTTTTCTGGGTTTGTTCATGATTCTTGATGATCTTTGATGATAACTTGTAGTTTTGGTGCTAGAAATCGTGTTAGTCAATGATTGATTGTTTATGTGTTCGGTTAAGCCGCTAGGGTTTGATTATGGGTTGGATCTTGTGGTTGTGATGAAATAATTGTTATATGATTTAATTTAGGATGATAATCTGCTGTGATTAAAGATTTTAGGTCATTGGGTGCATTAAATAATCGTTTGTAGAGTTTGGGTGATGAAACAGAATCTGTCCAGAACGTTACAGCCGACTTTAATCGGCTGTAACCGGGTCAAAAGTTAACAAAAAGTGTTGTTTCTTGAGTCCATGATGTACTTCCAGGAAATACCTTTCGAACCCCACTGAAATTGCATTTTTTCGACGAAAATTGAATGTTTTATGAATTTTTCCGTATCGAAGGTTCAGGCTGTGTTTTTTGGCAGAATTTTCAGCCCATTCCGAATGTCATAACTCAATGTAGGTAGTTCCAGGAGGTCACAAAAATCTCCAACTGGAAGTACGTCAATCGGATAACCGAGGATTTTTAAATGAACTTTTCAGTAAGCTGTAGTCAGAAAGTGACGAATCTGATTGCTGCTTAGTAAATGATTTTTATTAAATGATTGGTTAGGAGTTAGACTCTAAAATTTTAAAACAAGTCCAAACCTTCCGAAGGGCACGTCATATAAAAATATCGTAATTTTTGCAGCATCGTAAGTATGTAAAACGAGCTTCCCAAAACAATCTGTTTTCAGTGATTTTACCTATGCATGGCTTTAAGTTGTTAAGTGATGAATTTGCTACCTTTAGTGTCCGCGCATGCATGATAATTGTATAATTGATGAATGGCATGATGGTTTTATGATTTGAATGGTTGGTTCAACATGATTAGTGGCTAGATCCTGGTCAGTTGCACGCCTCACGGTAAAACTCCGCATATAGATTTTGAGGATGTCACAATCGCCATGCTCCTATGGATAGTGGCTACAAATACTTTGGGCATACAGGTCCACTTCCTAATGTTAGCTTTCCATCGATGATGCCTCCAAGTCACCCCATATAAGTTTCCTACAACTTAACAATATAACACATAGCCACACCATGGTCACTAATTACTGCTAAGGTTATTTTTTATTTTTTATTTGGAAGGCAAACTTTATGTAAACCATCCACCCAGTTAGCAATTAACTAACCTAGGAAAACAACAAATGAAACAATTACAAATACATAAGTGAAAATCTGCTATAGACATTAAAATACTCGATCGACTATCTAATGGTATTAATTAAGTTAGTTTTTTAATGGCGCATGGTCCAACATAGTCAATCGTAATTGGTTTTATCATCATAAACATGATAGCCACACCAAAGTGAAGGATCAAAAGATTGTCTAGTAGCTCAAGGACTCTCTCAACAATATGACATTGACTTTCATTCTTTTTTTTAGACCAACAACTATATAAACCGTCTTGAGTATTCTCTTTTTCCCCTTTATAGATTGATATTGGCATGTACATTAATTTAATGTTAAAATACTTTTCTAAACAATGATTTGACTAGAGATGGTGAAAGAACCCGGACCCAATGAGGAAGCCATAATCCAAAGCATTTCGGACGGATAAAGGGATAATATTCGGGTACAAGATTGGTTTAAATTTTTTCACGAGTTCGAGACCATTATTGTATTAGGTGATACTCACCTGATTACACACATCAAATATAAAATATTTAAATATTACAAAATGTTTAGAAATATAATAATAACATGCTAAAGTTGTTAGAAACTTGAAATTATAAAAAAATTATAGAATTGCTGAAAGGGTAGTTAATTTTATAATACTTCAAAGTTTTTAAGGTGAATTTAAGATCTATTTTTGAGAAATAAGCGTCCCAACGGGAAATTTTTTAATCACATAAGATCATAAACTTGTATACTAGATATACTCGAACCTAACGGGTGATGGGTAATGGCTATTGGGTACACGACATGTATATGGCATATTTCTATAATTAGGTATGTGATTGTGGTTACCAATACCCTATCCATTGTCATTCATATATTTGACTTAAGGATGGTTACATGAAACAACCTTTTGACACAAGTTATTCGATTAATGCCTTACTCATATCGAATCATATTAACAGCCTCAAATAGGTTCTTCATGTGTGATATTAATGATTTGTTGTTTATGATACCTCTTTGGTTTCATTGGTGTTTCATAGCTCCTTTTTCACGTACCAACATGGTCATAACAATATGTACCTTATTTTATAAGCCAATGACATTAATCTCACTACACCTTCACCTGGTGATGATTAGGTTTAATCCTACGTTTAATCATATTTAAATTATCATTTTTATAAACATAATTACATAGAACAATAGCACTTCAAGATTGTTTGACTGTTGTAGGATTAAACGCCTTAATGATGAACATGGGATGATATTGGATGATGTTGGAAGAGTTTGGATGAAAGATAGGATAACCGGGGAGAAAACGAAAGAAATCAGGGGAAGACACCAGGCCCGGCATCCTAAACGTCACTTTTGGTGTCTAGGATGCTGATAGGGTGTCAACAAGACATCCTAAAACAGCAAACAACATCCCGATAGGGTGTCAACAAAGGGGCGGTGTTGTCCACAACACCAGTGGTCAAACTCAGGTGCGAGAATCAAGGGAAGTGCCATTTTGACCAAGATAATTAGGGGGTTTCTCCCCCAATTCAACATTATTCAGTTTGGGGATGATTTTGGTACTTCCTAGAGCTTAGGAAAAGGAATTTTACCAACTGTTTGAAGAGTCCAAACCAAAAATTAAGGATTAAAGATTGAGTCCATGGAGATTGAAGGCTAAACCCACCTGTCATCATACCCGGGTGTAGGCTTTGTGATGAATTAGGTATTCATCTTTTGTGTACTTGATTGAGACGTGAATTCTTTATGGTCTATGGATTGATTGGATTTATGTTGGGTTAATTACACACTTGCTTATCACATATGATTATCAATTCATCTAGTTGGAGGTTTTCTTGCATCATTGACATTTGTTAGATAATTGTGATGTGTTATTGAGTTGTGAATTTGGTTTATGGGTTTGATAAAACTCGTTACTTGTAACACCCTAACATATTTTAACCAAAAAGAAACATAACGGTAATACAGATTCAAAAATTCTTTCTTTATTAACTATTTGACATACTTGAAGGTTCATTTAAAAAATGTTGAACACTTCCTTGACAAGAATTACATTATTCTTTCTTAATTAATATATCAAATGCATCATATAAATACAAACTACGTGACTGCCCTTCCCGTACAATCCTTACGCTTTGACTCGATCTACACTCACTTATTCTTGATGGTGGTAGAGAAATCTATACAATTCCTACGGTCACCATATATAAGTAACCCATTAGTAGTTGATAACATCGTACAAAATTAAACACATGTATTTAAAGACCATATAGCGTTCTAACTACATAGTCCTGTTTCCTTCGATTGTCTTCTCTAATTCGCTTGTTTTAATTCGACATAATTCCTCAAGATCCCGACGTTCTCATACCTATATTACGTTTCTTTCTCAACGGAACACGGTTAATAACAAAATATTTTAATATAATGAAATTTCACATCTTCGCGTTAACACGTATCATTGGTATACACTCATTCAGCTACAGCATGTGTATACAATTTCCTGCAAACCAGTTCCGTTCATACATCCCACAATAAGTTTACATTACTTAAGTCCACTATGGGTACATATCTACAACATGCGTATAAGTCTTGATTAACTTATGTATATTTGATTCATTTTTATTTATACACATATCTATCCACCAATAATGTTTATATGAACAAGTTCTATTCCTTCATGTGTGTAATGCATATTAGCGTATTAATCAACGAGTTTTAAAATCACACATGTGTATATAGATATATGTATATATACATACATATATATAGATATATATATCCCATGTAACATCCGTAAAAAACCGGATTTACCAAACCCGCTCCGTTTATTAACCGAACAATCAGTTAAAAATTCCGTTGCGTATTTAATGCCCAAATTAATTTTAAACGATACATAATTAATAAGTATATTGGAATATATAATTTATATTTGAAAATTCATTAAAAATAATGAAATAAAAATATATTGCTGCTGCCGGGTTTCGAACCCGGGTCAGCCAGGAATCCACAACGCCTTAACTCTCATCCTTCCAACCGCTCCGCCACTTGTGACTTTTGTTCATTATTGGAAACAATTAATACATAACATAAATCTCGAATTCAAACTAACGCGCCCAAATCGCAATCGTCGGAAATCCCGACGATTTCGCCGAGATTGGACGGTTTCTTCTGTTTTAACCGAAGCATTAACCACAACATCGGTTATAACCGATGTCCAGTCCGCGAATTTGGTCATAACCGCTGGAAAACTTATTGACCGATGAATCAAGACTGAAATCAGACCACATGCATCTCGATTCTTTCCTATAAATACACCCACAAGCCTCTGTTAACCTTTTCGCTCACAATCACACAAATACTCGACGTAATATCACTCGCCGAAAAATCTCTGCAAGTCGCCGGAAAACCGAGATTTCATCTACACGGTAAATACCTCGATTCTTTCCGTTTTAATCCGATGTTAGACTGTTACTAACTTCAATCCAACCATCAGAATCTATCCCAGACGACGTAGCCGGAATATTCAGCTCTCGCCGGAAAAACCTCTGAAACTTCTGATCTTACGCTGTGAATCGGTATAACCCTCCAAACTCCTGTAAATCCTTGTTTAAGTACCTCCATATCATAACTAATCGAACAAAACTGGTAATTGACTCTAACAGCCGAAGTTCACAAGCAGAGCCGACGAGTCTTCGCCGGAGTTCTGTGAAAGACGCTGATCGGTATATTCTTTCCCCCAAACTCTCTCCATTCCTTACCTTTCAATTACTTATAAAGCTTGAAAATCGAATGAGACATAAATCAGTTGAATTGTCATAATCGGAAATTTTAATCGGAGAAGACGAAGTACTGATATGATATAAGATTAATTAAAAACAGTTTTATGAACGGGTTAGACAACAGTCCAGTGGTGGACTGTGTGCAAACAATATGCATAACGTCCCGAGCTCGATTCTTGTCACACGCACCTTCACAGAAATAAAATGCCTTTTTTTAGAGACCGAACCGGGTTAACTTCAGTAAGATGTTAAGTGTAATAAAAACCAGTTTATTTACAAAGTTAGACACACAGTCCAGCGGTGGACTGTGTGCCAAACTAACCCACAGGTCCCGGGTTCGAGACCTGTGGCGAGCACCGAGCGAGACATTAAAATCGTTTTTAAAATAAATGATTTTCGGATTAATCTAATTTGTATATAAATATAACTAAAAACAGAAATAATTCGGGTTAGACACGTAGCTCTGTTGGTAGAGCTGCGTGCACGCGTACGGGAGGTCACCGGTTCGAGTCTCACCCAGCGCATATCACATACACGACCGAACCGGTAAACAAGTCAACGGTCAAACAAGTCAATGGTCAACAGTCAAAAATAAACATTTTTTTATTACTTTTATTTATTTAAATTAAAAATACTTAAAAATAACATTTTTAAAGTTAGAAAATAGCCTTAAACTCACAAAAATATATCCAATAATCCTACTAAAATTGATTAATAAAATCCGCTTATTTACCGAATCATTATGTTATTATCTAGGTTAGTTTCACTCGTGGTTAAATCAAACTTCGTGCGCATTCAACATCATCAACCGAACGCACCCAATGTGAGTGAATCTTACAACTCCCCTTTTTAATTACACGTTCTGGGGTGTGTCATGTGTCACTAAAATTAACTCGTTTATTTAAACTTGTGCCATACCATATTGTGATCTAAACTTAGAATGTATATATTGGTTGTAGTTATGTATTTCATATTGCCAAGTTGTATGCAAATCATTCATTAGGTCCATCAGTTCGTAGAACAACGCGTGCCTCAAAACTCATTCATTAGGCCCATCAGTTCCTCGTGGGAGACGAGTTGAGCAACGCGTGCCTCAAAACAATCTATTATTGTATGTGTGTGCATTATTTAATATTAAGTGATTTGTGAATTAGTTTACATCTATATTTACTCATATGTGGTTGTGCACTTTATTTTATAATCAATTCAATAAACTTGTTCAAATGTTTTTCATAGGATTCACTCGCCAACTTTTTGTTGATCCAAAAACCATTTTTACACATGATACAGGTGAACAGGATGAAGCAAGGAAAACATAGGAAATACCTTAGAAGAAAATAATGAAGTCTAGAATGATGTGTAGGACATGATGTATTTATGATTGTATGTTCCCTTTAAATTGTAATAATAAATATGAAACGTTATAATAAATGTCGTGAGCTTTGATGATAACCCAATCATGCCCCGATCACCTTTTCCGCTGCGGGTCGGTGTGTGACAGATTGGTATCAGAGCCATGACTATAGGGATATAGGATAGGTTATTAGACCCTTAGAGCCTATACTATAGTTGACTAGATTTTAATTGGTTATGTGGTTACATGCAAACTTATGATATTTATTTGTTTCATATTTGTTTATACTTACAGTCAAACATACATACTCACATACACATTCATCATACATATTTCAATGTTCACATATTCAACTCATCTTCATACTTTCGTTATTCAAAGATTTTGTCGCATTTTTTCATTTTTCAAATCTCATCAAAGTGAGTTCTGCGACGGGCATGTAGTAACTGTAAGGGTACAAGTACCGGTAGTCGGAACGTCCTGTCTAGGTTGGCATTCGTATAAATCCAATATAACGGACCAGTTTGCCTACTTGGGGACTAACGATGAGAGTACGAAGGACCTATTAGGCCAAAGCATGCCACACCAAACGTCGTTCGAATTAACCCACTTTGAGGTGTCACCGTGTCCACACCTGGACACATTCCGAATATCATACGTTACACATTTCTCGATTTTCTCCGGGTTTTAGTGTACGTAACCAGGCTAACACATGCGAACCATATGAAAAACCCGGTATTCATGGGGGCCCACATGATTACGAAGGTGAAGTATGGCAGCATGCAATGCCCAATTACGAGCAAAGCCCAAGACATCCTATGGATGTAGTAGATTTATTATGTTATATTTATTTTATGAATGTCCATTCCTAAATACGACCCATGATCCCAAAAACATCCAACTCATACTCTTGATATGCATTCCTTGTAGATGTCTTCTAGCCTCGCTAGTAGGAAGATGACAGCAGGAAAAGCCCGCGAGCGCATGGCTGCCCTAATCGCTCAACAAATGGCTGTCGTAATACCCAACATTGTAGTTCAAATCCAACAAGCCCTTACCACTAATCCCGTCAATCAAGAAGATCAAAACATTGTCAATCCTCCCCCAATTACCACCAAATGCACCTACAAGCATTTCAAATCCTGTGACCCTCCAAAATACGAAGGGACTGAAGGTGTCACCGCTCTCTTCCATTGGTTTGAAGAAATGGAGAACACTTTTCTAAATTGCGATTGCCCCGATGATCGCAAAGTGCGATATGCCACTGGTCGTTTATTTGGAATAGCACTTACTTGGTGGAATACAGGGAAGGCCAAACGAGGTGTTGAAGATGCTATGACTTTAACTTGGGAAGAATTGAAGGAAATCATGACCAGACGGTTTTGCCCAAGGAGCGAAATCAAGAAATTAGAGGATGAGTTCTATTCGTTGAAGCAAAAGGAAGGAGACCACACCACATACAACAAAAGATTCCTCGAATTAAATCAAATGGTTCCCAACTTATTCACTCCCCTCTACCGTTTGATCGAGCACTACATTCGAGGTCTTCCGTCAAAAATTCAAGACTCTGTAATAAGTACCACACCTGTAACCTTGGAAGCCGCAATGGAGTTAGCTACAGAGCTCACCGAGAACCGCATACGGAACAAAGACTTCAAGGAGGAGAAGAAGAAGGATAAAGCATCGACTGAAACCTCCAACCCCACCCAAACCGAATCCCCTTCTCAACCCATTTTTAAGAGAAAACGAGATGGGCAACTTTTCGCTGTCACCCAACGTAATCAACCAATTTCACAAGCCATACCCATCCAAGCTATCCCAATCACTCAAGTAGCACCCAACTCAACTTACCCAAATAAGAAACCATACCTTGGATCTCACCCTCGATGTAACACCTGTTTTTATCACCATCCATCTACCTTACCTTGTCGACTATGTGCGAATTGTGGACGCTATGGTCATTTGAGGAAGGCTTGCCGCACCTCTCGAAACCAAATCTCACCCCCTACCCAAAACATGATCCAAACATATCAACAACCCCAATACCCCATGTTTCCATATGTTCGAGCTTGTTTCAATTGTGGCGACCCTACCCACTTTAGAAACACGTGCCCTCGATTGGTTAACATCATAAACGGTCAAGCTCAATCAAACCCAGTTAACCAAGCAAATCAAGAAAACCCAATCACTAGGCCACCAGCAAGAGGAAGAGTTTTCAACATCAACGCCAATCCTGTTGAAGATAATGACGGCTCAAACGAAACCACCCAACTAGTCCCCTTCACCAAATATCAAGATTCAACTCCAACCGCTTAGTTTTTACGTTTTCTTTATGTTATCTCAATTTTCCCGTATCCCAGTTATAAATTGGAATCTTATCCAAGGATCTTAATGCGAATTACTATTTCAGTTTGTTTGTGTTTTAAAGTCACATAGAACCAATAATAACTTACGGATAAAGCCAATGAAAATTTGACAAGAATATGGTGGATACGCCGCTGGTACTTCTTATATATAAGTATTCTTGCCAAAGGATCAGAGGCATTATCAGG
Organism: Scalesia atractyloides; assembly: GCA_947069175.1. Lineage (NCBI taxonomy): Eukaryota > Viridiplantae > Streptophyta > Magnoliopsida > Asterales > Asteraceae > Scalesia > Scalesia atractyloides. Next base: position 22,483,169 of record CAMTDV010000012.1, on the reverse strand, counting down.
CGGTTATGAGAAGTTCCATGTAGAATTTAGTATTGTCTCGATTGAAGTTTGTTTTGTACTCACTGATTTAGCATTTATAGCATCTAATCATTTAAAGAAATTGGATTGTGTTCCATTTCTACATAGACTAACCTCTCCATCATAACAAACGAGAGAGGTATTGTCATCATTCAAACATGTATACTATCAGAAATAAGACTCGAGTTTTGGTTGTTGTGTTTGTTTATGTTTTAGAGTCACATAGAACTAATCATAACTTGCGGATAAAGTCAATGAAAATTTGACAAGAATATGGTGGATACGCCGCTGGTACTTCCTATATATATAGTATTCTTGTCAAAGGATCAGAGGCATTATCAGGCGGTTATGAGAAGTTCCATGTAGGATTTAGTAATGTTTTGGTCGAAGTTTGTTCATCATACATTTCAACGTATTTCAATTTCATCATTTAAAGAAGTTGAGCTAAGTCTCACTTCCACAAGGACTAACCTCTCCATCATAACAAACGAGAGAGGTACTGTCACCATTCAAACATGTATACTATCGGAATTAAGACTCAAGCTTTGGTTGATTGTGTTTATTTATGTATTAGAGTCACATAGAACTAATCATAACTTGCGGATAAAACCAATGAAAATTTGACAAGAATATGGTGGATACGCCGCTGGTACTTCCTATATATAAGTATTCTTGCCAAAGGATCAGAGGCATTATCAGGCGGTTATGAGAAGTTCCATGTAGGATTTAGTATTGTTTTGGTTGAAGTTTGTGTTATACTCACTGATTTAACATTCATATCATCTCATTATTTAAAGAAATTGGATTGTGTTCCATTTTCTACATAGACTAACCTCTCCATCATAACAAACGAGAGAGGTACTGTCATCATTCAAACATGTATACTATCAGAATTAAGACTCAAGCTTTGGTTGTTGTGTTTGTTTATGTTTTAGAGTCACATAGGACTAATCATAACTTACTGATAAAACCAATGAAAATTTGACGAGAATATGGTGGATACACCGCTGGTACTTCCTATATATAAGTATTCTTGCCAAAGGATCAGAGGCATTATCAGACGGTTATGAGAAGTTCCATGTAGGATTTAGTATTGTCTTGGTTGAAATTTGTGTTACATTCACTGATTTAACATTCATATCACCTCATCATTGGACTCAGATATTGGTTGTTGTGTTTATTTATGTTCTAGAGTCACATCATAGAACCAATCATAATTTACTGATAAAACCAATGAAAATTTGACAAGAATATGGTGGATACGCCGCTGGTACTTCCTATATATAAGTATTCTTGCCAAAGGATCAGCATTGTCAGGCGGTTATGAGAAGTTCCATGTAGGATTTAATAATTTCTTGGTTGAAGTTCGTTTTATACTCACTGATCTAGCATTTATATCATCTCATCATTTAAAGAAATGGGATTATGTCATCAATCAAACATGTATACTATCAGAATTAGGACTCAGACATTGGTTGTGGTGTTTATTTATGTTCTAGAGTCCATCATAGAACCAATCATAACTTACTGATAAAGCCAATGAAAATTTGACAAGAATATGGTGGATACGCCGCTGGTACTTCCTATATATAAGTATTCTTGCCAAAGGATCAGAGGTATTATCAGGCGGTTATGAGAAGTTCCATGTAGGTTGTAGTATTAGAAGTTTTGTTTTAGGATATAACCTTATCTTTCCAAACATATCAAAACTCTTGCGCATGAAATCATACTTAGTGAATCAACTCCGTTTATCAATAATTTTACCGTAGGCAACAAAAAGCGATTCCTGTAGCAGGGTACTCAACCCTTACAAGGAACGTTACCGCCTCAAACAAAAAATTTAAACTCTTACTCTTTTTCTAAGTATGTAACTGTCAAATTAAACACCATCCTTTTTAGACAAATATGCCACTACTTAAATTTCGGGACGAAATTTCTAAAAGGTAGGGGATACTGTAACATCCGTCAAAAACCGGATTTACCAAACCCGCTCCGTTTATTAACCGAACAATCAGTTAAAAATTCCATTGCGTATTTAATGCCCAAATTAATTTTAAACGATACATAATTAATAAGTATATTGGAATATATAATTTATATTTGAAAATTCATTAAAAATAATGAAATAAAAATATATTGCTGCTGCCGAGTTTCGAACCCGGGTCAGCCAGGAATCCACAACGCCTTAACTCTCATCCTTCCAACCGCTCCGCCACTTGTGACTTTTGTTCATTATTGGAAACAATTAATACATAACATAAATCTCGAATTCAAACTAACGCGCCCAAATCACAGTCATCGGAAATCCCGACGATTTCGCCGAGATTGGACGATTTCTTCTGTTTTAAACCGAAGCATTAACCACAACATCGGTTATAACCGATGTCCAGTCCTCGACTTTGGTCATAACCGCCGGAAAACTTATTGACCGACGAATCAAGACTGAAATAAGACCACATGCATCTCGATTCTTTCCTATAAATACACCCACAAGCCTCTGTTAACCTTTTCGCTCACAATCACACAAATACTCGACGTAATATCACTCGCCGGAAAATCTCTGCAAGTCGCCGGAAAACCGAGATTTCATCTACACGGTAAATACCTCGATTCTTTCCGTTTTAATCCGATGTTAGACTGTTACTAACTTCAATCCAACCATCAGAATCTATCCCAGACGACGTAGCCGGAATATTCAGCTCTCGCCGGAAAAACCTCTGAAACTTCTGATCTTACGCTGTGAATCGGTATAACCCTCCAAACTCCTATAAATCCTTGTGAAAGACGCTGATCGGTATATTCTTTCCCCCAAACTCTCTCCATTCCTTACCTTTCAATTACTTATAAAGCTTGAAAATCGAATGAGGCATAAATCAGTTGAATTGTCATAATCGGAAATTTTAATCGGAGAAGACGAAGTACTGATATGATATAAGATTAATTAAAAACAGTTTTATGAACGGGTTAGACACAGAGTCCAGTGGTGGACTGTGTGCAAACAATATGCATAACGTCCCGAGCTCGATTCTTGTCACACGCACCTTCACAGAAATAAAATGCCTTTTTTTAGACCGAACCGGGTTAACTTCAGTAAGATGTTAAGTGTAATAAAAACCAGTTTATTTACCAAGTTAGACACACAGTCCAGCGGTGGACTGTGTGCCAAACTAACCCACAGGTCCCGGGTTCGAGACCTGTGGCGAGCACCGAGCGAGACATTAAAATCGTTTTTAAAATAAATGATTTTCGGATTAATCTAATTTGTATATAAATATAATTAAAAACAGAAATAATTCGGGTTAGACACGTAGCTCTGTTGGTAGAGCTGCGTGCACGCGTACGGGAGGTCACCGGTTCGAGTCTCACCCAGCGCATATCACATACACGACCGAACCGGTCAACAAGTCAACGGTCAAACAAGTCAATGGTCAACAGTCAAAAATAAACATTTTTTTATTACTTTTATTTACTTATTTAAATTAAAAATACTTAAAAATAACATTTTTAAAGTTAGAAAATAGCCTTAAACTCACAAAATATATCCAATAATCCTACTAAAATTGATTAATAAAATCCGCTTATTTACCGAATCATTATGTTATTATCTAGGTTAGTTCCACTCGTGGTTAAATCAAACTTCGTGCGCATTCAACATCATTAACCGAACGCACCCAATGTGAGTGAATCTTACAACTCCCCTTTTTAATTACACGTTTTGGGGTGTGTCATGTGTCACTAAAATTAACTCGTTTATTTAAACTTGTGCCATACCATATTGTGATCTAAAAATTAGAATGTATATATTGTTTCTAGTTATGTATTTCATATTGTCAAGTTGTATGCAAATCATTCATTAGGCCCATCAGTTCGTAGAACAACGCGTGCCTCAAAACTCATTCATTAGGCCCATCAGTTCCTCGTGGGAGACGAGTTGAGCAACGCGTGCCTCAAAACAATCTATTATTGTATGTGTGTGCATTATTTAATATTAAGTGATTTGTGAATAAGTTTACATCTATATTTACTCATATGTGGTTGTGCACTTTATTTTATAATCAATTCAATAAACTTGTTCAAATGTTTTTCATAGGATTCACTCGCCAACTTTTTGTTGATACAAAAACCATTTTTACACATGATACAGGTGAACAGGATGAAGCAAGGAAAACATAGGAAATGCCTTGGAAGAAAATAATGAAGTCTAGAATGATGTGTAGGACATGATGTATTTATGATTGTATGTTCCCTTTAAATTGTAATAATAAATATGAAACGTTATAATAAATGTCGTGAGCTTTGATGATAACCCAATCATGCCCCGATCACCTTTTCCGCTGCGGGTCAGGGTGACATCCCACACATACATGCTCACAATAATTATTCTTTTCTTAATCGTAATCGCATATTAATTCTTATCCTTACACGCGCCTCGATAAGTGATCGAAAACGATGTTTCACATATCTAACTAAGCCTAAGAAGCTTCTCGGGAACCTTACAAACCATCTAGTCAAAACTGGGATCAACCGAAAACGCGAAATGAAGAAAACAGGGAAAGCGGTTTTCAGGCCCAGACCCCGCCCGTAGGTTACGACAGCCACTTACTGCCTCCTTCTGTTTGCATGGCCATAGGTTACGGCCAAGCCACCATAACCTAAGGTGGGTTCTTCCAGCATATCCTTTCTTCCTTTTTAACTTTCGCAAACGACCGTAAGGCCCCCGAACTTCTTTTTCCACGTTTTTTCATGCTTCCAAGATGAAAAATAACCATATCCAATCCCCCAAATCCTACTAATACTAAACCCCATGATCAAACCGACTATTACATCACATCATGTTACTTTCTATATTTTTGACTCGTTCACTTCTATCATGTAATTCCAAACATAGATGGCTTCCTATGACTTACCACAACATTACTTACCTTGGTTCTTACTCTTACCCATAATTTCTTACATAATTCCCTACATTCCACATATCAAACTTCATTTATAGAATAAGAAGTGATTACAAAAATCACTTACCTTAAGCGCCCGTGTTCGTGCTTGCCTATTTGTTTCCTCTTGACCCGTTAGCCATCCACCCTTGAGTCAATTGACGAGATTTCCGTCATGGTGTTTTGAAGGTGATGAACACTTAGAAACTCATGGATTATACATGCAAATTTTGAATCTATCCTCTACCTCTTCTTAGGTTGATTTTCAAGAACACACACACATCTACCCATAAATGGGTTTTCCCATTTTCTCCATGTTTTAGTTAAACATTTTCCAACTTTGCCACTTTTAGCTCCTGTAGTTTTTTTTTTTTTTTTGTTATTTTTTTAGTCACAAAACGTTATTATCATTATTTAACTTGCATTTATAACCAAGTTAAATAACGTATTTATCACATTTTATTCCTTAACACATGAAACCATATTGGTGAGTCAAACATTCGGGTTTTTGGGGCGTTACAAGTCTACCACCTTAAAGGAGGTTTCGTCCCCGAAATCTTTCTCACCCTTTTAATCAAACTATAACTACCTTTACTTACCGAATGCGCATTCCTTCATTTTATCCACTATGCATACTGTGGCATGATTTCACTCGTGTCTTATACAAAGGAGCTTTATTTATGAACAAATATAATCATATGTTATGTCTCTATCTCTTGTATTAAGAAAAATGTTTTTATACATTTATTAATCATGATAAATCGATCACTCCTACTTTTACTCATAAATCATTCTTGATATGTTATCCTTAACATGTCTTCTAATTACTTTAATAATCATACAAAAATTAGAATATGGTCATGTCTTTATCATAAATATTAAGCTATAGTATCGCTATAGCAACGCAGCTACTAATTCATACTCACTTAATTGTACTTAACTCGAGTGTTAAGTATCATTATATGTTTGCTACCATTACTTTTACTGTGCATGCCTTCCGGTTAAACCTCCACTCATTTCATTCATGCCACTTCATTATTTGCTCTCTCTTCATGCACTACTTATATTATTTAAGTAAGTATGTTGCAAAAGTTTCATCATACGGGTATTCTGTCACACCCCGACCCGCAGCGGAAAAAGTGATCGGGGCATGATTGGGTTATCATCAAAGCTCATGACATTTATTATAACGTTTCATATTCATTAATACAATTTAATGGGAAATTTACAATCATAATTACATCATGACCTAAACATCAATCTAAGCTTCTTTGTTTTCTTCTAAGGCATTTCCTATGTTTTCCTTGCTTCATCCTGTTCACCTGTATCATGTGTAAAAATGGTTTTTGGATCAACAAAAAGTTGGCGAGTGAATCCTATGAAAAACATTTGAACAAGTTTATTTAATTCATTATAAAATAAAGTGCACAACCACACATGAGTAAAAATAGATGTAAACTTACTCACCAATCATTTAATATTAAATAATGCACACATGAACAATAATGGATCGTTTTGAGGCACGCGTTGCTCAACTCGTCTCCCACGAGGAACTGATGGGCCTAATGAATGATTTGCATATACTTGACAATATGAAATACATAACTACAAACAATATAAACTAAATAATACACACACGAACAATAATGGATTTGTTTTGAGGCACGCGTTGCTCAACTCGTCTCCCACGAGGAACTGATGGGCCTAATGAATGAATTGCATATAACTTGACAATATGAAATACACAACTACAAACAATATATACAATCTAAGTTTAGATCACAATATGGTATGGCACCAGTTACGAGTTAATTTTGGTGACACATGACACACCCAAAACGTGTAATTAAAAAGGGGAGTTGTAAGATTCACTCACATTGAGTGCGTTCGGTTGATGATGTTGAATGCGCACGAAGTTGGTTTTAACCACGAGTGAAACTAACCTAGATAATAACATAATGGTTTGGTAAATAAGGAGATTTTATTAATCAATTTTAGTAGAATGATTGGATATGTTTTTGTGAATTTAAGGCTATTTTCTAACCTTAAAAATGTTATTTTTAAGTATTTTTAATTGATTTTTAAATAAAATAAATAAATAAAAATAATAAAAAAAGTTGACTTTTTGCGACAGTTGACCGTTGACCGTTGACTTGTTGACCTGTTGACCGGTCAGGCTGTGAAATTGTTTGCGCCGGGTGAGGCTCGAACCCGAGACCTCCCGGTCGCGTGCACGCAGCTCTACCAACTGAGCTACGTGTCTAACCCGAAATATTTCTGTTTTTAATTATATTTATATACTAATTGAATTAAACTGAAAATCATTTATTTTTAAAAACGATTTAATGCGTCGAATCGGTGCTCTCCACAGGTCTCGAACCCGGGACCTGTGGGTTGAGTTAACACACAGTCCACCGTTGGACTGTGTGTCTAACTTGTTAAATAATCTGATTTTTATTATACTTATATACAAACTAAATATTTTCATTTCTGTCTTAAATAAAAAGTTTGATAATTGTCCGGACCGGTGCGGTAGTCCGGACTCGAACTCGTGACGTGTGATTAAACATTCACACAGTCCACCACTGGACTGTGTGTCTATCTTGGTTATTATTCCGGTTTTTATTAAACTTAACATCTTTAAGCAGTGGATCCGGTTCAGTTAAGAAAAAAAACATTTTTATTAAGGCGAAGGTGCGGGGGACAAGATTCGAACTCGAGACGTAAGCGTGTTTTATTTGCACACAATCCACCGCTGGACTGTGTGTCTAACCCGAGTTATATCTTGATTTAAATTATACTTATATAATACTAAACTTCGTCTTCTTCGTCAGTCTTAACCAGAATCGGAAGTCCGACTGGTTCGAAGTTTTAATCAAGTTCGTTAGTGTCTGGTGGTTAATTACATGTGAGATTAATAAAAAGAATGAAAGATTAAGTGTTAGATATACCGAACTGGACTCCTCTGTTTCGCCGGCGAAACTCCGGTGACAGCAGCTTATTCCGGCGACGTGTGTCTTGCGGCAGAGAGTCTTCAGTGAGCTTGAGATGGATGTGAGTGGCTTCGGTATAAGTTCTGGGTGTTCAGTAAGGCTCAGAAGTGAAGGGCTCGGTTTTCCGGCGAGGTGCAGAACTTTTCCGGCGAGTGGAATTACGTCGGGTAAGGGTGTGATTGTGAGCGAAAAAGCTAGCAGAGGTTTGAGGAGGTATTTATAGGGCGGGACATCGATGAATTTGGTCCGATTTCCGTCTTGATTCGTCGTCATTACGTTTTCCGGCGGTTATAGCTTGAGTCGCGGGTTCAGGCGTCGGTTATAACCGATGTTGAGGTTTAATGTTTACGTTAAGAACAAAAGAAACCGTCCAGTCTCGCGAGATAGCCGGGATTTCCGACGACTGCAATTGGGCGCGTCGGTTTTGAATTCGATATTCATGTTATGAATTAATTGTCTTCAATATTGAACAAGAAATACAAGTGGCGCAGTGGTTGAACGCGTGTGTGTTAATGCTTTGTTGACCAGATTGACTCGGCTGACCCGGGTTCGAAACCCGGCAGCCTTCTTTTATTTTTAAACCACTAATTTTAAATTCTTTTTCAAAAATAAATTATATATTCCAATATACTTATTAATTATGTATCGTTTAAATTTATTTTGGGCATTAAATACGCCACGAAAATTTTAACTGATTGTTCGGTTATTAAACGGAGCGGGTTTGGTAAATCCGGTTTTTGACGGATGTTACATATTCAGCTAATACCCCAAAGTTTTCACTCAAGGTCTAAATGGCAAAAGTTTAAGATGAAATCCCTTTTTATGTTGACGGGAAAAAGTCAAACATTCCATACTATGATTCTACTAACCTCGATTTTATTGCATAAATCAACGATTCACGACCCGGATCGGCCCGCTTCTTCATGAGCCCATTCCATAATTGGGTTGACCTTTTCCTTCATGTGATGAGTTTCCGTTCATGGACGTCCTTCCGCCAACTCTACTAATTTCATCACTTCAAGCTTTCTACCATCTCATTTACAAAGTTAATTGATTAGCACAATTCGTTCAATCATTCATTCTATTCGTAGTTTATTTAACTGTATTACTTTTACAAATTTCTCACTTACATGCTATGCTTCATTACACACTTCGTTTCATACGTATTTTTCTTATAATTCATTAATTATTGTCAACTTCTACAGTTTGACTTATCAAATTCAACTGTCACTTATTACTTATTGTTTATACATATTGGAGTACGCGTTGTACTTACTTTTATTTCGAACATACTTACTAAACGTCATTTCATAATTTTAGCATTTATTGCAAAAATTTTCCTTTCCCATCAATACTTAAGTCATTTGCTCGGGTCTTAGCCCGTCATTCGCCCCAGTTCTCACGAGCCAAGTTAAAATGTGTACATACTGTAACTTTATTCAATACTTTTCTCAACTAATGTTTTCTTACTACTACGACTTTCGACAGTTTTACTTGTTTAATAAACCGAACCTTCCATATTATTTTACCATTACTTGCTTCTAGTTAACAAACTCAACTTAGTTTGCCTTTTCAGAAGGCCAAACTATTAATGCATTCTTATTTATGTTTTATTAATCAGGTATAACGTATCCTTCACGTGTTCATTCATGCACTTACACATACATATGCATTCTGTTAGTCAAGCGATATGGTTAACCTGACAATGCTATTATCACTGCTTACCCACTATGTTTATACTTACCTTAGTTTGGAGAGAGGTGCAATTCCTCCTTTATCCTTACTCGACTCTTAGTTGTTGATGAATCCGATCCTTCATTCTCACATGTTTTGTTCATACTTACTTAAGGATTTCAGTCATTTCATTCTACATATTACCCTTATGTATTAGATCCGTATTTGCCTACAGATATTACCTTTCTTTATTATATTCCATTTCTTATAAGTTTGATGAGAATTTTCCTACGGATCTCAACCTTTCACTCATGCTTTGCATTCTTTATGTTTGAATCCGTCAATGGATCCCAACCTTTCATTCTTACCTATCATTCTTTTACGTTTGAATCCGTAAATGGATTCAGACCTTTCATTCTTTTATGTTTGAATCCGTCAATGGATTCAAACCTTTCATTCTTACTTTTCATTCTTTTATGTTTGAAACGGATTCAAACTTTTCATTCTTACTTTTCATCCTTTTTGTGTTTGAATCCGTATTCACTTACAAATTCAAACATGTCATTCATACTTGGTTGGTCCGTTCTTTCTTACGTACTCATACCTTTCCTTCCTATTTTTCATTCAACATATAATGCTCCCAAGTTACTTGGGAACCTTACTGTTCCTTTCTCACACACGACCACTTACTTTCCAATTCTACCAGGCATACCTGTGATGATTATCATGGTCTCACGAGTGTCATATGCTTCTTGCACACTGGCCAGGTGTACAATCCACATACTAGCCTCATGCCTTCATGTAATTTTCACCTTATGTCCAAAGAAGTGGGTTTCAGTTCGTATACCACCAATAAGATCTTGTCGAGGCAATATAAACGTCATTCGTTTATCATTAGTCTTATCTCGGAAGATTCTCCCAATACCGGTGCTCATACTTATTTAAATTATGTACCTTGGTTCCATTTGTCTCATTACATGCTTTGGGGCCTCCTCATGACCGTGTCCTCATATCAACTTTCTTAATCATCTAAGCTTACATATAAAACAAGTTAGCTTCTTCATAAAAATGTACATATACATGCTTTCATTCAGATCTACCTTCGGGCCTTGATCGAGTCTCGGATTGTACGGGTTCCTTGTCACAAGAGCACACGGGTTTGAGTTCAAGTACTTACCTCTCCATACTTGATTTCTCTCAAACCAGGGCTCTGATACCAACTTGTAACACCCTAACACATTTTAACCAAAAAGAAACGCAAGGGTAATACAGAGCCAAAAATTCTTTCTTTATTAACTATTTAACATACTTGAAAGTTCATTTATAAAATGTCGAACACTTTCTTGAAAGAATTACAAGATTCATTCTTAATTAATGTATCAAATGCATTATATAAATACAAACTACGTGACTGCCCTTCCCGTACAATCCTTGTGCTTTGACTCGATCTACACTCACTTATTCTTAATGGTGGTAGAGAAATCTATACAATTCCTACGGTCACCATATACAAGTAACCCATTAGTAGTTGATAACATCATACAAAATTAAACACATGTATTTAAAGACCATATAGCGTTCTAACTACATAATCCTGTTTCATTTGATTGTCTTCTCGAATTCGCTTGTTTTAATTCGACATCAATTCCTCAAGATCCCGACTTTCTCATACCTATATTACGTTTCTTTCTCAACGGAACACGGTTAATAACACAATATTTTGATATAATGGAATTTCACATCTTCGCGTTAACACGTATCATTGGTATACACTCATTCAACTACAAACATGTGTATACAATTTCCTACAAACCAGTTCCGTTCATATATCCCACATTTAAGTTTACATTACTTCCGTCCACTATGATTACATATGTACAACATGCGTACAAGTCTCGATTAACTTATTTATATTTGATTATCATTTTTATTTACACACACATCTATCCACCAATAATGTTTCTATGAACAAGTTCTGTTCCTTCATATGTGTAATGCATATTAGCGTAGTAATCAACGAGTTTAAAATCACACATGTGTATATAGATATATGTATATATACATATATATATATATATATATATGTATATATACATATATATATATATATATATATCCCACACATACATGCTCACATTCATTATTCTTTTCTTAATCTTAATCGCATATTAATTTTAATCCTTACACACGCCTCGATGTGTGATCAAAAAACGATGTTTCACATATCTAACGAAGCCTAAGAAGCTTCTTGGGAACCTTACAAATCATAGAGTCGAAACTGGGATCAACCGAAAATGCGAAATGAAGAAAACAGGGAAAATAGGTTTTCAGGCCCAGACCCCGTCGTAACCTACGGCTCTCAGTCGTAGGTTACGGCAGCCACTTACTGCCTCCTTCTGTTTACATAGCCGTAGGTTACGGCCAAGCCACCGTACCTATGGCGGGTTCTCCCAGCCTATCCTTTCTTCCTATTTTACTTTCGCAAACGACCATAAGGCCCCCGAGCTTTTTTTCCATGTTTTTTCATGCTTCCAAGATGTAAAATAACCATATCCAATCCCCCAAATCCTACTAATACTAAATCCCATGATCAAACCAACTATTACATCATACCATGTTACTTTCTATATTTTTGACCCGGTCACTTCTATCATGTAATTCCAAATATAGTTGGCTTCCTACGACTTACCACAACATTAATTACCTTGGTTCTTACCCTTACCCATAATTTCTTACATAATTCCCTTCATTCCACATATCAAACTTCATTTATAAAATAAGAAGTGATTACGGAAATCACTTACCTTAAGCGTCTGTGTTCATGCTTGTGTCCGTGTTCGTGCTTGCCTCCTTGTTTCCTCTTGACCCGTTAGCCATCCACGCTTGAGTCAATTGACGAGATTTCCGTCATGGTCTTTTGTAGGTGATGAACACTTAGAAACTCATAGATTATACATGCAAATTTTGAATCTATCCTCTTCCTCTTATTAGGTTGATTCTCAAGAACATACACATTGTGTGTCGACATACACATCTGCCCAAAAATGGGTTTTCCTGTTTTCTCCATGTTTTAATTAAAAATTTTCCAACTTGCCTACTTTTCGCCCTTATAGTTTCGTTTGTTGTTTGTTTAGTCACAAAACTTTATTACCATTATTTAACTTGTATTTATAACCTAGTTAAATAACCTATTTATAACATTTTATTCCATAACCCATGAAACCATATTAGCGAGTCAAACATTCGGGTTTTTGGGGCGTTACATGTTACTACATCATCTAGTTGAAATTTGTCTTGCACCATTGAGATTTGTTAGATGATTATTGATGTATGTGGATTATTGATTATCATTGTAAACCTAATTAACCAAATGATGTCTATGTGATCTCAAATTTGTAGATATTAGATTATATAAATTATTTCACGAACTTGAACCCAGGGTGATCCATTTCTAAATCATTGTTTACACTGGTCACTGGTGTGCTAAAAGTAGTCTAATTAAATTAACTAAAACTAACCCTAAATTAAACACTAAGTAATACTCTAGACTCTCTAAAACTAAACTACCAACATGCAAGTGAGCATATCAAAACTAGTAAAGCTAAAGTAAGTCTGGATATCTAACCCTCGAGACTCCTATTAAAAACGTGAAGTAGACCTACCAATCCTAAAGCAGATAATTAAACGATTACCTAGATCAAACTTAAACACAAATTCTAACTTCAGACGAGACAGATGATAATAAAAGCACTACCTAGGTTAGAATCTTACACATGAATGACAAGTTTTTATTGGTAATGGAACTTTTGTGGAACCGAGATCTTATTCTGCTAAACTTAAAGGGTAATCTAAAGGATACTCGACCCTTCTCGAGGTGTCACCTAATAGATTCCTAGAAGCTATTAAATCTACCGGATATGTGGATTCCCTCATGATTTCTCCAATTCTAATGATGAAGTACTCTATAGACAATCTACCTCACAGCTCGAAAGTCTTAGTACACTAAGGACTGCAAGGTGTAACACCTTGCTTTTTCGTACTTTCCTTAATTAGAAAGTATAATTGTATTTCTATTTTTGGAAACTCGCATTCGTATTTCTTTTCCCAATCTTGTAATCCGAGACTTTGATCGTAATAAAATTCATATTTGATATATACTCGTCTTACATGCATTCAATCGTTTAATACGTGTTTACATACAAACTGATACATGTTATACGTGCAAATACTCATACATTCATACTCATTACACCAAGCATACTTATATATGCGTCATACACTTAAAAACATGCAAAAATATCAAGTTATAGCATGAAATGAAAGTTAAACTAAGTTCAAGGACTAAAGATGTCAAAGGACCAAAGAAGCTTCTAGAATAATACCTCTCGCGGCCCGCGACCGAAACCTTGGTACCCTCTCGCGGCCCCCAAAAACCTCGGGGCCCACGACCGATTCTTCTTCACCCTCTCGCGGCCCGCGAGAGGGGCATAATCCGGAGAATGTGGTTCCTAACCCATGGATTGGTCCAACTTGTGCATTGGTGAACTCAACGTATTATACAATACTTACATGCTTATGTCACCTCGACCCTTATTATTTTATCAAAACAATCTTCTCACCCTACAATTTATTTACATAAATTACATACACGAAACCCCTAATGATACTTTAAACGTTTCTTTCACAATTTTTCAAAAACTTTATGAAATGCTACCTATCAACTTAGTCGGTCAAACGAACCTCTTGCCCTCGATTTTCATAACTCGTCCAAAACACACTCACTTTATACTAGCATTCTAAAGACATTTTATTTCCAACAAGAAACCAATGAAAACTTTCTCTCACATACATATAAGTACTCTGCTAAAATGCTTTTCAAAATTTAAGTTTTACATGAAAATTTCCAAAACACGACTTTTCTAGCATCAATAAAATAAAATAAAAGCAAGCTCACTATTTAACAACCTTTTCAAAATACGAAAATCTAAATCTGACACATGGGCAAGAAAATTTCATATGCGAATACAAATATTAAAACAAAAGTAGCATTTCTTTTTACAAACCACATTTTACATCAAAAATTAATACTTTTCTCAATATTCACCCGACATTCACAATTTTGGTCCTTCATTTCTGACAAACCCGACTTATTTTAATAACCAACTCAATGTTTTGACTCAAGCAACCATACACATGCTTATCACCTTACACGTTTCTATTTATGCAATCAATGTTACATGACAATATTACACATATCACTATTACACTTCGTATTTTACACACTCGCAACTTCATGGCAACTTATATATGTTAAATCCCATTTTATTCCACCTATACGCTCGATAGTACATGCTAATGTTATACATATTTGTCTTCAATAAAAACACTCAAAATTTATACATTCGCACTACTTGGTAGTCATACTTGAAATCTATAAGTAGGCATAACCCGAGTGCTTTCGCTTTCATTCGACACACTCATACATACATACAATCATGCTTGCATGCTTAATTTTTATACGCTATCTTGCACACCTTTTGCTTGTAATACTGGATGTAACCTGACCCGTACACTACTAGTACAAACTATGCGGATCATGCACAAGCCAAAATAATCGCGGGTGCACACGGGATTATATTGGTAAGCGCATGAAAACCATAGTGGGTTCTACTGTGTATCGCAACACGGGACGTTACATGACACCGAATAGTGGTGTGAACATGGTGGATACGCCGATGGTACTTCCTATATATAAGTGTCCCTACCATGTTACCAAACTTTCGTAAAACGTGCCATGAGAAATTCGGTGTTTTCCCGGACCTTGTTAAATACATTTAATTCATAACAAACTTTGGTGACCCCACTTCGAAATGATTAGTACTCGATTATCCATGATAAAGCTTCATTCTCAAAATCGTTAGCTTTAACCGCTACAGCTATCACTAGCATCTCTCAACATTCTATGTCGCATTTTATCCGATATTCATACCATTTTTTTACCTCTCGCATACACCTATCGAATCATTCACTACCATACCACGCTATTCCCAATTCTTCCCTTAACCTTTCATCCAAACTTTATTTACAGTGAATCAGCCTAAACATTCAATCCATTTTTGTAAACGTCCCCACCGGCTCAATCTTGTCAAATGTTCGTTTCTTTAAAACTATCTTCCACTCTTATCTACGCGCAAACTTCAACAAGTTAGTCTATTACCGCCAAAACCTTTTAGAAATCGTAAATACTTACCATCCTAGCTCTCTCCAATAAATATTTTCTACAACAAGTGATTTTACTAATACTCCTTAGAACACACAAAACTTTTCTTACAACTAACAGTGCGGATCGCTCATTTTAATCAAAATACATACTAAAACCTTCCTCTTAGGTCGCACTCTTTTAAAATATTCCTTCCAATGAGTTGTCCAGACTCAATCAAGCTCACTTGCTTACACACACACATACACATTTTTATTTATCCTTATACACATTTATGATTAGTGTCTCAAAAACACCTTAGTCAAAACAAAGTACTTTCATGAACCTACTATTTTTATCCTTCAAGATTTCGATACATATTTGCGCACTTTAAACTTCAAAATCATGATTTTTGGCCAAACGTTTTCACCAAAATGACATCTTTTCCAGAGTCTTCATCTTGAATTAATTTCGGGACGAAATTTCCTAAAGGAGAGGAGACTGTAATGCCCCGCTTTTTCCTACTTTCCTTAATTAGAAAGTATAATTGTATTTCTATTTTTGGAAACTCGCATTCGTATTTCTTTTCCCAATCTTGTAATCCGAGACTTTGATCGTAATAAAATTCATATTTGATATATACTCGTCTTACATGCATTCAATCGTTTAATATGTGTTTACATACAAACTGATACATGTTATACGTGCAAATACTCATACATTCATACTCGTTACACCAAGCATACTTATATATGCGTCATACACTTAAAAACATGCAAAAATATCAAGTTATAGCATGAAATGAAAGTTAAACTAAGTTCAAGGACTAAAGATGTCAAAGGACCAAAGAAGCTTCTAGAATAATACCTCTCGCGGCCCGCGACCGAAACCTTGGTACCCTCTCGCGGCCCCCAAAAACCTCGGGGCCCACGACCGATTCTTCTTCACCCTCTCGCGGCCCGCGAGAGGGGCATAATCCGGAGAATGTGGTTCCTAACCCATGGATTGGTCCAATTTGTGTTTTCTTAACAACCCTCCAAACCTCAACTATAAATACCACCTCATCCCACTCTCATTTCACACCTCAAACACTTCCCTCTTTCTCTCTAAAGCTCTCTCTTCATCTCAAAGTTCAAAACTTTCAAAAGTGAGTTCTAACTCACCCTTACCCCCCCCCCCCCCCTTCTTTGATCTTTCTTCCTTCTTAACACTTGAATCAACTTTTGGAATGTTTCCACAAGTTTTCCATGGAAAACCAACTTGGAACATCACCATACTTGAGGTCCCAAGTGTAAGAACTTTTCGTTTTAATAGGGTTTCAACCCACAAGTGTTGTCCTTCCAAGCTTGTTCTTGAAACAAGACTTGAGTTGGTAGTGTGTGATTACTTGGAAGCTTTGGCTATCCTACCTTCAATCCACCACCTCACTTGATGATTTTGATTACATTTTGTCTTTTACCTTTATGTATAACTTATTCTTGACCATCCTTGCCGTCCTTGTGACGACTTGTGCATTGGTGAACTATACGAAAGAGGTTACAGGAAGATTACCCTCCTACCTCCATGCATGACTTCTATGAACTTCCACGATAAATATGATTACGTATACTATAATATATATACACACACACACTAACCGAACTCTTGATAGTAATCGAATGATTATCCATCATGGTACTAGGTTACATCACCTGAGTACTTAATTTCTCGTTACGATTCTAATGGGCATCCTAACCCATGAAAACACATCAACCTGAATGGGTATTATAGTGTCAAGAACGAGCATTAAGTCTAGATGATTATTTTCCCGTATACATACTTTAGTGTATTTAAATTCCTAATCCTCCGTTATCATTCGAATACTTACCAACCCACGTTTTCCTCTTGTAGAATAACTCGGTGCTCCATCCTTCAAACTCCCCCAACACTTTACGGAAATACGAAGTGGAAGCTTGCAAAACCGTGCACTCGAACACCCTTTTACGCTTTACACCTTTGGGTGCAACATGTTAGTCTATCAAAATACACGCAATCACACTTACACTTTTTATGCAATCACACAAACAATCCATCATACATGCTATAGTTTCGTGATATACGATTTGTATACTTGGAACATTCTTATGTGATGCTATTTGTCATTAACTACGTACGAGCCTCCCCTTTAACATGTATAGCGCTATAGGAGTAATGCACCACCCGTATTCTTGAGGTCATGTTAAGTTTATTCTATTTTGCGGTGACACGCGAGGGTTGACTTATAAATCGCATGCCATGTTTACATTAATCTAGTATGCTAGCTTAAACATGTGGATTCGTTTAATTCTTTTCGTATACTATATCAATCTTGTGTACTCGCCAATACTTGTTGTATTGAACAATACTTTTAACATGTTACAGGTTAAGGATGTTAATCATGATGAAACTTAGTAGGGATGGCATAGAAACACATCTAGAATGCTAAAATTTATGTTGTTGAATTTGTTGTATTTGAAATTTCAGGTTGCAATCGATAATTTTTGTTATGAAATGAAATGAGTTTGATTTAATTATTGTCGCAAATAGTGTTATGATGCCTTGAGCAATCTATTTCGTTTCACTCGGATATTTCCGCCATCGGTTGGGGTGTGACACAAGGGGTAACTCATGAAATTGATTAGACTCGGTAAGCAAGGAATGGCACGTAAACTAGGGAAATTTTCTCATAAAGGCTTTACTCCTAGCAACCTAACACACAAGACAAACAAATAACCTTTCACCTCACGGATATCTAGATTAGTTGAATACTTAGACCTAATCAATTCACAAAGATCATTCCTAAGGGTTACTACGTCTAGCAAACCATTTTACACTCGAACCCTTCTCATAAGATCAAGGTCGGTCGACGATGCACCTCACGAGAGGGATTCCACCAACCAGCTTTTTTGCGCCTTCCAGGTTTACTCACCCTTTGACTCAAATCTTAAGGCTTTGAGATTTTCTTTAAATGATTTTATAGCTAGATTTAAGAAATAAAAATTCATATATTTTTTAAAATATTGTATTTTCCTTACATAAATGTAATGACATTTGATGTACTTTTATTTAATATATGAAATTTAGTTTGATTATCCTTTTTAGTATGACCCGACCCGAACTGGACCGAAAAAATATTATATAATGATAAACAAATGACCCTTAAAAATTTTTCGCTCACCATAAAAATATTTCATAGGTCCGTCACTGTTCGTTAATCATCATATACTACATTGATGTATCATGACCAAAGCGTTTAGTAAATCTAAGTATAAAGGCATAAAGCTAACATATATATATATCTTCAAAAAATAAACTTTGTGGTACAACATAACTGGTTCATCGAAACAAACAAAATTGTTTGAAACATATCAATAAGGATGATTTTATTTACATCAAACTTTTTATTATTTACATCAAGTGATGTGATATTAATAAATTTAAATTTGTATTTTTCTTTTATAACTTCCGATGTATAATGTTTTATTAAAAGACGAATACGGTTTTGTGGTATGCTTATTTTTATCTACGTTTTGATATAAATTTTATAGAAAACGAAATATAAAATTTTATAATGACTTATAAAACGTTATATTTGATACGACTCCGTTTTTTTATAAAATTTATATAAAAACGTAAATAAAAATAAGCAAATCGTAAAACCATATTCGTTTTTTATAAAACATTATATTTCGAAAGTTATAAAAGAAAAAAAAAAACGTGACTTTATTAATGTCACATCACTTGGTGTAATTAGGAAAAAGTTGATGTAAATAATAGAACCCTATCAATAAGAACTTATGGAGTAAAATGTCAAAATGGTCCCTGAGTTTATATCACTTTTGCCACTTGAGTTCAAAAATTAAACTTTCTGTATTTGGATCTCTGAGGTTTCATTATTGTTGTCATTTCCATCCAAATGGCAAACTCAGTTAAAATGTATTATTAACTCCGTTGACGATTTCGGCAATTCTCAAACCTGAGGAACAATTTTAGCACTTTCGCATTTGTTCTTTTGTTTTTTAATTTGATAAAAAAATTATCTTTAAATAAAAAATGAAAATAATTATAAATAAAATATATACATATATATATATATATATGCATACACACACATTTATACATTTACACACGTATTTTAAATTTTATATTTTACATTTAAATAAAAATAATTATAAATTAGTTATGTTTGGTATGACGGGAGAAACGGGCGGTACTACGGGCCGATGAGAGGAGGTGAGGTACCAGTACCGAGATAGAGGGGGTGGTTATAGCGGCGACAATGGTGGTGGTGATGAGGTAGAGGTGAACAAGAGAGACAGATATGAGATTGAAGTTCAATTAATCAATTCTAAATTTTTATATCTCCCTCCATCATGTTTTCTTGTATTTTCAAGTCTTTCTAAGGCTGACATAACAGGTTAGACATGACATAATAAGAGATCATGACATGAGATGTTAGATACGAACACGACATGAGTACTTGTGTCATTTTTTTCTCAAACAAAAACACGACCTGTTTTGAAATAGGTCAACATGAAATGACCTATTAGGTTCTTCATCGTTGTTCGCTAATATTGGAGAAGACGGTAGTAGACATCCGACAAACCTAAACCGAATATAAAGTCAATCAATCTGAACCCTACCAACCCGAAGCCCGGCCTGAGTTTAAAGCCACTAGATCGTGAATTAGAGAGCACTCGAAAAACCTGAACCTGACCACCCCAAACTTTTTATGGGTCGATTATCACGTCAGTTTTTCCTAGCAAAAAAATGAACAACCTGACAAGTAAAACCTGAAAAGGAAATAAGAAAAAACCTAAACATTTATTGTTTTTATGGATATTTTTTTGTTTGGATTCTATCGTATTTGGAACATTAAGTTTTGAGGTTTTTGAACATTGTAGTATCAAATGATGCTTGAATTTTAATAATACTTTGTGAAAACAAAAACAAAATTTTTCATTTTCCATCTAAACTTGAATACCGAACAATCCGACCTGAATTAACCCGAGTCCTAATCCAATCAACCCAAACTTTAAATAAGTTGGTTATCGGGTCACTTTTTTTTCAACCAAAATCAAATTACTTTTTTTCCAACAAAAACCTAAAAAATCCAACTTGAAAAACCAAAAACCCGAAAATAACACCCCTAGTTATATAATGACGAAGACATGATCGGCGGTCAAATACTACGGGGAGGGTGAGGTACTAATAGACCTGAAATACCTTTCAAACGTTCTTTTTTTATATTTTCTTTATGTTTGATGATAAGTTCCTTTAACAGTCTAGATAACTAGTGTCGCCTTTTTTAAGCCATTAAACCTATTTTTCATTGATCATAGGGCAAGACTCACAAATAATAATATACAATTTCTGAAAGTTATAAAATGCTTTTATATCTTCAATTCAAATAGAAAATTAACATATATAGCTCTAGAGTTAAACTTGAAAAGAATTCTTGACTACATATTTTCTCTAAGTTTTTCATTATATACACATATGTATAGTTTACAATTAACTATATAGATATATGTATCTCAATATACATATATGCATATAGTCAATTTTAAACTATATATATATGTATATTATAAAAAGTTTAAGAAAAACATACGATGCAAAATGCTTCTCAAACTTTTCAGTTAACCTAATGATTCTCAAATAATTCAAACCCTACGGTTCCATTATCAAGCTGGATAAATGTCAAGTGGTTTCAAAGTTTGTGATAAGAGCATGCTGACAAGAAACCTTTTTCTTTTAGAATAAAACCAAAACAATAAATCAATCTTTTCTGGTAATATAATTTAATATAAAATATGCCCAATCGGATAAAAATTAAATAAGAACCTCGAGTGTCGGATGGCAAATGCTTTTTAAATATAAAAATATCTTACAATATTACCTTTTCAGATTTTTAATAATTAAATATATACGTACAAAACAAATTAGCATGTAAATAAATTAATAAATATTTTTTTCTCTAGTGTCACCATGTTACATGAAAAATTCATGACTTTTTATAGACATAAGCTGTCATTTTATTCTGTTTATCACTTAAATTTTCTTTGAGTACATTCGTAATAAAATATCAAAGTTTTACTTGATACAGTAATTCCTTGTTAAAAAATCGCTAATAGCATATTAACCAAGCTAGGACTATTTCACTTTCTGTTTACTTTAAAAGTCATCTTCCTAGTTTTCTACGTGTTCATGTTTCTTAGTCATGTACTTAAAACATGTGTTATACTATGTGTGTTTTATTATTATGATCCACTAGAAGGATAGTTCTAATTGGATCATACCATTGTTGTGTTTGTTAAAGTATACACTAGTTATAAATATTGTATTAGATTGTTTAAGATAAGAGGATAGGATCCTTGTTTCTTTCTTGTTTGCTCTTGCTACGAAGGTGCACTCTCTGGTTTCCACTAAGTTGTGTCACTGTGGTTCAGAGAGGGAGGGAGAGAGTGCAATATATGTTGTGTAGTTGAATAGAATTCAGTGCCAATCTTATGTATGAGGAAAGGGATATTCATTGGAGAATACCCATTTGGAGTATTATGTCATAAATCATGTGTACATTAATTATATGCCACGACGATGATCTAGGTGATGTCGAGTGTGCCAATCTTGTGTTGATCATTGTTAGTATGTCGGTGGGTAAGTCTGTCGGCATGCCTGGTTAGATACCTTGTTGTTGTTAGCGTATGTAATGTCCATGGACATACGCTTAGAGCTTCAAATGTTATGCTCTAGGAGTATGGTAATCAGGCTTATGGTGCTCGAGATATGAGTAGCTTTGGAGCCACGTTGATCACTAGGTGGTTATCCCTTCATCTGCATAAACAGTGGTTCAATTTAAAATTAAGTTTAATTATAAAAAAACTCTGGTTCAATGACATTTAAACAAATTAACATGTACTTGATTCAGATTATGGACCAGATTGAACATTGGTTAAATCTAACTATTCAACTAACCCACGTTAATTAACTTGAGATCTCCGATTTGCCAACTAAAGTGATATACATTATTACAAAACCATAAGCTGATAAGCATTCCATAAACGTATTTATATTCATGCATCGTTCTCTTTCACTTACCATATTGGCATATTATCAACCAAACTATTTTTAAATTTTACATATTAGCTGTTACTTTTTATAAAAAAGATAACCCTTACAAATAGTTGGCATGTGCTTCTACTTTATATGCTTTACAATTATAAAAAAGTATCCAATGTTCTCAAACGGTTTTACCTTTATTTGCACATTTTTTCATGAGAAAACTCATGTTGCGATGAAAAAAAAAGGAGTTCATTTATACAAATTAAGTGGATAAAGGGGATGCTTTGTAATAAATAATCAAATTTAGGGAGGGGGGTCACCTGCGTGATGTTGTGATCACACCATATGTCCGTGATCATATTTAGCACTGGGTAATCCAAACCCACCATGATCTAACAAAAAAAATCATAATATCATGTATTTTTTTTCAACAATGTTGACATATATACCATTGTCTTAAAGCTTGCATTATTGATGTGTAAGGAGAAAGAGCCTGATATAATAGCCAAAGCATAAATTGCAATTATTGAAATGAAAAAATATAAACTATTAAAATAAATAAATATGTTATTATATAAGCTTTAAAAGTGAAAAGCGACCAAATTTTAATATATTATAATTACATACATAGACATTATAATAATCTTGTTATATATAATGTTGTTGAATATTAATGATTCTCGGAAAAGTTATCGTTTATTCATTGAGAATCTACAAGGATAGAAGTATAGAACCTTCAAGGTCATTTTTTGTATTTTCCCTTGGCCAGACACACCTTTGAAAGTTAAAAATGCACCATGCAAGAAACCATTAGTATTAAAATTGATGATTATCATCTTTCTTTAGTTTATAAATTACAATTATATACATTATATGGAAAAATTATATGTTTACTTTATAAATACGTTGTTATTTGCTATGTGCCTATAGAGGTGTACAAAAAAACAGGTTTTAAAATCAAAACCGTTTTTTTTTAACCGGTTATTCTAAAACCGGTTTTAAAATTGAACCGAACCGGCAGTTATAGACCGGTTAGGGATCTCGAGCTTCGAAACCGGTTTTAAAACCGAAACCGGTTATAAAAAACCGGTTTAACCGGTAAAAAAACCGATTTTTTTAACATAAACCGATTAAAAACCGGTCCTAACCAGTTGAACTGGTTATTGTTTTGAGTTGAAAAACCGATTAGTAACCGAAACCGGTTATAAAGAATAAACCAGTTTTTGAAAAAAAAAACCCATTTGTACACCTCTATGTGCCTATGTGTTTAAATAATAATGTCAACTATAGGACTTCTTTGGTCTTTCTATAACAAAGATAAACAATTTCTGTGGCTACAAACAAGAATTTTTTTCTTCTTCTTTTTTTTTCTAATGCATTTCACAATATAAACAAGATCTTTTTTTTCTTCTTTTTTATCTAATGCATTTCACAATATAAACAAGATCTTTTTTTTCTTCTTTTTTATCTAATGCATTTCATAAGGGCTTCTCTTAAACAACCTTTCTCTCATTAACTCTCTTATCCTCTCTTAAGGGGTCGGGGCGCCCCGTATACAAAATCCATCACGAGTTATAACAAGTGATACACCACCATCACTGCTTCTCATCACTCGTGGATTTGAGCACGCGTGGCCACTGTCACGCGTGTTGATTTGTGTTGATTTGTTGGGTGTAAAGAGTGATGTGCATTTCCACTAAAATCCATCAGTAGTGATGGAAGAAAGCTCGATAATGTGGCGGAACTTAATTGGATGTTGTGAGTGATGGAATTTCATTACTAGTAGAACGCCCCTACCCCTTATATTTGCACACTCACTGAACTAACCTCTCACACATGTCACATAAGTATGCATGAAAAAATTATCACACTTAACTTTATGCGTATACACATAACTTTATTGTTAGAAGGTATTTCTAAAGACTAAAGTGTCGTCTCGAGCCATCTTAAAAGGATTCTCAATGTGTTGTAGTATCAATTTAAGCCCAAAAATTATAGAACTGGTCCAAGTCGACAATCAAGCATCACCCGAACAATTTCCATCTTCAAGAGTTTAGAGGCGAAACCGAAACCAAGAGAAAATTCAAAAGAGAGCTTGATATGTTTTACATAATCGATACGAAGTAAAGAGAACAAAGCTATTATTGAATCACAATGTGCTATATTTCCAAGGATAGTTGAACAACATACGTCTATTATTTTTTGGATTGTTTTTCTTTTAGTAACCAAATCTGTAGGTTAGACATAAGTTAAGTGGCTATTCCTATACCTTACCAATTTCACTTTGTGTACTATTTGTATCCAACTTTTTTGATATTTACACCAAATGATAAAATATTAAAAAATTTAAATTTGTGTTTTTTAAAACTTTTGATATATAATGTTTTATTAAAAAACGAATATGGTTTTGTGGTATGTTTATTTTTATTTAAGTTTTGATATAAATTTAATAAAAACGGAGCCGTATTATCAAATTTAACGTTTTATAAGTCGTTACAAAATTTATATTCTTTTTTTTAAATTTGTGCCAAAACGTAAATAAAAATAAACACATCACAAAACCAAATTATTTCTTAATAAAACATTATATATCAGAAGTTATAAATAGAAAACACAAATTTATATTTATTTATATGACATAATAGCAAAATTTTGAGTGTAAAAAGAATCACTTTTTATCTTTTGTCTTGTTTCAACTAGTAAATCTTTCTACGCGATGTGGCGGATCTAAATGTAAAGTAACTAGGATTTGTGTAGTAAAGACCTGGACCGTTCCTAAACAAAAGTTACGTCAAAACATAGATAAACTGAATATTTACATAAAAATAAGCACGGAAAAGATGATTATATAGATTTTGGAAAGTTGAAGGGTTATAAGTACAAATACTAAATATTAAAGGTTAAAAGTTAAAATAAGCAAAAACTTACTAAAAGAAAAAAAACTGACCAATAGCAAGGGGTCTAAATTTAATGTAACTCGGATTTGTGTAGTAAAGACCTGAACCGTTTCTAAACAAAAGTTACGTCAAAACGTAGATAAACTGAATATGTACATAAAAATAAGCACGGAAACGTATATACATGGCTCGACTTTTTGTGAAAGAAATTTACGTCGAACACCAACCTGATCTTTTACGATATTGCATAAAAAAAGAAAAAAATTATGTTTTTTAAGTTAAAAATGGTACTGCGCGTTGCGATGGGACCGAAGCGTAAAGTTAGCCGAATTTATAAAATCTAATGTAAACATATTATAAATTACCCGGCTTGTTTTAAAACTAAACTAATGCCAAAACGTAGATTAATTGAAAACGTACCAAAAAAGCGAAAAAAACATATTATAAATAAGCCTATCCATTTTCAAAGAAAGGTACGTAAATACAAACACGTAAAAAATCTAAAGTTGAAGAGTTGTAGCTAACAATACTAAAGGTTAAAGGTAAAGACTAAATAAAGAAAACTTACTAAAAGACAAAAGATCGTAATCAATCTGAATTTATACGACAAATACATAAACATAAACACGTAAAAGATTATTATATAGATTTTAGACGGTTAAAAAGTTATAAATGAATACTAAATTTTAAAAATTAAAAGCTAAAAAAGGTTATCGAAAAAACTGGCCAATAATTAGCTGTGATATAGAAGCTTACCACTATTCATGAAATTTATAATAAGCTGTGATATAGCAGCGTACTACTATTATAATATAATTTATAATATAATATAATATAATTATAATTATAGATATACTAGTAACGGTAATAGTAATAATAACTTATTATTTTTATCCTCTTTCAACTAAAAAGCGTAGTTGTCAAACTTGCCATCTAGTTTTAACAAACAAGAAAAACATGCTTTACGTGCCCATCTTTACACGCGTCACTTACGCCCAACTCTACTTCCTTACATCACAGTCCGTCACCCTATCATCACCCACATCTATACATTCGACTACCCCTACCGTTTTCCACCCTACAAGTTCCATTCTTTTTCCGGTAACTTTTCCGATGAAATACTCCACCTCCGGCGACTCCCACACACCATGACGTCACTCATCGCCGCCGTCATTTTCGCCGGAGCTTTACTCTCCACCATCATTTCACCAACCACCGCCCGCCGTGGCTCCGCCACAACTATCTCCGTCAGCTACGGCGCCACCACCACCTTCTGGGGCATCGTCGCCGGTCAACCTAGTCAACGCATCCAATGCTGGCGCAACGGTCAACTATTTCCAGTCTTCTCCAACATCTCTTTCGAGTCAATCTCCGGCGGCCGGGATGTTTTTTGCGGCGTCAGGTCCGGCGGCTCCACCTTAATCTGCTGGAACTCCACTGTAACTCCAAAGCGCCTGTACTTCAACGAAACGGTACGTTTAAGTCAGTTAACCGTAGGTGATTCTCAAATTTGCGCCATTACTAACAACACTAATCGTAATAATGATAATGATAATGATAATGGTAATGATAATGATAATAATAATAATAATAATAATAATAATATCAATTGTTGGAGAAGCAACGACTTATCTGCACCTCAAAACGTTGAGTTTAGGTCAATTTCGTCTGGCCTAGGGTTTACATGTGGTATCAGGTTAAACGACACTGGTTCCGTTGCGTGTTTTGGAAGTAATTCAGGTTTAGCGAGTGGTATTGAAGGTCAGTTTATGAATATAAGTATGTTGAGTATAGTAGCTGGTGGTAGTCATGCGTGTGGTGTTAGTGTTGCTGGTGTTTTGATATGTAAAGGTAGTAATGCTTATGGACAGATTGATGTGCCGGATTATTCGCCGTTTGAGTTTGGTGGACTCGCGCTTGGTGCGAATCATACTTGTGCTTTGAGAAGGTTGAACAGTTCTGTAGTTTGTTGGGAGGTGCAGGAGGGGATATGGATAGTTATATAGGTACAATTTCGTTCGAGAGTATTGTTGCTGGGTTAGATTTTACTTGTGGATTGACTAGTAATAATTTTTCTGTAATTTGTTGGGGAGAAGGGTGGATTCAGAATGGTTCGAATCCGGTAGGGTTTGAGCTTCCTTTGAGTAGGACCATCTTCGAAACAAGCAGAGAAAGAAGAGTTCACATTTGCTGATCTTGCTCTCGCCACAAACAACTTTTCGCTGGAAAACAAGATTGGTGCAGGGAGTTTTGGTGTTGTTTATAGAGGCAAACTGTTAGATGGTCGCGAAGTCGCCATTAAAAGAGGTGAATTCGGCGATAAAGCCAAGAAATTTCAAGAGAAAGAAAGCGCGTTCGACTCCGAGTTGGCGTTTCTCTCTAGACTCAATCATAAACACTTGGTTAGACTCGTGGGCTGTTGCCAAGAACGCGACGAGAGGCTTTTGGTTTACGATTACATGAAAAACGGAGCTCTTTTTGATCATTTACATGACAAAAACAACACCGAAAAGAGTAGCAGCCTGTTGAATTCTTGGAAAATGAGGATCAAGATTGCTTTAGATGCCGCAAGAGGTATTGAATACCTTCATAACTATGCAGTCCCTCCTATAATACACAGAGACATCAAATCATCCAACATTCTCCTTGATGCGAATTGGGTTGCTCGGGTATCTGATTTCGGGTTGTCACTAATGGGTCCAGTTTCAGATAGCGAATTCAGACATACGAAAGCTGTAGGAACAGTTGGCTACATTGATCCAGAATACTATGGACTCAATGTGCTTACCGCAAAAAGTGATGTTTATGGTCTTGGAGTAGTGCTACTAGAGCTTCTAACAGGTAGAAGAGCAATATTTAAAAGTGAAGAAGTCAATGGTGGCGCACCAATCAGCTTGGTGGACTATGCTGTACCGATTATCATGGCCGGAGATTTGGGTAAGATATTGGATAAACGGGTGGGGCCGCCGGAGATTAACGAGGTGGAGGCGGTGGAGCTGATGGCATACATGTGAATGTAGAGGGTAATTATAGACCAACGATGACTGATATTGTTGCTAATTTGGAGAGAGCTTTGGGACTGTTTAGTGACAGCAATGGTAGCATTTCTAGTGGTGCGTCTGATTGAGTTGCTAATTGTTTATTTCTTTGTTTATTATATTTATATGGGTTTTTTGATACATCTGGGATTTGGGTATATTTGTAAAGGGTGTATATATGGTTGATGCAACAATTTGCAAGTGCCATTCTTTGAAGGATATGATTGTGGAAAGTAAGGATAATCAAGATCCTCAAATGAAATAAATCAGGATTTGTTTGTTTTAGCATTTCTTGAGGTATGTCAAACTGAATTTCTAAATTAATTCCATTTTATCTGCCTTTAAACTTGATATACTAATATATTATATAATCTTAAAATGAATTTATATAATTGTTAGATGTCTAACATTATTTGCTGAGTATTTCATGTTTCAAATTAGATTTTTAGATCGGATTTTGGGTAACGAGCATCCCAAATATGGTTAACTTTAACCACATAAAGACTATAAAATTTGTATAACCGATGACTATTGAGTAACAGGTACGAAACCATGTATGTAACGTTTTTAGAATCATTAATGAGACTGAATCATACTGAAATTACTACCTCCTGTTCGATACAAACCATTAAAGCATATTAATTTACAATAGATACTGAAATGATATTAATGACAAGTTCTCTAGATGTTTTCAAATCAAAGCATCCCCATATATGTATGTAAAATCAACAATATGCTTTGAAATTCTTCTCTTTTTTATTTATTTTCAAATTCAATTATTTATTTGGGTCCAATAACTTTTATCATGTTCCTTCCAATTATGTAGATACATAAATTGAAGAATTGAAACGGTCATAGTTGGGTGACATCTGACCTCTTCCTTGATTACGAACACCAAGAGAGGACCAGAAGCTGATCTCACAAGGATACGGAAGTGTTTGACGGGAACCCGAATTTAAATTTAAAAAACAGTTATTTATTGGTTCACAATTATTGACATCATCTAAAATACAAATTGGACCGATACATACACAATATAAAAGTAAATAAGTTATACCAGGTTCTAGATTGATATGGATAAACTTAGGTCGGGTTTGGGTCCACCAAAATCAACTAATGTACCCTATTTTTTAACGGCAATTTAAATCTACACTGTTTGCTCACAATGGACTTAAACGACACAATTTAAATATCTTGGTACCATTGGGTTACATCCCCTTCTCAATCGAACCTATTTACAACATGAAATAGAATTTTAAAAAGCAAAAAACTTTTTAGAATTTTAAACAGCAAAAAACTAACGTTAGTAAAGCTTTAGAAAAATATCAAAGCTCAACACTCCTACATGTATTTTAGGGATGTTTTATGTTTGGTTCCAAATCAAATAACCAGAAAAACTAAACAAAGCAAAACATTGGATTTAAATAACCTCAATTTTCATCATTTAGCTAATAACACTTCTAACTTACAATTTGTATCATATCACTCTCAACTTTCAACTTATTTTCCTCTGACATTCCCAAACTAACTGAACTTTAACCCAGTTAGCTTTTTTGCTGATGTGGCATCTGACATGGCATATTTTTGGTGACGTGGCATCTGACCTATTGGTTTTTTGCTAACGTGGCATTTTTTTGCTGATGTGTTTAGTGAGGTGGCATCTGACGTCAGCTAACTGTGTTAGGGTTCAGTTGGTGTGAGCGTGTCAGAGGAAAATAAGTTTAAAGTTTGAAGTGGTGTGGTACAATTCCTAAGTTGAAAGTGTTATCGATAAAAGTTTGAGTTATTTAAATCTAATGTCTCTTAATAACTATTATAAATTTTCTTTTTGGTTTTGGTTTGGGCCTTGGGGTGTTCGGAATGAAAAAGCCGCAAACCTAATATTAGGCTATATGGTGTAGGCTCATGGTTGGGTCATTATTTGTCACATTGGCCCACCACCCCTCCATTAAATCACGATGGTTCGCTTAGATTAAACCACGACAACCCCTTTATTCCATTATTCACGCAAACCCTAACCCCAACATCAAGAAGAACGACAGCAGCAGTAAATTCTTTTCCTTGTTCGTGATAATCAAGTTGCACAAGAGAAGAATAGCACATCTCATGTTATATCCTAATAATCTCGTTCCACATGCACTTGTTTTCTATGATTTATTATGCTTCTTCCACTCATCCTTTAAAGATTATTTTTTGTTTAGATTGCTTGGTTTAAGGTTCCTTGATCATAATTATTACGACACTTCACATAAAATCCAAGAACTTCGAATATATTACGTTTATATAAGGACCGAATAAATTCAAAAGCCATTAATTTAAAAGGTTATATTTGAAGTTCTTTGATTATATTAGACTGAATAAAATCAAAAGCCATTAATTTAAATTTAAAAGTTATATTACGACCGAATAAAATCAAAAGTCGGTGTCGTAATATCAAATTTCAAATGGAAGTTTTTTCTTTATCATAATTATTATATAATTATGTTGTTTCAAATCGATGTTTTTTTTATCATAATTATTATATAATTATGTTGTTTTTAAGAAGGATCAAGATAATAAAAAAGTTTTATTTTTTACACTATAGCCTTATCAAGCTCTAGGGCGTTCATGGTCCGGTTTGGACGGTTTTTAGATCAAACCGCTAGTAACGGTTTGTCGTCGTTGAAAACGGAAACCGAACCGTTAAAAAAATAAAATCAAACCGAACCGTTGCCAACGGTTTGGTTTCGTGGTTTGAAATTGTTGGGCGGGCGGATTCATTGTCTTAGCTGTTCCTACACTTGCAAGGTAAATCACATTAGATCATTGAAAAAACAAGATTTCATAAATTGTTATTGCATGGCCTCAAAACAGTAAAAAGGTTTGCAGCTAACAGAATATTTGCATGGCCTCAAACAAACTCCTAAAGCAATGTTTGAATGCTTTGGTAAAACAGTTAAAATTCTTGGCTATACTAATTGTTTAGACAAATATATAATACTAAGTTTTACACACAATCCATTTTGATTGATAGGAATCACAGAAGTTATGCACTCACTAACAAGGGAAACACTTTGACAAAAATAATGTGAACACCTGCTTGGTTATTGTCATGTGTCCATTAATAGAAATGGCATCCTCCTAAACATCTTCGTAAAAAACTTCCTACAACCCACCCACCTTGAAGATATTTAAAATTGTGAATATATGGTTATAACTAGTTTCGTTGGTTAGCTCATAAACTTATGTTTACAGATATGACAAGCATCGACTCGCTCCCGGAAAAAAAACATAAAGAAGTGTTGCAAAAAAAAGTGTTTACAGATTGAACGTGTTTGGCAATTTGGTTGGGTTAACAACAACGAGTAACTTTCTTTTCTTAATTTATAATATGTAGTTTAAATTTGGATGTTATTTTTTTTATTAGTTTGAATGTTATGTAGTTTTATTACTAAAATTTATTTAATTTTATTTGTTGCTTATTTAAAATAAATAAAATATATATCACACAAAAAGAGAGGGTGGATAGTGGTTTGGGTCATTCCCACACCTTTAGGGTAGTGATTTTGGATGGTGGATTAGAGAGGGATGACATGGCGCTGATGTAGAGCATCATGGTAGTCATGAGGGTCATGACCACACCCTGTAGCCTTAGAATGTATATTTTATGTGTTGAATACAATGTTCAATTCGGTTTGATCCATTTTCAATACATTTTTAGGTTTAGCTTGCTAAAATTTTAAAACAAAAGAACCTGATCTACCATATGAAGTCAAAACCCAAATCCATATATATTTTATGTCCAAAAATTGAGTTGTCATGAGACACAAACCGAACCGAACCAAACATGAATTAAACGACACATAACAAACTCGACATGGAATAAAGCTTGGTAAAATAAGTTATAGTCAACATAAAATTATTTGAGTCAACTTAGAAACGACTCATTAACTAAAAACGACTCCAATTATATGTCATGTTTTCCTTCATGAGAACTATGCACAAGAAGAGAGAAATTGTATTGTTTACTTATAAAGAGGAAGTAATTAACCCTTTATTTGTTTTATTCATCACATTACGTTATTTCTAGATGTTTATTTGACATATAAGGATGTTTTGTTAAGGAATCTAGGGAAATGTATAGGACTGATACCTATCAAGTTTGTTTGTTTGGTTAATAGGTTATGAGAGGATCATGATAAAGATAAAAACTTAGGGAACACCTTAATTTGATTGCTAGACTGTTTACAATGGAATAATCAGATGATAAAATTTATGGGTACCATTGTTTCATCAATCACAAGTCACAGCATGATCAAGACTTCAAGAGTGAAGAACAATACGTAACCAACACACAATATAATGAAAAAAAACCGAAAGATTCAATAAATCATGTAAAATGTATACAGATTACAATCGATTCCCCTAGCTAAACACTCTTAGCTATGACTAATCTGATTGTTGCAAATTTACTCTGAAATTTTGCACACACAAGCTAACGCACTGATTACACTAACAATTGCTTAAGACAATAATTTTGCACACTCAAGCTCACGCACTGATTTTGAAGTTTGCCTTTCAAAAAAAAGATGTTACTAAATTCAATGTTCTCCCTGCCTCCCTTGTCTTTATAATCATCGTTAAAGGAACGTCATTGTTAGTTTTGACTGTAATGTATAACATTCTCTAACAAACTGTCTTCGTCAAATGAGAGATTGCCACACAGCATCACTTGATTTTACCAATACATCTTCATCAACATGTGAGTATGCGACTTAACTCTTCATTAGTAGGTGACTTGCCAAAAGTGGCAAGTCCTCGTCCTGTTAGTTGTAACTTGTGACTGGTGCCAAGTTTCACTGATTCTTCGTTAGGTGTAAGTTACCTTTTTAAAGGCAACTTACCCCATCTTCGTCAAGTGTCAATACCGGAAACTTGATTGTCAGCTTCAAGCAGGGCGATATCTATAGTACAAGTAACCCAGACTTGGACCTCCAAAAAATAGAGGCCCCACTTAAAAGAAAATTAATATGCTAACTATTAATATTAGTGCGAACTTATTATTTTAGATTTGTTTGACTACTTATACAAGTAAACTACTATGTTATATTTGTGTTTGGTTCCAAAAGACATCATGTAAACTGTAACCTTTTGTCAAAATTGATTATTTTGTTCTTATAAATTCAACACTTGAACCTATACCAAATATTCATCTTCTGCAAAACAAAAATCCAGTCACATACACTTTTAAAAGTGATCTCTACACTTGTACATATTCCGTTATTAAGATAAAAACATGCAGTCAATTCGTTAATTTTCACTTTAACCACATCCAGTTGTCTCTTTCTTTTCTTATACTTGTAATTTTTTCAATTACTAACGGATTTAAATGATAAAAATAAATTATTCACTCCTTTTATTTTTTAAACAATATCTCAATTGGTTTTTGATAGGCTTTGGCATACCATGTACTCTTTATCTCTCATAAACAAATGCACTCTTTCTATATTCTCTCTTGATACTAAATTTTAGAATTACTAAACTAAAACCTAGCCCTGGAATAATGAATTTATTCAAACAAATCATAAATTAATTATGTATTCTTTACTGTGCTGTAAATGAACCGAACGTTGAGTGAGGCATGCTACCAAGAAGAACGTTTACGTTTGTTCGTTAAATAAATGAACAGACATAAACAAGGAAATTCGTTTGATTAATTAAATGAATGAAAACGAACATGTGTTCATCTAGTTGCATTCGTGAACGTTCGGTTATATGTTTGTTTACGCCCATTAATGGTCGTTTGTTTTGTTTAGTTTATGTTTAGTCATTAGAAACTTAGATATTTGACACATTATTTTGGGATAATTATATTTATGCTTATTATATCTAACTTGTGCCTTTGTTTGGGAATAATTATGTTTATATTTATTATATCAAGTGCTTAACAAGGTGATTATGTCTAATTTTCAGGATTAAGAAAGTTGTTTTTTTTTTGTTTTTTTAAATGGTATATGTTCATCTGTGTCCGTGAAGATGTTCACTTTCTTAATGAACAAACATGGACAAGAATTTTCGTTTGATATGTGTTCCTAAATCGATTGTGAACAAGTTCAATGCTAAACAAACAAACATAAACAAAACCCCAACTGATTCAGTTTGTTTACCGTCTAGTTCTTTATAAACCGATATATATTTCTAGCTATATCTATAAGTAAGACGCCACCTTTTTAACAGCAATACACCACCTATCTCTATGTTTACAACACATTTAATATGACAATAAAAGTTCTGGTTAACAGCTAAGAATAGATATAACCTATTAAAAATATTTAACAATAATCTGCCAACCACTTCTTCATAGCGAACCACCAATACCTAATACCACTACCAGTAACCTGGATTTTCATCAAATTGTTTTTTCTTTTAATTTTATTTATTATTTTATGGTGGGACTTTATTAAATCAAAATGAAACACAAATACAAATTACAAGGTGAGGTTAAGATCACACCAAACATTCGGATACTAATAGGTGGTAGTCAATTGGTAAAGACAAAGTATTTAAACACCTGGGTTTGAAAGGGGTTTAATTCGCCGTTAAGAAACTTGGTGTATTATTAAGGCAAAAATCGTGATTACACGCCTTTAAAGTATGGTAAAACCCTTCGATCGCACCCCCATAAAATAAATCATACGTCCGCCACTGATAAAGACGGTATATACACAAAGGCAGGGATCTTTATAACACTCTTTTTATGCTACGGATAACACATCACCTTCAAAAACGTAGATTTCTCATGGGTTTGTACAAATCTCCTCACACATATTCACATACAATGAACTTCAACAAATGACATACATATACACTAATACACACAACATTACGGCTTCACCAACCTGCCAACAAACAGAATCCGGCCCGACACCTATACCCGAATGACAAATGAAACGAACTAGACAAAGTCGAATTGCATAAGTAGCTTTACCGACTTGTACTTGTCGCCTTTCTGGCTGTACAATGGCACTGCTCGAATGCCTTTACGCAGCTCTAAGATCGGTAGGCATGTCTGACCACCAAAATCATCCTTTTCTGACATGTCATACTCGTGAACTTCGATTCGAAGGATAGCTAGTTCCGGGACTGTTAATGGGAATTCAAATGTTTCATTCCATGCTGGGATCCAACTATCCTCAATTGCTTTTGTTCTTTTCATTATAGTATCAGCAGGTACTCCGGCAATTCCAACCTACATATGTTAAAACGGATGGGTCAGGTATAAGCCTGGCAAAACGAGCGGGTCGGGTCGAGTTGGGTAAAAGGTCAACATTTATTACATAGTGTCTTACCCTTGTGTAGAAATCTGGAGGTGAGTATGCATCAAAATGTGTATGCGAGAAATCATAATACCATCCTTCACCCATAAAGACGGTTACCTAAGAAACATCAAAAAAGGTTTTATTAGTCAATTCGAACATAAAAGATCGAAAAACATGGATTCATGAAATTTAAATTCTACTCATTCGGGTCATTTAGCAATGCCAGTCTGTGTGCTGTAGTGAGAAATGTAGATACAAGTATAAAGGACCCACAAAAAGGCGATGCGCGATGTATGAAAATGATATTTGAAAAAAGAAAAGTAATAATTTGTACATAACCAAGTAGTAAAATGATTGTTTACCTTGAGAGTCATTTTGACAGGTAATGTAACTCTAGGATCAAAGATAGCGTCCTTATTCATCAAGATATCTGGTTTCTTAACATATCCACAGCCACCATTGGCTTTGAACATTCCTTGCATCACCCAAAGTGATCTTCCATAGCCCTGCAAATAGAAACTTATCATTAGTCGCTGCCTAATTTCTAATGATTTGTTTTGCTGTACAAAATGGTAAATCAGAAGAATTGCCCTGTTTAAAAGTATATTCCCTAGAGATTGTGACTAGATGGGAGTTGAAATATAGGTTGTATAAAAATAGAAATCTACTTCCAGATAAAATTAGAAATTTCAAAAAATATAAAATCATGAATTCCTCCCTCTTAAAATTGGAAATCTACTTCATCTGCAGTTTATCTCAACAAAATGATGATGTGTTTACAAAAGTCGTTGCCACTTCAAATATTTCTCTCATTATGATCCAAGCTACACCTGCCCTTCACTTGCAGGTGCATATAGACTTGTTATGTTCTTATATATCATTATCATAGCCTAGAGGGAATCTATATGTAACATCTATGTATGTGTATTGTGTAATATCTGACTCTATATATAGAAACATATGTAAGCCAGTTATGAGCACAGTCAACTTATATTAGACAATAATTATAATGGATTATATTATAGGGTCTAGAGTGCAAATATGTTTATTTTATACACCTACATGTAAATGTTTATTGACACAATAATACAATATGCAATTCTTATTACCAAGTTAACTTGGTATCAGAGCACTGATCCTCCCTAAACTTAATTGATGTTAACAGTGATGCTCGTTACGACAGCTGCATGTTTAGGACACATTTTTACACGAGGATCTTAAAGAAAGAGCTTATTTGCAACAACCCCCAGGCTTTGTTGATCCAAACCGATCAGATCATGCCTGGTCTATTACACAAGTCCCTGTATGGCCTAAAGCAAGCTCCTCAGGCATGGTTTCATAGATTGTCTACTGCCCTTCTGGCTCCTGGTTTTCGGGGTCCACGAACCGACCCGTAACTGTTTGTTTACTCATCCACGGGTACATGCTAGTCTATGTTGAAGACATCATTTTGACAGGTAATAAATCACAAGTTATTGATTAGGTGGTGCGGAACCTTAGCAAATCTTTTGCAGTACAAGACATGGGGACCTTGTCATATTTTTCAGGTGTTACAAATTACACTACCAAACATATTCTATTATCCTGTCTCAGCGGAAATATATTCTTGAATTGCTACAGCGGGTTGGCCTCTCTATGTCAAAACTGGTGTAATCTCCCATGGCCACTAATGCTAACCTTGCAATTGGAGACAATAAGGCCTTTGACAACCCTGTTCGATATCAACAGATAATTGGTGCCCTTCAGTATGTTACGCTTTCGCAGCCAGATGTTACCTTCGTAGTCAACAAAGTCTGCCAGTTCATGCACTCTCCCACAGAGAATCATTGGTCCGCGGTCAAACGTATATTACGACATCTACAGGGTACGGCCTCTTATGGGTTACGACTACAAAGTAATTCAAATCTTAAGCTTCATGCTTATATAGATATAACTCCATCACGGCTTACTCAGATGCAAACTGGGTTGGGTGTCCGATGACCGTCAATCCACCAGGGGCTATGCAATTGCAATCTATCTTGGTTCTCATCTTGTTTCATGATCTGCACGCAAACAACACACTGTCTCTCGGTCATCAACAGGGTCTTACTTGGCTTCAAGCTCTTCTAGGAGAACTTCGGGTTCCTCTCAAGTCAGTTCCTACTTTATGGCAGTGACGGACTCAGGAATTATTTGTTAGGGGTGCGGATGAGTGGTTCAAGCATATTTACAAGGGGTACGGTCGGGTTTTTTGCCTCAACAATGCACTAGATTTTTTTTTCAAGGGGTGCGCCCGACCACCCACGCAATCACTTAGGTCCGCCCCTGCTTTATGGTGTGATAATCTAGGTGCTACCTATCTTTCAGCAAATCCGGTATTTCATGCTCGTACAAAGCATTTTGAGGTTGATTTTCACTTTGGTCGTGAAAAGGTGGCGCAAGGGAAGCTCTCAGGTTAGTTCGTTACCACAGACGATCAGATTGCAGACGTTTTCACAAAGCCGCTGCCCTGACAACGTTTTCTGATAGAAAGTTGATTCAAGAACACTGAATTGATGTGTGTATTTTTGTACATATCATTACAAAGACGGGTATTCTATTTATACACAAAAAACGCAATCTAAATATAGAAGACAGCGGCTGATTGCTAGCTGTCTTTATCTTTGCTGTTTGATTGCTGAAGATTAGCTGGATATGCAGCTGTGGATTAACTGCCGCAGGATATCCGGCTGTCGATTAGCTGCGGTTTATTCCAAGGTTAGTCTTTCCTTTCTAACACTCCCCCTCAAGTTGAATAGTTGGATTTCCAAAATTCAACTTGCCCAAACAATCATTGAGAATTTTCCCGTTAACTGCTTTTGTTAGAATGTCAGCAAGCTGATCCTTTGATCGAACGAATGGTAATTCAATCGTACCATCTTCCAACTTTTCTTTGATGAAGTTCCTATCAACTTCCACGTGTTTTGTTCGATCATGTTGAACTGGGTTTTCTGAAATCTGAATTGCAGCTTTATTATCACACATAATCTTACTTGTTTCTTTTGGTGGAAAACCAATCTCAGCTAAGAGTCTCCGCATCCACATGGCTTCTGTTAAGCCTCGAGTTATACCTCTAAATTCAGCTTCTGCACTTGAAAGAGCAACCACTTTTTGTTTTTTACTCCTCCAAGTGACAAGATTCCCACCAACTAGAGCGAAGTAGCCTGCTGTTGACCTCCGACTTCCCTTATCTCCTGCCCAGTCTGCATCAGTATAGATTTGAACATTTAGGTGTCCATGTGATTCAAACAGGACTCCATGACCCACTGTTCCTTTGAGATATCTAATAATTCTCCAAACTGCTTCCATATGTGACTGTTGAGGTTGGTGCATGAACTGACTTACTACCCCTACAGCATAGGCGATGTCTGGACGAGTGTGTGAGAGATATATTAGTTTTCCCACCAGCCGTTGGTATCTTTCTTTATTTGCTAATTTTGCTCCTTCTTCCATGTAAAGTTTTTGGTTTACACTCATAGGAGTATCTGCCGGTTTGCAATCGATCATTCCAATTTCTGCCAACAGGTCTAAGACATACTTCTTTTGACTAATGAAGATTCCTTGTTTCGACCTTAGTACTTCAATACCGAGGAAATACTTAAGTCTGCCCAAATCTTTCATTTCAAATTCAGCAAACAAGTTTTCTTTGAGTTTTACCATTTCTTCTCTATCGTTCCCTGTAATGATCATATCATCTACATAGATGATTAGACAGGTTACGAATTTGCCTCTTTTTTTGAGAAACAAAGTATGATCGGCATTACTTTGTTTATATCCAAATTTTTTCATAGCTACCGTAAATCTGCCAAACCAGGCCCGGGGAGACTGCTTCAAACCATAAAGGGATTTCTTCAGACGGCAAACTTCTCCAGTTTTGAAATCTTTTGTGAATCCTGGAGGAGCATCCATAAATACCTCTTCGTCTAGGTCCCCGTGTAAGAAGGCATTTTTTACATCAAACTGTTGAAGTGGCCACCCTTCATTTGCAGCTATCGAAAAAAGGACCCTGATTGTGTTCATTTTTGCAACCGGGGAGAATGTTTCAGCATAGTCAATCCCATGTGTCTGAGTATACCCCTTTGCTACCAGTCGGGCTTTATATCTTTCAATTGTACCATCTGGTTTATACTTAATCGTATAGACCCAACGACAACCCACGGATTTCTTTCCCAACGGAAGAGTACACTTTTCCCATGTATTGTTCTTGGTTAGGGCTTCCATTTCTGTGTTCATTGCTTCCTTCCAATGTTTAGATTTTAAGGCTTGATCTACATTTGTAGGAGTTTCTTCGGAATAAACAGATGAGATAAATGCTTTGGCTTCCTTAGTGAAGTTTCCATCGGCCACACTAGCTATAGGATAACTAGATCTTCTCGGTTCTTTTTCAGGAGAATACCGTTTCGGAGGAACCCCTCTGTTTGTTCTAGGGGGTAACACATATCTCGATGGTGGTTCTTCTTGTCTGGATTCATCTGCCTGCAAATTTTCAGTTTGTTCTGTGGCAGTTTCATGGTTAGAAGTATTGGTGTCCTCAAAGTCATTAGAAACTTCAAAAATACCACCAGACTGAATAGGATGAGTATCACTTACCTCGGACACCAGGTTAGGAGGAACATTAGGACCGTCAGTGGCACTGAGATTGGGTTCTGGTGACTCTGTGGTTGGTGACTCTGTAGTTGGTACATAGGGAACATATTCCAACCAACTTAGTGTGTCTAAACATTCCTTCTCCCCCTGACCACTGAGTTGGGAATTGTAGTAATACTCGGTTTCAAGAAAGTCACAGTTCATTGTGGTAAACATATGACGTGTTTTTGGATTATAACATCTGTATCCCTTTTGATTCATTCCATACCCGACAAAGACACATTTTTCAGCACAAGGGTCAAGTTTGGTTCGATCTGATTTAGGTATGTGAACAAAGGAAGTACATCCAAAGATTCGTGGTTGAAGGGTGAGAACTGAGGGTAGTTTGAAGAATTTTGAAAGGGTGTGTAATGGAGTGTTAAGCTTTAGGATTTTTTGTTGGGAGTCGGTTGAGAAGATAGGTAGCAGTAGCAAGGGCTTCAGGCCAAAAATATTTCGGGACCTGGGATTCAATCAGGAGGGCTCGTGTCATTTCTAGCAAAATGCGATTTTTCCTTTCGGCGACACCGTTTTGTTCTGGGGTATTTGGGCATGTAGTTTGGTGGATTATTCCCTTGTCTTGGAAAAAGGATTTAAACAAGGTATTAACAAATTCACCGCCATTATCAGATCGGAATATTTGGATGTTTGTTTGAAATTGGGTTTGAATCATGGCGTAAAACATAGTGAATTTTTCAAATACTTCGGATTTGTTTTTCAAAAAAATAAACCCAGGTCATTCGGGTACAATCATCAACGAACATCACAAAGTACCGAAGGTTTTGTCCTCCAAGAACTGGGGCAGGACCCCATACGTCAGAATGGATTAATGAAAATGGCAAAGCAGCCTTAGTGTTATTGGGTTTAAAAGTTTTTCTATGGCTTTTTGCTAAAACACATGTTTCACAATGTGACATAGAATTAACTGGAAATAGTTTCGGAAATAAAATATGCGAATAACTTGCAGAAGGATGACCTAATCTCCGGTGCCATAGCCAAGCTTCCCGTTCCGATGTCCCATGAGTCAGCATCACAGCACCAGTTTGAGTCACCTCATCCACATAGTACAACCCTTGATTTTCAGTGCCACGCCCAATGATCACTCCCGTCCTGATATCCTGTAAAATACAAAACGTAGGGTACATTAGGACAATACAGTTGAGTTCCTTCGTGACATGGCTGATGGAAAGCAGCTTATGTGATAACGAAGGAACATAAAGACAATTAGAGATTTTTATTGTGGGTGAAATCTCAATAGTTCCTCCCGATTTTACATCCATTATTCCTCCGTTTGCCGTTTGAATATTTTTTTTTCTGGTATGGTTGCAGAAATAATATCCGATAGCTCATAAGTCATCGTATCGGTTGCGCCACAATCAAAAATCCATAGTTTTTGTTTTTGATGTTCGTGGGCCATATTGGCTTTTCCCTTATTTCCAGGGACTGTTTGTGTAATATTTGTTTTTAAAAGTGACCGAGAGACTATATGTGTATTATCTTCGTCTTCTTCACTTATGTATGAATTAGGGTTTGAGGGTTGCGCCCCAAACCCTTTACCTGTTGTTTCTTCGTCATCTGCTTTGGCCACTCCGCCGAAGCCCGATCTGTTCCGGCTTTCATCTTTGGGAGCTTCTCGGTTAGCGGCGCCGGATGACTTTCCTTTTTCTGTAGTCTTTGTGCCTCTCTTCTGACCATCAGACCACCATTCCGGATATCCGACGAGTTTGAAACATTGTTCCCGGGTATGTTTCATCATCCCGCAATGATCACACTTGAGGTGAGATTTGTCGTCTTTACTTGTTCCGATTCTTTTTTCACCGGTTCGTCGGTAACCCTTTGACGCAAGCCCTAGTCCGTCAATTTCCGAGGCCATTAGACCCACTGTGATACCCTGTGCGTCATTGAGAGGTGTTCCCAGAATATTCTGGTGAGCGGCCTCCTTGCGGACAGTAGAGTATGCAGTTTCTACGGTTGGAAGGGGCTCTAACCGGAGTATTTCCCTTTTTATAGGATCATATTTCCGGTTGAGAGCGTTTAGAAACTGGAACAGTTTCTGTTCCGACCTGATTTTGTGATACACTTGGATATCGGCTGGGCAGGTCATAGGGTTTGGGTCAATCCGATCAATTTCTCCCCATACTCCTTGGAGTATAATCCACAATTCTTCTAGGGAGAGATTGTTCTGTTTGATTTCATTCGCCTTGACATGTAGATTGAAAGTTTGGAGCTTGTCACGCCCACTGCTATATGTTATAGCTAGGGCATCCCACAGCGATTTTGCTGTTGGGAATTCGGTTAGATTGCTGGCAAGAGTTGGTTCGATGTTCTGTATGAGCCATGAGAAGACGACTAGGTCGTCTTGTTCCCATTGCTCATACTGCTCGCTGGTTTGATTTGGTGGGTTGGTTGATAGATGATTTAGAAAGGTTTTTGACTTACCGCCTATGGCTACCCTCATCATCCGGGTCCATAAGGCGTAATTCTGACTATTGAGCTTGAGGTTTATTTGAAGGTTATCGGATAGTTTTGGGTTTCGGTTTTGTGGGTTAAGGCCATTCTTGAGCAGATTGGCGATTTGAATGGATAAATCTTCTCCCAAGTTACCGGCTTCGGCCATGGCAGCTTGGTTGAGAGGATGATTCGGTTTTGGGTGAGCAAGGTAGATGATGAACAGGTCAAGAACGACACTGCTCTGATACCATGATAGAAAGTTGATTCAAGAACACTGAATTGATGTGTGTATTTTTGTACATATCATTACAAAGACGGGTATTCTATTTATACACAAAAAACGCAATCTAAATATAGAAGACAGCGGCTGATTGCTAGCTGTCTTTATCTTTGCTGTTTGATTGCTGAAGATTAGCTGGATATGCAGCTGTGGATTAACTGCCGCAGGATATCCGGCTGTCGATTAGCTGCGGTTTATTCCAAGGTTAGTCTTTCCTTTCTAACATTTTCTTCTGTCACGGTCCAAGTTGCGGCTCGCTCCCCGGCCTTAGCTTGCGAGGGAATATTAGACAACAATTATAATAGATTATATCATAGCGTATAGAGTGTAAATGTGTTTATTATATATGCATCCTACATGTAAACATTTATTGACACAATATACAATACGCAATTCTGATTACCAAGTTAGCAATTTACAATACCTTTCATGGTTTAACTAGAAATAATCTGATGCAACATTCAAACTCCACCTAGTCCATAATCTAAATGGAATAGACTTTCGGTTATCTACTTGTAACAGGATCAAATATCTGAATACCACTTAAACCAATGTGTTGAGAAACAAGGACCATGGTCGATCCAAGTTCCAACCCGACCGGCCTGTTTCAACCCATTAAAAACAGACTCATCTCAAGACAAACCTACCCAACGAGTCCAACTGGCCCATCTTGACACCTCTAATCTAAAGTGAAATGATAACAGTAAGTGACGTAGCCATGATTGCACAATAACTAAAGAAAGGAACACTCTTTAACATAACATATCCATTAGAAGATTATGGTTGACTAACAAAATTGTTGATTGTTAGATCTCTAACCTGCATATTAAAAGCCACCATCTGAGCTCCATGCATCCACCCAATCAACGGGTTGTAATTAGACGAATCGAATCGTATCCCCTTAGGATACACTCTCAGAATATTCCTCTGAGTGAATCTAAAGCAAGCCAATTCTTAGCATACA
Source organism: Scalesia atractyloides (assembly GCA_947069175.1). Taxonomy (NCBI): domain Eukaryota; kingdom Viridiplantae; phylum Streptophyta; class Magnoliopsida; order Asterales; family Asteraceae; genus Scalesia; species Scalesia atractyloides. Next base: position 22,438,696 of record CAMTDV010000012.1, on the reverse strand, counting down.
TTCTTTGTGACTAAAAACAAAACGTTTACGAAAATTTAGACAGTACCTGACAATCTGTGGCCCATGAGTTTTTGCCGCTTTCTCAAGCTCTTGCTCACTTAAACTCAGACGTCTGACTTTATCAGGGTCGACTCTCAACCAATCGTCTAAACCACCCTTCCCCTTTCCAGCATGAATACCGATCAAATTCCTGTATTCAGGGGCACAATTGTCATCTTGAAGTTCCTCCTCTTCTTCCTCTTCTTCTTCTTCCAAATCATCCTGCAAGAAGATAGTTAGTTAGCATGGGACCCACCTTGTATTCAACAAATTACGGTTACGTACCTTAAAATCCGCACCACTCCTTGATTTATAGCTGGGAATTTCACCACCCCAGGCTTCCGATGAATCATTATATTTCTGTGAACCGCTTCCGCTTATCTTACCTTCTTTTGCTTTAAGATACTCCTTAGGAGGTTTCGTAGATATAATAATCCTTCGTTTTAAAGATTCCGGGGACCGGAATTCCCCTAAACTTTTCGCATCGGGTGTAAACAGCATGTCTCCGAATATTTCCGTAACCATCTACGATACAATCATAACGGAAAGATATTAAATCAAGAAAGTGAATCTTTTACGGAATCAATTCAAGTCGTCAATACATTAAAGTTACTCACCTGAGCCACTTTAGCCTGAAGATCAGTCGTAAGGTGGTCTTCAAGAGTAATGACAACAGGGTACTCAGATGCTACAAAGGCATGATTCTTTATAGACTTTAAACACTTGATCAGTTGAACCGGAGTGGTCAACGTCCTATACAACGTAACCGGAAATTCATGAGGATCGATCATATGTTAATCAAGATTTTGTAACATGATTGTTTTTATGATAGCAAAGCAAATATACATACACCATACCTTCCATGAAGAACATGCACATCGTCCTTGGTTGAGTTAGGCCATATATCTAACTCGATGACTCTAACGCCTTTCTCCAATGCTTGAACGATGGGGATATCACTACAATCACTGCTCAGTTGATTCCCGGTTAGATAGGAATTGTGACCAGTGAATATAAAATAGTGAGACAATGGGGCATTCATCTCATGATGAACCTGATAAATAAGAAAGATCATTTTAGAGATATGGGAAAATTTTAATAAAATAATGTGTAAATATACTTAATTAAAATGAACCCTTATACATTCTTTCAGTTATTGTTTAATGGCAAGCAAGTATATGAGTTACTCATCAAAGAAACAGATAAACTGTTGATTTTAGTGTAACCAAACCCTTTTGCTAATTAAGATCAAAGGCTAGAAAGAATAAGAATAAACATCGTCTGCAAGTGGCGCCCTCGACGAGCGAAAATTCGATTTCGATAGTTGAATGCATGTAGACTAATTATCAGCAGGAACTTTGAATATGAGTAGCAACTGATCATTAGTAATAACTGAAATGAAATTATAATTGTTTATCAGTTGTAACTGTCATCTGCAGCAACTGTGATTATCAGCAACGATGGGCAGTCAGCACTAACCAGGGTGATTAAGATTAACCAAGTTACTGCAGACAGAAGCCAATCATTAGTAGTAACTAAATAACCACCATTATTTTCACAAAGCATTATGCTTCCTCCAACTATAAAACAAAAGTCTTTGGTCTATTTCACATACTTACTTTCTACACATTTTTTACAACAAACACAACACTCATTCTCGTTTTCTCTTTGACTTATAATAATTTCGACAGCAAAACACTTGAATCCAAAAGTGATTTGTACACGAGTCATATACACATCCAACAAACTTTTCAACCCACAAAAACCTGCATTAATTAAACCCAAATCCACCACCCTTGTTTCCAACAAACTAGTATTTACAAACTACAAAGGGTTCATATTTCATAATGTGTTCCACTTCTAATTTTACTAATATTTACAAAGGGTCCATGATGTATTACAAAGGCTTCATGATGTGTTACAGTACTAATCTTTGGAAGTTTTGTCAAAAGGTTCATGATGTATTACACTATGAAACTTTTGCAAGTACTAAAACAGTAAAATCTTACCATCAGAACATAAAAAAAATTGACTTTGCTCAACTTAGAAATTAGTACAAAACCATAGCAATAGCAATAGCAATGAGATTAAAAGTTACCCCACGATGAAGATCGATAGCAGGATTATCATCCCCAAAAAGGTACTTAAAAAACGTCTCAAGATTAAACCCCTTGCGATGAAAAATATGCGTAGTACTATTCATAACCGCTTGAGCATCATCCACAGTAGCCTTCTCCTGCTTCTGCACCTCAACAAGAAACCGTTGAAGATGATCTACACTCATGATGCCGTTTTCAGAGTACTCCTCAAACAGGGTCTTGATCTGCGGCGGAGCTTCGGTGGCGGCCAGCCGGAACCTCCGCCGGAAACAGAAGCATACTTTGTAGGTCTGTTTTGACATTGTGGGTGATTGTTTGAAGGGGATTTTGGGAAAGTTTGAGAAGTTGTTGAAGGGTTTTTTGGTTATGGAAATACATTATTGTTGTTTAAAGCAGTTTGTGACAGCACGACAGTGGGTGGGGCCGCCTGTGTAACTATGGTGGCAGGAGCTGGGGTTTGATACGTTGACGATGATTGAACGCGCATGGAACACGATACTTGATTGTTAGGGACATAATTATTACTGGATTGGATTTGATTTACGTTCATTAATCAAGTTTTTAGTATAAGAAGATAAATATTTTAATAACGGTGGGTGGTGTTTTTGAAGCAACCATGTTTTCAATTATAAATTTATATTGAAATGAAATGTTAACATAATAAAATTAAACATAATTACATATTTAGCTGTTTTAAAAAGTTAATTAACTTATATTATTGAAGAAAAACTAAATTTGAATTATTATTAAAAAAATAAATGATATGTGTCAAGTTTTGATTGTGGTAAACATTCTTCACCCATTCATTTTTTTAATAGGAATAAAAGCTGACTTTCATATCATAACTACAAGATTAAGTAGTGAAATTCTTTCGCGTGTTTTACGAAGGGAATTGAGTCGGTAACTGTTTAATTTATTATACTATCAATATGCTACTGGCACTCATTATAAGAAATAAACAAGAAAACGTAAAAAAACTAAAGTCAGTAACATGCTTTTTTATATTGAGTAATTGAGATAATAATAATAATTTTGAGTCATTGGTCGATAATAAATCATGTTGTCGTCCTCTTTCATATCCCATCTAACCCTAGATCTTTGTTTAAGATCTTTAACTTTGTGAGCCTCTAACTCCCTTAAACCATTCCTACATTCAATTTTCGACCACACCTCTTCTTCCGAAAGTCCTTTTAGGGGAGATCAAACGCGGTCCGTATAACATCTTAGGAGAGATTAAATATAGAGGTTTCAGGTGGTTAAAAAATAGGTCTTCTTATAAATTGATATGTTTGGAGGAATAGTGTGAATACCTTTGTACATGTTTTAATTTGTTGCCTTTTGTTTGTTTGGGTCGATGGTGTGTAGGTTTTGTTTGACCTTTTACCCTTTTGGGTCCAAGGTGTGTTTTTGATGAAGTACACTTTAATAATAATAAAAATAAATCACGTTGGAGTTTAGTTGTTTGATAATTAACCAATTCATATTTAAATTGACAGTCGTATTAAGTTAAATAGGTCAACGAGTTAAACACTAATAAAATTTAAAAAATATATATATATTATTATAAGGTATCTTATCTATTTCATCTATAGAGTTAACTCGACAACCTCTTCTTTTGTCAGATAACTAGCTAGTGTTTTCTAGACTAGTAAACTTCATTGTTAGTGATACAAAAGTATAAAACAAAATTGATTTTTTTAAATTATATTTACTTTCAGTTGCATTCATTAATAAAGGAAACATTAAAGCCGTCCAAAATTAATAACTTCAATTTAAATCCAAGCCGGTTTTATTGGTCCAGGTTAAGTTTCTATCACGTACACTACGTATTCACATTCTTTGTATCAATCTTACCCTATAATTACATTAATTATATTTTTTTCAATTAGTTTTTTTTATACATTTATCATTACATGTTTCATCTCCTTCACTTACAAACACTTTCAAAATATATTAAAATTCTAGTGTCAATGGTGTTCCCTCAAATATACAAGTAAACAATAATATTTTTCCTCCGTTACACTCACAACTACTAACTTTTTTATAATATAAAGAACACCCACACAGAATTTGATGGAATGAACGTGAATGCTCTTATCTTTTAGAAAAAAGTTGTCATTTTCTTTCGGAAATATTATTTATTGTTCTATTTACTAGTTAAGACTTCATGTTTTGTTTGTTTAGGATTTAATGTTTTATTATCGTTACAAATCCGCATCAAAATATAATTTAGTTTTATATTTTCATATAAATTATATGTACATTTATATTAGTATTTTAATTTTAATTTAAATTTTATTTATGAAATATGTAAAGACTAAAACTGATAAGACTGTCGATTTAAACATTACTCTAGTTAAAACATTGTTATCAAGTCACAACAATTTAATAATGTGATGATTATAAAAACTTTATTTGACTTATAAACTTGGAAGTTGGAACATCCACAATTGGGTTTATACATAGTTTTAAATATGTAAGTGGGGGGTTTGTTAAGATAAAAAGAGATGAGCTACGTGAGAAAAGTACAAAATGATATCGTGTAGAGTAATGCACAAAACTATATGATTGTAGCTATAGGTTTGAAATTAAAATAATAAAAATAAAACAACTGTTTTCATAGACTTGCGGAACATGCTTTGAAGGTAGGAGTGTCCACGTATGCTAGACTAATGTTTTAAAAGTCATCAAAAGGATATGTTGGGTTGTAGTATATGCTTATATTGTAATAGAATATGCTTATCTAATATGTTTCTCAAGCAAATGAAATCATTGATGAGATTATAAAGCCCGACCGGGTTATATTTTAAGGGAAAGGAAGAACATTTTAACACTTAAAATTTTAAATTAACCAGTGAATTTATCCGTGCTTCGCAGTGGGCTTTCAATCAATATCGGTTCCGTTCAATACGTAACCGATACTTGGTATAGCAACCGAAAGAAATACACTCAAGAGAATATCGTAACATGTTTTATATTGATCGAAACCAAAAAAATCAACTATATTTGAGTCATTCAAATAAAACTTTCATCGAATCATATTTAATCGAATCTTAGAAAACATAAACGTGTCACAATGGTGTATTTTTAATATATAATAATAATTTGCAATGTATTCCAAGAATGTTTTGTCACTTCATTAAAGTGGAATTATTAACTTGAGGGCTTTACTATGAAAATTGTTTCTTCTGGTATCATCTTTTATTATTTTTGTGTCAAAAGTCAAATACTAAAACCTTGGTTTCCACTTCAAGAAAGGTTAATACCTCAGTAGCTAACAACTTTCTTTTATATGTATATATATAAATAATTTTCAAAAATTCATAATATATTATGTTATACTAAAACGATTTTACAATATTATTTTATAATAAAGAACTAAAACAACAATACTTTTAAAAAAGAAAAGTCGAATATGTTGACTATATTACAGAATTTAGTACGCAAGTTGGTGTATAAAGTTGTTACAAAAAACAGAATTCAAAAGATACTTGATGATTCTGAGTTATATGTATTCAATCTTGTGATGTACATTCACCTAAGTTATAAATCACATACATTAGAAAATAAATACCCAGTAAGAACAATACTTTTAAAAATGAAACCATTAGTCTTCTTTTAAAAACTTAACAAAAAAGTTTTTGGAAAACTCATTATAGAACCATTTCAAATCTAGATTGGTCCAGCATATGTATACGATATCTGGATTACTTCTTGTCATCGTATGCACAGAATCGCACAAGCCAAAACGCCAAGTGGACTGTTGAGCCTATGACGGGACGGACCATTATATCTATCGAATGAGTTGCATCCAAACACACAACAAGCTACCGATCCAAGCTAACATCTTATTTAAGGTCTCCAATAACTCTGTTATGTGCATTGATCAGGTAACTCTTAGATAACAAAAAGATAAAAAAAATTCCTATTTTTGCCAAAAAGATCACTGTGATGGTGTTTATACAAACGAAAATCGCATAAGAAGCTTTACATATTTATATTTCTCCCCCTTCTTGTTATAAAGTGGAACGACACGAATCCCTGGTCTCAATTCGGCGACAGGCAAACATGTTTGACCCGCAAAGTCATCACTGTCTACGTCGTATTCTTGTACAACAATCCCAAGTAAAGCTAGCTCGGGGACTGTCAACGGGAATGTGAATTCTTCATTCCATACAGGCGTCCAATCATCTCCGATTACTTTGGTTCTCTTCTTCGCCACATCAGCTGATACTCCAGCCATATAGATCTGTTGATCATATTCTACTGTTAGAAATTGTTAAAATTTGTTTAGATTCCTACAATCCTAGTTCATATGGAATAAACTGTTAGAAGTTTGTGTGGTACTAACCTTTGTGTAGAAATCTGGAGGTGAGTACGAGTCAAAGTGAGTCTGACTAAAATCCAAACGCCACCCGTCGCCCATGTACACCTTCACCTGAAGAAAAAAAATGTATTTATGGATGGAGTATACCCGGGTTCATGAAATACAAAAAACAATAGAATCATTAATTAATGTTGTATGTAATATAGGGTCAAGCCCATTAGAGTTGGCCACGTTAGAAATACGAACCACTGTCCAGTGGCGGACCCAGAAATTATTTTCTCGTGTACATGGGTTCATTGGAACATGCAGATGGTGTCGGAGCAAAAAGGCCCCTAACCCTGATGGGCTTAACCCTATATTACATACAATGATTAATGATGGCTTGTTAAACCTTCAAAGTTTTCTTCACCGGTAATTCTGCTTTGGGGTCAAATACTTCATCGTTCGGACCTCTGCCCATAAGAAAAGGGGGTTTTCTAACATAACCACACCCTCCATTTGATCTGAACATACCATGCATCATCCATAGTGATCTCCCATACCCCTAATTTAAATTTTAATAAAAAAACTTAGTAAATGCAAAAAAGAAAAAAAAAAGGTTCACAAACAAATACCAGTTCAAAACTCACCTGCATATTGAAAGCGACCATTTGAGCGCCATGCATCCATGCAGTAAGTGGTTTAAAGTTTGTAGAGGTAACTCGCGTTCCCTTTGGAAACACCCGAAGAATATATTTTTGAGTGAATCTATATGCAAATGCAAGTGAACCCGTGTTTAGTCTCAAAGAGAAGAACTAGCCCCTTGCATTCATTCTAATGTCAAAAATGTAACTAACACTGGAAGCAATATTTAGGGGACTACGAAAGTAATTAACATACAATGAATAAATAAATCAGATAATCAGCTGTAATAAAAAGGACTATTAAAAGTTATATTTACAGTTTACCTGACAATTTCATCTCCATAATCATTTGCAGCTTTTTCAAGGGCTTGTTCACTCACACTAAGACGTTTAGCTTTCCCGGGATCATCCCTTAACGCATTTCTTGTTCCATTTTTTGGCTTATAAGCACGAATCGCAATGAGATGTTTGTATTCAAGGGCTTTTTGGTGCCTATAATTTTCATCTTCGATATAATCATCATCATCATCGTCACTATCATCATCATTATCTTCATAGCCAGCACCAAGGATTTTTGACAGCGGTTGAATTGTGCTAGAGCATGCTTCTTTAGTACAGTCTCTATTACTTACAGTGCATCTCTCATCAGCAGCAGCAGCCGCAGCTTCCTCATCAACAGCAGTAACCGCGGCTTCCTTATCACTGTTGCTCTGCTATTAAGAAACCAAGTTGAAACAAACCAATTCACATTAGAAAGAGTGATTAACCTTTTCAAGTGTCTTAGCATGTGTTTTATTGTAAAAGACCCTTTGTTAATTTTCTTAGGAAAAATGCCAACAAGAGAAAAAAACATGTGTTCGCAAGAATGGGCGACGTTTCACAAATTATAGGGAAAACAACAACAACAACAATAACAACCATACCGAGTGAATCCACAAATAGCAGAGCTATCGGTAGGGTCAGGGGAGGGTGGGATGCAGACAAACCATACCTCTATCCCTAGGGATAGAGAGGCTGCTTCCAGAGAGACCCCGGGCTCAAAACTAACAGGCGACATACAACGAAAATTATAGAAACCGAGCTACCAACTCGATAGAATTGGTGAGAGAGTAAACGAAGACATAAATAAACGAAGACAATCACTTGCAAAGCCCCCTAAAGTGGGAAGTATATAAAAAAGTCTGTTCTGGTTGGTAGTTTGAACAGAAATTTGAAGGTGTCAATTTCTACCCATTTATATTGTGAATGTGTGAGTTCGGGTTGTGTTTTATCCCAAATGGGTCAAATGAGAAAACTTAGGTAGCATGGGAATGGTTAAATGAATTGAAAAGGCGTCAAAAGTTTATTTTAAATGCATACAACCTTCTAATATATTTATTTAAATATCTAGATTGTTATTGTAATAACATTGTTTCTGTAATCATAATTAACACGTTCATTATCCATAAAAAAACGGTTCAAAAATGTTTACAGGCCACTGAATCTAGCATTTTGTTCTAGGAGATCGATGGTTTCTTTGCAACAATAGACATCAAATAGACAAATAGTCAATGGTTCAACTAAATAATCATCCTGATCACTGTTGCTCTACTATTAAGAAACCGAGTTGAAACAAATGAATTCACATTAGAAAGAGTTATAAACTTTACAAGTGTCTTAGCTTGTGTTTTATTGCAAGAGACTGTTGTTAGGTTGTACAATAATTTAGAGGTTTCAATTATGATCCATTTATATAGTGAACGTGTGAGTATGAGTTGTGTTTCATCTCAAATGAGTCGAATAACAAACTTTAGCTAGAATTGCAATGGTTAAGATAATTGAAAATTTGTCAAAAGCCGGTTTTAAATGCATACAACCCTCTAAATCTGTATGCTGAAATATCGAGATTATTATTGTGATAACATAGTTTTTGTAAATTGTAATCATAATTAACTTATCAATCCTCTATAAAAAGTTTACGGACCAATAGAACCTGAGGAAACATGTTTCTAGCCATGGTCAAATTTTCATCTTCATGACTCATGAGATTAATTGTTTCTTTGCAAAAATAGATATTATATAGTCAATGGTTCATAATGAACAAATTTTTTGCCAACTCACCCTTTGATCTTCCGGCTCATCATCTGACGAACATTCTTTGTCCACATTCTTGGATTGAAGGTACTCTTTTGGTTGTTTTGTTGAAAGGATGATCTGATTTTTTAGTGCTTCGGGTGAAGGGAATTGCTCTTTATCACTTTCCTTTGGGTAGTATAGCATATCCCCAAAAGTGCTTGTGACCATCTAAATATCAATGGATGAACAACTCAATAATTGATAAAGAAAGTTTTCTAATTTTGTAAACATCAAAGAAGAATATATAGCTAACCTCTGCAACTTTAGCTTGAAGACTTGGTGTAAGATGATCCTCTAAAGTGATCATAACAGGATACGGAGATTTTTCAAAAGCATGCTCTTTAATCGACTTTAAACATTTATGAAGTGTTACTGGAGTTGTCAACGTCCTATTTTCATTACAAATTTGAACAAAACTGTAATTCATAGATATGAAATAAGAGCTTGTTAATAAAGGTGGCTAGATGGGTGGATCAGCCAGGTTGGATAATAAGTCCAGACGGGTTTCGGGTTGAAGCAAGCCGTCTTTATTAAAAGTCGAAATATGCAAGGGCAAGCCGACCCACAAACATATTTTTGTCCATTTCTTAAAACGTATTATGTTTGCAAAGCAATATTATTAAATAATAATCTAAAAGTTTGAATAAAAGCGATTTATATGTTTAATGTATTAGATTATACTTTGAGTGACTTCCAACATGTTTGACTCGTTATAGATAATGCTGCCACTTTTTTAATAGAAAACAAAACGAAAAAAGATGGTACGCATACCTCCCATGGAGTACATTTATTCCATCTTTTGTATTACTTGGCCATAAATCAAGTTCAATCCCCCGAACACCTTTTTGAAGTGCCTTTATGATCGGTTTTTCACTGGAATCACTACTGAGTTGATTTCCAGTAAGGTATGAGTTGTGACCGGTGTATATAAAATAATGTTGCAATGGAGCGGTCATATCGTGATGCGCCTGAGATGGTACAAGTTGTTAAAGAACATGACGACAAACATATAGAGCAAAAAATATTGTACACAAATAAACATGTAAACACATAAAAATTGTATTTTGAGTGCATTGTTGGTCCTTTTGTGGGCATCTAACATTCTTGTTCTACTTGATATTTCTTACGTTGATTGGGCGTTCTGTAGTTGGATCCAAATGGTCTACAGTCGGGTTCTAAAGCTATTTTACAGAACTGTTTAGTACTTATGTTAAAAGCTAATACAAATCACAAAAACTCGATACTTCATCAAACTTACATGTATTGGTATCTCATATCTGTCAAACTTAATGATGTATTGCATCAAACTTTCATGTGACAATGTTTGCTTCACAATATCCACATTGACTAATATCATTTCAGTTAAACTTTCAACAAAAATTATTAAATAACCAATCTTTTTATATGGATAACTCTGACTCAGGCCCCATCATTTCCCAAAAACCTCAACTTTTGACTTTCTAGGTCAAACTTGTTAATTTTCATTTTTCAACTCTGAAATTATCTTATAATATCTAAAAGGTTAAGAGTATTGCATTGCCAACATGATCATTAAACTTAAGGTAAATTAAATTTTTTGTCCTTTATGTTTGCATCGGATTGCAATGGATGCCCTTTAACTTCAATAGTTACAGTCACAATCCGATACAAACATAAAGAACGAAAGGTGACCGTAAACTTACATAAATCGGTATTCATCAAACTCAATCATGTGACAATATGTACTTTACAATGTGCACATTGACTATTCATATACTCTTCCACTTAAATTTTCAAGAAACATGGTAAAAACCCATTTTTCTCTATGTGGGTACTTCTTCCTCAGCCTCCATCATTCCTCAAAAACCTCAACTTTGACTTTCTAGGTCAAACTAGTTAATTTTCAACTCTAAAATTGACCTAAAATTCACCAACAAAATACAATTAAACTCAATGGCAGATCATGCCAACTTCAAATTAGGAGTACACATCATGAAAATAATTTTAAAAATCACTAAAAAATCAAAATACAGTTCCATATTTCAAACAAAGCAAAAGTCAACATCAAATAAAAAAACATTCAAAAAAACACACCTCAGTCTTTATAGGCCCATTGATGTCATCAAGTAACAGATACTGAAACAAATCATTAACAGTAAAAGCACATCGGGTCAAATCAGACCGGGCCGGATCAATGACCCGACCCATAAAGCGCTCCACATCCTCAATTGTGACCCGTTCTTCTCCCTGAAACTCAATCAAGAACCGCAAAAAGCCATCGGGGAACATCTCCGATTCATCTTTTGAATACAATTTGAAAACATCGATTACGTCATCCGGTGGGCCCAAGTCGTTGATCTTGAACTTCCGGTTAAAATATCCGAACATTTTGTAACAGTTATATTTTTCATTGCCGCTTTTTTTCTTTTGATCTCTGTTTTCATCATCTTGGTACATGTGTGGGTTGTGGGTTTGCATGCATTTATTATAATTGTTTTATAATTATGTGAATTATGGTTATGAACGTGAAAAAGGGTTTCAAATTGATCGTTAAAGATGGAGGATGCTGAACGGAGAGAATGGTTCTATAATTTTGGGATGGTTTCAGATTCGATTATTATTATTTTTCTTTTTTCTTTTTTGATCGATTGACTTTTGATAATTTGAATGTCACATTTAATTGTTTGAAAATAGCTAGAGTTGGCAAAAATAAATAAACCCTACAGATATACCTGAATCTAAACATCCAGAACATGCATATTCAATACTTCACATGTATGAAATTGGAAAAAAAAAATTCATAGGTGTAAGGTGGGTATGGGATCAGAAAATAGACGATTTAATTACTCGAAACTATACACCCCTTTACACGAACCATATACCTGAAATATATTTCAAAAAAATTCATTTTTATTTTTAATTTCTATTAAGAGTTGTTTGGGATTGTTTCATTCTAATAAGTTCATTACTATTCTTTATTAGTCCCACAATGTTACCGTTTTTTTACCCACCAGATTCAAATAATACAAGTTCATTTGGATCCTTATGATATTCATTGAATATTAAACGTTTCCCTAGGGTTTTTAATTAGTATAAAATTTGTTCAAAAATCATATTAACATATCAAATTAAGATTAACTTATCAAAAGTTAAAAGTTGTAAAATTACATAACAAAAGTTATAATATTAATATAAAACCCTACTAATAAGTCTTAGGAATTCGGCTCGGGGCCGGCATTGCAGGCGAAACACCCATGGCCACTCTTGCGTCATGAACATCCCTACAACAAGTTCAACCGTCACCATGACCTCGCCCCGTAACCTGATGATCACCGTAATCTCGGGTTTAAAATCACTTTTCATAAATAGACCATCCAAACTTTAAAAGACATATGCTCACCTAAACACCCGTTAAAACACACAATTTCTCACTATAAAACACACGGTTCCTTAAAACAAATCAGATAATAATCTCCTAACTCTAATATGAGTTTATGTCTAACAAGCCCCCATATTTATCTCTTATGAGGTAGCTTTTATCAGAGTTAGTTATTTAAACTCATTTAAATAATTCAAACCTAATCAGATAATTATCTGTAAAATAATTTAAATAGATTTACAACTAATTATTTAATCTAGATAATTAAATAAATAACAATTATTTATTTAATTCCTTTCCATTAATTTAATTAACATTAACATTCAATTAAATATTTAAGTATGTTAGTTATTAAACAAAATATTTGACTATCTCTTATTTTTTAATATAGATCATTTAAATGCATTAATTTTTATCGCTTCATAATTATTCTACAATATCCATCACCAAGACCGCAAGACGTGCATTTTGTGTCAGATTGTTTAAGCATTAAACAATCCTTATTTAGGGATTGTTTGGCAATTTCTGAATGAGTAAGGGGCAGTTTGGCAACTTCTGAATAGTCAAGTACAGCCCTGAACCATTAAGTGTTGAACCATTAAGAGCCAGTATAATGTTTAAGCGTTCAAAGACAAATGTCTGACAAATTCATATTAGAGGTCTTAACCATTCAGACGTAGTATTCCTTAACCATTCAGAGGCAAATGTCTGAACCATTCATATATCTGCTCGCGAAACAAACAATTTGAACCATTAAGTGCTGAACCAGAAAAATGTCTGAACCATTAAGAGCCTCATTAGGAGGTAAACAATCAGCCCCTAAGTGTTGAACCAGTAAGAGGTGTGAACCATTAAGTGCTGAACCAATAAGAGGTCTGAACCTTTAAAAGCCAATAGAATGTTTAACCGTTCAGATGCAAATGTCTGACCAATTCTGATAAGAGGTCTTAATCATTCAAACTCAGTATAATGCTTCACCATTCTGAGGCAAATGTCTGAATTATTTATACATCTGCTTGCGAAATAAACAGTCTGAACCAATAAGTGTGGAACCATTAAGAGCTAAACAAACAACCCCTTAGTTGTTGCTATCGATGTAACCCTTAGATCATACCTATGTAGCAGCGTTGTCAAATGTCGTTACTTAGGCATGCTATTCTAACAATATGTTATTAAAGCTTCCCCGCGTTTAATTTTTTATACATAAATTATCATCGTTTACCATTTTCCTTATTCTAATATTATAATGTAATTCTTTGTAATATGCCATTGCAATATGGTTATTTTCTACGTTTCAATAAAGGTTTTTTTAACCATGACAAACCGAAGTGACACTGCCCGAACAGCTTCGTTAGCAGTACAAGTAGTCAATTTTATGGTCTTCGATATAAATGTCGTTGAAAACGGAGATGTATTCACAATATAGTATCTTTTTTTATATTTTAAGATATAGATAGTACAGGTACCGTGACGAACCGAACTGATATCGTTTCAACAACGTCGGTACCAGTCGATTCTGACTGAACAACATCGGCACCGGTATCATTGCTATAGGAACCGTTACCGATATTCGTTTTTATGGTTTTCGATCAACGTAAAACACGTGTCGATATCATTTTGAGCAAATCACGATTTTGTATTGTTGGTTTTTTCATTCATTTGCAACGCCGAATGGCAGTACCATACCAATAACATAATGAGCCGAACCGATGCTAACCGAATTCCCGCCGCAAAACACAGGGTAATTCCACTAATTAGTAACCAAAAAAAAAACAAAACACAATGGGATATGAAAATCATATTTAGCGAATCCAATAACTAATCAAGACTCATTTTCATGTCTATAAAAAGCCAAAGGTGAAGTAAAGTCACTTGCACCATATAGACAATCATGAGTTTTACATTCAAATATTGTTCTCTTATTCTCTTAATCATCAACCCGCTGATCTTAACATCGGGTGATGATATCTTCCCCGAGGTCGAGAAACAATCTACTGATATCTACTTGGATCGGTTCACAGTATACATTGCCGATAGTAATGTTCCTAACTTGAGTGTTCATTGCCACTCTTTTGACGACGATCTAGGCGACAGACCCTTGTTGCCTAATCAATATTTTCACTTTACTTTTAGGCAGAACTTCTTGTACTCGACATTTTTCTCGTGTAATTTTAGCTCGATCGCGCCTGACAAGGAGATAACTAAAAGTGTCGTTTTTAACGTTTTTGATTTTGATCTATCAATTGTATGTAGGTCCGGAACCAAAAATTGCTACTGGTTAGCAAGAGATGAGGGTTTTTATTTTTCTTTGGATGATAAACCCTTCCCAAATGGTTGGACAATGAACCATACTTGGCAGTGGTGAGATGTGTTAGTAGTGTATGCTTGTATTTCATCATTTGTTGAATGGATTTAAACTGGAATAATTATATATGCAGATATTTAAGTCTTCATTTTTTTTTCTTCTGTTGTATTACACAATCTTAGCTTAATCAACTTAAGCATAAAAATACAAAAAGGAATATACTTTTCGTTGTATATGATATATAATCGAATGTTTAAACAGTCTTCCCTAATTGGAGTGATATTATTAAATTTTCAAAATACTAAAACTGACTACAAATAATCAAATATCAAACTACTAAATAACAGCGTTGCTACGTGATTTTACGTTTTACGATCACAAAAATATGATATGATATGATGAAATTTGGACGAAGATACACACAAACCGCCCATATCTTATCTCATTTGTAATTTCAAACTAAACTAAATGAATATCATTGTCTTAGCCACTGGGTGCTATTTGGTAAGCCAACCATCATTCGTGTAATCAACTATTAATTTTGTTTGACAACTAATTTATAACTCTTGAACTTTTTGTCATTTAAGACTTTCAATCAATGATTATTTTATCTAGCATTAGTTGATGAAAAGGATAAAATTTATGTTCATCAGGGTGGGCGGACACCTTCAGGTACCTCTTGCGAGTATCGCGAGTAGTTTGGGAACATCAAGACCAGTCCCTTGGGTAGCTATGTCGGGTAATGGATTCGGGAGTACTACCCATGGCTTTGTGAAAGTATTCCAATTCTCCTAAGAATTCAAGGGTTGCCATGTACCTCTCACACTCCAATTAATGTTTTTAATACTAAAGTAAAACAAGTGTATAAAATTAGTTGGAAAATAATAATCAAATTAATAATTATTTAAAAATAAATTAGTTAATTGAAATTTTAGATTTTAGATGTGTTTTTATTTATGTTTTCGGTTTTTTGTTTTATTTGTGTTTTCGTAATTTAATATCTATGTATTTTTCTTTAAACTTATTGTTTTTATATCTTAAATGCTTTATGTTTTATTATATCTATTTAGTGTTTGAAATTGATTATATTTGTTTTTTAAATATAAAATTCATCTATTTTTTCGAAATCAAGCTTGTATTTCATTTATGTTTTCGTATTTTGGTGTTTTTTAATTTGAATTATGTTTTTTTTTTTAATTTTAATGAAAGTTTACTTCTATTTCTGTTTTTAAATGTATAATTTAGCTTTAATATAAAAAGAAAAATGGTTAAGGATACTTGAAATGAATGACGCCACTAACTAGGGTAGCTTAACGTAAAAATAAAGTGGTTGTGCAAGATCGGTGGGAGTCTTAGGATAGTTTTAATAGAACGACAAATAATGCACTAAATTAATCATATAATCTACTTTTTGCTTGGGATTGAACCCAATACTAGGGGTGTTCATCGAATCGAATATCAAAATTTTGAATTGCTTGAATCGAATTTTTGAATAATTTATTTTGTTTACTTGAATTCAAATTCGATTAAGAACTAGCCAATTCGATTCGAATTTGTATTAGAATTTAAAATCCCAATTCGAATTTGATTAAAAATTCAAAAAAAATCATCTTGGTTCGAATTCTGTTAAAAGGTATAATAAATTCATTTAAGTTATGAGATTTATAATAGGCTATTTTATAACTTAGAACAAATTTAAAGATTAATTTATACTATAGTTAAGCATTTAGCTATTTCCGCTAGATATGTATCTTGTAATTTCAAACTAAATGAATGTCATTGTCTTAGCCACTGGGTTTTATTTAGTAAGCCAAATAAGTGTACCATATTAATTTTTATTAACAACTAATTTATCTCTCTTGAATTTTTTGACATTTAAGACTCAATAAAAAGTTGTTGAATAATTATTTTATCCAGCATTTAGTTGACGAAAGGGATAAAATTTTTTTTTTTTTTAAACGCAAGAGTTTTATAAAAGAAAAACAACATACATTCAGCAAGCTGCTCAATGTGCAGCACAGTACAAAGGAATTAAAAGAGAAATTACATAGCTATCATCTCATACTAAATTCACGCCATTGATTCCATTACATTTTCATTGATGCTGCTCTTGAGTTGATCAAAAAAACGATAAACCCTTTATATCCCCAATTATCCTGGATACATGAGCCGTCTTGTTGTTGAAAATTATGGCATTGCGTCCTAACCATATAGACTAGCAAACAAAGCCACAATGGAGTACAGAGCCTTCATTTTCTCACCTGTAAACTTTAACGTACCAAGATGTTCCAATAATTCCACCACGCTGAATAAATACCTTGATAGGGGACCTTAATCCACAACCCAATACCAAGGGTGTTCATCGAATCTGATATCAAATATTCGAATTTCTTGAATCAAAATTTTCGAATAATGTATTTTTTTACTTGAATTCGAATTCGATTAAGAACCAACCAATTCGATTCTAATTTGTATTAAATTAAAATCCCAATTCAAATTCAGATAAATCCGAATAAATTCATCTTGATTCAAATTCAGTTAAAATATGTAATAAATTCGTTTAAATTATGGGCTATTTTAAAATTTAGAATAAATTTAGAGATTAATTTATACTATATCCTAATAAAAGTTATATATATATATATATATCGTATATAAAAAAATAAATAAACATGTAGCAATCTAAACCGAATTTCAAATCGAATCAAATTTAAAACTAGAAATTTGTATTCGATTTACTAGACTCCAATTGAATCAGATTCGAATTCGAATTATTGATAATCGAAACGAATTCTCGATAGTCGAATCCAATACACCCCTACTCAATATCTCCCAATAAATGAATAGTGCATAGTACGAAAGGAGTGTCCCTCCACCCTCATCATACTACTACCCACCTCTCATTTACTTCACTTTTATCGTTACCACATGGAACCTACACGATGCAGACGAGTGGAAATTTTTAGTACAACATATGGTTATATATATAAGTATTAGGTTATAGACCCATGTATTACATGGAGATGAATAAAATATTTTACGTAAGTTAAAGATGATAAATAGCATACAAAAATTGCTTAAAACTACACATAATCAAAAAAATGTCAAATTTTTTTCTTCGAAATTAAGAGAAAATTATAATAATTTTGAAATAAATTTACACGTATTAAGAGGCCAATATATAACTGGAATATTATTGCTAATTATTATTATTTACATAAGTTAAAACTTACAATTAAACAACTTGAATTATTAATAATTTGAAATGGAATACTAACATGAATAATATGCTAGTACTTCTAAATGTTAAACATCAGCTTGAAGCCTTGAGCATAGATTTCATTAGGGTCTACATATTCACACACCCACTTGCCTATTTAGACACCCTTAAGACGGGTCGTCTAGATCTAGAAGGGGCGTCTAGGTTTTTTTTTTCTCCGACCACATTCTTCCCCACGTAAAACGTCAAATCAGTCACATCAGACGGGGCGTCTATCCCTATACGGACCTTGAAGACGACCAGAACAAGACGGGACGTGTAGGCCTAGACGACCCGTCAGTAAAGTACTATGTGATATGCCCCGTCTAGTACTAGACGAGGCGTATATATCTTTGTTAAATAGACCCATGCAGAGCCTTTGTTGTCGCAGAAAACTAGGCTTCATCGCATAAAACTTTCGATTCATCGTCGGAATTGTCTCCGTCATAAACTTTGGCTTATAATACTTCATCTGATTTCATTCAAAGGTGGTGAAATATCATCAAACTGGGACGGCAACTATTTCTTTGGGGCGTATTCTGGAGAGACATGAATGCCTGAAGCCAATACGGTAATAATTATCAGGTTAAACTAGTTGTTGTTTTAATTATTTACTAATGGTGGTATCGTTGGTAGGGGGAGACCGGTGTTCCCAATTCTAACGTGCAAGAGGAGGTTTCAAGTGTACAAGGAAATCAAAACAGGCCGTTTCTAGACTTGAACGAGTTCCTTTCATTGAAGAAACAACCCATGTGGACGACTCGTACCTAGTTGATTCACCATGTTATCCTGCGCAACATGGGTTTCCGGATTATAGATACGGGTGTGAATTCCCGTACGTGCAACAACACGGTCCCGATGGATACGGAGGAGACTGTTACGAATGTTACAATGCAACACATTCTTTCTACGGTCAACAAATCTATCCTGATGGTGGAGGATATGGTGGTGAGGCATCCCCATGCGCAGGCAATCCGTACCTCACAGAGACGGTATCAAAACTTATTTATTTAAGTTGTGAAGTTCAGTAAACATAAAATCTAACATAACGCTATCGATTTTATAGGTTTTCAACTCTCTAGATGAGGTAAAAAACTGGGCACAGGAAATGGCAAAGGCGGATGGTTTCGTTATTGTGACCCGACGATCAAAGAAAATCGATGGAAGGACCGGGAGGGTATGGCTTGAATGTGATCGTGGTGGTGAGCACTGTAAGCAAGAAAACCGGTTGTCTGTTTTACCTGTCGGCTGTGCGGGACCATCTATATGACACATGGGGGATAAAAGGGGGAAAGACTGAACATAACCACGAAGTTTGTCAGGACCTGTCAGGCCACGCGTTTGTGCGAAGGTTTGCTCCTGATGAATACAGAATGATCGAGCAGTTGACAAAACGTGGAGCCGCGCAGAATTTTTCAAACGATAAGGAAGCAATTCCCCGACAGTTTCCATGTTCAGAAAGACGTTCAAAACGCAATCCAGAATATTAGCGCCGAACAAAGATACGATCTGACTCCCATGCAGTCGCTAGAAAACTTCCGTAGTACAAAAGAATTTATTTACGAGACACAGGAGAAACCCGAAGCAGAAGTCGCTACAGAGATCTTCTTTGTTCATCCCTACTCGAGTGAAATGTGACGTGCGTTCTCGCACGTTTTACTAATCGATTCCACATACAATACAAACGTATACAACATGCCATTTGTCCAGATAGTTGGTATGACTCCCACCAACTACTCGTTTTGTATCGCATGCCGTTGTCTGCAAGGAACGTAGTGATAACTTTGTATGGGTGCTTGAGAGGATCAGGTCAATGTTGGACGAATGTATGGAGCCATGTGTTATTGTAACGGATAGAGACATGGCCCTAATTAACGCGTGTGCGAAAGTTTTTCCAAACGCCTCTTGATATCTCTGCAGGTATCACATTCAACAGAATATTTGTAAGCATTGCAAGAGCGCATTCACAGAAGAAGAATGACAAAAATTTTTGTCATCATGGGGGAGATTGTGTGAGTCTCCATCAATACCAATATACGAGTACAACTTAGGCCACTTGCAAAAGCGACTTGTGGCGTGCAAACGTTCAAGTAAGTTTACCTTCAAGTAAAATATGACCTACCCATGTACATGTAACTAATTGTTAATACCTTGTAGGGGTCTTTGCGTACGTGTATGACAACTGGTTGAAAGACTACAAGCAAATGTTTGTCTTTGCGTGGACAGATCAGAGCCGCAACTTCAGGCAGCGTACCACCAATAGAGTAGAGTCAACATGCGAATTCAAAGAGATAGTCCAAGATAGGAGCTCGCTGTACCGTATAGTAGGTTGTGTCAAGGATATAGTCGAAACACAATACGGGGAAATAAGGCGGAGCTTTCGAGAAAGCATCGAAAAAATAATGAACCACCACAAAAACCCGTTATTTGACCACACGTGGAAAAGTTTCCCACATAGCGCTTGATTTGCTGAATGGAAAGCTACTTAGGAAACTAGACTTGTTGCAGCGCTTGCATTCATCTTGTGGATGTCAGATGTGGTACAGTTGTGGGTTGTCGTGTGCTTGCAGGTTGGAAAAGTACGTACGTGCAGAGCGTCCGATTCAACTCGAAGACGTAGACATCTTCTGGCGGAAGCTTAACTTTCAGCCATGTAAATTGACATCTGATGACGTTGACGTGGTAGAAGAGTTGAACATTGTTCAGCAACAGTTAGAGTCACGCTCCCCTGCTCAGAAAAAAGCTTGCTGGGAAAGATTAAAGCGGTGTTGACCCCAACCAAATCCACAAAGATACCACCGGTTGTCCAACACTCAACTCGTGGACGACCAACAACAAAGCAAGCACAACTTTGATTTGACGACGCCCCCCGTCATAGCTCGTATGTTCCGTCGCAAGGTTCCCAATCAAGTACATACGATGCCCCCCGCCATAGCTCGTATGTTCCGTCGCAGGCCAGTCAACAGTCGGTCATCAAGTCGCAAAAACCCGTAGCGGAGCGAAGCCGTTCAACGAGTTCTAAAAAAAGAGAGGTTTGAGACGATAACGATTTTCCGTTGATAGTGGGCGACGAGTATGCGTCAGCTATCAAACGGTTTAACCTTTCCTTCCCACGCAGGGCTTCTTATTGCACAACGACATGGTATCGTGGTTCACCTCTTAAGCATCGATGGTTCTTCCACGTTCTTCCCGATAATCAACCCTCCGACGGATCGAGAACCATGAACGATAACGCTTGCACATGTTAACAACAACCACTTCATACATATTAAGCTGGAAGGCCAGTTTCCGATGCCTACAGTAAACGGTTTGTGGTTGACCTACCGAAGCGCGGCTGCAGAACAATGGATGGACATGTACATGCCCCGTATAGAATGGTATACGTCGATAATGAATCCGGCACCAAATTCAAACCCGAGTATTAACTGGGTCGACGGTGAATCGGAAGAATGAGGCTTTTTGCTAACTACGATTTTTTTTGTAATTAATACAAACATTTTGTATACAATTAGAAATTTTTGGTATAATTAACAAGATTTTATTTACTCAAAAAGTGTGTATTAAGTAAACAAAATCATATTAATTACAACAAAAAAAAATTATTTGGGTATAGACGCCTTTTTCTAGACCTAGACGTCCCATCTGGTTCTAGCAATAAGTCCATTTTTGTCACACCCCGACCCGCAGAGGAAAAGGTGATCGGGGCATGATTGGGTTATCATCAAAGCTCATGACATTTATCATGCGTTTCATATTCATTAAATACAATTTAATGGAAATATACAATGAAGATTACAACATGTTCTAACTATCAATCTAAGCTTCTTTGTTCTCTTCTAAGGCATTTCCTATGTTTTCCTTGCTTTAACCTGTTCACCTGTATCATGTGTAAAAGGGTTTTTTTTTGGATCAACATAAAGTTGGCGAGTGAATCCTATGGAAAACATTTGAACAAGTTTATCCAATTGATTATAAATAATGTGCATAACCACATATGAGTAAATGTAGATGTAAATTTATTCACACAACACATAATATTAAAAATTGCACACACATACATCACATGATTGTTTTGAGGCACGCGTTGTTCGACTCGTCTCCCACGAGGAACTGATGGGCCTACTGAATGAGTTTTGAGGCACGCGTTGTTCTACGAACTGATGGGCCTAATGAATGAGTTTTGAGGCACGCGTTGTTCTACGAACTGATGGGCCTAATGAATGAGTTTTGAGGCACGCGTTGTTCTACGAACTGATGGGCCTAATGAATGAGTTTTAAGGCACGCGTTGTTCAACTCGTCTCCCACGAGGAACTGATGGGCCTAAATAATTTGCATACAACTTGACAATATGTAATACATCACAACCAACAATATTTACATTCTAGTTTAAATCATATAATGGTATAGCACGAGTTTGCATAAGAGAATTAGTTTAAGCGACACATGATACACCCCAAAACATGAATAAAAAGGGGAATTTGTAAGAATTCACTCACATTGGGTGCGTTCGGTTGATGATGTTGAATGCACGCGAAGTGGTTTTAACCACGAGTAAAATTAACCTAGATAAATAGCATTATGGTTCGGTAAGTAAACGGATTTTATTAATCCATTTTAGTAGGATTTGATGGGTGCATTTTTGTGAGTTTAAGGCTATTTTCTAACCTTAAAAATGTTATTTTTAAGTATTTTTAATTGATTTTTAATTAAAATAAATAAATAAAAATAATAAAAAAAATTTTGATTTTTTTTTGCTACAGTTGACTTTGACTTTGACCGTTGACTTGACCGTTGACCGGTTCGCTTGTGTGTAATTGTGCGCCGGGCAGGACTCGAACCCGAGACCTCCCGTACGCGTGCACGCAGCTCTACCAACTGAGCTACGTGTCTAACCCATCATATTTCTGTTTTTAATTACATATATATATTAATTAGATTTAAACAGAAAATCCTTTATTTTAAAAACGATTTTAATTCAGAGAACCGGTGCGCTCCACAGGTCTCGAACCCGGGACCTGTGGGTTGAGTTAACACACAGTCCACCGCTGGACTGTGTGTTTAACATGTTATATAATTCGATTTTTATTATACTTAAACACAAACTGAACATTTCCTTTTCTGTCTTATTTTAAAAAGGTAAATAATTGTCCGGGTCGATGCAGGAGACCGGACTCAAACTCGTGCACTCTGATTAAACATACACACAGTCCACCACTGGACTGTGTGTCTAACTTGGTTATTATTCCGATTATTAATAAATTTAACATATAACTGTGGCGCCTCCGGTTCGGTTAACAAAAAAAAGGCATTTTATTAAGGCAGCGTGTGTGGAACAAGATTCGAACTCGAGACCTTTGTGTGTTTAATGTGCACACAGTCCACCGCTGGACTGTGTGTCTAACCCGAGTAATTTCTTGATTTAATTTATACTTATATACTACCGTAACATCGTCTTCTTCGTTGAGTTTTAACCAGAGATGATGTCTGACTGGTTCGAGTTTTTATTCAGGTTTCCTTAGCGTTTTATGATTAATCATAGGTGAGATATAAATAAAAGAAAGGAAATTAGGCGTGAAAAGTACCGACTGGCTTTCCTCTGTTTTCCGGCAGAACTCCGGCGACAGCAATCCCTTCCGGCGACGAGTGTCTTGCAGCAGAGAATCTTCAGAAAGCTTACAAAGTATGTGGGTGACTTCGGTATAAGTTCAGAGGGTTCAGTGAGGCTCAGAAATTAAGAACTCGGTTTTCCGGCGATGAGCAGAAATTATTCCGGCGACTTGCAGCGACTGATTCCGAGTGTTTTAGCGAGTGTTTAAGAGAGTGTTCGAGGGATTAGACTGGTTGGATTGAGAAAACTAATTCTGTATTTATAGGCTGCTTATGCCCTTGACTTCCTTGCCATTACAGCGGTTACGACCCGGAATTAAAGCTAGACATCGGTTATAACCGATGTCGTCGTTAATATAAACGTTAAGTAAAGAGTAATTGTCGCAATTGGCGAAAACTTCGGACTTTCCGGCGTCTGCGGATTTGGGCGCCGGTTTTGAATTCGGAAACGCATGATATCAATTAAATAATTCTAATAACTAACAAAAATTACAAGTGGCGCAGTGGTTTAAATGTTGGGTGTTAAGTTGTTGTTGAATCGGTACAGACCCGGGTTCGAAACCCGGCAGAACCAAAACTTTTTTTATTTTGCGATTTTTAACAGTTTTTCAAAAACAACTTATATATTCCCGTATAATAATTGATTATGTATCGTTTAAAATTATTTTGGGCATTTAATTCGCAACGAAAGTTTTAACTGATTGTTCGGTTGATAAACGGAGCGGTTTTGGTAAATCCGTTTTTGACGGATGTTACAGTATCCCCTGCTTTTTAGAAATTTCGTCCCGAAATTTAAATTGTGATATATTTGACTAAAAGGATGATGGTGTTTAGTTTTGACAGTTACATACCTAGAAAAAGTAAGGGTTTAAGTTTTTGTTTGAGGCGGTAACGTTCCTTGTAAGGGTTAAGTACCCTATTACAGGAATCGCTTTTTGTTGCCTACTGTAAAAGTATTGATAAACAGAATTTATTCGCTAACTATGATATCATGCATAAAAGTTTGGATATGTTTGGAAGGGTATGGTTATATCCTAAGGCAAAACTTCCAATACTACAACCTACATGGAACATAAATAAACACAACAGCTAATATTTGAACATAAATAAACACAACAGCTAATATTTGAGCATGAATAAACACAACAGCTAATATTTGAATCTACATTCTGATGGCATATATGTTTGAATGGTGACAGTTCCTCTCTCGTTTGTTATGATGGAGAGATTAGTTTATGTAGAAACGGAACACAATCCAATCTTTTTAAATAGCAAGATGATATAAATGTAACACGAATTCCAACCAAGGCAATACTAAATCCTACATGGAACTTCTCATAACCGCCTGATAATGCCTCTGATCCTTTGGCAAGAATACTTATATATAGGAAGTACCAGCGGCGTATCCACCATATTCTTGTCAAATTTTCATTGGTTTTATCAGTGAATTATGATTAGTCATATATAACTCTACAACCAATACAACAAACCTAAAATACTGAAATGAAATATATCTGTGCGATCAAGGCTCAATCAAACGGAGCCGATCGTATTGCATGTACTGAAAATGAAATTGTCTGTGCGCTCAAGGCTCAATCAAACGGAGCCGAACGTATTGCATGTACTGAAAATGAAATTGTCTGTGTGCTCAAGGCTCAATCAAACGGAGCCGAACGTATTGCATGTACTGAAAATGAATAACTTAATCTAAACATCAATCACACAAACAGCCTATGCATGGAACCTCTCATAACCGCCTGATAATGCCTCCGATCATTTGACAAGAATACTTATATATAGGAAGTACCAGCGGCGTATCCACCATATTCTTGTCAAATTCTCATTGACTTTATCCGCAAGTTATGATTAGTTCTATGCGACTCTACAACATAAACAAACACAACAACCAGCGCTTGAGTCTTAATTCTGATAGTATACATGTTTGAATGATGACAATACCTCTCTCGTTTATTATGATGGAGAGGTTAGTCTATGTAGAAGTGAGACACAACTCAACTTCTTTAAATGATGAAACTGAGATACGTCGTGAGGTATGATGATATGAATATTAAATCAATGAGTATAAAACAAACTGAACTAGTAATTTGCATTAAAATTCTTGGATAAATTTCCAATTGAGATACGTGAAAATTGAGATAACATAAAGAAAAACATAAAAACTAAGTGGTTGGTGTTGAATCTTGATTCTCGGTGAGAGAAGGCTAGTTAAGTGGTTTGTTTGGACCGTTAATATCTTCAACAGGGTTGGCGTTGATGTTATAAACTCTTCCTCTTGCTGGCGGTGGAGCTGGGTTTATTTGATTTGCTTGGTTAACTGGGTTTGCTTGAGCTTGGGCGTTTATGATGTTAACCAAACGAGGGCACGTGTTTCTAAAATGGGTAGGGTCGCCACAATTGAAACAAGCTCGAACATATGGGAACATGGGGTATTGAGGTTGTTGATATGTTTGTATCATGTTTTGAGTAGGGGGTGGGGTTTGGTTTTGAGAGGTGCGGCAAACCTTGCTCAAATGACCGTAGCGTCCACAATTCGCACATAGTCGACATGGTAAGGTAGATGGATGGTGATAGAAACAGGTGTTGCATTGAGGGTGAGGTCCAATGTAAGGTTTCTTATTTGGGTAAGTTGAATTGGGTGCTACTTGAGTGATTGGGATAGTTTGGGGAGGTACAACTTGTGAAGCTGGTTGGTTGTGTTGGGTGACGGCGAAGATTTGCCCATCTCGTTTCTCTTAGAAATAGGTGGTGTAGAGGATTCGGTTCGGGTGGAGTTTGAGGTTTCGGTTGATGCTTTATCCTTCTTCTTCTCCTCCTTGAAATCTTTGTTCCGAATTCGGTTCTCGGTGAGCGCTGTTGCTAGCTCCATTGCTGCTTCCAAAGTTGCAGGCGAGGTACTTATTACAGAGTCTTGAATCTTTGATGGAAGACCACGAATGTAGTGCTCGATCAAACGGTAGAGGGGAGTGAACAAGTTGGGAACCATTTGATTTAACTCAAGGAATCTCTTGTTGTATGTGGTGTGGTCGCCTTCCTTTTGTTTCAAAGAATGGAACTCATCCTCCAATTTCTTGATTTCGCTTCTTGGGCAAAACCGTCTTGTCATGATTCCCTTCAACTCTTCCCAAGTCAAAGTCATAGTATCTTCAACACCTCGTTTGGTCTTCTCTGTATTCCACCATGTGAGTGCTGTTCCAAGTAAACGACCGGTAGCATAACGCACCTTGCGATCATCGGGGCAATCGCAATTTAGAAAAGTGTTCTCCATTTCTTCGAACCAATGGAGAAGAGCGGTGACACCTTCAGTACCTTCGTATTTTGGAGGATCGCAGGATTTGAAATGTTTGTAGGTGCATTTAGTGACTTTTGGGGAAAGATTGACAGTGTTTTGATCTTCTTGGTGGGTTGGGTTGACGGAATTAGCGGTAAGGGCTTGTTGAACTTGAACTACGATGTTGGGTATTACGGTCGCCATTTGCTGAGCGATTTGGGCAGCCATGCGTTCACGGGCTTTTCCTGCTCTCATCTTCCTACGGGCGAGGTTAGAAGACATCTACAAGGAATACATGTCAAGAGTATGAGTTGGATGCTTTTGGGATCGTGGGTCGTGTTTGGGAATGAACATTCATAAAATAAATATAGAAAAATAATTCTACTACATCCATAGGATGTCTTGGGCTTTGCTCGAAATTGGGCCTTGCATGCCGCCATACTTCACCTTCGTAATCACGTGGGCCCCCATGATTACCGGGTTTTTTCATATGGTTTGCATGTGTTAGCCTGGTTACGTACACTAAAACCCGGAGAAAATCGAGAAATATGTAACGTATGATATTCGGAATGTGCCCAGGCATGGACACGGTGACATCTCAAAGTGGGGTTAGTTCGAACGACGTTTGGTGTGGCATGCTTTGGCCTAATAGGTCCGTCGTACTCTCATCGTTAGTCCCCAGGTAGGCAAACTGGTCCGTTATTTTGGATTTATACGAATGCCAACCTAGACAGGACGTTCCGACTACCGGTACTTGTACCCTTCCGGTTACTACATGCCCGTCGCAGAACTTACTTTGATGAGATTTGAAAATTGCAACAAAATCCTTGAATAATGAGAGTATGAAAAATGAATTGAATATATGAACATTGATATATGTATAATGAATATGTATATACGCATGTATGTTTGACTGTAAATATAAACAAATATGAAACAGATAAATATCACAAGTTTGTATGTAACCACCTAATCAATTAAAATTTAGGCAGACTGTAGTATAGGCTCTAAGGGTCTAATAACCTATCCTATATCCCTATAGTCATGGCTCTGATACCAATCTGTCACACCCCGACCCGCAGCGGAAAAGGTGATCGGGGCATGATTGGGTTATCATCAAAGCTCATGACATTTATTATGCGTTTCATATTCATTAAATACAATTTAATGGAAATATACAATGAAGATTACAACATGTTCTAACTATCAATCTAAGCTTCTTTGTTCTCTTCTAAGGCATTTCCTATGTTTTCCTTGCTTCAACCTGTTCACCTGTATCATGTGTAAAAGGGTTTTTTTTGGATCAACATAAAGTTGGCGAGTGAATCCTATGGAAAACATTTGAACAAGTTTATCCAATTGATTATAAATAATGTGCATAACCACATATGAGTAAATGTAGATGTAAATTTATTCACACAACACATAATATTAAAAATTGCACACACATACATCACATGATTGTTTTGAGGCACGCGTTGTTCGACTCGTCTCCCACGAGGAACTGATGGGCCTACTGAATGAGTTTTGAGGCACGCGTTGTTCTACGAACTGATGGGCCTAATGAATGAGTTTTGAGGCACGCGTTGTTCTACGAACTGATGGGCCTAATGAATGAGTTTTGAGGCACGCGTTGTTCTACGAACTGATGGGCCTAATGAATGAGTTTTAAGGCACGCGTTGTTCAACTCGTCTCCCATGAGGAACTGATGGGCCTAAATAATTTGCATACAACTTGACAATATGTAATACATCACAACCAACAATATTTACATTCTAGTTTAAATCATATAATGGTATAGCACGAGTTTGCATAAGAGAATTAGTTTAAGCGACACATGATACACCCCAAAACATGAATAAAAAGGGGAATTTGTAAGAATTCACTCACATTGGGTGCGTTCGGTTGATGATGTTGAATGCACGCGAAGTGGTTTTAACCACGAGTAAAATTAACCTAGATAAATAGCATTATGGTTCGGTAAGTAAACGGATTTTATTAATCCATTTTAGTAGGATTTGATGGGTGCATTTTTGTGAGTTTAAGGCTATTTTCTAACCTTAAAAATGTTATTTTTAAGTATTTTAATTGATTTTTAATTAAAATAAATAAATAAAAATAATAAAAAAAATTTTGATTTTTTTTTGCTACAGTTGACTTTGACTTTGACCGTTGACCGGTTCGCTTGTGTGTAATTGTGCGCCGGGCAGGACTCGAACCCGAGACCTCCCGTACGCGTGCACGCAGCTCTACCAACTGAGCTACGTGTCTAACCCATCATATTTCTGTTTTTAATTACATATATATATTAATTAGATTTAAACAGAAAAACCTTTATTTTAAAAACGATTTTAATTCAGAGAACCGGTGCGCTCCACAGGTCTCGAACCCGGGACCTGTGGGTTGAGTTAACACACAGTCCACCGCTGGACTGTGTGTTTAACGTGTTATATAATTCGATTTTTATTATACTTAAACACAAACTGAACATTTCCTTTTCTGTCTTATTTTAAAAAGGTAAATAATTGTCCGGGTCGATGCAGGAGACCGGACTCGAACTCGTGCGCTCTGATTAAACATACACACAGTCCACCACTGGACTGTGTGTCTAACTTGGTTATTATTCCGATTATTAATAAATTTAACATATAACTGTGGCGCCTCCGGTTCGGTTAACAAAAAAAAGGCATTTTTTAAGGCAGCGTGTGTGGAACAAGATTCGAACTCGAGACCTTTGTGTGTTTAATGTGCACACTGTCCATCGCTGAACTGTGTGTCTAACCCGAGTAATTTCTTGATTTAATTTATACTTATATACTACCGTAACATCGTCTTCTTCGTTGAGTTTTAACCAGAGATGATGTCTGACTGGTTCGAGTTTTTATTCAGGTTTCCTTAGCGTTTTATGATTAATCATAGGTGAGATATAAATAAAAGAAAGGAAATTAGGCATGAAAAGTACCGACTGGCTTTCCTCTGTTTTCCGGCAGAACTCCGGCGACAGCAATCCCTTCCGGCGACGAGTGTCTTGCAGCAGAGAATCTTCAGAAAGCTTACAAAGTATGTGGGTGACTTCGGTATAAGTTCAGAGGGTTCAGTGAGGCTCAGAAATTAAGAACTCGGTTTTCCGACGATGAGCAGAAATTATTCCGGCGACTTGCAGCGACTGATTCCGAGTGTTTTAGCGAGTGTTTAAGAGAGTGTTCGAGGGATTAGACTGGTTGGATTGAGAAAACTAATTCTTTATTTATAGGCTGCTTATGCCCTTGACTTCCTTGCCATTACAGCGGTTACGACCCGGAATTAAAGCTAGACATTGGTTATAACCGATGTCGTCGTTAATATAAATTGTCGCAATTGGCGAAAACTTCGGACTTTCCGGCGTCTGCGGATTTGGGCGCCGGTTTTGAATTCGGAAACACATGATATCAATTAAATAATTCTAATAACTAACAAAAATCACAAGTGGCGCAGTGGTTTAAATGTTGGGTGTTAAGTTGTTGTTGAACCGGTACAGACCCGGGTTCGAAACCCGGCAGAACCAAAACTTTTTTTATTTTGCGATTTTTAACAGTTTTTCAAAAACAACTTATATATTCCCGTATAATAATTGATTATGTATCGTTTAAAATTATTTTGGGCATTTAATTCGCAACGAAAGTTTTAACTGATTGTTCGGTTGATAAACGGAGCGGGTTTGGTAAATCCGTTTTTTACGGATGTTACAATTTTACCCCTACTTCACTGTCCGTCTAGGCTGACATCAGGGGCAAAACGGTAATACTACACACTTAGACGTGTCGTCTAGACCTAGACGGGTCGTCTAGTTTTCTTTTTTTTCCAACCACACTCCTGGCCCCGTACAACGTCAAATCAGTCACATCAGACGGGCCGTCTAGCAGTAGACGGATGCTGAAGACGACCAGCTCAAGACGGGACGTCTAGGCCTAGACGACCTGTCTTCAAGTTTGTGCTCTGCATGCATGTCAGTAAAGTAAGTGATACGCCCCGTCTGGGTCTAGACGGGTCGTATATTTCTTTGTTAAATAGACCCCTGCCAAGCATTTGGTGTCGCAGAAAACTTTCAATTCTTCGTCGGAATTCTCTCCGTCATGAACTTTGGCTTATATTACTTCATCTGATATCATTCAATGCATGTTAGTAAAGTAGTAAAGTGATATGCCCCGCCTAGGCCTAGACGGGGCGTATATTTCTTTGTTAAATAGACCCATGCAGAGCATTTGGTGTCGCATATTCGTCGTCGGAATTCTCTAATAAGAGTTCTTACAAAGAAGCTGGTTAGTTTGGAAGAATGTAAAGAGAAGCGTTGGGATTATAGGGTTAAGAAGTAATGACTGCTAACTAATTGCAAGACTGTTTGTCGGGCTTCCAATGCTCACCCAGGGCGATAAACAACGTTGATCGCCCTAATTGGAGAATCGTTGTGGGTGGTAGTTAACCGGTCCCCTGCCGCCTTGGTAGTTGTTACCATATCCATTATCCCCTTGGTGGTTTCTGTACCCATCTCCCTGTTAATAGTTATACCAAACATAATTTAATTGTAAATATACGAGTCGTCTTGACCTATTGTTATGGATGTACAAAGTTATGTTATATATGTTATATCTGTAATATTTAACTTTGTTTTTAGTTATTCGATTACTTGATGATTGTTTGTGTTAAATCAACGTGTATTAAATTTTAATATAATTTTCAAAAAAACACAACGTAAAAATAATTAAATACTTAAAGGATCAAAAAAGATAACTTATTTTTATACAATAAACAAAACTTTTTAAAAATATAAAATTACACCACAAAAATAAAAAATCAACCTCCAACAACAACAACAACCAATTTACCCACCAAATTTTTTCAAACTCCAACAACAATCAATCTCCCCATCAAAACACCCATTTTCCAACAAAAAAAAAACAAGTTCGTAGACGGGTCGTCTAGGTCTAGACGGCCCGTCTTAGGCAACAACCCACCAAAACACCACTTTTCCAACAAAAAAAAACAAGTTCGTAGGCGGGTCGTCTAGGTCTAGACGGCCCGTCTTAGGCAACAACCCACCAAAACACCCATTTTCCAACAAAAAAAAAACAAGTTCGTGGACGGGTCGTCTAGGTCTAGACGGCCCGTCTTAGGCAACAACCCACCAAAACACCCCTTTTCCAACAAAAAAAAACAAGTTCGTAAACGGGTCGTCTAGGTCTAGACGGCCCGTCTTAGGCCATAAATTTGTGCGCCCTGCCAGGTACTTGCTGACTCCTCAAAATCAGTGCTATACGAGGCGTCTAGCCCTAAACGACCCGTCTTGGCCCCAGGGGTGTCCAAATAGGCAGCATGGGTGTGTGAATAGACTAAGTCTTTCATTAACGATTTTCATTTTAATATAATATTTTCTTCTTTTGTGTTTTGTGACAAGAACACTAAAGTTTAAATATTTTTAAAATGACCACAAAATTTTTATACTCTAAAGTTTAACGACTTTATTTCTTTGGTTTTTTTCGATTGTCATACAAAGTGTCATTACCGTAATGAACTAAACCGATACCGATCGAAATTGAATTCCCGTCGAATCGCACAGGGGAATTTAGTAATTATCACTTCAAATTATATATTTATTATTGTTAATAACTAAAACAAATCAAATCCATCCCGTTAGTTTATCCCACTGATCAAATGTAAACTCAAAATACTATATAAATATCCTCTACAATAATTAGAAATAACCTCAAGATACTATATAAATATCCTCTACAATAATTAGAAATAACTAAATTATTATTGATGAAAATATAAGTTAAGGATTATATAAAATTTAATTTAAATACTCATTAATTATGTGTTTTTAATATTATTATTTTAATGAAAAAAACAAAGACAAAATCCATGTAATCTTTAAAAAATAAAGGTTAAGAAATTGACGCAAAGATAAATCGGGATAATAGTGTATACCAATCATTTATATTTATATACTATATTTAGAAATTAATCTATTATACTAATAGTATTAATTTAATATCAATGAATTAAATAAGAGAATGTCGCATGACATTAGATGAAAATAAATAAAATAAGAGAATGGCACATGATATTAGATGTATTTTTTTATTATATTAGATATATTAATAACTAAGAATATTAGATATTAATCTAATATATTAACTTAGTATTAATTTAATATAAAATAAAAATTAAATAATAATTAAATTATTTATATGTTTATAATTAAATATTTTAATAAAAAAAGAAAACAAAGCAAAATCCATATAACCATTAAAATAAAGTTAAGAAATTGACGCAAACATAAATTGAGATAATTTGTAACAATCATTCATATTTATATATTATTAGTTATATTGTATTATATATTAATAATATTATAGATTACTTGTTTTAATTTAATATATAAATGAATTAAATAAGAGAATAGCACATGACATTAGATGTACTTTTTTATTAGTATTAGATAATTTAGATAAAGTTAACTTTAAAAAATATAGCATTAAAAGATAATGCGAGCAATATGTGCATTATCACCGTTATATAATTATATAATAATAACTATTATATATATATATATATATATATATTATTGGTCAAGGATGATGAATAGTTTTTTTTATTTTGTATTTTAATGGTCTTTTCTATTTGATATATACATTAAGAAATACATATTAAATCAATAAAATTAGGTATTAGAATGGTTAAAGTTATTGCCTACTACATAATTGAACTCAAGTTCAATCATTAAACCCTTCACTTTTGAATGCTTATTTTTTATATAATAATTTTAATTTTAATTAATAACTTCTTTTTATTTTTTAAATCATGTTTCCCTAATTTAATATTTATAATAATGTATGTTCGTCAACATTTAATTTAATATTTATAATAATTTATGTTTTTTAACTTTTTCTCTAAAAACCTAAGTACGTAATTGTGCTTAATTTTTTCCTCAACGTTGACATTCTAGTACAAATTTTGTTATAACGAAGGTGTATTCAAAATATAGTTTGCATTTGGTATCGTAAAACGGTATAATGATGAATTGAACCGAACCGATCCTGACGATTTGGCTTTCTATACAACACCCTTCATTTTCAAATAATGTTTATATTATATTATCATTTGCTTTGTTTCGCTGCAACGTGCTCTATCTAAAGAAATTAACAAATCAACAAACTTTGCTCAACAACTAATCAAACAATTTGTTAGTTACTGATTCTATTTCTCATGTATTTTCTATTGATCATCTATCATCAAACTAAATATATAATACATATAAGTGTCTTAATAAATACAATTGATAATTGATAAATACTTTAAAATTGAATGCAAATGAATGTAGAGGCTAGTAAAAAGACAAACGAATAAAAGTGTAACTTACATACCACTATGCATAAATATTTGAACCAAACTCATAAAAGACACACAATGCATGAATATTTGAACCAAACTCATAAAAGATTTTGTAAGGTGTCTTAAAATTAAATAGAAATTACCGTTTTGTTGGAAAAAGATGTATTTTTATTGTAGTATGAATATAGATTATTATAATATAAATAAAGGACAACTTGTGTAATTTCATGCTTGTAAAAGTCGTTAGACGCTTCCTAATTGGAGTTGGGAAGTACTCGGTCTAGGCGGAGAGTACCCGCATATTACTTAGCCTAGGCGATGAGTACTCGTGATTCAGCAGCCTACCTTGTAGCGAATACTCAGCATTCGAGGGCTTGTGTTATAACCATGTGTAATTTACTCTTATTACTTTTTTAATATATACATAACTTTTATTGAGCTATGCTATAAATTAATCTCTTTTTACAAGAATTATACGACTTATACACAAATATATGAGTCGTGTGTGTGTGTATATATATAGGATTAGGTTCCGTTACAGATGGATCTTAATTAGGGGTGTGCACAATTCGGTTTTTTGGTTAAAACCGAAATCGCAACCAAAAGTTCGGTTTTCGGTTACTCGGTTTAGCAACGATTCGGTTTGATTTTTTGGTTTTTGAAACAAATTAGGTAAGATTCAAAAATAAAAAAGTGTAATTCAAAGTTAATAAATTTTTTTAGATGTTTACATTTAAGTTAATATATTTATTTTTTCATTAATATTATTCACATAAGAATATAAAAGTAACGTTTAATTATAAAATATATATATATATAAAAGGAAAAAAGAAAATCGGAATTCACTACCCGTATAGTATATTCAAAATATCCAATTGGGTGTGGTATGGTAGGATCCTTTTTAATGACCCATCGGAAAAGACTCAAGTACGGTGGAACGCAAACCCCAGATCTGTCGACGAACCATGCCGCCGAGAAGCAAAATTACTCCGGCTGTCGTACTCTGGGCTTTACTTCTCTTCGGAACCCTAGTTATCGTTCTGGTAATTCATCCTCAATTAATTAAAAACATTCAATTTGCTGCAACATGATCTTAATTGCTTATTACAGAATCGGATTAGCGATAGTGGAATTGCTTCAGAACAGAAATCTCAGGTGAATCGCAAGGTATTATTTGGTTGAGATATAAATGATATTAATTAGGGTTTGTAGGTTTATAATGCATGTGCATTGATGGTTGGTTATTAGGTGAAGGGGTCAGGTGGAGAGCATGATGAAGTTACACACAGGGTCTATTTTGATGTGGAGATTGATGGAAAGCCCACGGGTATGTTTTATAATCTGCACTCTTTAAATTTATTTACTGTGTTTATATTTATACTGAATTTAGATGGATGGATACACCTAAGATATACTGGATGATGACTGTGATTGTTTTTAAAATTAATTGAAAATTAATAATATCTTGATCAGGAACTTGTGTGAATGTATAATAGCTCATATCTTTATATGAGAGTTGATCAAGAAGTTGTGTGAATGCATAATAGCTCATATCTTTATATAAGAGTTGATCAACTCTTGGGCTAATGGGATATAGAATCAATCACATGTGTTTCTTAGAAGTTCTAATGTGCTCATTGTATTAGCGTTTTATTTAGCACTATAAGTTGGAATCTATGCTGTCAGCCTAGGCGCCAAGCGCTTCTTTGGTTTAAAAAAGCCCGCCTTAATGTCACGGAGTTAGTCCTTCAACCCACGTGCGGCTCTTAGTCACCGTGCTAAGATCAGCCTTTGACCCAACTAGCTAACTCGATTCTTATGACTTGAAACAAGGGAACAAAGTTAGTGAACAAAGAGAACACTTATATTGCTTTGAGAGCTCTTTACAAGTATGCTTTGAATACAAGATTGGAGGTGATTAGCAAATGAGCCAACATCACCTATTTATACTTGTGGCTAAGTGTCTAGATTATTCCTAATCTAGATATTTCTAAGTATAAAATATACAAAATATCTAAGATATTTACATGGACAAATCCTAAGAATCCTCTAGTCCTTGGAGATATTTTTGGGCCATGAATCAAGATTTTTCCTTAGAAAAATCTGCCTTGAGTGTTAGAAAAAATCTTTCATGAGAGTGTCTTGAAGCTGGTAGAATTTTCCGGAATTGTCGGTTGCGATCTGAGTTTTTTAGCGGGCTGTGACATTCTCCCCCACCTAATCCGTCGACGTCCTCGTCGAGCCTTGGTGATACTTCTCGATCTTGTCTACGAACTGCCATAGTGAATCCTCTGTCTCCCAACTTGCTTCACTATCAGGTAAGTTCTTCCACTTGATCAAGTACTCCTTGTAGCTTGGTACTCCTCGTCGTCGAATGGTGCGGTCAGATACGATCTCGGTAACCTCTCGATCGAATGATGTTACAACTGTCGTTGGCGCCCGCTTAGACACTCCACGATTTAA
Organism: Scalesia atractyloides; assembly: GCA_947069175.1. Lineage (NCBI taxonomy): Eukaryota > Viridiplantae > Streptophyta > Magnoliopsida > Asterales > Asteraceae > Scalesia > Scalesia atractyloides. The sequence goes on along the minus strand of CAMTDV010000012.1, from coordinate 22,401,839 downwards.
GTCTTCCTCGTCGGCATGGTAAGGCTTGAGATAACTCACGTAGAAGATAGGATGGATCTTTAGCTTGGGTGGTAATTGTAGTCGGTAAGATACTTTGCCAACACGAGCAATTACTGGAAAGGGTCCTTCATATTTCCTTACGAGTCCCTTGTGTACGCCCCTTATTGACTTGAATTGCTGCGGCAAGAGTTTCGCTATGACTTGGTCCCCGACTTGGAATTCCACATGTTGCCTCTTATTGTCCGCCCACTTCTTCATCTTTTTGGCCGCCTTGTCAAGGGAAGTACGAGCCAAGTCTGCTTGTTCGTGCCATTCCTTTAGACTTTTGAAAGCAGCTGGGCTATTACCGTCGTAAGATGGGGCTACGGCATTGGGTGTCAATGGTTGACGTCCCGTTACGATTTCGAAAGGGCTTTTTCCTGTTGCTTCGCTTCGCTGCATATTATAAGAAAATTGTGCAACGTCTAATAACTTAGCCCAATCACGTTTGTTAGCACTTACATAGTGTCGGAGGTATAACTCGAGCAGTGCGTTGATCCTTTCTGTCTGCCCATCGGTTTGAGGATGAAAGCTAGTCGAAAAGTTGAGTTCTGTCCCCATGATCTCAAATAGCTCAGACCAAAATCGTCCCGTGAAGCGTGGATCTCGATCGCTGACAATGGTTGGTGGTATGCCCCAATACTTTACCACATGCTTAAAGAAAAGCTTCGTTGTCTCTGCTGCGGTCACATCGCCGGGTGCGGGAATAAATGTCCCATACTTGGAAAACCTGTCAACCACTACAATGATGCTTCTCGAACCTTCTAACTTTGGCAAGCAAGTGATGAAATCTATTGAAATGTTTTCCCAAGGGCCATTTGGGGTGGTAGGGGTTCCAACAAACCTCCTGGTTGGCGTTACTCGATCTTATCTTGCTGGCAAACTAGACAAGTGTACGTACGCTTCAACATCGCCTGCCATGCGTGGCCAATAAAATATTCCTCCGATCAGTGCTAATGTTCGTTTGATTCCTGGGTGACCGGCCCACTTAGAATCATGGCATTCCTTCATCACGGATCGCCTAAGATTGCCCCACCTTGGTACGTAGAGTCGGTCTCCTTTTGCGAATAAGAGATCCCCTTTTAACCAAAATCGTGTCGTCTTTCCATCACGGGCTAAGGCGACAAGATGTTTGGCTAATGGATCTTGGTTTAAGCCTTCCTTGATCTGGTCTTGGATATCGAATGTTGGGCGTGTAATGGCAGCAAGCTCGGCTTTGCGACTTAGTGCATCAGCCACAACGTTTGCTTTCCCGGGCTTGTACTCCAAGACATAGTCAAACTCAGCAAGGAAGTCTTGCCACCTAGCTTGCTTGGGCTCAATTTCTTTTGAGTTTGGAAATAGCTAGTGGCAACATTGTCGGTTTTGATAACGAACCTTGACCCGAGAAGATAGTGCCTCCAAGTGCGTAACCAATGCACTATTGCCGTCATCTCTTTCTCTTGCACCGTATATTTCTTCTCGGTGTCATTAAGCTTTCGGCTTTCGAACGCGATCGGGTGGCCTTCTTGCATAAGTACTCCACCGATTTCAAAGTTCGACGCGTCCGTGTATAATTCGAAAGGTTTAGTGACGCCGGGGAGGGCTAAGACAAGCTCCGACATAATCTCCCTTTTTAACCCTTCAAAAGCTGCCTGACAACGTTGGTCCAGTCCCAAGCCTTGTTTTTCTTGAGTAGATCGGTTAGGGGGGCAGCTTTTGCGGAATAGCCCCTGATGAAACGACGATAGTAATTCACCAAGCCAAGAAATGACCGTAACTCTGGTACCTTGGATGGTGGTTCCCATGCTTGGATCGCTTTGACTTTGGTGTCGTCCATCATAAGGCCGCCCTCCTTGATTTTGTGGCCCAAGAATTCAACCGCTTCTTGGGCGAACGAGCATTTCTCCAGCTTGACGTAGAGCTCGTTCTCTCGTAACACTTGAAAAACTTGCCGCAAATGCTTCACATGTTCCTTTAGCGTGCGGCTGTAGACAACGATGTCGTCTAGGTATACCACCACGAATTTGTCAAGGAAGGGGTGGAAGAGTTTGTTCATGAGGGTACAGAATGTTGCTGGCGCATTTGTAAGACCGAAAGGCATTACCAAGAATTCGTACGATCCATACCTTGTGATGCACGTTGTTTTCGCCTCATCCCCTTCTGCAATTCTTACTTGATAGTAGCCTGAACGTAAATCTAGCTTTGAAAAGTACCTAACATTCCCGAGTTGATCAAACAAATCAGCAATAAGGGGAATTGGGTACTTATTCTTTATCGTGATCTTGTTAAGTGCCCGGTAATCGATACCCATTCGCAGGGACCCGTCTTTTTCTTTTGGAATAGCATAGGGGCACCATATGGGGCCTTTGAGGGGCGAATATAGCCAACATCCAACAACTCCTTAAGTTGTTTGCGTAACTCTTCCAGTTCCGGTGGTGGCATGCGGTACGGGGTAGTTCCGGTGGTGGCATGCGGTATGTGGTCTTGGCTGGTGGTTTAGAACCTGGTTCCAGCTCGATTTTGTGGTCAACTTCTCTTCGGCGTGGCAGCTTTTTGGGTAATTCAGCTGGCATGACATCCTTGAATTCTTCTAGTACCTTTATAACCTCTATTGGTACAGCTTCCTTGGGCTTTTCCTCGTCACTCTTTGCTACCGCCAAGTAGCACGGCTCCTTATTGTATCCCTTCATGAACTGTATGGTTGAAAGAGTCTTTGATCCGTTCTTCGACCTGCCCTCCGTGCGCACCATACAAGTCTTCCCCTCATCTAGGATACATAAAGAGTTAACAAACGGCATAGGGAAAGCCCGTACTTGATCGAAGAATTCCATGCCAAGCACGACCTTGAAATCGTCCATTTCTACAACGGAGAAGTTGATAAGTCCGGCCCATTCACTAATACGAATCTGAATGTCCTTGGCCTCCCCAAGAATTGGTTTGGCATTAGTATTGACAGTTTTCATTGCTCCTGTTCCTTTAGCAAATTTTACACCAAGTCGCCTTGCTTCCTCTATAGACATGAAATTATGAGAAGCTTCTGTGTCAACAAGGGCTCGTACTTGGTTTCTCGAAATGTTAGCTTGGAAAAATTGTAGCCCTTTGTTAGGTGACGGATGTGTTTCGACCATGGCCTTGATTGCGGTTAGTATTTGCATTGATCCCATGCAAACATCTTCTTCCTCGTGGCAACCTTTGGCTTGGGCAATCATGGCATGTAAGCTGGCTCTTTTGGGGCAGTCTCGAGCATAATGTGATCCGTCACATATGAAGCACTTATTATCTTTGCTTATGGGCTTCTTGTCCCAGGCCTTCCATTGTGGTGGAGACTTACGTGTAGTACTTTCTCTATTTTGGGCTGATTTTTCTACCCCACCTTTCTCGTGGTTACTTTGCGGTCCTTGCTCCTAGATTCTCTTCGGCTATAATAAGTTAAGCCCTCAGCTGTAGCGATTGCTGAAGAGAGATCTTGGACACCACGTCTTTCTAATTCAGTTTTGGCCCATGTTTGTAAGCCATCCAGAAAGTAGAAGAGAGAATCTTTGTCGGACATATCCGGAATTTCAAGGACAAGGGTAGTAAACTCTTTAATATAGTCCTTGATAGTCGGTTTGTTTCAATTTTCGCAACCGGCTCTTAGCTTCATTTTTTTGCATTTTCCGGATAGAATTGCTTCTTGATTTCTCTAATGAAATCAGCCCAAGTGTTAAGGATACACGTACCTTTCTCAATCTCTGCATGTTTACGTCGCCACCACAGGCCCGCGGTTTCCTTCAAGTACAACGAAACCGTCTTGAACTTTGTAGCGTCGTCCGTTACGTTTACACCTTCGAAGTAGTGCTCCATCTCCCACAAGAATCCGTCAACAGCCTTCGCTTCCCGCTTGCCTATGAAAGGTGTTGGTTTTGGTACTTCGATCCTTGGCGTAAAGCTAACAACTCTTCAATCGGCTGAAACCATGGCTCTGCCATACTCATTTACTTTAGTCTCTAAGCCAAGAAGGCTACGATGCATATCTATGGATAAGTCATCCATGTCTTTTACAAAGTCTGAAAATTGCCTTCTCTGTAGCCTCCTTGATGGCTTCATTTACTTTCAACTTGAACTCAGCCTGAAACAACTCCATTGCAGCCTTCAATCCGTCTCGAAGGTCACTGAAATTTGTCTCTATCTCGTCCAAACGTTGAAACGCGCCATCGACTTGAGCTCCGAGCCCGGTTATCGCGGTCTCCATCTCAGCAACCCATTTCTCTAAGGTCTTATCCTTAGATGCACCGCGATGTTTCCTCCCTCCATGGGCTACTTCGTCCCGTCCGCGAGTCTCATCACCAACAACAATATTGATGCCTACTCCTTTGTTGCCCGAATCAGCCATTTCCCAGCGAATCGACGTGCTCAGATACCACATGTCACGGAGTTAGTCCTTCAACCCACGTGCGGCTCTTAGTCACCGTGCTAAGATCAGCCTTTGACCCAACTGGCTAACTCGATTCTTATGACTTGAAACAAGGGAACAAAGTTAGTGAATAAAGAGAACACTTATATTGCTTTAAGAGCTCTTTACATGTATGCTTTGAATACAAGATTGGAGGTGATTTGCAAATGAGCCAACATCACCTATTTATACTTGTGGCTAAGTGTCTAGATTATTCCTAATCTAGATATTTCTAAGTATAAAATATACAAAATATCTAAGATATTTACATGGACAAATCTAGAATGATTAGGGAAAATATCCAAGATATTTTCCTAAGAATCCTCTAGTCCTTGGAGATATTTTTGGGCCATGAATCCAGATTTTTCCTTAGAAAAATCTGCCTTGAGTGTTAGAAAAAATCTGCCATGAGAGTGTCTTGAAGCTGGTAGAATTTTCCGGAATTTTGTCGGTTGCGATCTAAGTTTTTTAGCGGGCTGTGACATTAAGCACGCTTAAGCGCAAAGCGACCCTAGGCCCAAAGAGCTGCGCATTGTGTGACATAAGGCGAGCTCTGTACAAAAAGCGCACAAAAAGCAAGCTTTTTTGGAAAAAAATCCCACTGTTGTACAGAAAGTGTTTTAGTGATTTTTACATTAAATATAAATTAAACTTATTTATAACTATATTTTGGGTAAGGGATGCTACAAACCTATAGGATATATAAAAAAATTATATAAGCACCTTGCGCCTCGCGTACGGAAAGCCCTCCGCTTTTGCGATTTGATTTTAGGTCTTGTTGCTTTTGTGCGCTTTGTGCTTTTTTAAACCAAGGGCGCTTAAAACGAGGGTTTTTTAAGCTAAGTGTATAGTACAAAAATACCTCTTTTGGGAGGGGGGGTAGACTTGTTTTTAGGCTAGTTTAGGGCTAGTTTAGGATGTTTCAGGTTGATTCCTGGCTGATTTAGGGGTTTCAGATGATTTTTAGCTTGAGTTTGGCCTGAAATGGCGCCGATTCAGTCCAAGGCGGGCGCCTAGTGCGCTTTTACAACGTAGATTGGAATATAGTTTGTTTGATGCGAGGGTGAAACTTCATAGGATGTTTTCTAATTTCTATTCATGAACGCATTGCTTTCAGGACGCATAGTCATGGGTCTGTATGGAAAGACAGTGCCAAAGACAGTAGGTATGACAAGCGCGCATGCTAAATCAGTATTATTTTTGTATATTTTGATGGTTGTTAATTTAAAAGGCAGTTAACAATACTTCTGTTTGCAGAAAATTTTAGAGCTCTTTGCACAGGTGACAAAGTGACTTTTGATTCTATTGCTGAGTTTTATACTTTGTAATTCATTAACTCATAACAATTTCCTTTTTATAGGGGAAAAAGGAATTGGGAAGAGTGGAAAACCGCTCCATTACAAAGGGAGTAAATTCCATAGAATTATTCCACGCTTTATGATTCAGGGAGGTGACTTTACGCGTGGTGATGGGCGTGGGGGAGAATCGATCTACGGTGAAAAGTTTGCTGATGAAAATTTCGAATTGAAACACACCGAACCTGGTAAAAAAAGTAGCTTTAGCTCTAGTAGTAAATAAAAATATTAATCCCTTTTAGTAAGATTATGCTCAATTATGATCATTAACCATCTTATCTTATTTTAAAGAAATCATTGCTCTCACTAGAGGTGGCAAAATTGGCGGGTTGGGATGACTGCAAGCACCTATTTTTTTAATTTTTTAATATATATATATATATATATATATATATAAATGATTAGAAAAATCACAATATAACCACAATAGTTTAAATCTATTAATAAACGAATTAGGAGGTTTTATGTTTCCACACATTTCCTTTTTAGTCAAATCTTTAAGCTTAACCTTTTAAAAGATAAAACATAACCCAAACTGGCCCATTTGTTGGTAAACTGGTCGATATTGTCACCTTTAGTTCTCGCAAAAGTGAAAATATGATGGATTTTTGATGGTTCATGCCAAGTGATACTTCTTTTGGCATATTTGATTCCATTTTTTTTGTCCAAAATGCTATTATTTTGCACATTTTAGTATTTTATGTCATTTGAACAATTGACTAGTTTGCAGTTTTTATCACTTGGTCTAAACAGTCATTTCTTGACTTGAACAGGAGTTCTATCTATGGCGAATGCCGGACCTGACACAAATGGTTCTCAGTTTTTTATTACCACGGTTATAACAAACTGGTAATCTTACTTTCTCCAGTTTGACCTTTTTGGTCAAACTCAGCATATTCCAATACCAGACTTTGATATGGTATTTCTTATAAATCTAACTCCCAAACAATTCTAATCACCACTTGTTATGAGGTTCCACATGGGTTTCACATTTCTTGAAATTCTTAAACAAAATCGTATCAATTTTTAAAGCTGAAATGAGAATGTCTTTCATACCCGAAAAACTCAAACTGTCTTTTTGAGCTTTTTCTTTTTGTATCTTTTAAGGTTGGATGGACGACATGTTGTGTTCGGTAAAGTGGTATCAGGAATGGATGTTGTTCACAAGATTGAAGCTGAAGGGAGACAAAGCGGTACACCTAAAAGCAGTGTCGCCGTCATTGACAGTGGTGAATTACCCTTGTGATAGACATCAAAAAGCTCTGATCTTTCTGTATTATTTGTAAAATCATCATAACAAATTCTGTAATCAAAATTAACCTCATACAAGTCATTTGATTATCTAACTCTTACTCATGTCATCTTCATCAGTCTCCAATCTCCGTTGATGAAACACGGTGGAGAAGTCCGTCTTGGGGATTGATATTGGTTTAAAGTACTGGTTGTTAGTAGTGATGACCGCATTACCCGTCCTTGCCATTCGCCAAGATCGTGGACTTTAATTACTGCCATGTGTTCCCTTATTATAGAATTCATGTGGAGCTTGTGCTTTGGTATATACTTGGCTTAGGTAGAGTTTTGCACAATAGAGAGTTTGATCTGAAAACTGGGTTATGGGCTAGAGAATTTGATACAGAGCTTGTGTTTTGTACCAGAGAGTTCGGTCTTGAGCCTGTGTTTTGGGCTAGAGAGTGTTTTGAACTAGAAAGTTTGATCCGTCTCGGCTATGGGAGTTGTACTCTTGGTATTGAAGATTAATATTACAACGAATAACTTAAATATAACCTTTTTGTGCATTTCTATACTCTCGACATAAAGGATATTTTAGAGCATCCGATCTTTTGAAATATAATAATAACTAGTGGGTTATCATTTGACACATCCGAAACTTAGATAAAAATAAGCAAATTGCAACGGGAAACAACACCGTGGCGGTATATTTGAAAATCACAGCTGGGTTTCTTTGAAGAACTGGTTCACCAAGTGAGGAAACGGGAAGGTAAAGCCAATGTTGAAGGGGTAACATGGGAACCAAACCCATTTATTAGAAACAAGATCAGCTTTGTTGTCTGGGTCAAAGGGTCGAATGATGGTGGTTCCGGAAAGATAATGGGAACTAACGAGATGGTTGATGGCTTGATCATCAAATATGCAGAGCCCCTCCTTTGTAGCTTGAAGGATCCTAGAAGTCGGAGAACTCGGGAGGCTTAGGAGCGCGATGAGATTTCTTAGCCATCGGAAGAGAGGTTGAAGAGAATATAGAAAAAATAAAATCAGACAGAGAGGAAACTAACCTTGAATACCTTGAAACTCTGATGGGAAGGTAAATGCAGGCCTGCAGGTTATGATGGTAGTCAGATCAAAGGGGTAAAATGGTCCAAGAATTGTACCACAAACCCTAGCCACACGATAAGCATTTTAAATTCTATCTTTTGATCCTAACCATGAACTTAAACCGGAATTTGAAAAATAAATTGCAACTATTTTACACCTGTAAAATTAGGACAATCGTTTGGGATAGAATTTTTATAGTCAGGATCTTGGCTTTAGTAGGTCTGAGGTAGGATCCTGATGTAGTTTAATTGTGTTAGGATTCTGAAAAGGCTTAGAATCCTGAACATATTTGTTACTAATCAATTGTTTCTATGGTAAATGAATAATTTGCAGGAATATTCCTTCGTAACGCTATGAGAGCTTGTACCTGAATTTCGAGGATTAGTTGAAAAAAACGTGTAGAGTACGTTGAAGTTAGCACGTCAAAGTAATTCTTCTAGGATCCCGGATATTCAGAGTTGCAGTTAGGATTCATTTTGGACATTATAATATACATGGCTTGATTAGATCAGTTAGGAGACACAATCACTACAATCACTTTACACTCTTCATACTCATAAAATTATATAGTTTGGTCAATTTCAATCCTCAATCTTGTAGTCTTTTTCATAATAATCCCGGTTTTTTTATGTTTTTTTGTTTGTTTCGAACTTGGTTATAATAATAAAAGTGGGTACATGATCCGATCTTGTAACTTATGTTGTTGATTCAAGGGATATGAGCAAAACATATAATCATGTAAGTATTTATATTTTTAGGTGTCATTCAACTTATATGATCTAGTTTTTATAATTTTTTTAAATATCAAATTAGTATTTAGTCGTACATGCACCAACATGTACTATTAAATTAATGTTAAATTATAATTTGTTTTTACTTTAACGTTTACATTCATATTTAATAAACCACGTTATTGTTGAGTTAATAAACTTTATGCATTTAATAACAACCTCCTTTATTTTCATATCCTATATCTTATTTTCACATCTCTATTACAGCCCATATTGTATGTTGTTGCACAGAGATGCATGAAGTGCAATGTTTTTTTTTATTTTCATGTATACAGGCCGTATAACGTTATACAACCCGTATACACACATATATACGAGCAATATAATGTTATACGGCCAAATGGGTTTATTTTGTGAGTTTAATCAGGTTTTTGGGTTTTAACACATGTATACAGGCCGTATGGGTTTACTTTGCAGTCGGTATGTGTTTAGAGCAAATATGTCTATACATGCATTTAATTCACTCACATTATTACAAATTGTCATAACATGAAATAAGATAAACCTTACGAACAAATTATGTAACTTTGATTTTGATTGACCTCTACGGAAACGGAAGCTATGGTAACGGTGAGCGTTGGAAGCCCGACAAACCTGTTACTCGGACCCGTAGGTACCGTTCCCATAGCCCTTGTTTCCATAGATTGACAAGTCAGTGCATACGTCAAAATACGTGAAAACACGCTAAAATATGTCAAAATACGCGTGTGTCCTTTCATGGCATCACTCTGCTACTTTGTGAAGATAGGTGAACGGTTTAAAGTTAAAACTGAAAATGGTAATATAATGAGATGAACAAAAACCTTTGGTTTTCTGTTTAGTTTTTGCAATTACTGGAGTATATCCATCACGTCTTTAATGTAACTAGGGGCCAGTAATCATGAAAGTTGCAATTTTTACTATCACAAAATTGATCGGCACAGGTTAACTGACAATTAGTATTTGGTAACTAGATGTGGTAATTCACTTGTTCTAAAATACGCTATTATGTTATAATTCCTATACGATCGTATAGGTCAAAACCGGGTCGTATAGGTCTAACTAGATATGGTAACTAGGTATGTGTTTAGAGCAAATATGTCTATACATGCATTTAATTCACTCACATTATTACAAATTGTCATAACATGAAATAAGATAAACCTTACGAACAAATTGTGTAACTTTGATTTTGATTGACCTCTACGGAAACGGAAGCTATGGTAACGGTGAGCGTTGGAAGCCCGACAAACCTGTTACTCGGACCCGTAGGTACCGTTCCCATAGCCCTTGTTTCCATAGATTGACAAGAAGGTGCATACGTCAAAATACGTGAAAACACGCTAAAATACGTCAAAATACGCGTGTGTCCTTTCATGGCATCACTCTGCTACTTTGTGAAGATAGGTGAACGGTTTAAAGTTTAAACTGAAAATGGTAATATAATGAGATGAACAAAAACCTTTGGTTTTCTGTTTAGTTTTTGCATTTACTGGAGTATATCCATCACGTCTTTAATGTAACTAGGGGCCAATAATCATGAAAGTTGCAATTTTTACTATCACAAAATTGATCGGCACAGGTTAACTGACAATTAGTATTTGGTAACTAGATATGGTAATTCACTTGTTCTAAAATACACTATTATGTTATAACTCCTATACGATCGTATAGGTCAAAACCGGGTCGTATAGGTCTATACGATCCGTATTAGCCTACTATATTTCATGTCGATACATGCATTTAGTTCCTCATGTCAATACAAATTGTCAAAGTGGACATGGGTACAGAAACCATGGGCCATTATGACACTTTATGTTTATTAATTGGTCGTTTGTTTGAGTCCTAACAATGGATGGAGTGACGAACGAATGTAAGGAGAAGCGTTGGGATTCAGGGTTTAGACGGCATAGTTTGAGTAGTGATGAGGGTTTTCAGAGAATTCTTTCTTTTTAAATTAAGTTATAGTAGTATAATATATTTATAGAAGAAAAGGTAAATACGGAGAGAAAAGGTGGTTACCGAACTGTGGTTATGGAATGGTGGCTATGGAAACGAGGGCTATGGGAATGTCGTTACGGAAGCTATCAACGTGGGGATGGGTAATACATGCATTTAGTTCACGCACATGGGTTTATTATGTGAGGTTTTATCCAGAGTTTGTTGGGTTGTTTGCAGCTAGGGTTCAGAAGGCTTGGAGTTTAATTGCCTTGTGTAATTTTGATTGACATCTATCATTACCTTTTCACATAAGCAGCACTACAGTAGTCTACTAGTCACCTTAACTAAGCGTTTTTTCATCATCTCTTCTTCACCATTATCTTACAAAAAAAACACTAATGGAGGATCTCCGTCGTTATTAACTGTTCGTTTGTTCATGTTTAAAGAATTTGTAATGATATGGGGAATTAAACACATGTACGTGACAATAGATGTGATTTGTAACCCTAAGCATCATGGAAACGCTGGCTATGGAAGCAGGGCTATGGGAACATTGGTTACGGAAGCTATCAATGTGGGGATGGGTACAGAAACCACCAACGTTCTCCAATTCCAGATCAACGTTGTTTATCACCCTGTGTGAGCATTGGAAGCCCGACAAACAGTCTTGCAATTAGTCAGCAGTCATTACTTCTTAATGAACTCGAATTGTCCCGGTAAAGTCTCGGTGTGTTACAAATGCTATCAACCTGGTCACAAAAAATCTGAATGCTCGGAGTTAGTAGGAAGGAAGGAAGTAACTGACACAAGACCGGAGATCCCAAAGCCTAGGGCAAGATCTTTTCACATAACTGCGGCTGAAGCAAAGATGGAACCCGATGTGGTCACACGTTCAGTTACCATAAATTTAATTCCCGCATGTATTTTGTTTGATACGGGTGCGAATAAATCTTTTGTTTCATATAGATTTATTCAACACTCTTCGTTTATTTTGACAAAATTACATATGCCTATGGAAGTAGAAATATGTAATAATAAAAGTTTTGTTGTTTGTGAAATATGTCGAGATTGAAAATTGAATGTTGATGGAGAGGATTACTTAGTTGATTTGATACCCATGTCGATGGGGGAATTTCAAGTGGTGATTGAGATGGATTGGTTGTCCCATTACCATGCCAATGTGGTATGCTTCCGCAAGGAGATACGATTAACGTCTCCAAGTGGAAAACATGTCATTGTTATGCGGAGAAGAGTAGCAACCCCTCGTATGCTCAATGATGAAAGTCTGTAAACTCATTTAACATGGGTGTAAGGCATATTTGACTTACGTACGTGATTCGGAAAAAGAGTCGCCAACGATTAAAGATGTGCCTGTTGTGCGAGAAATCGGACACGTATTTCCGGAGGATTTACTGGGGATACCACCTGAGCGTGAGGTGGAGTTTGGGATTGAGTTAGACCCAGGTGTAAAGCTAGTAACCAAGGAACCGTATAGGCTAGCACCATCGAAGCTTCAAGAATTAATGTCGCAGTTGTAAGATTTACTTGACAAAGGATTCATTCGACCCAATGTCTCCCCTTGAGGAGCACCGGTATTATTCGTAAAGAAGAAGGACGGAAGCATGCGTATGTGTATCGATTACCGGGAGTTAAAACAACTTACGGTAAAGAATTGATGCCCGTTTCCAAGAATTGATGACCTGTTCAACCAACTGCAAGGCGCGAGTTGGTTTTCAAAAATCAATTTGAGATCGGGACTCATGGTACCAAAGACTGCCTTCCGTACACGGTATGGACACTACGAGTTGAGGGTGAGAGATGAAGATATACCAAAGACAGCCTTCCGTACATGGTACGGACACTACGAGTTTCTCGTAATGTCTTTCGGATTAACAAATGCACCCGCGGCATTCATAGTTCTCATGAATCAGGTTTGTAAACCAATGTTAGACAAGTCGCCAATAGTGTTCATCGATGACATACTCGTTTATTTGAAAAATGTGGCTGATCATACGCGTCATCTACATGAAGTATTGGAAACACTTAGGCAAGAAAGACTTTACGCTGATTTCTCGAAGTGCGCCTTTTGGCTTCAAGAGGTACAATTCCTCGTACACATCATAAGTGCCGATGGAATACTAGTAGATCCATCTAAGATCGAGGTAGTGTCAAATTGGAATCCGAAGAAGCCATCGGAGATTAGAAGTTTCTTAGGACTTGCGGGTTATTATAGGAGATTTATTCAATATTTCTCCAAAGTTGCGTCACCATTGACTAAGTTGACCCGCAAGGATGAGAAATTTATATGGGGAAATGATCAAAATAATGCTTTTCAAACACTCAAGGGAAAGTTAACCAATGCACCGGTATTAACTTTACCGGAGGGATCCGACGACATGGTCGTATACTCCGACGCGTCTCAGCTTGGCCTTGGATGCGTACTCATGCAAAGAGGAAAGGTAATTGCTTATGCCTCAAGGCAATTAAAGACACATGAAAAGAAATACCCGATTCATGATCTCGAGTTAGCGGCTGTGGTATTTGCGTTGAAGATTTGGTTGCACTACTTATACAGGGTGAAGTGTACTATTTTCACCGACCATAAGAGTTTGAAATACTTTTTTGATAAGAAGGAGTTAAATATGAGACAAAGACGGTGGCTAGAAACGGTGAAGGATTATGATTGCGAAATGCATTATCATCCGGGAAAGGCCAATGTAGCAGCGGATGCGCTAAGCAGAAAAGAAGAATAGACACATATACGTGTGCGATCAATGCAACTTGTGGTAACTTCGGGTTTGCTCGAGTTAATCCGAGAGACACAAGTAGAAGCGATAAAAAAATAGAATTGGAGAAAGAACGTGTGAAAGGTCTAGTAAAAAATATTGAAGATGGAGAAAATGGGTTGAAATCCCGATTTGGTAGAATTTGGGTTCCGAACACTTGCGGTGTTAAGAATGTTTTACTTGACGAGGCTCATAAGTCGCATTATTCAATTCATCCGGGAGCGACCAAAATGTATAGGGATCTGAACAAAATTATTGGTGGCTCGGAATAGAAAGAGATATAGCAAAATTTGTTGAAAATGCTTAACCTGTATGCAACTATAAACGGAGCATCAAAACCCTTATGGCAAACTCCAACCATTAGACATACCTGTTTGAAAATGGGAACATATCACTATGGATTTAATAACCAAGTTGTCGAGAACGACTCGGGATTTTGACGCTGTTTGGGTGGTCGCGGATAGACTGACTAAAAGTGCTCACTTTATTCCTATCTGCGAAACCTATACCTCCGATGTCTGAAGTGTACGTAAATAAATTATAGCACGCCATGGAGTGCTAGTATCAATCCTGTCTGACAGATATACTCGATTTACTTCAAACTTTTGGCACAAATTCCAAAAACAAATGGGCACAAAACTGTTGATTAGTAATGCGTATCACCCTCAAACTGACTGGTAAAGTGAATGAACGATTCAAGCATTAGAAAATATGCTCCGAGCATGTATAATTGATTTTGGCGGCAGTTTGGATGCTTATCCACCATTGGTCAAACTTTCATACAACAATAGTTACCATTCAAGAATTAGCATGGCCCTGTATGAAATGCTCTATGGTAGAAAATGTCGAACGCCGGTATGTTGGGGTGAAATGGGTCCCCGTGAACTCGCCCACAAAGATGTGATTAGAGTCACAAACGAAAAGATTGACACTGTAAGGGCCCATCTAAAAGCTGCCCAAGATCGAAAGAAGTCTTATGCGAATAAAAGTCGAAGACCTATCGAATTTCAAGTAGGCGATAGAGAAATGCTCAAGTTGTCTCCGTGGAAGGGGATTATTCGATTTCAAAAGAGAAAAAAGTTAAGCCCACGGTTTATCGGGCCGTTTAAGATTATTAGTTAGGTAGGCAAGGTGGCTTCTCAACTAGAACTTCCGAATGAGTTAAGTGGGATACATAACACGTTCCATGTATCACACCTCCGCAAATGTTTGGCGGATGAGACGGCTTACGTACCACTTAATGATATTGAAGTCAATGACAAACTTATCTTCATAGCTAAACCAACTGAAATTCTTGACCAAAAAGTCAAAGGATTAAGAAACAAGAAAATTGATCAAGTAATGGTCAGATCGGGCATCGAAAAGGATCGGGCACCACATGGGAGTCCAAAGAAGAAATGAGACGACTTTACCCTTCACTTTTCGGTAGGTATGTGTTTCGAGGACGAAACCCTCTTTAAGGGGGGTGGACTTATATGTCACACCCCGGATTTCCAACCCAAATCCATACCGGTGCGCCCGGGTGGGGAGTATCGTGACGTCAGTTGATAATTATCATAGTCAATTAAACACGGCACATCGGAAGTCTTGGAGTAAAATTACTATTACAAACCGAATGTTCGAAAATACAAAATAATATACAGGCTCATAATAGAAGATCCACATGCGGATCATAAATTGTACATGGAAAGAATACAAAACAGACTTTGGGCAGATTTAGGATTTGCAAGATCCTCTATCACTACTGAGCACTTCCGGCCTATTTTCGTATTGTACCTGCAGATTAGTCTTTTGAAAATACGTCAGCTTTCGCTGGTAAATACACCCAACTGACTCATTTTGAAAACATTCCAAAATTGTTTTAAGTGCGTATCAGCACAAAATCTTTTTATAACTTGGGTTAATTGACCGTCCAACCTTGTTAACAGATTCATTTGTTTGTCATACATGCGGGGCTCGGTACCTTGACCGAGACACAATTAACGTACACACCACTTTGGACTCACGAAGGAGTCAATTCCTCCCAACCTGGTGGGAATGCATAATTGAGCGTCTATCGGGTGTAAGCCTACACCACGCTAAGGTCGTGGCCATTTCTATTGTAATGAGCCGAGGATATCCAAGACACGGTAGTTAACCCCCGATGTTTAATTTATCAAACAAAACTGATTAAAACAGAATATGCGGATCTCTATTCCAAACCGGCGTTCGATTAATCCCATTTCCGACCAAGCGGTATTAATTTACCGTAACTCAAGCCCGTATAGGGGAAATAAGTCGAGAGTATTTACCTGAGCTAGTCTACTTTAATTTTTAATAATCAGCCATACACAAAAAGGACTAAGTGCAGATAACATTTACCGGCAAGTCTCTAGTCTGGATTATGGCATAAACTAACCAATTAAATACTAACGGTCTTATTTAAGTCATAGACTTAGACCGACTAGCGTACTTGATCAAAACGTATGACGCTAGATTAAACGATGATTGGATAGAATGTAGTTTAATCCCAATAAGTACCTTGACTTGTTTAATATGGGTAAATTATAAACATTATGGATTTTGAAACTTAAATGACAAGGTTAAACCCGTTTCGGTTAATTTCTGATAAATAGTTACGTATACGTAACCATGCGCATATTAGCGATAACGGGTAACTGGATAAGTCATGGACAAGTTCTATATGCCATTATACTTTAAATAAGTTAAGATATCAGTAGGATATCAACTTGTATGCCCGTTAAGGTTTTAAAACGAAATTATGCCTCATAAGGGCATTTTGGTAATTGTATATCGTAATAAAGGAACTTGAATATAATTTTAGGTTTATCATCATAAGTATTCTGGAAAAATATTTTATTTATGATATAATATCAGTAGGATATCATTTATATGTGTAATTTATCTTTTATGACCAAACTATGCATCGAAGGGGCATTTTGGTCATTTTACACATAGTTTATAAATTATTTGGGATTCTGAGTTTATAACATGTACCTACTGTGAATATGTTTAAAATAAGTTTTGAAATCAGTAGATAACAAGTCTTGGTCCATTAATATGGTTTAAAACTATACTATGCGCCGAAACGGCGCTTATGTCGTAATGTGACGTCTTTAAGCGATGTTTAATGAAAACTGACCTTAGGGTCAGATTAAAATGTTTAAAATATGTTATTTAATATAACATATCAGTAGATAAATGATTTACCTTGAAAATATTTGATTAAAACTATTTTATAAGCCACAGGGGCTAAAATCGTCAATTATCGACATAGTTTAAGGACCTGCTTGAAAACTTAGTTTATAACTTGGTTTAACATCCCAAATATTCCTACTTATAATATTACATCAGTAAAAAATCATTTTCAAGTTCATTACCATTTAAAACCTTGTTTTATGCAAAAAATACATTTTGGTCAAAGATGGCATAATTATGGAACTTGCGCATAAACTTGGATTCTGATTATGATCATGTAATAAAACCTCAGAGGGTTATGCTACATTCTATTATGATCATAATGCAACTTTAGATCAGTAGGTAACTAATCTAAATCGGGTCAGAATCGAAAGTCAAAGCAGAAGTCAAACTTCGCGACTTTTGGTTGCGAACCGACCCTAGAACTGAAATTGACGAGCTGAACATGTTCTTACATGTTCTAATAATTATTACCAACTTTTTTAAGTGTCAAAAAAGGTTTCATAACATATATAAGATCATTTTATGATTTTTCTGAAAAATGGTTTGTTTGACTTTTTAATATCATAACTTTGACCCGTCAATTGGTCTAGCAAATGTGATCTTCAGGAGGTGCCCTTTATAGGGATTAACACCTACCTTATTACGATCATTTAGCCATGTTCGTTTCGAACAAAGGCTGGACCATAATGGTCTTGACCGAAAGTCAAAGCGTTTTACGAAAACGCTTGACTTTTGGCTATAAAAGCCTATATACGAAAATGCAAGAGCAAGGAACACTTACAAGAGGTTCCTACAATGCAAGAAAACTAAGTTGGATGCTTCTTTCAGCTAGGAACTTCCAGAGGAGGGAGAAGAGTTCTGTTTAAGAAAGGTGCAAGTTGGAACGAACACTTGAACACCTATTTATAGTTGGAGAACTCAAAAGAGGTGAAGCCATGTGTTTAGGGAGTAAGAAGAAGCTTACAAGTGTCCCAAAACGTGGCATAGCAGTTTAGAGAAGCCATAGTTTCGTTTTAATGGTTTTGGCATTTTTGCTTGAGGCCAAACAATTTTCTGCGTCAGAGCCTGTCTCGCGGGGAGCGAGAGACACAGGCCATGTCTCTCGCGGCCCGCGACCGCCCCATAGCCATTTCCAAAGTTTGACACTTTTAACCCCTGAACTATATAAAGCCTCTAAAGGCCTTCTAAAACACCTCATTAGCACTTTTAGCCCTCCGTAGCAAATACTTGGCATACCCGGGATTATGCCCGGACATTGTTGAGCTCTCGGTTCGTTAAAAGGTCACTCAGAGGTATAGATTAACATGTTGACACTTTTAATCCCTCCATTATCCAACTTTCACATATTTACAAAATTGAACCCTCTCGTCCAACAAATGGCATGTATGAGAGTTAGGACTTCACAAAGGATCACTCAGAGGCTTATTACAAGCATGTTGACATATCAGTCACTCAGAGGCCAAGTTTCAAGCATGTTGACGTATCAACCACTCAGAGGCTAATGATTTAAGCATATTGACATATCAGTCACTCAGAGGCTATTATTTATGTATGTTGACATTGGTTCGTCACTCAGAGGCTCAACTTGAGCGTATTGACGCCTTTAGTCCTTATTGGTCTTTAATAGACTATATTAAAAATACAACACGTGTCACTATACTATTGGACACGATTTTTAAGGGTGTTACATTGTAACACCCCAAAAATAATAAAATGTGTATGTATACAAATGTAAGTACTAAATTAAAACTGAATGGTAAATGAAACCTTTAATTAAAAAGGAAAACAAACTAGAGGGGCTGAAGTTTGTAAAATGTAACACCTCGTAAAATCGTGTCCAATAGTATAGTTACACGTGTTGTATTTTTATTTTAGTCTATTAAAGACTAATAGGGACTAAAGGTGTCAACATGCTCAAACTAAGCCTCTGAGTGACTCTCTGATGTTAACATGCATAAATGCAAGCTTCTGATTGACTGATATGTCATCATGCTTAAAAAATAGCCTCTGAGTGACTAATATGTCAACATGCTTTATCATTAGCCTCTGAGTGACAGATATGTCAACATGCTTAAACTTGCCCTCTGAGTGACTGATATGTCAACATGCCCAGTCTCTGAGTGACATCGGAGTCAACATGATTATAGTGGGCCTCTGAGTGATCCTTTACGAAGTCCTAACTCTCATATGTCCCATTTGTTGGACGAGTAGGATTAAATCCGTAAATATGTGAAAGTTGGATAATGGAGGGGTTAAAGGTGTCAACATGTTAATTTGTACCTCTGAGTGACCTTTTAACGAACCGAGAGCTTGACAATGTCTGAGCATATTCCCGGGTATGCCAAATATAGGTTACGGGGGGCTAAATATGCTATAAAGGTGTTTTAGGAGGTTTAATAAGTTAAGGGGCTAAAAATGACAAACTTTGAAACTGACCATGGGGCGCTCGCGAGGCGCGAGAGGCAAGGGCCTGGCCTCTTGCGATGCGTGAGAGGCCTGTGTCTGCAGAAAATTTGCTTGGCTTCCACACAAATTGCCAAAAACCATCTGATTCGAAACCATGGCTTTCCAAAATGCTATGCCACGTTTTAGGACACTTGTAAGCTCTCTCTAACACCCCTTAACACCTGGCATCACCTCCTTCAAGCTCTCCGACTATAAATAGGTGCAAAGGTTCACCCTTTGAACTTGCACCTTTCTCATTCATAAATCTATCTCCCTCCTCTGGAAGTTCCTAACTGAAAGGAGCATCCAACTAAGTTCTATCGCATCCTAGATACCACTTGTAAGTGTTCCTTGCTCTTGCATTTTCGTTTATAGGCTTTTATAGTCAAAAGTCAAGCGTTTTACGGAAAACGCCTTGACTTTTGGTTAAGACCATTATGGTCCAGCCATTGTTCTTAACGGACATGGCTAAGTGATCGTAATAAGGTAGGTGTTAGTCCCTATAAAGGCCACCTATTGAAGATCAAAAGTCAAACAGGCCATTTTTCAGAAATGTTACAATTTGAGCTTATATATGTTATGAAACATGTTTTAACACTTACACAAGTTGGTAATATATAATAGAACATGTAAGAACATGTTCAGCTCGTCAATTTCAGTTCTAGGGTCGGTTCGCAACCAAAAGTCGCGAAGTTTGACTTCTACTTTGACTTTTGATTCTGACCTGATTTAGATTAGTTAGCTACTAATCTAAAGTTGCATTATGATCGTAATATAATATAATGTAACATAACCCTCTGAGGTTATATTACATGATCATAATCAGAATATGAGTTTATGCACAAGTTCCGTAATTATGCCATTTTGACTAAAATTCCCTTTTTGCATAAAAAGAGGTTTAAAATGATAATGAACTTGAAAATTAGTTTTCTACTGATGTAATATTATAAGAAGGATTATTCGGGATTTCAAACCAGATTATAAACTGATTTTATGTACAAGTCCTTGTATTATGCCGATAAATGACGTTAAGGTCCTTGTGACTTATAAAATGGTTATAATCACATCTTTTCAAAGTAAATCTTTTACCTACTGATATGCTATCTAAGACATGTTAACCTGATCTTAACATCAGTTTTCATTAAACATCACACAAATCGTCATTTTATGACATAAGCGTTGTTTCGGCGCGTAGTATGGTTTTAAACCATATTAACAAACCAAGACTTGTTACCTACTGATTTTAAAACTTATTTTAAATATTTTTACAGTAGATACAAGATATAAACTCAGAATCCCAAATAATTTATAAACTATGTGTAAAATGACCAAAATGCCCATTCGGTGCATAGTGTGGTCATAAAAGATAAATTACACATATAGTCAATATCCTACTAATATTATGTCATAAATAAGTTATTTTTCCAGAATACTTATGGTTATAACATTAAATTATATTTAAGTTCCTTTTATAAGGTATGAAATTACCAAAATGCCCATATGAGGCATAGTTTTATTTTAAAACCTTAACGGGCATATAAGTTGATATCCTACTGATATTACAACTTATTTAAAATATAATGGCATATAGAGCTTGTCCATGACTTATCTGGTTACCCGATATCGCTGATATGCGTACGCTTAAGCATATGTAACTAGTTTACGAAAATTAACTGAAACGGGTCCAACCTTGTAATTTTAGTCTCAAAATCCAAAATTTTTATAGTTTATCCATATTACACAAGTCAAAGTACTTGTTGTGATTAAGCTACATTCTATCCGATCATCGTTTAATCTAGCGTTATATGTTTTAATCATGTACGCGAGTCGGTCTAAGTCTATGACTTAAGAAATACCGTTCGTATTTAATTGGTTAGCTTATGCCATAATCCAGACTAGTGACTTTCCGGTAAATGCTATTTTCACTTAGTGCTTTTGTGTACGGCTGAGTTAATAAATCTTGCGTTTAAACGAAGACTAGCTCAGGTAAATAGTCTCAACTTATTTCCCTATAAGGGCTTGGGTTACGGTAAACTATTACCATTTGGTTGGAAATGGGATCAATCGAATGCCGGATTGTGGCTAGTAAATCTGCATTTTCTGTTTTAATAAGTTTTGTTTGATAACTTAAACATCGGGGGTTAACTACCGTGTCCTGGATATCCTCGGCTAATTACATTAGATAATGGCCACGACCTTAGCGCGGGGTGTAGGCATACACCCGACAGACGCTCAAATGCAACTACCCACAACGTTGGGGATAACTCCTTCGTGAGTTTGTAAGTGGTGTGTAGTTAATCATGTCTCGTTTTTGCACTGGGCCCTGTATGCATGTGAATCTGTTAACAAGGTTGCAACGTCAACTTTCCCAAGTTATAAAAGATTTTGTGCTGATACGCACTTAAAACATATTTTTAAATGTTTTCAAAATGAGTCAATTAGGTGTATTTACCAGCGAAAGCTGACGTGTTTTCAAAAGACTAAGCTTGCAGGTACAATACGAAAATAGACTGGAAGTGCTCGGTAGTGATAAGAGGATCTTGCAAATCCTAGATCTGCCCAAAGTCTGTTTTACATTCTTTCTTTTGGACAATTTATGATCCGCATGTGGATCTTCTATTACGAGCCGTCTGTATATATTATTTTGGTGTTTTGAACATTTGGTTTGTAATAGTAATTTAAATCCAAGACTTCCACTGTGCTGTGTTTAATTGTCTATGATGTTATCAACTTACGTCACGATATTCCCCACCCGGGCCCGCGGTGTTTGGATTTGGCTGTGGAAAGCCAGGGTGTGACAGGTTGGTATCAGAGCCAACGTTTGAGAGAATTAAACACTAGCCTTCTTGTGTTTGATCTCAAACTTACACAAGCACATTCCTTAGACTTCCGAGTCTAGGCTTTGACCTAGGATTACTCATCTCATTATTAAGTTATTAGTATTGTTTTTTATTTGATTTTAATAGGAAAATGCGGCCAAGTGTACTAGGAAGAGGTAAAGGACCAATGAGGGGAGGACCTACAGGACATATTCCTTCACATCCCCATATTCGGGGGATTCATGGCCATTGTCACAACATTCACTTTCTCATACTCAAAACTCTTATCACTCGTACCATTCACATCATTCACACCACTCCCACCTCTCATCATTCTTATCACGATGAGTTTAACCCCAACCAATACTTTAATACACCCCCAGCCGACCAAAACCAATTAGATCAACCAAATCCCATGGACGAGGATTCCGATCTAGAAATGCCGCCATCGGGATCACACACGCATCCCATAGAAATCTCAAGCGATTCGAACTGCCGGATCGCCTTATCAAGGTCCTAATGCATGTGACCAATATTGGAACCAATTTACCTTCGCTAACACTCCTTCCCATCACTCCCAACCACCTCCTGTGCAAGAAGATATCCATATGGAACCGGTGGAACAACCGCAATCGCCACCTGAACCGCCAAGGAGGAAAAGAGGAGCACGTATGTTGGTACGTGCGGGCCAACGGTCGGGATCGCTGCCACCTTTGCCCAAACCTTACCCTACTATTCACGAGGACCCACAAATGGGTGGACCCTCTAATGTGTCACCTGTGGTGGAATCAACACCACCACCAGTGGTTCAACCACCACCATCGGGTTATAACCTTATCCCAACATATCCGGATATGTCTGGATATGATCCTTTTAACCCATCTACACCTGTTGATTACCAAGCATTATCGCATGACCATTACATGCAAGCAGTCATGCATAACACACTTTACCCGTCTCCTTTCCCACCTGTTTATCCACCTACTGGATATCCAAGTTATGGATACCAGTATCTTGTTATGCCACATCCACAACCATAACCACAACCTTCGCCACTTGAGGCCATTAACGAGGCCTTAGAACGAATGAAAGAAATGCAACAATAAGTGGAGGAAACGGAGAAGAAGACAAATAAGTTATTCAAGAAACTCTCCAAATTTGTTAAGGGAAGGAAGGACGAGTGAAGTCTCTTCTTATATATGTTAGTCCCTGCGAGGACATTGTTATTTCTTTAGTCCCTGCGTGGACATTTTTATTTCTTTAGTCCTTGCATGGACAGTTTATTTCATTTGTTTCTAGTATAGTAATTTCTATTGGAATTTAATGAAGTATTTTTGGAATTACATATATATGTATTCATCCTCTTCAAGCGAGCGTCTCGATTTTACTCGAAATTTATGCTCTGCTATATGATTCCAAAACTATCTTAATGGTTTGATTATGCCAAGTGGCACAGACCACACATTGTCCAAGAAATGATAGTTAAGAATAAAAGGTCTTCTATCAGGATAGTTAAGGGAAATTATCCTTCTATCCAGAGGTGGTGGACTAGGTTCAAGCCTCCAAGGTCGTTAAGGTCCAACGTGACCGGGACCATTAATCAACCATTAAGGTACTCTTATGTTAACATTAAGGAATGTTCATACTCCTGGTAGTGTGACTTGAGGAACCACACTAGCCGTCTAGATAAAAGGACTACATCCTAAGACCTATTATATAGCCTTGTGATCAATGTGATCCCGGCTAAAGTCATCAATGTGATGACAATTGACAGGCCAACGTGCCATAGGCTAAAGTTCCACAGGCCAACGTGCCGTTTGATGTCCATTGAGGACAGGCCAACGTGCCGTATGATGTCCATTGAGGACAGGCCAACATGCCATAAATTACATCTGTTAGTGATGTAGGCCAACGTGCCATAAATTACATCTGTTAGTGATGTAGGCCAACGTGCCATAGATTACATATGTTAGTGATGTAGGCCAACGTTCCATAATTTACATTTGTTGGTGATGTAGGCCAACGTGCCGTATGATGTCCATTGGGGATAGGCCAATGTGCCATGAATTACATCTTTTAGGGATGTAGGCCAACGTGCCATATGTTATGTCCAAAGTGATAGGCCAACGTGCCATATTATTATGTCCATTAGTGACAAGCCTATGAGCTGTATATAATTGTCTAAATGACAATGACATTCGTGATGTTACGATCCAATGTATAATAAATATGGACTACGTCCAGATTGTAATTTGCCTTTGATGGTCCTATTAAGACCTAGGCCAAATATAGATATGTTAAGCCTAAGACTTGTGATTTATTCACACTAACTTAAATAGGCAATGGATTGTTATATCCAATGTTTAAGGCCAATATGGTTGTTATACCATGGCAAGCCTAAGAGTTGTGATGTTATTCACACTAGCTTAAATAGGCGATGGATTGTTATATCCAATATTTAAGCCAATATGGCTGTTATACCATGGATAAGAGAAATTTTATGGAAAGGCCATGGAAAAGGCCATAGAAAAACTTAGGGAGTCGAGTGCTACTCGCTCCAGACCATTATCAATCCCACCATCTTCAGCTCGTAAGGAGAGCTCAGTTCACTCTTCAAATGCGAAGAATGAACCAAAGAAAATAGAATTTGCTGATGGGTCTCGTTCTTCTAAAGACGGATGTACCTATAAATATTTCGTTTCCTGTAAACCCCGAGATTTTAATGGGGAAAAAGGAGCAGAAGAAGCCTTGAAATGGCTTGATGAGATGGAAACAATTGTGGATATCAGCGATTGTGCTGATAAGGATGTGGTCAAGTATGTATCACAGTCCTTCAAGGGCGATGCCCTGATTTGGTGGAAGGCCATGATCCAATCTACAGGTAAAGTACACCTGTATAACTTAGGATGGCCTAAGTTCGTTGATTTAGGCAAAGAGACTTACTGCCCACCTCATGCGGTGGAGAAATTAGAGACAGACTTTCTAACTCTTTCAATGAAGAACCTAGATTGTCGGAAGTATGTTTCTAACTTCAATTCCCTGTCTAGGTTAGTTTCATATTTAATTAACCCTGAAACCAAACGCATTGTGCATTTTATAAATGGGTTAGCGCCTGAGATAAAAGGCATGGTAAAGGCTACTCGGCCTAGTACCTATAGATCTGTTGTTGACATATCTCTCTCCCTCACCTTAGATTTGGTGAGACAAAAGTCGGTTAAAGCTGAAACTGATGGGAAAAGGAAGAGAGAGGATGATAACTCCCAAAGATTTAATAAGAAAGTTAAAGGGAAATTTGGGTTCAGAGGAACCAAGATAAGTCGGGTGTAACCCGACATGTAAAAATTACAGCCGTAAGCATTGGGGACAGTGTAGTATTGGTCCACAAACTAGACCCTTTGGTATCTGTAAGAAAAGGGGGCATAAAACCTTAGAGTGCAAGGATCTTAAGAATACCGTCTGCTACAACTGTAATGAAAAGGGGCATATTAAATTCAACTGGCCCAAGAACCCCCAAAGGTAATGATGCACAGCCTAGAGAGGCTAAGAAAGGGAATGCTTGTGCCTTCCAGATGAATGCCATGGAGGCCGTTAGTAACAATAACGTCATAACAGGTACATTCCTCATAAGTGATGTATATGCTAGTTCTTTTCGATTCGAGTGCAGATAAATATTTTGTTGATCATAAGTTTAGTAAACTATTAAACTTGCCTATAAGAACTCTAGATATAACTTATGAGGTAGAACTCGCTGATGGAACATCAGAGACAATATCTTCCATTCTTGATGGATGTTCTAAATCCATTAACAATCATTCTATCCTCATTTATCTTTTACCAATGAAATTGGCAGGGTTCGATGTAGTCTTAGGCATGGATTGGTTATCTCATAACCAAGCCCGTATTGTCTGCAATAAGAAACTCATCAAAATTAAAACCCATCCAGTGAAACGATTACCATCCCTGGAGATTCACACTACGGATTGCCAGACAAGGTGTCGTTATTTAAGGCATCCAAGTGTTTAGGGAGAGGTTGTGTTATTTATATGGAACAAGTAACTATCAATGAGCCTAAACCAAATATAGAAGACCTTCCAGTTATCTCGGAGTATTCCGATGTTTTCCCCGAAGAATTACTAGGATTGCCTCCAGATAGGCAAGTAGAGTTTAGAATTGATATCATGCCAGGATCAGCACCTGTTGCCAGAGCTCCATATCGGTTAGCACCGACGGAAATGAAGGAGTTAAGAGTTCAATTAGATGAACTTTTAGAGAAAGGCTTTATCCAGCCTAGTTCATCACCTTGGGGAGCTCCAATTCTTTTTGTTAAAAAGATAGACGGTTCAATGCGGATGTGCATTGATTACCGAGAATTGAACAAAATAATGATTAATAACCGGTACCCTCTGCCCAGGATCGATGATTTATTCGACCAACTTCAAGGGGCTAGTTATTTTTCTAAGATTGATTTGAGATCAGGATATCATCAGCTGAAGGTTAGGAACGAGGATGTTCCTAAGACTGCCTTCAGGACCCGATATGGTCATTTTGAATTTCTAGTAATGCCTTTTGGGCTCACAAATACACCTGCAGCATTCATGGATCTCATGAATAGAGTCTACAAACCGTATTTGAATAAGTTTCTCATTGTCTTCATAGACAACATACTTATCTATTCCCGTAATCAAGCTGATCACGAGAAACACCTTTTGTGCATCCTAGAACTACTAAGGTAGGAAAAGCTTTATGCTAAATTTTTTAAGTGTGAATTTTGGCTTAGAGAAGTCCAATTTCTTGGACATGTTGTAAGTGAGCGTGGTATCCAAGTAGATTCCGCCAAAATAGAAGCCATAATGAATTGGGAAGTACCCAAAACCCCATCGGAGATTTGTAGTTTCCTAGGATTGGCTGGTTATTATAGGAGGTTCATTGACTTTTCAAGGATAGCCACTCCTTTAACTACCTTGACCCGTAAGAATGTTAAGTTTGTTTGGGGTCCAAAACAACAAGAATCCTTTGAGATTCTAAAACACAAGTTGAGCAATGCTCTTGTGTTATCTCTACCTGAGGGTATTGAGGATTTTGAAGTTTATTGTGATGCTTCACACACTGGCATGGGCTGTGTGCTAATGGAAAAAGGCAAGGTGATTGCTTATGCATCACGACAATTAAAGGTGCACGAAAGAAATTACACCACCCATGATTTGCAATTGGGTGCCGTTGTATTTGCATTAAAGCTGTGGGGACATTACTTATATGGCACAAAGTGTATTATATACACTAACCATAAAAGTCTCCAGCATCTGTTCAATCAGAAGGAATTGAACATGCGACAACGCCGTTGGATGGAAACACTTAATGATTATGATTGCGAAATTCACTATCATCCCGGCAAGGCAAATGTCGTTGCTGACGCCTTGAGTCGCAAGGAAAAGGTTAAACCCGTTAGGATTAACGCCAAGAGCATGAGCTCAAAAATAGCTTGAATGAGAAACTATTAGATGCGCAGAAGCAAGCCTTATTAGAGGCTAATATTCCTAATGAGGGATTAGGCGGAAATGTTGATCAGTTAGCGCCTGGAAACGATGAAATCCTTAGATTTAATGGAAGAATCTGGGTTCCAATCTTAGGAGGACTTAGAGATTTAATCCTCCAAGAAGCGCACAATACGAGATACTCAGTTCACCCAGGAGGTGACAAGATGTATCAAGACTTGAAAAGGAATTGTTGGTGGATGGGTTTGAAGAAATCCATAGCCACTTATGTAGCTAAGTGTCTGGCGTATTCGCAAGTTAAGGCCGAACATTAGAAGCCGTCAGGACTTCTACAACAACTAGAAATTCCCCCTTGGAAATGGGAAATGGTGACAATGGACTTAATCACCAAGTTACCAAAGACCAAACGTGGTAATGACACGATTTGGGTCATTGTAGATAGGCTGACTAAATCAACACATTTCTTGCTAATTAATGAAACGTATAACTCTTACAAATTGGCTAAGTTGTATGTGAACAAGATTGTGTCCCTACATGGTGTGCCGGTATCTATTGTATCTGATAGAGATACTAGATATACCTCTCATTTTTGGAAAATTTTTCAACAATCTTTAGGCACAAGATTAAGCTTTAGTACGGCTTACCACCCGCAGACAGATGGACAAAGTGAGCGTACTATTCAAACATTGGAAGACATGCTTAGAGCATGTGTGATTGATTTAGGTGGAAGTTGGGATGACCACTTACCCCTAATAGAATTATCCTGCAATAATAGTTAATACGAGCATCAAGGCTGCTCCTTATGAGGCCTTGTATGGGAGAAAATGTCGAACACCCATGTGTTGGGCGGAAGTTGGGGAAGCCCAACTATCAGGACCTGAGATTGTCCTGGAAACCGCAAATAAGATTGTGCAAATCCGTGATCGACTCAAAGCTGCCCGTGGTAGGCAGAAAAGCTATGCTGGCAAGAGGCGTAAACCCCTCAAGTTCCAAGTAGAGGACAAAGTCATGCTAAAAGTATCACCTTGGAAAGGTGTAATGAGGTTTGGAAAGAAGGGCAAGTTAAGCCCAAGATATATAGGACCATTCGAGATCGTCGAATGTGCCATATAAAATCGTGTCCAATAGTATAGTGACATGTGTTGTATTTTTATTTTAGTCTATTAAAGACTAATAGGGACTAAAGGTGTCAACATGCTCAAACTAAGCCTCTGAGTGACTCTCTGATGTTAACATGCATAAATGCAAGCCTCTGAGTGACTGATATATCAACATGCTTAAACAATAGCCTCTGAGTGACTGATATGTCAACATGCTTAATCATTAGCCTCTGAGTGACTGATATGTCAACATGCTTAAACTTGGCCTCTGAGTGACTGATATGTCAACATGCCCAGCCTCTGAGTGACATCAGAGTCAACATACTTATAATGGGCCTCTGAGTGATCCTTTACAAAGTCCTAACTCTCATATGTCCCATTTGTTGGACAAGTAGGATTAAACCCGGAAATATGTGAAAGTTGGATAATGGAGGGGTTAAAAGTGTCAACATGTTAATTTATACCTTTGAGTGACCTTTTAACGAACCGAGAGCTCGAAAATGTCCGGGCATATTCCCGGGTATGCCAAATATTGGTTACGGATGGCTAAATATGCTATAAAGGTGTTTTAGGAGGTTTAATAAGTTAAGGGGCTAAAAATGACAAACTTTGAAACTGACCATGGGGCGCTCGCGAGGCGCGAGAGGCAAGGGCCTGGCCTCTCGCGATGCGTGAGAGGCCTGTGTCTGCAGAAAATTTGTTTGGCTTCCACACAAATTGCCAAAAACCATCTGATTCGAAACCATGGCTTTCCAAAATGCTATGCCACGTTTTAGGACACTTGTAAGCTCTCTCTAACACCCCTTAACACCTGGCATCACCTCCTTCAAGCTCTCCGACTATAAATAGGTGCAAAGGTTCACCCTTTGAACTTGCACCTTTCTCATTCATAAATCTATCTCCCTCCTCTGGAAGTTCCTAACTGAAAGGAGCATCCAACTAAGTTCTATCGCATCCTAGATACCACTTGTAAGTGTTCCCTGCTCTTGCATTTTCGTTTATAGGCTTTTATAGTCAAAAGTCAAGCGTTTTACGGAAAACGCCTTGACTTTCGGTTAAGACCATTATGGTCCAGCCATTGTTCTTAACGAACATGGATAAGTGATCGTAATAAGGTAGGTGTTAGTCCCTATAAAGGGCACCTCCTGAAGATCACGTTTGCTAGACTAATTGACGGGTCAAAGTTATTGTATTAAAAAGTCAAACATGCCATTTTCGGAAATGTTATAATTTGAGTTTATATACGTATGAAACATGTTTTGACACTTAAACAAGTTGGTAATAATTATTAGAACATGTAAGAACATGTTCGGCTCGTCAATTTTAGTTCTAGGGTCGGTTCGCAATCGAAAGTCGCGAAGTTTGACTTCTGCTTTGACTTTCGATTCTAACCTGATTTAGATTAGTTAGCTACTGATCTAAAGTTGCGTGATGATCGTAATATAATGTAGCATAACCCTCTGAGGTTATATAACATGATCATAATCAGAATCGGAGTTTATGCACAAGTTCCGTAATTATGCATTTTGACTAAAATGTCCTTTTTGCATAAAAAGAGGTTTAAATGATAATGAACTTGAAAATGAGTTTCCTACTGATGTAATATTATAAGTAGGATTATTCCCGATGTCAAACCAGATTATAAACTGAGTTTATGAACAAGTCCTTGTATTATGTCGATAAATAACGATAAGGTCCTTTGTGACTTATAAAATGGTTTTAATCACATATTTTCAATGTAAATATTTTACCTACTGATATGCTATATTAAATAACATATCTAAGACTTGATAACCTGACATTAACATCAATTTTCATTAAACATCACACAAATCGTCATTTTACGACATAAGCGTCGTTTTGGCACATATTATGGTTTTAAACGATATTTACCAACCAAGACTTGTTACCTACTGATTTTAAAACTTATTTAAATTTTT
Organism: Scalesia atractyloides; assembly: GCA_947069175.1. Lineage (NCBI taxonomy): Eukaryota > Viridiplantae > Streptophyta > Magnoliopsida > Asterales > Asteraceae > Scalesia > Scalesia atractyloides. The sequence goes on along the minus strand of CAMTDV010000012.1, from coordinate 22,371,203 downwards.
TATAGTAGATACAAGATATAAACTCAGAATCCCAAATAATTTATAAACTATGTGTAAAATGACCAAAATACCCCTTCGGTTCATAATTTGGTCATAAAAGATAAATTACACAAATCGTCAATATCCTACTGATATTATATCGTAAATAAGTTATTTTTCCAGAAAAATTATGGTTATAACATTAAATTATATTCAAGTTCCTTTTATAAGGTATGAAATTACCAAAATGCCCATAGAGGCATAGATCTGCCGAAAGTATGTTTTACATTCTTTCTTTTGGACAATTTATGATCCGTCTGTGGATCTTCTATTATGAGTCATCTATATATTGTTTTGGTATTTCGAACATTTGGTTTGTAATAGTAATTTATATCCAAGACTTCCGATGTGCCGTGTTTAATTGTCTATGATGTTATCAACTTACGTCACGATATTCCCCACCCGGGCCACCGGTGTTTGGATTTGGCTGTGGAAAGCCGGGGTGTGACATAATACAAAACTTTGTTTTAGAAAGAAAAGTTAAAACACAACACACACTAAGTTTGTGTGTGTGTGTGTGTGTTCGATCATTAACCAGAGCAGAAGGGAAAAACCCCATCTTTAACCTAATCAGTAAAAATCTCCAAATTGAAAGGTTCAAAGTGTGAAAATTGTATGCATGAACTGAAATCTGTGATCATCCAAGCTAGGAGATCATAAGATATGTTGAATTTTGATGATTAGTGTTGTTATACAATTTGATGAACATCACAAGTTGTGATTCAAATATAAATTGTAGATGTTTTATAGTTAAATTGGAGATGTATGCAAGTCTAGGAACAAAACCCTTGATGAAAATTTGAAATCAAATGCTAAAATATAAGTATTTGAACGATAAGCAATGCTTATGTTAAGTGGGTTATATGAAAATTGGAATGCATGAGTTATAGTGATTAAATTATGCTTATGAAATATAATAAACAAGAATTTAGATGTTAATTAGGTCAAATTGGACATAATAACTTGATTGAATGAATTTAGGGATAAATGATGTTTATTTGCGATAATTAGAAGTAGCAAAAAATCCATGCTTACAAAGTGTTCGATAAATTGCCTAAGTGAAAGTGTCATACTATGGTTGCGCAATTAAACTTGAAATGGATCATATAAAATGATTCTTGATAGTATTGGTGAAAGTGATTTTTATAAATGGTAATTTAACAATTATCCGGGTGTTCATTATAGGCGACTCGAGTGACAAAGCTAGTGATAGAGTCGGGAGCGACACGCGACTCAAAGGGAAACTCTAAGGTACGTGGCTTTATGCTTCGTAGGTTTTCATTTTGAATTGTAATTGATATATGTTAATTTATGTGGTAATATTCATGAAATTCGGTTCATTTATAAGTGATGGAATTCGCAAGAGTTAACCGAATGGACAAACAGTGAAGAATGATGTGTTTGCTAGTCCATAAGTGATGGAACACACATTGGCAACTAAACGGATCAAAATAAGCTTCTCGTTTGGTTAGAATAATCAAACGGGTCAAATAAAGTGGAAACACAAGTTTAGTATACTCAGTGGAGGATTAAGATATGTAAGGAATTGATCCTTACCATAAAATATGGACGATATAGCTATATATGATAACGGGTCAAAATGATTGCATATATAAATCTTACACCGATAGTATAAAGTGTAAGAATTCACTATTTCTAATGACGGATTTGAAACTAAAATGTGGGGAATCGATTTACGATCACGTAGAAACACACGTGAGGTTAAACGGACTAATATTGAAAAAGATATTGAAGTTTTCGTGCCAAGGGGCAAAACATGAAAGGATCTGCAGCAAAGGCTTACCGTAACTTACAGTGGCCAGCCGTAAGTTACAGCTGGGCCTCGCTGCCAAAATTTTATTTTGTCCACCGTAAGCTACGGTGGCCAACCATAGCTTATGGCGGGGGCTTGAAACAACTTTGTTGTTTGATAGTTGGACCATGTTGGACGGTTGTTATGCTTAAATATGTTATATATATATATATATATATAAACCTATGTTTATAACAAGTTTTGTTCTATAGGTCATTGATATGAAGTACGGATGAAAATCAATCGCGTTGAAGAACCGAACATGATTAATAATTAAGCTTTCGCGTTTTCTTAAATCGTTTTTGTATATCCAAACATCGTTAACCAGTATGAATGTTTGTTTGAATACATATGAAGTTTTATATAACTTCAATTTTGTGTAATGTTTTTTTTGTATTAGCATTACATAACTACATATGTATCCAAATATTTAAAAACCACCTCCCATCACCAAAAAATATTCAATGAATTCTTCAAGTTCAAGCGATTCATCTGATAGTTATGATTCATCATCCTTAGCAAACGATGGGGCTGAAATATTATTATCAACAGTGGCAACGGTCCTGAAAGCAATCGTTGAAGATTTAGAAGAAAAGACTTGCCAACCCAACCCAAACATAGGAAGTATATCGTTCGTGAATGCGCAACCGCTAACGATTTGCTAGTAAGCGATTATTTGTCACCCGAACCAACGTATGATGAAAGAATGTTTAGGCGCTGTTTTCATATGAGTAAAAATTTATTTTTAAGAATATCAAAGGATTTAGAGGATAATTGCGATTTTTTCCGACAAAGACCCGATGCACGTGGTAATTTAGGATTTACCACGTGCAAAAGATTACGGCCGCCCTAAGACAATTGGCTTACGGGAATAGTTTCGACATAATACATGACTATTTAAAAATGTCGGCACGATTGGCTGGGGCAAGTCTTCACAATTTTTGTGCGTATTTCATTGAACTATATATGAAAAAATACTTGAGAAAAACCAACGTTTAGTAATATGCTATGGAACATCATGCTGAATATCATTGTCACCCCGGGATGATAGGTAGTCTAGATTGTATGAAATGGGAGTGGGAACTTTGTCCAACTGCATGGCAAGGCTCTCACACAAGCAGATCTCATGCAATTTCGGCTATGATGCTTGAAGCTGTTGCATCACAAGAACTTTGGATATGGCATGCATTCTTTGGTATGCCAAGTTCACATAACGATATAAACATTATTCATCACTCACCCCTTTTCAACGATCTAATAAATGGTGTTGGACCTATAGGAACCTTTTTTTTGTAAATGATGTTGAATACCAGTAAGGGTACTATCTTGTTGATAGAATTTACCCTGATTGGGCTGTTTTTGTAAAATCATTTTCAAGAGATGAACCCTAGATCCTAAAAGAGTAAAGTTTAACAAAAAAAAGTGGCACATTTTAAGCATGCCTTGTTGATTGAATGAAAAAGATCAAATAAGAGTTATACGCATGCATCATTCTACACAACATGATTTTAGAGGATGAAGGTCGGGCAATAGTTGAATATTATCCCGAGGAGACCGAATCAAATAATGAAAACATTATTGACGAACAGAGAACTCAAAACCAAAATCTAATCGAGTTAAGATAAATAAATTCAAATCTTCGAGCTGATTTGGAAAACATGTTTCAACACTTTCTAGATTTGACTACACTGAAGACAAAGATGAAGATGATTGATTTTTTGTGATATAATGTATTTTTGTTGTAGTTATTTAATATTAATTAAATAGGTGTTCTTAAAACTAATTTAGTAAATTTTATAATTAAATATAAAAAAAGAAAATTAGGTGGCAAATGGCACCCATGCCGCCTAGCCACGCCCTCTCCACACTCCATTATTTTGGGTGTAGACTGGTGGAGCCCACATGTGTCACATGTCAAGCAATGCCCCTCAAACCTCCCATACCCCACATGTTCATTTAAGAAGAAATTTTATGTGAGAAGAAAAAGAAGAAAGAACATAATGGTAAAACATTAAATTGTTAATAACTCCTCTCTTTAATTATGTTATCTCTCATTAATAAAAGAGAAACCATTATATCCTACACATTTTAAAATTTATCCTACATATATCTTATATTTATCGGAATTTACCCTATACACATATTACCCTACACATTTCAAAATTTATCCTACACATACTAAAATTTATCCTACACGTGTCGAAAATTGTTTTTCACCATAAATTATTTTATCTTGAAAAAGTATATTAAAAGAATGAGTTACAAGTTTAATTAATTAGCTAATTAATAACAATTATACATTTACCTATATGACCTTTTTCAGAATATTAAATACACACATTAAATGAAGTAAATGAAGAATTTCTATTGGTTTAAAAGTTATTCTTTTTATTCTTATAAAATTTTTCTTCTCATTTGAACTCTCTACTACTCTAATTAATATGTCAAAGATAAATAATAAACAAGATAAAAAAGTTTATTGTTTTACAATTATCCTTTGTATTTTTCTTCTAAATTTTAATTTCTTTTTTTTTCTCAGACAACGCTCCCATATTAAATAAAACCAGTGTTATTCAGTTATTAAATTTTACGAAGTTAATAACTCATGTATTACCTCTTAATATACCCAATAGTAAATACAATAAATGCAAAATCTCAATTTTGTTTTCTATCATAACCTTTACATTTGCATACTATATATATAAAAAATAAATTGCATAATTGTGATTTAATAAACTTCCTGAATTGTACAACGCATGTATTAATTCATAATATACCTACTAGTAAATATAACATATATACGTCACGGTGATGGTTTATTGAAAAAGACAAAACCTTTAAAACACGTTGGGTTTGGGGGGAGATGTATTGAGTTCAAGTCCCACAAACGACAGTAATTAAAAAAAATTTGTCATTAAAAAACATATGTACTTAAAAATTTTAAGTTACTTTATTATTTTAACATTTACTTACACACAGATAATGAACCGCGTTAATTTGATTTAATAAACTTTTTGCATCGAATAACTAACGTATTAGTTCTTAATATAATGTTTTTAATTTGTCATAACTTTCTACATTGAACAACTCATGTATTAATTCTTAACATAAAGTTTTAAACTTCTCCTATATAAGAAATCTTTGATTACACTTTAATGTGAAATCAATCGTATTCTATGAACCTAGAAGTTAATTAGTTTCGACATTCTTCTATATAAAGAGCAACATAACAAAGTGAACTCATAACATACTTCACGTATAATGAGTTTCACAAGTAGACTTCTATGTGTTATCGTCGTATTCAACGTGTTGGTCTTAACGACAGCGGTAAATTTTTACACATTATGGATCCATTCGTAGTACACATCACGAATGCAGAAATCGATAACTTGATGGTTCATTGCAAGTCTAATGACGATGATCTAGGAGACAAGAACTTGATTCTCGATGAATCTTTTGAATGGAATTTTCGCCAAAATTTCTTGTTCACCACCGAATTCTTTTGTACTTTTCGATCCATGACACCCTATGGTGATCGAGTGATAAAAAGTGCCATTGTAACCGTGTTTGATACATATATAGCAGCAATCCTATGTGGCCAAGGACACCCCCGTAATTGCTATTGGTCAGTAAGGGATGATGGTTTTTATGTTTCTGAGGACAATAAACCATTTCCAAATGGTTGGATACGAAGAGGGAAGTGGTGAGATATAATATGTATGTTTGTTATTTGTTTGATGAGTTGTTCTTGATTAATAAAACATTTACTTTTTGATCTTATATGGGATAGTTTTTATCTGTTTTTAAATATGAAATTAGTATTTGGTCGTACATGCACCAACACGTAGCATTAATATATTTATTAATTATTTAATGATTTATAAAACAAAAGACAATAATAATTAATGTTAAATCATAAATTGTGTTGGATCTGAGATTATCTGTATTGTGTGTTTATATAACGCTGTTGAACAAATTTAGAAATTCAATTAAACATTAATAAACACATAAATCTAACACATCTGAATTTGGGAAGGATTGTCAACATGATTTCATATAACTAGAATGATTATATTGCATACAAATAATACAGATGACTCCACCTCATCAAGTGCATTCTCTCGTTAAGTTCTACTGCCTTTTCAGCTCTTAATGTTACATATTACATTCTGTGCAAAACTATATATAGACGAGAGAATTGTTGGTGACGTCACCTTGAAAGTGGCCCTAGTCATCCTATTAGATGATGCTAGGAAATCAAGAAAAGAGAAAACTTTTACATTGAACTATTGTATTATAAAGGGATAACAGCTGGATTCCAGCACTTTTGAAATCCAATATTGCTGGTCTTGTGTTGACTTGGTCTTTAGCTTTGATTTGTTGACTAGTTGACCAATACTTTATCATTTCAGCACTTTGTATTTTGTTTTCCAGCACTTTGGTGCATCGGTACTTGTATTAGCAGTGTCACACCCCGACCCGCAGCGGAGTAAAAGTCGGGGCATGATTGAGTTATCACCAAAGCTCATGATATGTATTAATAAGTTTCATATTTATTAACTTGAAAATTAAACTTCAAATATTCCACATAAAATTCATGCAAACACAAACATATAAACCAAAAGATTGTTTCAAACGAAATGACTTGTTCATTCTTCTAAGGCCATCTTATGTGTTTCTTTCCTCAGCTTGTTCACCTGTATCATGCGTAAAACAGAAAGTTTGGGTCAACAAAAGTTGACGAGTGAACCTTGATAAAACATTTAAATAATTGAGTGTTATTGTTGTTTAAATAAAATTGTGCATGAATCATGTGTGAACAAATGTATATAAATAACCAACCATAAACCACATTGTATGAACATATGACGTGATGAATAATGTATTTGAGATCAAGGCTCAATCAAACGGAGCCGATCTAATGAGGCACCTGATGCTCAACCCGTATCCCATGAGAAACTGATGGGCCTAATGAAATGATTGCACTGAAAATGATAAAATGTATCCTCATCTAAACCACATAACAACTAAACACATTTGATCACAAATGATATTAGCGCAAGTGTTGAATAAATAAAAGAAATGGTACGACACATGATACACCCCAAAACATGATTAAAACAGGGAATTTATAGAGATTCATTCACATTGGGTGATTCTTGATTGAAGATGAGAGCGCACGAGTTGGGAGGTTAACCGATGAGGGAGTACTAACCTAAAATAATAATGCGGTAACTCGATAAATAAATAAACTAATATTTTTGGTTAAAAACCTTTGTTTAGATTTTGAGTTAATTTTATGATTTGTTTTGATATAATTAAGCCCTTAACAATTTGTGTTTTTAATTGTTTAGAGTATATTTTCTTTTGAATAAAAACATGGAAGGAAATAATGAAAATAAAATCAATTAAATAATAAAGAAAAGAAGAAAAAAAAACGACAAAAAAAATGTCAGTCTGACACGTGTCAGACCGATTTTTATTCGGAAATTTAAGCATGTGTGTGAGACTCGAACCCGTGACCTCTCGGTTGTGTGCACGCAGTTCTTCCAACTGAGCAACGTGTCTAACCCGAAAGAATCTGAATTTTAATTCTACACAAGTTAGGTTTATTAAATTTTAATTAAATTTAAAAAGAGAATAACGATTCAAACCGGATGCGCACCAAGGGTTTCGAACCCGGGACCTCCTCTGTAACTTGCACCCAGCCCAACCAACTGGGCTGGGTGTCTAACCCGTTAATACTTGAAATTTAAATATATTTATATACTGATTAAAACATTTCTGATTTAAGTATTTAAAAAGGTTTTGAAATCAACTAAATCGCACAACAGAAGGTCTCGAACCTGCGTCCCGAAGTGGGGTTGCACCCGGCCCGACCAACTGGGTTGGGTGCTTAACCCGATTACAACTGATTTAAATTATATAAATATACAAGCTGCTGCTTCATCTTCTTCGCTTAGAACTGAACCAGAACACCCCTTTTTTTACTTTCAAATTAAAAATTAATTTGATTGTTATTACTAATATGATACAAGAACATTATACAAAAGGAAAAACAAAAAGAATAGAACGAACAAAAAGTTACCGATTGGCATTTTCCGGCGAAAGAAAGTAAATTCCAGTGACAGAGATGATGACGAACAGAAGTTAGAGAGGATTCGAGGTGTTTTAAGCGAGTTTAGTCGTGTACTGAGGTGCGGTATTTATAGGCGAACTTAGGAGAGGATTTCGTTTTCGGTTTTTGGAAACGATTAAGGTGATTGGCAATTGCCAGAAGGATAATAGCCGGATTGATTCCGGTTTGCCAAAAATAGCTCGGCGCCAGTTGTCAGAGATTCAAACAAAGAAAGGAAAGGCGCGTGATTTTTCTGGTATAGTTGCAGGCTTTACATTAAACTGAAAATAAGGGGATTATGATTCGGATGGCACAAGTGGTGTGTGCAGCGTAGTGGTGTTGGCGGTGTGTGTTAACCGGGGGAACCCAGGTTCGATTCCCGGTTCACCCATTTATTTTTATAAACCGTTTTCCTTTTTAAATTATTACAAGTATTTACTAATTAGATGATTTATTTATTTAATGGATTATATTATATTATTTATTAAACTTTATTCATAAATTTATCTTTAACCATAAAATTATATATTTAATATTTTAAACAATAATTAGATAACTAAACGACGTAAACAATTATACTTGATTGATAAAAATGAGGTGGGTTTTCGAAACCCGATTTACACGGATGTTACAGTATCCCCTACTTTTAGGAATTTCATCCGAAATTTAAGTATTGGTTGCAACTAGAAAGAGATGCTGGTATTTCTCGCGCATTGAGTCTTCACGTTCCCAAGTAAACTCGGGCCCTCGTTTTGATTCCCAACGCACCCTAACGATTGGAATATGACTTCGCCTTAAACGCTACTCACCGAAATCCATGATTTCCACTGGTCTTTTAACAAAGTGCATTGACTCATCAATTTGAATGTCTTCTAGAAGGATATGAAAATTTTCGTCAGCGAAACACTTTTTCAAGTTTGATACGTGGAACATGGGATGTATTCTGTTTAGTTCTTCTGGTAGGTCAAGCTTGTATGCTACAGGACCTACTCTTTCGAGTATCTTGAAAGGTCCTACCTAGCGTGGTGCTAGCTTGCCCTTTTGGCCAAAACGAACCACTCCCTTCCACGGTATACTTTCAGAAGTACTTGATCACCAACACCAAACTCCAAGGGCTTTCGTCGTTTGTCAGCATAACTCTTTTGACGACTTTGAGCCGCTAGAAGATTGTTTCGAATTTGAAGGATTTTGTCGGTTGTTTCTTGAATCAATTCAGGTCCGGTGATTTGCGCTTCACCAATTTCGTGCCAACATACTGGAGATCGGCATTTACGACCATATAAAGCTTCGAAAGAAGCCATGCCGATACTTGAATGATAGCTATTGTTGCACGAAAACTCGACTAACGGTAGATGAGTGTCCCAATTCCCTTTGAAGTCTATGACACATGCTCGAAGCATGTCTTCGAGGGTTTGGATGGTGCGCTCAGATTGACCATCAGTTTGAGGGTGAAAGGCGGTGCTGAGGTCTAAACGTGTACCCAAAGCGGTTTGTACGGCTCGCCATGTTCGTGAAGTGAAACGACCATCACGGTCTGAAATGATGCTTAACGGTACACCATAACGACTTACGATCTCGTTGATGTAGATACGAGCTAACTTCTCGTTCTTGAAGTCCTCGCGAATTGGAATTAAGTGAGCTGATTTTGTAAGACGATCAATGATTACCCATATGGTGTCATACCCACTGGAGGTGCGAGGTAACCCGGTAATGAAGTCCATGGTTATGTTTTCCCACTTCCATACAGGTATTTCGGGTTGGACTAGAAGTCCTGAAGGTCTTTGATGTTCAGCTTTCACTTTGGAACATGTAAGGCACTTGGAAACAAAAACAACGATATCCTTCTTCATGCCAGGCCACCAGTAGGTGTATCGTAAGTCTTGGTACATCTTATCGGCTCCTGGATGTACAGAGTGTCGTGTTTTGTGTGCCTCATTCATGAGGAAATCATGAAGGTGGTCGCGATCGGGAATCCAAATACGGTTTAAATAGTACAGAATACTATCGGATTTGGTTTCGATTTTGAGTTCAGCTCCACACGACAGCTCATCGCGTACATCATTTCCGTTACGGAGATATGTTGAGCTGCCCGTATTCGATCTTTGATGTCGGTTACAATTTGCGAACATAGAAGATGAATAGAGTTTGCATAACCCTTTCGACTGAGTGCATCAGCCACCACGTTTGCCTTGTCAGGATGATATCGAATCTCACAGTCGTAATCATTGAGAAGTTCGACCCATCTTCGTTGCCTCATGTTCAACTCTTTTTGATTGAGATATGTTGGAGACTCTTGTGGTCAGTGTATATTTCACACTTGGTACCATAGAGATAATGTCTCCATATCTTTAGAGCGAACACGACCGCTCCAAGTTCCAGGTCGTGGGTGGTGTAATTCTTCTCATGTACTTTGAGTTGCCTAGAGGCATAGGCTATCACCTTTCATCTTTGCATCAGTACACAGCCTAAACCTTGTCCTGACGCGTCGCAATAAACCATAAAGTCTTCGCAACCCTCAGGGAGTGTAAGGATAGGTGCGTCACAAAGCTTTTGTTTCAAAGTTTGAAAGGCCTCCTCTTGCTTGGGTCCCCAAATGAAGGGTTTACCCTTGTGAGTCAAGGCCGTGAGTGGAATGGCGATACGAGAGAAATTGGCAATGAAGCATCGATAATAACCAGCCAAGCCAAGAAATGACCTAACTTCATTAGGGGTACGTGGCGCTTGCCATTCTTGTATTGCCTTGATTTTCGAAGGGTCGACATGAATCCCTTTGTCATTAACTACATGGCCAAGAAATTGTACTTCTTTCAACCAGAATTCACACTTTGAGAACTTAGCGTAGAGCTTTTCATTCCTCAAGAGTGTAAGAATAAGTCGAAGATGTCGCTCATGATCGGATCTTGACTTGGAGTAGATGAGAATGTCATCGATGAATACTATGACGAAACGATCGAGATAGGGTTTGCATACCCTATTCATCAAATCCATGAAGACAGTGGGGGTGTTGGTTAATCCGAAGGGCATAGCCATGAACTCGTAATGACCATAACGAGTTCGAAAGGCAGTTTTTGGAATATCTTCTTCGCGCACCCTAAGCTGATGATAACCAGAACAAAGGTCGACTTTGGAAAAACAGGTGGCACCTTGAAGTTGATCTAGAAGGTCATAAATACGAGGCAATGGGTAGCGATTCTTAACAGTCCACTTGTTGAGTTCTCTATAGTCAATGCACATGCGAAACGTTCCATCCTTCTTCTTCACAAAAAGAACAGCTGCACCCCAAGGCGACGAGCTAGGACGCATGAATCCTTTGTCAGTAAGCTCTTGCAGCTGACTGGCCAACTCTTGCATTTCAGATGGGGCTAACCTATAAGGAGATTTTGCGACTGGTTTAGCGCCAGGCACAAGATCGATTCGAAATTCGACTTCTCGCACGGGAGGAAGTCCTGAAACGTCGTCAGGAAATACTTGAGAAAATTCTTTCACGATCGGAATATCATCGAGCTTCCTTTCTTTGCCTTCCTTCTTGACGATGTGAGCAAGAAACGCGATGTAATCCTTGCGAAGATACCTTCGAGCTTGAAGGTAGGACATCAATTTGAGCCCTTTCGAAGGAGTTTCTCCAAAGATACACAGGATCTGACCATTGACGAGAGGAATGCGGATGAACTTTTCATGGCACACTACTTCAGCGTGTTGCTGGCTGAGCCAGTCGAGTCCAACGATAACATCGAAACTTCCCAATTTCATAGGAATGAGATCAATCGAGAAATCATGATCATTTAGAGTAAGAGTACAATCACGTATAACAGAATTTAACAAAATGAGCTCTCTGTCAGCAACTTCCACCGTAAAAGATTCAACGAGACTATCACGAGGTAGGTTGAGAATAGATTCGAATTCTAAAGATACAAAGCTCTTATCCGCACCAGTATCGAATAATATGGATGCATAACTACCATTTAGAGAAATGTACCGTTGACCACATTGTTGTCCGCCCTTGCTTGGTTTGCGTTAATATTGAAAGCCCTTCCTCTAGCAGGTGGAAGAGCTTGGTTAGCTTGGTTCACCGGGTTTGCTTGGGCTTGAGCATTGATGATGTTTACCAGGCGTGGGCAGGTATTTCTGAAGTGGTTTGGGTCCCCACAGTTAAAACAGGCTCTTATGGGTTGCATCATGGGGTAGTTGGGTTGGTAGTAAGGTTGGGCCATGGGTTGGGCAGGTGGTAGAAGTAAGGGTTGTTGGGCTTGGCCCACCATTTGGTTTTGGGTTTGGGTTGAGGCTGATTGCGGTTTGATCGCTGAAGTGTACGACAGGTTTGGATAGTGTGACCTGCACGATCACAACTTGTGCAATGTTGGCAAGGATTTTCAAGGGGGTGATGGTATTGGAAACGGTTACACTTTCAGTGTGGGCCAGTGTATGGCCTTTTGAATGGTGCGGCTGGAGGGGCAACTTGGGTGATTGGAGCAGCAGTGATGGGAGGATTGGTTTGGGTGACAACAAAGTTCTTGCCATTACGCTTCCTCTTACCAACAAACTTCGAGGATGAACCTGAGTGGGTTGAAGTTGGGGTCTCAACGGGCGTTTTCTTCTTCTCATCTTTAAAATCGCCATTTCAAATGCGATTTTCAGTATGTTCCATAGCTAACTCCATGGCGGCTTCGAGTGTTGCAGGAGAAGTTCTTAAAACCGAATCTTGGATTTTCGAGGGGAGGCCTTAAATATAGTGCTCAATTAAGCAGTATAATGGGGTGAACAGATTGGGAACCATCTGGTTCAATTCAAGAAACCTCTTGTTGTAGGAGGTGTGATCCCCTTCCTTTTTCTTTAGAGAATAGAATTCATCTTCAAGCTTTTTGATCTTGCTCCTAGGGCATAAGCGTCTTGTCATTATTTCTCTCAATTCCTCCCATGATAAGGCCATGGCATCTTCCACACCTCGCTTACCCTTTTCCGTGTTCCACCAGGTAAGGGCTACCCCAAACAAACGTCCAGTAGCGTAACGTACCATGCAATCCTCGGGACAGTCGCAATTGAGAAAAGTGTTTTCCATTTCCTCAAACCAGTGGAGGAGAGCGGTGACACCTTTCGTCCCTTCATATTTTGGGGGATCGCAAGACTTGAAGTGTTTGTGGGTGCATTTAGTGGTTTTAAGAGGAGGGTGGGCGACGCTTTGGCCTTCTTGGTTTGGAGGGTTGATGGGGTTTGCGGCGAGAGCTTGTTGAACTTGTAGTACGATGTCAGGAAGTACCGCGGCCATTTGTTGAGCAATTTGCATGGCCATGCGTTCGCTTGACCTTCCTGACCTTCTACCTCCTCTTAAGTGTCTAGCAGACATCTACAGGAACATATGTAGGGAGATTGTGAGTTTGAGAATTTTCTAGGTGTCATGTGTCGTAAAAGAATGAAAACAACATTTATAAATAACTGAAAACAACTTAACTACATCCATAGGATGTCTTGGGCTTGCTCATGTTTGGGCCACCAAATGTCTCCCATACCATAGCCTGTATAGACATGTGGCCCCCCATGACTATTGGGCTTGGTAGGGTTCACATTGGTGTCGGCTGGTTAACATTCGCATCACCCGAATGAAAATCGTAAAACATGATTGCGAGATGTAAGGCCGGAGGGTGTCCAGGTGTAGACACAATGACCACTCAAAGTGGAGTTAGCTCACACGACGTTTGGTATAGCATGCTTTGGCTTAATAGGTCCTTCGTACTCTCATCGTTAGTCCCCAGGTAGGCAAACTGGTCCTTTATTTTGGATTTATACGAATGCCAAGCCTAGACAGGACGTTCCGACTACCGGTACTCGTACCCTTCCAGTTACTACATGCCCGTCGTGAAAACTCACTTTGATGTGATTTGGAAAAAAATATGAAAACATTGCAAAAATTCTTGAAAAGAAAACATGGAAATTGTGAAATCGTGAGGTGTGTGCTTTTGTAGATATGATGTGTTATGAGGATATGAACTATGATGAGCATGTACTTGCGAGAGTGCTTTCATAATATTGTGTGTGAAAATAAACATGAAACATATAAACATCATGAATTTTGCATGTAACATATAAACAATTAAAATCTAATCAACTATAGTATAGGCTCTAGGGTCTAATAGCCTATCCTATATCCCTATAGTCACAAGCTCTGATACCAATCTGTCACACCCCGACCCGCAGCGGAATAAAAGTGGGGCATGATTGGGTTATCACCAAAGCTCATGATATGTACTAATAAGTTTCATATTTATTAAATTGAAAATTAAACTTCAAATATTCCACATAAAATTCATGCAAACACAAACATATAAACCAAAAGATTGTTTCAAACGAAATGACTTGTTCATTCTTCTAAGGTCATCCTATGTGTTTCTTTTCTCAGCTTGTTCACCTGTAAAATGCGTAAAACAGAAAGTTTGGGTCAACAAAAGTTGGCAAGTGAACCTTGATAAAACATTTAAATAATTGAGTGTTATTGTTGCTTAAATAAAATTGTGCATGAATCATGTGTGAACAAATGTATATAAATAACCAACCACAAACACATTGTGTGAACATATGACGTGATGAATGATGTATTTGAGATCAAGGCTCAATCAAATGGAGCCGATCTAATGAGGCACCTGATGCTCAACCCGTATCCTACGAGAAACTGATGGGCCTAACGAAATGATTGCACTGAAAATGATAAAATGTATCCTCATCTAAACCACATAACAACTAAACACATTTGATCACAAATGATATTAGCACAAGTGTTGAATAAATAAAAGAAATTGTACGACACATGATACACCCCAAAACATGATTAAACGGGGAATTTGTAGAGATTCACTCACATTGGGTGCGTATTCTTGATTGAAGATGAGAGCGCACGAGTTGGGAGGTTAACCGATGAGGGAGTACTAACCTAAAATAATAATGTAGTAACTCGATAAATATATAAACTAATATTTTTGGTTAAAAACCTTTGTTTAGATTTTGAGTTAATTTTATGATTTGTTCTGATATAACTAAGCCCTTAAAAGTTTGTGTTTTTAATTGTTTAGAATATATTTTCTTTTAAATAAAAACATGAAAGGAAATAATGAAAATAAAATCAATTAAATAATAAAGAAAAGAAGAAAAAAAGAAGACAAAAAAAATGTCAGTCTGACATGTGCCAGACCGATTTTTATTCGGAAATTTAAGCATGCGTGTGAGACTCGAACCCGTGACCTCTCGGTTGCGTGCACGCAGCTCTTCCAACTGAGTTATGTGTCTAACTCGAAAGAATCTGAATTTTAATTTTATTTATACACAAGTTAGGTTTATTAAATTTTAATTAAATTTAAAAAGAGAATAAACAATTCAAACCGGATGCGCACCAGGGGTTTCGAACCCGGGACCTCCTCTGTAACTTGCACCCAGCCCAACCAACTGGGCAGGGTGTCTAACCCGTTAATAGTTGAAATTTAAATATATTTATATACTGATTAAAGCATTTCTGATTTAAGTATTTAAAAAGGTTTTGAAATCAACTAAATCGCACAACAGAAGGTCTCGAACCTGCGTCACGAAGTGGGGTTGCACCCGGCCCGACCAACTGGGCTGGGTGCTTAACCCGATTACAAACCGATTTAAATTATATAAATATACAAGCTGCTGCTTGATCTTCTTCCCTTAGAACTGAACCAGAACACCCCTTTTTTTTACTTTCAATTAAAAAATAATTTGATTGTTATTACTAATATGATACAAGAACATTATACAAAAGGAAAAACAAAAAGAATAGAACGAACAAAAAGTTACCGATTGGCGTTTTCCGGCGAAAGAAAGTAAATTCCGGTGACGGAGATGATGACGAACAGAAGTTAGAGAGGATTCGAGGTGTTTTAAGCGAGTTTAGTCGTGTACTGAGGTGCGGTATTTATAGGCGAACATAGGAGAGGATTTCGTTTTAGGTTTTTGGAAATGATTAAGGTGATTGGCAATTGCCAGAAGGATAATAGCCGGATTGATTCCGGTTTGCCAAAAATAGCTCGGCGCCAGTTGTCGGAGATTCAAACAAAGAAAGGAAAGGCGCGTGATTTTTCTGGTATAGTTGCAGGCTTCACATTAAACTGAAAATAAGGGGATTATGATTCGGATTATGGCACAAGTGGTGTGTGCAGCATAGTGGTGTTGGCGGTGTGTGTTAACCGGGGGAACCCGGGTTCGATTCCCGGTTCACCCATTTATTTTTATAAACCGTTTTTCTTTTTAAATTATTATAAGTATTTACTAATTAGATGATTTATTTATTTAATGGATTATATTATATTATTTACTAAACTTTATTCATAAATTTATCTTTAACCATAGAATTATATATTTAATATTTTAAATAATAATTAGATAACTAAACGACGTAAACAATTATACTTGATTGATAAAAATGAGGCGGGTTTTCGAAACCTGATTTACACGGATGTTACAAGCAGCTTGATGGTTGTTTGGAAAGATTTCAAGAGGAGAAACTTCTAGACACTAAGGTGCTGTTTGTTTTTTTAGAGGTAAAACATCTGTAGTCTGCGGACAACATCTGAAGATATCTGTAACAGAAGAGGTGGACCAAACCTCTGCAGTATGCAAGAAGAAGACTGTTTGTTTTTCAACTTCTGCAAACTATTTATCAAGATGAACATCTATATTCTATAACAAACACAAAAAATAACATAACCATAAGCAAAAATAAAAATATAAACTCCAATAATTAACTTATGCACTAACATTAAACTAGACTATGATAATTAAAATCAAGTACAAAACTAGTTTAATACAATGTTCACATTCTAACTAGTATGAACTAAAAAACACACAGAACTAACAATTTGTGTTACAACCATTTGAACATAAAATCAATAGTGATAATCTTCCAGCAGAATATATACTAACAATAAACAGTCTATTAGCACGTTCAAGCAAGTAATTAAGTGTTTATAATTAGAAGAATTGGATTACAATCAACAAATAGAGTGAATTCTAACGATTTCAACAGTGAGATGAAACTATAACAATAACGGTTCTGAAAAATAAAAAAAATGTTGTGAATAATGATTACAGGATCAAGGTCGGCGTCATTCTGAAGCTGAAGCAAATAACGTATGACATCACGATCGGCTGAATCGAGACCGACTTTGTGAGTTGGCGGCGACGGTGAGGAGGAGGCGGCGGCGTGGAGGAAGGAGGAGTCAGAGATGGTGGGGAAGTAGAGGTACAAATCGGTTTTTTTCAAAAACCGGTTTTGGTTTTTAACCGAACCGGTTTTTCTCTTCAAAAAAATAACAGGTTTTTTTATAACCGGTTCCGGTTACTAACCGGTTTTTCCAACTCAAAACAATAACCGGTCCAACCAGTTAGGACCGGTTTTTAACCGGTTTATGCCAAAAAACCGGTTTTTTTACCGGTTAAACCGGTTTTTTATAATTGGTTTCGCTTTTAAAACCGGTTTCGAAACTCGAAATCCCTAACCGGTCTACAACCGCCTGTTTGGTTCAGTTTTTAAACCGGTTATTGAAAAATCGGTTAAAAAAAACGGTTTCGGTTTTTTTTTCCGGTTTCGGTTTTAAAACCGGGTTTTTTGTACACCTCTATGGGGAGGGAGGAGGTGGCGACGGGCGTGGAGGAGGCGACAACAGTGACGAGGGAGGCGACGACTGGGGTGGAGGAGATGGAGAAGGAGCTCGAGGGTTTTTGTGTATTTGTGATATCTGGCAAAAAAGAATGGAGAAGAGGTAAGAAGAGCTTGACCCACATTTGCACCAAAAAGAGGACGTGCGGACCTTTTTAATGAAAGGTCTTCGAGAAAACAAACAGTATTTAGACCCAAAAGTCTACACATGGTCTACGCGAGACATACATAAGAGGCAAGGAAGCTTTTCTTGAAAAAACAAACAACACCTAATTGTACTTCAACTTATTTAACTAGACATGGAAGATGTTCTCTTAAATTTTGACTTTTATCATCACCAGATCTTATATAACCAACAAATTGTTATTACTTTAACATATACATGCATATTTAATATACCAAAGTATTGTGTTAATAAACTTTATGCGTTCAATAACTCATGTATTAACTCTTAATATACCCAAAAGTAAATACAACAAACGTAATTTATAATAAATGCAAAATCTCAAATTTGTTTTTTTATTATAACATTTATGTTAATATTGATAGTACTCATTACATACTTACCATTAGTTGTGCTTTCTTGTCCATTGTGACTTTTGTAAAAATTGAGTTTTACAATCTTTGAAAAAAATTAATCACTAAAAACCAAGCTTCATCCTTCAATGGTTTATACCACTTTTGTTCGAATCAGCCTTTCTCAACTCAATTTTCAAATTCAAATCATTTGCCTTTGAAAAGATTCCCGTATCAGTAATGTTTTTATTAAACTCGTTTATAAGATCTCTAGAGATTTTATAGACTAATTAAGCAAATCATGTAATTTTGTTTCTTTGTCTCCGTGTAGTGGAAGAAGTCTGCGTTTAACTTTTGGCACCACGGTTTTGAAATGATATTTGGGATTTTATGGGTAAAAAATTTTAAAATCCAAAATTTCTGTAAAATACAAAAACATAATTTCAATTGATAAATTTCAAAAGGCAAAAACAATAGAAAATTTTGAAAATGTCAAAAACATTGAAAAATGTTAAAATGAGATTAAAAATATTGAAAAAATGTTAAAATAAGATTATTGTTACAAAAAGAGGAAATGATAGTACATCACTGGACTATCAGTGCTATCAGTGTATGCTAAAGATTTGTAATGATTAAAAGTTTTAAATAGTTTAACTAAGGATATGTCAGTAGGCTTAGCTAGACTAGTAGTTTTGCGAAAACGACACAAACAAAAAGAAAAGCCTAGTTCTAGTGGGAAACGCGATTGAAAGCATAATACTTAGCTTTGTCCTTGGTAAATGTGTACCTACTCGATAAATCTGCGAATGCTGAAAACAAAAAAATCGATCAGTTTGTGAACTTTCACAACTTATTGAAAAGTTACTGCGATTGTGTTTTCATTTTCAAAAGATTTAAACTTATTTTATTTCTTTATTTTGTTTAAGCAACAGACATCCTCTGCATACAAAAGTATCGAATTGGACGTTAATGTCTTTAACGATTCATCTTATTTTACTTGGTGTTTCGTTTAAATCTTGGACTTCTTCTGTGTGTATTCACAAGTACCGACCTGGTTGTTAAAATTCTGCGTTTTTTTACACAAATCACACTTAATGGCGTTTAAAGGCTTACCTGAGTTAGTGTATTACATGATGAGGGGATATGCTAAAATTGTGGCGTCCATAGAACGTAGTGCAAATTAATGTACCTTAATGTATCGTTAAGCATTACAAAAGTTTTAGGTTGAGTTTAGGTGGACAACAATACCGATAATGCACGTGAATTGTTTAAACTGAGTGTTTCTTAAATAAACGGTGCAACTAATATGTCTTATAAACGGATATGATCCTCTAGCACATTTTCTCATAAAATATATATAGTAAATATTATATTTCAGTGTGTTCAAATTTTTGCATTCAATATCAGAATTCAAAAAGATTTTCTTTCAAAAATCTTTCATGGAAACCTGATAATGTTAAATGTGAGCTGGACCAACGAAACTGCTAAGAAATTGGTTGCGTGTGGAACGTGTGATTGAGTATCGAAGTCAAATCTAATAAGATATTCGATGATTTTTAAGCAAACAAAAAAGTGAAAAAACAAAGGTAAAACTAATTGATTTCTTTTTTAGTTTTATAACTTGAATTTTGTTGCTTGTCTATTTGTTTAAGGATTTGTTACTATGAATATTAAATTAAGAAATTAGAATGACATTTTATTCTTATTGTGTGTTTTCTATTGAGTAACAATTATATATTTTTGTTATATGTTCCTCGCTTTGACCCTGCGAACGAGGACCGAGCCAAAAATTTTAACGTTTTGCTATGAGAATTTTGAACACTGAAAAAATGGACCCGATTGAAAAAAAATCATGGGTCCACCACTGCATAGAGCGTAAACGTTAACTATGAATACACTCATGTTGTTTGGACGGGGTCGGTTCATCACGATACGAGCACTCGAAATAGTTTACGATACCAAAAATACTCTAATGTGAATACAACTTCATTTTCAATTAAACTAATGCCAGAGCGTGGAGAAAACCATAAAAACAAATACCGATACTAATAGTGTTCGGACAATATCGGTTCGATTCATTAAGCTAAAGAAAAAGATCAGTTGAATTTGACTCGCAGGTTTTGAACAACACTTTTTTATAAACATAGATAATAATAATAAGCATGTTGTTATTAGAGGTCACATGTATGATTCTTAGTTATTGCAACATAAAGTTTTGTGTTGGTCATAGTCGAACGAGCTTGTTTTAAAGGTACGAGGTCGATCATGTTTTTAGTCCCATTGGATTTCTCTATGAAAGGTCCAATCAGATGGGTTTAGTGTCGTTTTTCCATCCAAATAGACTAAATAGTAAGGTGAGTCTTCCGAAAATTCAGTGGGCATAGATTTCCAGTGTAGACTTGGTTTCCGTTCGGCTTCTTTAAGCACCTTTAGTATCTCTTTAACAACTATCTTGCTACCCGAACTTTACAAATGAATCCCATCACTACAAAAACATAATTTCAATATTTACGTTTAGTATCAGTAGGTAATTTGTGAAACAGCATTGTCCAAAGGTCACAAACGGATCCACTCATAAGAAAATGGGTCAAGCGGGATAAATTAGTGTTTTAGGTCACGAGGACCTAGTCACACCCATTTTTTTCGTTTACGGTGTTTTTACAAGGGATGTTCACATTTCTGCTTTTGACAGAGTTTCTAAACATAACTGGTAACTATGTTTTTGGATAAATTAAACCAAACCAGTTAAAACGATTTGGTTTTGACGTTTTAAAGGTTTGGCCATTCTTTTAGAATCGCATCATTCTCAATGTTTTCAAGATCTTTAAAAGTCGATAAAAAATGGTGGGCTTTAAAAAAAAGACTGAAGATTTACCTTTTAAGTATCAAGGGTTTAAAAAAACGTGACAAAAAACAACACAATCGCCCAAATACTCGGTTAGATTAATTAATAACCTATATATACGCATTCTAATTACAAATACTTATATATTTATAATTCTTATATTGATCCGTGTGAATTTTTTTTATCATTTATTACTAATTACTCAGTAGGTTTGGTTTTGCAATGTCGGTTTTAAACTATATTGAATCATATTGTTCTCATTCCGGCCGAAACTGGGTAATTTTTCCACAATTAGACAGTTCAGCGGGTTTCACAGTTTTTGAACATAAGTGGGTTTTAGCACTTGAAAGTTCAAATTTAAACGCTTTAAATCCCGGTCATATATTTTTTCTTCGAGTCCAACAGCATATGCATAGTAATCTTATGACCTCAAATCCATGAATGTAGTTTTTAAAGACTTTGTTTTGCTATGCAAAAATGACTTGCGACGCACCTTGTTGTCTATTTGTCTTCCATTTCGATGTATTAAATATTAGTTATATGATAAGAATATAAATAAGATAAAAACATAAAAAAAAATTCTAAGATGCAACCATGCAAGAACACTTACGTAAAGTAAGTCAACCAATCATCTTGTTTTTGAAACGTCGTCCAAAGATCAATAACTTTAATTCCAATCTCATTGCATAACTTTATGCAAGCTTCTGAATATATCCGGCATAACTCATTTGTTCGACCAATGGAGCTGTTTATACATCACAAATCACTTGATTTAGATTGTACTATTGCTTGAAAAAAAAGGAACTAAAAAGAAATAATTTACTCATGAAAGTACCCTCTGGTCTCGTGAATTCTGACCTCATCCACAGGCGGACAACCGAGGAAAATTATACGTGTTGTGTCTGAAAGACCCTGGTTTTACATAATGGTGTCAATGTTAAGGGTGTGTTATACCAGATAACCACAATCACTTGTCGTAAAATAGGTTGTATAAGATAGAGTTTAGATTTATTATTATTATTATTCGAAGTCCGAATTATCAAGTAATTAATTAGATGTTGCGTGTTTCAGAAAGTCTAATTATCTAAGTAATTAAAAAAATAAGATGACCAAAAAGAACATTCTTTTAGTGAAAAACAAGACATTTTCTAAAATGAGAACAAAACTCTCTTAAATTGCTTTTGTTGCTAGCTGTATAAAACTCTTAAATAATCATATAACAAAACGCAGAAATGTGTTCATTCATACATTACAAAATTGATAATACAAGTTCAAGTTGTGTTTGAAGAAGATGTACCTGGAGATGAGTAGCAATTTTTCGCATGTTTTCAATATATTCAGGAAGAGGGACATGGAGGTGCAATTGAATCATTACCACCAAAGTAAACAATGATCAGTGAAGGCTGACTAGCAGCATCCTACATGACAATAAAAGTAGATCACTATCATACGCATAGCATAAACATGATGTATAAAAGAATTACATACTTCATACTTGCATGTACACTTTTACTATATTAAGGTAAGTTGTCCTTATGTACACTTGTTACTATATTAAGTTAAGTTGTCCTTATGGTCATCCCATTCACTTAGCCCCCTAACACATATGGTTGGGTTTTGTGTACTGTACCATCTATATATAGTAGATTGTAACATACTAAAAAATATATCTCACTAGTATATTTTTTTTACCTTCGCATTAACAGGCATGTCATACATCCCATCCCCAACCCCCCCCCCCCCCCCCCCCCCACCCCCCACCACCACACACAAAAAAAAAAATAACTCAAACAATTTAAATAATCATGCTTGCATTACAAATGTAAGTATGCATATGTATTATTGTATTAGAAAGATGTGGCGGTCGAAGATCAACCTTTGGGAAAATTTGATCAAGGACTTCTACAGCACGTCTCGTATTCCATCCATTGTACCCACGCAACACTATATCCGCCTACAATTAAAAAAAACATATTTTGTTGTAAGATGTAGTTAGTATTGTTGTTAAAAAATGTAATTACTATTGAACTTGAATGATTTATGATCCGACTATAAATTTATGAAATTAGTTCTTGAACTGAGTACTTTTAATTGGATACTAACGTAAGTTTTGGTTTAATGTGAATATTTGTTTTTTATATACTTACATTAACTTATATGAACTATGAAAAATTAGGGTGTTACTAATCTTACCCCCTTTACCATTTTTTACGATCATAAAAAAAAGATACACGATAAACTAATTTTCATATATTCGTAAGCACTTAAAAATTAATGATATGGATTGTGCAATAAAAAAAGTTAGCTCCAGATTTGTTGTTTAAGTAAAAAACAAACACTATAAGTATCATAAAAAAATGCAATTTAAGATGTGTAATGTAATGAACAATTAAGGTAATATGGGGTTATCTCATTTCGTAGAGCCACATGTCTTCTAAATGGGAGGTCAGAGATTCAAACCTCGTCATGAGAAATAATTTAGAATAATTGGTGCAAGTGTTGTATATGTAACGTTTTGTTGTTAAAAAAAGGTTAGTGGAGCTCGTTATGAACACTTAGGAGTCCACGACGAACCTTTTTGTTTTTGGAAATTGTGTAAATTCTATTCATAATATGATAATCTTAATTTTATCACCAAAAATATGTAAAGCATTATCAATATTCATAATTTTAATTTTATCACCAATGTTGTGTCATTTATAGTAAATCAAATGATTTATGTATACGAGAATCTTTTTTTATTTTAATAAAACCTATTAAAAATAAGGACTTTTGTAAAGGAAGAATTTGCAGTTTTTAAGTGATTTCTTATGGAGGAGATATGTTGGCGGTATGATTAGCACACCAATAAATTATTCACATGCTAAGTCTTATAATGAGGATAGAAGCTCTATGCAAACATATGATCTATCATGAAAGTTCAGAAATTATCCTTTAAAAAAAGATGATTGGGTAGTACTTTATTTATATAGGATTTTATCATATTATATAGTATTAGTTCGGTTTGAATAAAAAAGAAAATACAACAAACCAATTAAAATGTAATTCTATTTTATCATGTTGGTCTCCAAAGTGGGTCCAAAATACTAAAAAATAATTAAAACTTAAATGATAATGTCTTTAAACAAATTTAACGAAATTATAGGTTTGGCTAATAAAGCTTATTTTTATTTGAACTAAAGATAATCAGTTTAACTTGAATATAGCTTTATTACGAACTTTTAGATAGTTTCATTCTGAAAATTATTATACAATCTCTATCCATTAACAGAGAAGTAGAAATGAATAGTACTTGGAAGACGTGTGGGCAGGGGGCTTTAATGGCTGCTGGTACTTAACGGTAGATAACGCCGTTAGTTGTTTTGGTGAGTTGGGTTTTGTACCAGAGAAAAACGCGTTTTTTAATGCATTATTGTTGGTTTTGAGTTTTGGCTTAAAAACAAAGCTATATTATATAAATGATTCTTAGTTATAATATCTTATATAGGAATATATTATATAATTTGTATTTGTAATTGTAATTAAATTATTACGAACTTCTACAAGTTCGTTTGACATTCACATGTTGCATACCCTATGATTAATCAAACAATGTAATCAAATGTTAATATCTTCCGCAAGAATCATCAGTTCAATCTAAAAAACCACCAAAACAGCACAAATAATTGAATTACTTAGGGAAACCGAAGCAATAAGGCAACAAATATTCTTCTCTCCGAAGGGATCAACAGAAAACCGAACAAAAATGATTGCTGAAACTGAGTTGAACCACCGATGATCCAAACAATACTATTTGTGGCCTTTGTGGTCCCACCATCGCTAATTCTTCTAGATTCCGGCACCTGAATCCCGTAATTTTATTGTTGATCGGAGTTATATGTATAGATGAAGACAGGTGACGGGTGTAATCGCATGCATCGATTGTGGTGGTCTTTCTTATAGTATTAAAGTAGGCCAGTAGGGTCGCATTATTTCATTGTCAACACTCAACAGGCTCTTTTATTCATTCAAATATGTATTTCATTTTTTTTTCTATACATGTGTTTTGCTAGTCACGATACTAGGTGGGATTTCGGTCGGTATTAGTAAGCATAGACCTCCAGTGTAGAGTTGGTTTACATTTGGCTTCGTTAATTCCTTTAGTATCTCTTCAACCACTACGTACTTTGCTTCCTAAACTTGATAAATGAAATCCCATCCCTGCAAAAAAACATAATTCCAATATTTTCATGAAATATTGGATTTTAGTAATCTCAATTATTCGCCGTTGGTCGTCAACCATCCCAAGTTCAAAAATAACTACTGACAGTCTCAACTATTCACATATTGACCACCAATGGACCATGCCTAACAGAACCCTAACGCCGTTAGTCTCCGATCACCCAAAAACGGTTTTTGGCCAGAAAAAGGTTTCTAAAAGTCCGATCTAAGGTTACAAAGAGGTTTGGAACATAGATGTTAAGTTTTCCGGCCAAAAATTTGAGTTATCCGGCCAAAAATAAGTTTTCCGACGAAAAAATGATTTTTTTTCCGGCGACTTTAATAATTGGGCTTTTACTTGCCTAAAGGTCCGTAATAAGGTTACAAAGAGGTTTGGGACGAAAATGTTGAGTTTTTCGACCAAAAACGTTTTTCCGGTGACTGGAGACTAACGACGTTAGGGTTCTGTTAGTCAGGGTCCATTGGAGGCCAATATGTTAATAGTTGGTACTGCTAGTGGTTATTTTTGAAGTTGAGACTGTTGGCAGCCAACGACAAATAGTTGAGATTATTAAAATCAAATATTCCTATTTTCAGTTAGTAGGTAACGTGTAAAAGTAGCATTATTCAGAGGTCACAAATGGATCCACTCATAAGAAAATGGATCAAGCCGGATAAACAACTGTTTTGGATCACGAGACCTAATCTGTCACACATCGACCCGCAGCGGAATAGATGAGTGGGGCATGATTGGGTTAACTCGAGAGTTTATGACTTACTATTTAAGAGTTTCAATATCTATTAATTCAATTTGAATAACACACAATATCCAAACAAATCAATACATGGTCCAAAACAAATTCAAGTAACTTCTTTATTCTTCTAAGGCTCAAATCCTACGTTATTCATTCTTCAAGTCTGTTCACCTGTATCATGTGTAAAGAGTAATTTTTGGGTCAACAAAGGTTGCCGAGTGAACCTTATTGTTACTAGAAAATAATACGTTTAAACTTGGTTCTTTTAAAAAGAACATGCGTTAACCATTGTAAGTAATTATGATTGTATGTCATGTAACAAAACTCATAACACAACCTCAAACAATAATCAAGCCAACTCAAATAATTCAAATGGATGTAATTCGTGTTGCACGGTATTATGGTGTGCCAATGAATGTATGCATGTTGCACGGTATTATGGTGTGCTGCAAGGTCAAAGCTCAATCAACGGAGCTGGCCTCGTATGTTGGCAACGTCACGTTCCGCTCAGGGGAACAGACGAGCCTATGATGATATGATGTCCAACGTGAATGAAAATGCACCGAATGATAAACAACCAAACACACATAACATAGATACTTCACATAATGTTAATTGCACATAATTGAACTTGTAAAATACCTATAGAATATGCGACACAAAATACATCCCAAAAACGTATAAATAAAATAAGAGGGAAGTTGTAAGATTCACTCACAATTTTGCGTATAGGGATTCCTTGAAAATAACGCACGAGGAAAGATTGAGAAAACCGAATGTACGAAAACGATTAGCCTAGATATGGAATACCACAGATGAAAACGATTTAGCTAATTAAGTGTATAATCCTATGGTTCACAATTTGATGAATAAAGTTTAATGTTTTGTTATATAAAAGAAAAGAAGTTTAAATAAAATTATTTTAAATGCTTTTATCGTAACAGTTTTATATAAAAAAATCAAGGAATAAAGGTTAAATATTTGACATGTATAATGGTAAAATTAAAAGCAAAACTGTCAAAAATCGGGGTCTGTCAGGCTTGAATCGGCGACCTCTGGTTGTCGTGTGCACACGTCCTTCCATTGTTTTATATAGCAATTCAACTCCCCAATTATCGGTTTTAAAACATTAAAAGAAAAACGAAAAGGTTGCAGCAACTAAACCAGAGCCGGGGTTTAATGGTAAAATTAAAAGCAAAACTGTCAAAAATCGGGGTCTGTCAGGCTTGAATCGGCGACCTCTGGTTGTCGTGTGCACACGTCCTTCCATTGTTTTATATAGCAATTCAACTCCCCAATTATCGGTTTTAAAACATTAAAAGAAAAACGAAAAGGTTGCAGCAACTAAACCAGAGCCGGGGTTCGAACCTGTGACCTCTTTGATTTTAACAGTTCCTAACTACTGAGCTACACCCACAATTTCATTTGTTTTGGGTTTTGGTTTCATTTAATGCGTCGATGACCGCTGTCATCTTGTCCACCATAACATGACCAATAGTCAGCATGTTATATATCTATTGTTCACAAAAGTTGCTTTCTGATTTAGATGGTTATTGACGCTGAACCTATAGAAATTAAATAGTGGTGACGAGAAAAAGAAATGGTAACAGAAAAGTTATACCGATTCGAGATGAAACAGTCCCCGTCGTAAGTCTCTGTATGTCTCCGGTGACGTTCTCTTATCTCTGATGGATGTGTAGATGATCCGGAGGATGTTTTTGAGTGATGGTCTCGAATACAAAGCTTGTGTATCTCTTATTCAAGTTATTCTCCCTTTAATTCTTGTTTTTGAAATCTTAAAAAAATCCAAAATGAACCGAAATACGGATTGGAAAGTATACGAGCTCTTGGTCGAGGAAAGCGTCCAGGTTCATAAATCCGTAAACAAGGAAACTCTAATCATGCTACTTTAATCGAGAAATCAGAATCAATTGACCAAAAGAAGAAACCAAGCTGGACCTTTGCTGTTATCAGTTTGAGCGGCAAATGGTGTTTGGTTTCAAAATGGATATCATCTGCGTATTTATTCTATGTGGAGTCATTCTTTGCACCAAACCAAAAGGTGGTGCAGTGGTGCGTGTAAGCTTGTTTATCTTGCTAGACCCGTGTTCGATCCTTTGGTTCTACAAGTTTTTGTTTATTAATTAAATATATATATATATATATATATGTTACTTTTTTTATTTATTTTTTTAAGTAACTACCCAAGTTCTAAAATGATGAAGGGGAATGAATAGTAAAGTAAAAGAAAAAGATATACGATATTAAATAAATTCCAATCGCCGGAAGTTCGTTTACAAATGGTTTGAGTTTTAGAATCCGTTTTTTAACGGATGTTACATAATCACACCCAATATTTTTTTCATTTATGGTGTTTTTACTCGGGATGTTCACGGCTCTAGTTTTGACAAAGTTTCTAAATAGAACCGGTAACTATATTTTGGATAACCTAAACCAAAATTTCAAAACGATATAGTTTTAACGTTTCGCATCATTTTCAATGTTTTCAAGATCTTTGAAGATCGAGCAAAATGATAGACTTTCAAAATAGACTAAATATTTACCTTTTAAGTATGAAAGGGGTATATGAAAAAATGTTACAAAACAACATAGTCGCACGGACTCGGTTAGATTAATTCATAATCTACATACACATATATAAGTTCAAACACTTAGAGATTTGTTATGGAATAATGAATTTTAATAATCTCAACTATTAGCCGTTGGCCGCAACGGTCCCAACTTAAAAAATAACCAGTGGTGGTCCTACTTTTTGACATATTGTAAACCAGTAGACCTTTGCTAACAGAAAAGTAAAAGGGGATAGAAGGAAATTAAAGTTCCGTTAGTAAAGGCCATAGTTATACAATATGTGAAAATGTGGGACAACCATTAGTTATTTTTTAAGTTGAGACCGTTGTCAGCCAATGCCTAATAGTTGTGATTATTAAAAACCATTATTCCATTTATAATTGTTAGATTGATTTGTGTGAATTTTTTTTACTAATACTTTGGTCGGTTTGGTTTACAATGTTGATTTTAAATTGTAAACCAATCGTGTTATCCTCATCCCGACCCAAACCGGCCAATTTTTCCATAGTTTAGCCGGTTTTGGCATTTTTTGGACATCAGTGGCTTTTAGCACTAGAAAGTTCATATTTAAATGCTTCAAAGACCGCTCATATAATATTTATTTGTTCAAATGGGTCATGCATAGTAATGTTATAACCTCAATAT
The DNA here is from genome assembly GCA_947069175.1 of Scalesia atractyloides. Lineage (NCBI taxonomy): Eukaryota > Viridiplantae > Streptophyta > Magnoliopsida > Asterales > Asteraceae > Scalesia > Scalesia atractyloides. The sequence goes on along the minus strand of CAMTDV010000012.1, from coordinate 22,342,019 downwards.
CCATGAATGTTGTTTTTAAAAGACTTAGTTTTGCTATCCAAAAATGACTTGCGACACAACTTGTTGCACATTATGTAAGTCAACCAATCATCGTGTTTTTAAAACGTCGTCCAAAGATCAATAATTGTTTTTCCCATCTCATTTATGCAAGATTCTGAATATATCCGGCATAACTCATTTGTTTGAACAAATTTAATCACAATGGAATTGTTTATACGTGACAAATCACTAGATTTAGATTGTACTATTGCTTGAAGCTAAAAACGAAATAATTTACTCATGAAGGTACCTTCTAATTTCGTGAATTCTAACCTTAACCACAAGCTGGCAACCAAGAAAAATTATATGTGTTGCGTAGACCCTGGTTTTACATATTCGTCTTAGTGTTAAAGTGTGTGGGTATCTCTTTATGAAAATGATTATGTGATACTCAAGAATCATACCAGATAATCACTTGTAGGAAACAAGTTGTATAAGATCGAGTTTAGATTTGTTTTTATTATTTGAAGGTCCGAATTATCAAGTAATTAGATGTTGCGTGTTTAAGAATTCTGATTATCTAAGTAATAGAAAAACAAGATGACCAAAAGGAACATTTATTTAATGAAAACGATAAATTTTGTAGAATGAGAGTAGAACTCTCTTAAAGTAGGTTCAAAGGTGGATAACTGAGTTATTTAACTTATTTACTTTACTTTCTGATAATCAGCTTTGTTTCTAGCAGTATAAAACTCTTAAAATAATCACATAACGAGATGCGGAAATGCGTTTATCTAAATATTACAAATTAGATAATACAACTTCAAGTTGTGTTTGAAAAAAGATGTACCTGGATATGAGTAGCACTTTTTCTCATATTTTCAATATATTCAGGAAGAGGGACATGGGGCCTAAACCAAATAAGTGAGGTCCAATTGAATCAGTATGACCTATGTAAATAATGATCAGTAAAGGCTAGCTAGCTGCATCATACATGATTATAAAACTAGATCAATATATTCATAGCATAACATCTATATATTATATAAAAGAAACCATTAGGGGACACATGTTACTCCGTGGTTTCACTACAAATGGTTTTTCCCGCTAAAATTAAACCCTACCCTAATAACCTAATTAAACAATTCGGATTACCCGAATTAATGCTCGGAAACCTGATTGGCTTTTATTCACTTTCCTAATATAAGTCTTTTTGTAATGACTTTCTCATTTAACCAGTTTAACCCTAAATCTCCTTCAAGATCTCTCTCAAACATCATCGGCGACCAATTCTGTTTGCACAATAGCTTCAAATCGACGGTTTTCCCTTCCTTGTGATGTTAGATTCATTTAGTTCTTCATTATTTGATGTAATTTTCTATACTTCTGTTCTTTGATCAAATATTAAAGTGGTATGTTTGTCGAGTCAATAAACTGTTAATGTGATAAACATTAATCGACGATTATATTCGAGTGAGTATTGATGTGTTCCGTATCTGATGGTAAACATTGATTCCGTATATTATTTTCTCGATGTGGTAATCTAGGTTTTAATATCAATGATGTATTCGTATGTTATTGTAAACTTTGTTTTGGTTGATTTCGTATGTTACTTTCGTATTTAAAAATCGATGTTGGTAATTAAGTGACTAATAATTGTTCGATTCTTTCAAAAATGATGTTTTTTCTTATAGATTTAGTATTCTTTGTAGAAGAATGTTGTTTTAGTACTCGGATTGTCAAAATCTTGCTTTATTTTGTGTTTCGAGCGCTTGAATGAATTGTTTGTTTTGATCAAGTGAATAAATTGTTAATGTGACACACAATGATCTTTGTTTTGATAGATGCGGGAATCGAGTGCACAATTTCATTATTTACATTTTTAAAAACAATCTGATTTAAGTATGGATGGTTGAGTGTAATGTTTTTATCTTCGTTTTGGTGTTTGTTGAGATCCAAGCATGTTGTTTATCTATTTTTTATTGCTTAATCTCATCCCTTACATGTTTACCTGTGTAATCCTCTGTTCCGTAGGAACCACTACAAAATCATGATGCTACCCTTTCTAATTTTTTTTCATTTACTAATTATTATTTCTAATGAATTTTCATTTGTTTTTGTCTTATATAATATACTTCAAAAGATACAATGGTTTATGGATTTGCACGCTACGTCTGGTGAAGAAGCACCGGTTGAACCTAGGGATACTCGGGGATATATAAGTTACAACAAAGGTATTCTACATAAAAGAGTTGTCCTTTATCTTCACTCTCTGGGGTGAACTCACTTAAGCTGATCTGCAAAACTAGTAGGGCCGTTAGTCTCGTCATGGGAAAAAATTGTGGTTTTCTCCGTGACCACACTCCGACGTGAGAATAAGTATTTGGGAAATGAGGGTAAGGTAGTAAGTAAGTTGTAAGTGAGTGCTATGTATGTGTGTCTTTTACCTGGAGATCCAATACTTATTTATAGCCAAAGAGATGTGTTCAGGAGATGGGCTGGTGGGCCTTGGGCCCGACCCATACAGCCAGAGACATCCGTTTTGTCCCTCTATGTTAGACATTAAATGTTCCCTGCAGGAGAATTAATGTCCTTTGTCAGGAGGTGTGTTCTGTCGAATGTTGAGTGGTGCCACGTGTAAAGGCAACCGTCTCGGGTGTCAGGCCTGCTGCCAGCCGAAAGTGGAGAAGGTGGAAAAGTCACTGGCAGAGATATGGTTGATGTGTAGTCTGCGTTACTGCTCATGCGACATTGTCACACGCAACCTGCCGAGCAACCCTTGGTCACGGTTCTGCCACTTTGTACCCTTGAGAATGGTCAACACCTCTTAGTGCTTACCCCTGTTGCGAGGTTGTCAGTGTTTTTCCCGCCAGCACAGGGTGTCAAGGGTACATCCTTTTGTCCCAAGACTATGATGCGCTTCTCATATGTGTCTTATCCTTGCAAGGTTTTAGGATTCATGGCTCAGAGGGATGTTGTTTTGCGCAGGGTCTATTAACCTGCGCACATGAGTCTAACTTGCCGTTGTGCCAAGTACACAAGGCTCGTTGTTTGACTTGTGTTATTTAGTCTAACGTGTCATTGCGCTGAGTGCGCGAGACTCGTTGTTTGACTTGATTGCATTGGTCTAATTTACCGTTGTGCTAAGTGCGCAAGGCTAAGTGTATGACCTATTGGTGTTGGTCTAATTCACCGTTGCGCTGAGTGCGCAAGGCTCATTGTATGACCTATTGGGGTTGGTCTAATTCCCTGTTGCGCTGAGTGCGCAAGGCTCATTTTATGACCTATTGGTGTTGGTCTAATTCACCGTTGCGCTCAGTGTGCAAGGCTCATTGTATGACCTATTGGTGTTGAAGAACACGCACCATTGCATGTTGCATGCAAGGTTATCTTTGTAAAAAGTAGTTAAGGGTATGGTTCTCTACGCAGGCGAAGGGTTTTTGGGACCATACAGCCTCAAGTCCCCCCAGTCCAGTGTTGCTCCTACGCGCATGTTGTAAAGTGGGAGGAGTGCTGGACTAATGGAATTGTTGCATGCGCCGTTAATGTAATGGCGAAAAATTTTTACAAGGGTTGAGAGAAAACGTTTGTGTGAAGGAAACATTTTAATCAAGCTCTTGGAATTCGAAACTCTGCTTTCCTGAAGTTGCAGGTGAATTAGTGAGAATAAGTGGGATTTGAAAGGACATCTGACAGCTGTAGCGTGCACTCGGTCGTTTTTCCTTCCATTCATTAATGAAGTGGCAGAGAGAGTGGGCGGCCACGGGTGCATGTTAACTGTCGTTGGAAACTTTCCTGCCACGCGTCTTTTTCTGGTTGGTTGTTATTGCCACGCGTGTGTCATGTTCTCCAACCGCATTAAATGCGAGCACTATAAATAGAGGTACTCCGCTAGGGTTTTGCTCATTCACTCAACTTGTCTTTCACTTTCTTCTTTGCATTCCTTGAGTTCTTGTGTTTTCTTCTTCAAAGTTGTCTTCAAAAAGTTTTCTTTTCTTTGCGTCTAATGGCTTCCAGAGGACCTGAGTCTACCTCTGGTGCTGGGCCTTCTACTCCCTTGCCGACGAGTAAGTTGAGTCGGCAAGTGTTTGAAGATATAGTTTCTGGTTTCCGGTTTCCCCCCAACTGGGAGGCCCGGTTACCGACTCACGGTGATACAGCCCCTAGTTGAATCCGATTGGGATGGTGAAAATAAAGCCTTTGAGTTTTTGTGCCGGTCGACGGGGTCTGTTCCCACCGTCGACCATTTCCGCATTTTTACCAACTCTATTGTTCAATGGGGTTTTATTCTTTTCAGCACCGCGCGCAGGCGCGAAAAATTTTGCTCTCTCCTCCCAAATCCTTCCATGATTGGAAGGCGAAATTCTTTTTTTGTGAAGGCCGGTGTTATTCCTGTGCCTTTGACGTTCCGGGGGCCGGATGAGATTCCAGCGGAGACCATCCCAATACCAGTGTTGGACCCCTGGTATTGTTGTCACACCCCGACCCGCAGCGGAATAGGTGATCGAGGCATGATTGGGTTAACTCGAGAGCTTATGACTTGCTATTACTTGTTTTAAATATTCATTAATTCGTATCAAGTGTCTCACAATACAAATAATTCATATAAACAATTACAAACACAAGACGATGTTTATAACAAGTATATTGTACTAATTCGTTTCTTGTTAACTAAGGTCCATCCTATGTCCAATCTTCTCTTCGTACATGTTCACCTGTATCATGTGTAAAAATGGTTTTTGGGACAACAAAGGTTGGCGAGTGAATCTAAGTTAAACATTTAAACAGTTTGTTAAATTGGTTATTTCAATAAAAATGTGCATGGACCATATATGAGCATATGTATATATAATTAAATCACAAACCACATAATATCAACAATGAACATATGAACATGATGAATGATGAACTTGAGATCAAGGATCAATCAAACGAGCAATCTAATGAGGCACCTGATGCTCAACTCGTATCCCACGAGGAACGGATGGATCTTAAATGAATGATTGTACTGAAATGATAAAATTTAACCACACATAACCACAACAAACAAATATACACATTAGATCACATAATGGTGGTAGCACATGTATTTGTATAAATAAAGTAAATTACAACACATGATACACCCCAAAACGTGAATAAAAAGGGGAATTTGTAAGGATTCACTCACCGTGTTTGCGTTTTTAATCCTTAGTGAAAAACCGCACGAGAAAAAGGAGAAAATCCAATTGATAAGCGTGATTTAAGCTAGACAAACGAATGCAACAAAAAAAGTAAACGTTATGCTAGGCATAGCTAAATGAACGATCATGATATGTTAGACTCAATGAGTCTAACGAGCCTCTACAAGGCTATGAAAAGCCTAAAGGCAAGCCTAAACTAGGCTACCTTAACGAGCCTAATGCTCCTTAACTAAGAACCTAAACTAAACTAATTAAACTAAGAAAGCAATAAATAAATGAATATTAAAAAAACAAAGAAGAAGATTACCTCGAAGAAGAACTTTTAAAAATGAGAAGAGCTTGAAGGGCAGCACCTCCTCGTCGAAAGCGGAAATAAAAACTACTACACACCACACCCAAAGGGGTATTGTGCTTGTGGAGCCACCAAATTTGGTTATTCCACTTGTTTATACTCAAACTAGGAGTTGCAAGCTATAAAGAACCAAGCAAGAGTATTTATAGGTGTGAAATGGAGCACAAAATGGTGATTAGGGCGATATGGGATGACTTTAAATAAGATTTTCGCGTCTTTCAAATCAGCAACAAACACCAAACTTGTTTTCGCATTCCCGCTTCGCTATAACTCCGTTTCGCGCACGGTTTTCGCCTACGTTCATTATTTTCAGAGTACTATCATATGGATGAGACTAATCCAACATCCATGGTGTCAAGAATTGGGTTTAAACCTTGGGTGTTGATGCGTGTCGAGGGTTATGTTCTAAAACTTGTGTTTGTGATTCCCGTTACGCTGGAGCTCAGTTTTATGCACCATTTGAACCTACTTGATCCTTAGTATACCAAGTATATCTTGGAGCTTTGAATGGACTAGAATGATATCTCAAGGATGGAGAAAAGTTAGCAAGAAAGTAACCGAAAGTTATCTTATGACAAAACTAAGAATACGACATGTAGAGCTTTTTACTTGCGATCATTTAAACCTAAACTCTCCAAAACACAATGTCCTATCTTAAGGCATGTATATAATGAATTTTGAATGATAAGAAGGTTAGGATGTGATGTGTTAGGTATGTTCACAAGGTCTCCAATGTTTTTGATTAACTTAAGGAAAACCTTAGTTTAAACCTTGAGATATGGAGGGTTGCTTCAAAATACATGGAAATGAAGTTACAAGGTTGTCTAAAACATGTATAAGACTATAAATCACCAGATAAGATAATATGTATGATCAAAACATAGAATCCAAGGCATTTTATTGCTTAAACATTAAACAAAATTACGTGGAATATGAAAATGGACCGAGTTACAAAAAAATGTCGGGTTTTAGGATTCATTCATTTTTTTAACGAATGTTACAGTCTCCCCTACTTTTGGAAATCACGTCCCGAAATTAGGAGGTAACCGTTTAGCTATTTAACATTTGGGGGGTAAAGGTAATTCAAAAGGGATTGCAGTATTTAAGGATTTTGGAAATGAAAATTTTAACAAAGGTTTGCTGTGGTGGAGTGGCTCAAGTGTTTTGTTTGTTGGTGAGACCCGGGTTCGAATCCCTGGTCCACTATTTTATATTTCTTTTTTTTTAAATTTAAAGTTTTGAAATGATACAAATTAGACCCCTTAACTCTACTATCCGAATTAACTTGGCTACTAACTCATATTACCTTACTTTAAAACCTAACAAAACTAACTAGATTTTATTAATGATTTTAGTTGTGATATTAATTAAATTAAATTAATAAAAAAATATATCGATAAATGGATTTAAATTAAAGAGTAAAATCTTTCAATGTTTATTTATTTCGCGAAAATCTCCAAAGTTTAAAGGTTAGGATCCGGATTTCAAAGTGGGCCGGACTTCTGGATACCCGTTTTTGGCGGATGTTACAGTTTCCCCTACTTTTAGGAATTTCGTTCCAAAATTAGGAGGGAACCGTTCTTGAGGGTTAGTTAATAGGGTTTCTTATAGATTGGATATCGAGTATGCTAGGTAATAAAAATCTCGATGATGCTAAGGATATACATAACCATGTGAGTGTAAGTTTGGATTTTGATTGAGGCGGTAACGTTCCTAGTAAGGGTTGAATACCCTGCTACATGAATCACTTTTTAATGCCTGAGGTGTAAAAATGAAAATTGTTGTAACACGAAGATGGCTAACTGGATATTGTCTTATGATAAGGGGTTTTGAGAAAATCGAAGCGTCATAATGATAAAGTTACATCACAAAACGAAATCATCAACCACATCGTTATCCAAATTGAGATTGACACTACTTACACAGAACTTCCCATAACCGTCTAACAATGCTTTTGATTACCAGACAAGAACACTTATATATAGGAAGTACCTGCGGCGTATCCACCATGTCCTTGTCAAATTTTCATTGGCCTTGTTATTAAGTCACGATTAGTTCTATGTGACTCATCCTAAAATCTACCAAACATAAACAAACACAGCAACTCATGCTTGAATCTCGAATCCGAAGAGAGCAAGACTAAATGACGGCGGTACCTCTCTCATGTGTTATGAGGAAGTGGTCAGTCTATGAAAAAGTGAGACACGACCCAACTTCCCTAAATGATGAGACGGGGTTCGTCGTGATGTATGATGACACGAATAACATGAAATTTAATCGATGTATAGAGACATGTAATGAAACAAATTGGCATAGCATGATATAAATTGCATTAATGGCATTAATATGAAATAATGAAATCTTGAAACATTATTACCCAAATTGAAAACAATGGTAGTTTTAATAGTCAGGACAAGAAATGGAATTTATTAAAGCTTGGATTGGGAATAAAAATAAAATAAACAACTGGAGCGGAGTCTTGAGTCTTCATGATGGGAGAAAGACTAGTTAGGTTGTTCGTTCGCACCGTCGTTGACCTCAACTAGGTTTCCGTTGACGTTGTAGGCTCTCCCTCTTGCTGGTGGGGGTGCTGGGTTTGCCTGGTTCGCTTGGTTAACTGGGTTCGCTTGGTTAACTAGATTTGCTTGGGCTTGAGCGTTGATGATGTTAACCAACCTAGGGCACGTGTTTCTGAAATGAGTAGGATCACCACAATTAAAACAAGCTCGAACATATGGCACCATGGGGTAATGCGGTGGTTGGTAAGGCTGGATCATATTTTGGGTAAGACGTGAAACTTGGTTTTGAGGAGTGCAACACGTGTTACTCAAATGGACATTACGCCCACAATTGGCACATAGACGATAGGGTATGGTGAGTTGGTGGTGATAGTGGCAGGTGTTGCATTGAGGGTGGGACCAGTGTAGGGTTCTTGTTTGGGTAAGCTGGGTTGGGTGCCATTTCGGTGATTGGGATGGCTTGGAGTGGTACGGCTTATGAAGTTGGGTTAGTCGAGGCAATAGCGTAGTTTTACTGTCACGCTTTCGTTTGGTATCGGAACGGGAGAATGTTTCGATCTTGGTTGTCTTTGGCTCTTCCACTGAAACCTTGTCAGCTGTGCCCTTCTTTTTAAAGTCTCCATTTCGGATATGGTTTTCGGTGAGTTCGATGGCTAATTCTATTGCAGCTTCCAATGTTGCGGGTACATTGCTCATCACGGAATCCTGGATATCAGAAGGAAGACCCCTAATTTAATGTTCAATGAGACGGTAAGGAGGAGTGAACATATTTGGGACCATCTGGTTCAGCTCGAAGAAACGCTTGTTATAGGCCATATGGTCTCCGTCATTTTGCATTAAGCGGTAGAATTCGTCCTCCAACTTCTTGAACTCACTCCTAGGACAGAACCGTTTAGTCATTAGTTCCTTGAGTTGTTCCCAAGTTAGGGCCACAACAGCTTTAGCCCCTCTTTGACCCTTTTCAGCGTTCCACCAGGTTAAAGCTGCCTCAATGAGACGACCGGTAGCATAACGAACCTTGCGATCGTTAGGGCAATCACAATTTAGGAAGGTGCTTTCCATTTCCTCGAACCATCGCAGGAGTGTAGTGACCCCTTCTGTTCCCTCATATTTGGGGGGTCACAACTTGAAGTGCTTATAGAAGCACTTGGATGTAGTTGCGGGAGAATTTACAACGTTTGGTTTGACTTGATTGACTTGGTTATTAGTGAGGGCTTGTTGAACATGGATCACAATGTTAGGAATCACGGCAACCATTTGCTTGGCAATTTGGGCAGCCATGCGTCTACTGGAGTTTCCGGTTCTTTTTCCTCCAAAAGGTGCCTAAAGGACATCTTCAGGAATTTACGCAAACGAGATTGTGAGATTCTGTTGATGGATTTGCTAGCATGGATGCGAAAAAAAATATATAAACATGTGATAAAATGAAAACTTTGGGGTGTATTTGAAAACAATAACTTATGATAACACAACACTTTTAAAGTATTCTTGGGCTTTGCTCGTAATTGGGCCTTGCATGCCACCATACTTCACCTTCGTAATCATGTGGGCCCCCGTGATTACCAGGATTTCGTATGGTTCGCATGTGTTAGCCTGGTAACGTTCACTAAAACCCGGAGAAAATCGAGAAATGTGAATGTAACGTATGAAAGTAGGAGTGCATCCAGGTGTGGACACGGTGACACCTCAAAGTGGGGTTAGTTCACACGATGTTTGGTGTGGCATGCTTTGGCCTAATAGGTCCTTCGTACTCTCATCAGTAGTCCCCAGGTAGACAAACTGGTCCATTAATTCATATTTATACGAATGTCAATCCTAGACAGGACATCCCGACTACCGGTACTCGAATCCTTCCAGTTACTACATGCCTGTCACATGAACTCACCTTGATGAGATTCTAAAACGAAAAACATCACAAAAGTTTGAATAACATAAAAATAAGTATTTGGAAAATGGAGAGAAATTTTTCGAAAATTTAAAGGAAATCGAGAACTTATAAATAAGGGTTTCATAAGTTTCGTATGTTACATTTCAGGTAGAGTGATATGTATATATGTAACATATATGTAGACTTCATGACATAATTATAACACATTGCACGTATCACATAATCAAGTAACAAAGAGAGCGCTTGCATGCATTTCTGTGTGAAATGAAAGGAATTTAAATGTCTGGGCAATAGCAAATCATAAGTTAAACAAAACATGAAATCACATAAGCACATAGGTCCTAGTTGACTAAAGTATAGGTTCTAAGGGTCTAATAACCTATCCTATATCCCTAAAGTCAATAGCTCTGATACCAATCTGTCACACCCCGACCCGCAACGGAATAGGTGATCGAGGCATGATTGGGTTAACTCGAGAGCTTATGACTTGCTATTACTTGTTTTAGATATTCATTAATTCATATCAAGTGTCTCACAATACAAATAATTCACATAAACAATTAAAAACACAAGACGATGTTTATAACAAGTATATTGCACTAATTCGTTTCTTGTTAACTAAGGCCCATCCTATGTCCAATCTTCTCTTCGTACCTGTTCACCTGTATCATGTGTAAAAATGGTTTTTGGGTCAACAAAGGTTGGCGAGTGAATCTAAGTTAAACATTTAAACAGTTTGTTAAATTGGTTATTTCAATAAAAATGTGCATGGACCATATATGAGCATATGTATATATAATTAAATCACAAACCACATAATATCAACAATGAACATATGAACATGATGAATGATGAACTTGAGATCAAGGCTCAATCAAACGGAGCCGATCTAATGAGGCACCTGATGCTCAACTCGTATCCCATGAGGAACGGATGGGCCTTAATTGAATGATTGCACTGAAATGATAAAATTTAACCACACATAACCACAACAAACAAATATACACATTAGATCACATATTGGTGGTAGCACATGTATTTGTATAAATAAAGTAAATTACAACACATGATACACCCCAAAACGTGAATAAAAAGGGGAATTTGTAAGGATTCACTCACCGTGTTTGCGTTTTTTAATCCTTAGTGAAAAACCGCACGAGAAAAAGGAGAAAATCCAATTGATAAGCGTGATTTAAGCTAGACAAATGAATGCAACAAAAAAAGTAAACGTTATGCTAGGCATATCTAAATGAACGAACATGATATGTTAGACTCAATGAGCCTAACGAGCCTCTACAAGGCTATGAAAATCCTAAAGTCGAGCCTAAACTAGGCTACCTTAATGAGCCTAATGCTCCTTAACTAAGAACCTAAACTAAACTAATTAAACTAAGAAAGCAATAAATAAATGAATATTAAAAAAACAAAGAAATGAAGATTACCTCGAAGAAGAACTTTAAAAAATGAGAAGAGCTTGAAGGGCAGCACCTCCTCGTCGAAAGCGGAAATAAAAACTACTACACACCACACCCAAAGGGGTATTGTGCTTGTGGAGCCACCAAATTTAGTTATTCCACTTGTTTATGCTCAAACTAGGAGTTGCAAGCTATAAAGAACCAAGCAAGAGTATTTATAGGTGTGAAATGGAGCACAAAATGGTGATTGGGGTGGTATGGGATGACTTTAAACAAGATTTTCGCGTCTTTCAAATCAGCAACAAACACCAAACTTGTTTTCGCAATTCCCGCTTCGTTATAACTCCGTTCCGCGCATGGTTTTCGCCTACGTTCATTATTTTCAGAGTACTATCATATGGAAGAGACTAATCCAACATCCATGGTGTCGAGAATTGGGCTTAAACCTTGGGTCTTGATGCGTGTCGAGGGTTATGTTCTAAAACTTGTGTTTGTGATTCCCGTTACCCTGGAGCTCAGTTTTATGCACCATTTGAACCTACTTGATCCTTAGTATACCAAGTATATCTTGGAGCTTTGAATGGACCAGAATGATAGCTCAAGGATGGAGAAAAGTTAGCAAGAAAGTCACCCGAAAGTCATCTTGTGACAAAACTAAGAATACGACATGTAGAGCTTTTTACTTGCGATCATTTACACCTAAACTCTCCAAAACACAATGTCCTATCTTAAGGCATGTATATAATGAATTTTGAATGATAAGAAGGTTAGGATGTGATGTGTTAGGTATGTTCGCAAGGTCTCCAAAGTTTTTGATTAACTTAAGGAAAACCTTAGTTTTAAACCTTGAGATATGGAGGGTTGCTTCAAAATACATAGAAATGAAGTTACAAGGTTGTCTAAAACATGTATAAGACTATAAATCACCAGATAAGATGATATGTATGATCAAAACAGAGAATCCAAGACATTTTATTGCTTAAACATTAAACAAAATTACGTGGAATATGAAAATGGATCGAGTTACAAAAACAGGTCGGGTTTTAGGATTCATTCATTTTTTTGACGAATGTTACAATTGTGATCTGAAGGAGATCCCGGCGATTCAATTGCCGGAGAGGATACTGGTGGCGGCGGGGATGAGCGTGCTGTGGAAACCCGACCGCCGATACCGGCCAGTGTATGTGGAGGGGGATTGGAGTAAGTGTTCTTATTCCGTTGTGTTTCCTGCTTTGAGTTGTGTGTTGGCTAACATGTATGTGTTTTCTTGGAGGAGCCCCACTGTTCTTGGCCGCTTTCCAGACGAAGGAAGGGCGGATTGAAAGGCTCCCCCTGGGTCCGGATGAGCCCATCTGGTATGCGCAGGTCATGGGAAATTTTGCCCTGATCAAGGATGTGGACCTGGAGGCCCCCACTCCTACAACTGGTAAGTGTTGATTGTTTAATAGCGCACCTTTGCAAGTAACTTACGAATTGTTCTGTTGTGATACAGGCGCTCTGGGAGATTTAGGCATTGGCCCAGGTCACAAGAGGAAACGACACGCGGGGTCGAGCGCGGTGGTTGAGAAGGAGGTGACTCAACCCGGGGTGGGCCCTCCCACAGGTAAGCGCATTGTGTCTGACAAATGGAAAGCTTATGTAGTCATTTCTGACTCATGGGAGGATCTTGAACCTGTAGGTGCGAAGAAGGCTGCACCAAAATCGGTGGTTATCCCGACCACCAAACCTGCTCGTTCTTCAGACGCTGAGGAGATCCTAGAGGTACCTCTTAAGTGAAAGAGGCATCCGAAGGAGGACCTCTCTGCGCAACCACCTAAAAAGGTTGAGCGGAAGCATATGGGGAAGAGGGCGGATCTGGGGACATTAACTGCTAAGATATCCCTCAGTAATTTTCGGTAACCTTCACTATTTTCTTCCAGTTTTCATGTCGAGCATGACTAACTTTTGTTGTTTTGCAGTGGGCGATGAGCGGAGTTTTTTGGAATCCGGCACTTGCGCTGCAGCCACTGATTCTCCCATGACCCCACCGGTGGTCGAGGCGGAGATTTTGCTGATGGGGCAGAAGAACCGGTCGCGATGAGGGAGGGGCCTCATGTCGTGGTGGAAGGTTCCGGTATGGGTACTAATGCGGGTTCTATGGCGGTGGAAGAACTCGCGCAGGTGGGGGGGGGGGGTGAACCGCGGGTGTGGTGGTGGAACGGCCCGTGGTTCCTGCGAAGAAAACCACAGGTGGATATTGAAGAACCTGTGGTTGTTGTTGAGGAATCGCGGGTGGGGTTTGAAGAACCTGCGGTGGTTGTAGAGGGAATGGGGTTCGTTGTGGAAGAACCCGTTGTGGTGGCGGAAGAACGCGCACATCCGGGTGTCACGGTTTTTGTTGGTGAGGCGGAGCCGGTGGGAACGGCTTCCGTCTAGGATGCTCAGACCGGTGCTCCACAAGGGGAGCATGCGGAGGAACCATCACCCGGGGGTGGCGTGGGGGTTCTGGTAAAAGCCCTTCCGCCGTGTGTCTCCAATACGCCCGGATGAAACTCCGGGGGAATATTATTATAGGTCCTCCTCCGCTCAAACTGAAGAGATCCACACTCCTGTGTGGAAGTTAGAGAAAGGAAAGGATTTCTTTCACTGGCCAGCGTGCCGTAAGTGGTTTAAGGGAGCTTTCCCCCAGCGGAGGTACGTTTGCTTTCTGATCATGAAGAAGAAGAGACGTACCGCACGTACCTCCAGGCAGCTGCAAGGTCCGCCTCTGTGACCTAGAAGATTGTTCGTGAATGGCGGGGCCTGGTGAAGCAAAAGAAAGATCTTGAGGCTGCCCAAGCGGTCCTTGGTAAAGAGCGAGCCCAAGTGGCTGTGCGTGAAGCTGCGGTGCTGGCAAAGGAGACTACCTTTGCCGCCAACCAGCCGGCTGAAGAATGGTCCGCGCTCGGGTGGAAATGACGGGCCGAAGCCTCGGACGCCAAACTTGCGGAGGAGCGCAGGTTGTGGAAAGAGGCTTGTGAGAGGGATAACAGGGAGAACAAATCCCTGAGAGATGAACTGGCCCGGTTGCGCGCTGATGTGGCACGAGAGAAGAAAGAGATGGAGGCGGCGGCTGCCACGGCTGCACAAGCTAGTGTGCAACGCACACACAGTGAGCAGAAAGAGGTACCCCCTTGTCTTCGTGTTCACTCATTTTTTATGTTAATGAATTATGATGCTAACCTTGTTTTGAACGAACAGGTTGAAGCTTGCGCTGCTCTGGAGAGCGCTAAGAAAGACCTCCAAGCAGCCTTGGTGGAGAAGGCTGAGCTTCAGTGCAGGTTGCGGTTAGCGGATGCGAAGGTGGAGGCGGGCGAGAAAAAATTGGAGGATTCTGAAGACGCTCGCGCCATCTCCGAGTTGTTGGTGGAGTCGCTGACCAAGAACATGTTGTGGCTTCAGCATGATGGAATTGTCAATGTAAGTACTCTGCTTGGTTTTTGATCATTATGTGATGGCTCTGAATTTCTCTTTAAATTTGCAGATTGCGAACTCCATTATGAACTCTGCGGAGTTAGATGGCGCAGTGGCCAAGCTAGTGGTTGTTGCGCGCCATGATGGGAATGCGCAAGGCTATGCTGAGTGTGCGCAACACGCCACTCATGCATTGGACGTTCCATGGGATTCCAGCCATGCTTCCACTCATGGAGTTAATATCGGAGCTGTTTTCGAGGGGGCACAGCAAGGGTATAACCGTCTTGATATCCCAGCGTTGGAATTTGTAAGCGAGGCGCTCACCCACGATGACTTCGTCGACCGCTTGAAGGATATCTTTCCGGAAGAAGCTGAGGTCGCTGCTGAGGAAGAAGACTAGTGTAGGATCCTTAGTGTAGTATCTTTGTAGTATCTTCGATTGTGCCTCGCGTTGCGCGGTTTTGTAAATATTTTTATCTTTTAATGAAATGTTTCTTCCTTGTTACAATATTTGCGTGAAGTGGACCAACTTTGTGTAGGTATAGCGAATGAAACTGGTAACGAACTCATGTGTGAATATAAGCTCCTATGCGCGTTTCACAGGTAGTGATTTAGGGTTCACGAATCATTGTGTACCGAGGTGTTTTCGCGTATGCCCAAATTGGTTCCGCGCATTTGTAACGAAACATTAAGATAAAAATAAATCATGAAACTCTTTTCTTTATTACATAATGGGGCGTAAGGGCCATATACGAGGTAGACAAAAGATAATGAGCTTGCAAGTTTACATGTAGCACCGTCTTAGCTGCTGCGCATTCCATGTTCTAGGGATGTTTGTTCCATGTAGACGCTTAAGGGTGTATGTGCATTTTCCCAGGACTTCATGGATAACATAAGGACCTTCCCATTTGGGTGCCAGATTTCCAGGACGTTTGGCGTTAGACGCCTCATTGTCGCATAGAAAAAAGTCATCAGGTAAAAAGGTACATATGCGGACTCTTCCATTGTAATACTTTTCAAGCTTGGACTTGTATTTTGCCTCGTTGATGGCAGCATTTTCACGCCTTTCTTCTAGTAAGTCTAAGTCAAGTATGCGCTCATCTTCATTGTTTTGTTTTTGCGCAGCGAACATGCGTGGTGATGGGAGGCCTATCTCTGCGGGAATTACTGCCTCCGTCCCAAACACAAGGCTAAAAGGAGTTTCACCCGTGCTGGTTTTAGGCATGGTTCGATGAGCCCAGAGGATGCTTGGCAACTCGTCTACCCAGCCTCTACGCGCTATACCCAACCTCGTCTTGATCCCTTCGACTATGCTTTTGTTAATTCTTTCCACTTGGCTGTTCCTTGGGGATGCACGATCAAAGTGAATACGTGCTCGATATGCATTTCTTTCATCCATTGCTATAATTCTTCAGCCGCGAAATTGGGACCGTTATCGGCGACTATGCGCAGGGGTAACCCGAAGCGGCATATAATGTGTTCCCATATGAACTTTCGCACTGCAGTTGCTGTGGTGGATGCAAGAGGTTTGGCTTCTACCCATTTGGTGAAATAATCGACTGCAACGATTATGAACTTCAATGCTCCTGGAGCATCTGGGAATGGTCTCACCATATCGATTGCCCATTGTTGAAAAGGCCACGCTGTTGTCACCGGGATCAGAGGATTCTTGGGGCGCAGTGTCTTTGGAGCATGACTCTGGCATGATGTGCACTTACGTAGTGTTTCGACTTCGTCAAGATGCATGCCAGGCCAATAGTAACCGGTGTTCATGATCTTTGCCACGACCATGCATAGACCAGCGTGAATTCCGCATAACCCTTCGTGTATTTCGCGGATCAAGTACCGTGCGTCTTGCGTGTCAATGTAGCAGAAAAGCGGCCCAAGGTATGACTTTAGATATAAGATATCGTCTGCCATTTTATAGTTGACTGCCTTGTTCTGGACCTTCCTTGATTCTGTTTTGTTTTCGGGGAGGCAACCGTGTTCCAAGAACATGATAATTTGGGACATCCAAGACGGATTTCCCACTTCAATGAGGTTGACTTGCCCCAAAGGGTCAGAAGGGTTTTTGAGTACCTCAATGTGCACCTCGCGCGCAAGGTACTTAAAGCTTGTAGCGGCTAACTTGCTGAGAGCCTCGGCGTGTTTGTTCTCGCTTCGATTGACATGGGTTATTTTGAAGTGTTGGAATTTAGTTATCAAGGCTTGCGCCTGTTCTAGATACAAGGCCATCACCTCGCCTTTTGTGTCGTACAGGCCGTTGACCTGTCCGGCGACTAAGAGGGAGTCGACGTTCAAATTCTACGCACCCATTTTGATTGCTAACTGAAGGCCTGCTAGGAACGCTTCATACTCAGTTTCATTATTGGTACTTTTAAAATCCAACCTGATGGCATAAGTGAATTCTTGATTGTCGAGGCTTATTAAGCGAAGACCTGCCCCTGCGCCATCATCGTTAGACGTGCCATCGGTGTGAAGTATCCATGCGCGGTCATCTGTAACCTGCGTTGGGTTCTGTACAGCTTCACACTCTTGCGCTTTATTCGGCGGCACTTCCACAATGAAATCAGCCAGTATTTGGCCTTTTATTGCTGGGCATGGTTTATACATGATATTGTGTCCACCAAGCTCAATCGCCCATTTTGCTAGGCGGCCAGATATGTCTGGTTTCGATAAAATTTGGCCTAAATGATAGTTCGAGAGAACTGTTTTCGTGGCCGGAAAAGTATCGGTGCAACCGCTGGGATGCATGGACCAAAGCTAGAGCGAGCTTTTCCATCATGAGATATCGAGTATCTGGGTCAGTGAGCATCTTGCTGACGTAGTAAATCGGAGTTTTAACTCCTGCGCATTCTACTAGCAGGACTGCTCCCAGAGCGATATCTGATGCGGAAAGATGAAGTATCAGTGGCTCGTTCTTCTACGGTGCGGTGAGCGTTGGTAGCTGGATTAAGCATTCCTTCATTTGGGTGAAGGCTTTCTCTGCATCCGGAGTCCACTGAAACTTGTTCCTCTTCACACAATTCCGCAAGGTGCTAATGAATGGAAAGGGTTTCATCGCGTGGTTGGCCAGGAACCTGTTCAGCGTAGCCAGCCGCCCCGCCAACTGCTGCATTTCTTTGATAGTTGAGGGTGATGGCATGCTGAATTGCTTCCACTTTATCGGGATTAACTTTGAAGCCATCGCATGTAACGATGAATCCCAAAAAATTGCCTTCCTCCATTCTAGAAGAGCACTTGCTCGGGTTCAGCTTTAGATTTTCCTTGCGTAAGGAGGCAAACGTTTTTTGAATGTTTGCCAGCATCTTCTCCTCATCCGAGCTCATGATAACGAGGTCATCAATATACACTTCCACGGTTTCACCAATGTCATCCCCAAAGACATGATCCATTAAACTCTGATAAGTGGCTCCTGCGTTGCACAATCCGAAGGGCATTTTTGTGTAACAGAAAATGCCCTTGTATGTTCGGAATGCGGTCTTGTCTTCGTCCTCTTTCTTTATTTGGATTTGGTGGTAGCCCTTGTAGCAATCAAGGAAGCATTTCCACCTGAATGAAGCAAGAGAGTCCACCTTTTTGTCGATTTCCGGTAAGGCGTAACAGTCCTTAAGACATGCCTTGTTAAGATCCTTGAAATCGACGCATATGCGCCAAATGTGTCACACCCCGACCTGCAGCGGAATAAGAGTCGGGGCATAATTGGGTTATCACCAACGCTCATGATGTTTACTAATATGTTTCATATTTATTAAATTCAAAATTACATCCTCAATATTCCAAACAAGTTCATACAATTACAAAGAAAAGTAACTAAATAAACAATCCAAAGTCTAAACCGATTTATTCTTCAAAGCCATCCTATATGTTTCTTGCTGCAACTGGATCACCTGTACCATGTGTAAAAATGGGGGTTTTTGGGTCAACAAAAGTTGGCGAGTGAACCTTGTTAGAAAACATTTATTATTGATTTCTTGTTATAATTAATATGGAAAAATTGTGCAATAATCATATGTGAGCAAACGTAAATAATCATACAATAACATACAATAACAAACCACCTTGCATAAATATATGACATGAATGATAATGTAAATGTTGGCAACGTCACGTTCACGCTCATAGGTAATGGGGAACGGTTCCGCTCATAGGTAATGGGGAACAGACGACCTATGATGAAATGTATGTGCGATCAAGGCTCGATCAAACGGAGCCGATCGTATGTTGGCAACGCCTCGTTCACGCTCATAGGTAATGGGGAACGGCGGCCTAATGATGATGTATGTACTGAAAATGATAAATTTAATCTAAACATTAACCACACAAACAGTTGATACATATTAAATACACATTTGGTCATGGATATGATGGATGCACAATTGTTTAAATGTAATAAATAATATGACACATGATACACCCCAAAAACGTGATTAAAACGGGGAATTTGTAGAGATTCACTCACATTGGGTGCGTTCGTTTGACGATGTTGAATGCGCACGAGTTTAGAGGGTTGATCGACGAGGATTAACTAACCTAAATAATAACGAAAAGGTACGGTAAATAAGTGGATTTTATTAACAATTTTAATAGGATTTTTAGATTTATTTTTGTGAGTTTAAGGTTATTTTTTAACTTTAAAAACATTATTTTTAAGTATTTTTAATTGATTTTTAAATTAAATAAATAAATAAAAATATAAAAAAAATGTTGACTTTTTGGGTTGACCGTTGACCATTGACCATGACTGTTGACCGGTTCGGTCGTGTATTTGTTTGCACTGAGTGAGGTTCGAACTTGTGACCTCCCGTACGCGTGCACGCAGCTCTACCAACTGAGCTACGTGTCTAACCCGAAATATTTCTGTTTTTAATTATATTTATATACTATTTAATTTATTCAAAATTCATTTATTCTTAAAAAAAGATTTTAATTACATAGAACCGGTGTGCATAACAGGTCTCGAATCCGGGACCTTTTGTTTAACGTTGCACACAGTCCACCGCTGGACTGTGTGTCTAACCTGGTTAAAACACTTGTTTTTATTTCTCTTATATACTAACTGGAAGTTTCCGTGTTTGGGTTTTATAAAAAAGTCTGAATATTGTGACGAATCGGAACAAGGACAGACTCGAACCTGGTATCCCTATGATTCAAATGCACACAGTCCACCGCTGGACTGTGTGTCTAACCCGAGATATAACCCGATTTATATTAAATATATACACAACCTAACTTCATCTTCTTCGCTAAAACAACTCAGATAACTGATATTCGACTGATCTTGTTCAATTTAATTAACGGACATATAAATGATTAAAACGTAACGGATAGGGAAGGTTTTGGAAATGAATGTACCGGAAAGATGACTTTTCTCAGAACTCCGGCAAAGTCGTCGGCTCTGTTTTATGAACTCCGTCTGAGCGGACAAATTAACAGTTTTGATTAACAAATTGTGAAATTGAATGACTAAACAAGAGTTATCAGAAGGTTTAAATGATTATACCGTTTCACAGCGCAATTTAGGAATTTTCAGAAATCTTCCGGCGAGTGCTGATTATCCGATATCGTCGTCTGGGACTGATTCTGGTTGAAGGGTTTGAGTTAGTAAAAGTCTAACAATAGATAGAAGATGAAAGAATTGAGAAATTTACCGTTTTGATGAATGACACGGTTTTCCGGTGAAAGTCCGGTGATATCAGATAGCGATTCCGATGATCAGAAATTAGAGCAAAAGTGAAATGGGAGGTTCTGTGAGTGTTTTTGAGTCGCGAGATGATGATTTTGATAGAGTAAATCAGGAAGTAAAGGATTTCGGTTTTTAACTCCCAAACTCATATGAATCGAAACAATTAAAGACTGAATTTGATTAAGAACGTGCGTCGTAATGGTTTCATCGGTTATTATCAGTAATTGCGATCACTCAATCGTCTAGAAAGTTGAAAGCCGATGAACGGTTTCAGTTTGGCGCAAACAGATGATTTCACATGTGAACTTATGTTTTATTTGTTTCCTAGATTACACAAAGACATCAAGTGGCGGAGTGGTTAAGTGTTGGTTGGTTAGGTCTTCCGGCTGACCCGGGTTCGAAACCCGGCAGCCCCTTTTCATTTTTAATTGGCTTTATTTTTATTTTTAACAATTTTAATTTCCATATTCTAAAATGTTTATTAGTTATGTATTGTTTAAATTAAAATAAGCATTAAATGAGCAACGAAAATTTGAAACTGATTATTCGATTAATAAACGAAGCGGGTTTTGAAAAGCCGTTTTTCGACGGATGTTACAAAATGCCGTTGGACCTTTGGACCATGACTGGGTTGGCTAACCATGTCTGATAACGTACCTCTCGGATGATTCCTGCCTGGAGAAGCTCTGTGACTTGTTCGTTCAGAGCGCGGGTCTTCTCAGGCCCGAAACTACGCTTTTTCTGAACTATGGGCTGACTGAAGGGAATGTCTGCAAAGCATGCTCAGCGATTTCCCTTAGCATTCCAGTCATATCCGCCGGTGACCATGCAAAAATATCAGAATTACAGAACAACAGCTGTTTCAACCGCGCCTTGATTGCGGGAGTCATGGCGGGCCGCAAGAGTACAGTGTGTTCCGGGTACTTGTTGTTGAGCACCCACCTTTCTGGTTCACCGTTAGATGATGGCTTTGGCTGCTTTATTGGCAGTTCCTCTTCGACAGACATGATTTACTTCCTTGCATACATAATGGCGACCCTGGTTTCCGTGGGAAAACCGCAAGCGATGTGGGGAATGGAAGTAATCATGCTGAAATCCCGTTGAGCGCGTCGGCCTAGTAGTACGTCATGGCGCGGGGTTGCGAGCATGACCATGAATTTGACCTGGACTGTGCAAGTGTGACGCCCATCGGAAAGAGTCACCGGGAAAGAAATTTGGCCCAAAGGAAAAACAGACTCGTTGTAGAAACCAATGAGTGGGAAGTCCACTAGCTCCAGGCGTGCCTTGTCCTCTGGGTCTAGTTGCTGGAAGCACTGTTCATAAATGATGTCCATAGAGTTCCCAGGGTCTATAAACATGTAATCGGTTCGATAATGGCCGAAGATGCCAGTTATCACTACCGGTTGGTCCTCTTGTGGTCCCCTAGGGACAATGGAGAAGATTACCTGTTGTTCACGCCAGTGAGGCGTGCAACTCTTCTGGTGGCTATGCTTGCGCGAAGGACCACCTTGAATCATATGAACAGACTTCATTTTTTTGTTACTTGGGCCCTCGCCGCCTCGGGTGATCTGGCGCACCTCCTTGCGCACGATTTGCAGTAAGTGAGTGAGCTTCCCACTCTTAAGTGCTTTTTCAATCTCCATGCGCAAGGAGATGCAATTATCAGTTGTGTGCCCCGTGTCTTTATGATAATCGCAGAAAAGGTTGGGGTCTTGACCTTTCTTATTGCGCATCGGCGGTGGTTGCTTGAACTGATGGTCTTCTATGCTGAGGACCTCCGCCGGTGTTTTCGTCAGTGGGGTCCACTAACGGTCGCGATTATCTTGCTTTATTGCTCGCTGGGTGGCGAGCTTATTGATGGTCGCGCGAGCGTCGACTGGTGTGTGGGAAGGGTTCTGGCTGTAGTCCCTCCACCCTTTTTTCTTCTTCCCAAAACCCCTGCTCAAGTCTTGGGGGCGGTGATGAGGTAGGGGAGGTCTACTATTATTGAGGTTGCGCTCCGTCTGCGCGTAGACCTTTGCCGCTGCCATGTGTTTCTCCCAGCTTTTAGGGAGGCCTGTAGCTCCTGACAAGACCTTGATCATCTCGTCACAGCGTACGGCATACTTGAACTGTGCGCGAATCAGGTCTTGTGCACGTCCCCTATCTCTAGCACCTCTATTATAGCGAGTGATGAAATCTTCAAGGCTTTCATCATCGCGCCACCAGATGTTCGTTAATTTAGATGAGTCTCTGACGTAACGCCGTTGTTGATTGAAGTGCGCTAGGAACTTATCTTTCAAGTCGTTCCATGACGCGAGTTTGCCCGTAGGCAAATTATCAAACCATAGGCGTGCAGCACCTGTGAGGGTTTGAACGAATAGGTGACACCACATAGGTAGTGTCCATCCTCCAATCAATCCTGCGCCGGTGAAGAGACGCAGGTGATCGTCTGGGTCTGTCAACCTGTTGTGCTTCCCGACATTGGAGGGAAGTTTTGCACGCTCCAATGGTGCGAGCGTTATCTCCTTGATAAACTTGGAATGTTCGGCCGTGTTCGCCGGCCGGTAGATCAAGTTATAATCATGTTCTGCTTCCGGGTTGTAGCTACCCCGTGGAGCGGATCTGTATGCCGTATGATTCTTTGGTATCCGGTGAAAAAAGCTGGCGCTATCACCTTCGTCTAGGTTTTGCCGTACTCACGCTGGGTGTACCGCTCCCTTTGAGGACGCGGGCCCAATCGTGAGTGGACAAATGATCGCCTAAGAGAGTGAGACTCTGATTTAGGCGGCGATTGCATGTACTCCGTCTCTTGGGGATGGAGGCTATATGGTACGCTCGCCCCAGCTGGCAAGTCAAAACTCAATATCCTGGGTGCAGGCGAAGCATGCACCTGAACAGCGGGCTGCACTGGAGCAGCGGGAGTGTTTGTCTGTGCGCAGAGCTGCGCATAGACGGCATTCAGGGTCGTCTGAGACTTTATGTACCACGACATCGGGGTCTCACCCGGGGGTAAGACCGAAGTGATCGGCACAAAGGGAGTCTCCAGTTGGACTCCGGGAGTGACCGGGATGTTTACACGACCAGAGCCGTGTTGAGTTTTGGCATTCTCAGAAGAATCTTCTTCCACTTGTCCGTCGATTCGAGAGGCATGAACTGGATTCTTGCCTTCGGCTCGAGGACCTCATGGAGTGTTCGATAGGAAATCAGCCATATGAACGTGAGGCTTACGGAAAAAGTGAAAATGAAGGGAACTATTTGGTTAAAAGGAGTGAAGTAGCGGATGACACCAATGAAGAAGCAACGGTTGAACCTAGGGATATCCGGGGATATATAAGTTACAACCAAGGTATTTTTGCATAAAAAGGTTGTCCTTTATCTTCATTCTCCGCGGTGAACTCACTTAAGCTGATCTGCAAAACTATCAGCGCCGTTAGTCTCGTCACAGGGGAAAGGGTGGTTTTCTCCGTGACCACAATCCGGCGTGAGAATAAGTATTTGGGGATTGGGGTAAGGTCGTAAGTAAGTTGAAAGTGAGTGCTATGTATGTGTGTCTTTAACCTAGAGATCCAATACTTATTTATAGCAAAAAAGATGTGTTCAGGAGATGGGCTGGTGGGCCTTGGCCCGGGACCATACAGTCAGAGACATCCGTTTTGTCCCTCTGTGTCAGACATTAAATGTTTCCTGTAGGAGAATTAATGTCCTTTGTCAGGAGGTGTGTTCTGTCGGATGTTGAGTGGTGCCCGTGTAAAGGCAACCGTCTCTGGTGTCAGGCCTGCTGCTAGCCGAAAGTGGAAAAGATGGAATAGTCACTGGCAGAGATATGGTTGGTGTGCAGTCTGACGTCCGCGTTTCTGCTCATGCGACACTGTCACACGTAACCTGCCGAGCAACCCTTGGTCATGGTTCTGCCACTTTGTACCCTTGAGTATGGTCAACACCTCTTAGTGCTTACCCCTTCTGCGAGACTGTCAGTGTTTTTTCCGCCAGCGCAGGGTGTCAGGGGTACATCCTTTTGTCCCAAGACTATGAGGCGCTTCTCATGTGTCTTGTCCTTGCAAGATTTTAGGATTCATGGCTCAGAGGGATGTTGTTTTGCGCAGGGTCTAGTAACCTGCGCACATGAGTCTAACTTGCCGTTGTGCCAAGTACACAAGGCTCGTTGTTTGACTTGTGTTATTTAGTCTAACTTGTCGTTGCGCTGAGTGCGCGAGACTCGTTGTTTGACTTGATTGCATTGGTCTAATTTACCGTTACGCTGAGTGCGCAAGGCTTATTGTATGACCTATTGGTGTTGGTCTAATTCACCGTTGTGCTGAGTGCGCAAGGCTCATTGTATGACCTATTAGTGTTGGTCTAATTCACTGTTATGCTGAGTGTGCAAGGCTCATTGTATAGCCTATTGGTGTTGAAGAACACGCACCATTGCATGTTGCATGCAAAGTTATCTTGGTAAAAAGTAGTTAAAGGTATGGTTCTCTATGCAGGCGTAGGATTTTGGAACCATACCCATCATCTGGAACAATAAAAAAAAGTCTCTGGTGAGGATTTCCTAATACATCATATTAAAAAATCGTTTTTCATCATAGTATATTATTATGTTCTAAATATAATTGTTTACATATTCAGCTAGCTTCTGCCTGAGGACTATGAAAAGTGGGTTGAAACTTGTAACAATCCCAAGGGAAAAGTGGATATAAGGACAGTTGATAGTAGTAGACGGTAAACGTTTTGTTTTTGGTTTTTTTTTTTTTCTTAATATGAGTCCGCGTTTTCGGCTATACATGTATGCCTGTTGAATTTGATCCTGATTCTTCATACGCAGAAGTTGTTCTCAATCACCGACGTGACTTAGGAGACAAGTGCTTCAAAGAGTGGGCGGGACAGGAACTTCAAACATGTGAATGAGTAAGGTATGAAAGTTATTTTTAATCTATGTATGGAAAACCATGATGTGAATCAGTAAGGTATGAAACATGTGAATGCCACAAATCTTGATTAAAATTTGAAACGGCAAAACGTATCTAGAAATTCGTAAGAATATAATTACATTACTAATGACCCTACCATACGCATCAAGCTTTTTCTATACAATTTTTTTGAACGGCTAATCGTAGATTACTTTTAATTACTATCAAATTATATCAACTTATTATTTTATTTAGGATTAAACCCAACAAGTGAGTTAGCCCCACTATCAATACATATTGAAAATAATGTAATCAAATTATTAGAAAAGAAAAGTAATTATAATAATAAAATATTATACTAATTAGATAATAAATACGGGTGCAAACGAGCCGAGCTACTCGAGCTCAGCTCGAAAGAAAACTTGAACGAGCCGAGCTTAAACGAGCTCGAGCCCGAGCCTAAAAACAAGCTCGTTTAGTAAACGAGTCCGAGCTTCGCTTATCGAGCTCGAGCCGGCTCGCAAGCCTTGATGAGCTTTCTGTTTATATATTTTTTTATTAATATATTAAACATATATTTAAATAATAATATTTACAATTTATATAAATATAAAAAAAACTACTAAATTATTTGTATAATAATAATTATAATTAATATAAATTAATTAATAAAAATAAACGAGTCGAGCCTGAGCGAACTCGATCTTGAAAAATTAACTTTGAGTCGAGCTCGAACTTTAGAAATAAAGCTCGAATGTAGCCTAGCTTGAGCTCGAGCTTTGATATATTAAATGAGCTCGAGCTCGAGATTGGTCGAGCTCGGGCTCGGTTTGACATGTTTGCACCCCTAATAATAAGAATTAGGACGCTTCTTATTTTTAATATATTACTTAATACCAATTATATTATTTTTAATCACAAGGTATGAAATATGTGAATCAACAAATCTTGATTCTAAGTTACAAGTTAAGAATAATATAGTAGTTTTAATTTTATTTTTTATTATTTAATTGTTATAATATTTATTATTATAATTACTTTTGTTGATTACATTATTTTTAATCATAAGGCATGATACATGTGAATGTCAACGAATCTTGATTAAAGGTTACAAACAGGTACGTTTTGTGATTATATTTCAAAATAAGACTATGTAGAAGTTCGTAGTAATATAATTAAAATTTATATTTATATTTATATTTATATTTATATTTATATTAAAACTGAGAATCATCTATAATAGTTTTAATTTTTATTATTTGATTATTATAAAGTTTTACTATTATAATTACTTTATTCATAATAATTAAATATCTTCAATCATATGTTATGAAACATGTGAAACTCAACAAATCATGTTGTCAAAAGAGGCATGTTTTGTTATTATATTTCAAAATAAGACTATCTAAAAGGTCGTAATAATATAATTACCATATTAGCGGGATTTTCTGCTGTGGTGCGGCACAAATCGGTTTAGCAGTATCATTTTGGTTTATGACAAAATTAGTATGATATCGGTACTTGATATTGATAACATAAAACTGTTACTAGTATCGATAAAAAAATATTGTTTTTGAATACAAGGTACTCTGTTTTCAACAAAATTTATACTGAAATGTTATTGAGAAAATATATTAACACATCGTGTATTCAGCTTTTTAAAAATAGTTGGTAAAGAAAAATCAAATTAAATAAAAACTAAATGAGTTATAGATGTGAATTATTTTAAGTTCAGTTTAAGAGATGAAACTAACACAAAACAATTATTATATAATAAGATCATCATTCATATTCTATGCAAATTAATAAGTAAAAATGTATAATAATTTTCAGAATAAAACAAACTAGAAGTTTGTAAATTCAAGTTAAACTGTTTAATTATTTTTAATTCGATAAAAAAGTTTATTAGTCAAACCTATAATTTCCTTAAAATTTGTTTTAAGACATTATCATTTAAGTTTTAAGAGTAAAATGTCATTTTCATCTATAAGGTTTGATCATTTTTTCAAATTTATCCAAAAATTTCAAAATCATGTCGTTTTCATCCTCGAGTGCCAAATTTCAAGTGAGAAAGTCGCAATATATTGTCAAACTCAAGGAAGAAAATGACAATAAAACACAAACTTCAAAAAAAAAAGTCATTTTACATGGAACAAGCTAAAATGACTAAACTTTTCAGGTATGATTTTGACATTTTACTCAAGTTTTAATTAGTTTTTAGGATTTTGTACCAACTTTGGAGACGAACATGATAAAAGAGAATTACATTTTAGTTGGTTTGTTATACTTGCTTTTTATTTAAACCGAATTAACACTTATAGAGTATGATAAAACGCTTTATAAATAGAGTAATACCCAATCATTTTTTTCTTTGTGTTCTAAAAGGATAATTTCTAAACTTTCATGATAGATCATATGTACATGTAACATGTTTACGTAGAGCTTCTATCCTCATTATAAGACTTAGCATGTGAATAATTTATCGGTGGGATAAACGTACCGCCATCATATCCCAAACCCCTATAAATTAAAACCAATCAGATTGAATCATTACTAATGGTTTGATTCCGGTTTAGTTTCACATATAAAGTTTTATTGGGCCTAAAATAAAAAAAAATAAAAATAAAAAGCTCCCCAAAAGTTGAAGATGAAACAAAAAGCCTTAGTTTTATTGATCACAGAGACTTTGCAAGCTAGATTGCAACGTTTCAGTAGCAGCAATACTTGGTGCTCAAATTATGTGCCAACTATTAAGTAAGAAACAAATTTAGTGGTACAAACATTTATTTGTATTTACATTTACATACTTATCAATTTGCAAGATAAGGTTGCTTAATTTACTTGTACATTTAGCTTCAAGTTGTTGTAAGCTTGAGTTTTCTTTGTAAGCTTTGTTTGGAAGCCGTGTGTCCCCTTGTTTCCCTATAACCTCACATCCTTATCACGCGGTCCATTTTTCCTCAAGAGAGAGAAAGACATCCAATAACCCCACCACCGCTCAACCTCTGCTCCACCGCTTCAGCTCCAACCGACGTCACCCTCACCACCAGTATAACGACCGATATAAAATACTATGAACATATAGCAATATCTTTTACAGATACATGTGGCTTTTCGACTAAAAAACGCAATGCAAATAACCTGTTACAATCGACAATAAGGTTATTCATTATTTAGGGGATATCATCTAATTCAAACAAGTGTGTTTTATCCTATGAAAGGTTTTTCTTCATTATGTCCACATACCAGTTCATTAGGTATAAAAATTATTAGATTGAGAAAACTAATATAACATTATTTTCATATAACCAATTAGATAAAATAAGTGAGCTTGTTTGATGACAATTTATACCTGCTAACCCGTGTAAGTGTGTGCACCCAACCAAGTAAATACACAAACATACAGAATACGAACAAAGCTCACATCAAACCTGTATATGCAATGTTTCAAAATTTTATCTAGTCGCCGGAACAAATTGGCGAACAATCTTAATCAAACGAAAATCGGAGTGAAAAAGTTGGAATATTATTAACTTGATAATAATGACAACAATGTAGAGAGTCTTGAGCATTGGAAATTTGATAGGACATATTGATTTAATCGCTTGTCCGCTAATGAATCATCTACTTGTATATTTTAATTCGCATAACAATACTGACCGAGAAAACTATCGAATGTCGACAAAAATGAGTAAGTTATTACGGTTGCTTTGCATTTTTTTAAAACATTATAGTTTATAAGATATGACAAGAATGCGTAAAAGAATTATAAGTTTGTTGTGCAAAGAGAAAAGTGTAACTAATTACCACAATTTTGTTAAAATGAAAGGATTTAAGTGTAATTATATGAGAGACTAATATATAATTTAGTGTTTAAAAGACTAAGTTACTCTTCTTTTAGGGGTGTTTTTATAAATAAAGAGAGAAGAAGTTCTTATTTTTTGGGTATCTTAAAATACCCATTCTCATGCATTATAATAATGCATTATAATATAGTATAGATTGGCATTTTTTTGTAAACTCAGGTTAATCGAGTTGACCTAACTTTGGGTTTCGGGTTATATCTTAATCGGGTTCGGGTTGTTTGGGTTCCATCTTAATCGGGTTCAGGTAAACTTAGGTCGGATTGGGTTCAGGCAAAAACGGTACT
This sequence comes from Scalesia atractyloides, assembly GCA_947069175.1. Taxonomy (NCBI): domain Eukaryota; kingdom Viridiplantae; phylum Streptophyta; class Magnoliopsida; order Asterales; family Asteraceae; genus Scalesia; species Scalesia atractyloides. Next base: position 22,312,523 of record CAMTDV010000012.1, on the reverse strand, counting down.
GCAAGATTCAACCATGGAAGTCGATACATATTACAAAATAATTAACTTCGTATGCCTATTTAATCACACATAAATGACACATGTTTCCTAGCCCACTCTTATATCTTGTATTTTTCACTAAAGAGAGATCAATATGTGTCTCAAATAATGGGGTTTTCTCCTTCAATTATGTCCAAAAAGTACAAGTAAGATCTCATTTATGTACTAATCTGTCGAAAAAAATCCTGTTGTGTCCCAAAAATAGCAGGAATTGAAGAATAAAACCTCAGTTACTTGCAATAGTAAAAGATGCTTTAATCTTTAGGTGTATAGGTATGCCTTCACAAGCTCAAAGATTTCTTTAATTGTAGGGCCCACAAGGCCATTTGCATTAAGATAAACCGAGCTTCTAATGAGATCTCTTCAAACCACACACTTATCCGGCTAAATAATGTTTTGGCATGTAACTGTTTCTCCTCGATAACTGCCTCAGATGAAACTCTACCGATAATCAAGAACGACTCCAGAGAAGGCCTTTGCAACTGTCGAAGAAAAAAAGATGATTTTTTGAAACAAGTTAAAAACATGAAAAATAAGTATAAATTTTTGTGGAGATTTGAAAAAGGATGCACCAGTGCGTTGTTGACTGAGCGTAAGCAATCGTTTGTCTTCATCATTAAAAGTATGACACGGGGTAGTCTACGCAGAAGCTCTGTGACTTGAGAAAAATATTCAGGACCGTATATCTGCAAAACAAAATATATATATATATATATATATATATATCATCGTCAGGACGTATATCACAAACCCATTAATAAGTAAATGGGCCAAAAGTGCAACCTATGGACTTTCAGAATGTTTCAACAACAAAAGTTCACCTGAAGATCTGATTGATCGTTTATGGCCAAATGATCAACAGCCGGATCAATAACTCTCTCCCATGGTTTCATAGTAAGAATGCTTGTAAAAAACGTATACAAATCTTCTCCGGCACCAAACTTCATGCAATTTTCCTTAATTCCTTCCACATCAGCCAATACCAAAGCCTGTAAAAATGTCACACATTTTCTATGAGTAAAACGCCACTATCGTCCCTGAGGTTTGGCCATTTTTGCGACTTTCGTTCAAAGGTTTGTTTTTGCGCATCTGGATCCAAAAGGTTTGAAATCTTGCCATTTTCATCTAGCTCGTTAACTCAATCCATTTTCGATTTTTTTTATTAACTTAAACGGCAATTCGGTCTTTTGGATCCGGATGCGAAAAAACAAACTTTTGGACAATAGTCGCAAAACTGGCTAAACCTCATAGACGAAAATGGCATTTTACTCTGATACCAAAAAATATGCCAATAAGAAAACTAAAAAAATCAAGAAGTTAAAAATTCACCTTCCAGAGTGCAGCATAGTTGGTCCTCGTGTAAGTGTCGAGTTCTTTGTAGAGACCATGGTCAAGGAGTACCAATTGTGGTTCACGTTTTCCTCCACATGGGAAAAAAAGCCATATTAAACCCAATTTAACATGATTAATGTTCATAAACATATAAAAACAAAATAATGCAAGTACAAGAATATTTGATGGAATAAATTATAAGTTACAATTTCGACCAATTACCCAAAAATGGGTTGGTTTGGGTTATGTTTTTCTTTAACAGGTCAAATCTGTAAAATATCCAAGATTTGACATTTGACTAAAACACGAAACAGGTTTAAAGCGTATTCATACACTTAAAACCTTCCAAGTAACTTTATAAAAAAAAGAGAAACTAGTGTGTTACCACCGACGCTTCGCAACAGGTTCGAAACGTAGATAAAAATAAACAAACCGCGAGATTTAAAGTTGTTTGATGTTTTAGTTAAGGGGCTAAACATGTCATAATCAAAGTTGAGGGGTTAAAGTTAAGGGGCTAAACATGTCATTATTAAAGTTGCGGGGTTAAAGATGTGTTAGCAAGGGGCTAAACATGTCATTATTAAAGTTGAGGGGCTAACATGTCATTATTAAAGTTGAGGAGCTAAACATGTCATTATTAAAGTTGAGGGGCTAAACATGTATTAAAGTTGAGGAGCTAAACATGTCATTATTAAAGTTGAGAAGCTAAACATGTCATTTTTAAGGTTGAGGGGCTAAAATTATTTATTATTAAAGTTGAGGGGCTGAAGTTGTTTATTATTAAAGTTGAGGGGCTATAGTTGTTTTAGTTAAGGGGTTAAACATGTCATTACCAACATTGAGGGGCTAAACATGTCGGTTGAGGGGCTAGAGTTGGTTAATGTCAAAGTTGAGGGGCCAAAGTTGGAGATGGGACAAAATAGCATATTTATAGCATATATAAAATTAAGATTATTATTACTCTAAGAAACAAAATGGCTTACCAAAAAAGCTACTTCTATCTGAAGGCAAAACACGAACTAACAAATTAGCAGCATGCGGATCACAGTGCACAAATCCATGTTTGAACATCATTTCAGCAAAAGTTTGACTAACCTACATTGAGTCAAACCAAACTATAATACACCTTCAATAACTAATCACATGAAACTCAAATTTAATTATTAAAAAGAAATTTGATACGTGCTTACCAATTTTGAAATGTCGTTTGGTCGAATTCCAAGTTTTTTTATGCTCTTTAAATCATTGACTTGTGGACCTTCTATGAACTCCATGGTCAATAATTTTGAAGTACTTAGACTCCAATATATTGTAGGGGCATAAACGTAGTCTGAGATATGAGGAGATAACCTTCTAAAGTTATCCATACATTTTACATTGTTGCCGGCTTCAATCAAGAAATCTAGCTCCTGATAACCATCGTTATAACTTATTAATAACAAAACTAAGACCATAAACAGATTTAAGTATTATGCATATACTTTGAACTATATCTAACCTTTGGTGATGTTTCTCGTACTTCATCTACTAACCACCTACATCAAAACCAAAACTTTTGATCGTAAACTGTAAGTTTGGAAATCACTCTACATATTTAAACTCAAACTTTAAGATATAAACCTGTAATCAAAAGAAGGGAAGAAATGGTGCAAAGTGTTCACAATGAATTCCACAGTAGCAAAATCAGCAGCTGCAGTATCTGTCATGTGCGTATGCTGTACCTACAACAACGACAAAACATCGAATGATGATTTTAAGATTAATATAAGCTACCATAGTTCTATATATAAATAAAAAAAATAAAAATCTTTGGAGAATTGTGTGAGTTTAAACCTTCACTGCAACTTTTTGTCCCTCGTGAGTACGAGCAACATGAACTTGTGCAAGTGAAGCACTTGCAATCGGAACAGGATCAAACTCATCAAATATCTGAGAACAAAAAGTATAGATAAATGACAAGATAAATAATTAAAAATAAAAAAATGGAAAATGATATGAATAATGTTAATATACCTCTTCAGGGGCCCCACCGAGCTCTTTCTTCACAACGTGACACACTTGATCGTATGTGGAAGTTGGGCATCTATTCAACATTGATTCCCTCATTGTTTTTGCGTATTCTAGTGGTACCAAGTAGTCCTAAACGAGAAATCGATAACTATCAGTTAGATCTTGATATCAAAGCTAAGTTTCAGAAAATCCAGTTACGGGTAATTACTGGAAAGGACGGGTTATACCAGTTGACCGACATGTTGACCAAGCTTGATATAAATTCCACCGTTTTTGAAACATAGGTCTTCAAGCCTACGTGCACTCCTGGTATGAACTTCATGCTCAACTTTTGCCCTCTCATCACTATCTTCCGGCAGTCCCATTAGTGAATACTCGTAATCTAAATGGTTAAAAGATTACTGTTGGTCATCCACATTGGATAGAAAAGCTCATGTTGGTGATTTTAGGGTCATCAATATCGATTTAGTATAACTGGATTTACTTACAACAAGGGCTGCAAACGAACTGAACGAACACTTTGTTAAGAAATATATGTGTTCATGAACACTTACCGAAATAGATTTTATGTCCGTGTTCGTTTGTTAAGGAAATGAACTTGTTCATGCTCGTTTGTGTTTGTTTGTTAATTTTAAGCAACGACGTTGATGAGCACAAATGTGCACAAACGAATGTTCATGAACACAAATGAAACTAACAGACACAAACAAGCGTTCATGAATGAATATATAATACATTGACACTAATCAAATATTTTATTTGTCGGACTTTTGAAGTATTTAAATAAAACATAAAAACTAAAAACACCATCGAACACAAACAAACACGTTACCGAACGTTCACAAACATAAATGAACAAACACGGCCTCTATTCATGTTTGTTCATTTAACTAAACAAACAAAACTTCTTGTTCGTTTTCGTTTGTTTAATAAACGAACGAACACAAACGAACTTCCCGCCAAACGTTTGGTTCATTTGCAGCCCTACTTAGAACCAAATGAAAACTAAGAATAAACATTGACTCAATCTAAGAGGTGTGGAGTAAACACTCGGTCAAAACTACTATGATGGTTCCACGCCTATATAAAGAACATCATATGGTCTGTTTTAACCAATGAAATAAACACTTCTTTTTCACATAAAAGAACATCTCATCCTTGTTGAACAAACTCTAATTTATCTGAGATACAAACGAAATACGTCAATCGAAAAGTGCTATTCAGACATCTTGATTAGTCAAATTAAAAATTCAAAATGTCTTAAAAATCAAGAAACATGCAGTAATCTTATCTTAAAAACTCAACATAATCTTGATCAATTATCTTAGACCCTTATCAATAAATAAAGATTCAGCGAATAGAAAAAAGAAACATCAACTCCAAAAAAAAACATAAAGATAAATGAAGTAAATGTACCAAAAGCAATAGCAGCAGCGGTGACTGAGAGACGAAAGAGGCGAACAGGGACGGTGGTACAGAGCTTGAAGGCGGTGGCAGGGTCGTCGGAGTTTGCAATTTTAGCGGCCCCAACGCCGCCGCCCACGGCGGTGGCAGCAAAGGCCAGCTTCAATTTTGAACCCCAAATAGATCGCATGGTGGGTGGGTGCTAACAGGCAACGATGAAACGTGAATAGCAAGAAAGAAGATTATTTTGGGTGCAAGAATTTGTGTGTATAGTTTTGGGCATTGATTGTTATTCATGAATTACGAAAGCTTCAACCGTCAACACCCATGAAAATTTTAGAATGCTCTGTAATTTGCAAGGTAGGGTTTTCGTCTTTTTGTTTGTCTATTCTATTTTTTTCCTTTGCTTTTGTAACTTGTAAAACAAGGTAACTTGTAAAATGAAAATATCAGAGATAAATGATAAAATTAAGGCTACTCGGGTGTTGTTCTAGTCTGGCGACGCCCCCAACATTATTTTCGGTGGTTTGGCGGCATCGAGAACGTCTACCCCGAGACATTGGAGACGAGCCTCTCTCTCTTCTTCTCTACACATACCTATATATATATATATATATATATATATATATATATATATATAGCTCCATCCTCCATTTCCTAGGTCCATCCATTTTATGCTCATTCTCACATTCATCCTATATGGCGCTGACGTGGAGGGTAATCCTCCAAGAAAGATCATCACCCACACCAAGCAGTCTAAGAAAATAATTATACTATAACTATGATAGTTAAGAAAATAATTAAAATATAACTACGCTAATGATTTAATGTGAAAGTCGTTGTTATAAGAGCAATTTTAGTCGCATAAACTTACACTTGATTTCGAGAAATGTGAGAATTGTGCATTTGTTTTTTTTTAAACGGCAAAACTTCTATATATTGATATAGAGCTCAGCAAAATAAATGGAAATAAAGATAGGAAAACAAAACAAAAACGCTAACAGAGTTACAATAAGTCATAAACGTCAAAATCTATCCAATTGTCCCATGTAGGGGATGGGATTTTTGCTCTATGACACATCCATACGAAAGCATCCTCCTTAATCACGTCAGCCGTTTTCTGAACCAGAATAAAAACGTCCTCGAAGACCTTTTTATTTCGCGCTATCCAAATCCTCTACATTGTCGCAATCGCAACAGTGTGAACAATCTTCTTTCAACGTTGCGACCCCGGGCACGAGTGAAAGGCGTTAAAAATGGCAGCAAGCGAGTTAAGGTTTAGGTCCATCGGCAGTTTTATCCACCTAAAAACCTGCCACCAAATGGCTTTTGTAAAGAGGCAATTAGCAAAAATATGTGCCGAGTCTTCATTCTCCAGGCTACAGAGGACGAAATCAACTGATGTGTAAATCAATTGAGAAAAGGAACGTTAAAAAATTAATTCAATTTTCTCAGGTGTGGTAGGATTGTTATAAAAAAATATACATAAATTTCGGTAAGAAAGTTGATAAAGTGTACAAATATAAAAAATAATAATAATAATTTAATGTGAAGTCATTTCTTTCTTATTATAAATAGTGTAATATTAAATTTTACAAAGTATGAAAACCAATAATTTTATTTCAATAACATTTTAGGGTAGATTACACTTTTCGTCCTTTATATCTATATCGGATTGCAATGGATGTCCTTTAACTTCAATAATTACAATCACATTTCTTTTTTTGTTAAAATCATTACACATTAGATCCTTAACACTAGTCTGATTATCAGTTAAGTCTAGTCAGGTGCAGTACTTCCGATTATTTTACCCTACCATTTTATTTAAAAGTAAATTCATTTATAAATAAAACAAAAACTTAAAAGACAAAAAAAACATATATAAAACCCAAACTCACTTCATGACGAGTACCCAGATTTGTAACCGCAGATTTTGCCAAAGGGTGATGGTTGATGGGGATGACGAGAACAGAGGGTTGTGGAGGAGAGGTGGAACCTATACTCATGTCTTGTTCAATTATTAGCTTTGAATAAGTATATATACCCCACAGATTTAGTTATCACAATGACTTATTAAAGAAGTAATCACGTTGAATGACCTAAAAATGAATCTTTTTCGATATGCATTTCAAAATTAAAGACCTAGAGCAACTCCGATATATACTATTGACTTCCATTTAATTTCCCTAAATATCTTTCAATATCCCAAAAATAACAGAGAATGAGCCCCTGAATGAAACCCTAGAACCTGTTTGTTGATGTTAAACAACAGACATTGATACAACATCAAGAACTAAAGAGTAAAGTTGTATTAAAAGTTGTTGGTGTTTTGTCAATTGTGGTTGTACTGAAACATTGTTTTAAGTAAAAATAAAGGTTAAGAAGGATAAAATTGTTGGTTTGAATTAAGAATTTTTATATTATAAGCATACCAAGTCAACACAAGAAAGATGGCCCGTATGTTTGTAAATGTAACATTGTGTTTCCTGAAAAGGGTCATTCTAGATTCATAATCCTTGGATGTTCTTTAACAAACAGAAATGTCACTTGTGATTTCTTCGCAGGTTAAAAAAATCCCGATTGATCATATTAAGTGAGTGTGGAATCAATATATACATGTTTTGTTGATTTAGATTTGACTTGAGAACTCATTCGAGTTAATTTTATTGAAAAAATTCAAACTCACACTCACTATATACTCCTACTTCATTGTGACCCTCATCCTAGATTTACCAAACCCAAATCGAATCCCAAGCCCTTGAAGCTAAATCAAAACCCTAAACATAAATAAGTACTGATACAGAACCTAACCACCTAGTACTCGCAAGCGACACCACCAATCGAAGCATGCATCCAAACCAAATGTTGAGGGTTTTAATTTTTGGCACTTTTAGTTTTTAGGTTTGTTTCATGCAATTATGCACATGGAATATGATTCCAACTTGTAGGTGTTGGTCGGAAGGGTTCAATTTAATGGGGTTTGAAATTTTGATGAAACTCGTAGCTTTTTAAAGGTTTTACAAGAATAGTAACTTTTTTGTTCTCTTTGTATATTTAGCATAATCGGGATCACTATCCTTGGCTTTATTATTTTGAAATGCCAAATATAAGTGAATCTTTTGTGATTAATGGGAGACCATAAAACATAGCCCCAAACCGGTGACTCTTAACTTCGTGGTTGTGATGAAAATTTGGATTTTGTGTTCCTGTAATTCTTTACTATTTGAAATTTACACAATTATTGGCTCTATGCAAAAGCTAATATTTTAAAATGTTCTGACTTAATATCGGTCAATAGTCTAACTTAATGTTGCAACTTATAATTATAATATATGCATAATATTTAAATATTGTTATACTTAACCATCTGGGATCCAATTTAAATATGTCCTATTACCTAATTCCCACCTTTAAATTAAAAAGGTTTTGCATCTTTCCAATGGCTAAAATGAGATACAATATAATATCATACAAAGTAGTTAAAATACAACCACCGTTGGACTAAACAAGAAAATTAGGTCTCTGAAATTGAAAATTCTGCATTAACCCCTCGACTTTGTAAGCTCATGAATATTTAATAAAGTTAAAGCGATTTGTAAAAAGAAAATTAATAATAAAAAAATAGTGGATTGATAATAATAAAAAATAATGGATGGACTTAGATTACTCTATACAATTAGTTAGAACAGGCTTCTCGTACAAAACCTAGTAACTTAGAACGAGTCTAAATAGCTTAACACCATCCATCACCACCCAATCATGTACCAATCACAGTTGCCGCTACCACACCACGACCCAACCTTCTTGACGTCACCTCATCACCACCATCACCTGAACCGGTATCACCGTAACCACCACCGGTTCTACCCGCCCGTCGTTGCCACTAGGCAGCCATAAAAATTAACATAGCCGGTAAAAGCGTAGAGAAAAAGACTTGTTTCAACAACTTTTATTAAAACGGTATATCATGACATCTTGCATGACATGATCGGAGTGTTTTGTAGCGCTTATCTGCTCGTCCTCTTGTTTTCTTTTTTTTTTTCTTTTAATTTAAAACAATGTATTTTTAATTAATTGGTATTATTTTTTAAGGTATAGAATATACATAAATGTTAATCCATGAGAATAGAAAAGATTATTGATATAATCTTGCAAATTATCTCGCCCTAAACGTATGCCACATTTTAATCTTCAAAATTATAACCCGTTCTTTTTTTCTTCTCTTTTTTTGGGTATTTACTCTTTTCATTACTCTACTACATTACGATTTTGCACGATGATAGGATACCGCTTTTGTGTCCTTATCGTCGGGAAAAATACCAACTTAACTTCTTCTGCGGGTATCCAACTGAAACAAAAATTCAATTTTAAGTGTTATTTTAATAGTTTAATTCATAAACGGAAAAGATCCTGGCTAATAATGTTTAGAGAACTGTGAAAACTGCATAAATACAAGTACATGTTAAGCTTATGTAATCGTATAAATCGTTTAATCCACTCTTTTTTCTCTTCTGTTATATATGATTAGGACCACGTACAAATGATTATGCAGTTCTCATAGTTCTTTACATAAAATTTAATAAGTATTGAATGTGACTCTTTATAATGAATACTTTTTATGTACTTAAGTTACCTGAAACGAGTAATGAGATGATGAAGGAAGACAGATAGAGCAACCCTTGCTAGCTCATGACCTGGGCATCGCCTTGGTCCACCCCCAAAAGGCATAAAGTTTGCTGGATCTGATACTGTTTACATAATCATACAAAACCGAAAATTCATTTACAAGAAGATAAGATGAAACATTTAATGTTTTCGAATAAACACAAAGAAATTGAAACCTGCCATCTCCAAGGGTCAAAAACACGAGCATCCTCGAAATTTTCTTGACCAAGATGAACGGCTCGAAGCGAGGCAAACACTTTGATCCTTTTGGAATTGTATGATCTACTTAAAACAAAAATAAAAACAAATAAAAACCAATAATTGAATTTCATGTAACCGAACACAAACCATACCTTTAATCTTGACATCAGTGATTGCTCTCCTAAAGACACCGCTAATTATGTTAGAGAATCTCATGTCTCGTTAACAACCTGCGAGAACAACAAAAAATAAGATCTTATTTTATTTATATCATTTTCTTTAACTTTTTATTCGTAACAAATTGTTTTAAATCATATGTAAATAAAATTATAAGATTTTAAAGATTAGAAAATGTAAATTAATGTTATTATTATTATGGTTTTGTAAATAAAATATTAAGACGACTTACACATTGTGTGAAAGGCATAGACTTGTAATTATCCCATTCAAGAGCCACCGATGCGCCCTTTTTCTTTCTAATTTCTTCATGATCTTCCTATAAATATAAGATCCAGAAATAAGTGTTTGATAAAAGAAATTGTAGGGCATCAACAGAACACTTTGTGAGTGTCACATATTGCACGTTAGGTGTTGAATGGAACTCTTGTATCTTTTTATCAACCAATGACGAAACAAACAAAATCGTTAATGGCCTTTTGAGTTTGTTAGTCATATGCTTAATGATGAGTTTAGAACTTATGACCAATGTTCAGATGTCATGGTGGTTACTACTTGGTATCACTTTGACTGTCGAGAGACCATTTGTTTAATATTAGAAAGTGTTGAGGTAATTGGGCCAGGGCCCACTTGGATTTGACCTAATGGGCTTCACAGTTGCCCCTATTCCTCCCTTTTAATAAATACATAATGAATTTAAATAATCCCAATTATTGTTAATTGGCCGTCACCAGTTTCAACTACAAAAATCACCATTTGCAGTCCCAACTATTAACATATTGGCCTCCTATGGACCTGACTAACGGAACCCTAATGCCGTTAGTTGCCGATCGCCGGAAAAGGCCCTATCTAACGTTGCGAGAGCCTACTGACTTTCATCGACTGGTGTTCCACCTCTAAACCCTAACTTTTTCACTGTTTCTTTGATATTCATAGCATGTCCTGAGCCCAAAACAACAAAGATTCACCTAAAGCGACAAACGAGACGTACCCGATAGGTCAATGTAGGAACAAGCATTTTCTCTCTTATAGCATAAGTGAATGAACATATAACCCCTACATGAACTTGCTTTTGTCCTCAACTTTTGACTTTTCTAACACTTTGTACACCACTTTATGTCGACTTCCCCCCCCCCCCCCCCCCATCTAGTCTTTTCTTTTCAGTTCCCCTTGTCATTGCAGAACCGAAGAATGATACTTTTCATAGAGTTTCATACTATCTTTGTTTTTTTCCTTAAACTTTAATACTTTAATAAATAAAATAAATTCATAATATGTTCAAGTTAAACATGTATATTATCAAAATAGGATAGAATACGAACCTTAAGCTCAGCAAGAGCCGAAGGTGTGTCTGTGAGGAATTTAACAGCAAGAGTCATGGTGGTTGATGTGGTGTCATAACCCGCAACCAAAAGAGACACCAACAAATCCACGATCTCGTCATCATCACAATTACTATCAAACAACGCCGCCAACATGTCGTTCTTCTTCACCCCTTTTTCCCTTTCTACCCGCCGCTCTCTCACCACCAAGTGCAACGCCTCTGTCACCCTTTTCCGTGCCTTCAAAAACACCCAATATCATAACACATTCTTTGAATAACGACATATTTTTTGTACTAAATTTACATAAATAAAACAATGAGTACTTGAATTGCACGCCGATAAGTAAGAGAAAAAAAGAGGAGAGGAATGCAAAAGAAGCCTTCGATAACAAGCATGTATTCTTTCCTTGAATTTTCCGACCACTCGCACGGCTCAATGCTTAGTAGTTGCTTCAACGTTAACTCAAATGTTATCTATACAAAAGAAAAAAAAAACGTTTTGATTCATAATTGATTGATTTAAAACATAAGTACATGTTTCTTTGATTATTCCCACTTTGTCCAATTTTTTGGATTTACACATGCAATATAGAATAAACACAATGATTCCCACTTACATTACTTTACATCAAGTAGTTGGAACTAGATTGGGATTGGGCACATGACCAAACACAACACATCATCTTATGTTACCATTTAAATAATACTTGATGTTACAAACATTAACAATATACAAAATTAAATCCTTATCTTCACTTTGGAATATATATACTATTAGTTTATATATAAATATAATTCTTTTGGACTAAAGAGCCCACATGAAAAATTAGCTCTGACAATGTCACAATCAAAGTGTACCTTTGTTCCTAACTCGGACTACTTGTCAACTCAGCCATTCAAGACTGAGTTAACTCCGATTCTCAACAACCTAACGTCAACGTATTAATGTATCATTTTTATTTTAGGCCGAATGCCAATAAAACGTCAACGTATTAATGTTTTATTATTATTTTTTAACACAGCTCCTTTATAGATAAATAGATCATGCATTACCTCGTAACCCTAAAAATTCTAAAAATTTAGAAACCTCCAACTTAAAAAATGTATTTAAAAATCATCCAATTTATTTATTAGTTATAATGGTCTTTGAGCCAGGTTTGTTACCAAAAGTAATTTCCCTTCATGCAATGTTAAAGTTTTGTCTAAACCTAGTATTTTAATTTTATTTATGCAGTATGCACCTAACCACATGAATATCCCCTTTGAAGACTAATGTATCATAATTTATTTCTGGCAAAATATATATCCCTTTTAAAGACTAATGTATCATAATTTATTTCTGGCAAAATGTATGACAGTCATTTAATTATTAATTAAAAAATTAACGCCCAAATTTAACCATTTGGGCCAACTTTTTTCCTAAAAACATTCAAGGCAAAATGGTACAACCAAAAAACCGAATGCAACCAAAAACCGAAAACCAAACAAACCAAAACCGAGTATTTTTGAAAGTCAAAAATAAAATTTTTGATTTTTAGTTCGGTTTAAACATAAAACAAGAAAAAACCAGAGGGTCTGCTAACTACAAACAAACAAATGATATGAAACCTCTATTTGTATTTGTATTTGTATTATGTCAAAAAGAGAACCTTATAATAAACCCAAACAAAGAAGTTATAACTCCTGAACTGACCCACTGACACCCCGTATTTGTTACTTTATTACCTTTTTAGCCTCCTCCATCAAAAGAATCCGACCGGTCCACTTATCCAAATTCCGGCGAACCAACCGGTCAATATCCACCAACAAATGGTCCTTAATAATAGTCGAATTAGCAAAACTCATCGTCAACGAATGCATTCTCCTATGCAAACTCCCTCTCATAAGCAACAACGAATGTTTCCCAACCAAATTCGCAATCGAACCGGATAACTCGACTCGAACAACCGTCCTTCATTCCGCAAAATAAACCGGTTCGTCTCCGCGTCCGCCGAGAACACCGTCCGTTCCCCGAACACATGCGTCGTGAAAACGGTCCCGTATTTCACGACGACGCGTGTGTCAATGAACGGATCCGGGTTCTCCGTCTTGTACGCGGAGATGAGCGGAAATGTTTCGCCGATCAGTGGGAGCCCGATGCTGCCCGGCGGCAAACGGAGGTTTCGCCGCCGGGCAGTGGAGGTGCGGAAGAGGAGGAAAAGGATTGTAGAGAGAGAAAGTGAGAGGAGGATAGAGAGGGGGATGAGTTCCATGGTAATTATCATACTTGTAATTGAATGATTTTGCAATTGTGTGGGTTTGAAGTTTGGATGGTGTTAAAGATGAAGATGATGATATTCTCTCTCTCACACAGTTAGTGTATGTTGCAGGTTAGTAATGGAGGGAGGACTGCACACGAATGGATTACACATGAATGGGAAAGAAACGAACGCAAAAAGGAGACAATGAGGGGGAGGAATTTGATGTCGGCATTAATTTGGAGTTTTTGAGTTTTTGTTTTCAAGTTTATAGAAAAAAAAAAACAAAAAAATCTTTTAAACATGATTTACCATCATAAAAGTTTAAGATATTTCAAAATCAGAAAAAACATTAAATTTAAACCGCATTTCATTTAAAAACTGTAATAAATTTCAAGATATTTCAATAAATTTAAGATATTTCAAAATTCACCATCATAAGTTGTTATTACTAAAGGAATATACATCATATATAAACCACATCTGTTCTAAAAACTTTAAAAATCATTCAAAAATTTTCATGTGTCATCCAACCGATTACAGAGAATAGGTAAAATAATATCTATTGTATTGAATTCTTTATAATTATACTAACGAACAATCATTCTTTTTTTGAATTCTCCTTTTGTTTTTAATGTATTGATGTAATTCCTCACAAAAAACGTGTTAACATAATTCACATGTGTGTTAAAATCAATTACTTGTTTAATTTACATGTGTTAATATAATTTAAAAGTGCTACTTTTATGTATGTGTTGTTTTAGTATGTGCTAGTTTAATTTTTTTAAGTGTTAGGATCTGTGAGACTCACGGTGTTTAGGATAACTTTGTATTGTAACCATCCCCGTTAACAAAATATTGTTAGAGTTAACTGTCATTTTCGTCCCCGTAGTTTGTCCAATTATGCTAATTCAAACTAAATTACAAATTTTCATTATTTCCGTCCCTGGTATTCTTGAAACATGTCAGTTTCATCTGAAAAAAAAAACATGAGTTAACTGTTATTTCGTCCCTTTGGTTTGTCCATTTATTCGTTTCAAGCATAGTTTTTTGGACAACATTAACATGTTTAAAGAATGTCAGAGACAGTAATAGTACGAGTTTGAAATTTGGTCTGGACTGGCATAGTTAAACAAATCACAGGAACGAAATAACAGTTAACTCATATTGTTATTATTATTATTATTATAGATGATTTTGATGATTTGTTTTAGTTAAAAACTTGAAATCTGATTATATTGGGCATTAAAGTTTTTTTTTATGATTAAGTTAAGTGAATTTGGATAGTTTTTTTACCTAACCAACATGCTATGAAATAAAAATAAAATTCAAATTGTTATGGCATGTTTATTTCATGGATTTCATGGGATTATAATTAAAACGAATTTATATTTCAATCTTTTATCTTGTTTGGTTGCACAAGTAAATAAATTGGAATTAAATTTGATTCCAGTGAAATCCTTCATTTAGTGGAATTAAGAATCATTCCATATATTAATTAAGGGATTTTATTGTAATATTTTCAACACCATAAATAAACGCAACCTTTACCACCGGCCACCTCAGCCACAATTTGGCACCGACCCCGCCATTTGCCACCAACCATTACGACCTGCCTTAACTGTCACCCGCCACCAACCGCTGACACCCACATTGACCCTGCCTCCACCGCCACCGACTGCTACCTCTACCAACATCGACTGCTACCTCTACCAACATCGCCACTCGCACTAGCTAGCGCCGTCACCACCCACCGCCACAATCGTTGCGTCTGCCGTCGGACGCCCCTCCCCCCCAATCGCCACACCATCATCCAAATTTATTTATATTCCAATTTCATAACAAATGTAGCAACCAAACACATTTTGTATTTATAAAGAATCCTTTTGATTCCATTTTCAATTCAATTTCAATTTCCAACGAATTTTGCGAACCAAACACCATCTTAAATTATTTATTCTACTAATAACTGTGTTGTACAATAAAATTAGAATTCAGTTTCATATAAGGTAATGATTAAAAGAAGAGTGTAAGTTGTATTAATGTATTTAATGAAACAAAAGTTGATATACACTCATACTAATAAGTATGAGTTATAACTAACTTTCAATCTCTCTTGTATGTGTTGGTGTTAACCTTTAAAGTTGTTATATTATGCCCTCTTGCAAAATTAGCATGGGGCGTTAAGCACCATGCATCTCCGTTTTAGAAGATTTAGTTAATGAACAACACATAGTTATAGTTTAACACTTTTATATATTATATGCATAGAAGTAACTTAAAAATTATGGTTGTTCACAAGCCGAACCGAACTGAGCTAGGATAAAACTCGGGCTAGGCTCGATTATAATCCGAGCTGGAAATCTAAGCTCGGGCTTGGTTTAGTTTTAAACCGAGCTGGTTTGTCTCGACTTGGTTTGGCTCGATTTTGAAAATAACAATTAATACATGGCTCTCAAAATTCAGTAATCTAAAATATTATTCAATAATTCAAAGAACATATCCAAAATAAGCTCAACATAATACATTACAAGACAAAATCAAGTTTAACAACGTAAAATACGTTCTTAATTTCAATGAATTACAATATAAGTTCATTAGGATGGTAATCAACCTTTAAATGTGGTATGGATATTGACCGGAGTGTCGCGCCCCGGTCAAAGATAATATTATAAACACGATTTACCCTTAACTATGAGTTAGTGATAGTACAGGGTCGATCCACAAAGAGTTTGTGATTTGCGTACGGACAAGATTGATTTTAAAGGATGTCACAATTATGAAGCTTGCTATTTTGTTAATTTGTTTGTTTGAAAGAGATGTTGGATTAAACCGACAAGTTTGTTTTTAATTACTTAACTACGAAAACTTGAATGATTACACGAAATTGATTGGTATAAAACAATAATATTAAAACAAGGTTCACACCGGTTCGGTAATTGAAGACCTAGGGTTTCTACACGTTTTAGACTCAATTCAATTGCATAAATGACTAACGAATTTAATGTCGCGTAGCTTAGGTGCCAAGAGCTATCAACGTCGTAGACGACGGACCGCAATGCACTTCGTTACCAAGAACATGTAAATTCTAACCTAGACAAGGCATAATTGCATTAAACATTTCGCAAAGTCAAATTTTAATTTTCACTCGACAATTCACGAATATTATACAAATGCAAGATAATTATCATAGGTTTCAAAATCAAATTACAATTTGTCACAAATTGAAACTCAAAATAATGTTTAACCCTAGAAACTTACAAAAACCTACACCGGGGTAAAACCCGAAGAGACTAGCTGCTCATGGTGAACGGAACGTGATCAACGGATGATTGAAGCTTGAACTTGATCATCTTGAAGCTTTGATGGATGATGGTGATGATGGTTAAGGTTTATAGTGGATGATTTAGGTGAAGGGATGATGGATTGGATGATGATGATGATGGTAGTGGATTAGAGTTAGGATCGAAGGTGATGATTCTTGGGAATGATTCAAGATGAAGGTGGAAGTGGTCTTGGCTCCAAGATAAAATTCAAAACTCACAAAACTCGTAACTCCTTTCAAAAGACCCAAAACTTAGGTTTTAACTCGTCCAAAAACGCAAAACAAGGAAAATTCCCGTCGGCAACCAGGAAGAGGCGTCGCTGACGCCCCCCGCGTCGGTGATGCCCCTGTAGAGTGCCGTTTTCCTGTTTTGTTCATTACACACCCCTAGTTGATCCCATTCGCTCCTAGTGCTCCGTAAAGCTTTCAAATAGCTTCTTAAACTTCGTTAGATCTGCAAAACACAATTCTAATCAAAAGTAGGTCATTCGAAACTAAAAACTATGTAAAAACATAAACTTAAACACCATAAGACACCGGTTTTCGACCACGTATCAGATATCAAATTACACTCCTAATCACATGTAAATAATAATCTGTTTTTGTGATATATTATAATATATATAAATATAAATATATTAAAAACAAATAATCCGAGCTAAGCCGAGCCGAGCTGGTAAGCGAGCCAAACCGAGCCAATCCAGCTCGTTATGAGCCGAGCCAAGCTAGACTCACTTTCAAACCGAACCACATAAAACAAACTTTTTCCAAATTAAATTCAAACAAATTCTGAACCACGAGCTTTTTAGATAACACTATCAAAAATTGATACCAATAGTATATGAGACAACTTAGACGTTTAGTGATGGTTGGATATTGGATCCGGTTTGTTGGTCAACAAAATATTATTAGTTATTGTTTTATTGGTCAACCTTATTAAAACCTTAGTTGCTAGTTTCTTGATTCTTCAAATTTGAATGGATGGTCATTAATCCAATGACAAACAGTAACTATCCATTATCACCAAATGTTACAAACTTATATGAGATACAAAGGAATCACATGTATTGATAGAGATTACGACTCAAACTAAAACAAACATCAGAGAGATAGCTTTTGTTTGATTTATATCTGCTATAAGATCACAACAAACATGATCAAGGAATATTAGACTATGAACACTTGTATTTATGTTAGAACATTTTCTTCATAAGGGTATTACATATACCCCCTTTAAACTTACAAATTTCATAGATCTCCAAACCACAAGTTTCAATGCATAATATGTAACGCTTTTCAAACATGATTTAAGAAATATGTAATTTTACATCTTTAGAGGAGATCATAAGATTCTCCTTTTTCTTTGTTTTGTACAAGTATGTACCTAACTATGTTTAGTTGAAATATGAGGTTTAAAGCATACATAAACAAATATTTTGTATTTCAAACATGATTTAATTGAAAAACTCAAGTACAATGATTATAAATATCAAAGGACCAAAATAAATGTTATTATTTTCCTTTTTGGTATAAAGTTGCTAGTGTTTTGATGTGGTAGCATGTTCTTTCACATGGCCGCATGAGGTACGCATTAAAATGCATACCCACTAGCTCAATCCTTCAAGGTATCAAAGCAATGTTGTGCCCACAAGCCACAAAGGCCATTTGCCTTCTAGCCATAGTATAATTACGGAAGTGCCCATAGGCCATTATCCACCATATCTTTTTATATTTATTTATTTGTTAGGATTATCTTTTATTTTTAAAGTTGATTTGTGTAGTTTCTTTATAATTTCTAAAACTTTGATCGAAGAGTTGATTAATGCCCATGTGAGTTGTTTATGTAAAGACTAAAGAGCTAAGCCCCATCGGGGTCCTCTTGTGTGGAACATGTGGATTATGAATGATTTTTATTACTTGAAAATTTGTTGATATTTCCATAAAGTAAAGTACAATTTTAATCTCTAACGTTTACACCTAATCGCAAATATAACCCTTATTTAAAAAAACCAGCCAATCAAGTCCCTTTATGTAACTGGCCGTTTATAATCCAGTGAAAAAACTAAAATACCTCCGGTACTTTATTTACCATTTCAGTCTCAGAACATATAATTCATATATTCCCTCCATATTCAAAACACTTCCTAATCTAGTTACTAACCACCGATCATCCTTAACTAATCTGCAATGTCATGGTATTAACAGCAACAACAGTAGCCTGTAATAAGACATGTAACCAAAATTGAAGTATGTTTGACATTTAATTTTAGTACTTAACCCATGTTTGGCTTCTAGAACTAGAAACCTGTTTGACCTCTGTTTACTAAAATTAGTAACAATAATTAGTAAGAACACATTTCTAACCTTTGTTTGGTCAATTTCCAAACACATTTCTACACTTGGTGCAACCAGGGGCGGACCTACCTTATTGGTACCCTACCTTATTGGTAGGAGTAGCCTCCGCTACCCCTTGGCGCTCCGACGGTAGTGTAGATTTTTAAAAAAATTGACATTTTTTTGATTTCGTTACCCCTTTTCTATAAAACGTTACCCCTACAAAGATTTTCTGGATCCGCAACTGGGTGCAACATACTTGACTTAGTTTTGACCTCTATGTTAGTCAAGCATGTTTGAACATCAATTTGACCTCTATTTAGGCGAACATATTTAAACATGAAAAGATCTTTGTTTGATCAAGCATGTTTGAACATCAAAGGTCAATTACAGTTAAATGCACATGTTATCTACTATCAAATACATGTTCGTTCCAATCTCCAAAACCAATGTTCATTTAAATGCACAATTAATCCAATACTGTCAAATAAACGAAGCATCCAAAACAACCAGGTTATCTAAAATAAACAGTTTCCTAATCAAAACTTCCATTTCAAGGTCAACCACGAGTTTCACTATCTTAGGTTCATTAGATGATCAAACATGAGTATCTCAGGTTCATTCACTGGCCAAAACAAGCATACTCAATAAGCATTCAATGGTCTAACTATGCCACACCCCAACCGATGGCGGAAACATCAGAGTGAGACGAACGAGATTGCTCGAGACTTCATAACACTATTGTGACAATATTTAATTCAAACCGATTTTATTTATAACTAAAATTGTCAAGTACATCACAAGAATCAAAGTACAACAATTGGAAATCTCAAAGTACAACAAAACTCAATAACAATACAATAATAAAATCTAGTAATTCTAGATGCATTTCTAAGTCGTCCCTACTAGATTTCGTCAATATCAACATCATCAACCTGCAACATGTTTAAAAGTATAGTTCAACACACAAGGCATTGGCGAGTACACAAGTTTAATATAGCATAAGTATGAAAAAGGTTTAAACGAATCAACATGGCAAAAATAGTTAACTAGATTAATGTATCAAGGCATGCAATTTTACAAGTCAACCCTCTGATTACTGCAAGAATTAAAGACTTAACATGACCACAAGACTACGGGCGGTGCATTACTCCTATAGCGCTATACATGTTAAGGGAAGGCTCGTACGAATTTAATGACAAGCGAATCACATAAGAATGTTCCAAGAATACAAATCAAGTATCAGGTATTTAAGCATGTATAATGGATTGTTTGTGTTGGCATAAAGTATAAATGTGTTTGTGTGTATTTTGACAGGTTAAACACATTGCACCCAAAAGTGTAAAGCATAAAAAGGCTTTCGAGTGTACTCACGATTTTGTAAAGCTTCCTTTGGTAATCACGTGAAGAGTTTGAGAGTTTGAAGGATGGAACACTGAGTTATCCTACATGAGGAAGCATAGGTGTGTGAGTATTTGGATAATAACGGAGGATTCGGATTCGGATTGGGAATTAAAGTATGTAAAAGTATGTATTCAAGAAAGTAATTATCTAGTCTTAAACACTCGTTTTTGACACTATATATCTCGTATGGGTTGTTGTGATTTCTTGGGTTCAAGTTTTAGATAACATAACCTATTACCATGACAAGTAACCATGTCGATTATCCTTAAGGATTCGGTTATGTGTGTGTGTATATTTATATATATTATAGTTTATATAATAATTCTAAGCTAAGTCCATCAAGAGAATTATAGATTGTCATGTAAGTCAAGCATGGAGGATTAACCTCATGGTACGATTTACCAATACACAAATTATCACAAGGATGATTCGGATGGTCATGAATGAAAAGGAAATGTACAACTTCTTACTATATCAAGTAGCCAAGTAAGTTTTAACCTGGGTGAGTCATTCCCGACATGGAAAAAGTTAACTAAGTGTCGGAGGCTAGATGGGGTTAAGTTACTTTAAGTCTAGCAAACTACTTGAGATAGCAAGGTAAAAACATCAGGTAAGGTGGTGGAATGAAGTTAGGATAGCCAAGGCTTCCAAGTATTCACACCTATACCAAAACACAAGTCTTGCCATCAACTTCATGGCAAGCTCGGATGGTTGAAACACTTGTGGGTTGCATAAACCCTTGCAACAGAAAGTTTGGAGGTGTTTGCACCTCTTAAACTCATAAGAATCTATTACTAAAAAGTCTCATAACCTTAGATAGGTTTAAGAACAAGTAGGCACAAGATTCAAACAAGTTTTAATCAAGAATAGCAAGATACAAAAGTATAAATGAAAGCAAGATTTTCATCCTACTTAGACCTCAAATGTGGTGAGGTTTCACCTTAGTTTTCCAAGGCAAGCTTGTGAAAACCTTCCTAGAGGTTATCCAAGTAATAAAGAAAGAAGAAAACATAAGAAAATAAGAAGAAAAGTGAGCTAAAACTCACTTAGAATTGTTGCAACTTTCTGACAAGTCTTGAAAATTAGAGAGTAACCAAGAAGAGTTGAGAGTGATTTAAGTGTTAGGAAAGTGTTTAGGAGTGTATGGAGGCTCCCATTTATAATGAATGAAGTTGGTGGTGGTTGGAGTTGGAAAAAGGGAAGTGGAGACAAAATTCGCTTATTTTAAAAGATTCTGCCAGACCTAGTCATTTTGCACGGCCGTGCGGATCAAGTGAACGGTCATGCGGATCACGGATCGCAGGGTGGTGCACATCAGGTGCGTGGTCATGCGGATCGCAGTGTGCATGGCCGTGCGCCTTAGTTGCATTGCCATGCACCACCTGCAGAATTTACCAAACTTTCTAGAATTTGCAGTTTGACCCCTAGAGTTTGATAATTCCATTATTTTATGCTAGAAACTCATAATTTAGCATGTTTTTAGGTATGTAACGTGTGATAAAGTATAGTATAAGTGTATGCAAGTATAATTTGAGTATCAAGAATGTATGTATAAGTATAGGCACGCATAATAAGTATTGGTTTGCGTATAAACAATTAAATTGTAAGTATAACAAGCATGTATAAAGTATGAATTTTTATTACGATCAAAGTTGTGGTTTACAAAGTTGGAGTTGAAATACGAATAAGATATGAATACGAGTTTCCATAAATAGAAATACGATTACTCTTTCTAAATAAGGAAAGTACAAAAAATGCGAAGCGTTACAAACTAAATACCATTCAATAAGCATCATTCAATTAAAACAACATTAAGCATAGTTATATAAAATTAGTCATTGATCATTGTTAAATATCATTCGTCATACATTCAATTTTCTTGCATACCAAAACATGGGTTACCCCTGATCATTAATCCCACATACCCAAAACTTGACCAACCCAAATAACCGAATTTAATTGTCCTATGTAACACTGATCATATACGATAAAAAAACAAAATTGACTATGCCAAACTAACCAACAACAACAGTTATAGTTAGGCTAATAGATATGCATCATATATGTACAACAAAAGATCCAAAAGTCTTCACAAGTGACGGCGAAAATAGAGCTCTACCCGAAAGCCCCTCCCCGTCCTCATCAAGACCCGATATTGGATCTTGATGTATCGTCGGGTCGCCCGGACCTTTATTCCAATTAGAATTCCAAGAAAAACAAACTAAATTTCAGCTTTTATAGAAGACACGAATCACGAAATTAAGGTTTAAAACAAAAATTAACACAATGTCGTACCTATAACGTGGAAAGTAATGAGAATAACAACATAGTGCCTTATGTTGTCGAAGATCGGAGGTTTGGATGACCGGATGTTTGGGTCATCGGTGGTCTTCTTGACAACGGCAGGATTTTGGGGGAAGAAGAAGTGAAATGTAACTTATGATGGAAGTTTAAGGATTAAAAAGGAAGAAAAAATCAACATTGGGGCAAATTACTAATCTGCCCTCCTCACCGTTAAGATAATTGAAGGTCGACTAACAGATCTTTGATGGAGGGACTTAATTAATTCAAATTGACAACCACAGGGACTGGAATGACCTTTTTTTCAAATGAGGATTGTGTGTGCGAGCGAGTGTAAAACCCAAGGACTGAAATTGTATTTTACTCTATTTTCATATTTGGTATTATACATTTGGACTTACTTGATGTTTTTGTGTACATTTTGGTAATTTTTTTTAAATCTCATTATTTATATCTCAACTTTATCATGTTTTGGAAAAATAAATATGAGTTTTTTCCCTTAATATTATGGTTTATTATGTGTTCACCGGTATCGATAATAGTATAGGAAAAATAAAGAGTTAATATAGTTTGGGTAATTTTGTCAGTTTAGTCCAAAGGTTTTATTTTATTTTTCATGTGGGTCCAAAAAGGTTTCACCATTGCCATTTTAGTCCACTGGGTTAACTTCATCCAATTCTTTTGTTGACGAGAATGGCAATTCAGTCATTTTATATGCCCGAATTGCCCTTCTAGTTAACAGAACTACATATAAAATGACCGAATTGCCCTTCTCGTTAACAGGAAAAATGGATGAAGTTAACCAAGTGGACTAAAATGCAATAGTGAAACCCTTTTGGACCCATAAATGAAAAACGAAACATTTAGACTAAATTGATAAAATGACCTAAATCACAGAAACTAAAATGACAGTTAACTAAAAAATAAAAGTAGTTACTGATAATACAAAACATTGGTAAGGTACATGTGTTACACCATTAGTTGATACCCAAAAGAATTTCTCTTAAGCGTCCTAGTAAATTCAAATTGTGTTCATTACATGGAAAACTAACAAGTACTAAATGAAAAGGCTACTAGGGTTGAAAATTTCAGACATGCACACAAAAATATGATATAAAACGATACGATCTTAACAGGTTCGTGTTTGACCATTTACAGGTTTCGTGTCTTAAACAAGTCGACACAGTAAGACCTGTTGATTTTTTGTGTCGTGTTCGAGTTTACCTATTTCGTGTTCGTGTCTTAACAAGTCGTGTCTGACACGGTATGCAAACCCTAGGCTCCACACACCACCCCTTCAGGGCGAGTTTGTGTTTTAAGAGGTCATGTTCGTGTCTTAACATGTCGTATGATACACTTGTAAGTTTTTTCGTGTCTCGACAGGTTGTGTTCATGTAACCTGTTTATTATCAGGTTCATCTTCTCATTTGGAAAAATTGACACGATATGATTTAGTTTCGTGTTCATGTCAACCTGCTTCGTGTTCATGTCTTATTGTGTACTTGTCTTAACAAGTTGTGTCTGACATGATATGCCAGCCCTAAAGGCAACCTAACGCGACCTTGGAAAGATTTAAGTTTAGTGACAACAGAAAAAACTCTTACACGATGGAAAGTAAATTATAAACTCTTACTTTATTCGTAGACGGGATATATGACGAGGAGTAAGGAGCCTCACTTATGGAAAAAAATAAGTTCACGGAAAATCCATACGCTCGTGATGCAAATCCAAACTTAACACCTTATGATTGAACCGTGATAAAATATAGTTTGTTTCCTCCAATAAATGGTTTCTTAAATTTGAATTTATATAATAAAAACTTAATACAATTATAATGTATCAAATGTTTGAATACCACATATACTTATACATAGTGATTAACGGATGAGTTCCTAACTACTAATGTATATTTTTTGAGAGTGTTTTAACGATTAATTAAAAGTGTATCATATAAACGTTTACACATATCAAGACTCACTAATAAGGAAATGACTTCTCATCTAACGAATTTACAATAGAATAAAATCAACTTCCTATAATCATAAGTTGAAAAGATAGAATGGTCTACAACGGCTCGAAAGCCACCACACGGACCTCACTAGACAACTTCATGGCATTAAACCCCATTTTATCTGCATAATCAACGGTCTCGTGCATCACATGAACCCTATTATATTTTTAAATGAATAACATATAACAAATCTTTTATACTTTATTTTTATTAGAAAAATATAACATTTATATTTATTTATATTTATATTTATATACAACAAAAGCAATGTTAGGGAATAGTGTCAGCCTACTCCCTCGCACTTTCCCATTGGCCAATATAAATTATGATTTTACCCCAGTTTAAATTACAAATTTGCCGTTGCTCAAAATTACCTTTTTGCTTTTATATTTATATATACTACAAAAGCAATGTTAGGGAATAGTGTCAGCCTACTCCCTCGCACTTTCCCATTGGCCCAGATAAATTATGATTTTACCCAGTTTAAATTACAAATTTGCCGTTGCTCAAAATTACCTTTTTGCCCCGGTTCAAAATTACAATATTGCCATCTCTTTAGTTTTTGACAAATTACGATTTTACCCCCAACTCAAAATTACAACTTTGTCCCTAGTTTAAAATTACAATATTCCCATCGTTTTAGTTTTTTTAGAAATATATACTACAAAAGTAATGTGAGGGAATAGTGTCGGCCTGCTGCCTAGCACTTCCCCATTGGCCCAGATAAATTATGATTTTACCCCAATTTAAGTTACAAATTTGCTGTTGCTCAAAGTTACGCTTTTGCCCCAGTTCAAAATTAAAATATTGTCATCGCTTTAGTTTGACAAATTACGATTTTATCCCTAACTCAAACTTACAACTTTGTCCCCAGTTTAAAATTAAAATATTTCCATCGTTTTAGTTTTTTAAGCGAAACTATGGAATGGTTTTGTTTTAATTGGTTGACCTTTAATGTTTATTCGTGCCAAGCAGACACTCGCTCATTAGTCCTAAAAAATTACAGTTTTGCCACATCTCTGAATTACAGTCTTGCCATCATTTTAGTTTTGTTTTCTAGCAGAACTATGTCAGTGTTTTTTAGTTGGTTGAGAGATATTCGGCCTAGCGTCCTGCAACATAGGCAACGCATGGAGGGGAATTGACGCAAGCGAAGGTGTGAATAATTTTAACTCATTATTCAATTTTTAAATTTATGAAACACGACATAATACTAATACTCTCTACAAAACGATAGGGCAAGTGCACCTATCGTTGGCGTAATATAGTGATGGTAAGATACCTAGTTCGTCCAAGTACATAAAAGCTTTTAATACCGGAATATCGTCGACATCTAATCTAATCAAATTTTGAGAAAAAGATTCCTAATAAGTAAAATAAAGAAAAAAAAAGAAAATTAATAAAGGCAACAAATAGACAAGATAGAATCACTTGATTCCAACTCGTCATTTATGTATCATTTGATGATTTCTGCACTTTTGGTTTTTTAAGAGATTATCTTAGTTATAGTGGCATGTCCCTCTTTTGGAGGCAACACTACTCTCGGCCATATTGGTCTGAGTCAGTAGGGATAAAGTCTCACAAGGCCGGAATATTGAAAGATAATTACGTAAGTTATTTGCAAGATGTGGCATGTCCCTCTTTTGGAGGCACGCTACCCTCGGCCATATTGGTCTAAGGCAGCAGCGATACGGTCCCGCAAGGCTGATTTAAAGTTTTAATAGTAGTTTATTTATAAGTGATTCAACCCATTCTTACTCCCCCTATTTGATGTTATCTCCCTCAAAGAAAGTCCTAATAAGTTTGAAACAAGTCGTCGTATGCTCTATACACTGAACGAGGTAAGAACTTTACCCAAACGACCCTTCTAACCCCCTTCCAATCAGTTATCGCGCTTTATATAGACAGTAAAGACACGAACGAGTGAATCAACAAAACATGAAGAGATGATAGAATTTTGAGACCCAAAACAGATTCGGATCACAGTGGTTTGATTGTTATCACCCAAAAAACTATAGATTAGTTGCTTGAATGTGTAAAAGTTAAGAAAAACCAAAAGATGAAGATGAAAATTCTTGTATGGATCAAACAACAAGTATTGTATATGGAATCCTAAAAGATATAATCACTAAAAGCACCTGGATGTTCGGATTTAGCACAAGAACAACAATCACAACACAAGAGAAATCACCAAAACTTGTCCAAAAACCTTGGACTAGGGCTTTCCATTGATCACTTATATATACACACTGACTACCCAGCGTATTTATTAAATATGCTGTGTACTTAAATACACCGCTATAGGGAAGTTTCCCTGTAGTTAAACTTTCAACCCCTGTGTCACACTCTGACCCGTAGCGGATATGGTAGTCGGGGTATGATTGGGTTTTCATCAAAGCTCATGACATTTACTATTATAAAAGTTTCATATTTATTATTTCAAATTAAAAAGAAATATTTCAATCAACACACAAACCATACAACCACCAAATGTTCTAAACAAGACATTCAAGTAACGATTTATTCTTCTTCTAAGGCCCAATCCTATGTGTTCCTTGCTTCAACCTGGTCACCTGTATCATATGTAAAAATAGATATTTGGGTCAGCAAAAGTTGACGAGTGAATCCCGTTTAAACATTAGAAAGAATTGTTATGTTTATTAATTTAATAAAATGTGCATAAACCAAATATGAGCAAACGTGTATGTAATCTATCCACAAACCACATGTCATCTAGCAATGTACATGTGAGCACGATAAGCGATGTGCGGTGAGATCAAGGCTCAATCAAACGGAGCCGATCTAATTAGGCAACGCAATGCTCTACCCGTAAAAACAGGGAACTGATGGGCCTAATGTGAAAGCTTGACTGAAATGAGAAAGTACAACCACATATAACAATAAACCAAATATCACATAGCACGTTAGTTCATATAATGGTAGTAGCACAAATGTTTGAATAAATGATATAAATAAACGACACATGATACACCCCAAAACATGAATAAAAAGGGGAAGTTTGTAGAAATTCACTCACAGTGGATGCGTTCTTGATTAGATAACGAGCGCGCACGATTTAAAGATTCTAACCGACGAGAAAACTAACCTAAATATTCACGTAATAATTCGGTGAATATATTTCGTCTATTTAAAATTAGTATTTTTATTTAATGAATTTTATTAGACTTTTTAGATAATCTTATAGTATTTATTACTAATTTTGTGCTTAAAAAGGACTCATTTTTGTCACACCCCGACCCGTAGCGGAAAAAGGTGATCGGGGCATGATTGGGTTTTCATCAAAGCTCATGACATTTATTATAATGTTTCATATTTATTGTTACAATTTAAAAGGATTCATACAATCAAATCACACAAATACAACATGTTCTATACCTCTTTCTAACTTCATTATTTTTCTTCTAAGGCAATTTCCTATGTTTTCCTTGCTTCATCCTGTTCACCTGTATCATGTGTAAAAATGGTTTTTGGGTCAACAAAAGTTGGCGAGTGAACCTTGTAAGAAAACATTTATTATTTATTTCTTGTTGTATTTAATATGGAAAAATTGTGCAATAATCATATGTGAGCAAACGTAAAATAATCATACAATAACAATAACAACAACAAACAATAACATACAATAACAATAACAACAAACATTCAATAACATACAATAACAATAACAACAAAACATTCAATAACATACAATAACAAACCAACTTGCATAAATATATAACATGAATGAAACTGTATATGTTGGCAACGTCACGTTCACGCTCATAATGTAATGGGGAACGGACGACCTATGATAAATGTCTGTGCGATCAAGGCTCAATCAAACGGAGCCGATCGTATGTTGGCAACGCCTGGTTCACGCTCATAATGTAATGGGGAACAGCTCAACGCTCATAATGTAATGGGGAGCGGCGGCCTATGATAAATGTCTGTGCGATCAAGGCTCAATCAAACGGAGCCGATCGTATGTTGGCAACGCCTGGTTCACGCTCATAATGTAATGGGGAACAACTCAACGCTCATAATGTAATGGGGAGTGGCGGCCTATGATAATGTATGTACTGAAAATGATAAATTTAATCTAAACAATAATCACACAAACAGTTGATACATGTTGAATACACATTTGATCATGGATATGATAGATGCACAATAGTTTAAATGTGATAAATAATAAGACACATGATACACCCCAAAAACGTGATTAAAACGGGGAATTTGTAGAGATTCACTCACATTGGGTGCATTCGGTTGAAGATGATGAAAGGCGCACTAGTTTAGAGGATTGATCGACGAGAATTAACTAACCTAAATAATAACGAAAGGTATGGTAAATGAGAGGATTTTATTAATAATTTTAATAGGATTTTTAGATATATTTTTGTGAGTTTAAGGCTATTTTCTATATTTAAAAACATTATTTTTAAGTATTTTTAATTGATTTTTAAATTAAATAAATAAAAATAAAAAAAAATGTTGACTTTTGCGTTGACCATTGACCGTTGACCGTGACTGTTGACTGTTTGACCGGTTCGCTAGTGTGCATGTGTGTGCCGGGTAAGGCTCGAACCCGAGACCTCCCGTACGCGTGCACGCAGCTCTACCAACTGAGCTACGTGTCTAACCCGAAATAACTCTGTTTTTAATTATATTTATATACTTTTTTAGTTTATTCAAAATTCTTTTATTTTCAAAAAGGATTTTAATCATCGAACCGGCGTGTGTAACAGGTCTCGAACCCGGGACCTGTGGGTTAGTGTTGCACACAGTCCACCGCTGGACTGTGTGTCTAACCTGGTTAATATACTGATTTTTATTATACTTAACATCTTCCTTGAATTAATCCGGTTCAGTTAAAAAGAAAACTTCTTTATTACAGATAATGAGTTTGTGTCAATGATCGAACTCGCGGCGTGTGATTAATGTGTGCACACAGTCCACCGCTGGACTGTGTGTCTAACCCGAGTTATAATCCAAATTATATTAAACTTATATACAAACTAACTTCGTCTTCTTCGTTACAATATCACAGACAACGATTACCCTACTGTTTCTTGTTCAATTCGATTGACAAACATTCAAATGATTAAAATGAAATGGCAGGGAAGATTTTGGAAGTAAACATACCGGAGAAATGATCTTTCTCAGAATTCCGGCGAAGTCGTCGGCTCTGTTTTTATGGACTTTGTCTGAGCGGACCAATTAACAATTTTGATTAGCTAGATGTGGAATTGAAGTACTGAACAAGAGTTATCAGAATGTTTAAAGGTTTATACCGTTTCACAGCGAGTTCTAGAAATTCTCAGAAATTTTCCGGCGAGTGATGATTATCCGATATCGTCGCCTGGAACTGATTCTGATTGAAGGGTTTGAGTTAGCAAAAGCTTAACAACTGATAGAAGATAGAAGAATTGAGAAACTTACTGTTTTAATGGAAGACACGGTTTTCCGGCGAAAGTCCGGCGAGTTCAAAAAGCTTTTCCGACGAACTGAAAATAGAGCGAAAGTGAAATTGAAGGTTCTGCGGATGATTTTGAGTCGAGAGAGGAAGTATTGTTGGAGTAATTCAGGAAATGAATATCTTCGGTTATAAAAACCGAACATCACCAGAATTCAAGTTAATTCAAGACTGAATTGATTGAAGGTGTCGGTTTATCGGTTATAATCAGAATTCCGCGATCACTCAAACGTCTTAGACGTTTGGAAGCCGATTACGGTTTCAGTTGGCGTAAACAGGTTGATTCCTGAGTGAAGTTATGTTTTAATTGATTCCTAGAACTTACAAAAACATCAAGTGGCGGAGTGGTTATATGTGCGCGAGTTAAGTCGTTAGACTCACCCGGCTTACCCGGGTTCGAATCCCGGCATCAGCATTAATTTTTATTCCACTAGTTTTAATAAAATTTCAAATATAAATTTTATATTCTAATATACGTATCAATTATGTATCTTTTAAAATTAATTTGAGCATTAAATACGCAACGAAATTTTTAACTGGTTGTTCGGTTAATAAACGAAGCGGGTTTGGTTAACCCGGTTTTTGACGGATGTTACAATTTTTATTATATATTTTATAGATTTTGGAGAAAAATAAAGAAAAAGGTTAATTAAAAAATATACCCCTTTTAGGTGTCGAATCGGTCATTTTTATGCAGCGTGTGAGACTCGAACGTGTGACCTCCCGTTTACGTGCACGCAACTCTACCAACTGAGCTACGTGTCTAACCCGAACTATATCCGAATTTAATTATATAGATACCGGTTTTTATTTCTGTTTAAAACTTACTTCATTTCATCTTCAACGTTTCAAAACACAGAAAATGATTTACAACCCGATTCAA
Organism: Scalesia atractyloides; assembly: GCA_947069175.1. Lineage (NCBI taxonomy): Eukaryota > Viridiplantae > Streptophyta > Magnoliopsida > Asterales > Asteraceae > Scalesia > Scalesia atractyloides. The sequence goes on along the minus strand of CAMTDV010000012.1, from coordinate 22,281,400 downwards.
TTGAGATGATTAATAATTCAACTTTTATACTACTTCAGACGAGATTATGATTAAACAGTAAAAGAAAGGAGTATATGATGTCTTCCTGATCTCCGGCGAGATTTTCCGGCGACTGAAGGTAACTCCAGCGAATGTTTTAAGAACAGAGGGTGTACAGAGAATTTTTGTGAGAGTGAGCGAGTTCTACAATGGTTCAATGATCACTATTTATAGTCAAATGCTGGCTTGAGTTTTGGTTTCGGTTTTAAAAGATTTTGGTCAAAATTAAATGCCACCATGATTACATAACCGAATTAACCATGATTGAGTATTAACACATGTTTGGAAAACAGTTTCTTCGGTTTAATTCGCAATTGAAATGGAAATTGATGATGGATTTGGGAGTTACAGCCATTTACAGGCGGTTGTTTTGAAATGGTTTTAGAGTGTTGTTTCGATATAAGATTTATTTGATTTAGGATTAATTCAGCTATGTGTGTGTAGTGTAGTGGTGTGTTGTGTGTGTTGGTTGGGTGGGTACCCGAGTTCGATACCCGCGGTCACCCTTTATTGTTTTTATTTGTTTTATATTATTTAAAGTTTATTTATTAACATTATTATTATTTTGAACTTTATTATGTATTATTTATTATTTACTACTAATAGTATAACGAATTCTAAAACACTTAACATAAACGCATAACAAACATCAAAACGTATACATGCATTAACAACACGGAGCAGGTTTTAGAACCGTTTTACGACAAATGTTACAGTATCCCCTACTTTTAGAAATTTCACCCCGAAATTTAAGTAGTGATAGGTTTAACTTGAAAAGGTGAGGGTATTTTTCGCGCACTGGGTCTTCGCGTTCCCAAGTAAACTCAGGTCCTCGTTTCGACTCCCAACGCACCCTGACTATCGGAATTCGACTTCGTCTTAAACGTTTTTCACCGAAGTCCATAATTTCTACAGGTTGCTCTACGAAGTGCATTGATTCATCAATCTGAATATCTTCCAACGGTATATGAAGGTTTTCGTCGGCTAGGCACTTTTTCAAGTTGGATACATGGAATGTGCGATGAATTTTGTTGTGTTCTTCAGGTAGGTCAAGCATGTATGCTACAGGACCCACTCTTTCGAGTATTTTAAATGGTCCAACATAGCGAGGTGCTAGCTTGCCTTTTTGTCCATACGAACAACTCCCTTCCATGGTGATACTTTCAAAAGTACTTGATCGCCAACACAAAACTCGAGTGGCTTTCGTCGTTTATCAGCGTAATTCTTTTGACGACTCTGAGCTGCTAGAAGATTATTGCGGATTTGGAGAATCTTATCGGTTGTTTCTTGAATCAATTCGGGTCCAGTGATTTGTGCTTCACCGATTTCCTGCCAACATTTCGGCGATCGGCACTTACGACCGTATAATGCTTCAAAAGGAGCCATACCGATGCTCGAATGATAACTATTATTGTATGAGAATTCAACTAATGGTAGATGAGTATCGCAATTGATCTTGAAATCGATGACACCTGCTCGCAAACATGTCTTCAAGAGTTTGTATGGTGCGCTCAGATTGACCATCAGTTTGAGGGTGAAAGGCGGTGCTGAGATCTAAGCGTGTACCTGACGCTGATTGAACGGCTTGCCATGTTCGTGAAGTAAAACGTCCCTCTCTATCCGAGATGATACTCAAAGTCACACGTGTCGACTTACAATCTCATCGATGTTAATACGAGCTAGCTTCTTGTTTGTAGTCTTCGCGGATCGGAATGAAATGAGCGGATTTGGTAAGACGATCGATGATAACCTAAATCATATAATTCCCACTGGAGGTGCGAGGTAACCCGGTAATAAAATCTCTGGTTATGTTTTCTCACTTCCAAATGGGTATTCGGGTTGAACAAGTAATCCTGAGGGTCATTGATGTTCGGCTTTAACCTTCGAAGATGTGAGGCCCTTGGAGGCAAAAATGGCGATATCCTTCTTCATTCCAGGCCACCAGTAAGTGTATCGTAGATCTTGATACATCTTATTGCACCCGGATGTATAGAGTATCGTATTTTGTGGGCCTCATTCATGAGAAATATACGAAGATTTTCACGATCAGGTACCCAAATACGATTTAGATAGTAAAGGTACCATCGGACTTGGATTCTAACTTGGTTTCAGCTCCACAAGATAATTCATCTCGTACATAATTTTCTGTGACAGAAGTATGTTGAGCTGCGCGAATGCGGTTTTGAAGATCAGTTACGATCTGAGAACACAAAAGATGAATGGAGTTAGCATACTCTTTTTGACTAAGAGCATCAACCACAACATTAGCTTTACCAGGATGATAACGGATTTCACAATCATAATCATTCAAGAGTTTGACCCATCGTCATTGCCTCATGTTTAACATTTTTTTATTGCAGATATGTTGAAGGCTCTTGTGGTCAGTGTAAATCTCAAACTTTGTACCATAGAGATAATGTCTCCATATCTGTAGAGCGAACACGACTACTCCGAGTTCCAGGTCATGAGTGGTATAATTCTTCTCATGGACTTTGAGTTGCCTTGAGGCGTAGGCTATCACCTTTCCTCTTTGCATTAAGACACACCCTAGCCCCTGCCCTGATGCGTCACAATAGACCACAAAGTCTTCACAACCATCAGGGAGAGTGAGAATAGGTGCATCACAAAGTTTTTGTTTCAAGGTTTGAAAAGCCTCTTCCTGCTTGGGCCCCCAAATGAAGGGCTTGCCCTTATGAGTCAAGGCTGTGAGTGGTAAGGCAATACGAGAAAAATTGGCGATGAAACGTCGATAATAACCAGCTAAACCGAGGAACGATCTAACTTCGGTAGGAGTGCGTGGAACTTGCCATTCTTGCACTGCTTTAATCTTTGCAGGGTCGACATGAATTCCCTTATCGTTGACGACGTGACCAAGAAATTGAACTTCTTTTAACCAGAATTCACATTTCGAAAACTTAGCATAGAGCTTTTCGGTTTTCAAAAGTGTTAGGATAAGTCGAAGGTGTCGTTCATGATCTGATTTGGTCTTAGAATAAATAAGGATATCATCGATAAAGACTATGATGAAACGATCGAGGTAGGGTTTGCACACCCGATTCATCAAATCCATGAAAACGACGGGAGCATTGGTCAAACCAAAAGGCATGACCATGAATTCGTAATGACCGTAGCGAGTTCGAAAGGCAGTCTTCGGAATGTCTTCTTCACGTACTCTAAGCTGATGATAACCAGAACGAAGATCGATTTTCGAGAAACATGTGGCACCCTGAAGTTGATCTAGAAGGTCATCAATGCGAGGTAAAGGATAGCGGTTCTTGATGGTCAACTTGTTGAGCTCTCGATAGTCAGTATACATTCGAAAAGTTCCATCCTTCTTCTTGACGAAAAGAACCGGCATACCCCAAGGTGATGAGCTAGGACGTATAAATCCTTTATCAGTCAGCTCTTACAGCTAACTAGCTAACTCTTGCATTTCAGATGGGGCTAACCGATATGGAGATTTTGCAACTGGAGTGGCACCAGGTACAAGATCGATTCGAAATTCGACCTCTCGCACAGGAGGAAGTCCTGAAACATCGTCTGGAAAAACTTGAGGAAAATCTCTAACCACCGGAATATCTTCAATTCTCTTCTCCTTGCCTTCTTTCTTGACGATATGAGCTAGGAATGCTATGTAATCCTTTCGAAGATACCTTCGTGCTTGAAGACACGACATCAACTTGAGTCCTTTGATGGGGTTTCACCACAAATACGAAGAGTTTGACCGTCGGCGAGAGGAATTCAAATATTTTTTTCATAACAAACAACTTCAGCATGATGATGATTAATCCAGTCCATTCCAATGATGACGTCGAAACTTCCCAATTTCATAGGAATAAGATTTTTACTGAAAAATCATGGTCATTGAGAGTAAGTGTGCAATCGCGAATGATAGAGTCTAACGTAATAGGTTCATCGTCTGCTACTTCCACTGTAAATGATTCGGCGAGACTAACGCGAGGTAAACCACGAATAGGTTCGAACTCTAGGGACACAAAACTCTTATCCGTGCCAGTGTCAAAAAGAATAGATGCATAACTACCGTTAATGAGAAACGTACCGTTAAGCACGTTGTTATCCGCTCTAGCCTGGTTGGCGTTGATGTTAAAAGCTCTTCCTCTAGCTGGCGGATTGGCTTGGTTGGCTTGGTTCACTGGGTTAGCTTGGGATTGAGCATTAATGATGTTCACTAAACGTGGACAGGTGTTGCGAAAATGGGTTGGATCACCGCAATTGAAAAAACTTTGACGGGTGGCATCATAGGGTAGTTGGGTTGGTAGAAGGGTTGAGCCATTGGTTGAGCAGGTGGTAATAGTAGAGGTTGTCGGAAGGGAGCTTGGCCCACCACTTGGTTGTTTGGTTGGGCTTGAGGTTGGTTGCGGGCTGGTCTTTGAAGAGCGTGACAGGTTTGGTTTGTATGACCTGCACGGCCACAACCTATGCAGTGAAGACATGGGTTCTCGAGAGGGTGGTGATATTGACATCGGTTGCATTTTGAGTGAGGTCCTGTATACTGTTCTTGAATGGCGGTAGGAGGTGCAACTTGGGTGATTGGAGCGGCGACAATGGGTTGGTTGGTTTGGGTGACAGCAAAGTTCTTTCCATTTCGCTTTCTCCTTCCAGCGAATCGAGAAGAGGATCCAGTTTGAGTTGAGGTAGGGGTTTCAGTTGGTGTTTTATCTTCTTCTCGTCTTTGAAATCCCCGTTCCTGATGTGATTTTTAGTGAGCTCAGTAGCTAGCTTCTTGTTGTAGGTTATATGGTCTCCCTCTTTCTGTTTCAAGAAATAGAACTCATCTTCTAACTTCTTAATTTCACTTATTGGACAGATGCGTCTAGTCATGAGTTCTCTCAATTCTTCACAAGTTAGGGCTACCGCGGCTTCGGCGCCTCGTCTGCCTTTCTCAGCATTGCACCACGTGAGTGCTACCCCATACATACGGCCATTAGCATAACGCACCTTACGGTCGTTGGGACAATCACAGTTGAGGAAGGTACTCTCCATTTCTTCAAACCACCGAAGGAGAGCAGTGACCCCTTCAGTCCCTTCGTACTTTGGAGGGTCACATGAGTTGAAGTGCTTGTAGGTGCACGTGGTGGTGTTTATGGGAGGGTTGGCCGCATTTTGACCCTCTTGATTGATTGGGTTGACAGGATTAGCAGCGAGGGCTTGTTGGACTTGAGTTACAATGTCGGGAATTACGGTGGCCATTTGTTGGGCTATTTGTGCAGCCATGCACTCGCCGGATTTTCCTGATCTCCTACCTCCACGAGAGTGCCTAGAAGACATCTACATGAAAATACATAACGAGTTTATGAGTTTGGCGTATAGGTGTCATGTGTTGCATTTAAAAATTAACATCCATAAAATAAATGAGAAAAATAAGTTCACTACATCCATAGGATTCTTGGGCCTTGCTCATGTTTGGGCCCCCATATGTCCCCCATACTTGGCCTAAGTAGTCATGTGGGCCCTCATGACTACTGGGCTTTGTAGGGTTCACATTGGTGTTGGCCTGTTAACACTTGCATCACCCGAATGAAAATCGTAAAACATGATTACGAGGTATAAAGTTGGAAGGTGTCCTGGTGTAGACATAGTGACGACTCAAAGTGGGGTTAGTTCACACGACGTTTAGTGTGGCATGCTTTGGCCTAATAGGTCATTCGTACTCTCATCGTTAGTCCCCATGTAGGCAAACTGGTCCATTATATTGGATTTATACGATTGCCAATCCTATACTTGACGTTTCGACTACCGGTACTCGTACCCTTCCAGTTACTACATGCCCGTCGTAGAACTCACTTTGATGAGATTGAAAAATGAAAACATCACAAAATTTTGAGAAAAGAAACATGAAAATGTTCGAATATGTGAAAATTGAGTCGTTCGTGATGTGTAGACATGTTATGTTAACAATATGTATAAACATTGAATATCACACCACTCATACAGTAGTGGGAGTGCTTGCATGCATTTGTGTGTGAGATAAATGTAAAACAAGTAAATATCATGAGTTTGCATGTAACCAATTAACACGTAAGCAATTAAAATCTAACCGACTATAGTATCGGGTCTAAGGGTCTAATAACCTATCCTATATCCCTATAGTCAAGAGCTCTGATACCAATCTGTCACACCCTGACCCGCAACGGATATGGTAGTCGGGGCATGATTGGGTTTTCCTCAAAGCTCATGACATTTACTATTATAAAATTTTCATATTTATTATTTCAAATTAAAAAGAAATATTCCAATCAACACACAAACCATACAAACACCAAATGTTCTAAACAAGACATACAATAACGATTTATTCTTCTTCTAAGGCCCAATCCTATGTGTTCCTCGCTTCAACCTGGTCACTTGTATCATGTGTAAAAATAGAGATTTGGGTCAACAAAAGTTGGCGAGTGAATCCCGTTTAAAGATTAGAAAGAATTGTTATGTTTATTAATTTAATAAAATGTGCATAAACCAAATATGAGCAAACGTATATGTAATCCCTCCACAAACCACATAATCATCTAGCGATGTGCTGTGAGATCAAGGCTCAATCAAACGAAGCCGATCTAATTAGGCAACGCGATGCTCTACCCGTAAAAACAGGGAACTGATGTGCCTAATGTGAAAGCTTGACTGAAATGAGAAAGTACAACCACAAATAACAATAAACCAAATATCACATAGCACGTTAGTTCATATAATGGTAGTAGCACAAATGTTTGAATAAATGATATAAATAAACGACACATGATACACCCCAAAACATGAATAAAAAGGGGAAGTTTGTAGAAATTCACTCACAGTGTGTGTGTTCTTGATTAGATAACGAGCACGCACGATTTAAAGATTCTAACCGACGAGAAAACTAACCTAAATATTCACGTAATAATTCGGTAAACATATTTCTTTTATTTAAAATTAGTATTTTTATTTAATGAATTTTGTTAGATTTTTTAGATAATCTTATAGTACTTATTACTAATATTTGTGCTTAAAAAGGACTCATTTTTATTATATATTTCTATGGATTTTGGAGAAAAATAAAGAAAAAAGGTTAATTAAAAAATATACCCCTTTTAGGGGTCGAACCGGTCATTTTTATGCAGTGTGTGAGACTCGAACGTGTGACCTCCCGTTTACGTGTACGCGGCTCTACCAACTGAGCTACGTGTCTAACCCGAACGATATCCGAATTTAATTATAGATATACACTTACTGAGTTCAACTATTTTTTGTTTATTAATTAAAAAGGTTTGATAATTTCCGGAACATGTAACGGATCGGACTCGAACCTGCGACCATGGCTTCGTGTTGTACACAGCCCGACCAATTGGGCTGTGTGACTAACCCGAAGGATATGTGATTTTAATTAAATTTATATACTATCTGTGTGGTCTTATATTTTAGTTATAAAAATGTTTGGATTATATAAGGAATTCAGCACCGTGTGTGAGACTCGAACCCAGGATCATGCGTTTCAATGCACACAGTCCACCACTGGACTGTGTGTCTAACCCGGTGTATATACCGGTTTTTATTTCTGTTAAACACTTACTTCATTTCATCTTCTACATTTCAAAACACAGAAAATGATTTAGAACCCGATTCAATTGAGATGGTTAATTATTCAACTTTTATACTTCTTTAGACGAGATTATGATTAAACAGTAAAAGAAAGGAGTATATGATGTACCAACAGAGGTGTCTTCCTGTCACACCCTGGATTTCCAACCTAAAATCCAAACACCGGTGGGCCCGGGTGGGGAGTATCGTGACGTAAGTTGATAACATGATAGTCAATTAAACACGACACAACGAAAGTCTGGAGTAAAATTACTATTACAAACCGAATATTCAAAAATACAAAAATAATATACAAGCTTGTAATAGAAGATCCACAAGCGGATCATAAAATGTACAAGAAAGAATATAAAACAGACTTTAGGCAGATTTAGGATTTGCAAGATCCTCTATCACTACCGAGCAGCTTCCGGTCTATTTTGTATTGTACCTGCAGTTTAGTCTTTGGACGATACGTCAGCTTACGCTGGTAAATACACCCAACTGACTCATTTTGAAAACTTTAAAATGGTTTTAAGTGCAAAACGGCACAAAATCTTTTATTAACTTGGGAGAGTTGACCTTGCAACCTTGTATCAGATTCACATGTTTATCAATACATACAGGGCCAAGTACAGAAACCGAGACATGATTAAATACACACCACTCAGGAACTCATGAAGGAGTCATCCCCAACTTCTTGGGAATATTGCATATGTGCATCTGACAGGTGCATGCCTACACCCCGTGCTAAGGTCGTGGCCAATAACTAATGTATTGAGCCGAGGATATCCAGGACACGGTAATTTAATCCCCGATGTTTAAGTTATCAAACAAAACTGATTAAAACGGCATATGCGGGTTTACTAGCCACAAACGGGCATTCGATTAACCCCATTTCGGACCAAGCGGTAATAATTTACCGTATCCCGAGCCCATATAGGGAAAATAAGTCGAGAGTATTTACCTGAGCTAGTCTTCTTCTTTTATTTTTAAATAACTCAGCCGTATACAAAAGTACCAAGTGCAAATAGCATTTATCGGGAAGGCCCTAGTCTGGATTATGGCATAAGCTAGCCAATTAAATACTAACGGTCTTATAAACCGAATAGTGTACATGATCAATACGTATAACGCTTGATTAAACGATGATCGGATAGAATGTAGTTTAAACCCGACAAGTACCTAGACTTGTATAATATGGGTAAACTATATACATTCTGGATTTTGTTACATGAATGACAAGGTTAAACCCGTTTAGGTTAATTTTCGTAAAAATAGTTTTATATACTTAACCGTACGCATAAAAGCGATATTGGGTAACTGGATAAGTCATGGACAAGTTCTATATGCCATTATACTTGAAATAAGTTAAGATATCAGTAGGATATCAACTTGTATGACCATTAAGGTTTTAATACGTAATTATGCCTCATAAGGGCATTTTGGTAATTATATACCGTATAAAAGAACTTGAATATATTTTAAGTTTATAATCATAAGTATTCTGGAAAAATAGTTTATTTATGATATAATATCAGTAGGATACCAACTACATGTGTAATTTACCTTTTATGACCAAACTATGCACCGAAAGGGCATTTTGGTCATTTTACACATAGTTTATAAACTATCTAGGATTCTGAGTTTATAACATGTACCTACTGTAAATATATTTAAAATAAGTTTTAAAACCAGTAGGTAGCAAGTCTTGGTAAATTTATATGGTTTAAAACCATACTATGCGCCTAAACGGCGCTTATGTCGTAAAATGGCGTCTTTATGTGATTTTTACGAAAACTGATGTTAAGGTCAGATTAAAATGTCTTAGATATGTTATTTAATATAACATATCAGTAGATGAAAGATTTACCTTGAAAAGATTTGATTAAAACTATTTTATGAGCCACAAGGGCTAAAATCACCATTTATCGACATAGTTTAAGGACTTGCTTGAAAACTCAGTTTATAATTTGGTTTAACATCCCAAATAATCCTACTTATAATATTATATTAGTAGAAAACTCATTTTAAAGTTCATTACTATTTAAAACCTTGTTTTATGCAAAAAGGGCATTTTAGTCAAGAATCGCATAATTATGGAACTTGTGCATAAACTTGGATTCTGGTTATGATCATGTAATATAACCTTAGGAGATTATGCTACATTATATTATGATCATAATGAAAATTTAGATCAGTAGGTAACTAATCTAAATCGGGTCAGAATTGAAAGTCAAAGCAGAAGTCAAACTTTGCGACTTTCGGTTGCGAACCGACCCTAGAACTGAAATTGACGAGCCGAACATGTTCATACATGTTCTAATAATTATTATCAACTTGTTTAAGTGTCAAAATAGGTTTCATAACATACATAAGATCAATTTATGATTTTTCCGAAAAATGGTCTGTTTGACTTTTTAATAACTTAACTTTGACCCGTCAATTGGTCTAGCAAACGTGATCTTCAGGAGGTGCCCTCTATAGGGACTAACACCTACCTTATTACGATCACTTAGCCATGTTCATTTCTAACAATGGCTGGACCAAAATGGTCTTAACCAAAAGTCAAAGCGTCTTCCGTAAAAACGCTTGACTTTTGGCTATAAAAGCCTATAAACGAAAATGCAAAAAGAAGGAACACTTACCAGTGATTCCTAAGGTGCAAAAGAACTATGTTGGATGCTCCTTTTAGGAACTTCCAGAGGAGGGAGAAGAGTGAATAATTGAGAAAGGTGCAAATTGGAAAGTGAACTTAAGCACCTATTTATAGTTGGAGAACTCAAAGGAGGTGAAGCCAGGTGTTTAGGAGTGTAAGAGGGAGCTTACAAGTGTCCTAAAATGTGGCATGGCAGATTACAAGTCCATAGTTTTGAATTAATGGTTTTGTGGAGTTTTGCTTCGCTGCCAAACAAACTTTCTGCAGCAGAGCCTTTCTCGCGCCCCGCGAGAGACCCAGGCCTGTTCTCTCACGGCCCGTGACCGCCCCTTGGCCAGTTTCAAAGTTTGACACTTTTAACCCCTTAACTTATTAAAGCTTCTAAAAACCTTTTTAAACACCTTTTTGGCATAATAAGCCCTCCGTAGCCAATACTTGGCATACTCAGGATTATGCCCGGACATTGTCGAGCTCTCGGTTTGTTAAACGGTCACTCAGAGGTAAGAATTAACATGTTGACGCTTTTAATCCCTCCATTATCAACTTTTATATAATAATGGATTTAATCACTCTCGTCCAACAAACAGGACATATGAGAGTTAGGACCACATAAAGGATCACTCAGAGGCTCAATATAAGCATGTTGACTCCGATGTCACTCAGAGGCTAGGCATGTTGACACAACGGTCACTCAGAGGCCGAGTTTAAGCATAACGACACTAATGGTCGTTCAGAGGCTACGTTTTATGCATAACGACACTGATGGTCGTTTAGAGGCTACGTTGTTAGGCATGACGACACTAATGGTCGTTCAGAGGCTTGGTTTATGCATGTTGACATCAGAAAGTCATTCAGAGGCTCAGTTTGAGCATGTTGTCACTTTTAGCCCATATTAGTCTTTAATAGACTATATATAAAAATACAACACGTGTCTCTATATTATTGGACACGATTTTACTGGGTGTTACACATCCTGATCTCCAGCGAGATTTTCCGGCGACTAAAGGTAACTCCGGCGAATATTTTAAGAACAGAGGGTGTGCAGAGAGTTTTTGTGAGAGTGAGCAAGTTCTACAATGGTTCAACGATCACCATTTATAGTCAAACGCTGGCTTGAGTTTTGGTTTCGGTTTCAAAAGATTTCGGTCAAAATTTTAAATGCCACCATGATTATATAACCGAATTAACCATGATTGAGTATTAACACATGTTTGGAAAACAGTTTCTTCGGTTTAATTCGCAATTGAAACGGAAATTGATGATGGATTTGGGAGTTACACAGCCGTTTACAAGCGGTTGTTTTGAAATGGTTTTAGAGTGTTGTTTCGATATAAGATTTATTTGATTTAGGATTAATTCAGATATGTATGTGTAGTGTAGTGGTGTGTTGTGTGTGTTGGTTGGGTGGGTACCCGGGTTCGATACTCTCGATCACCCTTTATTGTTTTTATTTGTTTCTTATTATTAAAAGTTTATTTATTAATATTATTATTATTTTGAACTTTATTATGTATTATTTATTATTTACTACTAATAGTATAACGAATTCTAAAACACTTAACATAAACGCGTAACAAACATCATAACGTATACTTGCATTAACAAAACGGAGCAGGTTTTAGAACCGTTTTACGACAAATGTTACAGTATCCCCTACTCTTAGAAATTTCGTCCCGGAATTTAAGTAGTGATAGGTTTAACTTGAAAGAGGTGAGGGTATTTTTCGCGCACTGGGTCTTCGCGTTCCCAAGTAAACTCAGGTCCTCGTTTCGACTCCCAACGCACCCTGACTATCGGAATTCGACTTCGTCTTAAACGTTTTTCACCGAAGTCCATAATTTCTACAGGTTGCTCTACGAAGTGCATCGATTCATCAATCTGAATATCTTCCAACGGTATATGAAGGTTTTCTTCGGCTAGGCACTTTTTCAAGTTGGATACATGGAATGTGCGATGAATTTTGCTGTGTTCTTCAGGTAGGTCAAGCATGTATGCTACAGGACCCACTCTTTCGAGTATTTTAAATGGTCCAACATAGCGAGGTGCTAGCTTGCCTTTTTGTCCATACGAACAACTCCCTTCCATGGTGATACTTTCAAAAGTACTTGATCGCCAACACAAAACTCGAGTGGCTTTCGTCGTTTATCAGCGTAATTCTTTTGACGACTCTGAGCTGCTAGAAGATTATTGCGGATTTGGAGAATCTTATCGGTTGTTTCTTGAATCAATTCGGGTCCAGTGATTTGTGCTTCACCGATTTCCTGCCAACATTTCGGCGATCGGCACTTACGACCGTATAATGCTTCAAAAGGAGCCATACTGATGCTCGAATGATAACTATTATTGTATGAGAATTCAACTAATGGTAGATGAGTATCGCAATTGCTCTTGAAATCGATGACACCTGCTCGCAACATGTCTTCAAGAGTTTGTATGGTGCGCTCAGATTGACCATCAGTTTGAGGGTGAAAGGCGGTGCTGAGATCTAAGCGTGTACCTGACGCTGATTGAACGGCTTGCCATGTTCGTGAAGTAAAACGTCCCTCTCTATCCGAGATGATACTCAAAGGCACACCGCGTCGACTTACAGTCTCATCGATGTAAATACGAGCTAGCTTCTCGTTTTTGTAGTCTTCGCGGATCGGAATGAAATGAGCGGATTTGGTAAGACGATCGATGATAACCTAAATCATATAATTTCCACTGGAGGTGTGAGGTAACCCGGTAATAAAATCCATGGTTATGTTTTCCCACTTCCAAACGGGTATTTCGGGTTGAACAAGTAATCCTGAGGGTCATTGATGTTCGGCTTTAACCTTCGAAGATGTGAGGTACTTAGAGACAAAAATGGTGATATCCTTCTTCATTCCAGGCCACCAGAAGTATGTTGAGCTACGGGAATGCGGTTATGAAGATCAGTTACTATTTGAGAACACAAAAGATGAATGGAGTTAGCAAACTCTTTTCGACTAAGAGCATCAGCCACAACATTAGCTTTACCACGATGATAACGGATTTCACAATCATAATCATTCAAGAGTTCGACCCATCGTCGTTGCCTCATGTTTAACTCTTTTTGATTGAAAATATGTTGAAGGCTCTTGTGGTCAGTGTAAATCTCACACTTTGTACCATAGAGATAATGTCTCCATATATTTAGTGTGAACACGACTGCTCCGAGTTCCAGGTCGTGAGTGGTATAATTCTTCTTGTGGAATTTGAGTTGCCTTGAGGCGTAGGCTATCACCTTTCCTCTTTGCATTAAGACACACCCTAGCCCCCTGCCCTGATGCGTCACAATAGACCACAAAGTCTTCACAACCATCAGGGAGAGTGAGAATAGGTGCATCCCAAAGTTTTTGTTTCAAGGTTTGAAAAGCCTCTCCTGCTTGGGCCCCCAAATGAAGGGCTTGCGCTTAGGATTCAAGGCTGTGAGTGGTAAGGCAATACGAGAAAAATTGGCGATGAAACGTCGATAATAACTAGCTAAACCAAGGAACGATCTAACTTCGGTAGGAGTGCGTGGAACTTGCCATTCTTGCACTGCTTTAATCTTTGCAGGGTCGACATGAATTCCCTTATCGTTGACGACGTGACCAAGATTGAACTTCTTTTAACAAAAATTCACATTTCGAAAACTTAGCATAGAGTTTTTCGGTTTTCAAAAGTGTTAGGATAAGTCGAAGGTGTTGTTCATGATCTGATTTGGTCTTAGAATAAATAAGGATATCATCGATAAAGACTCTGACGAAACGATCGAGGTAGGGTTTGCACACCCGATTCATCAAATCCATGAAAATGACGGGAGCATTGGTCAAACCAAAAGGCATGGCCATGAATTCGTAATGACCGTAGCGATTTTAAAAGGCAGTCTTCGGAATGTCTTCTTCACGTACTCTAAGCTGATGATAAACAGAATGAAGATCAATTTTCGAGAAACAGGTGGCACCCTGAAGTTGATCTAGAAGGTCATCAATGCAAGGTAAAGGATAGCGTGTAACACCCCGACCGATGGCGGAAACATCGGGATGAGACGAAAACGAGATTGCTCATTGCTCACAACATTATTAAGTGACAATAATTAGTTAAACCATATTTCATTTCATAAGAATTGTCAAATACATCAATGTAACAAAACAAAGAACAACCTAACATTTGCAAAGTCATAACAAAATTGATACGTCGACATTAAACCTAACGTCTAATTTGTGTGTATCTAGTCCTTGCTATATTGTTTTCATAGCGTCATCTCCTTCAACCTGTAACATGTTTTAAAATAAAGTCAATGCAAAAGCAAAGGCGAGTACACAAGTTTAAGCATAGCATACGTATACGAATAAAGTTTTAACAATCCTCATGGCAACCAAATCTATACAAGAGCAAATCAAGGCATGCAATACTAATAATCAAACCCGTAACGCAATCACGATGTTTTAACATGACCTCACGTGTAACGCGATGGAGATGGATGCGTGAATTCCTATAGCGCTAAGCATGTCAAACAAAGGCTAAAAATAGTTAATGACTAAAGCATAGCACAACGTTTATCCCTAGACAAGCAACAAGTATACGATTCAAGTAGTCATGTGTATAGGATTGTTTGTGCGTTTCATAAAGTTTAAGTGTTTGTGATTTTTGTATATGGAAACATGTTACACCCAAAAAGTGATAAAAACAAATGTGGGTCGAGTGTACTCACGGTTTTGCTAAGTCTTTTCTACACTTGACAATCCGTGAAGACGTTGGTTCGAGGGTGACGCCGAATTATACAAGAGGAAATGAGGCGTATAAGTATAGAGTTTCAACGGGAGATTAGGAGTATTCGAGCATGATAAAAAAAATATGTTTGATAAAGTATTATGATACGAAAGTATTCACTAAGATGTAACACTCGTTCTTGACACTATAGTAACTCTTACGAGTTTGGATGTGATTTCATAGGTTCGGGGCCTATTAGAATCGTGACAAGGAATTACATACTTTAGTGTTAAACTTAATAACTTGATAGGTGATTATAAGTTCATTATCAAGGTTTCGGTTTTAGAATTATAATATAGTTATATATATATATCATTATAATCATGTAGGAGGTGGGAGGATGACCATCCACTTTGTAACCTCTAGTGTCATGTATGTCAAGTATGAGGTGGGAGGTTAAACCATCCACTTTGAACCTCGGATTATGTTCACCACTACACAAGTTACCATTGGTAACAAGGAGGGTACAAGAACTATATACTATACAAGAATGTAAAGACAAGAATGATAAGGTGTCATCTAGATACCAAGTAGCCAAGTATTCAACAACCCGACGAGCACACGAGGACAATCGTCAACGGCTTTGTGGGGTTGTGACACTTTAAGTCTAGCAAACTATTTTGGGATCTTGATGAAAAATCATCAAGTGATGTGTGGTCTCAAGTTAGGATAGCCCAAGCTTCCTTGGTGGACACACAAGGACAAGTTTAAGAACTTGCATCACTTGTGAGCTCAATGCTCTTTAAAAACAGAAAGTTTAGGGTGTTAAAACAGCCCTTAGTTCATGTTAACAAGCTTGGTTAGGCTTTACTAATCATAAGCTTGATTGTAAGCACAAGAACACAAGTTTGTTGAAGTTAAAACACAAGTTTGATAAAAGTTTAGACAAAACAGAAAGTTTGTGGACATTTTGGGGCATTTCCAGGTCTGGATTCTCCATGGAGAAACCTAGGAATTCAACCCAAAGTTTATCCAAGCAAGTAGGAAAAAGAATGGAGTGATTTCATTAAGAAATGAGTGAGTTACACTCACTTTAGTAAGAGGTATACAATCTGCTCGAAAATCTGATGTTGCAAGGATCTTGAGGTGATTTGAGAGTGATTTGAGAGAGATTAAAGTGTGAAAATACTTGGATTAGAGGTGGGTTTTATAGGGGAAGGATTAGGGTTAGTTAAGTGAAGTTTAGGTGGGTAATTAATGGCTTAAAACTCAAAAAAATACAAAAAAAAACCCGCCCAAAATGGGCTGTTAGCCCGCTGGTCGCGACCAGCCTCGTCCGGAAACAAAGCATAAGAAGCTTTTGTTTCCGGGTTTGTTTGAATGAGAGGCGGCTGGTGGAGTGGTTAAGGCGCTTGCATGTGAACCGGAGGTCCCGGGTTCGAGTCCCGCGGATCCGGTTTTGTTTGATTATTATTATTATTATTATTATTATTATTATTATTATTATTATTATTATTATTATTATTATTATTATTATTATTATTATTATTTTTTAACTTTTAAACAGTTTCATAAATGGCAGGAATGGTCCCTGTAGTTCAAGAATTCAATATTTACTCGTTAAACCTTGAACTTATTTAAAGAAGGATATATATTAACATTAAATTCTAAATGTTAATATATTTATAAAAAAAATTAGAATTTTAAATTTTTGTAAAATAAATCAATTAATTTTATTAACTAAATTTAATTAATTAATTTAATTAATTAACTTAATTAATTAATTAACTTAATAAATGAATAGATAATTATATTTTCGTAACGAATTTAGTTTAACGATTAAAAATTTCACGTTTGAGTCTCGTTTACGCAATACAAACCAAGTTTGCGAGTTATCTCACGTTTACGATTGAGAGTACCATGAATATGTTTACACGTTTAAAGTATGAACAAGTATAAGGATAACATGATTATAGTTAAAATACGAGTTTCTCATTACGATTCAAGTCTCGGTTTTCTACGTTTACAACGAAAGACAGATACAAGATACAACGCTTTCTAAAAATAGAAGTACGATACAAGGTTTCCAAATATAGAAAGTATAGAAACGCGGAGCGTTACAGTCTCCCCTCCTTTAGGAAATTTCGTCCCGAAATTTAGGAAGATGTAACGAAGAGATATGGATACTTAGTCTTCATATCACTTTCAAGTTCCCAAGTGAATTCGGCGCCACGTTTACCTTCCCATCGAACCTTGACAATGGGAATACGACCGCGCCTCAGTTGCTTGGTTCCTCGGTCCATGATTTCGACCGGTTTCTCCACAAAATGCAAAGTATCGTTGATCTGAAGATCTTCGAGTGGAACTTGAAGTCCTTCTTCGGCTAGACACTTCTTCAAATTCGAAACATGAAACACAGGATGAACATTGCTGAGCGTTTGAGGTAGATCCAGTCGATACGCTACCTTGCCTATCCTTTCGAGAATCTTGAAAGGACCCACATAGCGAGGAGCGAGTTTGCCTTTCTTACCAAAACGGACAACACCTTTCCAAGGTGCAACCTTGAGAAGTACGTGGTCACCTATGTTGAATTCCAAAGGTTTGCGTCTTTTATCAGCATAGCTCTTTTGTCGACTTCGAGCTTTGAGCAAGTTGTCACGAATCTGTAGGATCTTGTCCGTCGTCTCTTGTATAAGTTCGAGACCGGTGAGTTGTACGTCTCCGATCTCGTGCCAACAAATAGGCGAACGGCATTTGCGACCATACAGTGCTTCAAATGGAGCCATTTGAATACTTGCGTGATAGCTGTTGTTGTATGAGAATTCTACCAAGGGTAAGTGCGAATCCCAGTTGCCGCCAAAATCGATTACGCATGATCGAAGCATATCCTCTAAAGTTTGGATAGTACGCTCGGTCTGACCGTCAGATTGAGGATGAAAAGCGGTGCTAAGATTCAAACGAGTGCCAAGCGCAGATTGGAAAGTTTGCCAAAGGCGAGAAGTGAAACGAGCATCACGATCAGAAATAATATCAAGAGGAGTACCGTGACGACTAATTATTTCACTCGTGTAGATACGAGCCAATTTCTCGACTTTGTAATCTTCACGAATGGCGAGGAAGTGTGCGGATTTGGTCAAACGATCGATGATAACCCAAATACTGTCGTGACCAGACGAGGTACGAGGCAATTTCGTGATGAAATCCATGGCTATGCTTTCCCATTTCCAGACCGGAATTTCTGGTTGTTCGAGCAAACCGGAGGGACGTTGATGTTCTGCCTTGACTTTGGAACACGTAAGGCATTTGGAGACGTAGAGAGCGATATCACGTTTCATTCCAGGCCACCAATAGGATGCGCGCAAGTCATGATACATCTTATCAGCTCCAGGATGAACGGAGTATCGGGATTTGTGAGCTTCGTCCATCAAAGTAGTCCGAAGATTGAGACGATCGGGAATCCAAATGCGACTATGGTAGTAAAGAATACCATCAGGCTTAGCTTCGAGTGGGTTTTCGATTCCACAATTCAACTCGTTATCGAGGTTACCCTCGTTAATAACGGCAAATTGTGCTTGTCGAATCAACTCATTGAGTTTTCCCACGCTTTGGTAGCAACGAGCACTCTTGACATGAGTCTTACGACTAAGTGCATCGGCCACGACATTCGCCTTACCAGGGTGGTAGCGGATATCGCAGTCGTAGTCGTTTAAAAATTCTACCCAACGACGTTGACGCATGTTGAGTTCCTTTTGATCAAAGATGTGTTGGAGGCTTTTGTGGTCGGTAAAGACCGTACACTTTGTACCATAAAGGTAGTGTCGCCAAATCTTTAACGCAAAAACAACTGCACCAAGTTCAAGGTCATGAGTAGTATAGTTTTTCTCATGAATTTTGAGTTGTCTCGACGCGTAAGCGATTACTTTGTTCCGTTGCATGAGAACGCAACCAAGACCCTGGTTAGAGGCATCGCAATACACGACGAAATCGTCGTTCCCATCGGGGAGATTGAGAATAGGAGCATTACAAAGCATGTCCTTGAGCGTTTGGAAAGATTCTTCTTGTTCGGGACCCCAAACAAAAGGTTTATCTTTTTGAGTCAACGAAGTCAAAGGAACGGCAATCTTCGAGAAGTTCGAGATGAAACGGCGATAATACCCAGCTAGGCCAAGAAACGAACGAATTTCAGAGGGCGACTTAGGTGCAATCCAATTCTTCACAGCTTCTATTTTTGCAGGGTCAACATGAATACCAAGTTCGTTGACGGTGTGACCAAAGAATTGAACCACTTTTAGCCAAAATTCACACTTGGAGAATTTGGCATACAGACGTTCAGTTTGCAAAAGCTGAAGGATAAGACGCAAATGTCGTCCATGTTCTTCTTTCGTCTTAGAGTAGATTAGGATATCGTCGATGAACACAATGACGAAAAGATCGAGAAAAGGCTTACACACACGGTTCATAAGATCCATAAACACTGCAGGAGCGTTGGTCAAACCAAAAGGCATGACCACGAACTCGTAGTGTCCATAACGTGTACGAAATGCGGTTTTGGGTACATCTTCCTCCAAAACCCGAAGTTGATGATAGCCAGAACGGAGATCAACCTTTGAAAAGCACTTCGCGCCTTGCAATTGATCGAAGAGATCGTCAATACGAGGAAGTGGGTATCGGTTTTTGACTGTAAGTTTATTGAGTTCACGATAATCAATG
The DNA here is from genome assembly GCA_947069175.1 of Scalesia atractyloides. Classification (NCBI taxonomy): domain Eukaryota; kingdom Viridiplantae; phylum Streptophyta; class Magnoliopsida; order Asterales; family Asteraceae; genus Scalesia; species Scalesia atractyloides. The sequence continues at coordinate 22,261,728 of CAMTDV010000012.1, read as the reverse complement.
CACATCCGAAAAGACCCATCTTTCTTCTTGACGAACAACACGGGAGCGCCCCAAGGGGAAGTACTAGGGCGTATAAAGCCTTTATCAAGAAGCTCTTGGAGTTGGCTTGATAGCTCTTGCATCTCCGAGGGTGCTAAACGATAGGGAGCCTTCGCAACAGGAGTTGCGCCAGGAATGAGGTCAATACGAAAATCGACAGCTCGAGGAGGCGGAGGGCCAGGGAGATCCTCGGGGAAAACAGAAGGGAACTCACAAACGACAGGAACATCACTTATGCTAGGGCCTTTGTCTTTCTTTTCCACAACGTGGGCGAGAAAGGCAAAGTACTCCTTACGCAAGTACTTGTTCGCTTTGATGCATGACATAAGCTTGAGACCCTTAGAAGGTTTCTCACCATAGACGTGTAAAGAGTCACCTTGAGGTAGGGGAAGACGAATGAATTTCTCAGAACAAACGACTTCAGCATGAACTCGCTTAAGCCAGTCCATGCCTACTATGACGTCAAAGCTACCCATTTGCATAGGTATGAGGTCGATGGAAAACTTATGATCGTTTAAGATTAGGGAGCAACCAGAAAGAACAGAGTCAACGGAGATGGTCTTACCATTAGCGACTTCGACAGCAAAAGGATTAGGCATTTTAGTTCGTTCACACTTAAGCAAGGGTTCAAATTCAACGGATACAAAACTTCTATCCGCGCCAGTATCAAACAGACAAGTAGCATAGATATGGTTCACAAGGAACGTACCAGTGATGACGTCATTCGAAGTTTGGGCTTGAGCTGAGGTAAGAACGAAAGCTCGTCCTTTCGCAGGTTCGGTTTGTTGTTGCTGTTGGTTGTTGGTGCGTTTCGGGCAAACGTCGGCGAAATGGTTAGGATCGCCACATTTGTAGCAGGTTCGACCTGGTGTAGCTTGGGTTTGGCGGTTTGGGTTAGGATTGGGTAAAAGGGCTTGGGTTTGCTGGTTCTGGGGTAGGCGACAGTAGTTAGAGAGGTGTCCCAACCTATTACAGTTGGCACATTTTCGTCATGAGGTGCCAACAGGGTGATGGTAGTTGCAAGTGGTACACTTGGGGTGAGAGCCAATGTAACCTTGTCCAGGTTGGTGGGTGTTTTGGGTAGGCGGAGTGACGACAGCATTGTTTTGAGAAGAAGCCTTCCGCTTCTTGTTCTTGCTGTGGGGCTTCTTGGCTGGAGGGGTAGGTGATTCGGTGGTGTTGGCTATGGCTTGGTGCGCATGCTTCGTAGGGACCTTGTCGTAGGCCCCCTGAAGGATGCAGTTATGGTTGAGTTGGAGGGTTATGGCATAGGCTTCCTCAAGGGTTTTCGGGTTGGCTGCGGCTATATGGTTCATGATTACCGGTGAGAGGCAACGGATGAGCTTGGCGATTGACTTGGGAACAGTATCGACTTGCCCAGGGCAAATGATACTTAACTGTTTAAAGCGCGCAATCAATCCTTCGGCGTCGCTCCCCTGTTGTGTGAGATTCCAGAACTCGTTTTCAAGTTTCTGGGTCTCATGGGGAGGACAAAATTGCTCCTTCATGAGCTCCTTAAGCTCTTCCCAAGTCATCGCATGGGCTGCTTCGTTTCCACGCGTGTTTCGTTCGGTGGTCCACCACTCGAGGGCTCTCTTGCGGAAGACCCCGGTGGCATTAAGGGTTCGGAGTTCCTCAGGGCAGCCGCCCTGAAGGAAGATAAGCTCCATTGAATCAAACCAATTGATCATGGCGGTAACACCGTCCATGCCAGTGAATTCCACTGGTTTACAAGCCATGAAATGCTTGAATTGGTAAGATGGTTTGGGGGTATCAGGTTTGGAATCAGCGGATGATTTAGGTGTGGCTTCGGCGTGTATGGTGTGGATTTGGCTGACGATGTCGGGTATGATCTTAGCCAATTGCCCGGCCATTTGCTCCGAAACGAGTCCAATCAGTTCTTGCTTCGACATTGAGTCCTCGTTGTTGGATTCCTTCTAGGAATCCGTCTTCTTGGGCTTCTTGAGGCGGTTTAACGTGTTACGGAAAGGAGGCATCTAGAGGTTGTAAACAAGACAAAAACATGAGACTTGATTGTAATAAAGAAAATAGGTTTTGCATGCATGAGTATGAATAAAGTTCACATAAGTTTCACATAAGAAGCATGTGTTCATTAAGTATGGTTCACATAGTTTGCATAAGTTCAACAAGTATAACATGTATACTCACGTATGAATACAAATAAAGAGTATAAATTTAGTTTGTTCACGGGGATTAGTATTGTTTTTGATTGCGATAAACGTCCGAGTGTGTAACGGTTTGAAATGAACGAGGTAACAAGTATCAAAACACATAAAATTTGAGTCACATAAAAAGAATAGGCTCGTAAAACATGGGAATGATTCGGGTAGAGAATCGTCGACAATTCCAAAGTGAATCGAAGATCTTCTCGAATTAGAGAAACGTGCTTTGGCCTATAGGTAAAATGCTCTCATCGAGAAGCGACTAACGACATTTTACCCTTCCAGTTACTACACGTCTCTAACCGATCAGAAAATCGAGACTTTGGCGAGAGCGAAAATCAAGTAATGGGACTTAATCGACAAGGTGCGGGTTTCACCCCTAACTTGACGATTTTGTACCCTAAGTGTGGTTGGTACTTACCAAACGAATAGCAAATTCCGATTCGTTGGTAAGGGTCCACTAGAGTTTTGAGTTGGAAATTTTCCATCAAGGTTTGGATTTCACTCCTAACTCGATGGCATAATTGCGTGCAAAAAGAATAAGTATAGCGGATTGAGAGTCGTTCACCAAATTGCGGTTTTCACACCTATTTTAGTGAAGTCGTCTCGTTTATATTACGAGTGTCTTCAAGCGTCCAAACGTGTATTGTGTAAAAGTGTCTTAGGAAGACACCATGTATATGTATTAAGACCAAAAGGAAAGAGAGAAGCAAAGTAGGAAGCATAAAGTTTTAAGCATAATCAAGAATGGTCACAACGGGTACTTAGAACTATAGACTAGGTCGAACATGGCAATTCTACCTAATTCCCTATAGTTATGGCTCTGATACCAATCTGTAACACCCCAACCGATGGCGGAAACATCGGGATGAGACGAAAACGAGATTGCTCATTGCTCACAACATTATTAAGTGACAATAATTAGTTAAACCATATTTCATTTCATAAGAATTGTCAAATACATCAATGTAACAAAACAAAGAACAACCTAACATTTGCAAAGTCATAACAAAATTGATACGTCGACATTAAACCTAACGTCTAATTTGTGTGTATCTAGTCCTTGCTATATTGTTTTCATAGCGTCATCTCCTTCAACCTGTAACATGTTTTAAAATAAAGTCAATGCAAAAGCAAAGGCGAGTACACAAGTTTAAGCATAGCATACGTATACGAATAAAGTTTTAACAATCCTCATGGCAACCAAATCTATACAAGAGCAAATCAAGGCATGCAATACTAATAATCAAACCCGTAACGCAATCACGATGTTTTAACATGACCTCACGTGTAACGCGATGGAGGTGGATGCGTGAATTCCTATAGCGCTAAGCATGTCAAACAAAGGCTAAAAATAGTTAATGACGAAAGCATAGCACAACGTTTATCCCTAGACAAGCAACAAGTATACGATTCAAGTAGTCATGTGTATAGGATTGTTTATGCGTTTCATAAAGTTTAAGTGTTTGTGATTTTTGTATATGGAAACATGTTACACCCAAAAAGTGATAAAAACAAATGTGGGTCGAGTGTACTCACGGTTTTGCTAAGTCTTTTCTACACTTGACAATCCGTGAAGACGTTGGTTCGAGGATGACGCCGAATTATCCTACAAGAGGAAATGAGGCGTATGAGTATAGAGTTTCAACGGGAGATTAGGAGTATTCGAGCATGATAAAAAAATATGTTTGATAAAGTATTATGATACGAAAGTATTCACTAAGATGTAACACTCGTTCTTGACACTATAGTAACTCTTACGAGTTTGGATGTGATTTCATAGGTTCGGGGCCTATTAGAATCGTGACAAGGAATTACATACTTTAGTGTTAAACTTAATAACTTGATAGGTGATTATAAGTTCATTATCAAGGTTTCGGTTTTAGAATTATAATATAGTTATATATATATATCATTATAATCATGTAGGAGGTGGGAGGATGACCATCCACTTTGTAACCTCTAGTGTCATGTATGTCAAGTATGAGGTGGGAGGTTAAACCATCCACTTTGAACCTCGGATTATGTTCACCACTACACAAGTTACCATTGGTAACAAGGAGGGTACAAGAACTATATACTATACAAGAATGTAAAGACAAGAATGATAAGGTGTCATCTAGATACCAAGTAGCCAAGTATTCAACAACCCGACGAGCACACGAGGACAATCGTCAACGGCTTTGTGGGGTTGTGACACTTTAAGTCTAGCAAACTATCTTGGGATCTTGATGAAAAATCATCAAGTGATGTGTGGTCTCAAGTTAGGATAGCCCAAGCTTCCTTGGTGGACACACAAGGACAAGTTTAAGAACTTGCATCACTTGTGAGCTCAATGCTCTTTAAAAACAGAAAGTTTAGGGTGTTAAAACAGCCCTTAGTTCATGTTAACAAGCTTGGTTAGGCTTTACTAATCATAAGCTTGATTGTAAGCACAAGAACACAAGTTTGTTGAAGTTAAAACACAAGTTTGATAAAAGTTTAGACAAAACAGAAAGTTTGTGGACATTTTGGGGCATTTCCAGGTCTGGATTCTCCATGGAGAAACCTAGGAATTCAACCCAAAGTTTATCCAAGCAAGTAGGAAAAAGAATGGAGTGATTTCATTAAGAAATGAGTGAGTTACACTCACTTTAGTAAGAGGTATACAATCTGCTCGAAAATCTGATGTTGCAAGGATCTTGAGGTGATTTGAGAGTGATTTGAGAGAGATTAAAGTGTGAAAATACTTGGATTAGAGGTGGGTTTATAGGGGAAGGATTAGGGTTAGTTAAGTGAAGTTTAGGTGGGTAATTAATGGCTTAAAACTCAAAAAAATACAAAAAAAACCCGCCCAAAATGGGCTGTTAGCCCGCTGGTCGCGACCAGCCTCGTCCGGAAACAAAGCATAAGAAGCTTTTGTTTCCGGGTTTGTTTGAATGAGAGGCGGCTGGTGGAGTGGTTAAGGCGCTTGCATGTGAACCGGAGGTCCCGGGTTCGAGTCCCGCGGATCCGGTTTTGTTTGATTATTATTATTATTATTATTATTATTATTATTATTATTATTATTATTATTATTATTTTTTTTTTTTTTTTTTTTAACTTTTAAACAGTTTCATAAATGGCAGGAATGGTCCCTGTAGTTCAAGAATTCAATATTTACTCGTTAAACCTTGAACTTATTTAAAGAAGGATATATATTAACATTAAATTCTAAATGTTAATATATTTATAAAAAAATTAGAATTTTAAATTTTTGTAAAATAAATCAATTAATTTTATTAACTAAATTTAATTAATTAATTTAATTAATTAAATTAATTAATTAATTTAATTAATTAACTTAATAAATGAATAGATAATTATATTTTCGTAACGAATTTAGTTTAACGATTAAAAATTTCACGTTTGAGTCTCGTTTACGCAATACAAACCAAGTTTGCGAGTTATCTCACGTTTACGATTGAGAGTACCACGAATATGTTTACACGTTTAAAGTATGAACAAGTATAAGGATAACATGATTATAGTTAAAATACGAGTTTCTCATTACGATTCAAGTCTCGGTTTTCTACGTTTACAACGAAAGACAGATACAAGATACAACGCTTTCTAAAAATAGAAGTACGATACAAGGTTTCCAAATATAGAAAGTATAGAAACGCGGAGCGTTACATAGCGGTTCTTGATGGTCAACTTATTGAGCTTTGATAGTCAGTACACATTCGAAAAGTTCCATCCTTCTTCTTGACGAAAAGAACCAGTGCACCCCAAGGTGATGAGCTAGGACGTATAAATCCTTTGTCAGTCAGCTCTTGCAGCTGACTAGCTAACTCTTGCATTTCAGATGGGGCTAACCGATATGGAGATTTTGCAACTGGAGTGGCACCAGGTACAAGATCGATTTGAAATTCGACCTCTCGGACAGGAGGAAGTCCTGAAACACCGTCTGGAAAAACTTGAGGAAAATCTCTAACCACCGGAATATCTTCAATTCTCTTCATTCTAGATTCAAACTTTTCTTTTTGTGTGTCCATTCTGAGTATAATCTCCATCATTTCTATTTTTCGTGCTCTTGCTCGCTCGACAGCTCGCTGAAAAAGCATCCCTTCCTCCAGGTATTCGTTTCTTGCGGCAACGTGTATTTTGTTTCCATAAAGAATATTCAAATCAGAGAAGCAGAACATGAATACTTCCATTGGATCCAGAATGCGGATATCTTCGTTTGAGTTGGATCTGATGACTGATTCATCTATTTTACCACCATAGAACCATTTTTTAAAATTGGTGAGAGTCATAGGTTGTTTTGGAGGAAGTTTCACTTTGGTTGCATTGATTACCCACGTCATTCTGCCTTTTCCAATAATTGGGTCTTTGGTTGTTTTTACTACGCGTCTTCTTGGGCGTTGAGGTTTAAACACCATGATCCACGCACGCATTCTCTAAGAATTAATCTTTCAAAGTTGCCACCAATGCTACTGTTAGTAGGATTTATCATATCGTGCTTGCTCAACTCTCGTATATCCCATGTGGGTAGACTTTGCATGTCATTTCCATTTCGAAAGTACTAGATTATACCTCCTCTTCGCTTCACAACAAATCACCCAGTGAGATTGCAATATTTCCAGCTGATGATTCGGTCGGTGACCTCTGTTTTCTTAACCGTTATGACCTGATAGAAATTTGACATTTTTGCTCTTTCTTTGTTGAAGCACTCAGGATGTTGAGGCTCAAACTCATCTACTTCGTCAGTTGCATACATCACAGCATCCTCCAAACCCCATGTGAGGAATTTTTTTGGCATTTCAATCCGGTCAACCTTTTACTTTTCACTATTTCCATCAATACTTACATCAACAGCAAAATCGAGTGGTTTCTTTTTCTTTTCTGCTATCACAGCCTTGCGTTTCTCTTCCCTTTCTATGAAACTATCAAAATTAGAGATATCTTCACTTGTGTATTTTGGTTCTTGATTTACTGAACTGTACAGATCCTGCACCATCTCGTGCAATTTCTCCATTCCCTCTTGTTGAAACTTTATGAACTCAGTTTGTTTAGACGCATAGTTGTGCAGTTCCTTGTTTTTTCTTTCTTTGTTCCTTTAGCTTCTCTCTGAGCATGTTTGTGTAACCTGATTCTTCAAAAGACAAAACTCCTTAGCAGGAAACTTTCCGATTTCTTTGGATAGACGATCGTAAAGCTCTTCGAATAGATGGGGTCTTGTTGGAACTCGTTGTTACGGTACATGAGAGGTTGAGGTCGGTTTAGGAGGAGCATCTTTGGAATGTCCCTCTCCGGTTTTCTTTTCTTGTGTGCATGGGATTTGATTGGAGTACTTCTGTAGGATCAGCGATTAGGCTTTCAACGAATTGATCCAATTGTTCCTGCTCTGAGTCAACATAGCAGGTGTTTCTGACTCAGTCATTTCACTCCTTTTTAGCCTTCTTTCTCTTTTCTCGGCTTCTTTGACTGCATGAATGTCTTGAATTTGTTTGATTGCTTCTTGAGTTAACCCAACGCATATGCTGTCACCCATAATCCGCTCTGGGTTTAAGGAATCTTTCTTGCTCTTCTTCTTAGAGGGTTCTCCTTCTACTACTTTCTTCCCTTTTATCTTTCCATTTGTGTACTAGTGGTGTTTCCTCTTCAACTTCTACTTCTTCTTCTTCAGCAACATGTTTTTCTTGTCTTTCTCGTGCTTTCCTTACACCCTCTCGGTATTTGTTATATGCAGCAAGAACGAATGGAAGTCTTTCTTTTCTGTACATCCAGTGATGTTACATGACCCACTGCTCTGTCTTCAGCTCAATAAGTTGTCTACCTTTAGGCAACTGAAATTTGTACAGATTTCCATCATGAGGCAGGTTCATGTGCTAATCGTCGATAAGCAGTTGTACGAAACTTGGATACATGGCCCATGCACCTTTGTTTACATTGTCGACCATGCAGTAGAAGATTAGGCCAGAGATGTTGAATGGCTGGTTGGTACCCAAATTTAGCATTGTCGCTGACCACCCTAGATTGAGACCGTCGTACCTACCTTTTCTATGACAGATGCTCATGCAAAATGTGTGTAAGATGAATCTCTGATCTTTTGTTAGACCAGTCTTCTTTATCTCGTTCTTTCCTCGAAAGTCACCGACATAGTTCATCCCACGGAATCCTTCTAGCACTGCCTCTTTACGCAGGTTCATTGGGTCACTTGACTTGTCCCCGAGGCTGAGAACTTTTCGTATTCGTTCTTCCATCACCTTTATTTCTTTCTTTTGTACCGTTTTTGTGATATGCTTGACTTGATTTATCGTTTTCACTTTTGCTGTTCTCCAGAATTCTTCTGTGTGAATGCAGTAGATCTTCGGATTTTCTTGAACAACGTAACTAATCTGGCTTCTGGACAACCAGTCCATTACATCTTCAAAGTAGGGCTCTGGAGGAACTAGTGTAATAGGCTGATTGTGCTTTCTCGTACCATCCCAGATCATCTGTTGAGCCATTCAGAGAACATGGAACAGGTTAAGTGAGATCCGGGTTCGAAATACAACTGTTAGTTAGTTACTTAGTTAGTTAGGATATATACAGGGTATTTATATAAATATAAAAATAAAACTATATAAAAGTATTTAAAAAAACGTTTTCATAAATATATATAAAAATTTAACACAAAAGAAAAGTAAATAATATTTAACATAAATACTATATTTACGCTGGAATAATAATCTGCTAGTATTTCCGCTGTTAAATGCGCTAGTAACATAAGTTATATACATCGGGCATTAGACACATATACGCTAAACTAAATGATATATACACCGGTTATAACTTATTTACGCTGATAACAGTCGCGTATTTAAGTTTTGTTTCGAGACAATAGTCAGCGTAGATGTTCATCTTCGCTGAATAACCGGCGTATTAGTCAACTACGTCGATTGCTCGAACTCGCGTTCAAGACTTAAATCCACTACCCGTTGATCAGTGATTATTATGCTGCCTTCAAACATAAATACGCCACATTCAAATTAAATCTGCTGGATTTAAAAGTTTCTTCATAAACCCTTTCAAAACCCAAAAACCCGATCCATCAATGCCTTTGTTTGTCTTTGTTTTATACATGGTTTATGCGGTTCACACATTTGACAATCAGCTCACAAACATGATAAACTTACCGTATTCGATATCGGACACTAAACTCACCGATTTGATATCGGAAACTAAACTTACCGTTTTCGATATCAGACATTGAACTATTACATTAGACTCAATCATTCGTAATTGCACTTTTACCTTCAATGATCATGATTTTCAAATCGATCTTATTCCTATGAAGTTGGTAGTTTCGACGTCATCATTGGTATGGACTGGCTTAGTCAGCATCACGCTGAAGTCTTTTGTTATGAAAAGTTTATTCGAATTCCTCTCGCCGACGGTCAAACTCTTCGCATTTTTTGTGAAACCCCTTCCAAAGGACTCAAGTTGATGTCATGCCTTCAAGCTCGAAGATACCTTCACAAAGACTACATAGCATTCTTAGCACACATTGTCAAGAAAGAGGGCAAGGAGAAGAAACTCGATGACATTCCGATTGTTAAAGAATTTCCTCAAGTATTTCCCGACGTCGTTTCAGGACTCCCTCCTATGCGAGAAGTTGAATTTCAAATCGATCTTGTACCTGGTGCCACACCAGTTGCAAAATCTCCATATCGGTTAGCCCCATCTGAAATGCAAGAGTTAGATAGTCACCTGACAAAGGATTTATACGTCCTAGCTCATCACCATGGGGTACACCAGTTCTTTTCGTCAAAAAGAATGATGGAAGTTTCCGAATGTGCATCGACTATAGAGAGCTCAACAAGCTGACCATCAAGAATCGATATCCTTTACCTTGCATCGATGATCTTCTAGATCAACTTCAGGGTGCCACCTGTTTTTCGAAAATCGATCTTCGTTCACGTTATCATCAGCTTAGAGTACGTGAAGAGGACATTCCGAAGACTGCCTTTCGAACTCGCTACGGTCACTACGAATTCATGGTCATGCCTTTTTGATTGACCAATGCTCCCGTCGTTTTCATGGATTTGATGAATAGGGTGTGCAAACCCTACCTCGATCGTTTCGTTATTGTCTTTATTGATGATATTCTTATTTATTACAAGACCAAATCGGATCATGAACGACATCTTCAACTTATCCTAACACTTTTGAAAACCAAAAAGCTCTATGCTAAGTTTTCGAAATGTGAATTCTGGTTAAAAGAAGTTCAATTTCTTTGTCATGTCGTCAACGACAAAGGAATTCATGTCGACCCTGCAAAGATTAAAGCAGTACAAGAATGGCACGCTCCATGCACTCCTACCGAAGTTAGATCATTCCTCGGTTTAGCTGGTTATTATCGACGTTTCATTGCCAAATTCTCTCATATTGCCTTACCACTCACGACCTTGACTCATAAGTGCAAGCCCTTCGTTTAGGGACCCAAGCAAGAAGAGGCTTTTCAAACCTTGAAACAAAACTTTGTGATGCACCTATCCTCACTCTCCCTGACGGTTGTGAAGACTTCGTGGTCTGTTGTGACGCATTAGGGCAGGGACTAGGGTGTGTCTTAATGCAAAGAGGAAAGGTGATAGCCTACGCCTCAAGGCAACTTAAAGTTCACGAGAAAAGTTACACTGCTCATGACCTGTAACTCGGAGCAGTCGTGTTCGCTCTAAAGATATGGAGACATTATCTCTATGGTACAAAGTGTGAAATTTACATTGACCATAAGAGCCTTCAAATATCTTCAATCAAAAAGAGTCAAACATGAGGCAACGACGATGGGTTGAACTCTTGAATGATTATGATTGCGAAATCCGTTATCATCCTGGTAAAGCCAATGTTGTGGCTGATGCTCTTAGCCGAAAAGAGTATGCTAACTCCATTCATCTTTTGTGTTCTCAAATCGTAACTGATCTTCAAAACCGCATTCGCACAGCTCAACATACTTTTGTCACTATTAATGATGTATGAGATGAATTGTCTTGTGGAGCTGAAACCAAGTTAGAATCCAAGTCCGATGGTATCCTTTACTACCTAAATCGTATTTGGGTACCTGATCGTGACAATCTTCGCACTTTTCTCATGAATGAGGCTAACAAAACATGATACTATATACATCAAGGGGCTGATAAGATGTACCAAGACCTACGATACTCTTACTGGTGGTCTGGCATGAAGAAGGATATCACCATTTTTGTCTCCAAATGCCTCACATGTTCGAAAGTTAAATCAAAACATCAAAGACCCTCAGTGTAACACTCGTTGTAAAACGGGTTTCAAAACCCGATTCGTTTAATAATTCAAGAATTTAATTCGAAGTTTCGATACGCATTTATTGATCGTTCAAACTTGTATTATTTAATTTTTGTGACTATAACTAAATTATATATATAAAATATTAAATAAATAAAAAGTAAAAATAATACAAAGTGTAAAATTTAAATAAAATAAATGAAAAGGGGCAGCCGAGTTTCGAACCAGGGTCCCCAACAATTACACACACATCTTACACCACCAGACCACATGCACAGTTGTGAATAAACTTGAAATTTATTAAGTTTTATGCACAAACAAAACACCAACCTGCAAATTCAAAGCTTGCAGCCCTGTAACCGTCGGCAATCATAATCTTCAAAATCAAATCAATTAACGTTCCTTATGATTAAACGTTGGTTATAACCGATTTTGAACAATAAGTTATAACCGACAATCTTAAACAATTTGATTGAAACCGCAAAGTCATCATGGAATTTTAAAATTGAAGATTTGAAACTGTTTTTGAGCATTATAAATATCGATCCATCATTTCGTCTAAACTCGCCAAAATTTACAAACTAAATCCTCTGCTCAACTCTTTATTCGAGTTCTACGTCGCCGAAATTTTCAGTCACTCGCCGGAATTCTCAAAACCGTAACGTTCTTCAATTAGTATAATTCCTAAAACTTTTTGATATATGTTGTATGTAATTAGTTGTTTTAATCAGTTAATCAAAACTGATTAACCAAGTTATCAGGCGGGTTCAAGTTCTGGGTTTTTGTTATGAAGAAGATGAAGTTTAAAATGTATATTAATATAATTAAAATCATAAGTTTAACCGGGTTAGACACACGGTCCAGTGGTGGACAGTGTGCAACACAAACAGAGATACCCGGGTTCGAGTCTCTTTATAAATCAAAATATAAATTGACTCGGTAAGTGTATAAAATTAATTAAAATCAAGATTATATCGGGTTAGACACGTAGCTCCGTTGGTAGAGTTGCGTGCACGTATACGGGAGGTCACGAGTTCGAACCTCACACGATGCCAAAATCATACACGATCCAACCGGTCCGACCGGTCAGACCTAACAAGGTCAAATATTTTTTTATTTATATTTTCCTTATTATTTTTCGTTTAAAAATACTTAAAAATAAGATTTTTAAGTTTAAAAATTGTAATAAATACCACAAAAATAGATCTAAAAATCTAATAAAAAGCATTAATTATAAATATTAACTTCAAATAAAAAATTTATATATTTATTGAATTATTACGTGATTATTTAGGTTAGTTTTCCCTTGTCGGTTGAATCCTAAATCGTGCGCAATCGTCATCAATCCCAAGAAACGCACCCACTGTGAGTGAATCCTTACAAATTCCCCTTTTTATTCATGTTTTGGGGTGTATCATGTGTTGTTTACATATTTCGTTTATTCAAACACTTGTGCTACCACCATAATATGATCTAATGTGTTATGTAATGTTGTTTGTTGTTATATGTGGTTACATTTTCACATTTCATTACAATCATTCATATTAGGCCCATCAGTTCCTCTTTGGATACGAGTTGAGCATCGCGTGCCTCATTAGATCGGCTCCGTTTGATTGAGCCTTGATCTCACAGTTCATCATTTTTCATGCTCATGTGTTCATTGTTTGATGTTATGTGGTTTGTAAGTAGATTTACATATACGCATGCACATATTTGGTTTATGTACATTTTTATTAAATTAATCAATATAACTAATTCTTTCAAATGTTTAAATGAGATTCACTCTCCAACTTTTGTTGACCCAAAACTTTATTTTACACATGAACAGGTGGACAGGCTAAGGAGAGGAACACTTAGGATTTGGCTTTAGAAGAAGAATAAAACATTTCTTGTCTAGAACATTTTTCTTGTGTTATGTTTTTTTATGTGTTTATTGGGATATTCTTTTTTAAATTTGAATTAATAAATATGAAACTTAATTATAGTAAATGTCATGAGCTTTGATGAAAACCCAATCATGCCCCGACTTCTATTTCAACTGCGGGTCAGGGTGTGACACTCAGGATTACTCGTTCAACCCGAAATACCCGTATGGAAGTGGGAAAACATAACCATGGATTTTATCACCGGGTTACCTCGCACCTCCAGTGGGCATGACATGATTTAGGTTATCGTTGATCATCTTACCAAATCCGCTCATTTTATTCCGATCCGTGAAGACTATAAAAAATGAGAAGTTAGCTCATATCTATATTGATGAAATTGTAAGTCGACACGGTGTGCCTTTAGGTATCATTTCGGATCGAGATGGGCGTTTTACTTCACGAACATGGCAAGCCGTGCAATCAGCGTTAGGTACACGCTTAGATCTCAGCACTGCCTTTCACCCTCAAATTGATGGTCAATCTGAGCGCACCGTACAGACTCTTGAAGACATGTTGCGAGCATGTGTCATCGACTTCAAGGGCAATCGGGATACTCACCTACCATTAGTGGAATTTTCATACAATAATAGCTATCATTCGAGCATTGGTGTGGCTCCTTTTGAAGCATTATACGGTTGTAAGTGCCGATCACCGGTATGTTGGCATGAAATCGGTGAAGCACAAATCACTGGACCTGAATTAATCCAAGAAACAACCGATAAGATTCTTCAAATCCTCAATAATCTTCTAGCAGCTCAAAGTCGTCAAAAGAGTTACGTAGATAAACGAGGAAAGCCACTCAAGTTTTATGTTGGCGATCAAGTACTTTTGAAAGTATCACCATGGAAGGGAGTTGTTCGTTTTGGACAAAAAGGCAAGTTAGCACCTCGCTAAGTGGGGCCATTCAAAATACTCATTAGAGTTGGTCCTGTAGCCTACAAGCTTGACTTACCAGAAGAACTCAACAGGATTCATCCCACGTTCCATGTATCCAACTTGAAAACGTGCTTCGCGGACGAAAACCTTCATATACCGTTGGAAGATATTCAGATTGATGAATCGATGCATTTCATATAACAACCTGTAGAAATCATGGACTTCGGTGAAAAACATTTAAGACGAAGTCGAATTCCGATAGTCAGGGTGCGTTGGGAGTCGAAACAAGGACCTGAGTTTACTTGGGAATGCGAAGATTCAATGCGCGAAAAATACCCTCACCTCTTCTAAGTCAAACCTACCACTACTTAAAATTCGGGACAAAATTTCTAAAAGTAGGGATAATGTAACATTTGTCATAAACGGGTCTAGAACCAGCTCCATATTGTAATACAAGTATACAGTATGATGTTCGTTATGTGTTCATGTTGAATGTTTAAAAGCTTGATATATTATTTGCATTAAATAATAAATAAAGTAATAAAGTAAAATAATAAATGTTAATATATAAATATAATTAATAAAAATAAAATAACAAAAAAAAAATGAAGACCGCGGGTATCGAACCGGGTCTTCACCCAAACAAAACACACAGCACACTACTCCACTACACACACATATTTGAATTAACCCTAAAACAAATAGATCTTATATCGTGACAACACTCTAAAATCAGTTTCAAACAACCGCCTATAACGGATGAAACTTCAAACTCAATCACTGCAAATCCATTTTTGTTTCGAATTAAACTGAAGAACCATTCTCAATCATGAGTTAGACTCAATCATGGGTCAGTTAAAGTCAATTCGGTTACACATTAACTTAGTTATCAATTTTCTTTTTGAAACCGATAAAACCGAAAATCGACACAAAGCAACACCTTTAACTATAAAAAGGGATCCTTGCAACTCTGAAAAACTCACTCACACCCACCAAATCACTTTGCAAACTCTCTGTAATCGCCGTGTTCAAAATTTACCCTTCACCGGAAAGTTTACTCGTCGTCGGAACCTTACTGGAGAAATCGGAGATCGTCGTTGTTGGTATTATCTCTTAAACTCTTTCTTTCCTTTTAATTTCAGTTCCTTAGTAAGCAATGTGGGTTGTAATTTGAATAAACCAGGGCGGGTTATCAAGCTGAATTCATGAAATGTAAAAGATGAAAAAGAATCAGTGAATAAGAATAAATAAAATCGGTGTTTAAACCGGGTTAGACACACAGTCCAGTGGTGGACTGTGTGCAAATTTAAACAAAGGGTCCCGGGTTCGAGTCTTAACACGTTGCCGATTTCTTGAATTAAACCAACCCTTTTTAGAACAAAAATACAAAACCTCTCAGATAGTGTATAAATTTAATTAAAATCTTATATCTACCGGGTTAGTCACACAGCCCAATTCGTCGGGCTGTGTGCAACACGAAGCACACGTAGCGAGTTCAAGTCCGGTTCGCTGCACGGTTATACGCTTTCTGAAACAAATCAAACCTTTTTAAATAAAATCAGAACATGGCTTGACTTAATAAGTGTATATACGTAATTAAATTCTAGAATATTTCGGGTTAGACACGTAGCTCAGTTGGTAGAGCCGCGTGCACGTAAACGAGAGGTCACGAGTTCGATCCCCACACGCTGCTAAAATCACCCGATTCTGACCGGTTCGACCCCTGAAAGGGGTATATTTTTTTAATTAACATTTTCTTTATTTTTTCTCCAAAATCCATAAAAAATCTATAATAAAACAAGTCTTTTTAAACATAAAAATTAGTAATAAATACTATGAAATGTTCTAAAAAGCCTAATAAAGTTCATTAAAGAAAAATACTAATTTTAAATAAAAGAAATATATTTACCGAATTACTACGTGAATATTTAGCTTAGTTGTCTCGTCGGTTGGAATCTCTAAATCGTGCGCGCTCGTTATCAAATCAAGAACACACCCACTATGAATGAATTTCTACAAACTCCCCTTTTTATTCATGTTTTGGGGTGTGTCATGTGTCTTTTATTTATATCGGTTATTCAAATACTTGTGCTACTACCATTATATGATCTAACGTGTTATGTGATATTTGGTTTATTGTTATATGTGGTTATATTTTCTCATTTCAGTCAAGCATTCATATTAGGCCTATCAGTTCCCCGTTTTATACGGGTAGAGCATCGCGTTGCCTAATTAGATCGGCTCCGTTTGATTGAGCCTTGATCTCACAGCTCATCATTTATCATGCTCATGCGTACATTGCTGGATGTTTATGTGGTTTGTGGATAGCCTACATATACGTTTGCTCATATTTGGTTTATGCACATTTTTATTAAATTAATCAACATATAATTCTTTCAAATGTTAAATGGGATTCACTCACCAACTTTTGTTGACCCAAATCTCTATTTTCACACATGATACAGGTGAACAGGTTGAAGCAAGGAACACATAGGATTGGGCCTTAGAAGAGAAATGAAGCATTATTTGAATGTCATGTTTAGGACATTTTGTGCTTGTATGGTTTATGTGTTTGTTGGAATTTCCCCTTTTAAATTGGAATAATAAATTTGAAACTTTATTATAGTCAATGTCATAAGCTTTAATGAAAACCCAATCATGCCCAGATTACCATATCCCTTGCGGGTCAGGGTGTGACATGTTGTGCTCGTGAGTCCCACGTGAAGACATACCCTCGCGATCAAGGTATGCACAAAAATTCCTCATAGCAGGTGAATATATTGACTCCCTTCGTTTTGTTATTCAACGATAGGCAATTGATCATCAAGTCAGTACTTTCGTATGACAGAGAGACCAATGTCTAACAAGGGCTAAGACAAATACCACAAATGGTACGATTTATGCAATTGAATGACTCTCTATGAGAGCTTCTTCAGTGTGAGGTTTTGGACACATTGGCTCTTTTGAAAAGATATCATAATTGTGTCTAGGTCAGCATATATCTGGATACAGCAGAAGAGCAATTATGATATCCCCGAATGATTAGTCAATATAAAGACCCGAAATCTCAGACTTCGGCAATCTATCAACACAAGCTTTAAGACCATTACGCCATATGCCACAACGTGTTACCCACAAGTTACACAACATTGTGGGTATCCAGAATTCTTGTGTAAGCATTAACTTTTGTCGCCTAATCGCAGTTTACTTGATGGTATTGCTGAATCTACTGACACCTCGTTGCTTGGTACCTCGATTTTCCTTGACCTTCTTTTCTGTTTCGAACAAAAAGACAAGGTGTTGTCTATTATTTCTTTAACAACAGGTGTCAAAACAGGAGATCAAAGTATTTTCAGGATATCTTCCCCCATAAAATTTATTTTCAAATGTGCATTGCGTGAAAATGAAATTTTAATGTTGCAGAAAATCTTTTTGGTGGGCACAATTTAATATACTCATTTATTTGTAAAGGCGGGTTTTTTTAATCATGTAAGTCGGTTATGAAGACGCAATTTATTTTCACTCAAGGAAATTGATCATTTCCAACCAGGTTACCAACTGGTTGAAACGGGTTTTGTCAAAGGCTTTCGTGAAAATATCGGCTTCCTGTTGCGTAGTATCCACAGGCACCACTTGAATGTATCCTTTCTCGGACACATCTCGGATCGCATGAATGCGAATTTCGATGTGCTTTGCTCTATAGTGGTGGATTAGATTCTTCACAATTCCTAGACACGCCTCATTGTCATTGAATATCAGAGTCTTCATGATGTTGATCCCGTAATCCAGCACTGATTTTGTATCCAAAGGACTTGTGAGCAGCAACTGTAAGCCGCCGTATATTCGGCTTGAGCAGTAGACGTGGAGACTGTCATCTGCTTCTTGCTTTGCCACGATATAAGACGATTTCCTAAGAATTGGCAACCTCCTGAAGTTGACTTTCTATCAACCTTGCAACCTGCATGATCACTGTCAGAATAAGCAACTAATTCAAAATCACTATTTTTTTGGATACCACAGTCCAAGCTTGGGTGTTCCTTTCAGATAGCGAAAAATTCGTTTGACTGTAGTTTCATGAGATTCTTTTGGATTCGTCTAAAACCATGCACAGATGCAAACATCCCACATAATGTCAGGCCTACTTGCGGTCAGATACATCAACGAGCCTATCATCAAACGATAGAAAGACTTGTTCACCAGTTTTCCTTGAAGATTAGGAGTGAGTTCCGTTTGAGCTGCAAATGGTGTGCTGGCGAATTTGCAATCGTTCATGCTGTACTTTGTGAGAATGTCCCTGATGTACTTTGCTTGATGAATGAGGATACCATCTTCTCGTTGCTTCACCTCCAATCCGAAGAAAAATGTGAGCTCTCCCATCATGCTCATTTCGAACTTTGCGTTCATAACCTTCTCGAACTCCTTGCATAGTGCCTCATCAGTTGACCCAAAAATTATACCGTCCACATAAATTTGAACTAGCATCATGTTATCTCTGATCCTTTTCGTGAAGAGAGTCATGTCGATTTTACCTCTTGTGTATCCACATTCCAAAAGATATGTTGACAGAGTTTCATACCAGGCTCGAGGAGCTTGATGAACACCATAGACAGCTTTGTCAAGCTTATACTATCGTTTAGGGAAATGTGGATCTTCAAAGCCAGGAGGCTGACAAACGTAGACTTCCTCTTTCACCTTTCCATATAAAAAAACACTCTTCACTTCCATCTGAAACACCTTGAAGTTTTTGTACAAACCATATGCCAAGAATATTCTAATAGCCTCTAAATGTGCTACCGGAGCAAAAACTTCCTCATAATCAATCCCTTCCTCCTGTCGAAAACCTTGAACGACCAATCTTGCCTTGTTCTTGATGACTACACCACGATCATTCATTTTTTTACGGAATACGCACTTAGTGCCAATAGGATACTTTCCATCTGGTAGATCAACGAGTTCCCAAACTTTGAGCTTACGAAATTAAGATAATTCTTCCTACATTGCTTGCACCCAGCTAGAATCCTGAATTACTTCTTCGATGTCACTTGGCACGGACTGCGAAAGAAACACAACATACAATCCTTGTTGATGGTATATGTTTGTCCACGAGTTCGTACTCCATCTTCCACAGGACCAATGACATTTTCAATGGGATGATTTCGATTTGCCTTGTAACCTGCGTTGGTGTGGGTCTCAGTTTGTTGAGGTAGATTGGTGAAATGTTCGTTGATATAGATAATTGGAGGCCTTCTTCTTTAGTTGGTTCATCCCCATTCGGTTGTGAAGAATAAGTATCATTTGAACCTGCATTCTCAGCCAAAGTGTCACCATTAACTTCTTCAACAGTAAGGATTGGATCGGCTGAAACTAGGGTGAATCGATTTGTGAAAGGGGTGAAGCCAATGTCTGAAGGATCAAACAAGGGTTCTATAGGGGTCGTTTCTGTAGGTTTGGTTTCAGTGAGTGGTTCAGGAATATCGAAAGTGTTGAGAACAACATCTATATCATTAAATCAATTTGGAGAATTTTGAGTGTTGGTGGAGTTTCCTTCTTGAAAGTCGACATAGTATGATTCAAGCACCATCTTAGTTCGTTTGTTGTAAACACGATACACCTTCTGAGTAGATGAGTATCCATGAAATAGCACACATCACCAACTGCTTCAAACTTGATGAGATTGTCTTCAGTGTTAAGTAGTGTACAAGAACATCCAAACGGTCTAAAGAAACCTATTAGAGGCTTTCTTTTGAAAAGAAGTTCATAGGCGGTTTTTCCATGATGTTTAACGATGAGAATTCGATTCAAAACATAGCATGCTATGTTGACTATTCTGCCCAGAAGATGATAGGAAGCTTGGAGTCTACGAGCATAGTTCGAGCAGCTTCAATGAGTGTTCTATTCTTTCGTTCTGCTACGCCGTTTTGTTGAGGAATTGTGGCTGCACTGTATTGAAGGCGTATTCCCTTTTCTTCGTAGAAAGAGATAAAGGTTTGATTTTTGAATTCAGATTCATTGTCACTTCTGACTGATTTGACCTTCATTTTGATCAAATTTTCGATCATAGAAATGAAGGTCTTGAGAGTGGAGGTGGTCTCGCTTTTGGCTTCAAGAAAATATACCCATGAAAATCGGGAGAAGTCATCTGTAATCACTAAGCAATATGATCTTTTAGCCAGACTTTTAACACTAACAGGACTGAAAAGATTGATACACAACAATTGCAATGGAGCGGTTATCGTATTCACTGCTTTGGATTTGTGCGGCTTTTTGTGTTGCTTGCCTTGGGCGCATGCGATACATTTTTCTGAAAATGGAAATTCTTTTATAGGTAAAACTCTCACTAAATTTAACTTAGAGAGTTTATTCATACTTTTGAAGTTCACATGCCCCAACCGCCTATGCCAAAGCAGTGATCCCGATTCTGACGCTTTTGAGATTAGACACATCATATGCTCATTGGATTTAGCATTTTTCATATTGAGAACATAGGTGTTGTTTTGATGAGGGGCTGTGAGCATAATCATTTCGGCAGGAACGCAGTATTCAGGCTTGAGAAATAGGCATTTTACGTCGTTAAACAGCACCGGTATTCCTTTGTCGCAGACTTGTGATACGCTCATGAGATTGTAACAGAATTTTGGTACATAATTGACGTTTTCCAATGTAAGTGCTTCAGATACGACGTCTCCCAATCCAAAAATTTTTGGCAAAAGATATGAAGTCGCCGTCGATGAATCGAAAGTTCTTAAGGAGTTCCTTCAATCCGGTCATGTGCCTTGAGCATCCACTGTCCACGTGCCAGATGTATTCCATGAGCATTCGAAGCCATTTTTGCAATTTATTCAGTTATACAACAAAAAACAAAAGTATATACAAGTTAGCTAGTTTTTGGAACTCAGACTTGTTTCAAGTTTAATCTATCATAATTTTGAACAAGAATATCTTCTTTTCTTCTCCAAAAACTTGTTGAATTAACTATGTATTTGACAGATTTCTTAAAATTATCAAATTGCTCGATGAAACTTTTAACAAAATCTTGTTTAGGTTCAGAAAATTTCTTACTCTTGCAATGTTTCACCATATGTCCTAAATGACCACAGTGAAAACATTGCTTGAAATTTGCTCTTTTCTTTTTGGGAGACGCCGGGTGAGAAGATGATGTGTGTGATGAGAGTCTTGAGCTGCTTGAAGCGTTGTCTGATGATGCAGTGTAGCTTGAACTTTCGACTTTCTTCATTTTCTTGTCCATGCGGCTTTCATCATCTGAGCAATCTTCTTCATTGTCAGTGTCTGATGAAGAATCTGATTCTTGTTCTTTACTTGATTCATTTGAAATAAGATCATTAAAAGAGTTGAGATCTTCTCCATCATCTTCTGAAGTTGCGGTGAATGAGTCCTTGCTGCTGCTATCTTCATTGATTTCCGTTTCTGTCTCTGATTTACCTATGTGAGATGGAACAAATTCTGGAATTTCCTCGGTGAGGAATTTCCCAAATCTGTTTTGTTTTAATTCAGGAACAAACACAAGAGGTTCACATACAACGTTTTTATCACAAAAAGCAGAATTTAAGTCATGACGTTCAACCACTACATTCTTGTGGCTGTGGGTCTTATATGTAGGCACACGACCATTACAGTCATCCATCATAGTCAAAGTATTACAGTCATCCCGAATAGAAGTACTGTTTTTCTTATTACAATTCCAGACAAACCGGTTAACGGTGTGATAACTGTCGCCCGAATATTCTATCCCTATTTTCGATCCTCCACAGTCGTCATCCTCATCGCACACATCTTCTTTACGCTCAAACACATCTACATTATTTCAAAATTGTTAGTATTTTTGTCATTTTCGTAAGAGACATTTTGAGCAAAAAGATCATTTTTATCAATTAAATCATTATTAGGATGAGGGATGACATAGGTACATGGTTTTTGTTGTGCGGAAGAGGAAAGATTTTTCTTTCGTTTCCGAGCTTATCCTTGTAACCAATCCTATCCTTCACAAATGTCGGTCATTGGCAATTTTCAATGTCAACCAGTGCCTTTTGGCTAAGTTTCCATTTATCGATCGTGATTGCAATTTATTGTTATCATTTTGAGATTTTTCTAATATTTCAGTTAAATCATTTATGATAAAATCTTTTCTAAAAACGAATTCTTTTAATGTCTGCATTTCAGCTAAAGTTGAACTCAACTTTCTCTGATATGCAGCTTCGTTTTC
Organism: Scalesia atractyloides; assembly: GCA_947069175.1. Taxonomy (NCBI): domain Eukaryota; kingdom Viridiplantae; phylum Streptophyta; class Magnoliopsida; order Asterales; family Asteraceae; genus Scalesia; species Scalesia atractyloides. The sequence continues at coordinate 22,239,220 of CAMTDV010000012.1, read as the reverse complement.
TTTCAGTTTTTTTATTAAATTGCAAAACCTTTTCTTTTTCTCTAATCAGGTCACATTTGAGTGATTTGTAATGTGCCACGACGTTCAAACATGGTTGGGAGCATAGTTTAGCTTTAAATTCATACGCTATGCTATTTACCAAATTCTTATCCTCCTTTTCTTTTGCAGATTCAGCTTTCACGGCGGCTGCAGGAGTTTCAGCTTTCTCATTCGTGATGCAGCTAGCTGCTTCTTGGGCTTTCTGCTTGGTTCAGGCTTCTCAGCTTCTTTCTTTCCCTTATCTGTTGATGGTTCAGTAGGAACGACTATGCTATTCAAGCCTTTATCTATAACTTTGTCGCCCTTAGGAATTCCCGCAGCTTGTTTCTCAACATTGTTTTATGAAGACGAGACTGATCCAGTAGAGATGTTAGCCATAAGAGCCTTGTTAACTTATTCCTTTGCCTCAACATTTTCTTCAGCCCAATCATAATCTTCTACCACCTGTGCCTTTGGGGTGTTATCAACAACATTCTCATTTTCCTCAATAGCGATTGGCCTTCTTGCTGGGACAATCTCAGCATTCTTGTTCTTCAACAGCGGGCAATCTCTCTTGAAGTGACCCGAATTCTTGCAATTTTAGCATCACAACTTTGACTTGTCGAAACCGGCTTTTCCGAGAGACAATCTCTTTCCTATCTTATTTTGAAACTTTTTCGGCCTTAGGGTGATCATAGCCATCTGCCATTTGAGATCCATTTCTTCCGTATCATCTGGATCAACTTGGTACATGTCTTTAGATGAAAGAAAATACCGTTTCAATTCCCCCGACATAAGAGCCTCATAGCTACTGAGGAAGGTGTTAAACAGTGCAGCATGTTCAGTCGAGATCTTTAGTGCTTGAGCATCACCGACCGCAATAGCTATCTTGTTGGATTGTGGAGCCTTAGCAGAGTTTGTGGAAGCGTTAAAGTAAGATGCACCGGCACTTTGAGAGCTTGAACTCCTGGAGACTGTGGGGGCAACGAATGCCATGTTCTTGGGCATAATAGCAGCAACAGATTGAGCAAACTTTTGTTGTGAGTATCCTGTTTGGTTCATCTCTCTTTTGAGCATGTCCATTTCGAAAGCCTTTAGAGTGTTGATCAATTCCGAAAGGTTAACTAGAGTCATACTAGTTAGGAAGGTTCTTTTGATCATCATGCACTGTAAGCTCCATTCTTTTGGAAGAGAGTCCAAAAGCTTTTTGATTGAAACATAGTTGGGAGCAGGATTACCAACTTTCTTCATTTTTGTTAACACATTTAGAAAGCAACTAATGTGATTTTACAAGCTTTCACCTCGAATTCCAAACATGTCATACTCTTTCTGAACCATATCTCTCTTGTTATCCATCAGTTCTTTGTTGCCTTCATAGTGATTGATAAGAGCCAACCATAGTTCATGAGCCGAGGTGTATTCCTCAAACAAGTTGTTGTCATCCTTTGATAGAACCATTGTTAGAGCAGCGTGAGCCCTACGGTCACATTGGATGAGTGTCCTATCTTCATCAATGAAGGTTGAGGGATCTTCGTTGATTGTACGAACATTGTCATGAATTACCATAGGAACATGGGGTCCTACGGTGACGGACATCCATTGAGTATAGTCCGTATACTCAAAGAATGATTTGATTCGATTCTTCCCGCTGCTGAAATCTTCAGATCCTTTCAACTTAGGAGGCCTAGTTGCAGTTCCAGTTTCAAGTTCGGCTTGAGCGATTGGATTCATTTGATTAAGTGAGATTTTGGTTTGATTTCAAGTTCAAAGTATTGATCAGGGATTAATTACGCTGGTTTTTAAGTTACTGTGCTCAAAATCGCTGGTGAAGATCAATTACGCTAGCAATTTGTGAGATCAGTGAGCAAATACGCTGAACTTAGTAATTACGCTGATGATTCTTGGCTTCTTGGACCAGCGACAATAGCTAAATCCGCTGGAATAGACAAAACAAACATTAGTTTGGCTAAATACGCCGATCATTGTGATAAAATTCTTGAGGATCTTTATCACTAACTTCAAAGTCGTATTCGATTAAACACGCTGACACTATTTCGCTGAGAGTCAACAAAGGCGCTGGTATATTGCCGGTGTATTTGTTAATTACGCGATCTTCAAGCTAAGTACGCTATATTCAAATTTATCTACACTGTCTTCAAATTTAAATGCGTCCAGCAGGGTTTAAGTACGAACAAAAACCCTCTAATCACTCACAAACGACTCAAAATCCATGTTTCTTTGTACCAAAGTGACCCAAATATTCACTAAAACACTGATTAACAACAACCCAATGATTAAACACACCAGATCAAGCCATTTTAAGTCTAAATTTTTGAAACACCTTGAAACTTTGAAAACTTTTGAAAAACCTTCAAAACTTGAAAAATCTTAATAAAACTCAAACAATTAAGAGCACAAAGGCTCTGATACCAAATTGTGAGTCACAAAACAGATTCGGATCACAGTGGTTTGATTGTTATCACCCAAACAACTATACATTAGTTGCTTGAATGTGTAAAAGTTAAGAGAAACCAAAAGATGAAGATGAAAATTCTTGTATGGATCAAACAACAAGTGTTGTATACGGAATCCCAAAAGATATAATCACTAAAAGCACCTGGATGTTCGGATTTAGCACAAGAATGATAATCACAACACAAGAGAAATCACCAAAACTTGTCCAAGAACCTTAGACTAGGGTTTTCCATTGATCACCTATATATACACACTGACTACCCAGCGTATTTAATAAATACGTTGGGTACTTAAATACGCTGCTACAGGGAAGTTTCCCTGTAGTTACACTTTTAACACCTGAACTTTCTAGAATACAATAAATTATTACAAAATTATCCAAAACCTACTAAAACCAAGTACCAACGATCTCAAAAGTTCCAACAAAAATATAGTTCACTTTCAATATAAAAAACTAGATATTAAAATCATTAATACAAACCTAATTAAAAAATTAACCAAAGCTTGGAAATCAAAAATAATACATAAATAACTTGTCTTCACCAAGTGATGTACGATATTAGCCAATCATGGCCTTTGTTTGACAAAAACTCTTACGATCAATCTTTGATCCCGAGATTACTTTACACACTCTAAAGATAGATGATGGATGAATGTGGTAGATGATGGTGGTATTATGGTGGTGGAGTAGTGGTAGATGTGAGAGAAGTGATTTGCCAAGGGATGAGTTGCAAGTGAACCAATCACCCTTATTTATAGCTGGAAACAGACACTTTACACGGCCTCGTGCCTACTGGGCACGGCCCCGTGTCATCCTTCTTCTCTATCTCCATTAAATGAGCTTGTTAGTCTGGATGCTTGCACGACCTTGTGTGTCAACATCACTGCCCCATGGCCACTCCTAGTAGGCACGGCCCGTGCTTAGCTTCTGATTCGTTGTTTTTGGTCTTGGAGTGAAGCTCGTAGGGTTGGTATAACGTGTCAATTTTCCTTCTTTTGTATTTATGTTGGTTTTTGCCGTTAATTTGTTCCTTTTACACACTTAAGCTCTTTTAATCCTGAAAATCAAAAGTATACAAAGAAACACACTTTTTCCAATATTAGTACTAAAAGGGTCGATTTTATATCTTGTTTGATATAATTTATATGTTGCATTTGGCACATATCAGGAATAGTGCTAGGCAGCTGCCTGGCACTTCCCCATTGGTCCACCCGAATTACGATTTTGCTCCGTTTAAATCTACAGTTTTGTCATTGGTTTTTTTTTCTCCCATCCAAATTACGATTTTGCCATCAGCTCAAATTTACAGTTTTGCTATCGTTTTTGTTTTATTCCCTATCAAATTACGACTTTGACCCCAATGTAAAATTACGGTCATGAAATCGTTTTAGTTTATTATTTTTTTACAAAACTATGGTAGTGTTTTATTTAATTAGTTGACTCGATATAATTTTTATTCGTGTCAAGCGGCTGCCTGGCACACGGTAGTTTGTCCTGAAAAATTATAATTTTGTCGAAAGTTTAAAATAATAGTGTTCCATCGTTTTAGGGTTTTTTTTTAACAAAAGTGTGATATTGTTTTGTTTTTGTTGGTTGACTTGATATAAATTTTTTTGAGATCGTGTTTGAGTAGTATACTACATTTACTACGAGTAGTGCATGTTATGAGAGAAAAATATTCAGCTTACTGCCTCACAAAAAAGGCGAGACAATAACTATCTATAAATTATAATAAATCAAAACCGTCTTAGACCCCATGACTTTCTCTTAAACCATTAATTGTTATGTGTAATTTATTATACTACTTATTATTTTGTTTTAGGAGGGAAAACACAAGAGTTTTGTTGCTCTTGTTTTCTCACAAATTTTAAAGTAATTAGACTTTCTTTTTTGTGCAGATCCTTTCCTTTTAAATGCATTAACCTTTTAAAATATAATCTGTAAATGTAACTAATATAAACAAACTTATAAAAATTCTAATATATATTTTACGCAATCAATATAGTTTAAATTGTTTTTTATTTAAATTAATTAATATAATAATTATTATCTTTTGTGTATTGTTATTGTTATTTTTTAATGAAATCTTGATAAGTAAACATCATTTTTCATATTTAAAATGTTTGCATATCTTACAAATAAACAATTTGATGTAAATGATTATTAGTAAAAGTAAAAACAATCACTATCGAAGGTTTGATTGTATTTAAAAGAATCGGTTGACAGTTGTATTTGACACTATTTAGAATAAAAATATGACACAAAAGTCAAGTTACTAATATTAGACAAAGGTGAAAATTGTTACAAATAAGACGACAAATGTGATATACAAATAAATATTATAGATTTATAGATTGCTTATATATTTGTTATTTATTAGTGAGGTTGGTGACCCATTGACAAAGACAAAAGCCTTTAGGTACACTTAGATTTGAAAGTCTTAGATTCAAGACTTCAAGTTTCACATACAACATAAATAATAAAGAACAAACAAAAATTTTGTATTGTAATTTAATATTTTCTCTTATTTAATGAATAATTTCATTTTATTATAAAGTGAATTACACTATATATCTCGCCTACCAATTGCCATGTGTGCGGTGGGCCATCCTTGTTGACGAACCAGAGCGAGGCCAACAACTCACAGACAACAGCCAAATACAATAAAATATATTATAAAGGATCTTGTGTTTTTTTTCGTATTTATTTATTAATGAGAAGCATTTTTCTGTTAAAAATAAGGGATATTAAAATATGTTAATAATTATAACACGAAAATCAATTATAAGTATAGCAACATCTATATTTATGTATAAATTATCAAATCAATATATTTATAAAAATGTTTTTATACAACTCGTATAACACATTGAATCTTAAACTAGTTTCTTACGTTTCAATATTTCATTAATTAATTATCTATCCAAAGAGGACCATGCAATGACTGACGACACGGGTCAACTTTGACCGATGCAACCAAGTGAAATTCTGACAACAGGACTACTGCATTTTGACATCAAGCCAAACGACTTTACCTAACATAGCAGTTTCTTTCCTCTTTTATATTTAAAGGATTTGAATTTAAAAATAACATTTTAATATTCTAAGAAGATTTTCTATTTAAAGGGTTTGAATTTAAAAATAACATTTTAATATTCTAAGAATATTTTCTATTTAAAGCATTTGAATTTGAAAATAACATTTAATATTATAAGAATATTTATGTGGCAAGCTGTTTTAAAGTTAGTGTACGAAACATGATTAAAAATTAAAGATTATATAAAAAGTATATCATTAGTTTTTATATAAATAATGATAAATATAATTTTTAAATACTCTTTCAAAGTTTAATTGGTTTTGTTGGTTAGTAGCAGGTGCGGTGGGTCCACATTTAGGAATGCACTATAGAGTCAGCAAATTCTAAGTTGATTCAGATTGGGACTTTGGGAGATATGGGAACCACAACATCACGTGCATCTCTTGTGTTGATGTGCTATCTTCAAAGAGCATCTTAGGAGCTATGGATGGACATAGCATCTTTCGAAAACACCATTTTGCGACAATCCGCTTACATAAACATATCTTTTTAACATGCCTTTTATATCATAAATAGACTCGTTCAGTTAGTTCACAAGTTAATGTATGGTAGCTTATTTGATATAAGTACATATTTTTTAAAGTAATGTACTAGATAGGTTCAAACCAAGACAAAAAGAAAAGTTTTGTAATTATTAATGTAAAGTTAGTAACATTATCTGTTAAAGAAACCAGTTAGGTCAGATCCTAAGGATTTCAAAAAAAAAAAGTTCAAAAAAAAAAAATAAAAATAGACTCGGTGTGAGTAAAAAGAACGTAACCCCATTGGGCCACTTTAAATAGGTTTTATTTAAACTGTTGGGTCAATGTTAAATAGGTTAAACTTACTAATGGGTATTCATAAGTAAAACACTATTAGGCTTATTTTAAAATGAATTTTTAGTATTTAATGGGCTTATAATTAATAAAATGTTAATAGTTTAAGTCTTTAAAAACTTTTTATGTTCAACAAAATATATATATATATATATATATATATATATATATATATATATATTAAAAAAGTTCCCCCTCCCCGGTAAATCGGACGTTGCCCACCCGCCCCTCCCATTAGGGCATGTCATGCCTTGACTCTGTATGATTTGAAAATTTAAACTTTTAATCATGGAGTACTAACATTTTTCACCAAAATATCCACTTATGAAACATATTACATACCTACTCATCTTTTTAAATCAATAAATTCTTAATTGTCTATAAATATTATTTTCTTAAATAATCTACTCTTCTTCGAGTCATATTTATCATTTTCAAATCATCACCATATTTCACATCTTACTCTTATTATCAAAATATAAAATAAAATAAATATTATAATAAACTATTTACTTTTAATATTGATATACTAAATTTAAGAAAATTTAGATATTGCCTAATTAAAAATAGAATATATATTTAAATATTATGAAATTAAAAGAAACTTTTTAATTATTCAAAATTTATAAAAGTTATAAATATTAATTGTTCAAAATTTATAGAAGTTATAAATATAAAATTTTATCTTTTGTACATATATTATTATATGGTGGGGTTAGTGTAAAAATGAGTGGTTTTGTGAGAAATGTAAAAAGCGTTTTAGACCCTTAGATCTTATAGTTAATGGTTGAGATCAAGAAGGGCTTAAAACATAAATTATGTTTTATTTTTTTACTAATTTGGCTAGATTAGGGGTAATAGTGTCTTTATCTATTGCATTTTTAAATAAAGAAACTATCATCAACTTTAATGCACATGCAAGTTCCACGCATTTTTTAACGTTAATAACTTTTTTAGACGTAACGATTTTTTAACTAAATTACACTATAATAACGAGCTTTTTATCTTTAATATAAGTACCATATTTTTATATTTATATAGATAAAAAAAATTACGTATAGCATCATACGAAGCCTACTGGAATACAGGTTTAAAAAACCATACGAAGAACATATACTTGAATGCAGGTGTAAATGCTGGTTTAAAACATCACGCAAAGAACATATGAAGAACACATACTTGACTGAAGGTTTAAAACACCATTAGTGCAGGTTTAAAACACCATACGAAGAACACATACTAGACTGCAGGTTTAAAATGCCATAAGAAGAACATACGAAGAGCACATACTGGACTGCAGGTTTAAATCACCATGAATGCAGGTTTAAAACGCCATACGAAGAACAAATACTGGATGGCAAGTTTAAAACACCACACAAATAGATTTTCGCATAGAATGGAAAAGAAACCATATTACAATAATGATGTTAACTTCTTACGATCTTGAAGATTTATACGAGATGACAAATAAAACACGGACTTTTAAAGAATCTTAAATAAACAATTTGGAATCCTAAAATAACTATCAGGGGTTATGCGAATATTTATCATTTAATTGAATTATTGAGTAAATTACTTTTTTACCTTTTTGAATTAATATAATTCAAGAACATATGCCAGCCTCATAATATTTCTCATACTTTTCACACTCAAGCCCTTTTTACATGATCCTCAATCTATTATTATAAACGTATATTTTTTTATTGATGTCATTTAATATATGTTTGAAATGCACATAAATATTAGATATTTATTATTTGTAATTTAAATAATATGATATGCATAAATATATTTATATATTTATTAATAAGCTTATTATATAAAAGTCTAAATTTTATAAATAAATAAAAATATGAAAAGTAAATACTAATTAATAAAGCAACCATGGCCCCACCAATTTACTTGTAGCATGTTCGATCTTATGGACGCATTCTACACAAACACTCAGAGACGTAACTATGCAATACGGACGTTATTCACAAAGAGCCATGGCGACACCATTGAGTTCCCATGGACTTTACAAACACAAGTATATGAAAATGATTTTTTTATGATGGAATGCATTTTAATGTTAGGGTCACACTAAATACATAAAGATAAATTCTATGAATAAACACAATGTCATGCTTTCCCTAAAAAGTGGCACTTGCCAAAGTTGCCCTTTCTTCTGCTTACTCACAGAAGTCTTCAAATAACTACAACACCCACACCCCCAATAGGCTTAATGTTATATAAAAGTGAAAGGTGAAAAAAGTGTTATCGTATCACCGTCTCCACATAAGCATGTATACTTCGCCTTTTACGCTCGCTATAGTGTATTGTGGTTTAATGAGAGGTGTAATGAACACTTGTATCGATCTTATTGGGGGAAACACGCACAAAAATCACTAGATTGTGCCCTCACCCCCACGAAGCCCACATCCTTTCTCCCCACAGCCCCTATAGTGCCCAGTTGGAGCGGTGTTCCGTGCCCTCATGACTATGTGACATGGACGTCACGTCCCTTTTCACTCTTCACAATACATGATTTTACAACATTGATTCTGGGTGTTCATGTACATGAACAAGTCCACCATCTCTCACCTCCACCACCGCCTTATCTCATCCACCTCACTCTCTTTCACCCATAAACACCCGATAATGAATCATTATGGATGGTCTAAGCGTTTTTAATGATATTAAAAACTATCGGCCTGCGAGTTTTTAAGTCTGAATGAATATTTTGACTAGTCCAATATTTAAAACATTAGTTTTTAAAAGATTATTCTCTGTCCGTATGTATAAATGTTATATGATTTTTGTTATAATATTATAATCCTATAGCACGACTAAAAATAGAGTACATAAGTCAGAGCAAAAATACAGAAAATTTAAAAACATTGAAAAGGATTATAATCAAAGAAAATCGATGACTAAGATTCTTTAAGGCTGGCGTATTAACGAACTTCTCTAATCAAATTAAGTAGATTGGTAAAGTTTTAAAAGGTAAAGAACTTTTTTTATACTTTAATATATTAAAATATTATACTATAAATAACCAATATTATCTTTTAACTTAAGAATATTTAATATTGTTATATAAAAAATAAAAATTATAAATGTTTTTTAAGTGTGATGAAATGGAAGCGAATTTTCAACATAGATTTTTGTTTTTCACCATGGTGTTTTAAATGTATTTCAACATCGTGTTTTAACTAGTAGTACATGTCGTTTTGTTAGCGTTGAGGTGTTTTAATTATTACAATATAGCGGTTTCTTTGCCCGTACAATTTAATTTACACATTTATCCTTACCTATTACGACATGTGATTTTTTTGAAAGGATTAACCCTTCCACATTAAGACATGTGATATTTTTTTAATGGCAAATAATTTACATATTTATCCTTACCCATTAGGACATGTGACATTTTTTTAATGGCAAATTTTATGTTTACTTATTACAGGACTTGAACAAGTGAACCCATGACCTCTAATGAGATGTTTCTAGAAGTTTTGCTTCTTTCACTTATACCAATCCGATGATAGGAGATCTGATACTAAGAATCACTATATTTTCTCTCTATTGATTAATTAAATAATGTTTTTAATAACTTTATCATTACCTTTACTTTTTCTTTCTCCTCCATTCACAATTACTTTAAGCTCTTCTTCACTCACAGTTATTTTTTATAATATGGAGAATCCGTTCACATAAAAATATGATATGAAAGCTCTTAACACTTTTTAAACACAATTGGTTTTTAGAATAACTCCACCCAGGATAACCATACTATTTATAATTTACCCATTTTAATGATTTGCATTGGGGGTAAGGATTCATCCATGACATATTTGTTAGATTTAAAAATATCATGATTATTGTTCGGGTAAAAATGACAAAGTAACATCTAGGGGTAAAAATGATTCCTCTAAATTAAATGACAATAAAAGTTTCTATTCAATATCTCTTTTTCTTACCTAAATTATTCATATAACAATTATTTACTCTTTTATAAAGGTGTGAGAGATGCTTTCCTTGTGAGAAGTAGCCACCTCTCTACCACGACCAATCACATTATCTCATGTTAACTCTCTTTCCATTCATTTTACACTTAATCACAAGGGGTGCTCCCCTCTCCTCTCCACCATAACCCAACAGTCGATAAATGCCATGAATCACCTTGGTGACTACTCCTCACCTTTGAGGGTTTACCGCACACCAAATGAGGATGACAGTGGTGTTTCAGAGCTGTAACGGGTCACCACACACCATCCCCGTGTGTGCCCCTCTCACCCTAATAATTAACACATATAGAACCGAGTTGAAACTTCTATCATGATTTACTTTGCTTTTTAAATAGCTTTCATTGAAACATCAAATACTAAGCCTAACATATTCTTTATCTTTATGATGAAGCAAATGATCATCACCGTATGTGACACATGTTTATTTGTCAATAAAATTCAAATTCACGTCAACTTTGACTAATGATGTAAGATTTAATTAGTTTAAGTTATATTGTTCGATTCAGCACTCAATGTCCAAAACCACCGAAACAATTTCAAAAACCACATAATTTCTTCTAATTTTTTTTCAAACGACAAAGATTCATGATCCAATTTGTCTAATTAAACCCCAATCGGTATAATTAAACAAATAACGACAAAAGAGACACCCTCTAAACTGATAAAAATATATTCCCCTTACAGCCTCTTGCTCAAGTGACAACTAGTATTTATTAATTTCTATCAAAGTGGTGCATATTCGGTAATGATTTTCGTCAATGAAAAAAAAAGAGTTTTTGTACTTAATAATTCTACACCTCAAAATCTTAATTTCACACTATGTATACGGTCCTAATAATCCCACACCCCAAAATCTTAATTTCACTCTATGTATACGGGCTGTATAACATTATCGGCCCATATAGAATAATCTGACATGACAAATATTGGGCCGTATATTGCTATACGGCTCGTATAGATGGAGAAAATATTAGATTGTATAAACATTCTATACGAGCCGTATAACATTATATGAGGTTTGGGTCGTATAACATTGTATACGGGTCGTATAATGTTATACAGCCTGTATACATAGAGACAAAAAAACATTCTCGGATATTTTTTGTGCAACTATCAGTTATATGGCCCGTATAACTTTATACAAATTATATACATGTAAGGATATAAAAATAAGATTTTAAATGCAACTATCAGTTATATGACCCGTATAATTTTATACAAATTATATACATGTAAGGATATAAAAATAAGATTTTAAAAGTATGAAAATAGTAATACCTTTGTAAAAATTGCATTGTTGCATGGGGTAATGATTTATGAGTGTGTTTCACTTTGTTGTGCACTCCACCCACATGATGTGCCTTTCTTGCTTTCCCCACCCCACGACAATCACCCGACATCATAAGTATTCCTATTCACGATTTGATTGCCACTTTCAATCATCGTGTTTCACTCGGTTTTTATCTTCAAATATACTACATTACTTCTTGGCTTATGAAAAGAATATTTTCATATATTTGAAACTAAAACTAGTTTTGTTATAACATGTAAAACCAGCAAGACACTAGCAGCTTAGCATACATATAAGATACAAAAAGAAGTCGAAGAGCAACATCAGTACGATCAAGGTAAAGTACAAGCTTTGATCTATTTCTCATCCAATTAAACGAGAGGAGCACTAAAACAAATTATCATCCACCGATTTTTGAGGTGAACATCTCTCACCCTTAGATGTATAAGAACCTCTAGCATAAATAGTGCCATCTAGGGCTGGCGTATTGTGTGAGACACGACCTGTTAAGACACGAATATGATAAGACATGGATAGGAAAAACAGGTAAACAAGAACACGACATGAAATCTTATCGTGTCAGTATTTCCAAACACGAACACGAACCTGATAATAAACAGGTTACACGAACACGACCTGTTAAGACATGAGCATGACCTGTTACGACACAGACACAACATGTTGAGACACAAACTCATCCTTGGGGGTGGTGTGTATTAAGGCACAAATATAACCTGTTAAGACACGAACATGACATGTTAAGACACGAACACAAAATAGGTAAACACGAACACGACGCAAAAACTAACAAGTAACAAGTCTTATCGTGTCAACCTGTTTAAGACACAAAAACCTGTTAAGAATCAAACACGGACCTGTTAAAATCGTGCCGTTTCGTGTCCATAAATTGCCAGCCCTTGTGTTGTCCTCTTCCTACTTCCCAATGTGTCATCTATGGAATATGATCTAAGGTGAGAGTGTTTACTTAAGGTTGAATGAAAGAAATGCTCTCGCACTTAGGTGCACGTGATGGGTTTTTTTTCAACTTTTAACGTATGTTTACCTTACGAACTCAAGGGTTACAAAATGAATTCCATAAAACTTGATCATGCAACTTTAAACCCTTAGACACTATCGAATCCCCTAACTAGCAAGGCCGGTTGAAGAGACTCCTCAACGTACAAAGAGATCTTCAAGAGGGTCTGCAAAAGAGAGCACCGTTAGTCTCGTCAAAGAGGACCCCGGAGGAGAGTTTGTAACCAAGCTCCGTGATAGCAATCAGTTCGGTAACGGCTATAAAATTAAAACTCTAAATAAAACGGATAGATCTAACGGTCTCTTGTGATACAGAAAACCACACAAGAAAACGATTAGGGCAAACCAAACGAGAATCAAGATACAGATACACCACTTGATTCTAATATAGACTCCAAGAACACCATTCAAGTTGTTCAGCTTATATAGAACTATGAGCTTATCAGATGATGAGAATCCCACTGCAATCCAACGGTCTTCTACAAATCAGAGAAGACCTCTAGTTACAGTGGGTTCGTGTCCACTCTAGCCGGAGAGAGGATCTTCGCATTTTATGTTGGTAGTACCTTCCTCATACTATTCTGGTTCGCTGGTTTCTCTCTCCTGCTCAGGCTACTAATGCTCATCACCGGAACAGTGATGTGGGGTGACGATCTCTCTCAGCTTCTCTCTTGTTCCCGCTCCTTTTCTTCTTACAGGGCTTCTTTTGAGATAAGGTTAATTGGGCCTTTTTTATGGGTTATTTCCTCGGAGCCCAGACAAGGAGACCAATCATGGGCCCTCGTCGACAGACACAACAAGTGTTATTTTGGCTAAACAATAGGGACTATCGGTGTAATTAACTCAAAGTTTAGTATAAATATGTGTATCTTTAAAGACTTCCACAACAAAATAGTTTTGAAGGAATGTAAGTATATGTTTAAAGACTTCCACCATTTTTGAAGGGATGTAGAATCCAAACATAAGCATGAATAATAATGCTAAAAGACGTACGGAAAGTTAACTCGAAGGAAATGCTTCCCTTGAGCTACCAAAAATATATGCTTGAAAGCGCTCCAATGTTAGTTGGTAGTTTTAGGAAAAAGGAAAGGAACAATACTAACAACGTAGGCTGCACGGTGTGGGGGTCTCTTTCTTCTTTATACTAACACACACACATATATATATATTGAGGCCTATCCTCACCCTAGGTTCATCCTCTTTAGACTCATCACCACACCCGTTTACGCGGACGCCTACGTGGCAGATCATCTTTTGAGGACTAACCTCCTCTACACCCCATAGTCTAAGCAATATTTAGATGAATCAAGAGAAGATACCGAAGTGCAGCAATGGTGTTGTGGAACGACAAATAAATCATTAAAACACACATAAGAATATTGTGAAAAGCTAACCACAAGAGTAAACACATGCATGCACTAAGACCGGTATACTATGCGATGTGTAGTAAATATTCCTAAAATGAGAGATGGACACAGTCATTAGTACATGTGGTTTGAATCCTCAAGAATTAGCTCAAAGAACCTAAGTTTAATCAAAACTGAGAATGTAAACGCTCAACTAAATTCATCACAAATGTTGAGGAACTTCTTGTAATTATAATAACGCCAACAAAACATGTCACACAGGAAACGTAATAAATAAACAAAGATGCATCAGATAACATATATCCACAATAAAAGCCAAACATATGCAGTATGAAATTCAACTTGAAAGCTAGGCTCTAGATGCTTGATAAGAAGCCTTATGAAGCAAATAAATATGTTGCACACTAGTATGGCCAACAAAGTTAGGAGTATTCTATATACACGCATTATTGACGTATATTTGCATAATGTCTCAATTGCAAGAAATTGCAACTAGTCAAATTAATGTGATTGTTATTGATTCGACACATATAAGCGAAAATTATATCACATGAGTTGTGATTCAAACGGATCAACTATTCAACATCATCATCAAAATGATAAAGTTGCCCCAACTAAACGAAGATTTTGCTAAACATACCCCTTCCCTTTAATTTACTAGTCGCATCACACTGTGGTTGTTAGGATGTGTTATACACTCCAAAGGAGACACCATCGGGGTCACATCGGATGTGCGTGACCTGTAACCGCCACGACACCGCGCGATAGGGGCATACGGTGAGTTTGGTAAGTTTTTTTTAAACTTTTTTATTATTAATTAATATATAAACCAATAATTTAAAGTCAACCTATTATCACATTTCACACACAACTCCCACAAAAATGTCACAACACACATTAGACGGTGGGGTGTGGGTAGACGTTAAAACCACTAAGTTCATCTAGATGAAATATCGGGCAAACAATAAATCACTGAACGTGCACCGGTTTAGTCCACCAAGGTTGTGTTTGAGCCTTGGCTAGTGAAGACTATAGTGGCCAAGTGAATCAACGTTGATTTAAAAAAAAATAATAGGACATGCATATTTTCATATTATTCGAATTTACGTATTATGAAATTGAATTTGTAAAATAGATTCAAATTCAATTAGAAAAATACACACAGATATAAAACAAAAATATGTATTTTTAATTAAAACTATATAATTCGAATATTTGGATCGAAATGATTTGAAAATCACAAATCCAAAATCGATAGGAACACCAAATTCGGAATTTGACAAAGATGATTAAACCAACTCAAAATTCGAAAACCAAATTCATGTTCGGTTAGATTTGAATTGCGGTTTTTTCGAAACCAAATTAAATAATAACTTACCTTAAAAATAATTCAATAAGGTAAACGTTAGATTGTAGACGGGAACCAGGGCCGACCTTAGGGCAGATATTCTAAAGCCCCAACTACACCAGGCCTCCATTTTTAGTAAAAAATGTATATATTAATCGTTTCTTTTAAACATTTGGTAAATTTGCTAAACTATTTCTTCTTAGATTTTGACCATGTGCTTACTCCTTATTATTTTGTATATTAATCAGGTGCTCTATGAATTCTTTGTAGTTTATTATAGCCGGTCGTAACTCGGATAAAGTAGACGGGTTTATAACAACGGAATTTGAAAAACAGGCTCCAAATTTTTACTTCGTTTTAAGCCACCAAAATGGTTGAGCCGGCTCTGACGAGACCACTAAGGAGAAAGTCACATTCGGTTCAAAGCAGTAATCGTGGGTTGGTTAATCAGTTCAAACCGGTTTGGACCGGCTGTTGCTTGCGCATCAGAATCCTCTGCAATATAAGCTGTACTCTCTACAAAAGTAATTAGAGCATGACCAATAGGTCATTTTTTCTTGTTTTTGAAGTCCAGGTGGACACCCCTTTCTTTCTTGCCTATTGTGGATGTCATTTTTTGAATCCATTTTTGAAACATGTATTTACACAAGAACGAGAAAAAAATATTAAAAGTTGGTAGGTGGTGGGGCCTATATAGGGGTTGGAAGTATATGTAATGATCATGATATTCACGTACCCTGTCTTATTTCACATCTCTTAAAGTGCGGCGTTTAGGGTTAACTTTGCAGACAAAAGTTGAGACAAAAGGTGATGTGACTGTGATACGAGGTTATATTATGTACGAGGTTTCAGAGTGTCCCGCGGCGCGGCGCTTCGACCCCAAATTCTGGTGGTTTTAAGTGGCTAGCCATGCATGCGAAAGGATATTCAAAATTCGAAATTACGAACCGTGTTTCATTCATTCGGGTGTTTTGTTGTTTTAGTGGCGTTTCTTCAAAATACGATGTCGTGGTTTAGCAACTACCTTTTCGGTGAATACTCTGACGAGTCCGTTGTTCAAGATTCTTACGAGTGAACTGCTATTTCTGCCTCATACGATAAACCGATCTCTTCCAACACGAGGGAGGAGGAGGTTGTATCTGGCATTCGTTATCGTGACAATACGGTGCAGCTTGACTTGAATATCCATATGGAAGAATCATACGCACAACACGGCTATTCGGATTACGGACACGGAGGTGAACCATATCCTCAGGCTGAATATTCATACGGTCAGCCAAATTATCCCGACCACGGTTACGGTGGTGAACAGAGTTATGTACAACAAGACTATCCCGACCATGGTTACAATGGTGAGCTATGTAAAGCAAGACTATCCCGACCAGGTAGAGGGTGGTGAGCAGGATGAGGAAGGCTCTTACCCAATTATATTTTCTTTTGATACAAACCTTACGTTTTCATCACGTGATGAGTTGGTGGATTGGGTACAAAAGACGGGAAAGGACAATGGCTACGTCATTGTGATTAAAGGGTCGAATAAAAGAGGAAGTAATTTCAAAGTTTGGTTTCAATGCAGTCTTAATGGGGAGTACAAGAGTGTAGCTACAGTAAAGAAAACAGGTAGCAAAAAAATAGGTTGCCCGTTTGAGTTGATAGGGTTTACGAAATCAAAGGGAAGTGTCTGGAGCATAGAGGTGACAAACGCGAGGCATAACCACACTCCTATTGAAAACCTGGAGGGTCACGCGTATGCGAGAAGGCTTTCTTCGGAGGATAAAAGACTGGTTGAGCAGCTGGCAGAGCAAGAAATTCCAAACTGTAGCATCTGGCGAACGTTGACGAAAAAGAACTCGGATAAAAAGATTATTCTGAAAGATGTACACAATGTTGTTCAGAAGATCAATGTCGAAAAAGGGTCGGCGAATCTCCAATGCAACAACTCAACAACTTTCCTGTCCAAAAAGATTTCACTTATTACATATGCGAAAATGAGACCACCAACGCAGTTGAAGATATCTTCTTTGTCCACAAACTTTCATTCACTATGTGGTGTACGTTCCCGCATGTGCTAATGATTGACGCCACCTACAAAACAAACTTGTACAATCTTCCGTTTATGCAGGTCATGGGTATAATGTCAACAAACCAGTCATTTGCTGTTGCTCATGCGTTAATTTCTGCAGAGAAGACAGAAAACTACATATGGGTGTTGCAGAGGATCAAGTCTATGTTGGTGGACTGTATGGAGCCGCGTGTCATCATAACAGACAGGGACTTGGCGCTAATGAACGCGTGTGAACAAGTTTTCCCAAAAGCGAACAAGTATCTTTGTAACTTCCATATTCATCAGAATATCAATAAGAACAGCAAGGAGAATTTTACTAAGAAGGAGTGGAAAGAATTTTTGTTCGTTTTTGACATTGTTTGAGTCTTCCACAGAGGAAATATACAGGTATAATTTGGCAAACATCGAAGCACAGCTGAAAGAAGTTGGTCGTGGACGTGAGTATTTATGACATAATTATTTAAATACTTTTTTACATACATACATACCTTACAATTTATGGTTATATTTTTAGAGGTTTTTTAGTATATGAAGAAATCCTGGTTCGATCCATACCATGAAAAGTTTGTAGCTGCATGGACTTACAAAACACTTAGCTTTCTACAACCAACAGAGTTGAGGGCATGCATGTATTACTAAAAAGTCACCTTCCAAGTTATCACAATACGCTGGTTAAACTTGTCGGGTTTGTTGATCATATGGTTGAGAAACAATATACGGAGATTAAAAGAGGTTTTGAAACAAGCCTTAGCAAAGTAATGAACTACCACAAGGATCACCCCATGCTTGCAAATATACTTCAAAAGGTTTCAATATATGCTATTGAGCTTGTGGCTTTCGAGCTACGACATAAGGAAGACAGGTTGAGAGCCTATGGTGCAACTTGTGGTTGCCAGCTTTATACCAGTTATGGTTTGCTATATGCTTGTTGTCTGAAAACGTTAGAAAAAAACAGTATGTTTACTATTAACTCTTGGCTTTTATGATTTCACTACCTGATTTTTTACCATATGTTTTTTTTCATAGTTCAACAAATCCAAATCAATTCCATAGATGTGTTCTGGAAGAAGCTTGACTTCAAGCCGGCAAGGAGTAAGATTGAAGATATCAATGTAGACGTGGAGTTTGAAAGACTGAAACAAAATCAATCCAACACCTCCTCAAGTGAAAAAGAGCTACTTGAAAAAAATTAAACGAATTCTCATGCCAGGCAACAATACCAAAAAACCTCTGGTTGTTCAAATGAACACTCGTAGTCGTCCAACAAAAAAGACGCAAGAACAAAAGACATCAAAAGCTAGAAGAAAAAGCTTTTTTATACCGTCTACATAAGGTTGCTTCGACGCCCCAGACGATCTTCCTCGTTACAGCTCGTACGTATCATCCCAAAACTCTCAAAGACAAAAAAAAAAACAACAACCGCTTAACGTTCACCCCGATTTCCCAATGATAACGTTGTAACATTCGTGTAAAACGGGTTTCAAGAACCCGCTCCATTTTGAAATTCAAGTATTTATTTAATGTTTCGTTATGCATTTATTAGTATTAATTAATATATTTTTTTTATTTTATCAATATTAATAAATAACATGCATACTTAAAATAATATTCAATAAAGGAAAATAATTAATCTTTATATAGCAAAATGAAAAAAAATAATAAATAAATAAAAGAGGAGTAACCGGGAATCGAACCCGGGTCACTCACAAGGGAAACACACCGAAACACCACTAAACCACACACTCATGTTGCGTAGTTTTGGGAATCAAATAAAATTTAAGGGAATTCGCAGTCACCTTAAATCCGATTGCCAGAACCTGTAACCGCCATCCTAATCAAAGCATAAATTGCGATTTCCGTTTCTGTTTTGCAAGCGTAACTGGTTCTAATCATCATCTCTCAAACGAAAACTCGAGAAATTATGTGGTAACCGATTGAAATCAATGATTTCGATAATCTAGAATGAAACCGAATCTCAAAGATGGATTGGTAAGTCTATAAATACCAATCATTTCCTCAAACGAATTCGCTCATTCTCTCCTCTCTCTCAAACATCACTTCTGTCGGAACCTGTTGATTCATGCAAAGCCTCCGGATATTTGTTTGGAGCTCAACCGAAAGGTTTAACACCTCGCCAAATCGGTACAAACATTCAAATCCTTTCGATACTTTTAATGTTTTGTTGTTTTAAAGTTGAGAATCAAAGTTATGTGGGTAACAGTCGGGTTAGACTTCTGGTTAGTATTCATGAGGAAGATGAAGTTATATAGTGTATTAATATAATTAAATGTGGGGGTTTTTAATCGGGTTAGACACACAGTCCAGTGGTGGACTGTGTGCAATTTCAAAGCACAGGTCACGGGTTCGATTTGTACACGTAGCCGGTTTCAACGATAAAAAACAATTTTTTTAAGTCAACAGAACACTTTCTAGTTAGTATATAAGTTTAATAAAAATCCTAATATAAATGGGTTAGACACCCAGCCCAGTTGGTTGGGCTGGGTGCAAGGCAACGAGAGGGATATGGGTTCGAGTCGGGTGATAGTACCGATTCGATTTAGTTTAAAAATCTTTTTAATTAAATGATTTCTGAAATTTTCTAGTAAGTGTATAAGAATAATAAAAATCAGAATACTTTCAAGTTAGACACGTCAGTTGGAAGAGCTGCGTGCACACGTACGGGAGGTCTCAAGTTCGAATCTCACACACGTTGCCAATAATCACTAGCAACCTGGTCAGGCCCTCTTGTCAGGTTTGACAAGATTATTTTTTTTATATTATTTTATTTTGTTCTATATTATTTTTGTATATATATACATATATATTAGTTAAAAATTAATTAAAAACACTTAAAGACACAATTTTGTAGCTTTAAAAATACAATAAATACCACAAAAATAACTTAAAATCTAACAAAAAGTATTAAATCAAAATTATTAATTTTTATATATATTTATCGGATTATTGCATTATTATTTAGGTTAGTCTTCTTAGTCGGTTAAATGCACAATTCGTGCGCACTCTTCATCAATCAAGGAAACGCACCCACTGTGAGTGAATCCTTACAAATTCCCCTTTTAAATCATGTTTTAGGATGTATCATGTGTCGTTACATATTTTATTTATTTAAACATTTGTGCCAACGCCATTATGTGATCTAATGTGCATATTTGTTTGTGTGGTTATGTGTGGTTACATTTTATCATTTCAGTGCAATCATTCATCTAAGGCCCATCAGTTCCTCGTGGGATATGACTTAAGCATCAGGTGCCTCATTAGATCGGCTCTGTTTGATTGAGCCTTAATCTCAAGTTCATTATGCATCTTGTTCATACGTTCATCATTGATATTATGTGATTTGTGAATTAATTATATATACATAAGTTCATATATGGTCCATGTACATTTTTATTTCAACAACCAATATATTAAACTGTTTAATTGTTAAATTTAGATTCACTCGCCAACTTTTGTTGACCAAAACTTTTGTCTTACGCATGATACATGTGGACAGGTTGAGGAGAGGGACACATAGGAATGGCCTTAGAAGATAAATGATATACAACTTGTTTAGAACAATGTTTTTATCGTGCTTACATGTTTCCTTGTGTTTGGATATTTGAATTTAAATTTCAACTTAATAAAAATGAAACTTATTGTTAGTAAATGTCATGAGCTTTGATGATAACCCAATTATACCCCGACTTTTACTTCCGCTACGGGTCGGGGTGTGACAGATTGGTAGGGATATAGGATAGGTTATTAGACCCTTAGAGCCTATACTATAGTTGATTAGATTTTAATTGTTTATGTGTTACATGCAAAACTCATGATGTTTATTTGTTTCATGGTTATCTCATATACAAATGCATGCAAGCACTTTCACTACTACATGTTAATATGTGATGTTCATTATAGTCTATATATTGTTAACATATCATGCCTACGCAAGCACACACATCACGATTTCACAATTTTCATGATTTTTTCTCAAAGATTTTACAAAGTTTTCATGTTTTTCAATCACATCAAAGTGAGTTCTATGACGAGCATGTAGTAACTGGAAGGGTACGAGTACCGGTAGTCGGAACGTCCTATCTAGGCTTGGCATTCATATAAATCCAAAATAATGGACCAGTTTGCCTACCTGGGGACTAACGATGAGAGTACGAAGGACCTATTAGGCCAAAGCATGCCACACCGAACGTCGTGTGAACTAACCCCACTTTGAGTTGTCATTGTGTCTACACCTGGACACCCTCCGACCTTACATCTCGCAATCATGTTTCACGATTTTCATTCGGGTGATTCGAGTGTTGTCAAGCCGACACCAATGTGAACCCTACTAAGCCCAGTAGTCATGGGGGCCCACATGACTACCTAGGTTGTGGTATGGGAGACATTTGGAGGCCCAAACATGAGCAAGCCCAAGACATCCTATGGATGTAGTTAAGTTATTGTTTTCATTATTCATGAATGTTGTTTTCCATCTTTTTACGACACATGACACCTAGAAACTATCAACTCCTAATCTCCCTACGTATTCCCTGTATATGTCTGCTAGACACTCTCGAGGTGGTAGAAGATCAGGAAGATCTAGCGAACATATGGCCACTCAAATCGCTCAACAGATGGCTGCCGTACTTCCTGACATCGTTCTACAAGTTCATCAAGCTATTGCCTCCAATCCTATCAACCACACCCATCAAGAAGGTCAAAACGTCGCCAACCCTCCTCCCAACACCAACTAAATGCACCTACAAACATTTCAAATCCTGCGATCCCCCAAAATACGAAGGGACTGAAGGTGTCACTACTCTCCTCCATTGGTTTGAGGAGATGGAAAACACTTTTCTCAACTGCGATTGTCTTGATGATCGCAAGGTGCGATATGCTACTGGTCGTTTGTTCGGGTAGCACTTACCTGGTGGAACACAGAAAAAGGTAAGCGAGGTGTTGAAGCTGCTATGGCCTTGACTTGGGAAGAGTTGAGGGAAATCATGACGAGACGCTTCTATTCAAGAAGCGAAATCAAGAAATTAGAAGATGAGTTTTACGCTTTGAAACAAAAGGAGGAAGACCACACCACGTACAACAAGAGATTTCTTGAGTTGAATCAGATGGTCCCCAACCTATTCACTCCGCTCTATCGCCTAATTGAGCATTACATTCGAGGTCTTCCCTCGAAAATTCAAGATTTTGTGTTAAGTACTTCACCCGCAACACTCGAAGCTGCTATGGAGCTAGCTACTGAACTTACAGAAAATCGCATCCGAAATGGTGATTTTAAAGATGAGAAGAAGAAAGACAAGACACCTGTTGAAACCCCAACCCCAACTCAAGCAGGTTCATCTTCTAAGTTTACTGGTAAAAGGAAGCGCAATGGGAAGAATTTCACCGTTACCCAAACCAATTCCCCCATCACTGTTGCCCAAATCACACAAGTCGCTCCTAATGCCACCCCATTCAAGAAACCATACACAGGACTCACCCAAAATGCAACTGTTGCCAATATCACCATTCTCCTGAGAACCCATGCCAATATTGCACAAGCTGTGGCCGTGCAGGTCACACAATTCAAACCTGTCGCATTCTCCAAAAGCCAAACCACAATAAACCTCAAGCCCAAATCAATAATCAAGTGGTAGGCCAAGCCCAACACCAACAACCTTTACTCTTACTACCTGCTCAATCCATGGCTCAACCCTACTACCAACCCAATTACCCAATGATGCAACCCGTCAGAGCATGTTTCAACTGTGGCGATCCAACCCATTTTTAAAACACCTTCCCATGCTTGGTGAACATCATAAATGCCCATGCTCAAGACAATCCAGTGAATCAAGCCAACCAAGCTAATCCACCAGCTAAGGGAAGAGCTTTCAACATCAACGCCAACCAAGCTAGGCTGACAATAATGTGGTCAACGGTACGTTTCTTATTAATGGTAGTTATGCATCCATACTGTTTGATACTGGTGCGAATAAGAGTTTCGTGTCCTTAGAGTTCGAATCTATTCTCGATTTACCTCGCGTTAGTCTCTCTGAATCATTCACGGTGGAAGTTGCTGATGGTGAACCTATTACGTTATACTCGATTATACGTGATTGTACTCTTACCCTTAATGATCACGATTTCTCAATTGATCTTATTCCTATGAAATTGGGTAGTTTCAACGTTATCATCGGTGTGGACTGGCTTAGTCAACATCACGCCGAAGTTGTTTGCTACGAAAAGTTTATTCGAATTCCTCTCACTGATGGTCAAACTTTAGGTATCTTTGGAGAAACTCCTTCTAAAAGGCTCAAAATGATGTCATGCCTCCAAGCTTGAAGATACCTTCGCAAAAATTATATCGCGCTTCTAGCTCATATCGTCAAGAAGGAAGGCAAGGAAAATGTAACACCCCAAAAACGGGTTTGGTGATCAAACCACGTTAATATTAAAAAGTGGGTAAAAGACTGTTGGTGGTAAAAATAGACCTGTAAACAAAATAACTAGGAACAAATAAACCTAGTTAAAAACATGCATACAAGTAACCAAACAATGAGTTGTAGTCTCATTATTAATCAAAACTAAACTTGAGGGACCAAGGTTGCCAAAAAGGGAACTTGCATTACAAATATCAAAAATTAAAACACAAGAAAACTTAATGTGTGTGTATGTGAGTCGACCAGGAGCAGAGAAGGAGGGAGAAACTCCTTCTTGACTTAATCTCCAAGATCATCAAAATTAGAAGAGAAATTGGAGCTTAATCTTGTGTAGGAACATGAATTTTAGATCACCTAAACTAGGGGATCATAAGGTATGTTTAAAAACATAGATTGGTGAAAGTTGTAACTAGAGACAAGTAGAATACTTGTAATCAAACTGTTGGATTATGATCCAAAGATGAAATGAGTGTATATGTATGCATAATTTCGTTGATATAGTGAAATTATGAAATATTTGAGGTATGATTACTTGTAGGTGATTAACAAGTAGATATTGAAGTGGGTTTTAATAACATGATGAAGTTGATCATATATCTATGTTTAGAATCATCATGGATGATAATAGTAGGAAGATAGTTGAACAAATTACGAGTTTGAGTACATATTCATACTTGCTATGGAATGGTTTTGTATGAAATGATGAAATAGGTGTTAAGTTAATGTTAATAAGTGTATAAGATCATGCTATCTACTAGTTAGTGTGTAGAAATTGATTATATTAGGTATTCGGATGAATGCCTAATAATCTGATGAAATGGGTTGCTACACAAAAATGAAAACCTAGTAAATGGATAAATTAGCATTGTTAATCAAAAGCTAAGTTAATTTGATGTTATTAATCGCTTGGATTTGTTTAAGTGAAAGAAACGACATGAACTTGATTGGGAATTTAGATAAGAGGGTAGCCTAAAACTATCACATGCCGAGTAATTGATAAATGCCTAAATGAGTTTGTTGAACTTATCTGTGCGTTTGCAAATGTTAATAGGCAGTTGACTTTTAGAAGTCAAACTGACCTATAAAATGATCAAGTGGTGAATTGATATAAATTCGTAAGGTGGAATAGTCGTGTTAAATAATGACTAACCTAACCATCTTGCGAATGATAAATGATAGTTTGACGCTTGACAAGCTAGGTGGAGGCTTGGGAAGAAGCGGGTCAAACGGAACAAGTACTCGGAAGAAGGCATAATTGGAATTCAAGGTAAGTAAAGCTTACATCCTTAAAATAGTAAAATTACTTACTTAGTTAAACGAGCATTTTGGGTATTCAGGAAGAGAATTCGAAATATAAAGTTCCAACACGGATAGATACGGGTTGGAACAAGTAAATATGGTTTTAAAGCATGAATTTTGACAAAAAGGGTAAAACAGTAAATTAGTCATGCGATGACGAATAAATAAGGAGTTTTGAAAAAGATACCATATGACGTAAGTCATAATAGGTCAGACGACTTAAGAAACGATGTTTAAAGTAAGATAATCATACAATGTAAAATGAAAAGGGTTAAATAGTTGAGATGACAAATAAGTGTCATCTCAAAATGACAAATGGTCATTACACCGAATGGGTCAAATGGTGATATTATCACCATTTGACAACGATAACTAATATCGCTTGTTGAAATGTTATGTTCATAGATAGAATAGAGCATGATATTAGAACGGATCAATGCTATGAGCTGAGCCAGGTACGTGTAATGGTCAAACTCTCAAAAGGACTTACGGTTTGTTGAGAGACAATCAAGTCATGAATGAATAATAGATCACCTAAGGTAAGGTAATCTAATATTCTAGTTCGTATACATTATGTTATCAAGAACATAATGATTCTATATAGAGTGTGATTAAATGTACATTTTGGTCAAAACATGATATTGTAAGATCGTCGTAAAGAAAGGTCTAAGTTGAACAAAATGCCCTCAAGTAATAAAACAAGTAAACGACCTTGAGGGTATTTTAAGAATGAGTTTTATAAGAAGGTTTACCCTTGCGGTAGTGTAATAGCAAATGGCATAAGCTGTTTTGGCTTAATGCCTCATATTGGTCTTTTTAGTAAAATGTCAACCGAATGGTAGAATTGAAAATATAGCATTCTATAACCAATCCACCACAATGTGTAGTTGTGGTGGGATGTAAATAGATATTTTTGTATAAAAACCAGAAACAAAGTAAGAGGAAGTGAGATTTAAGTTTATACGCTTAAATCTCTTAGCGGGTCAAAATGAATATACGCATAAACTATGAACGAATGTGTATTTCATAAGAATTAAGAATATGAGATAAGGATTTCAGACTAAATACCTAGATAAACAAATTTCGGACAGTTGGAAGTAGATAGATATCTTATTATGGGAATAATAAGATAGATAAGGTTTGGTTGAATAAGCGTTGGATTACGCTGTAACAACCAAACGGGTCAAATAATAAATAAATAAAGGTTTAGTTAAATAAGACAACTATACGGGTAATAATGGAGTGTTAATGCATACCGAAAAGGATGCGTAAATGTATAGTTTGGTTTAAATGGGGTTAAAGGGCAAAATCGGAAAACTAGAAGCATAAGTCGGGGATAAATGCATAAACTATATGAAATAAGAATCCGGGTCAAGGATTTCGGGTTATTATGTAAGAAAATATTCTAAAGATATTGGAAACAAGTTTCGGGTAAAACGGAGAAGCATTGAGCGAGTTATAGAAAATATCGTAACTAAAATAGCAAACAAGAGAAGATTTGCAGCACACCACCGTAGGCTACGGTGGCCTACTGTAGCTTACGGTGGACAGCAGCTGTAATGGAATTGGAAGTTTGGACCGTAAGACAGAAGGTCCGAACAGTAAGGCTGGACCGTAAGCTACGGTGGCCAGCCGTAGCTTACGGTGGAGCCTAAAACTAAAGTTTTGTTTTTATTGTTTTAAGCCATCGGGTTTATTCGGTTATGTTATAATTTATTATAACTAACGTATTTCATAAAATATGAAATATAGGTGATGTTTGGAGCACTGGGGGAGGATCAAGCCATATGAAGAACCGAACACGATCAAGAACGAAGCTTCCGCACTAAGTTTTGATTATATCAAAACTTATCATTGATAACATGTTAAATTGTTTAAATATGTTGAAAAAGT
Organism: Scalesia atractyloides; assembly: GCA_947069175.1. NCBI lineage: Eukaryota > Viridiplantae > Streptophyta > Magnoliopsida > Asterales > Asteraceae > Scalesia > Scalesia atractyloides. Next base: position 22,212,078 of record CAMTDV010000012.1, on the reverse strand, counting down.
TTTAATAAAATTTAAGTAACGCGTATTCGCAATTACATGTTTAAATGCGAAATTTTTTTATAGAAATTTCAATATATTAAGACAGGGTCTTACAAGTGGTAATCAGAGCTCAAGGTTAATGATCAAATGTGTTCGGTTCGAGGCTTGGTCACATGATCCAGTAAGTTATTATAAATTTAGCGGTCTAATATAGTTAAAGTGTTGTAAATAACACATAGGGTTATCGTGTGAACGCATTTTACCCCAAATAAAATGATAAAGACCGATACAGCTAGTGAATTACTTGTGTTAACAAGTATTGTAGATAGCCTTGTACTATACTGAGGGCGCTTATTAATTTTCAATGCTACTAATCAATGTAAACGTTTTGGTTAAAGGATGATCGCATATGAAGATGGCGGGAATCTAATTATCTGCCGACGCGATGACAGAATGGTCTGAAGTATGACAAGTAGAGCATACTCGTTAAGGACCTAAACTAAATGATGATATTAAATAAAGGTGGAATGGTAATGAAAGTCAATGAAGAAAATATCGAACAGGCGCACACTCTAAATTATTGTATAACTAGTAGTATACAACAGATACGTAATGAACAATGGTTGAATACGGGACTAAAGCATGGAAAAATCGGAAGGGATACCCATCCATGATGATGTTCCCAAGAGAAATTGGGTTATTCACAAATTATGAATAATAAAATATAAAAGAGTACAGATCTAAAATCTTGGATGGGGTGACCATCCAAGTAGAAATTTTCAATAAGATTTTATTGAGGAAAACTAAAGATCACATAGATAATGTGGTTACGTAAAAGTTTTATAAAAAGGAAAAAAAAAACATTTATATGTTTTGAGATGAGAAGGGTAAAAATGTATGATTGTTAAATAACAATTAAACGAAGTTTTACCAAATAAATCAGAAAGATGGACATGAACCAAGGATTTACTTACATGGGAAGTAATGTGTTAGTTATAATAAGGTCATGTGTACCATGTGTTGATCGCTTACTCTGGCCAAGTAAATGATAAACACATGATATCATGAACTTGTTATAATAAACACATATACATTCGATGTGGTAAAGACGAGGTGAATGGAAATGAGTCATTATGGACAAAAGAACCATGGTTAAAAAAAGGGCACGTAAAACCAAAGTATAAATGACCAGTGAGGTCATAGAAACGGAGGTAGTGCCCACACGGGAAATGATCAAGTCGATGACTATGATCGTAGAAAAGAAAAAAAAAGAAAAAAAAGAAATGATGATGATAATTAGGGCTGTAAATAAAGTGCACGTTTGGCGAACAGTTCGTGAACTGTTTGGCGGGAAGTTCGTTTATGTTCGTTCGTTAATAAACAAACGAACACAAACAAGACGTTTTGTTCGATTAACTAAACAAACGAACAGGAACAAAGGTCTCGTTTGTTCAATTACATTCGTGAACGTTCGGTAATATGTTCGTCGTGTACGTTCGTTCGTTTATGTACGTTTGTGTTCATTTGTTTATGTTCATTAGTTAAATTTTTTTTTTAATTTTTCAATTTTCTTCTAGCTTTTATTTCTTCTAAACATTAATCAATTTCCCTCAAAACTTTTTCACCCATAATCTTTGTTTCCCTCTTAATATTTTCCCCATAATCTTTTTTCCCTCCTAACCCTTTTCCCCCTGATTTTATTTCCCCATTACACATTAACTCTTTACAAAAAAAATTGACAAGCCATTTATACGAGGATGATATGATGATGGGGAAGTTGGTCATCTAAGAATTAAGACATTTTTGGGATAACCAAAAACTTATGAATTAGGATTATCATGTATTAATTTTGGATAATTATGTCTAAATTTGTATAATTTAACTTATCATGTGGTGGATTATCATGAACTTAAATAGTATAATCTAACTTATGATGCCTAATGTTCATTTGTGTTCATTTGTGTTTAGAACTTGTGTTCATGAACTGTTCACAAACAACTAAAGTTCTTTAACAAACAAACACAAACATAGAATCCTGTTCGTTAACGTGTTCGTGAACCGTTCATTAGACGAAAAAAATCTTAACAAACGAACACGAACAGGGCCTTGTTCGTGTTCGTTTGGTTCGTTTACAGCCCTAATGATAATCATCATTCATGGTCTGTGAGGCCATAAAGGATGATCAGATAAAGGATAAAGTTTGATTGTCAAAAGTGATGGATTTCACATGAACAGGTGAAACGGAAGGATAAAGTTGATTGTTCAAAAGTGATGGATTTCACATGAACAAGTCAAACGGAAGGACAAAGTTGATGTTCAAAAGTGATGTATTTCACACGAATAAGTCAAACGGGTCAGATAATGAATAAAGTCTGACAATTCATCAGTGATGAGTCTCACAAGAACGAATCAAACGGGTTAAATAAAGAATTAGATTCGATCGCTCATAAGTGATGGATTTAACACGAGCAAGCTAAACAAGTCAAAGAGAAGTATAGTGATTGAATTTAAAGGTAAACGCAAACCGGGTAACGGGAGCGTTAAAGCAAAAGAATAATGAGCCCGGGTAATGGGACGTGATTAAATATAGCGTAGACGCAAACCGAATAATGGGAGCGTGAAATAGAAATGGACCCATAAAATGGGTCGTGAATGAATATAAATAAAGACACAAAACGGATAACGGTAACGTTATAACATTAAGAAAAAATGTCACACCCCGGATTTCTAACCCAAATCCATACACCGGTGGGCCCGGGTGGGGAGTATCGTGACGTCAGTTGATAATCATCATAGTCAATTAAACACGGCACAGCGTAAGTCTTGGAGTAAAATTACTATTACAAACCGAATGTTCGAAAATACAAAATAATATACAAGCTTGTAATAGAAGATCCACAGGCGGATCATAAATTGTACATGGAAAGAATACAAAACAGATTTTGGGCAGATTTAGGATTTGCAAGATCCTCTATCACTACCGAGCACCTCCGGCCTATTTTCGTATTGTACCTGCAGATTAGTCTTTTGAAAATACGTCAGCTCTCGCTGGTAAAAACACCCAACTGACTCATTTTGAAAACATTAACTTGGGTTAATTGATCGTCCAACCTTGTTAACAGATTTACATGTTTGTCAATATATACGGGGCCCGGTACGGCCGAGACACAATTAACGTACACACCACTTTGGACTCACGAAGAGTTAATTCCTCCCAACCTTATGGGAATGCATAATTGAGCGTCTATCGGGTGTATGCCTACACCCGCGCTAAGGTCGTGGCCATTTCTATTGTAATGAGTTGAGGATATCCAGGACACGGTAGTTAAACCCCGATATTTAAATTATCAAACAAAACTGATTAAAACAGAATATACGGATTTACTATCTCCAAACCGGCGTTCGATTGATCCCATTTCCGACCAAGCGGTAATATTTTACCGTAACCCAAGCCCGTATAGGGGAAATAAGTCGAGAGTATTTAACTGAGCTAGTCTTCTTTTAATTTTAATAACTCAGCCGTACACAAAAGTACTAAGTGCAGATAGCATTTACCGCAAGTCTCTAGTCTGGATTATGGCATAAACTAACCAATTAAATACTAACGGTCTTATTTAAGTCATTGACTTAGACCGACTAGCGTACTTGATCAATACGTATGATGCTAGATTAAACGATGATTGGATAGAATGTAGTTTAATCCCAACAAGTACCTTGACTTGTATAATATGGGTAAACTATAAACATTCTGGATTTTGGAGACTTAAATGACAAGGTTAAACCTGTTTCGGTTAATTTTCCGTAAAATAGTTACATATACGTAATTGTCCGCATATTAGCGATATCGGGTAACCGGATAAGTCATGGACAAGTTCTATATGCCATTATACCTTAAATAAGTTAAAATATCAGTAGGATATTAACTTATATGCCCGTTAAGGTTTTAAAACTAAACTATGCCTTATAAGGGTATTTTGGTAATTTCATACCATATAAAAGAAACTTGTATATGATTTAATTTTATAATCATAAGTATTCTAGAAAAATAATTTATTTATGATATATTATCAGTAGGATGTCAATTATATGTGTAAATTATCTTTTATGACCAAACTATGCACCGAAGGGGCATTTTAGTCATTTTACACATAGTTTATAAATTATTTAGGATTATGAGTTTATAACATGTACCTACTATAAGTATGTTTAAAATAAATTTTAAAATCAGTAGGTATCAAGTCTTGGTCAATAATATGGTTTAAAACCATACTATGTCGCGAAGCGGCGCTTATGTCGTATAATGACGTCTTTATGCGATGTTTATAAAAACTGATGTTAAGGTCAGATTAAAATGTTTAAAATATGTTATTTAATATAACATATCAATAGGTAAATGATTTAACTTAAAAAGATTTGACTGAAACCATTTTATAAGCCATAAGGGCTAAAACCGTCATTTATCGATATAGTTTAAGGACCTGTTTGAAAACTCAGTTTATAACTTGGTTTAACATCCCAAATAATCATACTTATAATATTACATCAGTAGGAAACTCAATCTCAAGTTCATTATCACTTAAAACCTTGTTTTATGCAAAAAGGACATTTTGGTCAAAGTTGGCCTAATTATGGAACTTGTGTATAAACTTGGATTCTGATTATGATCATGTAATAACCTCAGAGGGTTATGCTACATAATATTATGATCATAATGCAACTTTAGATCAGTAGGTAACTAATCTAAATCGGGTCAGAATCGAAAGTCAAAGCAGAAGTCAAACTTCGCGACTTCACAACCCTATAACTGAAATTGACGAGCCGAACATGTTCTTACACGTTTTAATAATTATTACCAACTTGTTTAAGTGCCAAAACAGGTTTCATAACATTTATAAGATCAATTTATGATTTTTCCGAAAAATGGCCTGTTTGACTTTTTAATATAATAACTTTGACCCGTCAATTGGTCTAGCAAATGTGATCTTCAGGAGGTGCCCTTTATGGGGACTAACACCTACCTTATTACGATCACTTAGCCATGTTCATTTTGAACAATGGCTGGACCATAATGGTCTTAACTAAAAGTCAAAGCGTTTCCGTAAAACGCTTGACTTTTGGCTATAAAAGCTTATAAACGAAAATGCACAAGGAAGGAACACTTACCAGTGATTCCTAGGGTGCAAAAAACTATGTTGGTTACTCCTTTCAGCTAGGAACTTCCAGAGGAGGGAGAAGAGTTGTGATTTAGAAATGTGCAAGTTCAAATGGTGAACTTGATCACCTATTTATAGTTGGAGAGCTCAAAGGAGGTGAAGCCAGGTGTTTAGGGGTGTAAGAGGAAGCTTACAAGTGTCCCAAAACGTGGCATAGCTGATTACAAGTCCATAGTTTTGAATTAATGGTTTTGGAGCTTTGTTTGGAGGCCAAGCCAAAACTTTCTGCTGCAGACCTCTTCTCGCGCCCCGCGAGAGACCCAGGCTTGGTCTCTCGCGGCCCGCGACGTTCCCTTGGCCAGTTTCAAAGTTTGACACTTTAGCCCTTTAACTTTAAAAAGCTTCTAAAAACCTTTTAAAACACCTTTTTGTCACTTTTAGCCCTCCGTAGCCAATACTTGGCATACCCAGGATTATGCCCTGACATTGTCGAGCTCTCGGTTCGTTAAAAGGTCACTCAGAGGTATAAATTAATATGTTGACACTTTTAATCCCTCCGTTGTCCAATTTTCACATATTTACAAAATTGAACCCTCACGTCCAACAAAAGGCACGAATGAGAGTTAGGACTTCACAAAGGATCACTCAGAGGCTTATTATAAGCATGTTGATTCCGATGTCACTCAGAGGCTAGGCATGTTGACATATCAGTCACTCAGAGGCCAAATTTCAAGCATGTTGACATATCAGTCACTCAGAGGCTGTTATTTATGCATGTTGACATCGGATCGTCACTCAGAGGCTCAGTTTGAGCATGTTGACGCCTTTAGTCCCTATTGGTCTTTAATAGACTATATATATAAAATACAATACGTGTCACTATACTATTGGACACAATTTTACAGGGTGTTACATCCTCACCCCCTTAAAAGAAATCTCGACCTCGAGATTTTATTCAAAAAGATGGGGGTACTTTTGTCGCATAGTGGACTCAACCTCCCATGTATACTCAGGACCTCTAAAGGCGTCCCACTTAACCTTTACTATAGGTATCATTTTTCTTCGGAGCTTCTTAACCTGTCGATCCTCGATCGAAATCGGTTTCTCAATGAACCTCAGGTTTTCATCAATTTGCACATCCTTGTGTGACATTGCTAGCGACTCATCAGCTAGACATTTCTTAAGATTACTGATGTGGAACACATCATGGATTCTGCTAAGCTCCTCTGGCAACCTGAGCTTATAAGCTACAGTGCCGACACATTCGACTATCTCGAATGGTCCAATATATCTTGGGCTTAATTTTCCCTTATTTCTAAAGCGCATCACACCTTTCCAGGGTGATACTTTTAACATGACTTTGTCCCCTACTTGGAACTTAAGAGGTTTACGCCTCTTGTCAGCATAGCTCTTCTGCCTGTCCCTGGCAGCTTTGAGACGATCACGGATTTGCACAATCTTTTCCGTGGTCTCCAGGACAATCTCTGGTCCTGATAGTTGGGCTTCCCCAACTTCTGCCCAACACACGGGCGTTCTACATTTTCTCCCATACAAGGCCTCAAAAGGAGCAACCTTGATGCTAGCATGATAGCTGTTATTATAGGAGAATTCTATTAGGGGTAAGTGGTCATCCCAACTTCCACCTATATCAATCACACATGCCCTAAGCATGTCTTCCAGTGTCTGGATAGTACGCTCGGTTTGACCATCAGTGTGCGGATGGTAAGCCGTACTAAAGTTTAATCGTGTGCCTAAGGATTGTTGGAAACTTTTCCAAAAGTGAGATGTGTATCTAGTATCTCTGTCAGATACAATAGATACTGGCACATCGTGCATGGACACAATCTTGTCGACATACAACTTAGCCAATCTGTCTGAATTATACATTTCCTTTATTGGCAAGAAATGTGCTGATTTAGTCAGCCTATCCACTATGACCCAAATAGTGCCATTTTCATTTTTGGTCTTAGGTAACTTGGTAATCAAGTCCATAGTTACCATTTCCCATTTCCATGTGGGAATTCAAGCTGTTGTAGAAGTCCTGACAGTTTTGATGTTCGGCCTTAACTTGCGAACACGTCAGACACTTAGCTACATAAGTGGCTATGGATTTCTTCAAACCCATCCTCCAATAATTCTTCTTCAAATCTTGATACATCTTGTCACTACCTGGGTGAACTGAGTATCTTGAACTATGCGCTTCTTGGAGGATTAGATCTCTAAGTCCTCCAAAGATCGGAACCCAAATTCTATCATTAAATCTTAGGATTCCATCTTTTCCAGGCGTTAACTGATCAACAGTTCCACCTAATCCCTCATTAGGGATACTAGGCTCTAATAGGGCTTGCTTTTGCACATCCATTAGCTTTTTATTTAAGCTATTTCTGAGCTCAATACTCTTGATGTTAATCCTTATAGGTTTAACCTTTTCATTGCGACTTAAGGCATCAGCAACTACATTTGCCTTACCTGGATGGTAGCGAATCTCACAATCATAGTCGTTAAGTGTTTCCATCCATCGGCGTTGTCGCGTGTTCAATTCTTTTTGATTGAACAGGTGTTGGAGACTTTTATGGTCTGTGTATATAATACACTTCGTACCATACAAGTAATGTCTCTATAGCTTTTGTGCAAATACAACGGCACCCAATTCCAAATCATGGGTGGTGCAATTCTTTTCGTGCACTTTAGCTGTCGTGATGTATAGGCAATCACTTTGCCTTTTTGCATTAGCACACAGCCCATGCCGGTGTGCGAAGCATCACAATAGACTACAAAATCCTCGATACCTTCTGGTAGAGATAACACAGGAGCATTGCTCAAGTTGTGTTTAAGAATCTCAAAAGATTCTTGTTGCTTTAGACCCCAATTATACTTAACATTTTTACGGGTCAAGGTAGTTAGAGGAGTGGCTATTCTTAAAAAGTTCTCAATGAACCTCCTATAATAACCAGCCAGTCCTAGGAAACTACGAACCTCCGTTGGGGTTTTGGGTACTTCCCAATTTATTATGGCCTCAATTTTGGCGGGATCCACTTGGATACCACGCTCACTTACCACGTGTCCAAGGAATTGGACTTCTCTAAGCCAAAACTCGCATTTAGAGAACTTCGCATAAAGTTTCTCTTGTCTTAGCAATTCTAAGATGCACCTAAGATGTTTCTCGTGATCAGCTTGATTACGAGAGTAGATAAGTATGTCGTCTATAAAGACAATAACAAACTTATCCAAATATGGCTTGCAGACTATATTCATGAGATCCATGAATGCTGCAGGTGCATTTGTGAGCTAAAAAGGCATCACTAGGAATTCAAAGTGACCGTATCGAGTCCTGAAGGCTGTCTTAGGAACATCTTCACTCCTAACCTTCAGTTGATGATATCTTGATCTCAAATCAATCTTGGAGAAGTAACTAGCCCCTTGAAGTTGGTCGGAAAAATCGTCGATCCTGGGCAGAGGATATCTATTCTTAATTGTTAATTTGTTTAGCTCTCGGTAGTCGATGCACATTCGCATTGAACCATCTTTCTTTTTAACGAAAAGGATAGGAGCTCCCCAAGGCGAGGAACTAGGCTGAATAAAGCCTTTCTCCAAGAGTTCGTCTAGCTGCATCCTCAATTCCTTCATCTCTGTTGGTACTAGCCTATATGGAGCTCTAGCTATGGGTGCTGACCCTGGTAGGATATCTATTCTAAACTCCACTTGCCTGTCTGGAGGTAGCCCTGGTAATTCTTCTGGTAATGCATCGGGATATTCTGAGATGATTGGTAGGTCCTCCATGTTTGGCTTAGGCTCATTTATGGAACTTGTGCCATGTAGATGACACATCCTTTCCTCAAACACTTGGATGCCTTAAATAACGACACCTTGTCTGGCAGTCCATAGTGTGAGTCTCTGAGGATGGTGATCATTTCACCAGATGGGGTCTTAATTTCGGTGAGCTTTTTATCACAGGCAATGCGGGCTTGGTTATGAGATAACCAATCCATGCCTAAGATAACATTGAACCCTGCCAATTTCATTGGCAGAATAGAGATAGGGATGGAATAATTCTTAATGGATATAGAACATCCATCAAGAATAGAAGATGCTATCTCTAATGTTCTGTCAGCGAGTTCTATCTCATAAGTTTTATCTAGAGTTCTTATGGGTAAGTTTAATAGTTACCAAACTTATGGTCAACAAATGATTTATCCGCACCCGAATCGAAAAGAACTCTAGCGTAAATATTGTTAATGAGGAATGTACCTGTTATCACATTATTGTCATTAACGGCCTCCCTGCTGTTCATTTGAAAGGCATGGGCATTCCCTTTCTTGGCCTCTCTAGGCTTTGCATCATTACTTTTGGGTTTCTTGGGGCAATTTTACGTTATGTGCCCTTTTTCGTTGCAGTTGTAGCAAATTGCATCCTTAAGATCCTTGAAATCGAGGGTCTTATGCCCTCTTCTCTTGCAGATACCATAGGGTTTGGTTTGTGGATTTATACTACACTGTCCCCAATGCCTATATTTACAATTCTTGCACAGAGGTTTGTCATTAGACACGTGCTGGTTCTTCTTGGTACCCAAAATTTCCTTTCTTTTTAAATCTTTGGGAGTTATTATCCTCCCGTTTCCTCTTTCCGTCAGTTTCAGTCCTAACTGACTTTTGTCTTACCAGATCTAGGGTGAGGGAAAGAGATAGGTCAACAGCAGACCTATAGGTAGTAGGCTGAGCAGCCTTTACCATGCCCTTTATCTCGGGCGCTAACCCATTAATAAAAACGCGCAATGCATTTGGGCTCCGGGGTAATCAAATAGGAAACTAACCTAGATAGGGAATTGAAATCGGAAACATATTTCCGACAATCTAGGTTTTTCATGGAAAGAGACAAAAAGTCTGTCTCTAATTTCTCCACCTCATGGGGTGGGCAGTAAGTTTCTTTAACAAGGTCCACAAATTTGGATCATCCCAAATTATACAGGTGTATCTTACCTGTAGATTGAATCATGGCTTTCTACCATATCAGGGCGTCGCCCTTGAAGGATTGTGATCCTACTTGACCACATCCTTATCAGCACAGATGCTGGTATCTACAATCGTTTTCATCTCGTCTAGCCACTTTAGGGCCTCTACAGCTCCTTTCTCTCCATTAAAGTCTCGGGATTTACAGGAGACAAGATACTTATAGGTACATCTGTCCTTAACAGAACGGGACTTTTCAGTAAGATCTACCTTCTTTGGTTCACTCTTCGCATTTGAAGAGTGAACGGAGCTCTCCCTATGAGTTGGAGATGGTGGAAGAGATAAGGGTCTAGAGCGAGTGGCACTCGACCCTCTTAGCTTTTCAATGGCCTTTCCCATGGCCTTTTCGACAGCCGCATCAATGCGAGCTTGAAAATTATCATCATCTATATTTTTGTTTTCAGCTTTGTTAGATTCAATATTTCTGTGGCTACTTTGTGCTTCATTTGAGTTAGCCATCTTTAAGTCTTTGGTTCTATATACCAATAAAACTTCATTTAGCCATGGCGTATCAACCATATCGGCTTTCAATATTGGATATAACAATCCATTGCCTATTCTAGTGTGAATAACATCACAACTCTTAGGCTTAACATATCTATATTTGGCCTAGGTCTTAATAGGACCATCATAGGCAAATTACAATTTGGGCGTAGTCCATATATTATTGGACAGTGGATCGTAACGTCACAACTGTCATTGTCATTATTAACAATTATATAGCTCATAGGCTTGTTCCTAATGGACATAATAATTGGGCACATTAGCCGGTCATATAATACATATGGAATATCAGCCTGTCACATTGGACATAAATTGGGCACCTTGGCTTACATCATATCAGATGTATATGGCATATCACATGTCCCGTTACATAAATTGGGCACATTGGCCTACATCATATCAGATGTATATGGCATATCAGCCTGTCCCATTGGGCATAAATTGGGCACATTGGCCTACATCATATAAGTTGTAGATGGCATATCAGCCTGTCCCGTTGGACATAAATTGGGCACATTGGCCTACATCATATCAGATGTATATGGCATATCAGCCTGTCCCGTTGGACGGTTAGTGTGGTTCCCCAAGCCACACTACCAAGAGTATGAACATTTCTTAATGTTACATAAGAGTACCTTAATGATTGATTAATGGTCCCGGTCACCTTCGACCTTAACGACCTTGGAGGTTTGGACCTAGTCCCTTACCCCTGGATAGAAGGTTAACTTCCCTTAACTATCCTGATAGAAGACCCCTTCGTACTTAACTACCATTTCTTGGCCAATGTGTGGTCTACGATACTTGGCATAATCAAATCTATTAAGGCCTTTTGGAACTATATAGCGGAGCATAAATTTCGAATAAAATCGAGACGCTTGTTTTCAAGAGGATGAATACATATATATATAATTCCAAAATACTTCATTAAATTTCGATTAGAAATTACAATACTAGAAAATGAAGTAAACTGTCCATGCAAGGACTTTAAAGAAATAAAGATGTCCACGCAGGGACTAAAGAAATAACAATGTCCTCGCAGGGACTACATATATTTAGAAGAGACTTCACTCGTCCTTCTTTCCTTTGACCAACTTGGAGAGTTTCTTTTGTCTTCTTCTCCGTTTTCTCCGCCTGTTGCTGCATTTCTTTCATTTTTTCTAAGGCCTCATTAATGGCCTCAAGTGGTGGTGGAGGTTGTGGTTGTGGTATAACCGGATACTGGTACCCATAAGTTGGATATCCAGCTGGTGTATAAGTAGGTGGTAAAGGAGACGGGTAAAGTGTGTTGTGCATAACCGCCTGCATGTAGGGGTCTTGCAACCATGCTTGGTAGTCTACCAGTGTAGATGGGTTAAAAGTATCATATCCAAACGTGTCTGGATATGTGGGGATTGAGTTAGTATAACCCGATGGTGGTGGTTGAACAACAGGTGTTAGCGTAGGTTCCACTATAGGTGAAACATTAGAGGGTCCACCCATTTGTGGGTCCTCTTGTATTGTGAGGTAGGAGTGGGGCAAAGGTGGCATCGATCCCGACCTTTGTCCGGCATGCACCGACATACGCGCTCCACGCTTTCTCCTTGGTGGTTCGAGTGGTGGTTGCGGTTGGTCCACCAGTTCCATGTGGACATCTTCTTGAACAGGAGGTGGTTGAGAGTGATGGGAAGGTGTGTGGGTGAAGGTGAATTGATTCCAATATTGGTCCCACTCATTAGGACCTTCGTAGGGTGATCCGGCATAGGAGTTCGAATCGCTTGGTATTTCAATGGGATGCGCGTTCGATCCTGACGGCAGCATCTCTGGGTCGGAGTCCTCGTCCATAGGGTTTGGCTGGTCCAACTAATTTTTATCGGCTGGAGGTGTGTTAAAGTAATGGTTAGGGTTAAATTCTTCGTGGTAAGAGTGATGAGAATGGGAATGGTGAGAATGGTGTGAATGGTGTGAATGATAGGAGTGGTGAGAGTGGTAAGAATTTTGAGAATGTGAGGGCGAGTGTCTATTAGAGACAGAAGGTCTCGCTGGTTGCCAAGGAGACGAATCTCCTGATTCTTGGTATGCATCTAAATTATGAGGTTGAGGGGGAATACGCCCCGATGGTCCTCCCCTCATTGGGCCTTTTCCTCTTCACTTTGTCCTTGTACACGTGGCGGCATTTTCCTGTTAAAATCAATCCAAAAACATACTAATAACTTAATAATGAAATGAGTAATCCTAGGTCAATGCCTAGACTCGGAAGTCTAAGGAATGTGCTCGTGTAAGTTTGAGATTAAACACAAGAAAGGTAGTGTTTAATTCTCTCAAACGTTGGCTCTGGTACCAACCTTGTCACACCCTGGATTTCCAACCCAAATCCATACACTGGTGGGCCCGGGTGGGGAGTATCGTGACATCAGTTGATAATCATCAGAGTCAATTAAACACGGCACAACGGAAGTCTTGGAGTAAAATTACTATTACAAACCGAATGTTCGAAAATACAAAATAATATACAAGCTTGTAATAGAAGATCCACATGCGGATCATAAATTGTACGTGGAAAGAATACAAAACAAACTTTGGGCAGATTTAGGATTTGAAAGATCATCTATCACTACCGAGCACCTCCGGCCTATTTTCATATTGTACCTGCAGATTAGTCTTTTGAAAATACGTCATCTTTCGCTGGTAAATACACCCAACTGACTCATTTTGAAAACATTTCAAAAATGTTTTAAGTGCGTATCAGCACAAAATCTTTTATAACTTGGGTTAATTGACCGTCCAACCTTGTTAACAGATTTGCATGTTTATCACGAAGGAGACCAAGACACAATTAAAACGTACACACCACTTTGGACTCACGAAGGATCAATTCCTCCCAACCTTGTGGGAATGCATAATTGAGCGTCTATCGGGTGTATGCCTACACCCGTGCTAAGGTCGTGGCCATTTCTATTGTAATGAGCCGAGGATATCCAGGACACGGTAGTCAACCCCCGATGTTTAAATTATCAAACAAACCTGACTAAAACAGAATATGCGGATTTACTATCTCCGAACCGGCGTTCGATTGATCCCATTTCCGACCAAGCGGTAATATTTTACCGTAACCCAAGCCCGTATAGGGGAAATAAGTCGAGAGTATTTAACTGAGCTAGTCTTCTTTTAATTTTAATAACTCAGCTGTACACAGAAGTACTAAGTGCAGATAGCATTTACCGCAAGTCTCTAGTCTAGATTATGGCATAAACTAACCAATTAAATACTAACGGTCTTATTTAAGTCATTGACTTAGATGACTAGCGTACTTGATCAATACGTATGATGCTAGATTAAACGATGATTGGATAGAATGTAGTTTAATTCCAACAAGTACCTTGACTTGTATAATATGGGTAAACTATAAACATTCTGGATTTTGGAGACTTAAATGACAAGGTTAAACCTGTTTCGGTTAATTTTCCGTAAAATAGTTACATATACGTAATTGTCCGCTTAATAGCGATATCGGGTAACCGGATAAGTCATGGACAAGTTCTATATGCCATTATACCTTAAATAAGTTAAAATATCAGTAGGATATTAACTTATATGCCCGTTAAGGTTTTAAAACGAAACTATGCCTTATAAGGGTATTTTGGTAATTTCATATCATATAAAAGAAACTTGTATATGATTTAATTTTATAATCATAAGTATTCTAGAAAAATAATTTATCTATGATATATTATCAGTAGGATGTCAATTATATGTGCAAATTATCTTTTATGACCAAACTATGCACCAAAGGGGCATTTTGGTCATTTTACACATAGTTTATAAATTATTTGGGATTCTGAGTTTATAACATGTACCTAATATAAATATGTTTAAAATAAGTTTTAAAATCAGTAGATATCAAGTTTTGGTCAATAATATGGTCTAAAACCATCCTATGCGCCGAAGCGGTGCTTATGTCGTAAAATGACGTCTTTATACGATGTTTAGAAAAACTGATGTTAAGGTCAGATTAAAATGTTTAAAATATGTTATTTAATATAACATATCAGTAAGTAAACGATTTACCTTAAAAAGATTTGATTAAAACCATTTTATAAGCCACAAGGGCTAAAACCGTCATTTATCGACATAGTTTAAGGACTTGTTTGAAAACTCAGTTTATAACTTGGTTTAACATCCCAAATAATCCTACTTATAATATTACATCAGTAGGAAACTCAATCTCAAGTTCATTATCACTTAAAACCTTGTTTTATGCAAAAAGGGCATTTTGGTCAAAGTTGGCATAATTATAGAACTTGTGCATAAACTTGGATTCTGATTATGATCATGTAATATAACCTCAGAGGGTAATGCTACATAATATTATGATCATAATGAAACTTTAGATCAGTAGGTAACTAATCTAAATCGGGTCAGAATCGAAAGTCAAAGCAGAAGTCAAACTTCGCGACTTCACAACCCTAGAATTGAAATTGACGAGCCGAACATGTTCTTACATTTTCTAATAATTATTACCAACTTGTTTAAGTACCAAAACAGGTTTCATAACATATATAAGATCAATTTATGATTTTTCTGAAAAATGGCCTGTTTGACTTTTTAATATCATAATTTTGACCCGTCAATTGGTCTAGCAAACGTGATCTTCAAGAGGTGCCCTTTATAGGGACTAACACCTACCTTATTACGATCACTTAGCCATGTTCATTTCGAACAATGGCTGGACCATAATGGTCTTAACCGAAAGTCAAAGCGTTTTCCGTAAAACGCTTGACTTTTGGCTATAAAAGCCTATAAACGAAAATGCACAAGGAAGGAACACTTACCAGCACTAGGGTGCAAAAGAACTATGTTGGTTACTCCTTTCAGCTAAGAACTTCCAGAGGAGGGAGAAGAGTTGTGATTTAGAAATGTGCAAGTTCAAATGGTGAACTTGATCACCTATTTATAGTTGGAGAGCTCAAAGGAGGTGAAGCCAGGTGTTTAGGGGTGTAAGAGGAAGCTTACAAGTGTCCCAAAACGTGGCATAGCTGATTACAAGTCCATAGTTTTGAATTAATGGTTTTGGAGCTTTGTTTGGAGGCCAAGCCAAAACTTTCTGCTGCAGACCTCTTCTCGCGCCCCGAGACCATTCCTTGGCCAGTTTCAAAGTTTGATACTTTAGCCCCTTAACTTTAAAAAGCTTCTAAAAACCTTTTAAAACACCTTTTTGGCACTTTTAGCCCTCCGTAGCCAATACTTGGCATACCTGGGATTATGCCCGGACATTGTCGAGCTCTCAGTTTGTTAAAAGGTCACTCAGAGGTATAAATTAACATGTTGACACTTTTAATCCCTCCGTTATCCAATTTTCACATATTTACAAAATTGAACCCTCACGTCCAACGAAAGGCACGAATGAGAGTTAGGACTTCACAAAGGATCACTCAGAGGCTTATTGTAAGCATGTTGATTCCGATGTCACTCAGAGGCTAGGCATGTTGACATATCAGTCACTTAGAGGCCAAATTTTAAGCATGTTGACATATCAGTCACCCAGAGGCTGTTATTTATGCATGTTGACATCGGACCGTCACTCAGAGGCTCAGTTTGAGCATGTTGACGCCTTTAGTCCCTATTGGTCTTTAATAGACTATATATAAAAAATACAATACGTGTCACTATACTATTGGACATGATTTTTCAGGGTGTTACAAAAAAGAACTCGAGTAACGGGTTGTAAAGCGATATAGACCTAAACCGGATAACAGTAAAAGTGAGACAAACCGACACATAAATGACATATGAAGTCGTAGAGTCGGAAGAGTTGTCCGAACGAAAATTGATCTAGTCCGGGACTACGATTGCGCAGGCGCGTACGGCTATCAACAGACAGTGTCTGATCTGAATAAATGTTTGGGGCAACATACACAAAATGTTGTGGTTGCCACTAAAGATGGTTGTTGTGACTCGGTGGTGACAAGTGGTCAATGCCGGTCGACATTGCGCCAGGTTTAGACGCAAATGATCATCACCCAATGGAGATTAAACGACTAATAGATCCGACAAGTGGAATTGATTCATAAATGACTCGCGGAGTCATAGAAAACGAAAATGTTAATAAACCTGATAAAAAATGGCCTGAGGACCATAATTGAAGTAAAATAAATTAGCCTTCATGGTAAAATGGAGCCATGATTTGGTGGAAAAAGCAAGGACGACGTAAATAAATTTTTCCTTTCAAGTACAAAAGAGGTGCATTGACACCAATACATAATTAGAGAACGATAAGGGTAAAAGGGTGATTTATAGGATCACCACGACCTTCGGTTATGAATAGTGTAATAATCTACAAGGTCAAAATGACCTTGGGATCACGAATCAAGAGGAATGATGCATTAAAAGACCTCACCTTAATAGGCTTAGAAAAAGAAAATTTTCGAAAACGAAAAGGATAGATATAAAATTTAACATGACGTGATACGATCACGGTCAATATATATATAAATATATAACATGGTATACGATTACCTTGTGACACGAGTTATGAGACTAGGGTCTCGAAAGTTAGTAAAAGCCTTGTGAAGGCAATATAAGTGTACCTAAATTATGAAGTATAAGGTGACCGGTGACTAATAAGTCTAACCGACAAGATCGGTCAAGATCAAAATTAAATTTAAAATTTGTTGAATGCGCTTATCAGTATAAGGTTTGCGTGGAATAAGCATGTTGACAGATACATATGACCGAGTGGGAAATGACGACTCGAACAAGTAAAGAAAAGGGATAAAAAAATAAGAAACGACACATAAGGCCTTACACATGAAGGGCGCATGCACCTTGGAGCCTAAAAGGCACTGCCATACCTTCCTGGTAAGAATTTTTAAATAATTAAAATATGAGCAACACTCAGGTGAAAACAAAACCAAGTCCATTGGGTTGGACCCAAGGAACGACGTAAGAAAGGTTTCGAGGACGAAACCTCTTTAAGGGGGTAGATTTGTAACACCCAAAAACGGGTTTGGTGATCAAACCACGTTAATATTAAAAAGTGGGTAAAAGACCGTTGGTGGTAAAAATAGACCCGTAAACAAAATAAATAGGAACAAATAAACCTAGTTAAAAACATGTATACAAGTAACCAAACAATGAGTTGTAGTCTCATTGTTAATCAAAACTAAACTTGAGGGACCAAGGTTGCCAAAAAGGGAACTTGTATTATAAATATCAAAAATTAAAACACAACACACACTTAATGTGTGTGTGTGAGTCGACCAGGAGCAGAGAAGGAGGGAGAAACTCCTTCTTGACCTAATCTCCAAGATCATCAAAATTAGAAGAGAAATTGGAGCTTAATCTTGTGCAGGAACATGAATTTTAGATCACCTAAACTAGGGGATCATAAGGTATGTTTAAAAACCTAGATTGGTGAAAGTTGTAACTAGAGACAAGTAGAATACTTGTAATCAAATTGTTAGATTATGATCCAAAGATGAAATTGAGTGTATATGTATGCATAATTTCGTTGATATAGTGAAATTATGAAATATTTGAGGTATGATTACTTGTAGGTGATTAACAAGTAGATGTTGAAGTGGGTTTTAATAATATGATGAAGTTGATCATATATCTATGTTTAGAATCATCATGGATGATAATAGTAGGAAGATAGTTGAACAAATTACGAGTTTGAGTACATATTCATACTTGCTATGGAATGGTTTTGTATGAAATGATGAAATAGGTGTTAAGTTAATGTTAATAAGTGTATAAGATCATGCTATCTACTAGTTAGTGTGTAGAAATTGATTATATTAGGTATTCGGATGAATGCCTAATAATCTGATGAAATGGGTTGCTACATAAAGATGAAAACCTAGTAAATGGATAAATTAGCATTGTTAATCAAAAGCTAAGTTAATTTGATGTTATTAATCGCTTGGATTTGTTTAAGTGAAAGAAACAACATGAACTTGATTGGGAATTTAGATAAGAGGGTAGCATAAAATTATCACATGCCGAGTAATTGATAAATGCCTAAATGAATTTGTTGAACTTATCTATGCGTTTGCAAATGTTAATAGGCAGTTAACTTTTAGAAGTCAAACTGACCTATAAAATGATCAAGTGGTGAATTGATATAAATTCGTAAGGTGGAATAGTCGTGTTAAATAATGACTACCCTAACCATCTGGCGAATGATAAATGATAGTTTGACGCTTGACAAGCTAGGTGGAGGCTTGGGAAGAAGCGGATCAAACGGAACAAGTACGCGGAAGAAGGCATAATTGGAATTCAGGGTAAGTAAAGCTTACATCCTTAAAATAGTAAAATTACTTACTTAGTTGAACAGGCATTTTGGGTATTCGGGAAGAGATTCGAAATATAAAGTTCCAACACGGATAGATACGGGTTCGAACAAGTAAATATGGTATTAAAGCATGAATTTTGATAAAAAGGGTAAAACAGTAAATTAGTCATGTGATGACGAATAAATAAGGAGTTTTGAAAAAGATACCATATGACGTAAGTCATAATAGGTCAGACGAATTAAGACACGATGTTTAAAGTAAGATAATCATACAGTGTAAAATGAAAATGATTAAATAGTTGAGATGACAAATAAGTGTCATCTCAAAATGACAAATGGTCATTAGATCGAACGGGTCAAATGGTGATATTATCACCATTTGACAACGATAACTAATATCGCTTGTTGAAATGTTATGTTCATAGATAGAATAGAGCATGTATTAGAACGGATCAATGCTGTGAGCCGAGCCAGGTACGTGTAATGGTCAAACTCTCAAAAGGACATGTTGTTCGTTGAGAGACAATCAAGTCATGAATGAATAATAGATCACCTAAGGTAAGGTAATCTGATATTCTAGTTCGTAGACATTATGTTATCAAGAACATAATGATTCTATATAGAATATGATTAAATGTACATTTTGGTCAAAACATGATATTGTAAGACCGTCGTAAAGAAAGGTCTAAGTTGACCAAAATGCCCTCAAGTAATAAAACAAGTAAACGACCTTGAGGGTAGTTTAAGAATGAGTTTGATAAGAAGGTTTACCCTTGCGGTAGTGTAATAGCAAATGGCATAAGCCGTTTTAACTTAATGCCTCATATTGGTCTTTTTTGTAAAATGTCAACCAAAGGGTAGAATTGAAAATATAGCATTCTATAACCAATCCACCACAATGTATAGTTGTGGTGGGATGTAAATAGATATTTTTGTATAAAAACCAGAAACCAAGTAAGAGGAAGTGAGATTTAAGTTTATACGCTTAAATCTCTTAGCGGGTCAAAAGGAATATACGCATAAACTATGAACGAATGTCTATTTCTTAAGAATTAAGAATAAGAGATAAGGATTTCAGACTAAGTACGTAGATAAACAAATTTCAGACAGTTGGAAGTAGATAGATATCTTATTATGGGAATAATAAGATAGATAAGGTTTGGTTGAATAAGCCTTGGATTATGCTATAACAACCAAACGGGTCAAATAATAAATAAATAAAGGTTTAGTTAAATACGACAACTATATGGGTAATAATGGAGTCTTAATGCATACCATAAATGATGCGTAAATGTATAGTTTGGTTTAAGTGGGGTTAAAGGGCAAAATCGGAAAATTAGAAGCATAAGCCGGGGATAAATGCATAAACTATATGAAATAAGAATTCGGGTCAAGGATTTTGGGTTAAATATGTAATAAAATATTCTACAGATATTTAGAAACAAGTTTTGGGTAAAACGGAGAAGAATTAAGCGAGTTACGGAAAATATTGTAACTAAAATAGCAAACAAGAGAAGATTTGCAGCACACCACCGTAGGCTACGGTGGCCTAGCGTAGCTTACGATGGGCAGCTGCTATAATGGAATTGGAAGTTTGGACCGTAAGACAGAAGGTCCGAACCGTAAGGCTGGACCGTAAGCTACGGTGGCCAGCCGTAGCTTACGGTGGAGCCTAAAGCTAAAGTTTTGTTTTTATTGTTTTAAGCCTTCGGGTTTATTCGGTTATGCTATAATTTATTATAACTAACGTATTTCATAAAATATGAAATATAGGTGATGTTTGGAGCACCGGGGGAGGATCAAGCCGTATGAAGAACCGAACACGATCAAGAACGAAGCTTCCGCACTAAGTTTTGATTATATCAAAACTTATTATTGATAACATGTTAAATTGTTTAAATATGTTGAAAATGTTTTAATAAATTTAAAAATTTAAGTAACGCATATTTGCAATTACATGTTTAAATGCAAAAATTCTTTTATAGAAATTTCAATATATTAAGACAGGGTCTTATAGAGAGGAAGCTCGAAGATATTACAATCGTTAAAAAATTTCCTCAAGTTTTTCCCGACGACGTTTCAGGACTTCCTCCTGTGCGAGAAGTCGAATTCCGAATTGATCTTGTACCTGGTGCTACACCAGTCGCAAAATCTCCCTATAGGTTAGCCCCATCTGAGATGCAAGAGTTAGCTAGTCAGCTGCTAGAGTTGACTGACAAGGGATTTATATGTCCTAGCTCATCACCTTGGGGTGCGCCTGTTCTTTCGTAAAGAAGAAAGATGGAACTTCCCGCATGTGTGTCGATTATAGAGAGCTCAACAAGCTGACCATTAAGAATCGCTATCCATTACATCGTATTGATAACCTTCTAGATCAACTACAGGGTGCAACCTGTATTTCAAAAATCGACCTTCGTTCTGGTTATCATCAACTTAGAGTGCGTGAAGAAGATATTCCAAAGACTGCTTTTCGAACTCGTTATGGTCACTATGAATTCTTGGTTATGCCTTTTGGATTGACCAATGCTCCTGCCGTTTTCATGGATTTGATGAATAGGGTGTGCAAACCCTACCGCCATCGTTTTCTCATAGTTTTCATTGATGATATTCTTATCTACTCCAAGACCAAATCTGATCATTAGCGAAATCTTTTACTTATTCTAACACTCTTGAGAACTGAAAAGCTTTATGCTAAGTTCTCAAAATGCGAGTTTTGGTTAAAAGAGGTGATGTATAAGAATTTATACATCTTTTAAACGTCAAATATTCCCCATTAATGCGGAAATTCGTTGTGTTTTCATTGATCTTGATACTCATTTGAGTTGTTTGTGAAAATACAGGTCCGGGCTTCAACCCGGTGAAGAAACAAAGGCTTTTGGAGAGAATTGGAGCAAAAATGGAACGTTTTTGCCAAACTGCCAGATATGGCACGACCGTGCCAAGCCTTCAGAAGCCGGCACTATCACCAGCACTACCATGAGTCTGCACAAACCAAGCCAGTCCAACACTTTGCACGATCGTGCCAACCCCAAGCATGACCGTGCTCATGCTATCACAAGTCCTGATCAACTAGTTTCCAAGATCAACTTAGTCATTTTCAAGTACAATATCGATAAGCACGACCATGCCACACTTTGGCATGGTCGTGCCACCTCGGGGAAATTCTAGCGGCATCTTTCCAGATTTGGCATCAAACTTGGTCAACATCTCAGAAAGGCACCTGCCACTTACCAAGCACGACCGTGCCAAAAGGTGGCACGGTCGTGCCAAATGCCCAGTAGCTTAAATACATGAATTCAGCTTATTTGAAGGAGAGTTGGAGCATTTGGGTGAATTTCTCTCTCAAGAAGCTGATCTTGGAAGCTTGGAGATTGAAAAAGGAGCCTTTAGGAAGGTTGTATCACTTGATATTCAACTCATTTTTCTAATTACCTTGTCTTTAACTCTAGTATTTCACTTGTTATTCATGTACAATCTATATTACTTTACATTTGTCTTAGTTATTATAAGCCTTCTAGGCTAAACAATTGTGTTGCTTGAATTTTGTTGAAGCTAATGAACACTTGACAACATGGAAATAGATGTGGTGATTGTTGCATGTTAATCTTCATGATGATATTTGATCTTGTTCTTGGAATGCATGTTCATGTTTAAAGTCATTATTCTTGAATGTTTGGTCATAAGTATTTACATGTAGTGTTGGAAAGCCCATGTAGAGATTATGATTGTTGAATCTTGTTAGTTTGTTGATTTGATTCATAGCATGAAACTAGGAATGGTAATTGCTAACGTGATTAGAATGATGATTTGAATATGAGTATGAGTTCTTGCATTTAGATTTAGAAAGATCATATGAATGTTTATATGGATTCTATAGTTTGTGTTCATTTTTGGGTTGATGATTTAGGCCAAGGTTGTTATCTAGCATGACCATGCTTGTGATTCATGTCAAGAACTTGTTGAAGATGTCATTTACTTGAAACCAAGTTAGGGTGATTAATGTGTTGTTCATGTTAGTTTTCCTTAATTTGTAGAGCTAGGAGTTTCGACAAACAATTAACTCATTATTAAAGATTAACATCAACTTAGCAAGTAAGCTTAAAAGAATGAATATTAGGTGATTAAAATGTTGTTTCATTATAATTTTCCCAAGATTTATAAACTAGGAAATCTTGAATGGAAACTTAGTTGAATCTAGAACTTGCATCACCATTTACATTTCTCAAATGTTGTCATATGTTTGTTAGTGGATACTTAATTTAAGCAACCTTCCTTAATTATTGTTCTTTATTAATTCAAATAGTTAATTGTTATATTTTCATAATAGTTAAAAATTCCAGAAATCAATTCACCCATTGAACCAGGTTTAAAAGTAACAAAGATCTAGTATTGAGACATTGAGTCCACGGATTGATATCCGGTTCTTACCGACAGACTGTACTACCACCCGACGGGTACACTTGCCCCTTTGTGTGTGTAGTTGGTTTTAAGTAAAAATCATTTTTAAAACCTAATTTGTGTGAACGAAAACATAGAAATAAAATATATTTAATTCATGCACATCAAGTTTTTGGCGCCGTTGCCGGGGACTCGGTCTTCTTGAGAATGGTTGGAGTTACTTGTTAAATCAATGTGAAAAGTGTGCAAAGATTTTGTCTAGTTGTTTTATTCGTCTTACATGATTATTTGGAAAGAAAAGAAAAAGAAAATATGTTAAGTAATTAATTATTCCTTTTTATCTTTGTGTATACATAGTGCATTGTGTTCCTACTTTTTCCTTACAGGTCGTGCATATCCTCAACCCCAGTTGCTGAAACCGTTGAGCCTTCATCGGAGCCGGAGCGCAATTTTCATCGAAGACTGCGGGAGCGGTCCCGCAGGGTGGCTACCACAATCAAGGTAGACGAATTGGTAGATGACACATTCCACGAGGTTCACGTAGAAATGGCAGACGAAGACGAAACAAGGGTTCTAAACGACATAGGAAAGCCTTCACTTGAGGGCTTACCTGCGAGCATCAATGCACCTACAATAAATAATAATAATTTCAAGATCAAATCTGGTACCATTTCAATGCTGCAGAATGCGGTTCAGTTTATGGCAAGGATCACGAGGATCCTAGTGTCCATATTGCGGGGTTTCTGGAGGTTTGTGCTACATTCACCATTCGTGATGCATCACCGGATGCAATACGCCTTTGGCTCTTTCCGTTCTCTTTACGTGATGGAGCTAAGGAGTGGCTTCTTTCACTTCCAGCTGGGTCTATCACTACATGGAATCAATTAGCTGAGAAGTTCCTTCAGAAATATTTCCCCCAGAGAAAATTTTTCGGTTAAGAACCAAGATTCTTAACTTTCGTCAGGACGATGATGAGCCCCTTTATGAGGTGTGGGAGCGGTTCAAAGAGCTCATGATAAAGGTCCCATACCACGGGTTGCCCAAATTGCAACAATGTCAGATCTTCTACCATGGTTTGGATGGTCAAGGACAGATGATGGTCGATACATATTCGGGCGGAGACATTGACACGAAAAATGCCAACGAGGCATTTGAGATCTTAGAGAAATGCGCCTTGAAGAATCGGACACAGCAGCCATCGAGAGGGAAGAGTTCTAGACAGGGAGTTCATCATGTGAACGATTTCACCGCCATCACAGCACGAATGGATGCCTTATCTTCAAAGTTTGATCGAGTGATGGAGATCCACTCGAGTGGTTCCTCGAGTGGGGGAACATATCATGTAGGCGATTTTCCGACAGGAGAGGTTTCACATGAGCACGTAGATTTTATGGGAAATCAATACCGTCCTCAGCATAATCCCTACAGCAATACCTACAATCCGGGGTGGAAGAATCACCCAAATTTCAGTTGGAAGTCGGAAGCGTCAAATCAGCATCCACCCGGATTTGTTCCCCGTCCCATAGCTCCTGGAGGATACGGTGCACCTCGGCCTCAGCAGATGCCTTCCACTAATGAACCTAGTGTGCAGGATATGTTTAGTCAACTTTTAGCCGGTCAAAATTCCCAAAGAGTATAAATGAAAAGCGCTTCAAGGAGTATGACGGTCATTTCACGAGGCACGAGAGTGAGTTGAAAAGCCAAAAGGCTTCCATGAAGACCATTGAAAACCAAGTTGGTCAGATTGCGAAGATGTTTTCCGAGAGACAGCAAGGGGGCCTTCCAACTAACACAGAGCCAAATCCGAAAGCTACTGCAAAGGCCATCACGTTGAGAAGCGGCAAGATCGTTGAGCTCGTCACTTCAGCTGTTCCGAGTAAGCCGGTTGATGACGAGATTGTTGAGGAGATTGAGACTGAGTCTCCGGGAGAGGTGCAACTAAGGCGAGACCCAGCAAGTACATCATGTTCCAAGGAGCCAGTGAGATAGTATGTCCCTCCCATTCCATATCCGGGGAGGTTGAAGAAGCAGAGGATGGAAGAACACTATGGTAAATTCCTTGAGCTTTTCAAGCAACTTCACATAAATCTACCGTTTGTCGAGGCACTTGATCAAATGCCTAAGTATGCCAAGATTCTGAAAGATATTTATCTAACAAAAAGAACTTGAGGAGCTTTCTCATGTGACCTTGAACGAGGAGTGTTCAGCAGTTCTTCAGAACAAACTACCACAGAAAATGAGTGATCCCGGGAGTTTCACTATCCCATGCTTGATTGGTAGTTTGTCGGTTAGCAATGCACTAGCTGATCTTGGAGCCAGCATAAACCTCATGCCTTATGCGGTTTTTGCTAAGCTGGACTTGGGAGAGCCAAAACCTACTCATATGAGCATTCAGCTAGCCGATCGTTCAGTGAAGTACCCTCGAGGTATAGTAGAGAATATGCTAGTGAAGATCGACAAGTTTGTCTTTCCCGTTGATTTTGTGATCTTGGACATGGATGAGGACAAATCTGTTCCTCTCATCTTAGGTAGGCCATTCCTTGCCACTGCTCGAGCATTGATCGATGTCTGCACCGGCAGACTTACTCTTAGGGTAGACGATGAAGAGGTGACCTTTGATATAGGGAAATCCATGCAGCATCCACATAGTCATGATGATACACTCTTCGAGACTATTGACACATACGTGAGTGATCATCTTCATTGGACGTTTGAGGAGGACGTTGTGGGCACATAGCTAATTGGAGGAGAGACTTTTGGTTCGCCTGCTATGGTCCAGTCAGTCGAAGAGATGACCTGTCTGATAGGTCATGTGGCTCCCCCACGTACTGAGGTTTTTGAAGTGGTGGATCGTGTTGCTGAGCCTAAAGCATGCCCTTCAGTTGAGGATCCACCCTCAGTTGAGCTTAAGGAGCTTCCAGATCACTTAGAGTATGCTTTCTTGGAGGGTGCGACTCATTTGCCCGTCATCATCTCTACTGGGTTATCAGAAGAAAAGAAGGGTCGATTACTTGAGGTTTTGAAGCAGCATAAAAAGGCGATCTCTTGGAAGATCATGGATATAAAAGGAACCAATCCATCTTTTTGTACCCATAAGATCTTAATGGAAGAGGACTTTAAACCTGTAGTGCAGCACCAGAGGCGTTTAAATCCGAACATGCAGTATGTTGTGAAGAAGGAGGTCATCAAATTACTTGATGCAGGTTTAATATACCCAATCTCTGATTCACCTTGGGTTGTCCCGTGCAGGTAGTCCCGAAGAAAGGAGGGATGACAGTGGTGACCAATGAGAAGAACGAGTTGATTCCCACTCGTACTGTCACCGGGTGGAGAGTTTGCATTGACTATCGCAAACTCAATGATGCCACGAGGAAAGATCATTTTCCTCTTCCTTTCATTGATCAGATGTTAGAGAGACTGTCAGGGAGGATGTTCTACTATTTCCTTGACGGTTTCTCTGGCTATTTTCAGATTCCCATCTCTCCTGAGGATCAGGAGAAGACGACATTCACATGTCCCTATGGCACATTTGCCTACCGACGAATGCCCTTTGGACTGTGCAATGCCCCAGCCACATTTCAAAGCTGCATGGTGGCTATTTTTCATGACATGATCGAGGACTCCATGGAGGTCTTCATGGATGATTTTTCTGTTTTCGGGAGTTCCTTCAATCATTGTCTCGGGAATCTGAAGAGGATGTTGGCTCGGTGTGAGGAGGCCAACCTTGTGTTGAACTGGGGAAAATGCCACTTTATGGTGAAGGAGGGCATTATGCTTGGGCACAAGATTTCACAGGCGAGGCTCAAGGTTGATTGAGCCAAAGTTGATACTATTTCTAAGCTCACGCCACCCACATCCATGAAATCTATTAGGAGCTTTCTTGGTCATGAAGGTTTTTACCGGCGATTCATAAAGGATTTTTCCAAAATCGCCCGTCCGATGACCCAGCTTCTAAAGAAGGATGCCCAGTTTGTTTTCTCAGATGAATGCCGGAAAGCATTCGAGCTGTTGAAGGAGAATTAATGAATGCCCTAATCAAGGTAGCTCCCGACTGGGAATTACCATTTGAGTTGATGTGCGATGCGAGTGACTTCGCAGTTGGGGCCGTCTTGGGTCAAAGGAGAGATAAACATTTTCACCCGATTTACTATGCGAGTAAGACCTTGAACGACGCTCAGGAGCATTATACCACGACAAAAAAAGAGCTCCTAGCCGTGGTCTTTGCCTTCGACAAGTTTTGATCTTATCTCATCCTCTCCAAGACCATCGTGTACATGGATCATGCAGCACTTCGGTATCTCTTTGGCAAGCAAGATGCTAAACCTAGATTGATACGATGGATTCTTTTGCTGCAAGAGTTTGACATTGAAATCCGTGACAAGAAAGGGGCCAAAAATTTGGCAGCTGATCATTTGTCCCGTCTTGAGCATTACGAGGGAAAAGAAGTTCGTGGGGCCAACATCAAGGACAATTTTCCCCACGAGTTTCTTATGCGGATCGAGAAAAATGAAGATTCCCCATGGTTTGCTGACATCGCAAACTACCGAGCCAGCGGCATCCTGATCAAAGGGATGACCTCTCAGCAGAAGAGAAATTTTTTCGGATGTTAAGTGCTACCTGTGGAATGACCCTTATCTATTCAGGGTGGGCCCGTATCAGATGATACGGCACTGCGTGTACGGTGACGAGGCGAGGGACATCCTTCGCCATTGTCACGAGGGACCTACGGGAGGTCATCATAGGGCAAACAATACCGCTAAGAAGGTGTATGATGCTGGATTCTTCTGGCCTTCCATCTTTAAAGACGCCCATGAGTTTGTGAGATCATGTTACGCCTGTCAAAGGGCAAGCAATATCTTTGCACGCAACGAGATGCCGCAGAACGGCATTCAAGTCTGCGAAGTTTTTGATGTTTGGGGCTTAGACTTCATGGGCCCTTTTCCGATACATCCTAGTCGCGGTCGACTATGTTTCAAAGTGGGCGGAAGCGCAAGCTTTGCCCACCAATGATGCTAGAATAAAAAGCTCTTTTATACCGTCTACATAAAGTTGGTTCGACGTCCCGGACGATCTTCCTCGTTACAGCTTGTACGTATCATCCCAAAACTCTCAAAGACAAAAAAAAACCAACAACCGCTTAACGTTCACCCCGATTTCACAATGATAACGTTGTAACAATCGTGTAAAATGGGTTTCAAGAACCCTCTCCGTTTTGAAATTCAAGTATGTATTTAATGTTTCGTTATGCATTTATTAGTATTAATTAATATATTTTTTTTTTATCAATATTAGTAAATAACATGCATACTTAAAATAATATTCAATAAAGGAAAATAATTAATCTTTATATAGCAAAATGAAAAAAATAATAAATAAATAAAAGAGGAGTAACAGGGAATCGAACCCGGGTCACTCACAAGGAAAACACACCAAAACACCACTAAACCATGTTGTGTAGTTTTGGGAATCAAATAAAATTTAAGGGAATTCGCGGTCACCTGTAAATCCGATTGCCAGAACCTGTAACCGCCATCCTAATCAAAGCATAAATTGCGATTTCCGTTTCTGTTTAGCAAGCGTAACTGGTTCTAATCATCATCTCTCGAACGGAAACTCAGGAAATTATGTGGTAACTAATTGAAATCAATGATTTGGATAATCTAGGAATGAAACCGAATCTCAATGATGGATTGGTAAGTCTATAAATACCAATCATTTCTTCAAACGAATTCGCTCATTCTCTCCTCTCTCTCAAACATCACTTCTGTCGGAACCTGTTGATTCACGCAACGCCGCCGAAGATTTGTTCGGAGCTCAACCGAAAGGTTTAACACCTCTTCAAATCGGTACAAACATTCAAATCCTTTCGATACTTTTAATGTTTTGTTGTTTTAAAATTGAGAATCAAAGTTGTGTGGGTAACAATCGGGTTAGACTTCTGGTTAGTATTCATGAGGAAGATGAAGTTATTAGTGTATTAATATAATTAAATGTGGGTTTTTAATCGGGTTAGACACACAGTCCAGTGGTGGACTGTGTGCAATTTCAAAGCACAGGTCACGGGTTCGATTCGTATACGTAGCCGATTTCAGCGATAAAAAAACAATTTTTTAAGTCAACAGAACACTTTCCAGTTAGTATATAAGTTTAATAAAAATCCTAATATAAATGGGTTAGACACCCAGCCCAGTTGGTTGGGCTGGGTGCAAGGCAACGAGAAGGATATGGGTTCGAGTCGGGTGATAGTACCAGTTCGATTGAGTTTAAAAATCTTTTTAATTAAATGATTTCTGACATTTTCTAGTAAGTGTATAGGAATAATAAAAATCAGAATACTTTCGGGTTAGACACGTAGCTCAGTTGGAAGAGTTGCGTGCATACGTAAGGGAGGTCTCAAGTTCGAATCTCACCCACGTTGCCAATAATCCCTAGCGACCCGGTCAGACCCTCTTGTCGGGTCTGACAAGATTATTTTTTATATTATTTTAGTTTATTCTATATTATTTTTTTGTATATATATATATATGTATATATATATATACGTATTATGTAAAAATTAATTAAAAACACTTAAGGACACAATTTTGTAGGTTTAAAAATCCCAATAAATACCACAAAAATAACCTAAAAGCTAACAAAAAGTATTAAATCAAAAATATTAATTTTTATATATATATTTATCGGATTATTGCATTATTATTTAGGTTAGTCTTCTTCATCGGTTAAATCCACAATTCGTGCGCACTCTTCATCAATCAAGGAAACGCACCCACTGTGTGTGAATTCTTACAAGTTCCCCTTTTAAATCATGTTTTGGGGTGTATCATGTGTCGTTACATATTTTATTTATTTAACATTTGTGCCAATACTATTATATGATCTAATGTGTATATTTGTTTGTGTGGTTATGTGAGGTTACATTTTATCATTTCAGTGCAATCATTCATCTAAGGCCCATCAGTTCCTCGGGGGATATGAGTTGAGCATCAGGTGCCTCGTTAGATCGGCTCCGTTTGATTGAGCCTTGATCTCAAGTTCATCATGCATCTTGTTCATATGTTCATCAATGATATTATGTGGTTTGGAATTAATTATATACACATAAGTTCATATATGGTTCCTGCACATTTTTATTTCAACAACCAATATATAAACTGTTTAATTGTCAATTTAGATTCACTCGCCAACTTTTGTTGACCCAAAATTTTGTTTTACACATGATACAGGTGGACAAGTTGAGGAGAGGAACACATAGGAATGGCCTTAGAAAATAAATGAAATACAGCTTGTTTAGAACAATGTTTTCCTCGTGCTTACATGTTCCCTTGTGTTTGGATATTTGAATTTAAATTTCAACTTAATAAATATGAAACTTATTGTTAGTAAATGTCATGAGCTTTGATGATAACCCAATTATACCCCGACTTTTACTTCCGCTGCGGGTCGGGGTGTGACAAACGTTGGGTCCTAAAACGGATATAGCTATCGGGAACTATGGATGTCATCCAAAAGTTTTTCCCCCATACATCTCAAAAATAAAGGACGTGAAACCAGATGGTTACTGTGGGTTTCGAACGGTAGCTGTGGGGTTAGGATAGAAACAAAAAAAGTATTTGTCTATCCAGCGACAACTTTTATTGAAGTTGCGTATGAACGAGTGTATTTGGAGGCAAGTATTCGATCCGGAAAACGTAGGACATCATGATGAGTTGTTTAATATGATAGAATTTCATGTAGTGGGTAGAGCAGAGCCCAAAAATTGGATGTTGATGCCTGAGACGGGATTTCGTATTGCTCAAAGATATGGTGTGATTGTTCACACAATCGACATTCGCGGCGATGACACAATTTTCCCTCTGTTGGACGGTCCGGATGAAGCTTAGAAATCTCATCAAGTGGTTGCGGTTGTGTTGTCGACAGTGGACATTTTATAAAATTGTTTTTATTTTATTTGTTTGTAAAATTAAAATTTTTTAATTATAAAATAGTTTATAAAAATAAATGTTTTTAATATATTTGTTTTTAATTATAAAATTGTTTATATAAATAAATTTTTTTTAATATATTTGTTTTTAAAATTAAAATTGTTTTTAATTGTAAAATTGTTTATAAAAATAAAATTGTTTTTAATATATTTGTTGAACACACAGATATGGATATTGACATGGATATGGATTTTGACATGGATATGAGTTTGGAGGATGAGGTTCCGATCGCAGTCGATCCACTACCCAGTCACTTGTATTTGACGTTTCCGGTGGGACAGATAGGCATGAGAGGTGTGCGAGGTTGCGCACCATGGAGATAGGGGCGTATGTCGGGATTGATTAGGATATCCTAGAGACAGTGTGCAAGGCCGCGAGGGCGAGGGCAAGGGCGATTATTGGGTTGGATACTCCGTGGACGGGTTTGTTCTAGACTGCGTTGCAGGACTCGTATCGCGAGATTACGGCTGAGTTTCTTTCGTCATTTTTATTCGCGCCGAAGATTATGTGTAGGACCCGAATCATGTCGTGCACGAGATTACTTTTCATCTGGCCAACCAGGAGTTTGGGATGAGTCTATGGGAGTTTGCCCTCTGTTCAGGTTTGTATATAGAGGCCGAGCTTGATACAGATGTTTATACGCAGGGGGTTAGAGCCTTAGACAGGCAGAACCTTATTAGTATCTAGATGGCTATTGCGAGGGTTCCCTTTGGGAAATCCTTGCAAAAGGCCTCCTCCATCAGGGACCCCCTATACATATACCTTCACCGAATCATTGGGTCATCGATCGTGCCTCGGTATCACAGTCGGAACAAGGTCAACATGGGTGACCTTTTCTTTCTCTACTGCCTGTTGCGGGCTCATCCGTGAGCACTCACTGCGTGTCTGGCGGAGTACTTTGCTGCCGCTTATCATAGGCAGGAGCGTGGTAGGCTCTTCGGCGGGTCCTACGTTACCGCGATCGTGCGATTTTTAGGGATCGTGCCCGAGAGTGACCCGTTGCTGTCCCCGAAGATTACATTGACTAGATTAGGCCAAGCGTCAGTATCAAGCATGCGTTTAACGCACAAGTTTGATGTTGGTCTGCTGTTTCGGACCCGTGAGTACCATTTGGGTGCTGGAGGTGGTGTTGCCGGAGGTGATCCCAGTTGTTAGTGAGCTTAGGGATGGAGTACTAGCGCCTTCGAATGTTCATGCTGCGGCTCGGCAAGCTCAGCTTGAGGCTCTAGGTCTGGCACAGCCTTAGGATCAGGCTCAACCTTTGCCTCTGCCGCCCTCGCTTGCGGCTGATCATGTCATTGATGACGAGATCCTGCCACCGCCGCCACCTCCGCACCCGCCGCAGTACCCACAGCACGTCTATGCAGACCTGCCCCCTGCTGCACAGGCGGTGGACCGGGACTTCGATCAACGCCTTCGACGTTCTGAGCGACAACAGACGTGGTTTATTCAGACACTCATGGCTATCACTACTCGTTTGGGATTGCCGAAGATTCAACTACCATCGTCTCCATCGCCAGAGGATCAGCAGCTTTAGTTTGTATTGTTTTTATTTTGTATCAGACATATAGTTTGTTTTGTATGTACAAACTGACTATATATATATGTAACATTCGCCAAAAACGGATATCCAGAAATCCCACCCGTTTTGAAATCTGAATCCAAATTTTGAACCTTGAAGATTTTCGCGAAATAAGCAACCGTTGAAGGACTCATCCCAATTCATTTATCAAATTAGTTTTTATTTATTTTATTTATTTAACAAATTAATTCAACTATATTGCAATAAAAAACATTAAATTAAAATAAAACAAAAACGGTGGACCACGGGACTCGAATCCAGGTCTACCCGTTCAACAAGCAACAAACAATCCATTGCACGACACAAGGTGTTGGTGTAATGTTGTTAATCAATGGAGTTTGAGTAAATAACCGTCCGTGATTCCGTCAATCTTCAAGCAAAAGTTAACAAAACCGACAGATCTGTATGCTTTAACAAACGATCTATCTAGATCTCAGATCAAACAATCCAATGCGAAGATGATGAAGAATTCATAGTGATTTAAGGTTAAATAATAACAGTCGAATCGTTCGTTCTGTTTGCTTGAATGAAACGGCGATCGAACGTCGGTTTCTTCTTCAATCGGCGATTAAGATGAAGGAATCTTTTGGAGAATTGTGAAAAGTAATAATAATAAAAACCCAGTTGAAGATGATGGTGGTGGTGATTCCATCAAAACCCCCCAATTCGACTACAAATTCCAATAATTATCCCCGCAATTTCGCCTCTGCATCTCCATATCCTCCAACAAACATCATCGGTCCACAATCTCAAACCGAAACCCTAACCCTACGGTGGTGATGTATCAGGTGGCGGTGGTGGTGGTGGCAGTTGAAGATGATGGTGGCGGAGTTATTTGGGGATTTTGGGGGTTTTGTCGAAGGTGGAGGTGGTGGAAGAGGAGGTGGTGTCGGAGGTGGAGGTGGTGGCAGATGAGGTGGTGTCGGTGGAGGAGGTGATGTGTTTTTTAGGGTTTTATAAGAAGAGGAAACAAAATGACGAATATACCCTCACATGTTAGGCATGTGAGGGAAATAAACTAAGATAATTAACTTGGTTAGTAATAAAGGACTGAACCGGCAACAAAAATAAACGTAAAGGTTGTTTTTGGCAAGTTTTAAACATTAAGGCTGGAATCTGCAAGTTTGAGAAAACATAAAGGACGTTTGTGCAATTTACTCATGGAGTTTTATACGCACATTACATTGATATATCATGATTTAAAAAGTTGCCGCCCAAAACCCAGTTGCATATCAGCTAAACTTTCCAAAATTCCTTTCACGCGTGATTGAACATTCCTCTCTCAGTCTAAATGAACCTGGTCTCTTTTCAAGATCTCGTACGTGCGCTCTTGATCACCGAATCAATCACTGCCCATACCTTCATCATTTCCATTTTTGAACTTGGTAGCTCTATAACTCGGAAATCATAAACACCCGATACGGCTTTTATCACCCTCTCACAACTTCTTCACTCGAAAGACCATAAAGATTCGCCGGAGAAACCTGTAAGTCATTACACCTTCGCCGAAGAATAACCCGACGTTGCCGGAGATCGGAGGAACCGACCGGAACTCGCGAATCATTGGTTCAGTATTCCTTTCTTTTTCCGTTTGCTTTCTCGTTTATTCCTATTTAATCCTTACTTGTTCAGTGCTATTAATCATCCTAGCAAAAACTAAACTTTTGAGAAAAAACATATATCATGTTGTCGATGATTCATTTTAAAGGAAGAAGATGAATGATGTTTTAAGTTCAAATAAAATAAAATCCAACACCTTTCAAATGTTGATACTGTAGAGCAGTGGTTAATATTTGTTGGATGTTGTGAGAGATCACGGGTTCGAGACCCGGCCTCTTGTTCCTTTCACTACACTTCTTTCTTTTTAAATAAACCAATATATGGAACAATGCAGTTTCAATATAAATGTAATTAAAATCACAATATGAAATGCGTTAAACACGCAGCCAAGTTGAAGGGCTGCGTCGTAAACGGAAGGTCTTGAGTTCGAACCGGACAGGGGCCGGTTTTGGATGATTTTAGGCTTAATTTTTCAATTCATTTTGTTTTTTAAAGATCTTTAAATTATATATATATATATATATATATATATATATATATATATATATATATATTTATTTATTTACAGTGGTTTTACAGTTCTTTTTATTATCTTATTTTCTTAACTAAACCATTTAAAATTAACTTAAATAAATAATTCATTATATTTCCTTTTAAGTAACAACTCATTAATACTATCATAAATAAATAATTAATTTGCAACCAAAAATAATAGAAATTTTATTTAACTTATAGTTTTATGTAACGAGGTCATTATGTGGTATTTGAATATCTATGATAACTGTTTCATTTGTTCGTTCGATTTCTCAACTTTTACTCGTGCGTTATTTTACAAGGAATCGCAAACGCAACCACAATGAGTAAATCTTACAACTCCCCCTATTCCTTTTTATTTATACGTTTTGGGGTGTATCATGTGTCGTGTATCTTTATTTCATTTTACAAAGTTCAATTACGTGCAAGTACCATTATGTGAAGTATCTATGTTATGTGTTGTTTGGTTGTTTATCATTTTGTGCATTTTCATTCATTTTAGATATCACATCATCATAGGCTCGTATTTTCCCTATTATGTAACGCTTCGCATTTGTATCTTTCCGTTTTTTGTAAGATCGCTTCGTGTTTCTATTTTTGGAAATTTCAAACCTTGTAATCGTATTTCTATTTTCAATTCATTGTATTCTAAGGCTTTGATTGTAATCAAGATTAATCAATTATGCTAAATTCGCAAACTATATTCATGTTTAAACTTATGTTCAAATGATACTTTATTTCTTCATAAATCAATTCAAAAAGACTTGTAAATGTTTGTTAAATGTTATAAATCTTAATATCAAATTCAAACAAGACAACTAGAGGCTTAATGCAAATTATTCAAGCTTCCGTTATCAAGTAAATCTTGTCGCATTATGTTTAAAAGATACTTGTCATTAAGTTGTTTTTTAGGGTTTTCAAACAACCGTACACTTGACCAAAGACCATTATAAGACCCATACTTGTTTTATATATCATGTGCAACATTTAAAACCCTAGATACATCAACTAAATATTTGAAAGATCAAAAAAATAAAAAATAAGAAAAGGGGCAGCCTCTTTGCGGTCGCAGCTAAAGGGGGGGGGGGTTCCCTCCTCTTTTTTTTTATTCAAAACTCCACCTAATTGAATTTATGGCAATCCTAATCCTCACCCTAATCCTTCTCCTATATAAACACAAGTTCCTCCACCCATTTCTCACGTTTACAAGCCTTCACACTCCTCAAACAAGTCCCTAAACTTCAGAATTCTCTGCTGAAACTCAGCAGCTTGCAAGTGAGTTTCGACTCACTTTTCTTCTTATTTTTACCTTGTTTTTCTTTCTAGCACTCTTGGATAACCTCTAGGAAGGTTCTCACAAGTTTGCTTGGATAAACTAAGGTGAAACCACACCATTTTGAGGTCCAAAAGTGTACAAACTTTCTGCCCAAATTTTTATCTTTCAAACTTCAAGTTTTTCAATGTTTTCACTTTGTTTTCTTCCTCAACATTGTTAGCTAAGCCCTATGGATGTTACCATAGGTTTTCCATGGAAAACCAAGGTGGAATCACACCATTTTTGGGGCCAAACTTTCTGTTTTGGAAGATAACTTATAAAACTTTTTCGAACTTATTTTTAACATAACAAATCTATGCTACTTATGCCACTAACCAAGCTTATGGTTAGTGTGTTAAGCTAGACTTGTTCACACACAATCAAGATGCATAACATGTCTCTAAACTTGTGGTTTTTACTAGGGTTTCAAACCCACAAGTGTTGGTCCATCCAAGCTTACAAGCTTGTGTTGGTGTAGGTGTGATTACGTGAAGGCCTTGGCCATTCAACTATTCAATCCACCCCTCACTTGATGATTTCCATAATTCTTGACCATCCGAATTGTCCTTGTGTCAAACTTTTGTAATGGTGAATCCTATGAAAGAGGTTTAGGATGGTTATCCTCCTACCTCCATGCATGACTTATATGACTTACATGATATCTATGAAATACATAAACTATAATTAGTAATATTATAACTATATGTAAATACTTAATATAACCGAACCTTTGACCATGACCAAATGGTTATTTGTCCTAAAAGTAGGTTATTTTATCTTAGACCTAACAATCGTTACGATTCTATTGGGCATGACCCATAAAAACATAAACACCCTTCGGGGCTTATTAGTGTAAAAAACGAGCGTTAATGTCTAGATAAATACTTTCGTTTATATATACTTTCCTTGCATATTTTAAATTCCTAAACTCATTGAACTTCCCCAGCAATATAATGCTCACACACCTACGTTGCCTTGTGTAGGATAAACTTGGTGTTCCTTCCCCTAAATCAACCTAACTCTCTCACGGATTTTACTTTGCAAAACCATGAGTAAACTCGACCCCCTTTTATGCTTTCCACTATTTGGGTGCAACATGTTAATTTACTAAAACTACACTGAATCACACTTTATTCTATACACAAACAATCCATCAACATGCTTTAGTCTTATGCTACTTGAATTGTTACTTGGTATATTCTTATGTGATATAAATGTCATTAACTTTGATCTAGCCTCCCTTAACATGTATAGCTATATAGGAGTAACGCACCGCCCGTATTCTTGTGGTCAATGTTAAGTTGTAATCTATTTTGCGGTACACTAGAGGATTGACTTTTAAATTCACATGCCTTGTTTACACATATCTTGTATGCTATCTATTCATGTGGATTTGTTTAAATGGATTTTATACTTATGCTATGATATTAAACTTGTGTACTCGCCAATACTTGTTATTGAACTATACTTTCTAACATGTTGCAGTTTGATGAAGTTGTTATGATGGAACTTAGTAGGATTGGCATAGAAACATGCGTAGAACACTAAGTTAATCATTATGTTATTGTTGAATTTGTTTCGTTGTTGTTTCTTGTATTTAAATATTCGGTGTAACCTTGACAATTTTGATGCTATGAAATGAAATGGGTTGTTAATTTAAATATTGTCGCAAATAGCGTTATGATGTCTCGAGCAATCTAGTTCGTCTCACTCTGATGTTTCCGCCATCGGTTGGGGTGTGACAGATTGGTATCAGAGCCTTAACTATAGGGAATTAGGTAGAATTGCTATATTCGACCTAGTCTATAGTTTAAGTGACCAACTTGACCATTCTTGCTTCATGAATAAAATGTTATTTCTTCCTATTTGCTTCATCCTATTTCTTTTGTCTTAAATATATGCATGTGCTTTTCCTAAGACACTTACACAATTTACACACTCGAAGACTTGAAGACACTCAAACTACAAACGAGACGATCTCACCAAAATAGGGGTGAAACCCACACTTTGGTGATCACTCTCAATCCGCGAAATTTGGTTTTTGCACGAACTTACACCATCAAGTTAGGAGTGAAATTCACATCTTGAACGGAATTTCCGTTTCATACTCTAGTGGACCTTTACCAACGAGTCGGAATACGCTGCTCATTTGGTAAGTACCAACCACACCTAGGGTACAATGTTGTCAAGTTAGGGGTGAAACCCGCACCTTGTCAACTAGTCCCATTCCTCGATTTTCAATCTCGCCAAAGTTTCGATTTTTCGATTGGTTAGAGACGTGTAGTAACTAGAAGGGTAAAGTGCCGTTAATCTCTTCTCGACGAGAGCACTTTACCTATAGGCCAAAGCACGTTTCTCTAATTTGAAAGGATCTCGATTCACTTTGGAATAGTCAAATGTTTCTCAACCCGAAACACTCCAATATTTTATTGAGCCTATCTTTTATGCTATCTCAATTTCTATGTGTTTTAGTACTTGTTATCTCGTTCATTTCAAACCCGATGCACGATTCGCACGCCTTTCGTAACCAAAAACAATAATAATTCTCGTGAACCAACTAATTTATACTTCTTTACGCAAATCATACATGTTTATGCTTTTGAATGCCAACATGCTTATGCTACCTATGTGAAATTATACGTGTTACATGATACTTATTTGCTCAAAAACGGATACTTTTCTTTATAACAACACTTTACAATCAAAGCCTAAATCTATCTTTTATTGTTAAACCCTTTAGATGTCCTTCTCTTAAAGCGTTATGGGAAGAAGGAAGTCAAAGTCCAAGTCGAAGTCCCAATCCGACTCCATGTCAAAGAAGGACTGCATGAAATTCATGGCTAAACACATGGCTAAGGTCATCCCCGAAATAGTCAGCAAGGTCCAGCCCCCACCTAACACCGAATCACCTCATACCTCTGTTGACTCCAAAGCCGAACCACCCAAACCACCTTCACCCATAAGCAGTTCTGTTCTTGCAATCCCTTACCCTTCACCGGCGAGGGGGACGCCACTAAACTGCTACAATGGTTCGACGACATTGAACTCACGTTCATCCAAACTGGTTGCACCGATAACTTGCGCACCTTGAACGTCACGAGAATGTTCCGATTGAGAGCCCTTGATTGGTGGATTTCCGAGCGTAGCGCTCGTGGCAACGAAGTCGCCCACGCCCTCCCTTGGGCCGAGCTCAAGAAGTTAATGGAAAGTGAATTTTGCCCCCCTCACGAACTCCAATGACTCGAGACTGAGTTTTGGAACCTCCGGCAAGGGGGGAATGACAACGCTGGCCTCACAGCCCGTTTTAAGCAACTGAGCGTGATTT
Source organism: Scalesia atractyloides (assembly GCA_947069175.1). Lineage (NCBI taxonomy): Eukaryota > Viridiplantae > Streptophyta > Magnoliopsida > Asterales > Asteraceae > Scalesia > Scalesia atractyloides. The sequence continues at coordinate 22,172,465 of CAMTDV010000012.1, read as the reverse complement.
TCCCAAGTCAAGTCACTGAGAAAGCGACCGCTAAATACATACGTTGCCTTCCTCCTAACCTCGCTGACCTGGTCGATACCACCTCCCCCAACACCCTCGAGGAAGCTTTTCGGCTAGCTGCTCGCTTGAACAACCGCCAAGTCCTTCGTGAAGCCGCCAAGGCTCCACCAAGGAAAGCCCACCAAGCAACCACTGAAGCCATTACTGAACCTGCCTCACCCAAACCCCCAAGAAGCAACACCAAGGGCAAGAAGCGGAAGGATTCGAGCCCGATTTGCGCGGTAGTTACTCCGCCAAACCCCCACCAGCCAGCCTTGCCTGCAACCAAACCCATTAAGAAAGCGTACACCAGACCCCATCCCAAGTGCAGCACGTGCCCTTTCCATCACCCGGTCACCGCCCCATGTCGCCTATGCACGATCTGCAATAGGTATGGGCACCTTACCCAACAGTGCCGGAATGCTCCGCAAGCCCCCACCAACCAGGCCCGAGCCTTGACCACCCCGCTCCCTCAAAACCCTACCGTCAACCAAAACCGACCCCTTGCTCCTGCCACTCTTGCCTGCTTCAGATGCGGAGACCCAAATCACTTTGCCAACAACTGCCCGCAGCGCAACAATAACTACCAGCAGCAGCAAGCTCGCGGCCGAGCCTTTGTCATCACGGCTGCTCAAGCTCAAAACTCAAACGATGTCATATCGGGTACGTTCTTTGTTAACAATGTTTACGCTACGTGTTTATTTGATACTGGTGCGGATAAAAGTTTTGTATCCGTTGAATTCGAACCTTTGCTTATGTGTAGTCGTTCTAAGTTGCCTAAATCATTCGAAGTCGAAGTTGCTGACAGAAAATCCGTCACCGTCGATTCTGTCCTTTCCAGTTGTTCTTTAAACCTCAATGATCATACATTTTCTATTGACCTCATACCCATGCCAATGGGTAGTTTCGATATCATAGTAGGCATGGATTGGCTAGGGCGAGTCCGTGCTGAAGTTGTTTGTTCGGAAAAATGCATTCGCCTTCCCCTTCCCAATAATGATTCCTTACACGTCTATGGCAAGAAACCTTCCAAAGGTCTCAAGCTTATGTCGTGTATTCAAGCGAACAAGTACTTGCGTAAGGAATACTTCGCCTTTCTTGCCCACATTGTGGAAAAGAAGGAGAAGGGTCCAAGCGTGAGTAAAGTTCCCGTTGTGCGCGAATTCCCTCCCAAGGATCTTCCTGGTCCTCCTCCTGCTCGTTTTGTTGATTTTCGCATCGACCTCATCCATGGTGCAACTCAGGTCGCAAAATGCCCCTATCTTCTAGCACCCTCGGAGATGCAAGAGTTGTCTAGTCAACTTCAAGAACTTCTTGACAAGGGCTTGATACGCCCTAGAACATCTCCTTGGGGCGCTCCCATTATGTTCGTCAAAAAGAAAGACGGATCCTTTCGCATGTGCATTAACCATCGTGAGCTCAACAAGCTTACAGTCAAGAACCGATACCCTCTTCCTCGCATCGAAGACCTTTTCGATCACCTTCAAGGCCCGACTTATTTCTCTAAAATCGACCTTCGCTCTGGTTATCATCAACTTCGAGTCCTCGAAGAAGATATACCCAAAACCGCGTTTCACACACGTTATGGGCACTACGAGTTTGTGGTCATGCCATTTGGTTTGACCAACGCACCCGCCGTGTTTATGGATTTGATGAATCGCGTGTATAAGCTTATCTTGACCGATTCGTGATCGTCTTTATTGACGATATCCTAATCTATTCCAAGACACGAGAAGAGCATGAGCGACACTTGCGTCTTATCCTTCAGCTGTTGCGAACCCAACGTCTCTACGCCAAGTTTTCCAAGTGTGAATTTTGGTTAAAGAGGTTCGATTTCTTGGTCATGTCGTCAACGAACTTGGTATTCACGTTGACCTTGCGAAAATCAAGGCAGTGAAAAATTGGATTGCCCCCAAGACTCCGTCCGAAATTCGTTCGTTTCTCGGCTTAGCCGGTTATTACCGTCGCTTCATTACGAACTTTTCAAAAATTGTCGTGCCTCTCACTTCCTTGACTCATTTCGAACTTTTCAAAAATTGTCGTGCTCCTCACTTCCTTGACTCAAAAGGATAAACCTTTTTTTTGGGGTTCCGAATAAGAGGAGTCTTTTCAAACGCTCAAGGGCATGCTTTGCAATGCTCCTATCCTAACCCTTCCCGATGGTAACGACGATTTGTCGTGTATTGCGATGCCTCGTGACAAGGTCTTGGTTGCGTTCTTATGCAACGAGATAAGGTTATCGCTTACGCGTCACGAAAACTCAAAATTCATGAGAAAAATTATACTACACACAACCTTGAACTTGGTTCAGTTGTTTTTGCATTAAAGATATGGCGACACTACCTTTATGGTACAAAGTGTACGGTCTTCACCGACCATAAGAGCCTACAACACATCCTTAATAAAAAAGAACTCAACATGCGTCAGCTTCGTTGGGTAGAACTATTAAACGACTACGACTGTGATATCCGCTACCGCCCTAGTAAAGCGAATGTCGTGGCCGACGCACTTAGTCGGAAAACTCATGTTAAGCGTCTGCGCTGCTACCAAACTTTGGGAAAGATTCAAGAGATGATTCGTGAGGCACAATACTCGACCGTTAATGAGGGTAACCTCGATAATGAGTTGAAGTGTGGTGCTGAAAACCAACTCGTGACCAAACCCGATGGCATCATGTGCTATCTCGACCGTATTTGGATTCCTAACCGTGATAATCTTCGTGACCTGTTGATGAGTGAAGCTCATAAATCTTGATATTCTATTCACCCTGGCGCCGATAAGATGTATCACGGCCCCCGAGCATCATATTGGTGGCCTGGAATGAAGAAAGATATCGTCTGCTACGTTTCGAAGTGCCTTACTTGCTCCAAGGTAAAGGCCGAGCATCAAAGACCCTCTGGCTTACTCGAACAACCAGAAATTCCTGTTTGGAAATGGGAGAGTATTGCTATGGATTTCATAACCAAACTCCCTCGTACATCGTCTGGTCACGATAGTATTTGGGTAATCATCGATCGTTTCACCAATTCTGCTCATTTCCTTCCCATACGTGAAGACTACCGAGTTGAGAAATTGGCTCGTATCTACACGGATGAAATCATCTGTCGTCACGGTGTCCCCGTTGACATTATCTCCGACCGTGATGGTCGCTTCACTTCTCGCCTTTGGCAAACATTTCAAAAGGCCCTTGGTACTCAACTCAATCTTAGTATTGCTTTCCATCCTCAGTCGGATGGTCAAACCGAGCGTACTATCCAAACTCTAGAGGACATGCTTCATTCTTGCGTAATTGATTTTGGTGGCAACTGGGACATGCACTTGCCTTTGGTCGAATTCTCGTACAATAACAGTTATCACGCGAGTATTCAAATGGCACCATTCGAGGCATTGTATGGACGCAAGTGTCGATTGCCTATTTGTTGGCACGAGATCGGGGAAGCTCAAATCACCAGTCCCGAGCTCATACAACAGACGACGGACAAGATTTTACAGATTCGGGACAACTTGCTGAAAGCTAGAAGCCGACAAAAGAGCTACGCAGATAAAAGACGCAAGCCTTGAATTCAACGTTGGTGACTTTGTACTTCTCAAGGTATCCCCTTGGAAGGGTGTGGTTCGTTTCGGGAAAAAGGGAAAGCTCGCTCCTTGCTACATAGGTCCTTTCAAGATTCTCGACAGGATTGGCAAGGTAGCTACCGACTGGAACTACCACAAGAGCTCAACAACGTTCATCCTACCTTCCACGTCTCAAACTTAAAAAGATGTCTCGCTGAAGAAGGACTGCAAGTTCCGCTTGAAGATCTCAAATCAATGAGACTTTGCACTTCGAGGAAAATCCAGTCGAAATCATGGATCGAGGTACTAAGCAACTAAGGCGCAGTCGAATTCCTATCGTGAAGGTTCGATGGGAAGGAAAACATGGCGCTGAGTTTACTTGGGAACTTGAAAGTGACATGAAGTCTAAGCATCCGCATTTGTTCGTTGCGTCTTCCTGAATTTCGGGACAAAATTCCCTAAAGGAGGGGAGACTGTCACACTTCGCATTTGTATCTTTCCGTTTTTTTGTAAGATCGCTTCGTGTTTCTATTTTTGGAAATTCCAAACCTTGTAATCGTATTTCTATTTTCAATTCATTGTATTCTAAGGCTTTGATTGTAATCAAGATTAATCAATTATGCTAAATTCGCAAACTATATTCATGTTTAAACTTATGATCATACGATACTTTATTTCTTCATAAATCAATTCAAAATGACTTGTAAATGTTTGTTAAATGTTATAAATCTTAATATCAAATTCAAACAAGATAACTAGAGGCTTAATACAAATTATTCAAGCTTCCATTGTCACGTAAATCTTGTCGCATTATGTTTAAAAGATACTTGTCATTAAGTTGTTTTTTAGGGATTTCAAACAACCATACACTTGACCAAACACCATTATAAGACCCATACTTGTTTTATATATCATGTGCAACAATTAAAACCCTAGATACATCAACTAAATATTTGAAAGATCAAAAAGGGGGGGGCAGCCCCTTTGCGGCCGCAACTAAAGGGGGCGTTCCCTCCTCTTTTTTTATTCAAAACTCCACCTAATTACATTTATGGCAACCCTAATCCTAACCCTAATCCTTCCCCTATATAAACACAAGTTCCTCCACCCATTTCTCACTTTTACAAGCCTCCACACTCCTCAAACAAGTCCCTAAACTTCAGAATTCTCTGCTGAAACTCATCAACTTGCAAGTGAGTTTCGACTCACTTTTCTTCTTATTTTTACCTTGATTTTCTTTCTAATTTGGATAACCTCTAGGAAGGTTCTCACAAGTTTGCTTGGACAAACTAAGGTGAAACCACACCATTTTGAGGTCCAAAAGTGTACAAACTTTCTGCCCAAATTTTTATCTTTCAAACTTCAAGTTTTTCAATGTTTTCACTTTGTTTTCTTCCTCAACATTGTTTGCTAAGCCCTATGGATGTTACCATAGGTTTTCCATGGAAAACCAAGGTGGAATCACACCATTTTTGGGGCTAAACTTTCTGTTTTGGAAGATAACTTATAAAACTTTTTCGAACTTATTTTGAACATAACAAATCTATGCTACTTATTCCACTAACCAAGCTTATGGTTAGTGTGTTAAGCTAGACTTGTTCACACACAATCAAGAGGCATAACATGTCTCTAAACTTGTGGTTTTTACTAGGGTTTCAAACCCACAAGTGTTGAGCATCCAAGCTTACAATCTTGTGTTGGTGTAGGTGTGATTACGTGAAGGCCTTGGCCATTCAACTATTCAATCCACCCCTCACTTGATGATTTCCATAATTCTTGACCATCCGGATTGTCCTTGTGTCAAACTTTTGTAATGGTGAATCCTATGAAAGAGGTTTAGGATGGTTATCCTCCTACCTCCATGCATGACTTATATGACTTTAAATGATATCTATGAAATACATAAACTATATGATAAATTAGTAATATTATAACTATATGTAAATACTCAATAAAACCAAATTTAAACATACTATTTTTCTAAAAATAATAAGGTTCACTCACCAACCTTTGTTGACCCAAATCTACTTTTACACATAATACATGTGAACAAGTTTGAAGAGAAGATTAGACATAGGATGGGGCCTTAGTTAACGATAAACGAATTAGTGTAGTTTATTTGTTATGAACATTGTGTTTGTAATTTTTTTTTTGAATTATTTGTTTTGTGAAACAATTGTTACGAATTAATGATTATTTAAAATAAGTAATAGCAAGTAATAAGCTCTCGAGTTAACCCAATCATGCCCCGATCACCTATTCCACTGCAGGTCGGGGTGTGACATGTTTAATTAAAACACCGTATGATATGTCGCGAAAGAGATGTATGACATAAGCGCAAACAATCCACACAAACATATATAAAAGATCAACTGCATAAATATATTGTAACAGCTCAGCGTAACCGCACCATGATATTGTCCGCTTTGTTCACATTCACAACCGATGTGGGATATCACAATCCACCCCCTTTAAGGGGTCCAGCGTCCTTGTGTGACCTGGCACCACCGGTCCTGTCTTGGTTCTGATACCTTATAAGGGGCTGGATAACTTCACCATCATGACGCATTTTAAAAACCGTGAGGGGCAGGCGCTGAGAGTCTGTTGGCTGCCAAAACGGACAATATCATGGTGCGATTATGCTGAGCTGTTACAATATATTTATGCAGTTGATCTTTTAGATATGTTTGTGTGGATTGTTTGTGCTCATGTCATACGTCTCTTTCGCGACATATCGTACGGTAATGGGATTACCAATACCCGGTCCGAACCCGACCCATTGTCATTCCTATGTGGCGGCTGACTAGATACGTTTTTAGGTGTTTTTAGATTTGCTTAGTGTAGATGGTCTAAGTTCTCCTTTGTACAAATGGGTTGTTAATTTAAATATTGTCGCAAATGATGTCTTAAGCAATCTAGTTCGTCTTACTCCGATGTTTTCGCCATCGGTTGGGGTGTGACACATTACCTATCAGCGGAACTTGACGTTGCAACCATACGAGGTCAGCTCCATTTGATTGAGCTTAAACCTTGCAGCACACCATAATACCATGCAACATACATTCATTCATTGGCACACCATAATACTGTGCAACATACATTCATTCCTTGGCACACCATAATATCATGAAACATGCATACATTTATTGAATCATTTCAGTTGGCTTATTTATTGTTTTAGGTTGTGTTATGAGGTTGACATATGACATACATCATATTTATTTACATTGGTTAACGCACGTTTTCTCAATAAAACCAAATTTAAACATACTATTTTTCTAAAAAATAATAAGGTTCACTCACCAACCTTTGTTGACCCAAATCTACTTTTACACATAATACATGTGAACAAGTTTGAAGAGAAGATTAGACATAGGATGGGGCCTTAGTTAACGATAAACGAATTAGTGTAGTTTATTTGTTATGAACATTTTGTTTGTAATTTTTTATTTGAATTATTTGTTTTGTGAAACAATTGTTACGAATTAATGATTATTTAAAATAAGTAATAGCAAGTAATAAGCTCTCGAGTTAACCCAATCATGCCCCGATCACCTATTCCACTGCAGGTCGGGTGTGACATGTTTAATTAAAACACCGTATGATATGTCGCGAAAGAGATGTATGACATAAGCGCAAACAATCCACACAAACATATATAAAAGATCAACTGCATAAATATATTGTAACAGCTCAGCGTAACCGCACCATGATATTGTCCGCTTTGTTCACATTCACAACCGATATGGGATATCACAATCCACCCCCTTTAAGGGGTCCAGCGTCCTTGTGTGACCTGGCACCACCGGTCCGGTCTTGGTTCTGATACCTTATAAGGGGCTGGATAACTTCACCATCATGACGCATTTTAAAAACCGTGAGGGGCAGGCGCTGAGAGTCTGTTGGCTGCCAAAACGGACAATATCATGGTGCGATTATGCTGAGCTGTTACAATATATTTATGCAGTTGATCTTTTAGATATGTTTGTGTGGATTGTTTGTGCTCATGTCATACGTCTCTTTCGCGACATATCGTACGGTAATGGGATTACCAATACCCGGTCCGAACCCGACCAATTGTCATTCCTATGTGGCGGCTGACTAGATACGTTTTTAGGTGTTTTTAGATTTGCTTAGTGTAGATGTATAAGTTCTCCTTTGTACAAATGGGTTGTTAATTTAAATATTGTCGCAAATGATGTCTTAAGCAATCTAGTTCGTCTTACTCCGATGTTTTCGCCATCGGTTGGGGTGTGACACATTACCTATCAGCGGAACTTGACGTTGCAACCATACGAGGTCAGCTCCATTTGATTGAGCTTAAACCTTGCAGCACACCATAATACCATGCAACATACATTCATTCATTGGCACACCATAATACTGTGCAACATACATTCATTCCTTGGCACACCATAATATCATGAAACATGCATACATTTATTGAATCATTTCAGTTGGCTTATTTATTGTTTTAGGTTGTGTTATGAGGTTGACATATGACATACATCATATTTATTTACATTGGTTAACGCACGTTTTCTCAATAAAACCAAATTTAAACATACTATTTTTCTAAAAATAATAAGGTTCACTCACCAACCTTTGTTGACCCAAATCTACTTTTACACATAATACATGTGAACAGGTTTGAAGAGAAGATTAGACATAGGATGGGGCCTTAGTTAACGATAAACGAATTAGTGTAGTTTATTTGTTATGAACATTGTGTTTGTAATTTTTTATTTGAATTATTTGTTTTGTGAAACAATTGTTACGAATCAATGATTATTTAAAATAAGTAATAGCAAGTAATAAGCTCTCGAGTAACCCAATCATGCCCCAATCACCTATTCCACTGCAGGTCGGGGTGTGACATGTTTAATTAAAACACCGTATGATATGTCGCGAAAGAGATGTATGACATAAGCGCAAACAATCCACACAAACATATATAAAAGATCAACTGCATAAATAATTGTAACAGCTCAGCGTAACCGCACCATGATATTGTCCGCTTTGTTCACATTCACAACCGATGTGGGATATCACAATCCACCCCCTTTAAGGGGTTCAGCGTCCTTGTGTGACCTGGCACCACCGGTCCGGCCTTGGTTCTGATACCTTATAAGGGGCTGGATAACTTCACCATCATGACGCATTTTAAAAACCGTGAGGGGCAGGCGCTGAGAGTCTGTTGGCTGCCAAAACGGACAATATCATGGTGCGATTATGCTGAGCTGTTACAATATATTTATGCAGTTGATCTTTTAGATATGTTTGTGTGGCTTGTTTGCGCTCATGTCATACGTCTCTTTCGCGACATATCGTACGGTAATGGGATTACCAATACCCGGTCCGAACCCGACCCATTGTCATTCCTATGTGGCGGCTGACTAGATACGTTTTTAGGTGTTTTTAGATTTGCTTAGTGTAGATGGTCTAAGTTCCCTTTGTACAAATGGGTTGTTAATTTAAATATTGTCGCAAATGATGTCTTAAGCAATCTAGTTCGTCTTACTCCGATGTTTTCGCCATCGGTTGGGGTGTGACACATTACCTATGAGCGGAACTTGACGTTGCAACCATACGAGGTCAGCTCCATTTGATTGAGCTTAAACCTTGCAGCACACCATAATACCATGCAACATACATTCATTCATTGGCACACCATAATACTGTGCAACATACATTCATTCCTTGGCACACCATAATATCGTGAAACATGCATACATTTATTGAATCATTTCAGTTGGCTTATTTATTGTTTTAGGTTGTGTTATGAGGTTGACATATGACATACATCATATTTATTTACATTGGTTAACGCACGTTTTCTCAATAAAACCAAATTTAAACATACTATTTTTCTAAAAATAATAAGGTTCACTCACCAACCTTTGTTGACCCAAATCTACTTTTACAGATAATACATGTGAACAGGTTTGAAGAGAAGATTAGACATAGGATGGGTCCTTAGTTAACGATAAACGAATTAGTGTAGTTTATTTGTTATGAACATTGTGTTTGTAATTGTTTATTGGATTATTTGTTTTGTGAAACAATTGTTACGAATCAATGATTATTTAAAATAAGTAATAGCAAGTAATAAGCTCTCGAGTTAACCCAATCATGCCCCGATCACCTATTCCACTGCAGGTCGGGGTGTGACATGTTTAATTAAAACACCGTATGATATGTCGCGAAGGAGATGTATGACATAAGTGCAAACAATCACACACAAACATATATAAAAGATCAACTGCATAAATATATTGTAACAGCTCAGCGTAACCGCACCATGATATTGTCTGCTTTGTTCACATTCACAACCGATGTGGGATATCACAATCCACCCCCTTTAAGGGGTCCAACGTCCTTGTGTGACCTGGCACCACCGGTCCGGCCTTGGTTCTGATACCTTATAAGGGGCTGGATAACTTCACCATCATGACGCATTTTAAAAATCGTGAGGGGCAGGCGCTGAGAGTCTGTTGGCTGCCAAAACGGACAATATCATGGTGCGATTATGCTGAGCTGTTACAATATATTTATGCAGTTGATCTTTTAGATATGTTTGTGTGGATTGTTTGCGCTCATGTCATACGTCTCTTTCGCGACATATCGTACGGTAATGGGATTACCAATACCCGGTCCGAACCCGACCCATTGTCATTCCTATGTGGCGGCTGACTAGATACGTTTTTAGGTGTTTTTAGATTTGCTTAGTGTAGATGGTCTAAGTTCTCCTTTGTACAAATGGGTTGTTAATTTAAATATTGTCGCAAATGATGTCTTAAGCAATCTAGTTCGTCTTACTCCGATGTTTTCGCCATCGGTTGGGGTGTGACACATTACCTATGAGCGGAACTTGACGTTGCAACCATACGAGGTCAGCTCCATTTGATTGAGCTTAAACCTTGCAGCACACCATAATACCATGCAACATACATTCATTCATTGGCACACCATAATACTGTACAACATACATTCATTCCTTGGCACACCATAATATCTTGAAACATGCATACATTTATTGAATCATTTCAGTTGGCTTATTTATTGTTTTAGGTTGTGTTATGAGGTTGACATATGACATACATCATATTTATTTACATTGGTTAACGCACGTTTTCTCAATAAAACCAAATTTAAACATACTATTTTTCTAAAAATAATAAGGTTCACTCACCAACCTTTGTTGACCCAAATCTACTTTTACACATAATACATGTGAACAGGTTTGAAGAGAAGATTAGACATAGGATGGGGCCTTAGTTAACGATAAACGAATTAGTGTAGTTTATTTGTTATGAACATTGTGTTTGTAATTGTTTATTGGATTATTTGTTTTGTGAAACAATTGTTACGAATCAATGATTATTTAAAATAAGTAATAGCAAGTAATAAGCTCTCGAGTTAACCCAATCATGCCCCGATCACCTATTCCACTGCAGGTCGGGGTGTGACATGTTTAATTAAAACACCGTATGATATGTCGCGAAGGAGATGTATGACATAAGTGCAAACAATACACACAAACATATATAAAAGATCAACTGCATAAATATATTGTAACAGCTCAGCGTAACCGCACCATGATATTGTCTGCTTTGTTCACATTCACAACCGATGTGGGATATCACAATCCACCCCCTTTAAGGGGTCCAACGTCCTTGTGTGACCTGGCACCACCGGTCCGGCCTTGGTTCTGATACCTTATAAGGGGCTGGATAACTTCACCATCATGACGCATTTTAAAAATCGTGAGGGGCAGGCGCTGAGAGTCTGTTGGCTGCCAAAACGGACAATATCATGGTGCGATTATGCTGAGCTGTTACAATATATTTATGCAGTTGATCTTTTAGATATGTTTTGTGTGGATTGTTTGCGCTCATGTCATACGTCTCTTTCGCGACATATCGTACGGTAATGGGATTACCAATACCCGGTCCGAACCCGACCCATTGTCATTCCTATGTGGCGGCTGACTAGATACGTTTTTAGGTGTTTTTAGATTTGCTTAGTGTAGATGGTCTAAGTTCTCCTTTGTACAAATGGGTTGTTAATTTAAATATTGTCGCAAATGATGTCTTAAGCAATCTAGTTCGTCTTACTCCGATGTTTTCGCCATCGGTTGGGGTGTGACACATTACCTATGAGCGGAACTTGACGTTGCAACCATACGAGGTCAGCTCCATTTGATTGAGCTTAAACCTTGCAGCACACCATAATACCATGCAACATACATTCATTCATTGGCACACCATAATACTGTACAACATACATTCATTCCTTGGCACACCATAATATCTTGAAACATGCATACATTTATTGAATCATTTCAGTTGGCTTATTTATTGTTTTAGGTTGTGTTATGAGGTTGACATATGACATACATCATATTTATTTACATTGGTTAACGCACGTTTTCTCAATAAAACCAAATTTAAACATACTATTTTTCTAAAAATAATAAGGTTCACTCACCAACCTTTGTTGACCCAAATCTACTTTTACACATAATACATGTGAACAGGTTTGAAGAGAAGATTAGACATAGGATGGGGCCTTAGTTAACGATAAACGAATTAGTGTAGTTTATTTGTTATGAACATTGTGTTTGTAATTGTTTATTTGAATTATTTGTTTTGTGAAACAATTGTTACGAATCAATGATATTTAAAATAAGTAATAGCAAGTAATAAGCTCTCGAGTTAACCCAATCATGTCCCGATCACCTATTCCACTGCAGGTCGGGTGTGACATGTTTAATTAAAACACCGTATGATATGTCGCGAAAGAGATGTATGACATAAGCGCAAACAATCCAAACAAACATAAATAAAAGATCAACTGCATAAATATATTGTAACAGCTCAGCGTAACCGCACCATGATATTGTCCGCTTTGTTCACATTCACAACCGATGTGGGATATCACAATCCACCCCCTTTAAGGGGTCCAGCGTCCTTGTGTGACCTGGCACCACTGGTCCGGCCTTGGTTCTGATACCTTATAAGGGGCTGGATAACTTCACCATCATGACGCATTTTAAAAACCGTGAGGGGCAGCCGCTGAGAGTCTGTTGGCTGCCAAAACGGACAATATCATGGTGCGATTATGCTGAGCTGTTACAATATATTTATGCAGTTGATCTTTTAGATATGTTTGTGTGGATTGTTTGCGCTCATGTCATACGTCTCTTTCGCGACATATCGTACGGTAATGGGATTACCAATACCCGGTCCGAACCCGACCCATTGTCATTCCTATGTGGCGACTGACTAGATACGTTTTTAGGTGTTTTTAGATTTGCTTAGTGTAGATGGTCTAAGTTCTCCTTTGTACAAATGAGTTGTTAATTTAAATATTGTCGCAAATGATGTCTTAAGCAATCTAGTTCGTCTTACTCCGATGTTTTCGCCATCGGTTGGGGTGTGACACATTACCTATGAGCGGAACTTGACGTTGCAACCATACGAGGTCAGCTCCATTTGATTGAGCTTAAACCTTGCCGCACACCATAATACCATGCAACATACATTCATTCATTGGCACACCATAATACTGTGCAACATACATTCATTCCTTGGCACACCATAATATCATGAAACATGCATACATTTATTGAATCATTTCAGTTGACTTATTTATTGTTTTAGGTTGTGTTATGAGGTTGACATATGACATACATCATATTTATTTACATTGGTTAACGCACGTTTTCTCAATAAAACCAAATTTAAACATACTATTTTTCTAAAAATAATAAGGTTCACTCACCAACCTTTGTTGACCCAAATCTACTTTTACACATAATACATGTGAACAGGTTTGAAGAGAAGATTAGACATAGGATTGGGCCTTAGTTAACAATAAACGAATTAGTGTAGTTTATTTGTTATGAACATTGTGTTTGTAATTGTTTATTTGAATTATTTGTTTTGTGAAACAATTGTTACGAATCAATGATTATTTAAAATAAGTAATAGCAAGTAATAAGCTCTCGAGTTAACCCAATCATGCCCCGATCACCTATTCCACTGCAGGTCGGAGTGTGACATGTTTAATTAAAACACCGTATGATATGTCGCGAAAGAGATGTATGACATAAGCGCAAACAATACACACAAACATATATAAAAGATCAACAGCATAAATATATTGTAACAGCTCAGCGTAACCGCACCATGATATTGTCCGCTTTGTTCACATTCACAACCGATGTGGGATATCACAATCCACCCCTTTAAGGGGTCCAGCGTCCTTGTGTGACCTGGCACCACCGGTCCGGCCTTGGTTCTGATACCTTATAAGGGGCTGGATAACTTCACCATCATGACGCATTTTAAAAACCGTGAGGGGCAGGCGCTGAGAGTCTGTTGGCTGCCAAAACGGACAATATCATGGTGCGATTATGCTGACCTGTTACAATATAGTTATGCAGTTGATCTTTTAGATATGTTTGTGTGGATTGTTTGCGCTCATGTCATACGTCTCTTTCGCGACATATCGTACGGTAATAGGATTACCAATACCCGGTCCGAACCCGACCCATTGTCATTCCTATGTGGCGGCTGACTAGATACGTTTTTTTTAGATTTGCTAAGTGTAGATGGTCTAAGTTCTCCTTTGTACTCTCTGCAACTTAAGTTGTACTTTCGACACATTAAACTTGTCTAACAAAACGATGACGTTGGGGTCCACGTTTACAGCAAAAAAGTTACCGATTGAATCCGTTCCCCAATTTTCACATCAATCAAAATGGGGCGGTTGTTTCTAGTAACATTAGAGGGCAAGACTTACAGTTGTAAACACTGCAAAACTCGTCTTGCTCTCTGCGACGACGTCGTTTCCAAGGTAAAAGTTGCTGTGATTTTGGTTTTTGTTGTGCAATATTCGATTGTTCTTCATTTGACCTAAATACCTTCACCAAATGTTTCAGATTATGTTGACTTGTTTTCATTCGATTGTTATTGTTTATTTATTTGATTGATTGGATTAAAGTGTGTGTTACTTTGTTAGTAGGAGTAGTTCTGGGGCAATTTATAGATGTTTTTATCATGTTGATTTTTTTTTTTGAGAAGTTTGGTGACTGGAGTTTATTGATGTTTTGTTTGTTTTATTGTTTAGTCCTTTCATTGCAGGTATGGGAAGGCTTACCTGTTCAGTAAAGTGTAAGTTTCTGATGCCTTAATGTCGTTTGTTTTTGGTTTCTTTTGAATGATTTGTTGACTATGTGATTGCCACTTTGCATTTCTTGTGAATTATGAGAACTAGAAACTATTGAACATGTCTTTCTATGTTACCGGAGGTACACATTCGTAAGTATTATTGATTGAAGAACTCAGCTTAAGTAGTTCCCTTACAAAAATTAACGGCCAATGACTTAGTTATGGTAGTTAGAACTTGTTATCAAACTAGTCCTCTACTATGAGTTTTTACAAGTTCGAAATCCGACTAATAAAACTACGATAACAATGGCCCAGATAAAAAATAAAGTAAAATGCCAAAATGGTCCTTGAGTTCAGGTCACTTTTGCCACTTCAGTCCAAAATGTAACTTTTTGTATCTAGGTTCTTGAGGTTTCTTTTTTGTTGTCATTTTCATCCAATTGGCAAATTGGGGTAGAATTTTCTGTTAACTTCTTCCCTTTTTTGCCGGTTTCCTCATTTAAATGAAGGTTATTATCGTCATTTTATGTCATAATATGTTTTAATTAAATGAGGAAAACGGCAACCAAAGGACGAAGTTAACATAAAATTCTAATCCAATTTGCCAGTTGGATGAAAATGGCAACAAAAATGAAACCACAGGGACCCAGATACAAAAAGTTTCATTTTTGGACTGAAGTGGCAAAAGCGACCTAAACTTAGGGACCATTTTGGCATTTTACTCTAAAAAATACAATATTTGACCTTAAAAGTTAGGAAAATGAAGTTGGAAATCTTCTGATGCTTCTCAAGTGGCCTTCGTGATTAGTTTATCCTTCCATTGCACAAACGCCTTAATTGTGGGTGTTGTGGCTATCTGTTTGTGGATGGCATGCTGTGAACATCTGCAGAGAAATTCCCTGTAGCTTCATAAATTCTTTCCTAGCTACTTAGGAACGCTGTGTCTTGGTCTGATGTAGTAGTTGAGGGCCATCCATGCCATTTATACACATGATCCACAAACTTCTGAAAATGACAACCATATTTTGAAATCCTATCAATTATGACAAAATTGGTGTCTCAGCCATTGGACTTGGCTAACCCATTAATGAATTCATAGCAATGTCGGTAAAAATAAATTATGGAGTTGGTAATGGGTTCAAACAACCCCGGTGAAGTAACTGTTTCACTCTGGTTTCTCTGGCAAACATCATAGCTCCTAACAATTTGTCTCACTGCCTTAGCTTGACCTTTCCAATAGAACAAGCTTTGAGTTCTTTGCAAGGTACCGTGTGCAGCTAAATGACCTCCCGTGGTTGTGTCATGACGCAAGGTGATAATGTCTTGCCTTAAAGTTTCATCCTGTCCTAAGTTTGTGCTTTCTGTTTTCCTCCCTTGTTTATAGGTTATTTCATAGTTATAAGTTCAGAAAAAAGCCTTACCGATATATGCAGTGGGATGATTATCCTGCATCAAGACGGCTCTTAATCTCCTATACCCATAGCTCAAGCATCAGTCTTCACTGTTTTGAAAGTTGGGTCGTGCCACTTGCCAAAACTGGTGTCGAAGCTAAGGCTGTCTTTAATATGTCAAATGCATGTGGGGCTAATGTGGACAACTGAAAAGCATCTTTCTTTAATAACTTGATTAGGGGTTTAGCCAAAATACCATACTCATGAATATATCTTCTATTATACCTGGTTAACCAAGAAATCCCCTTAAGTCCTTAACTGCTTACATTCATTGGACTTGGCCATTTAACAACATCTATTATTGTATGATCAGTTGGAACTCCCTGAGCCAATATGATATGACATGTATGCTTGGTTTTAAAAAGCGAGAGGCACACAAAAGCGACGTCTAAAACCGAGGCGTGAAGCACGAAGCGCAAAAGCGGCGGGCTTTTTGTACCCGAGGCGCGAGCTAATTATATATATAATTTTTATATATCCCATAGGTTTTTAGCTTTCCCTACTCAAAATATAGCTATACGTAAGATTTTTGTATGATTTTAGCTGCACGAACAAGCCAAAAAACCCAAGGTACAACAGTTAGATGCATAAAAACACCTCAGGTACGAGAGGCGCGTGCCTCAGGTATAGTTGTCAATAGCGATTGTCGCGCTATGTAGCGAAGCGATATAGTGTCACTATTATGGTTATAGCGATGGACAGCGACACCTTATGTTTTTGTTTTTTAATATAAATAGCAGTTAAATATAGCTATATAATTGTTGGGTTATAGGTTTTTGTTAAATATACATGTAAAGTAGCATATATACCAGGGTGTTTTGATATAATAATAATAAAAATTTCTAGTGTATCGCTATTTATAAAATAGCCACCTGCTATTATTCGCTATGTAGCATATTCGCCATTAACAACTATGGCCCCAGGACAAAAAAGCCCAGAAAAATCCCAAAAAGCGCGCCTTTTTGGTGCTTTTGTAATTACTCTAGGAGCAAAAAAGCCCTAGGGTGTGCACCTCATGCTTAAGCATGCCTGAGGCGCTTTTAAAACCAAGCATGTCTCAGTACTCAACTAGCCAACTTTAGTTCTTTGAAAACATCACTTAGACCTTAGCAGCAAATAACTGATACTTTCTTAATAAAGCCCAAACTTCTTGCAAATGGGAGACTTGTTGGATGTTCTTAGTATAGATTAGTATATCATCAAAGAACACCAAAACACATTTCCTTAAAAGGGTTTTCTAAATTTCATTCATAAGTATTATGGTAACCCGAACATAAGTCAAGTTTTGAGGATACAGACATACAGTAGCATCGAATAGCTCATCCAATAACTCTTCTACCAAGGGAATTCAGAATCTTCATTCAACTTCCTATAGTCAATGCACATACACCATTGACTGTCTTCTCGTCAAACACTACAGGTGCATGAAATGGGCTCTTGCCATTTTGAATTACCCCAGCCTCTCTTAATTCTTGCGTCATTTTCTCAATTACGTCTTTCGGGTGCCTACATGGTTTCTGGTTGATACTTCATAGTAATGACCCCCTCTTTTAGAACAATCTGATTATCACAGTTTTGTGAATGAGGTAGTGCATTTGGTATTTAGAATATATATCCTCACACCCAAGGAGTAAAGTGTTACTACTGTTATTAGTAGTTCTTCAACTACTTTTTGTAATTGGTAAGTCTATTACTATGATAAGTAAGCTAAGTAATTTTTTATTCCTTAGCCACACTATATGTTATTTGTATTGTTTAAAGTTACAAAGGATTTTTCGAGCCGAGGGTCTCAGTCCTAGGTGTGCCCTCCCCAGACCCTTCTTATAGCCTGCTTTAAGTGGGATTTCACTACACTAGGTACATTTGTTTTACTCAATGAATAAAGCACAAAATGCCTCATTCTTCACTTCTTTGACCACTTTGATCCATGTTAAAACCCTCCTGCTGCTATAGTGGCTTGCAGACTAAAGAGCTGAAGAAGCAATGTGGGCCACCTGCTTTTGCAAAAGACTACATCTTTTTGCGTAGAACATAAAGATAAGCCATTATTACCCAAACCTTTTAGCTCGCATACCTGCCCCTCCAAACTGAATGGCGTTGTCAGTTCTTTAAAGTTCCAGATTATGTCACTTATAGGTAACCGCCACTGTACCCCAAGAACCATATCATAACTATCCAGTGGAACTAACAGTACCTCAGTGATAAACCACATGCCCTGCATTAGCCACTGAAACTTTGGCACATCTGCTTACACCCTATTGCTTACCGTTATGATCGATTCTAGATAGAAGAAAACTACTCAAATCAATCGATATCCTTTACTCTGTTAGCTCGTCTGTTTAAGTAACAGACTAGCTCGTCTTTTTAAGTAACAGACTAATTTTCAACCATCACAAGTTTACATATGTAACCCTCACACTATTCAACAAGTACAATTGACCCCACTATGCAATTTATCGCGTAACACTTACCTTCTGCCACACTGTTGTAGGATTAAGATTACACTCTTGACACTACAATTCTTTGCTGATAATTGATTTAAAGTTGTCGGTGGAGCCTGAGTCTCATCTTTACAACAACAATAACAATCGTATCCATCATATCCCACAAATAGCACAACTATTGATAGGGTCACCGGTCATGGGAGGGTGGGATGTAGGGAAACCTTACCTCTATCTGTGGGGATAGAGAGCCCTAAAAGTCTGTAGCTTGTGAATCACCGTTAACATCCCATCTTGATTGAGTTAAGTTGGATATTGCACGACTTAGCTTGGGCTATACAAATAGCATGAGAGTTGTGACCTCTCAATGTGTTGCTGACTCGATCCATGCGTCTTTCGGGAATAATTATTATCGAATTTTGTTGACACGTGATAAGGATATCAAGAAATTTAGATAAAGTATGTAACAACTTATTTCACATTGGTTATGACTATCAATTATGAATCTAAGGGGGTGTTTAGTATTGGTTAATTAAATAGTTTATATGCTTATTGCATTTTTAGAAACATGAAAGCTCTTTTTCTTGTATGATTCAAAATTACACATTTACCCTTAAGAGCGAAATAAGTTGTTTATAAACTATAGGCATGTGATTCAATGATCGTTTTATCCATTTGACTTTTATCTTATTGCGATTTCCGTGTTGTGGGTCCGAGTTGTAGTCTTAATGTTGTCGCACTTGACAACATTCTCATGTTTTACAGAGCAAACGTCACAGTTGGAGTGAAGGAAGATAGACTGATGATGACAGGATTACACACAGTTGCTGACATTTTCTGCGTTAAATGTGGATCAATTGTCGGATGGACATATGTAAGATCTCACAACCTTCGTGTTTTCACCATTGAACATTTTTTATTTTACGGGTCACATATATACGTTCTGTCAAGCAATAAGATGTGTGATTTTTAATTCAACTCCGGGATCAGTAAATGATCGCCTTGCGTACGTGAAGCTCTTGCCTCACCCTCGGCTTTCGGGTTCTAAATGTGTCGGAGTGCCTCGAGCGTTTTTAAACCGAGGTCTGTAAGAAGTTTGAAGCTTGATTTGTGGCTTTCAGGAAACCGCACATGAAGAGGACCAAAAGTACAAGGAGGGAAAATCTGTCCTGGAGCGGTTAGTTTGTGACTAAAGAATTAAAGCTATGTTTTTTATGAAGTTTACATGAGCTACAAGTTAATTTGACGGATGCAGGTATAAGGTTTCGGGGCCAGATGGTAGCAATTACTGGGTCCGTCACGAAACACATATCATTAGTGGAGGTGAAGAAGATCAAGTTTGATGATTAATCTATATTTGAAAAGTGAAATGGAAATTGTAAATTCTCCCACCCTTTTTCGTTCTAATGTTGTCGGTTATGGATTGTTGCTTTCCTTGTGAATGAAACTCTAATTTGATTTCTGGAAAAAAAAAAAAGATGGTCTCTGGAGATTGAAGATGTTTGCTGATATTTTAAACTGATTTTTAACAAGTTTAAATAATAGTTTGCTTTTAAAATTTGAATAACAGGATAGAGGGTGCCCTAACCTTTGATGCCAGATGTAGTTGGATAAGTTGAAGTTAATACTACAGAAATCTACCATACTTGGATTATTATGAACTTTCTTTCATTAGTTAAAACCTGGGTGATTTTCAAAATTTTAAATACTCTCAACGGACATTAAAAAGAAGGAAAATTTTCAAGCATGTTGTTAGAAGGGTCAAAGCGCAAGAGGGTATACAAGTAAAGGAAGAGGTGAGGGCTCAAGCGCGCGCCATGACTGTGGCGATGGACATAAGTGGCTTTAACGGTCTAGCAACCATAAATCCGTGCATCACTCGCGGGTTGTCATCTCTACATACAAAATTTAAGTTCCTATGTATGTAGTTTCATTGTATCAAATTCACCAAGTTCCCTAAACATGTTAGTTAGAAAGACATTAAGTACTCTCTGAAGTAACAAATAGTAGCAATCGGTTTTTACACAGGAAAAAAAAAACA
This sequence comes from Scalesia atractyloides, assembly GCA_947069175.1. Taxonomy (NCBI): domain Eukaryota; kingdom Viridiplantae; phylum Streptophyta; class Magnoliopsida; order Asterales; family Asteraceae; genus Scalesia; species Scalesia atractyloides. The sequence continues at coordinate 22,151,761 of CAMTDV010000012.1, read as the reverse complement.
CATTGATTTATCTCTAACTAGCTTTTGAAAAAAAAAATTATAAGTCGAGTACGAAATTATTTTACAGCATGACATCTTTTGAAATTTTGGAATTTCCAAAAAAAAAATCCACTTAAAGCATACCCTATCATTTGGGTGATAATTATCGGTAGTAATCATGAACTATTTTTCAAAGAATAGATTGATTTAGGAGGCAAATAAATCGTATATGGGTTCATTTGGGTCGTCTTAAATTAGTTAATTGGTTATTTTGATTTTTAAGTTCACCTAAATTAATCAATGGGTTAAAACGGACAACTACTATAAAACTTGATAATTTAAAAGAATGGTCCAAATGGGTTAGAACCACCATCACAATTGTTTTTCTCTACTACTTACTCGTTGTCGCATGAAATGCCGCCGCCACGCCACCACCATTGCTACTACACCCCATCGCTACCATCACCCTCCGTCATGTGCACCACCCACCGCCGCCATCACCATCCACCGACTCATCTCAACCGGACTCCATTTTGACCACGGCCTGTTTTGACCCGAAACCAAAGAGATATTTCTTTTTTAAAAATGACAATTTTCAACGCAAACTCATTTTGCTCAGAACTCTTACAGGCCTGAGTCCATTTTGGCCCGTCACCCAAACCCGCCTAAACCACCCAATTTGCTAGAATTAATTATTATCAATAGGTGATGAGTTACTTCAGAGCCAATAATTCATGTAATTATAGGTTTAGATAAAAATTAAGAGTACTTTTCATATGTTCGTAGAGTAATCAATAGGAAGAGTAGCTTTGTTAAAAAGTTTCACAAGTTAAACTTCTCCACTCATTTAGATGGATAGTATGTTATGTTCATATCATATCAAGATGCATCTCTATATTATTGTATCTGAATCTTTATACTCATATTTATATGTCCAGACGCTCGTTCTCATAATTTCAATCCACCATGACAGAAAAATGAAGGAAAGATATGTATGGATAGACTTTAATATAAAAAAACAAGAGGAAAACAAAAAATTAATACTTGATGTCCCAATAATAGAACGTGTCCCAATAGGGTTAAAAATCTATTCACCCATTTGTGTTTTGCATTACCCCTAATAAAATAATAATAATAATATCACCGAAATCCAATACATGATAGACAATGTCATCGTCATTTATTTCTTATTACTTTAGAAATTCTAATTACTTAAACTGCAAGAAAGACTTGTGTTTTTTTGGTTGATCATAAATGAGCACTTTACCTTTCAAAGTAAATAAATTGACATATTTGGTACCTAACTCAAAAGTTGAAAGTGGATTGACAAGGATACATTTTCTTATGTATAAGTAAATAACCATAAGTTATTTTCTTCCTGCACACACGTATTTATTGTTTATAAAAGTTCAAATATTAAGCCAAAACAAGCAATCCCAGAAACACATTAAAATAATCATTTAAGTTTTGTAAAATATATAGATCTCTTATTTAAAAATTCACATGAGCAAGATTCTATGATGTCTACCAACTAAAATCCTCCAATTGAATAGCAAATGAATGAACAATGTAGTTACTCTTACTAGTAATATAGCAATAATATTAGAATCAGACAAATAAGTTAATTGTATTCTAGTATGACACAACTATGCTGTAAATACTTATGCGGATTAAGACTTCTCCAAACTAATGTTTCGTTCCCATGGAGTAGTGCCTCTTTTGGTGTTGTGAAAGCATATATTCATGGTAACACTTGACCTTCCTGCAATACTGTGACTCGGTTGTATTATGCCAACTATACGTACTCAAATACTTAATTATTCTGATGCATCATTACACGTAAAAGAAGTGGTTATAAGGATCATCACTTAAACCGGTTTTAAGATATTTGAAATTTCTTGCTAAACATTCGTTTTTAGTTATGTTTTTATATAATTAGCAAGCTCTATTATTAGTTAGTGATTTGAATAATGAAATGTATAGAATGTATGGTATCTAAGACAAATAGGGCAAAGAACATGAGAGGATCCAAGGGAAAAACTGCCTATGGCCCAAAAAATGTTGAAAGGCAATATTTTTAAAAGTTGACATATGACATGCACCCCAACCCAAATATAGTAGGCCCTCCACATCATTTTTCTTAAACTTCAAAGTCATTCTGTATTATTTTTTTATCAAAATGTTCAGTGCATAATGTGGTTAGTCATTTGATATCTCTTATCAAAATGTTTTGAATTTGTAGTCATTTTGTCTCATTGTAATCATTGTTACAAGTTTATCGCTTAAAAATAATCACTTAACCGACGATAAAATTAGCTATATTATGGTACAGTTTTTTTTTAATTATAGCATAGAAAAGTTATTCAATTATAATTATTTTTTTTTTGAAAAACTAGATTTACTAAAAAAAGTGAACAATGATATACAATGTCATCGGCATTGTATATAACTATTATATACGATTTTCCTTTTTGACTTTCGAGCCACATTATACATAACTATTATATACAATTTTGTCACCACTTAAGCATAACCATTGAACCAGTGTGATCAATAGTCAAAAATCCTTTCTACACTTTGTATGGATGTTTTTTTCTTTTGTATCCCATTGGCCCCTATGTTTGTACATGTATATAACACGTTTATTGTAATGTTGATGAATTTGTACCTTACAATTTACAGATCCATATATATATCATGTAGACGGTATAAAATTTGTTACTTATGACGTGTTAATATCCCATTGGTCCTTATGTTTCGGATATTGACACATTTGAAATGTTATACCGAACGAGTCAATATCCCCTTTGACAAATCTTTTTTTGTTGTTATACCGAATGCCGATAGCATATCAATATTGTAACAAACTGTATCAATTTCGTAAAGAATCTAACGGATATCGACTGAAAGCTTGTCGCATGACACGGAGAATCCCACTAGTTCGATTTAAAATGTTAACTCTTATTTAGAAATATAATGTAGTCTTCAATCCATCAATCATACCCAGTAGATCTCAAAAATATAACGTAGTCTTGTTAAATTTAATGTCAAACTTGGAAAATTATAATATTTGGAAAATAGATGTGCTCCCAACTCTAGTACGTGGGGAGTATTTCAATTGGTAAGACAATTATATTTTAATCCAACGTATCATTCAATAGTGATATGGTTTTCTCATATGCTTTTCAAAACTGTTTGCTTACCATATTATATAATCTTTTTATGTATATACTTTTTTCAGAAAAAAAATATCCAAAAGACAAAGTATAGACAACGTTTAAGATTACTGAAAAGAAAAATTATATACAACCAAGTTTCTTATTTTTTTTATTAGTAAACTAATGGAACAAATAGCAAATTTGATTAGTAATAGTGATTATTCTTTTCAGGTTTAACCATTTATGAAAAAAAATTACAATGGTCAACTGGTATTTAAACATGTGTGATTTCTATAGTTAGAAAAAATATAATTGACTTTATTATTATGAAAATATTAAAACATGGTTAGATTGTATTTTTTTAATAAAGTAAAAAAAAATTATATAATTTTCACAAATCATTGTTAAAAAACAAACTTTTATAATTGCTTTAAAATCTAATTTTACTTGTGTAACTATGATGATGTTGGATATAAAACTAATCTTTGTGATTTTCATCTGCAGTAAACATATGAAACAAATTTGAATTTGTTAATCATAAGTAGCTATTACTGTTTATGATTGTATATCTTTAATAAAGTAAGAAAATTTACATAAATATTCATAAATCATGGTTAAAATTTCAACCTTTTCCATTGCATATCTTAAAAATCATATTTTACTATTCTAACCTTTTAGTTGTCATCTGAGCACTAAAATGGTTGTTACATCACCCATCCTTAAACTCAAACCACCATCACAAACTGTCATACCTGGATTTTTTTGGTGGGCTTGACTGTGAGGTTTAAGCATGACGATTGTATATCAGTTTCATAGTGCAACGGAATTAGAGAGTTCATGTACTAAAATACAAGTATTTAACGTCAAATTATATTAAAACTTTAGGTATCGAATTTTCGATACAAGGTATCTTAAAGGTAGGATCAAAATAAAATGAACTTTAAGACATCATAGGTTTACATTTTACGTCAGCTTTCATTCGTAAATACAATTAATCAACACATTTGTAAAACATTTGAAAATCATTTGATAGTCATTAGGATAATAATTTTGTTACTAGATTTACATGTTTGTCACATTCGGGATCCAATGTTCAAAACCGGCTTTAATATGTGCACCATATATTTTGTGTCTATCAGGTGTTTGCTTACACCCCACACTTAATTGCCATTACAATAAATGAACGGTACGCCCGGATATGGTATTATCAACCTCCAAATCCAAATGCTTTATGTTAATCATGCAATACGAATTAAAAACATATTATCAACATTCTGAAAGCATATGCCCGTTGCAATACCCGAACTAAGTGGTTTTTGTACCATATCCCAATTTTTTATAATAAAAGTGGATAAAAAGTATTTGTTTGTACTAGTTGTGCTCACAACATATATAGATCGTAGTGCAGCCGAATTTAAAGTTTATTAGGCTATGGTGTGTTTACTGGAAGGCTTTATAGTCCAGAGTGAATGGAAATAATATTCATGAGAATAGTTTTGGATCATGATAAGTCCCTCGGACTTGACCGGTTTAACAAAGATTTGAGCACGGTTTCGTTAGATTAAGCATTGACCGGATAGAATGTAGTTTATAACTATACGAGTGAAGGATCTCGTGTGTTATGGATGAATAACCTTACATTCTGATTTGAAAGTGTTTTGAAAAGGTTTTGACCCATTACGACTTGTTTATATGGTTTACATCATTTTAACGAGTCGTATGCGTAGGTACGGGTTTGGACGATCAAATGGGTCTGTGATAAGTCAAATATGTTAGAACATATTCTTGTGGTGTTGTACAAACTGTTTTGGTGTCAAAACTTTAGGTTATAATGCTTCATAGTTCATTTGTTGATGATTACATAAAGCTGAGTTTGACTTTTTAGAATTTCAAGTTTGACTTATCATTTTGACCCATTAGATGTGAAGAACATGTAATGTGAATGTAGGGTTTTAATCTCACATTATGAAAACCATTTGGTTGAGGTTGATTTTTAATTGGTTGACCAAATTGGTTAGAATCGAAGGTCAAACAGAAAAGTCAAACTGTTGACGATTCTTGATATTCAGACAAAATTAATTATGAAACTTGTTGCTAAAGAAAAATCTATGGAAAAGAGACTTACTAGTTCAAAGGGGAGCTTCAGAAAATTCAAGGAAGAGCTTGAGAGAGCAGAGAGTAGATCTTGCACAAGACTTTGTGCAAGTGAAGTGTTTTGGGATGAAGATTATGGCATACTAGGAGACTATTTATAGCCAAAACAAGGTCAAGAGGTAAGGCAAGTGTCCTTGGAGGTCTTGAAGCTGATTAGTGTCCATGAAGGTGGCAAGAGCAGGTTCAAGGTAGCAAAGTTTCGAGATAGGTGGCACAAGGTTGAAGAAGGCTGCTGCCAATAGTTTTTTTTGCTGTTAGGTATCCCTTATGGGCCGCAAAGGAAATCCCCTACGGTTCGCAAGGACCGTCGGCGCATCAGAATTGCAAGCACCCCTTGCGCCCGCAAAGGGTTCTTAATACGGTTCGCAAGGACCTCTGATGCAACAAATTTTGCTTTTTAGCCCATCAATCGATAAATATCGGGGTGTCACACAAACCGTGCAAACCACTGGAGTTCCCTAGTCCGTGGATGATGAGCCCTTAGCAGTGAACCCATCCAAAATGGGTGGGGTGAGCCCTTCTCACACAAACCATGTAATATCTATTTACATTTTTTATATAAAGAGTGGAGTGTGTGGTGGAGGGTTATAGTGTTTGTTTTTGAAGGAATTTGAGGGTTCTTGAAGGTTGATTTGAAATCTTATGTAGCATGATGAGGTGGCGGTTTGTAGTGGTGGACGGGTTGAACCACTAGAGATGCCCCAATAAACACTGGCTGGAGAAACCGCACTTCGTGGCGGGTGACTTAGCGATTTTCAACAAATTTAAAATAAAAACATAAACAGAAATAAACACTTCTCAACAAAAATCTAACACCGTCGCCAACCCCTTAAATGGAGCAGTAAACTGAAATGGTCAGGGACTACTCAGCGCATGTTATTCAACCCTTTTTTGACTGTTTGTGTATTTCAGCGGATATATAGTTGTTTGAGTTTTAAATAAAAAAGTACATTTTTTATTTAATTACCACCATTCACAAATCAAACCATTCACAACCAAAATACAAACCATACACACAGTGGATAAACAAAAAAAGGTGATGCAAAGAAAAAAGGTTCTACTAGCCTATCGGGTTCGAACCAGAGGGGATGCGTCTCACATACGAGGCGAGGCAGTTCGAGCGGTCCGAGTGCGCCGATTCAATCCCCACTCGGGTATACACTATACTCTCAACCTCAACTTTTTTACTCCCAAGCTTCACAACCGATTTTTTACACCACCAAACCTCAACTAAATTTTTCACCACAAGTATTTTCACACCAACACGATCCAACAATGGTCGCACTCGGTCGATACGAATATTCCATGGAAGCGCAAAACTCATTCGACTTGTTTGCATATAGGAGCCCACCAATTCAATCACCACGATAGAATGTTGAACGCTCGCTCCCGATTTACGATGACAACGACTACGAAGATGTTGTACTCGAAACGCAAGATTTGGATGAAGATGAAGATCTTGGCGAAGACGAATATGAAGATGAAGATATTGGTGGAGCGAGTGAACCGAGAAGCAAGGTAAGAAAAACAGAGCGTCAAAATTGGATGAAAAAACAAGAAGAGGCGTTAGCCAAGACTTTGGTGCATTGTTTAATACATAAGGCAATCAACAAACCTGGGACAATTTTTGGAAACAAATTCTCAAGCATTACAACGATACAGTTGGCGGAAGTACCCGAAACGTTCATCAAGTATGTTCAAAATGGTAACTTATGTTGACTAAATTGAACCACTTCAACGGCCTTTGGCAGTAAGCAGTATAAATATTTTTTTGAACTTTATATTTTCTATAACTTTATATTTGTTTATATCTTTATCCTTGTATTCTTTAGAACTTTATTTTTGTTTATATCTTCAAGTTTACATTTGTTATAATATGTTGGATCGTTTACATGGTAGTGGGTGTGACAATCTCGACGTCATGAAAACGACCTTGAAAGATTTCTAATCAAAATATTCGAGTGGTTTTCAACATGTTGAGGTGTGGGAGGTGGTTAGAAAACATTACAAATGGGGCAAAGTACCATTGTTGTGTGAAGAAAGTAGTAGTTCAGGCCAGAAAAAGAAAGTCATCGGATTCGGATAACTACCACAAGGGTACACCTGGAACTAAATTCAATAGTTCTATACCCGACACAAACGAAGACCCCTCACCCTGAAGACCACAAAGAAAAGATAAGAGAGCTGCCACAACGTCTGAAAACTCTACTGGGTTAGCCATTAAGTTGGAACCTTACATAATTACGAAAGAGGCAAAAGAAGTAAAAGCATTTTTGTTGGTGGAAATAAGAAAAAACGAGAGGAAGACACTATGGCATTAGTTGCGAAACAACTCGGAGCGGTGAGACAACTTATGTATGATCGGGATATAGAGACATATACTAGGCCACACAACAATGTTCCCCAGAGATGTTGCCATTTACTCTATCCTGAAAACGAGAGATCACGAAAAAAATATAATTGGCCATATAATTTCTAATTTTTAGTTATGGTTCATGTTTTATTTTCCTAGTTTTAAATTAATGTAATGACTTTTATTTAAATTTAATGTACTTTCTAATTTTTAGTTATGCTTCGTCGTCTTGTAAAATGATGTTATATAAAATAATGCACGGATATATGACATACCTATTTTTTTTCTAAGCCTTAGCGCGCATTGGTATATTTACTACTAGTTTTTATTCCCACGCTACGCGGCAGAAGTTTGATCATTTTTCCCCGTGTTACGTGTTGTGACTTTAGTCGTTTTCGACTCCGCTCATCGGAAACCATAAAAGTGAAGATCAATAAGGTTCCAATAATTCCATTTAAAAAAAGGCTTTTCTACCTACGCTATGTGGCGGGAGTTTGATCGTTTTCCCCCGTGCTACTCGACGTGACTTTGGTAGTTATCGACTCGACTCGCCGAAAACCATAAAAGCGAATATCAATAACAGGTTTTCCCCTGCGGTACACGGCGGGAGTATACTCAACTTTCCCCACGCTAAGTGGTGGGAGTATTATCGTTTTTTCCCATTGCTACTTGATGTTACTTTGGCCGTTATCGGCTTAACTCATCGGAAACCATAAAAGCAAATATCGATATCGGTTTCGATAATACCAATTAAAAAATTAGATTTTCCCTCGCGCAACACGTGGGAGTTTGGCATTTTTCCCCTGTGCTACGCAATGTGATTTGGTCATTATCGGCTCGACTATTCGAAAACTATAGAAGCGAAGATCAATAAAAGCGAATATCAATACCGGGTTTTCCCCACGCTACACGGCACAAGGATGATCGGTTTTCCCTCATATTACACGGCTTGACTTTGGTCGTTATCGGATCGACTCTTTAGAAAACCATAAAAGCGAATTTAGATTTTGGTTCCGATAATACCAACTAAAAAAAAATAAGTTTTTCCCATCGCACTACGCGGCGGAGGTTTGATCGTTTTTCCTTGTGCTACGCGGCGTGACTTTGGTCGTTATGCTATACTCATCGAAAACCACAAAAGTGCGAATCGATAAAAGCAAATAATAATACCAGTTTCGATGATAGCAAGAAAAAACAAAAAAAAAACCATTAAAAATAAAAAAAACCATAAATGACAAAAATGACCACTATTCATAAAACCTTTTTGAGGAGGTATGGTACCAAATGACCATACCCTTGACCAAATTTCTACAAGGATAACCTTGCGCGCAATGTGCAATGGTGCGCCTTCCTTGAATCCAATAGATCACACAATGAACCTTGCGCACTCAACGCAACGGTGAATTAGACCAGCTCTTATAGGTCACACAATGAACGTTGCGCACTCAACGCAACGCTGAATTAGCTTTTATAGGTCACATAATGAACCCTGCGCACTCAGTGCAACGGTGAATTAGACCAACAACTCAGCGGAACAGTGAATTATACTAATACAATTAAGTCACGCAACGAGCCTTGTGTACTCGCCACAACGGCAAGTTTGACTCACGCGCGCAGGCTACTAGACCCTGCGCACAACAACATTCCTCTGAGCTGCGAATCCCAAAACCTTGCAAGGACAAGACACACATGAGAAGCGTCTCATAGTTTTGGGACAAAAGGATATACCCCTAACACCCTGCGCTGGCGGGAAAAACTTTGACAGCCTCGCAGAAGGGGTAAGCACTAAGAGATGTTGACCTTACCTTAGGGTACGAAATGGCAGAACTGTGACCAACGGTCACTTGGCAGGTTGCGTATGACAGTGCCCATGATCAGTGCGGCAGACGTCAGACCCTACACCAACCACGTCTCTGCCAGTGACTGTTCCACTTTCTCCATTTTCCATAAGTAAGTATCGGATCTCCAGGTAAAAGACACGCTTACACACTTACAATACAATACACCACACACATAAGCTCTCGCTTATACTTGCAATCACTTGCTTACCATCCCAGATACTTGTTCTCACGTCGGAGTGTGATCACGGAGAAAACCACCCTTTTCCCCGTGGCGAGACTAACGGCGCTGCTAGTTTTGCAGATCGGCCGGAGCGAGCTTACAACCCAAAAATTGAAGTGAGGGGGTAACCTTTTATGCAGATACACCTTGGTTGTGACTTATATATCCCCGGATATCACTAGGTTCAACCGATGCTTCTTCATTGGCGCCATCCGCTATTTTCTCACTATTTCCAGTTTCCAACCTCCCATTTTCACATTTCCAAGCCTCATCTCCTTATGGCCGACTTTCTATCAACCACCCCACGAGGCCCGTGAGGCGAAGGCAAGAACCCGGTTCAAGCCTCTCATATCGACGGGCAAGTGAGGGAAGACTCTTCTGAGGATACCGGGGCTCAACATGGCTGTGGCCGAATAAACATCCCGGTCACCCTCGGAGCCCAGCTAGAGACTCCCTTTGTTCCAATCACGTCGGTCTTACCTCCGAGTGAAACATCGATGTCATGGTTCATAAAGTCTCAAGCGGCCTTGAACGCCGTCTATGCGCAACTCTATGCGCAGACAAACACTCCTGCTGTCCCAGTACAGCCCGCCGTTCAGGTGCACGCTTCGCCTGCACCGAGGATTTTGAGTTACGACTCGCATGTAGGGGCGAGCGTACCATATAGTCTCCATCAACAGGAGACGGAGTACACACAACCTCCACCTAAACCGGAGTTTCGCTCTCTCATACGAGCATCTGTCCACTCACGACTGGACCCGCGTCCTCAAGGGGAGCGGTACACCCAGCGTGAGGAAGACAAAACCTATGGTGAAGGTGGTAGCGCTAGCGTTTTTCACCGGATAACCCAAGGGGAAGACAAAACCTAGCGTGAAGAAGACAAAACCCAAGGGGAAGACGAGCATCTGTCCATTCACGGCTGGACCCGCATCCTCAAGGGGAGCGGTACGCCCAGCGTGAGGAAGACAAAAACTACAGTGAAGGTGATAGCGCTAGCATTTTTCACCGGATACCCAAGAATCACGCTGCATACAGGTCCGCTCCACAAGGCGGTTACAACCTGGAGGTCGAGCATGATTACAACTTGATCTATCGACCGGTGGACGCAACTGAGTATCCAAGTTCATCAAGGAGATAGCTCTCGCACCGTTGGAGCGTGCAAAGTTGCCCTCCAACGTCGGAAAATACAACGGGTTGATGGACCCGGATGACCACCTGCGTCTTTTTACTGGCGCAGAACTGATCAGAGGATGGACACTATCGATGTCGTGTCACCTGTTCGTTCAAACCCTCACAGGCGCTGCACGCCTGTGGTTTGATAACTTGCCCACCGTCGAACTCGCGTCTTGGAACGACTTGAAGTACAAGTTCCTGGCGCATTTCAGTCAGCAAAGGCGTTACGTCAGAGACTCCTCTGACGTAATGAATATCCGGCGCCGGGATGATGAAAGTCTCGAAGATTTCATCACCCGCTACAACAAAGAGGTGCTGGAGATAGGGGATGTGCATGAAGACCTGATTCGTGCACAGTTCAAGTACGTTGTACGCTGTGACGAGATGATCAAAGTCTTGTCAGGGACTACAGGTCTTCCCAAGAGCTGGGAGAAACTTATGGCGGCGGCGAAGGTCTACGCGCAAACAGAGTTCTCAGCAACAGTAGGCCTCCCCTACCTCATCATCGTCCCCAAGACTTGAGCAGGAGTTTTGGGAAGAAGAATAAAGGGTGGAGGGACCACAGCCAGAACCCTCCCCACACAGTGGTCGATGCCCACGTGACCATTAATAAGCTCGCCGCTCAGCGAGCAATAAAGCAAGATAATCGCGATCGCCAGTGGACTCCACTGACGAAAACACCGGCGTATGTCCTCAGCACAGAAGACCACCTATTAAAACAACCGCCGCCGATGCACAACAAGAAGGGTCAAGACCCCAACCTCTTCTGTGATTATCACAAAGACACGGGGCACATAACCGACAATTGCATCTCCTTACGCATGGAGATTGAGAAGGCACTCAAAAGTGGGAAGTTCACTCACTTATTACAAAACATGCGCAAGGAGGTGCGCCAAATTATTCGAGGCGACGAGTGTACGAGTAACAAAAAATGAAGGCTGTTCATATGATTCAGGGTGGTCCTTCACGCAAGCATAACCACCAGAAGAGCTGCACATCATACTGGCGAGAGCAGCAGGTCATCTTCCCCGCCGTCCCCGAGGGTCTGTAAGAAGACCGACCGATAGTGATAACTGGCATTTTCGGTCACTACCGCACCGACTACATGTTCATAGACCCTAAAAGCTCTATGGACATTATAATGAACAGTGCTTCCAGCAACTTGACCCGGAAGACAAAGCACGCCTGGAGCCGGTGGATTTCCCACTCACTAGTTTCTACAATGAGGCTGTTTTTCCTTTGGGACAGATTTCTTTTCCGTTACTCTCTTTGATGGGCGCCACACTTGCACCGTCCAGGTCAATTTCATGGTCATGTCCGCAACCTCGCGCCATGACGTACTATTAGGACAGCGCGCCCAGAGAGACTTCAGCATGGTTACTTCCATTCCTCACGCCTCTTGCGGTTTTCCCACAGAAACCAGAGTGGCTATCATGTATCAAGGAAGGAAATCATGTCCTTGGACGAGGAAGCACCAATAAAGTAACCCAAGCCATCTTTCGGCGATGAGATAGAAATGTGGGTACTTAACAACAAGTACCCGGAACAAACCGTGCTCTTGGGACCCGCCATAACCCCCGCAGTCAAGGCGCTATTGAAACAATTGTTGTTCCGAAACTCTGACATCTTTGCATGGTACCGACGGATATGACAGGTGTGCCAAGGGAAATAGCTGAGCATGCACTGCACACTTTTCCTTCAGTTCAGCCTATCATTCAGAAGAAGCGCAACTTTGGGCCTGAAAAAACCCGCGCTCTGAATGAGCAGGTCACGGAGCTTCTCCAAGCAGGAATCATCCAAGAAGTGCGTTATCAGACATTTTGGGGTAGCCAACCCAGTCATGGTCCAGAAGTCCAACGGCAGTTAGCGCATGTGCGTCGATTTCAAAGATCTCAACAAGGCATGTCCCAAGGACTGTTACGCCTTGCCAGAAATCGACAAAAAGGTGGACTCTCTTGCTTCTTTCAGGTGGAAATGTTTCCTTGATTGCTATAAGGGCTACCACCAGATCCAAATGAAGAAAGAGGACGAAGACAAGACCGCTTTCCGAACAGATAAGGGCATTTATTGCTACACAAAAATGCCATTCGGACTGCGCAACGCAGGAGCCACCTACCAACGTTTAATGGACCATGTCTTTAGGGATAACATTGGTGAAATCGTGGAAGTATATATTGATGACCTAGTCATCATGAGCTCGGATGAGGTGAAGATGTTGGCAAACATCCAAGAAAACGTTTGCCTCCTTGCGCAAGACAAATCTGAAACTGAACCCCAACAAGTGCTCTTTTGGAATGGAGGAAGGAAAATTTTTTTGATTCATCGTTACGCACGATGGCATTAAAGTCAATCCCGACAAAGTGGAAGCGATTCAACGTATGCCATCATCCTCAACTATCAAAGAGATGCAACAGTTGGCAGGGCGGCTGGCTGCGCTGAACAGGTTCTTGGCCAACCACGCGATGAAGTCTTTCCCATTCATCGCTGAACAGGTTCTTGGCCAACCACGCGATGAAGTCTTTCCCATTCATCAGCACTCTGCAGAATTGTGTGAAGAAGAACAAGTTTCAGTGGACTCCAGATGCGGAGAAGGCCTTCATCAAAATGAAGGAATACATGATTCAGCTACCAATGCTCACCACACCACAGAAGAAGGAGCCACTGATACTCTACCTTTCCGGATCAGATGTCGCTCTAGGAGAAGTTCTGCTAGTGAACGTGCAGGAGTTCAAACTCCAATCTACTACGTCAGCAAAATGCTTACCGACCCAAAGACCCGATATCACATGATGGAAAAGCTAGCTCTAGCTTTAGTCCACGCATCTCGGCGGTTGCGCCGATATTTTTCAGGCCACGAAATAATAGTTCTCTCGAACTACATCTAGGCCAAATTTTGTCAAAGCCGGATATTTCTGGACGCCTAGCAAAGTGGGCGATCGAGCTTGGCGGATACAATGTCGTGTATAAGCCACGATCGGCAATAAAAGGCCAGATATTGGCCGATTTTACGCGGAAATCCCGCAGAATAAAGCGCAAGAGTGTGAAAAGGTACATAATCCAGCGCCGGTTACGAATAACCGCGCATGGATACTTCACACTGATGGTGCATCCAACGACGATGGTGCAGGGGCAGGCCTTCGCCTAATAAGCCCTGATGATCAAGAATTCACCTTTGCTATTAGGTTGGATTTTAAAAGCACAAATAGTGAAGCTGAGTACGAAGCGTTCTGGCAGGTCTTCGGTTAGCAATCAAGATGGGTGCGCAGAATTTGGAAGCCCACGTCGACTCACTCCTAGTCGCCGGGCAGGTCAATGGCCTGTACGATACAAAGGGCGAGGTAATGGCCTTGTATCTAGAACACGCGCAAGCCTTAATAACCAAATTCCAACATTTCAAGATAACCCATGTTAACCGGAGCGAGAACAAACACGCCGACGCTCTCAGCAAATTAGCCGCTACAAGCTTCAAGCACCTTGCACGCGAGGTGCGCATTGAGGTACTAAAAAACCCTTATGTTCCTTTGCGACAAGTCAACATTGTAGAAGTGGAAATCCATCCTGGATGTCTCCCATCCTCATGTTCTTGCAACACGGGAGCCTCCCCGAATACAAAGCGGAAGCAAGGAAGGTCCAGAACAAGGCACTCAACTATGAAATGGCGGACGATATCTTATACCGGAAGTCATACCTTGGGCCACTCCTCCATTGCGTTGATGCGCAAGACGCCAAGTACTTGATCCGCGAAATACACTAAGGGTTATGCGGAATTCACGTCGGGCCACGCATGGTCGTTGCAAAGATCACGAACGCCGGATATTATTGGCCTGGCATGCACCTTGATGCGGTTGAAACATTGCAGAAATGCGCATCATGCTAGCGCCATGATCCAAATACACTGCGCCACAAGAATCCCTTAATTCCGGTAACAACATCGTGGCCCTTTCAACAATGGGCAATCGATACGGTGGGACCATTCCGAGACGCTCCAGGAGCGGTGAAATTCATAATCGTTGCAGTCGATTATTTCACTAAATGGGTAGAAGCCAAACCCTTCGCATCCACCACAGCAACTGTAGTGCGGAAGTTCATTTGGGAACACATCATATGCCGTTTCGGGTTACCCCTGCGCATAGTCAGCGATAACGGCCCCAATTTTGCAGCCGAAGAACTGCAGCAATGGATGAAAGAAACACATATCGAACACGTTTTCACTTCGGTCGTGCATCCTCAAGGGAACGGCTAAGTTGAAAGGATTAACAAAAGTATTGTCGAGAGAATCAAGACAAAGTTGGGATCAACGCGCAGAGGGTGGGTAGATGAGTTGCCAAGCATCTTATGGGCTCATCGAACCATGCCTAAAACCAGTACGGGCGAAACTCCCTTTAGCCTTGTGTATGGGACAGAGGCAGTGATTCCTGCAGAAATAGGCCTCCCATCACCGCGCATGTTAGATGCGCAAAAATAAAACAACGAGGAGGAGCGCAGGCTAGACTTGGACTTGCTAGAAGAAAGGCGTGAAAACGCTGCCATCAATGAAGCAAAATACAAGTCCAAACTAGAGAAATACTACAACGCGCGAGTCAGCATATGCACCTTCTTACCCGGTGACTTTGTTCTACGCGACAATGAGGCATCTAATGCCGAACGTCCTGGAAAACTAGCACCCAAATGGGAAGGTCCTTATGTTATTCATGAAATCCTGGGAAAAGGCGCATACACCCTTAAGCGCTTAGACGGAACAAGCATCCCTAGGACATGGAATGCGCAACAACTAAGACGATGCTACATGTAAACCTCCAAGTTCATAGTCTCTTGTCTATTTAAAAATGCAGCCCTTGCACCCAATTATGTAATATAGATAAGAGTTACTTCATTTCTTTTTATCTTAATGTTTAGCTACAAATGCGCGGAACCACTTTGAGTATACGCAAAAACACATTGGTGCATAATGACTCGTAAAACATAAATCACTACTTACGTAGCACGCACAAGAGATGATACCCATGCGCGAGTTCATCACCAGTTTCATTTGCTATACTTACACAAAGTTGGTCCAGTTCACACAATTATTGTAATAGAGAAGAAACATTTCATTAAGAGATAGAAAAGTATGTACATAACCGCGTCATGCGCGGCGCAAACAATGATCCTACAAGAATATTACATCAAGGATCCTACCTTAGTCTTCGTCTTAAGCAACGACTTCAGCGTCTTCCGGGAAGATATCCTTCAAGCGGTCGACGAAGTCATCATGGGTAAGCGCCTCGCTTACCAACTCCAAGGCTGGGATTTCAAGGCGATTATACCCCTGCTGCGTGACGACTGTCGTTAGTGTTAATCAAAAACCGAAATAAACTACGTAGATAGAATAAGTCGGGTATCGAACCAGAGGAGTATTGTGGAAAGTGTTATGGATTAAGCATTGATTAACTAATTGCAGAAAATATAAATTCAATTGGTTTGGTTGTTTGATTAGCTAAAAATTACTAAAAACGGAGTTTGTAAACAGTTGGAAAGAAAGTGATTCCTCCAAGTTTCAGATTCAAAGTGGATTCAAGTTATTAGTTTTAATTGAGAAAACCACATAGACATGATTCAGATAGTTAATTAACTGATTGTGATAAACGAGGACTAAGTACTTTGATTTATTAACAACGAAAGGTTATCACACGATTATCAATTGAAGATTACCAAACCCAATTCCTATCGAATATATCCCAATTACTAGAACTCTCGGGAATTGAAATAATCAAAACTAAGTTTTAAGTAAAATCAATTATTTACAATCAAGATAATAAATCCCTACGCACAAAACATCGAATGCTTAAATTGCTAGTGTCAATTAAAAAGAAAAAACTCAAAACAATCGTCCACTTACAAGAATCCTCCACTCGAAGGAAGCCACGAATGAATTAGCCGCTCATGTTGGTCACTTGATTATCAAACACTTGAGAAACGGTTGAATTCATAACTTTGATATTTGATTCGGTAGGAATTATGATGGTTTGAGGTGAAAAGCTCCCAACTTGATGCTCCTAAATGCCAATTTTTGTCCAAGGAAGTGTTTTTTTTTTTTTTGAATTAGGGTTTAGGAAACCTTTTGTGCCTCAAAAACAAGCCAAATTGGTGTTTTTTCCGGATGTCCTACCGTAAGCTATGGTCACGGACCGTAGCTTATGGTAGGGAGTTTCTGGTCTCAACCGTAGCTTATGGTCGACTGACCGTAGCTTATGGTCGGCAGATCCTTTCCAAAACTGTTTTCTTCACAACTTCTTCGTTTTAGATTTGTTTTACACACCGTTTTCACCCACGTGTTCGTAATTCAACCCTCTATCATTCCATATTTTAAGATCTTTAATTCCACTCCATTTGTTTTCCTCAAAACACGCCCAATCTTCGTGTTTAACCTACAAAACACCATTTTCTCGTAGTTATTCAATTGCACACATTAAACACATAAAAACTCATAAGGTTAGTCACTTAAACATGTTAAACCCCACTCCAATCCCATTCCATCACATCCCCACACTTATCTTTTTTCGTCCCGAAAAATTATTTGCAATGGAATCACAATCAAATCACTGGATTTCAAATTACTCAGTTATATTTTTAACAAGTCTACTCACGCATTAACTAAGATTGCAGGTATATGGTCCACTTAAACCCAACCACCGGCTCCTAGGCCTTATTCATAATTGTTTTAAGTTCAATTGCATTATTCCTCTATGGGTTTCACACTCAAAAACCATGTCGCCACCTATTCCCGTTTCAAGCTTATGAGATTCGTTTTATATAATAAGCTTTACATATTTCCGATTAAACTTTGATAGATAATGAAAGATGGATTTGAGCTTCGACATTCTTTTGAATACGATCCACTTAGCGGACATACCCCACCCGAGTCACCATCCCGGTAGTTAATGCCATAAGTTTCACATATTTTTCTTTTCTCTTTTTTTTTCTAACTCCACCTAGAGGGTATGTACCACATGAGTCACCATCCCCGTGGTAATACCATAGGCTTTGTCAATGCAAGCCAGCTCAATATAATGGATAGATGGAATTTTTTAGGGTGCTACCTTGTTTCGGATTTATTCTCATGAAAAGAAACAAGTGTGCTATTTAATCGGAATACTTATAAACTTTTTATTTATAACAGAACCCCTTATGCTCTCTACAGTTTCAGTTCTGCTATAGCTCCTAAGGCGAGAACCCACAAGATTCCTAATATTTAAGTATTTTATCTCAATCCTAAAACCTTTCAACCGGCTAGGCCTACCCACATATCCGAAATTAGATGCGTTTTCAACCATTTTATTATCTCATGTGTATAATAATTGAAAACCAACAATCTAATTATACCTATCATTTTCCTTTTTTGTGCAAAAATCTTACGCGACATGTTTCAAACGTTCAAAAAATTTTCAATTATACCCAATTCAAGCATTTGAGACCATCAATTACCAACCTTATCTCGAGTTACTACATCCCCACACTTGGATACATTGTCCCAATGTATAGTGCAACTTAAAATCTGAACTCGAGATATACCACCTACAAACCATGAACGGCTAACAACCTACTCGACTCAACAAGATAACACCATTCCCCAACACAAAAATTTCACACCACCAAATACACAAAAACAACTAAAACACAGGATAGATAAACACATGCACCTGATCATGTGTCTGTAATGATGCGGCTGTTGTGCTCTAACCGGAATAGACGCATCCCATGGATTCTTTTATATCTCACCGGGGATGTTGCCAAACATCCCCACACTTGAATCGTTACATCTGTGAGGATTGAAGCGTAGAATCCTGTCACAACACAAACACACACCAAACAAAACCAACCAAAGTACAATACTCTACATCCTCGGGCTGCCTCCCGAGAGCGCTAAGTTTTAGGTCTTCAGCCAGACTGTACCTGACGTGCTCAAGGTGGTTCAGATGAACCCTTGCTTTCCCATTTCTCTCCATACCTCTCCATCCAATTTCTTGGGAAGTTTGCAACTTCACGCCAAATGGGGTCAAATTTAGCCTGATCACCCCATCTAATCCCACCATCGGTGGTTTTTCCTTCGCCTGATCTCCTGCTCACACTAGCCTTCTTCACCTGATTTCCATTGGTCCTCTTCGTGTACCTGTCAAAATCAACACCACTCGAACCAAACTCATCAGTAGCACCCGCATGACCCAAATCATCAAGAAGATCGTAAGCAATAGACTTTAAAAACACATTGAAGTATAACTTACGATTCTCCTAGCTCAGGGTGGCCATCCTGTTCCTGCAATCAATTTGGGCATTTGCTGTATACAGGAATGGGCGTCCCAATATTACCTGTGGCTGCTCGTAGGTCTTTACCGGTGTGTAATCAATTACCATAAAATTGACCGAGTAGTAAAACTCGCCGACTTAGATCATTACATCCTTCACAACTCCTCGGGGTTGTTTCCAAGTCACGTCCGTGAGCATCGCCATGCTATCACATGCTTGTAGAGGACCAAAGTCATACTGGTCATACAAACTGCCTGGGAGGACACTCATCCCGACTCCATAATCCAGCAATGCTCGGTGGATCTTAAACTTCCCCACTCTATCAGAACGACGTGTTCCTTTGAATCTCCTCCAATATCTTCTTCATTTGCTTTATTCACCCCTGCATCAGTTTTAGGAACGAAATTTACCCCGCTGATCGGTATATTCTTTGTGTTCCTCGGGTTAGTTTGCGTATCACTGGGAAGCTTCCCATTCTGCTGCTTCAATGCTGCTACCTCACTAGCCAGTTGCCCCATCTGTGTGGTCAGGGATTGGATGGCTTTGTCCCGCATCTCATCTTTTTGTGCCCGAGCGTCATCCAGTTGATTCCTCTTCTGCATCTCTGCTTGCATCGCCTTCAGCATCTCCATCATCTCACCACTGCCCTATTGGTAGCTTCTTTGATAGCCAAAATTGTTACCCCTTGATGATTAGTCTGATTACAGGGCAGGAGAAATTGGTTATTACCTTGAAATCCTGAGTATCTATTCCCATTATCTTGCAGCCTATTCACTTCATCGTACACACCTATAATGTTAGGGCACTGATCAGCTATGTGCCCTAGATCTCCACAATGCTCGCACATCAGGAACTGTCCCCCGACCTCAGGTGGGTTCTCTACCGCTCTCACTATGGCGTGTCTACCTCTTCTTGAAGATTGAGCTTTCCTTTTTGACATACTTGCCATTTTCTCTAAATAGTCCCAGTCCACATTCTCATAATTTATGCCAAAGGTGCCATTCAATATCGAACTAAGATCCCGTGCATCCTCTGGTGTTAATCCCTCGTGAAAGGCATTAAGTAACTCCCACATTTGTATGCCATGATGTGGGCAGTTCTTCAACAACATCTTGAACCGGTTGAAGGACTCGTGAAATAGCTCACCGGGTTCTTGCTGAAAGTTCCTGATATCTTTTCGAGCATCGTTGGTCCTTTGAGGCGTATAAAACTCCTCCAGGAACGACTGTTGCATCTCGGGCCAAGTAAAGATAGAAGTTGAAGGCAATGAATGGAACCATTGTTGTGCCTTGTCTTCAAGTGTGAATTGGAAGAGTACCAATTTCACATCATCGGGTGTAAAGCCTTGACCCCCGATAGTGTTGCAACGTGCATCATAGGCGGCTATATGCATATACGGCTCTTCTGTGGCTAGCCCGTGATACTTAGGTAAACTAGAGATGGACTGTGCTCTAACCTCAAACGATCGACCATGTAATTGAGGTATGACAACCTGAGATGGGTTGTTAGCAATTGCGGGTTTGAAATGACTTTCGACTCCCTGTACTGGTCCTTGATTGTATCTTCTAGGAATGTCCTCAGGTTGGTTGACCAGAAGAGCCAAGTTTCTCAGGAGTGGCCGTTGCGGAACAGGTATCTGTTGCATCGGTATTTGCTGAACCGATGGTGGCATTGGGATATTTATCGGTCGTGCATAGCCATATTGCTGATTAGCTGGGCCGAGTGGATAACAGTATTGTCGGTACCCGGCTGTCCCTGAGTTTCTCTTTCAGCAAACCTAAACCCTGTATTATACCCTTCAACATTCCACGTATTCATCACTTGCCTATTACCTTGGTTACCCCCGTAATTCTCATACTCATCATATCCATCCTCAAATTCCCCTGAGCCATCTCCTTGATCAAACATTGAAGCTTTGAAAGAGAACTGATGTGGTTGAGACGATTGATAGTAAGAGGGTTGGTTTGGTATGGGCGATATGGTTAATGAGCTCCACGGTTGAGTTTGGTTCAGTGGAATAGGGTTCTCATCTTGAATTATTCTCACGTATGGCGAGGAGTGTTGAGTAGTAGTTGGTTGGGTGAAGGGTTGAGTGAAGGGTGGTTGTTGAGAAGATGAGGATTGATATCACTATTGGTGGAAGGTTATCCAGATTAGGAAATGGTGGTAGTGGAATTGGTGGAATTTGGGTAGTTGTGGTTTGGGTGGGTTGTGGTGGTGGTTGAGATGGTATGGTGGTGTTAGGCGATGGTTGTGTAGGAGTTGGGGAAAATTGAGTTTGCGAAGCTGTTTGCTTATCTGGGTTTTCTGAGGTATCCATTGGTTCGGATGTAGTTGTTGGAGATTGCAAAATTTTGTTCTCTCTGTGAATAACTCGGGTTTTCCAAATGGTCCTCTCGATTTCTGGATCGAATACTAGCGGTGAAGACTTCCCGGACTTCCGAGTATGATGCATGCACGTCCCAAATCACCTGCACAAGCACAAACAAGAAAAAAAACCTCGCGTAATTCCGAACAAAACAAAGTAAACACTATTTTTGATTTTTTTGCTATTTTTTCTAAAAAAACTTAAAACAAAACACTTTGCGCACGACTCTCCGGCAACGGAGCCATTTTGACGACTGTCGTTAGTGTTAATCAAAAACCGAAGCCAACTACGTAGATAGAATAAGTCGGGTATCTAACCAGAGGAGTATTGTGGAAAGTGTTATGGATTAAGCACTGATTAACTAATTGCAGAAAATATAAATTCAATTGGTTTGGTTGTTTGATTAGCTAAAAATTACTAAAAACGGAGTTTGTAAACAGTTGGAAAGAAAGTGATTCCTCCAAGTTTCAGATTCAAAGTGGATTCAAGTTATTAGTTTTAATTGAGAAACCCACATAGACATGATTTAGATAGTTAATTAACTGATTGTAATAAACGAGGACTAAGTACTTTGATTGATTAACAACGAAAGGTTATTACACGATTATCAATTGAAGATTACCAAACCCAATTTCTATCGAATATATCCCAATTACTAGAACTCTCGGGAATTGAAATAATCAAAACTAGGTTTTAAGTAAAATCAATTATTTACAATCAAGATAATAAATCCCTAGGCACAAAACATCGAATGCTTAAATTGCTAGTCTCAATTAAAAAGAAAAACTCAAAACAATCGTCCACTTACAAGAATCCTCCACTCGGAGGAAGCCACGAATGAATTAGCCGCTCATGTTGGTCACTTGATTATCAAACACTTGGAAAACGGTTGGATTCATAACTTTGATATTTGATTCGGTAGGAATTATGATGGTTTGAGGTGAAAAGCTCCCAACTTGATGCTCCTAAATGCCAATTTTTGTTCAAGGAAGTGTTCTTTTTGAATTAGGGTTTAGGAAACCTTTTGTACCTCAAAAACAAGCCAAATTTGCGTTTTTTTGGATGCCCTACCGTAAGCTATGGTCGCGGACCGTAGCTTATGGTAGGGAGTTTCTGGTCTCAACCGTAGCTTATGGTCGACTGACCGTAGCTTATGGTCGGTAGATCCTTTCCAAAATTGTTTTCTTCATAACTTCTTCGATTAGCTCCGTTTTACGCACCGTTTTCGCCCACGTGTTCGTAATTCAACCCTCTATCATTCCATCTTCTAAGATCTTTAATTCCACTGCATTTGTTTTCCTCAAAACACGTCTAATCTTTGTGTTTAACCTATAAAACACCATTTTCTCGTAGTTATTCAATTTCACACATTTAAACACAAAAAAACTCATAAGGTTAGTCACTTAAACAGTTAAACACCATTCCAATCCCATTCCATCACTGCGCCTTCTCGAAGACAGCTCTAGTATTAACTCCGTGAGTGGAGGCATGGCTAGAATCCCATGGAATATCCAAGGCATGAATGACTTGTTGTGCGCACTTAGCATAGCCTTGCTCATGCCCATCATGGCGCGCAGCAACCACCAGCTTAGCCACTGCACCATCCAACTTCGCGAAGTTGACGATGAAATTGGCAATCTGCAAATACAAAGGAAAGATCAGAGCCATCCCATAAAGGTCAGAAAAATAACAAGTGAAGACACTCACATGGCCAATCCCATGCTGTTGAAGCCACAACATGTTGTTGGTGAGCGATTCCACCAACGATTCGGAGATGGTGTGGGAGTTTTCAGAATCATCCAATTTTCTCTCTCCCGTTTCTACCTTCGCCTCTACCAACTGCAGCCTACGCACGAGATCAGCATTCTGCACCAAGGCTGCTTAGAGATCTTTCTTAGCGCTCGCTAAAGCAGCGCAAGCTTTGACCTGCTTGATTTCAACAAGGTTAGCAACATAACTTAGACATATCAACAAAGAATAAAACAAATAAAAGGGGGTACCTCTTTCTGCTCGCGTTGCACACTGGCTTGTGCAGCCGAGGCAGCCGCCGTCTTCTTCTCTTTTCGCTCGCGCACCACATCAGCGCGCAGCTGGGCCAGCTCATCCCTCAAGGATTTCTTCTCCCTATTATCCCTCTCGCAAGCCTCCTTCCACAAGTTGCGTTCCTCAGCATGTTTGGCATCCGAGGGTTCGGCCGGTTCTTCTACCCCTGCGCAGACCACCCTTCAATTCGCTGATTATCGGTGAAGGCAGTCTCTCTTGCTAACACCGTAGCTTCACGCGCAGCCACTTTGGCCCGCTCCTTACCAAGGGTCTCTTGAGCAGCCTCAAGATTTTTCTTTTCTTTCACCAGGCCCCGCTATTCACGAACAATCTTGTAGGTCACCGAGGCGGACCTGGCAACTGCTTGGAGGTACGTATGATACGTCTCTTCTTCTTCACGATCAGAAAGCAAACGTACCTCCGCCGGGGGGAAAGCTCCCTTAAAAAAACTCACGGTACGTCGGCCAGTGAGAAAAGTCATCTCCTTTCTCCAACTTCCACACAGGAGTGTGGATTTCTTCAGCTTGAGCAGAAGAAAAAGACCTGTAATAATAATCTCTCGGAGTCTCATCCGGCCGGATGGGAGACAAACCAAGGGTGGCAGATCACACGCCGCCCCCAGGTAACGGTTCCTCCACATGTCCTTGTGGAGCACCAGTCTGAACCTCTTTGGCGGACGTCACTCTCGACGGCCCCGCCACACCAGCATTAACCGCGCCACCCAGATGTGTGCGTTCTGCCTCCACCACAACGGGTTCTTGCACAACGAACCCCGATTCTTCCACTTCCACGGAAGGTACCCTAAGACCCACCCGTGATTCCTCAACAAGAACGACAGGTTCTTCAATATCCTGCTGTGGTTGCGTCAATGGAACACCCGGAGTTTCCAAAACCGGGAACCCACATTAGTACCCATACTAGCACCTTCCACCTTCACATGAGGCCCCTCCCTCATGCCGACCGGTTCTTCTGCCCCAACAGCAGAACTTCCTCCTTGATCACCGGCCTGGGTCATTGGGGATTCAGCTTCCCCAGTGCATGAGCCGGAATCAACAAAAACCGGCTCATCCCCACTGTACAACAATAAGGGTCAGTTACATACAACATAAAAAACGGAAGGAAATATCAAGGGGTATAAAGGCTTACAAAGGGATATTCTAGAAGTTAGTGATCCCAAATCCGCCCGCTTCCCAAAATGTCTCCACGCAACCTTTTTAGGGGGTTGCGCAGAGAGTTTCTCCTTCGGGCACTTCTTCCGCTTCAGAGGCACTTCTGGGACCTCTTCAGCCTCCTCCGGGCTAGCAGGTATGGCGGTAGTAACGACCGCCTGCTTTGGTGCAGTCCTCTTTGCACCTACAGGTTCGAGACCCTCCCATGAGTCATAGATGACCACATAAGTTTTCCACTTGTCAGTGACAACACGCTTACCTTTGGGAGGGCCTGCCCCGGGTTGAGTTACCTCCCTATCCACCACCGCGCTTGACCCCGCGGGTCTCTTTTTCTTGTGATCTGGACCAATGCCCAAATCCATCAGAGCGCTTGCATTTAAACAAGGACAACATGTAAGTCACCTGCAAAGGTGCGGAAGTAAACAGTAAAGACTCACCAGTTGGTGGCGCAGGGGCCTCTAGGTCCGCGTCCTTGATCAGGGCAAAATTGCCCAGGACCTAAGCGTACTAGGTAGGCTCATCCGGCTTCAAAGGAAGCTTCTCCATCCGCCCTTCCTTCCTCTGGAAGGCGGCCAAGAACAACGGGCTCTTGCAAGCAAAATACACGCATGATGAACAAATCTACAACTCATAATCAAGGAAGAAACAAGAGAATAAGAATGCTTACTGCGATTGCCCTCAACATACATTGGTCGAGACCGCCGGTCGGGTCCCCACACCAGGCTCATCCCCGCCGCCACCAGTACCCTATCTGAAAACTGAATTGCTGGAATCTCTTTCAAGTCACAATACCAAGCGTCAAGCACTAGTATTGGAAGGATCTCCCCCGGAATCTCCTCCAGCCCCCGAAACACCATAGGCGCCGGTATAACACTAGCCTTCACAAAAAAGAATTTTGCCTTTCAATCATGGAAGGATTTGGGGGAGAAAGCAAAATTTTCCGTGCCTGCGCACGGTGCTGAAAAGAATAAAACCCCATTGAGCAATGGAGTTGATAAAAAATACAGAACTGGTCGACGGTGGGAACAGACCCAGACGACCGGCAAAGAAACTCAGAGTGCCTGATTCTCACCATTCCCGTCGGATTTAACTGGGAAAGGTGGAATCTATAATACTGCAGCACTTCCAAGAAAAACTTGGTGGCGGGCAACCGGAAGTTCCCCTCACCAAAGAAGTCAGAAAATAAGGTGATAACCCGCCGGAGCATCAGCGGCCGTCTCACCTTCCGCCGGCAACCGGGCATCCCAAGTGGGAGGAAACCGAAAGCTAGGAAGAATCTCATCGAACGCCTGCTGGCTCAACTTACAAGCCGGCAAAGGAGGCCAAGTAGCGGCACTAGCGGCAGCCTCAGGCTCTCTGGATGCCATCAGAGACAAAGAAAGAAAAGAAATCTTTTGGAAAATTTTTTTTGAAGGACTGAAGAACTCAACAAGACTCAGAGAAAAAGTTTGAAGAAATATGAATGAATGAAGAAAACCCTACCGGAGCACCCCTATTTATAGCGCTCACATTTAACGCGCTCGGAGAACGTGTCTCACACGTGGTAATAGCAACCAATCATAGACGAACGCGTGGCGAGCAAGTGGGTAGTGACGGTTAACGTGCGCGCGTGGCCAACACACTCTCTGACAATCCATTAAATGAATGGCAGACGAAGCGCCTGAGTGCACGCTACAGCTGTCAAACGTCTCTTCAACTCCCACTTTTTCTCACCAAACCACCTGCAACGTCAGAAGATCAGATTTTCAAATTCCAATAG
The DNA here is from genome assembly GCA_947069175.1 of Scalesia atractyloides. Lineage (NCBI taxonomy): Eukaryota > Viridiplantae > Streptophyta > Magnoliopsida > Asterales > Asteraceae > Scalesia > Scalesia atractyloides. The sequence goes on along the minus strand of CAMTDV010000012.1, from coordinate 22,125,261 downwards.
TTGAAGACAAAACGTTTCCTTTACACAAACGTTTCCTCTCAACACTTAGCAAAATTTTCGCCACCACGGTAACGGCGCAGGCAACAACTCTTCTAGTCCAGCACTCCTCCCACCTTACAACATGCGCGTAGGAGCAGCACAAATGACCATACCCTTGACCAAATTTCTACAAGGATAACCTTACGCGCAATATGCAATGGTGCGCCCTCCTTGGATCCAATAGGTCACACAATGAACCATGCGCACTCAGTGAATTAGACCAACTTTTATAGGTCACACAATGAACCTTGCGCACTCAGCGCAACGGTGAATTAGACCAGCTTTTATAGGTCACACAATGAACCTTGCGCACCCAGCGCAATGGTGAATTAGACCAGCTTTTATAGGTCACACAATGAACCTTGCGCACTCAGGGCAACGGTGAATTAGACCAACAACAATAGGTCACACAATGAGCCTTGCGCACTCAGCGGAACGGTTAATTAGACCAATACAATTAAGTCACACAACGAGCCTTGTGTACTCGCCACAATGGCAAGTTAGACTCACGCGCTAGGCTACTAGACCCTTCGCACAACAACATTCCTCTGAGCTGTGAATCCCAAAACCTTGCAAGGACAAGACACACATGAGAAGCGCCTCATAGTCTTGGGACAAAAGGATATACCCCTGACACCCTGCGTTGGCGGGAAAAACCTTGACAGCCTCGCAGAAGGGGTAAGCACTAAGAGATGTTGACCATACCTTAAGGTACGAAATGGCAGAACTGTGACCAAAGGTCACTTGGCAGGTTGCGTATGACAGTGCCCATGATCAGTGAGGCAGACGTCAGACCTTACACCAACCACGTCTCTGCCAGTGACTGTTCCACTTTCTCCATTTTCGGTTGGCAACAGGCCTGACACCAGAGACGACTGCCTTTACACGTGGCACCACTCAACATCTGACAAAGCATACCTCCCAACAGTGGACATTAATTCTCCTGTAGGGAGCATTTAATGTCTGACGCAGAGGGACAAAAAGGATGTCTATGGCTGTATGGGCCGGGCCCAAGGCCCACCAGCATTTCTCCTGAACATACACTTTTTCGGCTATAAGTAAGTATCGGATCTCAAGGTAAAAGACACGCTTACACACTTACAATACAATACACCACACACATAAGGTCTCGCTTATACTTGCAATCACTTGCTTACCATCCCAGATACTTATTCTCACGCCGGAGTATGGTCACGGAGAAAACCACCCTTTTCCCCGTGGCGAGACTAACGGCGCTGCTAGTTTTGCAGATCAGCCGGAGCAAGCTTACAACCCAAAAAGTGAAGTGAGGGGTAACCTTTTATGTAGAAACACCCTGGTTGTGACTTATATATCCCCGGATATCACTAGGTTCAACCAGTGCTTCTTTATTGGCGCCATCCGCTATTTTCTCATTATTTCCAATTTCCAACCTCCCATTTTCACCTTGCCAAGCCTCATCTCCTTATGGCTGAATTTCCATCAACCACCCACGAGGCCCTCGAGGCGAAGGCAAGAACCCGGTTCAAGCCTCTCGTATCAACGGGCAAGTGAGGGAAGACTCCAACACAGCTGTGGCCTCTCATATATTGGTTGCGCAACTCTGTGGGACACATTCTTCAAACGAAATGCGTACAATCAAGGCTACCCAACGTCCCAGGAAGGTGATGCTTCTCTCACGAGCTTGGTACAAAAACGCAACGTCGTGGCTTGTTGGTCTACATAAGAACTCGGGAGCGTATAAACTACATACTCTTTCGCAGAATTATTCTAGAATTCAAGAGAAGTTCTTTCAGCCATATTTGAATACTCATCGTTCTGGTATGGGGGGTTACCGGTTTCTGGTTGTTTGATCGCCGACGTAACTTTTTGCAATGATATAAAATTCTTCTTTTTTCTTCCATCCAAGCCCTCTTGAAACTATTGGTTATTCACTTCCACGTCGCTCACAATTTTTAAAAACAACCTTTTTGACATATGAAAACCTATGACAAAAAAAATCATCATTGTATTTCGGCTCCTCAACAAAATAATTTGCCATAAGGTTTCGTGGCATTACTCCCGATCACGACAGGCACATCCTTACTAGATGTGTCTGTGTATTCTAGTTCGGCTTTCTCGATGAGAATTTTAAAAAAAAATTAAGCTACTACCGCTTGAGGATAAATCATCATTAACGTCGTATGGAATAAACAACGGTATTTCATCCACCATTTTGAAAATTAGGAGTATGAGAAGAGAAATGATTTGGTTAAGAATAGTTTAAGATTGTGATAAATGGTTATGAATTTATTTATTAATTGTTTAATGGCTACATAGCAATTGGAAATTTCAAACGTTAGAAAAAATAACAATCAAACAATGACTAATACCCGAAGACACTAGTTCACCGGTCATCGATAAGGGTTGGCGACGGTGTGTCCGCACGGTAAACCCGCTCACCGAACCCTCTCCCCGAAAACACCTCGGATACCCTGAGTCATAGTTTTCATGCCATGATTAACAATTAATGTAATGATAGGTGGTTGTTTGTTTTGTGAACGGCTAGTTATGGATAAGTCAATGAAAAGCATACATGGATGATTGGTAGTTATAACCACCTTAGTGGCCTGTATTTATATTATTAGTGTTATACTTTTATTTCTTTTTTTTGAATGGCTAATACATTACACATTCTCATTTACACTATTTCTAAGTTGCACATTGCCCAAATATAAATTTTTAAACCTAGGTTTTCTTAAAAAAGGCTTACTCCTAGGTTACAACCCAAGTGACATTTCCTATTTTTTTTTAAAAATATAGGTTATTTCTCTCAAACAGTTCGTATTTACATTTTATTCCAAATTGAACTAACAATTAGATTATGGCCTTGGTGTTGATTTGGTTGATATTAATACTGTGGCCACGGTGTTGGAATGCAAAGCGGGTTGTGTTCCGTTTACGTATCTGAGGCTTACAATAGGAGCTAAACGAATAAAGTTAATAACTGGTGGCCTAAATTTGATGTGTTCGAATCTTGGCTGTGTTCGTGGAAAGCTTTAACCCTTTTCATTGGAGGTAGAGTGACACTAATCAAATCCGTGTTAAAGAGTCTCCTTATTTACTATTTATCGTTTTACAAAGCTACGATTAAAGTGATTTGGAGACTATAATTAAGAGATTTATATAGGCTGGTTCAAGCACTCTTGAAAAGATTCATTGGGTTGCTTGGAATCAAATGGCGGCTCCATGAAGAGTGAGGGGTATTGGCGTTAGTAAGCTCAGATACATTAACAACGGCCTTTTAGTGAAAAGGGGGCATGGAGATATAGCAATGAAGATCAAAGTTTATGGAAAAAAAGTTATTGAGGATTGTAACTTTAATAAAAGGGGATGGTTGGTTTGCCATCCAACAAAGCTGTTACAAGGGGTTGGAATAATATAGGTAAAATGGAATCCATGCTTACTATTGGAGGCCTCGATTCTACAAGTTAATCAAAGTGGTGATTGGAAACTGAGAAATCATTAGGTTTTGGGTTGATTTGTGGTTTTGTAACGAACCCCTCAAATATATTTTGCATAATTTATTTATTAAAAAAAGACAAGATCGTGGATTGTTTCGAAAGACATGACCAGAGTATTGTGAATGATATATACTTTTGAAAAGAAAAAAATTGATAAAGATGACGACTATCTGAAAAACCCTTTAAAATAACAAAAGTTTTTTATTCCTACACAATCAGAATAATAATAACAATTCAAAACATTACATTGAAGAGCAGAGAGAATATTTCAAAACAAATGTGTTTTGTCTCATTATCATCCCCAACAATAAAAGCCCTTAAAAACAGTCATTAATTACATCCCTTGCCACCCTCTCTTTCTTTCTTTCTCCCCCCACTACCATCTTTTCAAATTCACTCCAACTCTCTCTCTCTCTCTAAAACTCCTGTCTTGTTTTCTCTCTCTAAAATTCATCTTCTCCAAACACTTGGAACCTCAAACCTCTCATCTCATATATCATTTTCATTTTTCCTTACACCTGTTATGCTTCTGTTCTATAAATGCATTGATAAATTTCATTTTTGTTCAAAAAATTTGAATTCAAACGGTCAATTTTCCACCATTTCAAACCGTTTCAGCTCTGTTTTCAGATCTGTAGCTGATAATCTCACAATATACCTGTACGCATTAGCTTTGTGTTCTAAATTTGAAAGTTAGGGTTTAAGATATCTAAAAATTAGGCGCGTGCATACGATGTGTTTTATTAGGGTTTAGGAATAGTGAGACAGTGGTTATTGGTTGTTGTGGCGATGAATCGGAGCTTCCGGGCGCCGGAAAAAGGAATGCCGGCAGCTGCGGCGGTGATGCAGCGGCAGCCGCAGATGATGGGGAGTTTTAGGAAGTCTGTGGTTAAAGAGAAGGAAGAGGAGTTAGGTTTGTTCATGGAGATGAGGAAACTAGAGAAGGAGCGTGATCTGCTGCTTCAAAATACTGAAGCCCAATTCGATTCGTCGATAGGTAGTTCTGTAATTTGATTTGCTTTATTGATATGTTTGTGGAATTGTTGAAAGAATTGTAATATGTTATTTGTCAGTTGATTGAATGAGTGAGTTAACCTACTATGATTAGAAAGATTCCATTTCAAGTTGAGATTAATTAATTACAAAACAATTGAAAAGAGTAGATTAAGGCCTCATTCCCTATTCAAAATGTTGGTTTGGTGGATTTCTATAATAGTTGGTGAGGGGTTATAACTAATCTGTTATTTGTATATTGTTCAAAATGTCACTTACCTATGTAGCTTGATGATTGTGTTGTATTTGTCTAAACTGTTATATTTGATTTTGCAGGATCGTTTGGCATGCCTGCAGCAACTCCTTCTAGAAAGACAGGCGCTGATAAATTTCTCGACTCTGAAAATGATAAGAATGATTATGATTGGTAGTTAATCTTAGTTTTATATTGTCTTTATTTTATAATCAATTTGTTATGCCACTGGATTCTTAGTGGGTGAGGCTAAACTTATCCCCCTGTATGCTTTAGGCATCCCTCTTATCAGTAATATTAGAGAGATGGTGTGACTTAATTAGTTTTGTGTGTGTGTGTGTGTGGGTGGTGGGGGGGGTTACATTTTAGCCAAACCCTGTATGTTTATGTCGTATGAGTTGCTGGGTTCATTTGGTTATTGTTATGTTTTCAGGCTTTTGACACCGCCTGGCACACCTCTTTTCCCGTCACTAGAAATGGAATCACAAAGAACCGTCAGGGCCCAAGCAGGAACACCTAAAGTCCGCCCTACTGCCCTAAAGTCTCGAGTAAGATATCTTGGTTATAAACAAAGTAGCTTTATATAATTTTTTTTTATTTCAGTGATACTAGTTTGAGTAAATTTATAAGCAATTTCATGACCATTAAACTTGTTAATCAATGATTTTGTTTACTTTGCTTATGTTATAGCTATCAAATTCCCAACCGGAGGCTATAAATAGGAATGGTGTGATATCTAGACAGCAAGTGCCATCTTCCGGATTAAATACATCAAGTATCAGAATCCGTCGGCCCTCTAGTTCCGGAGGCCCGGCTTCAAGGCCTGCTACTCCAACTAGAAGGCCCGCTACTCCAACCGGAAGGCCCACATTGGGCCAGTCAACCCGGCCCATATCAAATTCAACCAAAACAGTTTCTAACACAACATCTAGATCCACTTCAACAACAACATCTAGACCTTCAAGATCCTCGACACCTACTTCTCGGTCCACCATGGGTTCAACCAATCCCACACTACCAGCTAGATCCTCTACACCTACACCACGGTCCACCGCAAGGTCTTCAACTCCCACAAGCCGACCGTCTTTGTCCGTAACAAAACCCGCATCACGCGCCTCAACACCAACGCGTAGACAACCCACTTTAACAACCGTAACAAAACCATCCACACCTATGGTTAAATCTCCTACACTCACAAAGCCTGTTTTGAATGCAACAAGAAATAGTGGTGGAGCGCCACCACAACTTGCTAATTCTCAAAGTGCCAGACCAAGACCATGGAAACCGCAAGAGATGCCCGGTTACTCCCTTGAAGCGCCGCCAAATTTGCGGACCTCACTTGCTGATAGGCCCCCTTCGGTTACGAGGGGGAGGCCCGGTGCGCCCAGTAGCCGGTCTTCTTCGGTTGAGCGGGTGACTACCGGAAGAGGTAGAAGGCAGTCGTGTTCACCGTCAAGAGGACGGCCGCCTAACGGTGTGATGCATAATAGTGGAAGCTCGGTCCCAGTTCCTGCACTGAACCGTGCGTATGCTAAAGCTAATGATAACACGAGCCCGGGATTGTATGGGACAAAGATGGTTGAAAGGGTGATAAATATGAGGAAATTGGTTCCACCGAAACAAGATGACAAGCATTCGCCTCATAGTAACTTGTCTGGCAAGTCATCTCCTGATAGTTCCGGTTTCGGTAGATCGCTTTCGAAGAAATCATTGGATATGGCTATACGACATATGGTGATTTTCTTTGTCCACTATTAGATTATTATTCTAATAACATAAACCTTGGTTATGAATTGTTTGTTTGGAACAGGATATAAGGAAAACAGTACCGGGTAACCTGAGGCCATTGATGACTAATATTCCAGCGTCGTCAATGTACAGTGTGAGAACGGGCACAGGTCCCACAAGAAGTCGAACACTTAGTGTTTCCGATTCGCCACTTGCAACAAGCAGTAATGCCAGCTCCGAAATGAGTGTGAATAACAATGGCATGTGTTTTGACGGAAACATAGATGATGACATCAGCAGCGAGAGGAGCGTCCTGAACATCCGAGGAAGGTGAGAATGTGAGATATCATAAGTTGTTTTATCAATTTGTATGTTAATTAATCTGCTTAACCTATGAATGATAGAACTTGTATTGCCTAATTTAGTTATTAGTTTGAAACAAAAACTGCCTTTTGATAATCGGCTTGGTCAGGTTTGCAAAGGGTTGAGTCCTTTTCTAAATCGTATGAGCTGCGTTTGTTGGTTGGCTCGGTTGGGTTTGGTTTGTACGGGCTTTGTATCATTATGTTAGAAATGCAAATAAATAGAGCCTTGTAAAAAGAGGTATCGAACCTATCCGGCCCGAAACCTTAAGTTTGATTTAGAAGTTAAAACTTTAGAAGTTACCCCCATAATATAAATTTTATAATAAAAAAATGTTTAATCTTTGAGAACAATTTGTTTTACTGTAAGCAAACAAAAAATCAACCATCAAAAGCAATCAACATCTAACATGATAGTATCGTCCAATGATTGGTCAAATTTGATTGTAAGTGTCATGTTTGTTGGAGTCGTGGCCATGACAAGATGGGGTCTCGTGATACTCGTTTGTTGATTGGACAAGATTCTTGTTTGTAGTTACATATTCAAGTATTGAATGAAAATGGTCCCAGACACAGCACATCCAAAATCAAATGGGTGAATGTCTGGTCGTTGCGATTTGATTTTTGCTATAGTAATGTTTTGAAAATCGGACCAGTGACGAAGCTGAAAAACGTTTTGTTGGTTCAACCGGTCTCAAGTCAAAAGGAGGTAAGATTGGCGGTTTTCCATATTTGTTATTGATTCACTAAAAATGACCAGTTTATTAGCTAGTAACCTTACCTATAGCACATGATTCTTTCTTAACGTCACCAAAAAAAGATGTCTTGGTTATCTAAAACCAAATTCACTAAACCTTTGGCTATGGTCCCCTTCCACTTCAGTGCCACATCATCATTCCCTTCCACCCCGTCAAGGGGTATGCCCCCTTCCCCATCAACGTTTCGTCTTTCAATTTTGTATTGGGGGAGGTTGTGGTTGGGACTAGTTGAGCGTACTTGTTTATCATACATGGCTTTGTCACCGGAAATTGGAAGCGCTCGTCCTTTTGATACTTTGTATTCGTAATTGTGTATTTGTTTTTCGCCTTCAAGGTTTGATACATGTTGAATACTTTCCGCCATGTCCAAGTTCTCTTGTAAGCAAATGCACGCTTCCAATTTCCATCACCTCCGGAGTGAGTCTTGTTCTTTGGATAGATAAAACCCTACCATTAAAAGAAAAGCCGGATTCCAAAGCTACCTTGAACGCTTATTAGATCACGACCATGATGGCTAGAATAGATAATTGTGATTCCCATTTTTCCACCAAACCAAAATATCAAAGTTGTGAAACCATTCGATAACATAGGGGCGAAAATATCGGTTCCTACACATCACCCGCGTTCACTGTTTGGGGTAATACCTTGAACCCATTTGCTATTGTTGTTTCTTAAATTATTATATAAATTTAGCTCCGGGGTCTATCTTTGAGCTACTACTTGATGGCAACATTTTTGTTCCAATGGTCGCTTAAAAAAAGTTAAATCAGTTCACAGGTTAAAGTGAAGTTAAAAAATGGTTAAAAATCAGTGATCCCTTAAAATTTTCTAACCGTTTACTAACCTATGATTATTTATTAACCTAAACCGGTTATTTAGATATCAGTTAGGTTCTTAACCGGTTTTTTTGAGACCTCTAACTCATCGTCCATTCCAAAACATGTCTTTGTAGCCTAAGTTGCACAACAAATGGTCAAGTTTCACGTAATATGAAGTTTTAGTGTTTTACCAAATTCAAATAAAGCCTTCATATCTACTTTTACTTCACGTTTTAACTAAAATAAAATTCCTTTGGTCTTGTTTATAAATCTAAAATAATATCAATGATGCGACTTCACATCAAGAATTCAATTGTGAAATATGCGACTTCATATCTACTTTTACTTCACGTTTTAACGATATTCAACTACTGCCGCCACCACCACTAACCATAACCAACCACCACCTCTGCGAACCACCATCAGTCCGTCTCTAACCCCTTGTTTCTCCATCATCCCAAACCCAAACTAGGAGTATGAATGAGGGATCCTATCTCAACTAAGCTCTAACTTGATTTGTTTAACTTAGGTGTGCTCCAGCTTGTTTTGATTTCAGTATTTAAAGCTTGAGTTCTACTCGTGAGTGATGTTAAAGGCTAAAGCTCGGTTTGGGCTTAGCTTGTTTAATATCAGATTGTATATTATTTATGTGTAATTATTTAAAATTAGAATTATGTATATAACACAAATATATCTACCTTAAAATAAAATACTTCAAATATTGTCACATAACATTCTCTCATTCAATCTCATAAATTTTATTTATATTTATTTAATATATTTCCCTTAATATTATTAATAACTAATATATAGACATCACTTATATTTATTCTTATTTTTATCTAATACTAATTTAAATTCTAAAAAAGATTCTAATTAATGCCACATGTCAACACCTCTATAAATTTATTTTTTTAAATTAATTACTTTTGTCTTTTATCTTTTTCTATTATTGAATTTATAATTTAGTTACAACTGTTATATTTTAATAAGAAATACAAATACGGATAAAGTAACAAAACAATATTTAAAATACTAATTAATTTCTTTTGATGTTATTTCTTTTAAAGGTATTTTATACTATTTCTACTTTTAGTTTAGTACATGTTTAGATTTATATTTCTTTTGAAGTTTTTATTTATATACTATTTTCTATGTTTAGAGAACTTATTGGTTTTCATATTTATTTACATGTTATCAGCATAAAATTAATATTAATAATATAAATTACATCGTAATAAACAACTTTTAAAGTATGTTTTACGCACAGGTTTTTAATACCTTTAGAGGAAAAAATAAGTGAATAAACATTTTAAAATTGACTAATCATTATTATACTACACACAAAAGAAATATTTATATACATCTATATCGTTGTTGTATGTATCTGTATCTATACCTATCTATACTATATAGTAAAAAAATTAAGAAGGACACACGTAAGCTATTGGAGTCATCTATTTTTTTGTTTTCTCGCTTCTCTCTCTTTTCTACCTAATTATAGATACTTATTTTTTTTCAAATTAAAGATAGTTATGATATCTTTAACCAAATAAATTTAATATGAAAACCAGGGAAGGATATAATTTCACCACTTTTCTCATGGTCAATCAAACGATTGACTGACAGAAGAATGCAAAGTGTAGAACATTGCAAACGATGAGTGTGTAGGTGTCCAAGTTTCCTTAGGGGGTCGCGTGTTGATTCTAACAATATAGCAGATTTTTATTAAAAATAATTATTATATTATCAACCAAATGAATTTAATATGAAACTAATTATTATTTTTTTAAATATAATACTTAAAACTTCAAAAGTTTCAAAATTATGTTAGGTAATAATGATACTAATAATTGCTTTTATGAGTGGTTTCTAACAATTTTCAAATATTAAATGTGAATAGATGGTAAAAGATTTAAAAACACAATATGTTAACTAATAATAAAAAATAGGCGGTATGAAAAAAATCAAAGTTAACACACAGTTGAAAGAAATAATGTTCTAAAAACTAATTGAACAAAATTTATAACTGTCACACCAATGTTCATTTTATAAATATATATTTTGACGACTGTGTATGTTAACAAATTATAGTATATTTTATTTTGTTAGTATAATACGTGAGTTATTCAACCGTTCAATGCATTGTTTTAAAACATAACATTTACATTGCTAATTATATAATATTACATTTATCAACTGTATCAATCGTGTAATACACGAGATTGTAATCTAATATGTTATATATTATATCTTGCTAGTTATATACTCATTAGGATGCCCGCGTCTAATGAATGTATGAAGCTCAGGTTTAAACTCATTTATTACATGAGATAAAATTTTCAAGTTTAAATTGTTATCGGAGAATAAGAATAAGTTAAAACTTGTCGTAATTGCTTATTTTTTTGAAATTGTCGTAATTGCTTATTTTTTTTGAACGACAAATGTTATTTTCACACCAATAATATTAAATTTTCCCTTTGCTCAGAGTTGAATTTGAGACTTTCTTTTTAAGAGATATACTACTCTATCAAGTGGGCTACCCCATATTAGCTCTTAATTGCTTAATGAAAGGGACAATTTAAGCATAAACTCAATATATTGAATAAAACAAAAATAAACCAATAGATAGCATTGTTAGTTAGTTGGTTAATTGAAATTATCAATCATTACGTACAAAGGATTGTAGCTAAGCTTTGAAGTTATCAATTAATGACAATTTTATAATTTATCGTACATTCCAAGAAACATGCCATAAGAAACATTAGTTCCTAGGATAATTTCATAAATTGTGTGTGGTTTCATAAAAACATGAACTATACATGTGATATAATTTCTAGAATAATTATTGTCACCTAAGAAGGTTCACACACGAATGGTATGTTTTTATGTATTTTTTTTACTTTAATTTTGATTAATAATACAACCGATTCGGTTCAATGTTTCTGTTACATGTGTTAAAAGGAAAATAGGCTCGAAAACCCTTGGCGAGGCTCGGTTGGAGGCATAGTCGACGCACCTATAGAAAAGGTATGGTCCATAGTGTCTCAAACTGACCGGCTCCCCGAATGGATGCCTATGGTTGAAACGTGCACGCACCTAAAAGGAACCGAGGGTGAACCTGGCTTTGTGCGGTTAGTCTCGGGCTTCATGTTCCCTCAAGAGGAAGGAGATCGTTCTTGGATCAAGGAACGACTAGTTTCCATGGACCCCTTATCGCGTAGCTACGTTTATAGAATGGAGGCTAGCAATGTGGGCTTGGATGGATCCTTAAATTCACTCAAACTCATAGAGTACGAGGTTGATTCGACTCTAGTAGATTGGTCGTTTGAAATAAGCCCCGTCGAGGGTGCGTCCGAAGAGAATTTAATCGATTATCTAGGATATTTGTATAAATCATGTATTAACAAGATCGCAGGCGCTATAAGATCATCCAGAACATTTTAACAATAGACGGGTGTATACTTTGTACTTGCTAATGTCCTTAAACAAATTTACACTACTAAAAGACCATTGACTATTTGAGTTGCATCTTCAAAAGTGGTCCCTAAATGGCGAAAATTGGTTGTGAACATCATGCCCCACCCATATACCTTAAAAAATTGTTTGAATATCAAGCCCTAACTTTTACTTCTACAACCATCCTTGCATATACCATTAAAAACTGTCACTAAAAGGATCGCCTTGGTCCGTAAGCGATCAAAATTTGCTAAAAAAGTACGACAATATTTTAGAATCCTAAAGCTAACAGCAATCATTGCGAGGGTTCTTTCATTTGCGACGAAAAGATTTCTACATATCACCGACATATTTGTGAGGAATAGTGGAATAGGAATCCTTAATTAATCCCTAGCTAACATTGTTCTCTTGACATAGATTAGTGAATTAATAGGTACATAATTTTGTCTCAATTCGTTGGTAGTTTCTTTATTTGTAACCCATTAATGACATAAATTTTCGTCACATCCGTCTCCAAAATCTAAAACACGCAATAACTGATTTGAGATCGATTACACAATACAAATGCATGAGCATACATGCAGATGTATATATAGATATTGTAACACCTTAGAGAAATCCGATATCGAATGGTTACTAGAGAGAGATCCTCGAACATAAAGAATTTTTCGCCTCAAACATGTTTTGGGCTTAATGGTAGTGAGTAAGAGGAGAACTCCATAGTTAAGCATGTTCAAGTGAGGGTAGTATCAGTATGAGTAATCTCCCGGAGTCTTCACTTGAGCAACCAAAAACAAATCCATGAGCTTTTTGCGGGTATAACGGACAATATTGATGGCATGAATGCCGGATGTTATATGAAGAGCATCGATACAAAAAAAAAAACTAAATTATTGTAGATAAAAAAATTATTAAACTAACTTGTTCATATGCTTTTTTGCATATTTTTTTAAACATTTATCTACACATGTGTAGGTTATATAAATAAATAAACATTTTTCCATATATCAAAACTCTAAATACTAAGAAAACAAATGACTTATTTTCGTCTCGCAAAAGTTACATTTACATAAACATATGAAAGAAGAATTGGCCCGTTTTTTCTAGTTGGAAACAAGCAACCATAGCTTTCGTAAGTGCCTCTATCCACTCTAGTTTATACAATTTGAAGCAAGTATTATTATTATTATTATTATTATTATTATTATTATCTAGAAGCTCCAATATCAATGGTGTCAAATCAAACTATGTGCATGACAACCACTTCGTACCTCAAAACTAATACTTCAATTCATAACATCCGAACACCACCATTAATCACCACACTTGCAATGCCCACATACCCTTCTACATGAAAACCATTGCTCATCTAAACAATTAACCTTCATCAGCAACATCTTATCCAAACACCACCACCCGCCATATTTAAATGATGAAAGCATTATTTTATAGACATAGGAGCTGCTAAATACACCCTCCGTTTACAAGTTACACCCCCTCCTCTCACATACTTATGTGTGAAGCCCACAACTTTTCTCTCTCAGAAAGAGGATGTATTAGACACGCCTTCTACATTAGCATGTATTACCAAATTTTCAAAATTAAAAATTATGAAATAAATACTAAACTCAAGACATAAATAAACTCAAGACAATAAATGTTTACTCGTTTTACACTAAAAAAGAAATGGGACAGTATCGTAACCCTGGTTGATGGAATTCCGGTTCTATAGCTCGTTAAAACCTTTTGTGGCTGCTGCTTATGGGACACGTAACTCTACTCGTAGCCCAAGTTATGTTAGTTTTAAGTTTTGACCTTTTCCGCCATACTGTTTTCCTCTATCTAGCATAAAAGTGCTAACTCTCAAATGAGTACTCATCAGATTAAGGTGGGAAGTATGTTTCACTACTAGTTTTAGCACAATATTGGTTTCGGTCAAGTGAAAATGGAACAGCAAATTGAAACCACAGAAGATACAGTTACCTTAGAATTGAAGAAATCTTGATCAGAAGTTCAAATCTATGTTGTGTACAATGTCTACCTTTTGCTCACCTAACCTAGTAAAACGACATTACATCATTGACATCTTCAGCAGCATGCTTTATATAACCTTGTATGTACGGATCTACAATCAAATTAGAAGAAAAGTACAAGCCCGAGTAAAAGCAAGAGAGAATGTCGAGTTGGGTTCGTTCAGCCGTGATGGTTCTAGCCATGGTCTTGCTTCCGATGATGGTTGAGTCGAATGTTCGGCACTACAAGTTCACTGTAAGCCTTGTTTCCTATTAGTGGTTTATGTAAACTATGTGCATTAACGTCAATAAATCTGAAGATTTGCTAAAATGGGTTATACATTAGCTAGGATGTCGTCTAAGTCTATATAACATAGCTAAACCCCTAAGATGCAAAGCCCTAATTGCAATATCTATTAATTTTCAGGTTGTGATGAAGAACTTTACTAGGTTATGTGAAACGAAAGCTATGGTTACTATTGATGGAAAGTTTCCCGGGCCGACTTTGTACGCTAGGGAAGATGATAGCGTCATTGTTCAACTAGTGAACAAGGTGCCATACAACATTACAATCCATTGGTATGATTCTCGGTCAGTATATAACTATATATTGTGCTGATGCACAATTTTAGATTTCAAACAAAGGTTTCACTTCAAAATATTTTAGTCACAAAAGCATGTCCAAATTTAGTCACGGCCACATGATAACCAGATGACCAAAGTAATATTTTCATCATCAATATTTATTTATTTTTTAGTTTTAATCTAAGTTCATAACTCAATGACACATAAATAAATATGACAAATTTATAAACTTAATTCTTAGGTATTTAAAAGTAGACTATTTGAATATACTTGGGACTTAAGTTTTAGCGTTATTTATAAGGCTATTTGTTGTGGGCTAACGTGCCTGCCCACAACAACAACTAAATGCCTGTGAACACCGCTGAGAGAGGGTAAGGTTGTGGTGTCCACCCCTAATCAACCAGTCACACTTTTTTTTGTTTTTTAAGTATATTTTATGATTGAATCGAAATGTGATAGTTAAAGAGTTAATTAGTTAGTTAAAGCCCCCTGCCTACGTTGTATGACGTTGTGCACTTTTTAGTTAAATCAAAATATATAGTCTGAAAATTTAAATGTTTGCATAGGGACAATTTTCAACTGAATTTTTAGTGTCAGGCACTTTGTTGTTAATTTGTATTGTGACTGAAATAACTCTGCAATGGAATTAAACAAGCGTCGCAAATTTGTGACCAGTGTTTGCAACCAAAAATTTTCACGGCTGAAATACTTGCGAGTGAACTGGCGATAGAATTTGCGACAGATTTGTTTTAGTAGATAAAATGTATCCCTATCAGGACTTAAAATAAAGGTATTTTTGCGACAAATTTTGTTTTGTCGCTAATTCAGCTATCCTTTTTTTACTGTTGCTAGTTCCGAACTTTTTAATAGAAACTTATTTAAAAAGTTCAAAACCAAAGTTAGAAACTTGTACATGATTTCCTGGTTTGTTACTTCCACCATATGCCTATTTGTTGCTATTTAGGCACGTAATCCGGCAACTACGAACTGGGTGGTCAGACGGGCCCGTGTACGTAACACAATGCCCGATACAGACCGGTCAAAGCTATACCTACAAGTTAACATTACGGGACAAAGGGGTACGCTTCTTTGGCATGCACATATCACCTGGCTAAGAGCAACTGTCCATGGAGCAATCGTCATTTTACCTAAACACGGCGTTCCTTACCCGTTTCCTAAACCCGACCACGAAAAAAATCATCGTTCTCGGTATGTTTCGAGCTAGATTCTACATTTGTAGCAATTTTTAAAACAACTATGGTATTTTATTTAAATTTTTTTCTAGGTGAATGGTGGAAATAGGATGTCGATGCTGTGATGAACCTGTGGATGCAAACCGGTTTGCCGCCTAATGTATCTGATGCACACACCATCAATGGCTATCCGGGCCCGGTTCCTAATTGCAGTACTTCTACAGGTACTGATATACACATTTGGCGACCATAATGCGTTAGTAAACTGGTTTCAAGCAATGAATTAGCGACTAATTTTGAAAGTTTTTTAGGATACGCATTACACGTTGAACCCGGGAAAACATACTTGCTACGCATAATCAACGCTGCTCTGAATGAAGAATTGTTTTTCAAGATCGCGAAACATCAGTTTACGGTTGTTGAAGTCGATGCATGTTACGTGAAGCCGTTCAAAACGGACACGATATACATCGCTCCCGGCCAAACAACAAATGCCCTTTTTACCGCGGATCAAGAACCCGGAAAGTACTTGATGGCAATTTCGCCTTTCATGGACACCATAGTGGCGATTGATAACCAAACCGCGACGGGTAGTGTTCGCTACAAAAGTATTGAATCCTACGCGCAGACAACCCTGACCACCCTCCCAGCGGCAAACAATACACCGGCGACAAATTCTTTCATTGAGTCACTAAGAAGCTTGAATTCTGCAAAGTACCCGGCTCTGGTCCCGTTAGAAATCGAGCACTCGTTATTATTCGTCGCTGGTGTTGTAGTGAATAATTGTTCTACGTGTGTCAATGGAAGCAGAGTTGTGGCGGGTATCAATAATGTTACTTTTGTGATGCCAGACACAGCTATGCTTCAAGCACATTATCGTGATATAAGCGGTGTTTTTACTAGGGATTTCCCTGGAAATCCGCCGACGCCTTACAACTATACCGGTAGTCCCAATCTAACAAGCCTACAAATTACCACCGGAACTAAAGTTTACCCGTTGAAGTATAATTCTACCGTTCAAGTTGTGATGCAAGGTAATGCGGTTATAGCACCGGAGAGCCACCCGATACATCTTCATGGGTTTAACTTCTTCATTGTGGGAAAAGGGTTGGGGAATTTCGACCACGTGAATGACCCGAAGAATTTTAATTTGGTTGATCCTGTTGAGAGAAACACTCTTAATATACCTACTTCTGGATGGCCTGCTATTAGATTCCGAGCTGATAATCCAGGTAGATACTACAACTATGTATGATGATACTTATAAATCCGCCTCACGAAGGTTTGTAGATAAGCTTTTGTTCCTTTTACAGGCGTGTGGTTTTTACACTGTCATTTGGAAGTACACACGACATGGGGGCTTAAGATGGCGTTTTTGGTGGAGAATGGTAAAGGGCCAAACGAGTCTCTTATACCACCACCGAAAGACCTTCCAACATGCTAGACGACATCATTTTGGAAACAATCTCCAACAAAACATTCATTGAATTGTGGATACGAGCGACAACCATAAATCTACTTCGCGTTTGAATGAGGAATAAACATCGAATCAGTAATTTGGGTGTTTAATTATTCATTCTGTGACCACGTAGTAAGTTGTCAAAATTTGTTTACCTTGTGAGAATTATATTGTAGAATATGTGAGTGATTGGTTTGAAGGGGTCATCATGTAACTTATTGATTTTATAAAGGGCTTCTTTTGCAAAAAAAAAAAAACAAAAAGAAAAGAAAAGTTTTAGTAAGGGTCGAACCTACGACTTTCTGCTTAGGAAACAGACGCTCTATCCACTGAGCTACAGGCGCTTTTATTTTATTTTTCTCTTTTTTATATATTATTTAATTTAAAATGTTTCTTTAAAATACAAGTAGATGCTATGAGATTTCTTTTATCTTGCTTAAAACTATTACTATAAACAACAAACATTACTAAAATTCACCATTGTTTTACATTAAAAAAGAACACACAGTTTATTATCACATAATATACATTATTTACAGTGACAACGTTTTAATTAACAGAAAATATTTACACTACGACCCGCTATAATACTCTCTCTCTTCATTTCACAAGTCCTTACAACACTTCTCATATCAACTAAGCAAGAACCGACCCTATAAACTAATATCAATCACGCGCATTAATTATATATCACACCATACATATAGTACATATGAAACACGTCGAAATGTTGAGCGGCTAGAACAAAAACAACTTGACGGTTCACTACTCAAATACCCTTGAGGTGGTATCTAAGCGGTATAACAGACTCGGGGAAATCTGTTCTTGATTCTGTAAGAGAATAATAAGCAAGAACATGAGCAGGATGTTCTACCTCTTTATCTTCACCAACACTAACCTTTCTTGAAGGAATGATTTCAATTTTCCAAAATGGTCTAGCCATGGTCAAAAAGTCAAACCCGGTTGAAGACCCTCTATACCCTTGAACCCAAAGGTACCTAAGTGACCTCAACTGCAAAACAGCACTAGCAAGTGCATGTTCACTAAAACAACAACCTCGTACTTCAAGCTTTTGTAAACTAGGGCACCCTTTCGAAAACCCTAAAAGACCCATGTCGGATTCGCCAACATATCCTAACAGCATCCACCTTACGTTTTGACTGTATTGACCGATATAAGTCAAACCCACATCAGTCAACCCTCCTGGTCTCAGGTAAAGAGCGAATCTTCTAAGTTTATCGCAGCACTTCAGTAGAGTTCGGACACCATTGTCAAGGGGTAAATCGGTAATTACCTCTTCTCGGTCTAGTAACACCATGCGGAAATCTTGAAGCTTTTTTAAATGTAGTCCTAAGCATTCGAGTGCTGCGTTTGTGATGTCAGTAACGTATACCGCGATGTACTCTAGCTCTAAACAGCCTTGCGCTATGGCTGTTAATCCTCGTTGAGATACAACGCCTTCTTCGAATTCCATTTCTAATTCATCTGCCCCTCGTTCGATCCTTAATCGTTTTAATTTCTTGCAAGAATTGGCGAGAACTTCCATGCCTCGGTCTCCAATCACATTTCTTGCCTGTGAAGTGATACAAGGTTCAAAAAATCAAACTTTTAACATGGTACAAACTCAAAATACTTAAAGAGTAAACTGTCATTTTCGTCCCTAAGGTTTGGCCAGTTTTGCAACTTTCGTCCAAAGGTTTTCTTTCCACATCTGGATCCAAAAAGTTAGAAATCTTGCTATTTTCGTTTAGCTAGTTAACTCCATCCGTTTTTCTCCGTTAAGTTAGGGGTATTTCCGTCCTTTTTGCTAGCTTAAAGGGCAATTTGGTCTATTTCACTTCATGTAAAAAGATCGAAGACCCTGAAAAAGACCAAATCGCCCTTTAAGGTAACAAAAAAGACGAAAATACCCCTCACTTAACGGAGAAAAATGGATGGAGCTAAAGAGCAAGATGAAAATGTCAACATTTCTAACCTTTTGGATTCGGATGCAGAAAAACAAACCATTGGACAAAAGTCGCAAAATTGGCCAACCTCAGGGACTAAAATGGCATTTTACTCATTTATAAAAAAAACGAAAAAAAAGATTGTACCTCAAGAACTTCAAGATTAGGACACCGTTGGAGCAACAAACAATGATCTTCCGTGGTAAGCAAGGCATATAAAAGATCCAATTTCTTAAGGCGCGATGCAGCAGGAAACACAATCGGTACCTCGTAAGTACCCATGTAGTTTAGACTCAATCCACACAATCTCGGAGGATACACCACATTACCATAGTGTTCCGGTGTATCTTGAAACCAACTCCCGCCAAATTCTTGAAGCGATTTAGCAGCGCGAAAGAAACCAACTATATCCAAGTTGTCACATTCGCTAATTTTGACGGACGTTAAGGATTTGCATCTTCTGGCTATGAGTGCGAGATCTTCAAAACTCGCTTTGGTTATATCGGTCATGTAAAAGTTTAACGTCTCGAGCACAGTGTTGTTCAACGCAAGCTCGTGTAGCCACTCTCCGTCCTTTTCGGTTACTTGACATTCTTCGAAAAACAAGGTTTTTAAATTCCTGAAACAACATAATACCATATAAGTTAACATCTAAAGAACAGTACAAAATTTTACCATGCTTAGTTCATAGTTAGTTCATATTTATTGTGAGATATAAATTAATTTATTTTAGTATAATAAAGCAAAACTGACGGCAAATAGTACAATGCATATGGTATGGACCAGTGTTGAGAGCCATCTTTAATTTTGGACCTGTCATTTACATCAAGAAAAGGAAACTGCAGTGGGTGCTCTAAATGATAATTGCAACTTTCAACATCACCACTACAAATATTGGGTGAAGGTCAAATGTCCTAATTACATCGTACATATGTATTAACATCGTGTGTACAAAGTTTCAATCAACTTTATGTTGACATTAAATTTAGTAGCAAATACAACAGACAAAATTTCATTTGTTGATACCAAAACTAGTTTAATTTCTCTGTAAAAAAGTACTTTCAGTTTATTTACAATATGTAAACTGCCGTATAGTTTCATCCAGCTTATGTCATATAAATTGATTTGGAACAATTATATATCAAAGTCAACATACTACTTCTTATAATATTCAAAATTATATATATTATTATATATTCGCTTTCTGTGTAGGCAAAGAAAATAGTCCGGCCGGTATCACCTAACACCAAACCCATAAAAGTTTTTGAAACTTAATCCACACCCGTATATCAGTTTCGTTACCCATCTACATGTTTCGGGTTTTTCCAGTATAGTTCGAGTTTGTCTGTGATCCATGTCAAAAACTGAAAATGAATGTCTTCTTGAATATCTAAAGAGTATTTTCGCATACTTTTGAATCTAAATTAGTACAAATTAAGGATGAGATGTGTACCGGTACCGTAACCAACAAGTACATACTACTTAATACCGATACCAAAATTTAGCTAAAACCAAAAAGTACAAAATCATATATATCCACTCGGCACCGGTATGGTACAGTTAAAAGTCACAAACCGGTATCGTACAACATAATATCAATACCAAAATTGAGCAAAATTCAAAACCAAAAAACCATACTATATATGTTCGGTCGGTGCCATACAGGATCAATATGGTACCGGTATTTGCTACTAAATTTCTCATCTCTAGTACAACTTAACAATAAGATATATAATTAATTAGATATTTTCAATAATAATATACCTCGACATATACTATCCCAAAATTCAATAACCCAAAGCCTATTTTGAGCGTGTTACACCCAAAATATAAAACTTTTCAAGCTTCTTACCTATTTTTAGTAATTTTTCAAATTGCTACCTCAAATCAATCAAAAACAGTTAATTTATTTTTTTTGTAAAATAACTAGATAACCCCATTTTTACACATATTAGCCTGTTAGGTACCAAACTACCAACAAATTGTATGTTCTCACTTCCACCAAACCGGCCGTTGACCATCCACCGGCCAGTCAAAACCAGGCAAAGAAAAACACATCTCAATCCAAACGTCAAACTAGAGATGAGCAAATAGTATCAAATACCGAAATTCAACCGGTACTGGTACCGAATTTTCAGTACCACTTAATCATTTTTACCAATTTGATACCCACTATTTTACGTGGTTCAGTGGTATTTTACCGATTTTTAACTTCAAATACCCAAATACCGTAACAACCAATACCTGCAAGAACGAGAAATATGCAACAATCCATCAGTAGAAAACCCAGAGCACTTATCAAGCTTCAAAACCTGAAGACCCCCACCACGGCCACAACCAAGCACCATCAGATCTTCATCGGTAACAATCATCCTTCTAAAATGAACAACCTTCAAGCACCTAAAGGATCTCGCAATCTCCTGCACCCACGGCTTCACAAACCCACCCCAATCCTCCGGGATCAGGTTGTACATAGCGGCGCGTGGCTTCCCTTTCAGCTTCAACGATTCCAGATACGGGAACCGGCGCCGGAGCTGCTCCGGCGTGGTGGAGTAGCATAAGGCGATTGTTATGTGTTTGCGGGTGAGTGAGTCAAGCTCGTACCATCGTTTGCAGACTAAGGAGATGGATTGACGGTCGTGGGAGTTGGTGATGTAGGGGATTGTGAGCTCGAAGATGACGTCGGAGTTGATGTGGATTCTGGGATGTTTATGGGTACGATTATCTTCCATGATTGATTTGAAGTTTGTGAGAAATTTGCAGTTGGATTGAGAGAATTTTGGGGAAGACATGAGGGGTGGACGAATGAGAAGCTGTTGGACTGACTCAAAATGAAACGAAATGAAATGAAAGGAAGAGGGTAGACAAGTGGGGGTAAATGGGGAACTTTTTTTTTATTCTCGATAATACAGCAGCACATTGTTGTTTAGATACTACCAATATATATATATATATTATTTATAGGTGATATATTCATACGAAAAGGATTGTTTTGAGTAACTTACAATTTTGGTACCTCCGACTTATTATTGAGTTTAATCAATCTTTTTAAAAACCAGTTCAAACTTACTCATTGTATCGGTTAGATCGTCCGGTATATTCGGTTGAACCGTCTGATACATTTGCTTAAACTATTTTTTGAGCCCAGTCAGTATGATATAAAAAAATCGGATTTTAAAACATTGAGTTTAACCCTTTCGGCCTAAAATGAATCTTTTGACATATCAAACTCTGAGTTTGTATTTTGTAAAGGTTTTTAACCCCTAGCACTCATTGTGTTACTCTTTTTTGTTAAGTGTAATAGTATTTTAGTACTTTTATGCCTTAAGATTAATTTATTTAAATTATAAAGTATCTTTTACTATTTAAGGGAGTATTTATGTAATTACCTAAATTAACAAAAACCAACCTACAATCTGATTCTTCATTATCTATAAAATGAGTTTTTTCGTTTATATTTAAAAATTGTTTTTACTTTTATTTTTATTTTTTACACTTTTTTACTGTTATTTTATCATTTTACGATTATTATTTAATAAGCTTATTTTAAATATATAAGTAAATACGTCCTTACTAAAGACGCCTTTTTATAATATCTTTTTATGATCGGTCGTTTATTAAACTTTTTTTACATTGTTCATTTTTTTAATATATCGTTTATTTAAAATCTTCATTTGTTTAGAACCATTCATTTGTTTAAAACTTGTTAATTTTTAAACTTTTTATTTATTAAAATTGTTCATCTTTTAATCGATCATTTTTAACTTGTTTATAAATCTTTTGTTTCTTTACATACATTTTTCTTAAAATGTCCGTAAGAATAATAAAATAATAGAACTACTTAAGTAATAACACAAGTAGCCCATTAGATTTTTTTTAAAAAAAGACTTTGAAATTTACATAAAAAACCAATGGGTTGTAAAATGACTAAAATACTCTAGCATTTAACAAAAAGGTAACAAAGTTAGTGTTGTGAACCAAAATCATTACAAAATACAACCTTAGGGTCTGATGTGTTAAAAATATCCTTTTGGGCCAACGTGGTGAAACTGACTAATCCTCAAGGGCCAAAATAGTAATTTACTCAATTCTTTTAGAAGAAATTTAATATGAGAAATATTTTAAAATAAGAAGAAAAATAAATAATGGTAAACAATAAATAGTTTATAAATTATAACTTCACACATTAATTATTTTCTCTTTTATTAATTAGGCTAAACCACTTTATCTTACACATTTCAAAATTTTTCCCACAGATGTTAAAATTTATTATAAATATATCCTACACATATCGAAATTTGTCATACATATATAGAAATTTATCCTACACATATCGAAAATTATCATTCACCATAAATTAGGTTGTCTTGAAAAGAGTATATTTTAAAAATAAGTTACAAATTTAATTAGTTAGCTAATTTATGGAATACTATAAATTAATTAAAATTATAAATTTACCTATATGCCCTTTACAATAAAATTAAATACATATATCTATATACATACATATATATATATATATATATATATATATATATATATATATATATATATATATATATATATATATATATAACGATTCTATTGTTTTAAAACTTATTCTTTTTATTCTTATTCCCTCCTATATTTAAAAGACTATATGATGTCGAATAAGCAAATCGTTACACATATCAAAATTTATCATACGTTTTATCTTACACATATAGAAATTTATCCTACATATATCGAAAATTATCATTCACCATAAATTAAGTTGCCTTGAAAAGAGTATATTTTAAAAATGAGTTACAAAATTAATTAGTTAGCTAATTTATGGAAATACTACTAATTAATTAAAATTATAAATTTACCTATATGCCCTTACAATAAAATTATATATATATAGGTAGAGGTTCCGGTAAGAAAATATAAAAGTGTTAGAAGGATAAGAAAGATTTTGGAGGTGACACGTGTCCCTTTTTATTTTGGTAGTTTAAGGGTATAAGTGTAATTTAACTAATAAAATCTAATTATGGAATGAATATATGCAACCGATTTTAGCAGTTATTGTCGGGATTTTCGAATTATGGTGTTATTTCATAAAAACAGAAATAACACCCTAACTCATAAAAAACGCCAAAACATGTATATTGAAGGCATACATCTTATAAAGAACAAAAATATAACAGAAATAACACCATAACTTATAAAAACACCAAAGCAGTTATATTGAAGGCACACATCTTATAAAGAACACCCTAACATTAAATATACCAGAAATAACACCCTAATAAATCAATTTCAAAACACAATACTTTAATCAGAATCAAAACATGAACAACACCCTAAATATAACACCAGTCAACACTTTAATCAGAATCAAAACAGAAATAGCACCCTAAATATATAAAAACAGAAATAACACCCTAACTCTTTGAAGGCAACAAAAACCTACTGAAGACACCAGAAACAACAGCAATGCAAGGACCTTTGTCCTCACATTAAATATAACAGAAATAACACCCTAACTCATAAAAAAACACCACAACATGTATATTGAACACATACATCTTATGAAGAACAGAAATATAATAGAACTGACACTCTACAATTAAAACACCATTGTATGAACATAGAAAAAACACCATGGACTAAAACATCCAAGCGAGACGTAATTTTTTTCTGTACATAAGTATATCATTATGGTACTCATATTAAAGATAAAACACACTCGTCATTATGGTGTAATGTTTTTTTAAAAAAGAGTTACGCATAAAGAGTTATTGACGTTTAAAAAAGAAGGAGGAACTTTGCATGTGCATTAATGTTAGTTTCTTAATTTAAAAATGTCAAATTTACCTTTATATCCTTAATCTAGAAAATTAATTAGTTTAATAGTCAACACTATTTACAGAATTGCCAATATGATCTCAACCATTAGATTAAATATCTAATGCTTTAGATTTTTTTCTTATCCTTCTTACGTTTTTATATTTTCTTACAATAACCTCACCATATATATATATATATACATATATATATATATAACGATCCTGTTGTTTTAAAACTTATTCTTTTTATTCTCATCCCCTTCTATATTTAACAGACTATATGATGTCGAATAAGTAAATCGTTGTCACAAAACTGTGATGTAGGAATTTAGCCAATAACTAAAATTTAAATAAAAGAAAGAAAAAGACAAGATTGGTTAATAAGGAAGGACCCCATATCTTAAGGGGATTGGCTCATGTGAATGCAAAGGGGAGCTCACCATTAACGCCCTTCATTGGCTTCGCGTGGTGTTTAATGTCTTTATACTGATTTGGTATGGCAAAGTTATTCTACAACACTTAGCCTAACTATTGGAATTTCTTCAATGTTATTACAGTAGTGATACCAGTATCGATGTTGTTCGGTTAAAATAATACTAGTGTTGGTTATGATCGAAACCATTTTCATGTGGTCCGTCACACCCTTCGCAAGCCATAACTGAAACCTTTAATTTAATTAAGTTTCTTTATTTTTGTGGTTAAGACTTTGATTTGGGCTTGTAAAGAGGTGGTTTCGTCCACTTTATGGGCATCCGGGGCAACTGATTTTGAACCCCTAGGGGTGTGCCATTAAAAACTATTTTGAGTAATTTCCTCAATTTGATCGTAAATTTCCTCGGTCGCCGATTCCCAAGGAGTCCCCCAGAGTTGTAATCAAGTATCTGCCTTGTGTGTGGTAAGAGTCCACTTTAGAAAATAGACACTTAATGCCAGCGTTTAAGACCATGATGCGGGCATTTTCTTAATAACTCCTTGAACTTCTCCCATGTCTCATACAAATATTCCCAGTCATCTTGAGAAAATGAATTAATCTCGGTCATGAGTTTGGGGGTTTTAGCGGGAGGGAAGTATATGCAAAGAAATTTTTGGGTGAGTTTATCCCAAGTGTGTACGAACCCACTTGGGAGGGTGTTTAGCCAAGCTTTTGCTCAATCTTTGAGGGAAAATGGAACATACGAAGCCAGATAGTATCATTGGAGGCTTCATTGATCCGAAAGGTATCACATATTTTCAAAAAGTTGGTAATATGTAAATGGGGATCTTTATCGGGTAGGTCGTGAAAGATGGCGGAATTTTGGAGCATTTAGATGAGGTGTGGTCGTAGCTCAAAGTTATTGGCATTGGCAATAGGAGGGTTAATTGCGGCTCCAAGATTACCGACCGTAGGCCATAGGTAATCCATTAGAGTGCATTGATTCGCCATAGGAGGGTTTGGGTCAAGGCTTTTTGTCGGATTTTAGCTTGGGTTCTACTAGTGGCACTTTTATTTCCTTGTCGGAGGTGGAGTCATGCACCAAGTTGTATTTTTTGAAGAATTATACAAGATGATGTGACTTTCTACGGACACAAATATAAAAAATTGCTGATCAGAAGAGTAGCACAACCCCGTGCTGTCAATAAAGAGTTTCTGTTTTAAGGTTCCCAGATATTAGAGGTTAGACACAGCCCTGTGCTCTTGTAACACGACTCGTGTCTTGATTCCAGTAACTAGAAAACAAAATCTTTCATGTGTTGTAAGTCAGACACGACCCTTTGTTGATCAAACATGGCCTTGTGTTATTTCTGAAGAGAGAAGAAAAATTTGAGAAAAAGAGGAAAAACCTGAAAAGAAAAAGTAGAAAAGTATAAAAATGATTAAGCCGCCGATTTTAATATTTCTTAAAATCCTTGTGTTCCCGGCAACCTGGGGCCAAAAACTTGACGTGCTGGGTGTGAGTATGATTTTTCGATGTATTTTAAGTACTTTTCACTCATTTATTCAATCCTCAAGTTTATAAAAACACGATATAATTATATCACTCTCTACAACACGCTAAGGCATGTACACCCATCTTTGGCGTAGTATATTGATGGTAAGATACCGAGGTCGTCCAAGAATACAAGAGCTTTTAGTAGCGAAATATTGTCGACATGTAATCTAATCAAATTTTTAAAAAAGATTTTTGATGAGAAAAAAATTAATTATAAAGTAAAGTAATAAAAGAAACAAATAGACAAGATAGAATCACTTGGATCCGACTTATTATTTTTGTATCCTTTGATGATTTCCGCGCTTGGAGGCAACCTACCCTCAGTAATATTGGTCTGTGTCAGCAGAGATACACTCCTGCAAGGCCAAATATTGAAAGATAATTAAGTAAGTTATTAATGCAAAATGTGGTGTAACACCTCGTAAAATTCGTGTTCTGTAATAAACCGACACGTGTACATACCCTTGGAAAATACCTCAAATGAGTTAGCCATTCAACTCCTCAAACGTGTCCGAAAATCTTTAAAAAACATAAACCTGGCCATAGCTTATGTTACCGGACCATAAGCTACGATCCAGGCTTTCTGGTTTGGTTTATAAATAACCGAAAGCTACGGTCCGGTGACCGTAGCCTACGGCGGGCCACTAGAACTTCACTGTACACCATTTTTACTTTCAAATAATAACCCAAAGGCCCCTAGACTTTATTATTACATTTTCCTTGCATAACTAAGTCATTTTTCGACCCGAACGACTCCTGGTTTCCGGTTAAGGTGATATCTTTTGATTCACCATTCTTGAGTATCACACATCATCACCAAACACTTAACCTTACTAGTTTGGGTAATTTAACCCATGAAACCATAAGTATTCGTCTCTTTCACGTTTAAGCTAGTAAACACTTACAAGTCGTAAAAACACCTAGTGTGACACCCGTTAATGTTAAGTTATTCATACACTTCTTCAATACATCTCGTGTTGAACGAAAAGACCAAGTTGTGTCATTATGTCATTGGATATAAGTCAAGGGAAAATTCATGACAATTCACAAAACTATTTTTGAGGGACTAAAAGTGTCAAAACCCCAAAATTCTGTCAAGATGCCACCTCTCCTGCAAAATGCCACACTCTTGAAGCTCTTGACACCTTGCTAAACACTTTTGAAGATCCTACAACACCTCTAACACCTGGCTTCATCTTCACACACCTTCTTGCACTATAAATAGCCTACCAAACTCACTCATTCCTTGCTCATTAACTCTTTCTCCTCTCTATTACACTCTTGAAAGTTCCTGACCATTTAGAAGCTTCCCTTTGAGTTCTAAGTTTTCCTTGGATCATTTGTAAGTGTTCCATTTCTGTTCTTTTCTTTTATAGGCTTTTAATAGCCAAAAGTCAAGCATTTTCGACAAATGCCTTGACTTTCGGTTAAGACCATTATGGTTAGCCATTGTTTGAAATGAACATGACTAAGTGATCGTAATTAGGAAGGTATTAATCACTTAAAAGGGCACCTCCTAAGGATCACGTTTACTAGGTCAATTGACTTGTCAAAGTTTATGTTTTAAAAAGTCAAACGGGTCAGATTTTATAAAAGTTATAATCTGAGTTTATATATGTTATAAACATGTTTTTGACACTTAAATAAGTTGGTAATAATTATTAGAACATTTGAGAACATGTTCGGTTCGTCAATTTCAGTCCTAGGGTCGGTTACCAACCGAAAGTCGCAAAGTTTGACTTCTGCTTTTACTTTCGATTCTGACCCGACTTAGATTAGTTAACTTCTGACTTATGGTCGCATTATGATCATAATACAATGTATCTAACCCTCTGAGGTTATATTACATGATCATAATCATAATCTGAGTTTATGCACAAGTTCTGCTAAAATGTCAATTTTGACTAAAATGTCCTTTTTACATAAAATAAGGTTTTAATCAACCATGAACTTGAAAATGAATTACCTACTGATATGTTAATGTAATTAACATATTATGCTGATAATATTCTGATCATAAACTGATTTTAGTATAATATCGTAAACTATACTTTTTAAATGACCAAAATGCCCTTTCGGTGCATAGTTTGGTCTTAAACCATAAAGCACACTTATGTGTGACTTCTTACTGATAATATATCACAAATTAAGTCCAGAATGTTTATGATCCTAACATCAGAATACATTCAAGTTCCTTTTATACGACATATAATGATCCAAAACGCCTAATAAGGCGTAGTTTCGTTTTAAAACCTCAACGGGCATATAAGTTGATATCTTACTGATATTACAACTTATTTAAAGAATAATGACATATGGAACTTGTTCATGACTCATCCGGTTACCTGATATCGCTTAAATGCATATGGTTAAGTATATATAACTAGTTTACGAAAATTAACCAAAACGGGTTTAACCTTATCATTTTAATCTCAAATTCCAGAAAGTTAATTGTTTACCTGTATTATACAAGTCTTAAGTACTTGTTGGGTTTAAACTACATTCTATCCGGTCATCGCTTAATCTAGCGTATCGTACCGTTTTTTATCCTTTAAGCTAGTCGGTCTAAATCTAAGACTTAAATAACACCGTTAGCACTTTAATTGGTTAGCTTATGCCATAATCCAGACTAGAGCCTTCCAGTAAATGCTATCTGCACTTATTTCATTTTGAATATGGCTGAGATATTAAATCTTGCATTTTTAAATCAAGACTAGCTTACGTAAATACTCTTGACTTATTTTCCCTATACTAGCTTGGGTTACGGTAAATTATTACGCTTGGTCGGAAATGGGATCAATCTAATGCCGGATTGTGGCTAGTAAATCCGCATATTCCGTTTTGATCACTTTTGTTTGATAACTTAAACATTGGGGGTTAACGACCATGTCCTGGATATCCTTGGCTCATTACATTAGTTAGTGGCCATGACCAAAGCACGGGGTGTAGGCATACATCCGACAGATGCGAATGCTAAATTATTTTTACCCACAAGTTGGGGATAACTCCTTCGTGGGTTCATAAGTGGTGTGTATGTTAATCATGTCTCGGTCTCTGTACCGGGACCCATATGTATTGAAAAACATGTAAAGCTGTTAACAAGGTTACAAAGCTGACTTTCACAAGTTATAAAAGATTTGTGTCCTGTGCACTTAAATCTAACTTTTAAAATGTTTTCAAAATGAGTCAGTCAGGTGTATTTCCCAGCAAAAGCTGACGTATTTTCAAAAGACTAAGATGCAGGTACAATACGAAATAGGCTGGAAGCTGCCGGTAGTGATATAAGAGGATCTTGCAAATCCTTAGATCTGCCCAAAGTCTGTTACACATTTTTGTACATTTCATGATCCGCCTGTGGATCTTTCATTACAAGCCGTCTCTATATTATTTTTCGTACTTTGAACATTTGGTTTGTAATAGTTGTTTAAACTCAAAGACTTCCGCTGTGCTGTGTTTAATTGACTATGATGATATCAACTTACGTCACGATATTCCCAACCCGGGCCCACCGGTGTTTGGTTGGAAATACGGGGTGTGACAGGTTGGTATCAGAGCCAACGTTTGAGAGAATTAAACACTAGCCTTTTGTGTTTAATCTCAAACTTACACAATGGCACATTCCTTAGACTTCCGAGTCTAGGCTTTGACCTAGGATTACTCATCTCATTATTAAGTTACTATTATTATTTTGACTTGATTTTAACAGGAAAAATGCCGCCAAGATTTAAAGGACAAAGTGGAAGAGGAAAAGGTCCAATGAGGGAAGGACCATCGGGATGCATCCCTTCACAACCTCACAACTCAGATTCCTACCAAGATTCATGAGATTCGTCTCCTTGGCAACCAGTGAGACACTCTGTCTCTCATAGATACAGGCCCCCACATTCCAAAATTCTTATCACTCTCACCACTCTTATCATTCACACCACTCTCACCATTCCCATCATTCCCATTCACACTCTTACCATGAAGAATTTAACCCTAACCACTATTTCAACACACCCCCAGCTGATCAAAATCAATTAGATCAATCGAACCCAATGGACGAGGACTCTGACCCGGAGATTCCACTGTCAGGATCGCTTGGACACCCTATCAAAATCTCTAGCGATTCTAACTCATACGCCGGATCGCCATACCAAGGTCCTAATGAATGGGACCAATATTGGAACTAATTCACTTTTGCTAACACTCATTCCCATCACTCCCCAACACCACCTATACAAGAAGATGTTCATGTGGAACTGGTGGAACAACCTCAGCCACCACATGACCACCAAGGAAGAAATGTGGAGCGCGTATGTCGGTACATGCGGGTCAAAGGTCGGGTTCGCTGCCAGCATTGCCCAAAACCTACCCTACCATTCACGAGGACCCACAAATGGGTGGACCCTCCAATACTTCACCTGTGGTGGAACTGACACCACCACCTGTGGTTCAACCACCACCATCGGGTTTTAATAACCCTATTCCAACATATCCGGATATATCTGGATATGATCCTTTTAACCCATCTACGCCCCCCATATGCAAGCGGTCATACATAATGTACTTTACCCGTCTCCTTTCCCACCTGCTTATCCACCTACTGGATACCCAAGTTATGGGAACCAGTATCCTGTTGCATCTCAACCACAATCACAACCTCCATCCCCTCTTGAGGCCATTAATGAGGCCTTGGAGCGAATGAAGGAAATGCAACAACAAGTGGAGAAGACGAAGAAGAAGAAGACGGATAAATTCTTCAAGAAGCTCTCCAAGTTGGTTAAGGGAAAGAAGGACGAGTAAAGTCTCTTCTATTATTATGTTATTTCTTTAGTCCCTACGGGGACAAGTTATTTCTTTTAGTCCTTGCATGTACACTTAGTTTTATCTATTTATTTCAAGTATTGCAATTTCTATTGTCATTTAATGAAATATTTTAGAATTATATATATATATATATATATATGTACTCATCCTCTTCAATCGATCATCTCGATTTTACTCGAAATTTATGATCCGCTATATAATTCCAAAAGATCTTAATGGTTTTGATTAGCCAAATGGCAAAGTCCATATTAATTGGCCAAGTTATAAATGATAGTTAAGGAGTAATAGCCTTCTATCATGATAGTTAAGGAAGAATTATCCTTTTATCTAGAGGTGGTGGACTATGTTCAAGCCTCCAAGTCGTGAAGGTCAATGCGACCATGACTATTAATTGACAATTAGGATAATCTGTATTAACATTCAAGTAATGTTAATACTCTTGGTAGTGTAACTTGAGGAACCACACTAGCCGTCTAGGTAATGCACTACGTCCTAACCTTATATAGCCTATGTGATCAAATTTGATCCCGGCTAATATCATCAATGCGATGATAATAATTGACATCCGTTAGTGAAGTAGTGCCTACGAGCCATAATTAAACATCCATTAGTGATGTAGTGCCTACGGGCCATAATTGACATCCGTTAGTGATGTAGTGCCTACGAGCCATAATTAAACATCCATTAGTGATGTAGTGCCTACGGGCCATAATTGACATCCATTAGTGATGTAAGTGCCTGCGGGCCATAATTGACATCCATTAGTGATGTAAGTGCCTACGGGCCATAATTAAACATCCATTAGTGATGTAGTGCCTATGGGCCCTGATTAAACATCCATTAGTGATGATTTGCCTTCGAGCAACACTATACTGTCATTTAAGACAACGACAGTTGTAACCTTATGGTTCCCTGTCCAAGGTGGTGAGCTATGCTCAAGCCTCATAGTCTATATGATCAATGAGATCATGACTAATCTCATCAGTGCGATGATTATCTATCTTAACATCTAGGAGATGTTAATTGATTTATTATATTGCCTACGTGCCAAGTTATAATTGTCAATATGACAATGACAGTTGTGGTTAATATAACCCTCTACCCAAAGTTATGTCCTTAGTGACAGGCCAATGTGTCGTATTTTTACGTCTTTAAATGACAAGCCAAAGTGCTATATTTTAATATCCTTGGGATAAGGCCTATGAGCCATATTTTATATGTCCTACGAGACAAGCCTGTGAGCTATTTATAATTATCTTATGACAATGGCAGTTGTGACATTAAGATCCACTGTCTAAATATATATGGACTACGTCCAAATTGTAATTTGCTTTTGATGGTCCTTTTGAGACCTAGGCCAAATATAGATAACATTCATTTAAAATGTTAAGCCTTACAGTTGTGATTCTATACACACTTGTTCAAATAGGCAATGGATTTATATATCCAAACTTTATAGCCTATATGGTTATTATTACCATGGCTAATGTAAATTAATTTGGCATTTAGTACCCAACCATCAGAGATGGCTAACTCAGATGAGGCATAAAGTAGTCGCTGTGATAATAGTACTGACAAAGCTGAAAATATAGCCATCAATAATGATGATTTTCAAGCTCGCATTGATGCAGCTGTTGGAAAGGCCGTGGAAAAGGCTACAGAAAAATTTAAGGAGTCGAGTGTTAAGTCGTTTTGAGACCGTTGATACTTGAGTTTAATAGTTTAGAGCTTGTTTGTAATAGTTAGTAAAACTAGAGCGGCCAAAAGTGTAATTTGTGATATTTGTAATAGGGCGGCGTATTTAATAAATACGCTGGGTAGTCGTTGTGTATAATGCTAATCAATGGAAACCCTATTCCAAGGTTCTTGGAAAGATTTTGGTGATTGCTCTTGTGTTGTGCTTGTTGTTCTTGTGCTTAATTCGAAATGTCCAGGTGCATGCAGTGATTATATCATTTAGGATTCCATATACAACACTAGTTGTTTGATACATACAAGAATCTTCATCTTTTGGGTTTTCTTAACTTTTACACATTCAAACAACTAATTTATAGTTGTTTGGGTGATAACAATCAACCACTGTGATCCGAGTCTGATTTGGGACTCACCATTTGGTATCAGTGCCTCGGTGGCTCGTTTTAGTTTTGGTTTGGTCGGATCTAGATCGGAAAACCTGCCGGAGACGTAAAATATTGAAGATTCGTGTGTATAGAGTTGTTTCAGATCTGAAGGTATTGTTGTTTAGCGTTTTTGCTTATTCCAGCAACTTTGATAGGTTTTTGAAAGAGAGAGAACACATAGGATATAACGAGAGAAGCTAGTGATGTCAAGCTGGTTCGTTATGTTTCTAGATCGTTATGATTATTGTTGAATCTGCTAGTATTGATGTTTTTTCAAGATCTAGTGACTTTCAATGCTCAACCAGCGTATTTGTTCTTTGCGTGACGGTGACGATTATGATTGTCGAAAAGGACGACTGAGGTTAATAGTGAAGATGATGATTCGGATGATAGTTTAAGGTGGAAGACGGGGTTCATTGGATTCAAGTTCATGTTGTTCAACGTCTTTATTTGTGTTGGGTTTGTTTGTCTGCCGGTTAGTTTAAGATGGGTGGTGACTGATGATGTTTTTGTGATAAGAAACAACTACGATGTGGTGGTTCCTCGATGATTAAGGTTAGGTGGGGCTCTAGCGAATATGGTAGCAGCGCATGATGGTTTCCGATGGTTTTGGTTGAGGTGCGTGATGGT
The DNA here is from genome assembly GCA_947069175.1 of Scalesia atractyloides. NCBI lineage: Eukaryota > Viridiplantae > Streptophyta > Magnoliopsida > Asterales > Asteraceae > Scalesia > Scalesia atractyloides. The sequence continues at coordinate 22,090,832 of CAMTDV010000012.1, read as the reverse complement.
ATCGGCTGGTATACATGGTGGGGCAAGGTGGAAGAAGATGGGTGATAGCTGGGTGGTTGACAATGGCATTACGGTTGAATAAGGTGGTGGCTGAAAAGGAATGATCGGAATCTCAATAAGGTGATGATGGCTGGAATGGTGATGTTTGCGTTTAGGGTAAATGTCACATGATTACATGGGCTTCACAAGCCCATTGACGATTGGAATGTTTGATTGATAATTGGCACAAATTCTAGAATTTTTTTTCCTGGGCCCACCTCATGTGTAATGTTTGAGATGGCCACGCATGGATTTCAAGAATCAACATAATACAACACGGATTTATTTTTTTTGGACCCACTCCCATGATGAGAGGTTAGTCATTGTCGCAGGTATGGACTATCATTGTTCTACGTTATGTTTTTGTGGACAATGTGTTAGTCAAGTGTAGTTAGTGGACCAAAAGGTGGATAAGCTTGATTTTTCATTATGGGCCGAATGATTATCTCTTGGGCCACATATTGGACCGAATATGTTGGGAGTAAGTTTGGTTACAAAGTTTAGCTGGTTATGGAAATTGTTGTCTAGCAACTTTATGCTAAAATTTGGTGGTTGTGGTTATTGTTTGGAACAAAAATTCAAAAATATTTGGCGACTTTAGCGTTGGATTAAGAGCTAAATGCAATATGACATAATTGATGATCCTCACTGTGAAGCTAATTATTTAATTTTTATCATTAGAGTTTGAACCCTATCATATGCCTATTACAATTGTATCTTCAAAAATAAGATACGGAACTTTGATCGATAAGATATAGGAGGGTCTACTTTTGTGGGGGGGGGGAATAACAATGAAAGATTTTAGGTTGTCAGTCGATTTGTGAATATTCGAGCCGATTTGTGAAGATTCGAAGACAATGTCAGATATACTTTGGAGAATCCTATGAAGAATTGATAGCATCATTCTCGGGGGAATATTGTTGGGTCAAATTGGAGAATGATGTTATCAATTAAAGCGTCTTTAATTAGCGATGTTATTATTTGTGTGAGGTAGCGAATTTTGTTATTATTGTCGTTTGTTTTGGCAACTTTAAGAGGTTCTCTAAGCAAGGGTCGGGTTGCTTGGAGGACAAGGCTCAGGGGCTATAAATAGAATACCAGACATCATTTGTTGCGTGTGCATTTTGTGAGGCACCACCCCGGGGAGCTCACCCGGGGTGGACCATTATCTTGTATTTGTTTTTATCACAATCAATGAAGGTTTCTCTTGTTAAATCATATCTTCATCTATTTTTTTTATCTTTGTTCATGGCTCAAATCACCCGTCTCGCTATTATTCACCGAACCGAGACTGAAACTGGATCGTTTCGGACCTATCATCGATCGCTACTCGCTCCAAACCTTTGTCTATTCCACCATCATCAGCTCGAAAGGAGAGCTCTGTTCACTCTTCAAATGCGAAGAGTGAACCAAAGAAACTACTATTTAATGACAGGTCCCGTTCTTCCAAAGACAGATTTACCTATAAATACTTTGTCTCTTGTAAGCCCCGAGATTTTAATGGAGAAAAAAGGGCCTAAAGAAGCCTTGAAATGGCTCGATGAGATGGAAACTATTGTGGATATCAGCGGTTGTGCTGATAAGGATGTAGTGAAGTTTGTATCCCAATCCTTCAAGGGCGATGCCCTAATATGGTGGAAGGCTATGGTCTAGTCAATAGGAAAAGTACACCTGTATAACTTGGGATGGACCAAGTTTGTGGACCTTGTCTGTCACACCCTGACCCGCAACGGAAATGGTAGTCGGGGCATGATTGGGTTTTCATCAAAGCTCATGACATTTATTATAAAGTTTCAAATTTATTATTTCTTTTTAAAGGAGAACATTACAATCAATCATACAAGTACAACATGTTCTATACATTTTTCAAGACTCATTATTTTTCTTCTAAGGCAAATTCCTACGTGTTCCTTGTTTCAACCTGTCCACCTGTATCATGTGTAAAAATAGGGTTTTGGGTCAACAAAAAGTTGGCGAGTGAATCCTATGAAAACAGTTGAACGTATTTACTATATTGGTTATAAAAAAGAGAAGTGCATAACCACATATGAGTAAACGTAGATATAAATTTAATCACAAAACACATAATATTAATTAATACACACGCACACACCAAATGAATGATTTTGAGGCACGCGATGTTCAACTCGTCTCCCACGAGGAACTGATGGGCCTAATGAATGATTTTGAGGCACGCGATGTTCAACTCGTCTCCAACGAGGAACTGATGGGTCTAATGAATTGATTTGCACACAACTTGACTAAATGTAAACACACATTACAACAAACAATATTTACATTATAAGTTTAGATCATATAATGGTAATAGCACGAGTTTGAATAAGCGAATTAATTAAAGCGACACATGATACACCCCAAAACATGAATAAAAAGGGGAATTTGTAAGAATTCACTCACAGTGGGTGCGTTTCTTGGATTGATGATGAATGCGCGCGAATTTGGATTTAACCACGAGAGAAACTAACCTAAATAATAACATAATAATTCGATAAATAAATAAACTTTTATTTGAGATTAATATTTTTAATTAGTGTTCTTAATGAGATTGTTAATTTATTTTTGTGAGTTTAAGGAAATTTTCTAATTTCAAAAATATTATTTTTAAGTGTTTTTAATTGATTTTTAAATAAAATAAATAAATAAAAAGAAAATAAAAATTTTGACTTTTTTGACCGTCGACCGGACCGTTGATCGGTCGGACTGTGGTTAAGAGTGCGCTGAGTGAGGTTCGAACTCGTGACCTCCCGTATACGTGCACGCAGCTCTACCAACTGAGCTACGTGTCTAACCCGAAATATTTCTGATTTTAATTATATTTATATACTATTTGGATTATTCAGAATTTTATTTAATTAAAAAGGTTTTAAAACCAATCGAACCGGTGTGAGAGTCTGGACTTGAACCCGCGACCTACGGTTCGTGTGCACATAGCCCAACCAGTTGGGCTGTGTGTCTAACCTGTTAGTTTTATTGATTTTTATTATACTTATATACTGTTTAGAATGTTTCAGAAATTAATTAATTAAAAAGGTTTTTAAATCAACTAAACCGGTGTGTTGAACATAACTCGAACCTGCGACCTTAGTGTGACTTGCACCCAGCCCGACCAACTGGGCTGGGTGTCTAACCCGTATTATATAGTTCCTTATTATATTTAACAACATACTGTGGAACAATCTGTTTTGGTTTCAAAGAAATGGATTTTATTTCAGCAGAAACGGACATGTTCAAGACTCGAACCCGGCATCATGTATGTAAAATGCACACAGTCCACACTGGACTGTGTGTCTAACCCGGTTATAAACCCGATTTATATTATATATATATACAACAATAACTTCATCCTCTTCCCAAAAACCTCTACCCGACTGTTAAACCCTTAACTGATTTGTTCAAAGCTGAATTTATAACAGAATCATTATACGCAAGATAGGAAAAAGGTTTATACCGAATCGAAAGGGGGTGTTAAGTTTTCCTGTTGAATTCCGGTGTTGAACAGGATCTCCGGTGAAGTAACTCCGGTGAACTGTGATTCCTCCGACGACAGAAAGTTGATCAAGGGATTTTAGTGCAAATCTCCAGAGGGAAAAGGGCGAGGTGTTTGTGATGGAAGGTGTCGGTATTTATAATGCAGATGGTCAAGCACAAGATTTCGGTTTCAAGTATTTCGGTCAAATCTCTCCGGCGGTTACGACTGGAATTGACTGTAGACGTCGGTTATAACCGATGTCGAAGTCGGTTATAACGTTATAGTCAAAAGGAAAATGGCTAAACTCACGGATTGCCGGATTTTCCGGTGATCGCGAGTTCTGCCACGCTGAAGTCCGATTTCGAATTCGAGTTTTATGTTAAGTATTATTTATTTCAGTATTATTCCAAACTTAAGTGTGTGGCGGAGTGGTGTGTTGGTTGTTTGTTGAACCGGCTGACCCGGGTTCGAAACCCGGCAGCCTCATCTCATTTTTTACTCACTTATTTTTATCATTTATTAATTAAAATTTTTAAATTCTAGAATGTTTATTAATTATGTATTGTTTAAAATTAGTTTGAGCCATAAACAAGCAACGAAAATTTTAACTGGATGCTCGATTAATTAGCGAAGCGGGTTTGGAAAACCCGTTTTTCGACGGATGTTACATTGTTAAGGAAACATACTGCCCACCTCATGAGGTGGAAAAGATAGAGTCAGATTTTCTGACTCTTACAATGAAAAATCTGGACTGTCGGAAGTATGTTACTGAATTTAATTCCTTATCCAGATTAGTATCTTATCTGATTTCACGTGAATCCAAACGCATTGCGCGTTTTATAAATGGGTTAGCACCTGAGATTAAAGGCATGGTGTAGGCTGCTCAGCCTACTACTTATAGGTCTGCTGTTGACCTATCTCTCTTTCTCACTTTAGATCTAGTGAGACAAAAGTCAGTCAAGAATGAGACTGACGGGAAAAGGAAGAGAGAGGATGGTAACTCCCAAAGATTTAATAAGATGAATAAGGGGAGATTTGGGTTCAGAAGGAACCAAGATAAGTCGGGCGTGACGCCGACATGTAAGACCTGTAACCGCAGGTATTGGGGACAGTGTAATTTTTATCCATAGGCTAAACCCTGTGGTATCTGTAAGAAAAAAGGGGCATGAGACCCTAGAATGCAAGGATCTTAAGGATGTCGTCTGCTATGCTGTAATGAAAAAGGACATATTAAGACTAACTGCCCTAAGAATCTCAAGAGTAATAATGTGAAGCCTGGAGAGGCCAACAAAGGAAATGCTCGTGCCCTTTCAGATGAATGTTAGAGAGGCTGTTAATGACAACAACGTCATAACCGGTACATTCCTCATTAATGACGTATATGCTAGAGTTCTTTTTGATTCAAGTGCAGATAAGTCTTTTGTAGACCATAAGTTTAGTAAACTATTAAACTTACCCATAAGAACTCTAGACATAACTTATGAAGTAGAACTTGCTGGCGGAATGTTAGAAACAACGTCTTCTATTCTTGATGGATGTTTTATATCCATTAAGAATCATTCAATTCCTATTTCTCTTCTGCCAATGAAATTGGCGGGGTTCGATGTAGTCTTAGGTATGGATTGGTTATCCCTTAACCAAGCCCGTATTGCCTGCGATAAGAAACTCATCGAAATTAAAACCCCATATGGTGAAATGCTCACCATCTTTGGAGATTCACACTATGGATTGCCAGACAAAGTGTCGTTATTTAAGGCATCCAAGTTTCTAGGGAAAGGTTGTGCCATTTACAAGGCAAAAGTAACTATTAACGAGCCAAAGCCAAAGATTGAAGACCTTCCAGTTATTTCAGAATATCCCGATGTTTTCCCTGAAGAATTACCAGGTCTACCTCTAGATAGGCAAGTGGAATTTAGGATTGACATCCTAGCACCGACAGAAATGAAGGAATTGAGAATACAATTAGATGAACTTTTAGAAAAAGGATTCATTCAGCCTAGTTCCTCACCTTAGGGAGCTCCTATCCTTTTTGTTAGAAAAAAGGACGGTTTAATGCGGATGTGCATTGATTACTTGTTTGATCATTATCCTTTGCCCAGGATCGATGACTTGTTCGATCAACTCCAAGGGGCTACTTACTTCTCTAAGATCGACTTAAGATCGGGATATTATCAACTAAAGGTTAGAAGTGAGGATGTTCCCAAGACTGCCTTCAGGACTATTTATGGCCATTATGAATTTTCTGGTGATGCCTTTTGGGCTCACAAATGCACCTGCATCATTCATGGATCTCATGAATAGAGTCTGCAAGCCGTATCTAGATAAGTTTGTCATTGTCTTCATAGACGACATACTTATGTACTCTCGTAATCAAGTTGATCATGAGAAACATCTTCGGTGCATCCTAGAATTGCTAAGACAAGAGAAGCTTTATGCTAAGTTCTCTAAGTATGAGTTTTGGCTTAGAGAAGTCAAGTTTCTTGGACATGTTGTAAGTGAGCGTGGTATCCAAGTGGATCCCCTAAGATTGAAGCCGTAATGAATTGGGAAGTACCCAAAACTCCGTTGGATATTCGTAGTTTCTTAGGATTGGCCGGTTATTATAGGAGGTTCATTGAGAACTTTTCAAGGATAGCCACTTCTTTAACTACCTTGACCCGTAAGAATGTCAAGTTTGACTAGGGTCCAAAACAACAAGAAGCTTTTGAAATTCTAAAACACAAGTTGAGCAATGCTCATGTGTTATCTCTACCTGAGGGCATTGAGGATTTAGTCGTTTATTGTGATGTCTTGCATATTGGCATGGGCTATGTGCTAATGCAAAAATGCAAAGTAATTGCTTATGCATCACGACAATTGAAGGTGCACGAAAGGAATTACACCACCCATGACTTGGAATTGGGTGCTGTTGTATTTTCACTTAAGTTGTGGAGACATTACTTATATGGCACGAAGTGTATTATATACACTGACCATAAGAGTCTTCAACATCTGTTCAATCAAAAGGATTTGAACATGCGACAGCGCCGCTGGATGGAAACGCTTAATGATTATGATTGCGAAATTCGCTATCATCCCAACAAAGCAAATGTTGTTGCTGACTCCTTAAGTCGTCAGGAAAGAACTAAACCTAGTAGGATTAACGCTAAGAGCATTGATCTCAGAAATAGCTTGAATGAGAAGCTATTAGATATACAAAAGCAAGCCCTGTTAGAGGCTAATATTCCTAGTGAAGGATTAGGCAGAACTGTCGATCAGTTAATGCCTGGAAAAGATGGAATCCTTAGATTCAATAGCCGAATCTAGGTTCCTTTCTTTGGATGACTTAGGGGTCTAATCCTCCAGGAAGCACATAATTCAAGATACTCAGTTCACCCGGGTGGTGACAAGATGTATCAAGATTTGAAAAAGAATTATTGGTGGATGAGTTTGAAGAAATCCATAGCCACTTATGTAGCTAAGTGTATGACGTGTTCGCAAGTTAAAGCTGGAAATCAGAAACCGTCAGGACTTCTACAACAACTTGAAATTCCCACTTGGAAATGGGAAATGGTAACTATGGACTTTATTACCAAGTTACCTAAGACCAAACGTGGCAATGACACGATTTGGGTCATTGTGGACAGGCTGACTAAGTCAGAAAATTTCTTGCCAATTAAAGAACTTATAATTATGATAAGTTGGCCAAGCTATATGTGGACAAGATTGTATCCCTACATGGTGTGCCGGTATCTATTGTATCCGATGGAGATACTAGATATACATCTCACTTTTGGAAAAGTTTCCAACAATCTTTAGGCACCAGATTAAACTTTAGTACGGCTTACCACCCATAAACGGATGGACAAAGTGAGCGTACTATCCAAACTTTGGAAGACATGCTTAGAGCATGTGTGATTGATTTAGGTGGAAGTTGGGATGACCGCTTACCCCTAATAGAATTCTCATATAATAATAGTTATCATACAAGCATCAAGGCTGCTCCTTTTGAAGCCTTGTATGGGAGAAAATGTAGAACGCATGTTTGTTGGGCTAAAGTTGGGGTAGCCCAACTGTCTTGACCTGAGATTGTCCTAGAGACCACGGATAAGATAATACAAATCTGTGATCATCTCAAAGCTGCCCGTGATAGGCAGAAAAGTTATGCAGACAAGAGGCGAAAACCTCTTAAATCCAAATAGGGGACAAAGTATTATTGAAAGTATCACCCTGGAAAGGTGTGATGCGCTTTGGAAAGAAGGGCAAGTTGAGCCCGAGATATATTGGACCATTCGAGGTAATCGAATGTATCGGTTCTGTAGCCTATAAGCTCAAGCTGCCTGAGGAGCTCAGTGGAATACATGATGTGTTCCACATATCTAATTTAAGGAAATGTCTAGCCGATGAGTCGCTAGCAATGTCACATCAAGATGTGCAAATTGATAAAAACCTGAGGTTCATTGAGAAACCAATTTTGATTGAGGATAGGCAGGTTAAAAGCTCCGAAGGAAATTTATACCTATTGTAAAGGTTAAGTGGGATGCCCTTCGCGGCCCCAAGTATACATGGGTGGTTGAGTCCACTATGTGATAAAAGTACCCCCATCTTTTTGAATAAAATCTCGAGGTCGAGATTTCATTTAAGGGGGTGAGGATGTAACACCTCATAAATTTGTGTTTGGTAATAAACCGACACGTGTACATACCCTTGAAAAATACCTCAAATAAGTTAGCCATTCAACTCCTCAAACGTGTCCAAAAATCTATTTTTTAATCCTGACCGTAGCTTACGTTCCCGGACCATAAGCTACAGTCCAGGCTTTCTGGTTTGATTTATAACTAACCGAAAGCTACGGTCCGGTGACCATAGCCTACGGCGGGCCACTAGAACTTCACTTTTACACCATTTTAACTTTCAAATAATAACCCAAAGGCCCCTAGACTTTATTATTACATTTTTCTTGCATAACGAAGTCATTTTTCGACCCAAACGACTCCTGGTTAAGGTGATATCTTTTGATTCACCATTCTTGAGTATCATACATCATCACCGAACACTTAACCTTACTAGTTTGGGTAATTTAACCCATGAAACCATAAGTATTCGTCTCTTTCACGTTTAAGCTAGTAAACACTTATAAGTCGTAAAAACACCTAATGTGACACCCGTTAACGTTCACTTATTCGTACACATCTTTAATACATCTCGTGTTGAATGAAAAGATCAATTTTCGTCATTATGTCATTGAATATAAGTCAACGGACAATTCATGTCAATCCACAAAAATATTTTTGAGGGACTAAAAGTGTCAAAACCCCAAAATTCTGTCAAGCTGCCACCTCTCCTGTAAAATGCAAACATCTTGTAGCTCTTGACACCTTGCTAGACACTTGTGAAGATCCTACAACACCTCTAACACCTGGCTTCATCTTCACACACCTTCTTGCACTATAAATAGCCCACTAAACTCACTCATTCCATGCTCATTAACTCTTTCTCCTCTCTATTACACTCTTGGAAGTTCCTGACCATTTAGGAGTTTCCCTTTGAGTTCTAAGTTTTCCTTGGATCATTTATAAGTGTTCCATCTCTTTTCTTTTCTTTTATAGGCTTTTAATAGCCAAAAGTTAAGCATTTTCGACAAATGCCTTGACTTTCGGTTAAGACCATTATGGTCTAGCCATTGTTTGAAATGAACATGGCTAAGTGATCATAATTAGGAAGGTATTAATCCCTTAAAAGGGCACCTCCTAAGGATCACGTTTACTAGGTCAGTTGACGGGTCAAAGTTTATGTTTTAAAAAGTTAAAAAGGTCAGATTTTATAAAAAAATTATAATCTGAGTTTATATATGTTATAAACGTGTTTTTGACACTTAAACAAGTTGGTAATAATTATTAGAACATGTTGGAACATGTTTGGTCTGTCAATTTCAGTCCTAGGACCGGTTCGCAACCGGAAGTCGCAAAGTTTGACTTCTGCTTTTACTTTCGATTCTGACCCGACTTAGATTAGTTAACTTATGACTTATGGTCGCATTATGATCGTAACACAATGTAGCATAACCCTATGAGGTTATATTACATGATCATAATCATAATCTGAGTTTATGTACAAGTTCCGTTAAAATGTCAATTTTGACTAAAATGCCCTTTTTACATAAAACAAGGTTTTAATCAACCATGAACTTGCAAATAAATTACATAAAAATATGCTAATGTAATTAACATATTATGCTGATAATATTCTGATCATAAACTGATTTTAGTATAATATCGTAAACTATACTTTTTAATTGACCAAAATGCCCTTTCGGTGCATAGTTTGGTCTTAAACCATAAAGCACACTTATGTGTGACTTCTTACTGATAATATATCACAAATTAAGTATTTTTACAGAATGTTATTGATCATAACATCAGAATACATGCAAGTTCCTTTTATATGACATATAATGGTCCAAAACGCCTAATAAGGCGTAGTTTCGTTTTAAAACCTCAACGGGCATATAAGTTGATATCCTACTGATATTACAACTTATTTAAAGAATAATGACATATAGAACTTGTTCATGACTCATTTGGTTACCCGATATTTCTTAAATGCATACGGTTAAGTATATATATCTAGTTTACGAAACTTAACCGAAACGGGTTTAACCTTATCATTTTAATCTCAAATTCCAGAATGTTAATTGTTCACCCATATTATACAAGTCTTAAATACTTGTTGGGTTTAAACTACATTCTATCCGGTCATCGCTTAATCCAGCGTATCATACCGTTTTTGATCCTTTAAGCTAGTCGGTCTAAGTCTAAGACTTAAATAACACCATTAGCATTTTAATTGGTTAGCTTATGCCATAATCCAAACTAGAGCCTTCCAGTAAATGCTATATGCACTTATTTCATTTTGAATACGGCTGAGATATTAAATCTTGCATTTTTAAATCAAGACTAGCTTACGTAAATACTCTTGACTTATTTTCCCTATACGGGCTTGGGTTACGGTAAATTATTACCGCTTGGTCAGAAATGAGATCAATCTAATGCCGGATTGTGGCTAGTAAATCCACATATTCTGTTTTGATCAGTTTTGTTTGATAACTTAAATATTGGGGGTTAACGACCGTGTCCTGGATATCCTTGGCTCATTATATTAGTTAGTGGCCCAGACTAAAGCACGGGGTGTAGGCATACACCCGACAGATGCGAATGCTAAATTATTTTTACCCACAAGTTAGGGATAACTCCTTCGCGGGGTTCATAAGTGGTGTGTACGTTAATCATGTCTCAGTCTCTGTATCGGGACCCATATGTATTAAAAAACATGTAAAGCTGTTAACAGGTTACAAAGCTGACTTTCCCAAGTTATAAAAGGTTTGTGCCCTGTGCACTTAAATCTAATTTTTAAAATGTTTTCAAAATGAGTCAGTCGGGTGTATTTACCAGCGAAAGCTGACGTATTTTCAAACGACTAAGATGCAGGTACAACACAAATAGGCTGGAAGCTGCTTGGTAGTGATATAAGAGGATCTTGAAAATCCTTAGATCTGCCAAAAGTCTGTTACACATTTTTGTACATTTCACGATCCGACTGTGGATCTTTCATCTCAAGCCGTATGTATATTATTTTTCGTACTTTGAACATTTGGTTTGTAGTAGTAATTTAAACTCCAAAACTTCCTCTATGCTGTGTTTAATTGACTATGATGATATCAACTTATGTCACGATATTCCCCACCCGGGCCCACTGGTGTTTGGTTGGAAATACGGGGTGTGACATGTGGCATGTTCCTGTTTTGGAGGCAACGCTACCCTCATTCATATTGGTCTGAGTCAGAGCGATACAGTCCCGCAAGGCCGGTTTAAAGCTTTAATAGTAGTTTATTTATAATAGATGCAAGTCGTTCTTACTTCCCCGGAGTTGATGCTATCTGACTCAAAGAAAGTCCTAATAAGCTTGAATCAAGTCTCTCAGGATCTATACACTGAACGAGGCAAGAACTTTACCCATACAACCCTTCTAACCCTTCCCGGCAGTTAACGTGCTTTATATAGACCGTAAAGACATAAATGAGTGAATCAACAAAACATGAAGAGATGATAGAATAAAGTTCACTTTGAAAATAAAAAGCTAGTTATTAAAGTCATTAATACATACCCAATTAAAAAGTTAACCAAAGCTAGGAAATCAAAAGTAATACATAGATAACTTGTCTTCACCAAGTGATGTAGAGATTATCCGAGCATAGCCTTTGTTTGACAAAAACTCTTACGATCAATCTTGGATCCCGAGACTACTGCACACACTATAAGATGAATGATGGATGAATGTGGTGGATTACGATGGTGGAGTGGTGGCTGGTGTGAGAGAAGTGGTTTGCCAAGGGATGAGTTGGAATTAAACCAAGCACCCCTATTTATAGTTGTAAACAGTGGTCTTGCACAGCCTCTTGTCTTCTTTCTTCTCTGTCTTCATTAAATGAACATGTTAGATCAACTGCTACACGACCTCGTGTGTCAACGGCACGGCCCCGTGGCCATTTTACTTGTTGTACTATCCTGGATATGCAAATATGAAAGTTGACCACGGCCCGTGTCTCTTGTCTGCATCTGTTTGTCTTCTTCTGTTCTAGAATCTTGAAGGGGCACGACCCCGTGCTAGACTTCTGATTCGTTGTTTTTAGTCTTGGTGTGAAGCTTGGAGGGTTGTTATAGTGTGTTGTCTTCCCGTCTTCTGTACTTATGCTGGTTTTTGTCGTTATTTTGTTCCTTTTGTTATTTATGCTCTTTTAATCATGAAACAAACGTATACAAAGAAATGCACTTTTTTCTATTTGATACAATTTATATGGTACAATCAATCTTGGATTCCGAGACTCTACACACACTCTAAGATGGATGATAGATGAATGTGGTGGATTATGGTGGTATTGTGGTGGTGGAGTGGTGGCAGGTGTGAGAGGAGTGGTTTGCCAAGGGATGAGTTGGATTGAAACCAAGCACCCCCTTTTAAAGCTGTAAACAGTGGTCTCACACGGCCTCGTGCCCTACGAGCACGACCTCGTGTCTTCCTTCTTCTCTGTTTCATTAAATGAGCATGTCAGATCAACTGCTACATGGCCCCGCGTGTCAACAGCACGACACCGTGGTCATTGTACTTGTTGTACTATCCGGATATTCAAATTTGGAAGTTAACCACGGCGCGTGTCCAAGGGACACGACCCCGTGTCTCTTGTCTACATCTGTTTGTCTTCTTTGTTTTGGAATCTTGAAGGAGCACGACCCCATGCCGAGCAGGCACGGCCCCGTGCTGGAGTTCTAATTTGTTGTTTTTAGTCTTGGGGTGAAGCTCGGAGGGTTGGTATAGTGTGTCGTTTTCCCGTCTTCTGTACTTATGCTGGTTTTTTTCGTTAGTTTATTCCTTTTGTTCATTTAAGCTTTTTAATCCTGAAAATTAAAAGTATACAAAAACGCACTTTTTCCAATATTAGTACTAAAAAAAGGGTTGATTTTATATTGTATTTGATGCAATTTATATTCGCATGTTGATACTGAATCTCGTACGCAGCGTACGTTAAGGTATTTGTACTAATATATATATATATATATATATATATATATATATATATATATATATATATATATATATATGGATGGGTTAAAATGAGAATTACCTTAAGTTGTAAGAACCGTGAGAACTAGGTCATCCAAAAGGGTTTTCCGGATTTTTTTTCTCAAAAGTTATAAGAAAGATCACTTGTTTTAGAAAAAAATGTTTTTAAAAATGTCGCATACGCACATTTACATAAGGTGTAAAAAAATTATCTTCATGCAAAATTTACGGTAGCTCGTAAAAAAAACTTGCATCAATCAAAACTACCGACTCAATAATTTTTTTCCTTTCTTTTTACAGATGTGTTTATAATATTTTTATCTACGTTTGTGTAAAAAAATTTTGGTCCAACTCGCGCGTAAACAAAAAGTTCTCATGATTCTCACAATTCATGGTGGTTCTCATTTGAACCGAGCCCTAAATATATATATATACACACACTAACTTAGTGTTTATAAATCATTTAAATTCTTAAATAAATCAATTACCAAACAAATCCCTTAAGATTATAACAATTATCATACCAATTAAACAAGTAAATTAACTAAAAATAAAATAAATATGCTTAAAAATAATAAAAACAGAAAAATTAAAAAGAAAGATAATGATAGGGTTTTGATTCCCATGAAATCTGAACACAAAGAGGTGAAATTTACTTATAGGTTGCATGTTTTAACGAGTTCTAGCGAGTTCAAGTTTCTGGCGAAGGTTTAGAGTTCAGGCGAGACTTCGGTGGGTTGTAGACGCAAAACCGAAGAGGTTGGGACGATTTTATGCTTTTAGAAGGGTGAAAAAGCATCAAAGGCTTTATTAACGTTCTATATATACATGATTGCCGTTAGAATTTGTGATTTTGATTTGATTGCATAAGATTAAAAAACACGGGACTTTTGTTACTAGTTTGATAATATATGGTTATGATTAAGGCATGATATGGTCCATATTCGCACATGCAATTTCGAAAACACAATAAGCTTATAAGAATCAAAGATCAGGAAAATCAAGGAAGATTTGGGTTTGGTTTATCGCTGCACAGTGTCCTTGGGCGGTAAGGACTTTTCAAAACACGCACATGTTACGTTTAAAAGGAATATGGGTTTGATTATGTTAACAAAAGGCCTAGTGATGGACTGGTATTTGTTAGTTTGCGGCCGGTGGAGACCCCGGTTTGAATGCCGGCTCCATTATGTTTATTTTTCTTTCTTTTTTATTTAAGTTTCAGCTAATTATACATAGGTCCCTCAAGTTCATAACTCAACTAACCCATTAATTTACTTGGTTATGTTATATAACATTATTTGTTATAACTTTTAAAATAAAATCTTGTTTAAATTAAATATGTAACACCCATACTCATTAGATGTATAATAATTAATAAAATTTCGCATTTTATAAATATTTTTATAAAACGAACACATAAAGTTGTACAAAAGTTGAAGTTAGTTAAAGACTACAAAAGTCTTTAGAAGTATTACTAAACTTAAACAATATTTGGTTTACAAAAGATTAAGACAACGTGCGGAAACTAAATTTTCATTTATGTTCGGTCCTTCGAGTAGCTTGATCTTCATCCGTTCCACCATAATGATCACCTATAAATCAAATGTCATCTTAAACATCATTTATATAATGCTTACAACATGGTTCGGTAGTCTATGTATCCCAAAAACATTAACAAAATTTTTTTGTGAATAATCTGCCGTAAGCTACAGTAAGTGTACCGTAGCTTTTGGTACACAACAAGAAATAAAACAAATAGTCCAAGTCGTAGGTTACGACCTTGTTCTGTTGTCTTTTTTTATCACTACCGTAGCCTACGACAGTCAGCCGTAGGTTACGGTACAGGTCTGCTGAATTTTTGTTTCTTGTTTTGCCCTCTAAAGCTAAAACCTCCATATCTTTTTCTATACGTATCCGTTTAACCTCAAATTTATTTTATGCAATCGTAAATTGATTTCCCACATTTTAGATTTAAATTCCATCATCCAAAATCACAAATTCCTACACCTTATGCTATTGGCATAAATCAATTTACGTAATTATTTTGACATGTTAACAATTTGACCATATTACCCACATTCTTATGGCAAGGATCAGTTCTTTACGGATTTCAACCCTCCTCCAAGTTTGCTAAACTTGCGTTCACTTCTGTTACCCGACTTGTTTTTTCGCTATGTTTTTTACCTGTTTGGTTACTTTAACCAAACAAGAAGCTTATTTTTACGCAAATAATAAATTCACTGTTTTTAACCAGCGTTCCCGTTACCCGGCTTACTCGTTCACATGGTTTTGGTTGTTCAAGTGAATTCCATCACTTATGAACTAACCCAACCTATTGTCATGTGCTATTTATTCATTTGGTTCATTCGAGTGAAATCCCGTCACGTATGAATGAATCGAATTTCACAAGTATTACTTCGTTTATCAACATATAATCAATACAAGTTTATTAGTGAAATCATACGGGGTATAAAACTATGCACCTTAAAGCTTTCGCTTCAAACGCGTGTCCGCACCGGCTTGATTTCCCGACGCTTCACTTGCTTTTCCTAAAGTATACAATCCAAATGTCATTAGAACCTCTCGGCCCATTACTAAGGCATGTAAATTGCCAAACACACTATCTCATGTTTCCATCAACACTATTCGTTCACTAATTAAAGTTTGACAATTCTTTTAGACATTTTAGCAAGCATCTTATGTGCATACTTTTTAACTAGCCATTTTAGTTCAATTTAAACCTTGGCTAACCAAGAATCTCAACTCATCAAGTTCGATTACACATCGTATAATATGAAATTTCAACAAACTTATATCATTACATATATTATTCATATAAACATGGGGTTTTTCATACTAAAATCAAAACCCACTTCTTCACACAACACATTGACATCTCAAATCATAGTTTTATAATTTCTTCATCCAATTTTAGTTAGGATTTATGATCCTATGCTTAGATTACACCTTTCTCATGTCGCAACATCGACCAATTGTTCAAGAACTTTAGTCATTCACATTTCACCCAACATCATATATCATCATGAAAACCAAAATTATAACTTACCTTGTGTTATGATGATGATATACTTTCCTATTCTTTAAACATGCATAATAAAAACTTCTTGATTTACTTCTAATTTTGTTGATTTAGTGTTAAGGAGCAAGAGCTAGGTTTTGCCCTCTTTCTCACTCTCTGAATCGATACACACACACTTTTTGTGTGTGCATTTTATTTTTCTTCTATTTATATTTTTAACTTTGGCATTAATCCCACTTTAGTCCCTAGACTTTGGCTTAGGCAATAAAGTCCTCAAATTACTTAGTTTCTAGTAGACACAACAACTTAACTAAGTTACACTATTTATTATTATTATTTTGATATTATGTCAAAATTATTTACCGTCAGGGTAAAAATAAAATTTCAATACAAAATATTTTCGAGGTGTTACAAAATAAGATTAAAAACTATTAAAAACTATATATATATTTTGATATTATGTCAAAATTATATATTATATATATATATATATATATATATATATATATATAATATACAAATACATAAAATTATTTACTGACGATCGCGATTATCCTGCTTTATTGCTCTCTGGGTAGAAATCTTATTCAGTGTCGACAAGCGTCGACCGATGAGTGTGGAGGATTACGGCTGGGTTCCCTCCAACTTTTTTGTTATTCTTTTTCCCAAAATTTTTGCTCATGTCTTGGGGACGGTAATGAGGTAGGGGAGGTCTACTGTTATTGAGGTTGCGCTCTGTCTGCGCATAGACCTTTGCTGCTGCCATAAGTTTCTCCCAGCTTTTTGGGAGACTGGTAGTTCCTTACAAGACTTTGATCATCTCGTCGTAGCGGACATCGTACTTGAACTATGCACAAATCAGTTCTTCGTGCACATCCCCTATCTCCAATACCTCTTTATTGTAACGGGTGGTGAAGTCTTCGAGACTTTCGTCATCACGCCGCCAGATGTTCATTACGTCAGAGAAATCTCTGACGTGACGCCGCTGTTGGCTGAAGTACGTCAGGAACTTATCTTTAAGGTCGTTCCATGACGCGAGCTTGCCCGTAGGCAAGTTATCAAACTATAGGCGCGCGACGCCTGTACGGGTTTGGATGAACAGGTGACACCACATGAGCAGCGTCCAGCCTCTGATTAGTTATGCGCCGGTGAATAGGCGCAGGTGATCATCTGGGTCTGTCAACCCATTGTACTTTCCCACGTTGGAGGGAATTTTCTAGCGCACCAACGGTGCGAGCGCAATCTCCTTGATGAATTTTGAGTGTTCGGCTGCTTCAGTTGGCCTGGACCAAATTATAGTTGTACTCCGCCTCTAGGTTGTAAACAGCCCGTGGTGCTGATATGTAAGCAGTATGATCTTTTGGTAGCTGGTGAAACACATTGGCGCTATCACCCTCGCCATAAGTTTGGTCCTCCTCACGCTGGGTGTCCCGCCCCTATAGAGGACACGGGCCCAACCGTGAGTGGATGGATGGTAGCCTATGAGTGTGAGACTCATGTTTACGTAGCGATTGTGAGTACTCCGTCTCTCATGTACGGAGTTGTGATGGTATGCTGGCTCCCGCCAGCGAGTCATAGCTGAGAACTCGAGGTGCAGGCTGCACCGGCGCAACGGAAGTGTTGGCTTGTGCGCAGAGTTGCGCGTAAACGACATTTAGAGCCGTTTGAGACTTGATGTACCAAGACATTGGAGTTTCACCCGGAGGCAAAACCGAGGTGATTGGTACACGGGGAGTCTCCATTTGGATTCCAAGGGTTATCGGACGTTCACACGACCGGAGTCGTGATGAGCACCAGCATTCCCGGAAGAAGCTTCTTCCACTTGTCCGCCGAGTCGAGAGGCATGAACTGGGTTCTTGCCTTCAGCTCGAAGACCTCGTGGTGTGTTGGATGGAAAATCAGCCATTTGTAAGTGAGGGATGAGAAAAAACGAAACGAGAAAACGGATGTGAGAGTGAGTAAAAAGCGGATGGCGCCAATGAAGAAACACTGGCTGAACCGAGGGGTATCCGGAGATATCTTAGTTACAGCCTAGTTTTTCTGCATAAAAGGTTGCTCCTCGTTTGCTCTTCTGGGTGATCTCACTCAAGCTGATCTGCAAAACTAGCAACGTCGTTAGCCTCATCACGGGGAAAGGGGAGGGTTTTCTCCATGACCACACTCCGGTGTAAGAATAAGTATTTGTGTATTGCAAGATAATAGCAAGAAAGCAATAAGCTCGTATGTTTGTTGATGTGCATGAATTAAATATATTTTTATTATTATAATTTTCGTTCACACATATTAGGTTTTAAAATAGGTTTTACTTAAAACCAACTACACACACATAGGGCAAGTGTACCCGTCAGGTGGTAGTATAGTTCGCTGGTAAGAACCGGATATCAATCTGTGGACTCGGTGTCTCAATACTAAATTTTCGTTACTTTTAAACCTGTTTCGATCAATGAGTTGATTTCTTGATTGTTTTTAAACTATCATGTAAGGATAAAATTAGCTAACTGAATTAACAAGAACAATATCTAAGAAAGGTTGCTTGAATTAAGTATCCACTAATAAACATATGACAACTTTTTAAGGAAAACTAATGGTGATGCAAGTCTTAGAATCAACTAAGTTTCCAATCAAGGTCCCCTAGTTTTATAAATCTTGGGAAAATTATAACGAACAACATTTTAATCACCTAAGATTCATTCTTTAAGCTCTCTTGCTAAATTGATGTTAATCTATAATAATGAGTTAATTGTTAATCAAAACTCCTAACCCTACAAATTAAGGAAAACTAACATGAACAACACATTAATCACCCTAACTTGGTTTCAAGTAAATGATATCTTCAACAAGCTCTTGACATAAATCATAAGCATGGTCATGCTAAACAACAACTTTGGCCTAAATCATCAATCCAACATGAACACAAACCATAGAATTCATATAAACATTCATAAGATCTTTACAAATCCAAATGCAAGAATTCATACTCATATTCAAATCATCATCCTAATCATGTTAGCAATTACCATTCCTAGTTTCATGCTATGAATCAAATCAACAACTAACAAGATTCAATAATCACAATCTCTACATGGGCTTTCCGACATTACATTTAAATTTTTATGATCAAACATTCAAGAATAATAACTTTAAACATGAACATGCATTTCAAGAAACTTGAATAAATACCATTATTGAGATTAACATACAATAACCACCACATCTATTTCCATATTGTCAAGTGTTCATTAGCTTCAACAAAATTCAAACAACACAATTGTTTAGCCTAGTAGGCTCATGATAACTAAGACAAACATAAAGTAATATGGATTGTGCATGAATAACAAGTGAAAATACTAATGTTTAAGACAAGATAATTAGCTAAATGAGTTGGATTATCAAGTGATACAACCTCCTAAAGGCTCCTTCTTCAATCTCCAAGCTTCCAAGATCAGCTTCTTGAGAGAGAAATCCACCCAAATGCTCCAACTCCCCTTCAAATGAGCTGAATTCACGTATTTAAGTTACTGGGCATTCGGCATGACCGTGCCACCATTTGGCACGGTCGTTCTTGGTAAGTGTCAGGTGCCTTTCTGAGTTGTTGACCAAGTTTGATGCCAAATCCGGAAAGCCTGCTAAAATTTCCCCGAGGTGGCACGACCGTGCCACCATTTGGCACGGTCGTGCTTATCGATATCGCACTCAGAAATGACTAAGTTGAACTTGGAAACTAGCTGATCAGAGCCTGTTATTGCACGCGCACGGTCGTGCTTGGGTTGGCACGAGTGTGCCAAGTGTTGATTTGGCTCGGATTGTGCAGTCTTATGATAGTGCTTGTGATAGTGCCGACTTCTTGATGCTTGGCACGGCCGTGCCAATGGTTGGCACGGTCGTGCCATATCTGGCAATTTGGCAGAAATGTTCCATTTTTGCTCCAATTTGCTCCAAAAGCCTTTGTTTCTTTACTGGGCCGAAGCCCGGACCTGCATTTTCACAAAAAAAACTCAAATTAGTATCTAAATCAATGAAAACACAACGAATTTCCGCATTAATGGGGGGATATTTGACATTTAAAAGATGTATAAATTCTTATACATCATTTGTGAATATGATTGTAGATAGATTACCTTGTGGTTCGATACTCATTTTATAGCCGAAAATAAGTGGGTTTAGGAGATGGGCTGATGGGCCTTGGGCCTGGCCTAGACGACCAAGAATATCTATTCTGTCCCTCTGCATCGATCATTAAATGATCTCTGGCAGAATGTGTGCTTTGTCGGATGTTGAATGGTGCCACGTGTTATGGCAGTTTTCCCTGGTGTCAGACCTGTCATCAAACGAAAGTGGAGAATGTGTGACAAGTCACTGGCGTGAGTATGGTTGGTGCACAGTCTGGCCTCTGCATTAATATTCACGCGATGCAGTCTGACACAACCTGCCGAGCAACCATTGGGTCACAGCTCTGCCACATTTGTACCCTTGTATATAGTCAACGCATCTCTTCTCTTTTCCCATCTGCGTGGCTTTCAGTGCTTTCTGGCCAGCACAGAGTTGTTGGGATTAAGTCCTTTTGTTCCCAAGACTATGAGTTGCTCTCATGTTTGTCTTGTCCTTTGCAAGGTTTGGGACTTTGCGACTAGATGTTTGTTTGGTCCGCGCAGTGTCAAGTGGCATGCGCGTCTAAGTCTAACTTACAGTTGTGCCAAGTACACAAGGTTAGTTGTGTGACTTATATTTCCAGGCCTAACTTGCCGTCGTGAAGGGCGCGCAAGGCTCGTTGTGTGACCAGCATGTGTTGGTCTAACTTGCTGTTGCGCAAGGTTTGTTGTACGACCTATTGGTGTTGGTCTAACTTGCCGTTGTACTGAGTGTGCAAGGTTCGTTATATGATGTGCATATATTAAGGATGCATTACCATTGCACATTGCACGCAAGGTGGTTAGGCAACTTGTTGGTTTCAAGAAAGGTGCACCACTGCACATTGCGCGCAAGGTTATTCTTGTGGTATGTTGTTGAGGGTATGGTTTCTTGCATAGGCGCAGAGTTTTTAGGACTATACTCCTCCAATTAGATAAATAAATTTCTTTTTTATGGTTTTCACAAAAACTTCCGTGTTCATGGTTTCGAATTCGATTTTTAAAATGGGTCGAGTTTCGAAGATGCATTCGTGACGGATGTTACACTTAGTAATCATTACCCGTCTAATGAAACATTAAAAATCTAATCTATACTTGCTTCGTAAGACATTGAAAGGGTATTTGTAGTGAGAAGTTGAAGGGGGTGATGACTACCCTACTAGTGAAACGATTTGTAAAGATCATCATCACTACCTTAGTGAGAAGTTTGGTAGTGAAGATAAATAAACTCTTGATGGGTAGTATGAGGTAGAAATAAGGTGAATTTGTTAACATCCAATCAAACCAAACCATTGAATTTTTATGTCTTTGTGTTGATTTCCCTTGTACCTTATTCATCACATTATTGATTGCAAAACAACAAATATTTTTAAAACAAATAAACCTTCACAAAACAGATTATCAACTTGTAAAATAACATATTTAACCCTCCCCTAGGTTTCTTGTAATCTTATATTGCTAAAGTGAGTACACTTATTGTAACAACCATGAATTTTCAACCTTACATATATCTTCTAATTCTATTTCCAGTGCAATTCTACCTTGATTTTATTCAATAAATCGAATTTGATATTCATTCTTACAAATTGTCACACATTATCTAATCCCATGTTCATATAGCCATTTTTTATATACGTATCTATACGTAAAATTGTGTGACAATATAAATTGAAAAAAGTGTACTTATTTTTAAACAAATTAAATTAATCAATTCATTTTACAATTTTATATAAGAAAAGAACATTCTATTTTAATATAATAACTCTAATTATTAATGTTCTTAAATCATTAATAAAAAATTTAATATAAAACTTTTATTAGTTGAATATTTATAAATATGCAAGTCCTTAAAATATAAAATTATAAATTTATAAATTAAATTTAAAAAGTTTACATTGAATGTAATTAAATTTTTGTAGCTTGTGAATTTAACAGGTGATAACCTAATTAATTTATCACCTAATTAATTTGATATATGAAGTCGGATGCTTGTTATTTTGAAGATTGAGCTAAGATCTGCTGGGTATGTAATTATTGATGGTTGAGACTCTAAATTTTAAGCTTAATTGTATACACAAAAACATGGTAGTGTTAATAACAATAATATTTTTAAGATAGACACAAAATGTATGCAAAACTATGTGACAAGTTGGACATTCAATATTTCTTCTGTGTAGGTCATGTTATATAATATATATATATATATATATATATATATATATATATATGCTTCTTCGCCTACATGTATGTCAAGAGGACTTAAATTATTTGTTAACGTGCATCACTAGGTAAATATTCGAACAACGCACAAATAAAATAATAGTGTGTACGACTATTATCTAAAAATAATAATATATAATGTACTAAAATAGTATTTTACAACAAACAACAAAATCACAAAGATTTCAATACGTGAGTGATTGAGTTGTTTTACTTTTAAAATGATTTTTGAAAACAATCAAGATAGTTGGGCTATCGTATTTATTTCTTTTAAACGTAAGGGGTTGGTTTACTAAATTGGCTCAATAATGAGGTTATCATTGTGTATGTATATATATAACTAGTTGATGTGTTGTTCGTGTTGCGGGGTAGTAGGTCAAGTATTTCTAAACCAACTAAAAAAACACTATCATAGTTTTGCTAAAAAAACAAAAACGATAGCAAGAACGTAATTTCGAGCTCGGGACAAAACTATAATTTGTCAGAGGACTGAGCGAGTGTTAGGCAACTCCCTGACACGAATAAAAAATTAAATTGAGTCGACCAACTAAAACCAAAAACTTCTATAGTTTTGCTAAAATAACTAAAACGATGGCAATACCGTAGTCTTGAACTGACGGCAAAATTGTGTTTTTTGATTGGGGTAAAATCGTAATTTGTACTGTGATTTTGAAAACTAGGGGCAAAATCGTAATTTTGAACAAGGGCAAATTCGTAATTTTGAACCAAGGGTAAAATCATAACATACCCAGGCCAAAGGGGAAGTGCCATGTAGCAGCGTGGCACTGTTCCCCACACACCTTTAAAAAAACTAAAACGACGACAATACTATAATTTTTAACTGGGGCCAAAATTGTAATTTGTCAAAAGCTAATGCGATGGCAATACTGTAATTTTGAACCACGTGCAAAATCATAACTTTAATCAAGGGCAAATTCGTAACTTTAAATCGACCCGGCCCAATGGGGGAGTGCCAGACAGCTGTCTGACACTATTCCCCTCCATTGGTTTTGTATATGTTATAATATAATGTCCCGTTTACGATCTGTGCATATAATGTATTTATATGTGTGGACGCTCGGGGGGTAAAAGGCGATATGCGCATATAATGTATATGTGTTGGTGCTCGGGTGGCAAAAGTGAAACTGCACTAATTTTAATGTTATTTTCTAACATCGTGAAGATAACGTTTAAAGCGGCGGACAATTAATTACGCATCATGTGGTGGCATTGATAGCCGAACGATAAGGGGATACATGCACCAATTGGTCTTTGTACCAATTGCTAAGTGTTATGTGTCTTAGGTTCAAGGTTTGATGCAAAACTATTATCAAGCCAGAGATCTCACTCGAAGCCATCTTTCTATTCCTATGCGGTAGAGATAAGGTTGTTTACATCTTACCATTCTCAGACATTACCTTAGAATTAATATCGGTGGGATTCACTAAGTATATAGGACATCTCATCTAACAGACATATGTCTCTATTAAATAAGCTAGTCTCATATTTAATGATCCGACTGATTTGTAATAATTGGGTATTAAAGATTTTAGGACTTATTTGTTCAAATGACTTGAAAGTTATCCGTTTTACATTGAGTTGGAAACTTAAATTTGTATTTGTGTCGAGTGCCTTAACAAAAGTAGTTGTACAAGTAACGAAAAATTGTAAAATGACATTAAAGAATATAAAATGAAATCCTAAATAACACACAATTAATTGGAAAATGATATTAAAGGATATAAAATGAAACCCTAAATGACACAATTAATTAATTAATTAATTAATTAATTAATTAATTAATTAAAAGATATATGGATAATTGGTTTATCAAAATCTCCTATGCTATTGATGAAGTGGTGTCCAATGATATGTTGTCAAGCCTCACCTAGGCGCGCGCTTACGCCACTTTTTAGGCCCGACCTAGACTTCTCGTTTCGCTTCAAAATCCTCATTTTCAGGCCCTTAGGCACATTTTCAGGCAAAATTCTAACGAAATTCCGGTCAAAAATCGTTTGAACATGTTTGAAACAATTATAAGAACCCTAAACAGTAGTCTGAGGGAGAAACAAGCCAGACTTAATGCGAGTAGCAAGACTGCTAAGAAGAAATAAAACAGTTTGAGGTCAATCAAAGGAAACACAACAGAGAGGAGAACAATGATATGAATAACCAAAGTAAGTGAGGAGGCAGTAAAACTAATGTCATCAACATACAATAGGAGGTAGATGACATCATGACTACGACGGAACATGAACACTGGGTTGTTCTATTTGCTGCTAATAAACCTAAGGGAGGCAATGTAGACATCAAACAATGGTATGTTAGATTTGTTGTTGGAATCAAACCACGTTCTTTGTTTTTTTCGGCTGTTTGTTTCTTTGTGCTCGTTGCCCACCGAGTTGTCCTATGTACCGCCATTTTTCAACTGCTATTATGCCAAATTGGTTTTTAAAGTGTTGATGCCTTAAATAATCTAATCGACCTACTTTGTTTTCTTTGTTTTTGGGTAGTCGCTTGTCATCAAGTCTATTTGTCGTTGTTAGGAACACAATGATTAAGAAAAAATTATGAAATTATTCAATTCTTAAATGATGCCTTGTTTTGATAATGTCTTGAATTTATTACTTGTGTTAATGGTTGTTTATTAATGATAGACATATTCTATATACATGTCGCTTAACACTTAATGATTCAAAAGGCATCAAGATCACCAAATACAAGGCGCATTAAGTGAACGAATCAATATAGATCAAATGTTGTATCAGGACTACGTGATTAAGATTTGAAAATAAATTGCAACAAATCATCAATTACAATAATTATCAAATGCAATTAATCATCAAGCGCAAAAATAAATTACCAAGTGCAACACATTGTTAAAGATTTCCATATGCAAATGTAAAAGACTAAATCAATAAGTGATGTAGATTCAAAGTCTACGAGTTCTAGAATGAAATATTATCTACAATTACAAAGATCAAAGCATGATACATCAAGAAAATTGATTGGGGTTTAGAGATATAACTAATTAAAACTTAATTACAATATAACAAATATATCTTTCTCAAATCTTTAATAGAAAAGTCCCATTTGAACTAAACATGTTGACAACCAATTGGAGGGATTTTAAATTTTAAAAAATGGAAGAGGCTAGTTGGTTTTCTTTCATTTGTGGGATATAATCATGGTGAGAGACAAAGAGTTTCCATAAATGGAAAGAAAGAACCATGATTTACCAAACCACCATGCTTTGAAAAGTAAACATCTAACTTAATAGATGTCAAAGGGTTGCTTGGAAATGTCAAAAATCATAGGTATAGGTGTGAAAAAGGTGTTAGGGGTAGATTATAGTCGTTACACAATGACAAGATTGAAAAGAATGTAAAAAAAATCAAGCGATCCACGATCGATGGGATCGATCGGGGGATCAGCCATGGGTTTGACATGTTTGCATTCTTTTCAATCTTGGACGTTGTGTAACAACTATATCTATCCCCCAACACCTTTTTCACACCTATGCCTCTGATTGGACATTTTAGAGCAACCCTTTGATATCTATCAAGTTAGATGTTTATTTTTCAAAGCGTGTTGGTGGTTTGGTAAAGCATGGTTGTTTTCTTTACATTTATGGATACTCTTTTTCTCTCACCATGATTATAGATCGTGGGATCAGCCATGGGTTTGACATGTTTTGTTTCTTGTTTGTTGTGTCTTGCCCGCAAATACAACCCTTATCCAACCCTTTTGCACTCACCCCATTTGCTCATAAAAATTTCAAATATACATCTAGCCAACATATATCTAGTTCCATTAAGATATACACATCCAATCAAGGAAAGATTGAAGATAAAAGATAAAGAGCAAAAAAGAAGAAGTTGTACTTTAACTTAAATATTCAAATCTTGTATTTGTGATATCACAAGCATGTTGAGTGAGATATTTGTAAGGCGTCTCGCCATTGGTTGGTAATTATTGTAAAACACTAGCGGGAAGATAGTGTTGGCGTGTTGGGAGATTATTTACCGGTATAATAGAGTGGTGTGTCAGGAACGTAAAATTAGTCACTTGAAATGTCTAGTATAGAAAGTGATCACTACCTTGGACTAGTGAAGGGATGTAAAAACATACTATAGTGATAGCAGGATGAAGAAGGTAATCATCACCTTAGATTAGTGAAGGAGTTTGTACAGATGATCTCTTCTGTCTAAGAAAAGGTTTTTAGTGGAGAAACTCTCAATGAGAATCAGGGAGAGGATGTAGAGTGAACCACTATAAATCGTGTCACACCCCGGCTTTCCACATCCAATCCAAACACCGGTCGACCCGGGTGAGGAATATTGTGACGTAAGTTAATAACATCATAGACAATTAAACACAGCACAACGAAAGTCTTGTAGTAAAATTAGTATTACAAACCAAATGTTCAAAATACAAAACAATATACAGACGGCTCGTAATAGAAGATTCACAGGCGGATCGCAAATTTGTACAAAAAGAATGTAAAACAAACTTTAGGGAGATCTAGGATTTGCAAGACCCTCTTATCACTACCGAACACTTCCAGCCCATTTTCGTATTGTACCTGCAAGCTTAGTCTTTTGAAAATACATCAGCTTTCGCTGGTAAATACACCCAACTAACTCATTTTGAAAACATTTTGAAAATGTTTTTAGTGCACGTTGTCACAAAATCTTTTATAACTTGGGAAAGTTACTTTGTAACCTTGTTAACATATTCACTTGTTTGTCCATACATACAGGGCCCAGTACGGAGACCGAGACATGATTAACGTACTCACCACTTTGACTCACAAAAGAGTCAATCCCCCAACTTTGTGGGTAATGCATTTTGAGCGTCTATCGGGTGTATGCCTACACCTGCGCTAAGGTCGTGGCCATTATCTAATGTAATGAGCCGAGGATATCCATGACACGGTAGTTAACCCCGATGTTTAAGTTATAAAAAACTGATTACAACGGAATATGCGGATTTACAAGCCACAATCCGGCATTCGATTGATCCCATTTCCGACCAAGCGGTAATAATTTACCGTAACCCAAGCCCATATAGGGGAAATAAGTCGAGAGTATTTACTTGAGCTAGTCTTCGTTTAAACGCAAGATTTAATAACTCAGCCGTATACAAAAGTACTAAGTGTAGATTTACCGGCAAGTCTCTAGTCTGGACTATGGCATAAGCTAACCAATTAAATACTAGCGGTCTTATTTAAGTCACAGACTTAGACCGAGTAGCGTACAGGATCAATAAGTATAACGCTAGATTAAACGATGATCGGATAGAATGTAGTTTAATCCCAACAAGTACCCTGACTTTTGTAATATGGACAAACAATAAACATTCTGGATTTTTAGACTTAAATGACTAGGTTAGACCTGTATCGGCTAATTTCCGTAAACTAGTTACATATACTTAACCGTACGCATATTAGCGATATCGGGAAACCGGATCAGTCATGGACAAGTTCTATATGCCATTTTTCTTTAAATAAGTTGTAATATCAGTAAGAAATCAACTGATATGCCCGTTAAGGTTTTAAAATGAAATTATGCCTCATAAGGGCATTTCGGTAATTATATACGGTAAAAGGAACTTGAATATATTTTAATATTATGATCATAAGTATTCTGGAAAAATAATTAATTTATGATATAATATTAGTAGGAACATGATAATATGTGTAATTTATCATTTATGACCAAAATATGCATCGAAAGGGCATTTTGGTCATTTTACACATAGTTTATAAATTGTTTGGGATTCTGAGTTTATATCATGCACCTACTATAAAACTATTTAAAATAAGTTTATAAAATCAGTAGGTAACAAGTCTTGGTTGGTAAATATGGTTTAAAACCATACTATGCGCCAAAACGGCGCTTATGTCGTAAAATTATGATTTATGCGATGATTAATGAAAACTAATGTTAAGGTCAGGTTAATATGTTATTTAATATAACATATCAGTAGGTAAAGATTTACTTTGAAAAGGTATGGTTAAAACTATTTTATGAGCCTTAAGGGCTTTATCGTCATTTATCTACATAATACAAGGACTTGTTCATACACTTAGTTTGTAATCTGATTTAACATCCCAAATAATCCTACTTATAATATTAAATCAGTAGGAAACACATTTTCAAGTTCTTTATTTATTAAACCTTATTATATGCAAAAAGGCCATTTTAGTCAAAAGTGGCATAATTACGGATCTTGTGCATAAACTCAGATTCTGATTATGATCATGTAATATAACCTCAGAGGGTTATACTACATTATACTACCATCATAATGCAACCTTAGATCAGTAGCTGACTAATCTAAATCGGGTCAGAATCGAAAATCAAAGCAGAAGTCAAACTTTGCGACTTTCGGTTGCGAACCGACCCTAGAACTGAAATTGACGAGCCGAACATGTTCTTACATGTTCTAATAATTATTACCAACTTGTTTAAGTGTTAAAACATGTTTCATAACATATATAAGCTCAAATTATAACATTTCCGAAAAATGGCATGTTTAACTTTTTAATATAATAACTTTGACCCGTCAATTGGTCTTGCAAACGTGATCTTCAGGAGGTGCCCTTAATAGGGATTAACACTTACCTTATTATGATCACTTAGCCATGCTCGTTACGAACAATAGATGAACCATAATGGTCTTAACCGAAAGTGTCACACCCCGGATTTCCAACTCGAAATCCATACACCGGTGGGCCCGGGTGGGGAGTATCGTGACGTAAGTTGATATAGTCAATTAAACATGGCACAACAGAAGTCTTGGAGTAAAATTACTATTACAAACCGAGTGTTCGAAAATACAAAATAATATACAGGCTCGTAATAGAAGATCCACAGGCGGATCATAAAATGTACAAGAAAGAATATAAAACAGACTTTAGGGCAGATCTAAGGATTTGCAAGATCCTCTTATTCACTACCGAGCAACTTCCGATCTATTTCGTATTGTACCTGCAGTTTAGCCGTTTGACGATACGTCAGTTTACGCTGGTAAATACACCCAACTGACTCATTTTGAAAACTTTAAAATAGTTTTTTTAAGTGCAAAACGGCGCAAAATCTTTTTATTAACTTGGGAAAGTTGACCTTGCAACCTTGTATTAGATTCACATGTTTGTCAATACATACAGGGCCCAGTACAGAAACCGAGACATGATTAAATACACACCACTCAGGAACTCACGAAGGAGTCATCCCCAACGTCTTGGGAATATTGCATATGAGCATCAAAAGGTGTATGCCTTCTCCCCGTGCTAAAGTCGTGGCCAATAACTAATGTATTGAGCCGAGGATATCCAGGACACGGTAATTTAACCCCCGATGTTTAAGTTATCAAACAAAACTGATTAAAATATGCGGGTTTACTAGCCACAAACAGGCATTCGATTGACCCCATTTCGAACCAAGCGGTAATAATTTACCGTATCCCAAGCCCATATAGGGAAAATAAGTCGAGAGTATTTACCTGAGCTAGTCTTCTTCTTTAATTTTTAAATAAATTAGCCTTCTGCAAAAGTACCAAGTGCAGATAGCATTTACCGGGAAGGCTCTAGTCTGGATTATGGCATAAGCTAGCCAATTAAATACTAACGGTCTTATAAACCGAATAGTGTACATGATCATTACGTATAACGCTTGATTAAACGATGATCGGATAGAATGTCTTTTAATCCCGACAAGTACTTGACTTGTATAATATGGGCAAACTATAAACATTCTGGATTTTGAATCATAAATGACAAGGTTAAACCCGTTTCGGTTAATTTTCGTAAAATAGTTTTATATACTTAACCGTATGCATAAAAGCGATATCGGGTAACCGGATAAGTCATGGACAAGTTCTATATGCCATTATATTTTAAATAAGTTAAGATATCAGTAGGATATCAACTTGTATGCCCGTTAAGGTTTTAAAACGAATTATGCCTTATAGGGGCATTTCGGTAATTATATACCGTATAAAAGGAACTTGTATATAATTTTAAATTTAGAATCATAAGTATTCTGGAAAAATAATTAATTTATGATATAATATCAGTAGGATATTAATTATATGTGTATTTTACCTTTTATGACCAAACTATGTACCGAATGGGCATTTTGGTCATTTTACACATATTTATAAATTATTTGGGATTCTGAGTTTATAACATGTACCTACTGTAAATATGTTTAAAATAAGTTTTAAAATCAGTAGGTAACAAGTCTTGGTCAATTAGTATGGTTTAAAACCATACTATGCGTCGAAACGACGCTTATGTCGTAAAATGACGTATTTAAGCGATGTTTACGAAATTTGACGTTGAGGTCAGATTAAAATGTTTAACATATGTTATTTAATATAACACATCAGTAGGTAAGTGATTTATCTTGAAAAGATTGATTAAAAATAATTTTGTGAGCCACAAGGGCCAAAACCGTCATTTATCGACATAGTTTAAGGACCTACTTGAAAACTCAGTTTATAACTTGGTTTAACATCCCAAATAATCCTAATTATAATATTACATCAATAATAAACTCATTTTCAAGTTCATTATTATTTAAAACCTTTTTTTATGCAAAAATGACATTTTGGTCAAAGATGGCATAATTATGGAACTTGCGCATAAACTTGGATTCTGATTATGATCATGTTATATAACCTTCGAGGATTATGATACATTATAGTATGATCATAATACAACTTTAGATCAGTAGGTAACTAATCTAAATCGGGTCAGAATCGAAAGTCAAAGCAGAAGTCAAACTTCGCGACTTTCGGTTGCGAACCGATCTTAGAACTGAAATTAACGAGCCGAACATGTTCTCACATGTTCTAATAATTATTACCAACTTGTTTAAGTGTCAAAACAGGTTTCATAACATGTATAAGATTAATTTATGATTTTTCTGAAAATGGCCTGTTTGACTTTTTAATATCATAACTTTGACCCGTCAATTGGTCTAGCAAACGTGATCTTCAGGAGGTGCCCTTTATAGGGACTAACACCTACCTTATTACGATCACTTAGCCATGTTCATTTCGAACAGTAGCTGGACCATAATGGTCTTAACCAAAACTTAAAGCGTTTTCCGAAAAACGCTTGACTTTTGGCTATAAAAGCCTATAAACGAAAATGCAAGAGCAAGGAATACTTACAAGAGGTTCCTAGAATGCAAGAGAACTAAGTTGGATGCTCTTTTCAGCTAGGAACTTCCAGAGGAGAGAGAAGAGTTACGATTTAGAAATGTGCAAGTTCAAATGGTGAACTTGATCACCTATTTATAGTTGGAGAGCTCAAAGGAGGTGAAGCCAGGTGTTTAGGGGTGTAAGAGGAAGCTTACAAGTGTCCTAAAACGTGACATAGCTGATTACAAGTCCATGGTTTCGAATTAATAGTTTTGGACCTTTGCTTGGCTGCCAAACAAAACTTTCTGCAGCAGACCTGTTCTCGCGCCCCGCGAGAGACCCAAGACTGGTCTCTCGCGGCCCACGACCACCCCATGGCCACCTTCAAAGTTTGACACTTTTCACCCCTTAACTTATTAAAGCTTCTAAAAACCTTTTAAACACCTAATAGCTTTCTCTTGAGCTATTTCTGAGCTCAATGCTCTTGGCGTTAATCCTAATAGGTTTAACTCTTTCTTTGCGACTTAACGCGTCGGCAACTACATTTGCCTTGTCGGGATGGTAGCGAATCTCGGAATCATAATCATTAAGTGTTTCCATCCATCGGCGTTGTCACATGTTCAATTCTTTCTGATTGAACAGATGTTGGAGACTTTTATGGTCTGTGTATATAACACACTTTGTGCCATACAAGTAATGTCTCCATAACTTTAGTGCAAATACAACGGCACCCAATTCCAAATCACAGGTTGTGTAATTCTTTTCGTGCACTTTTAGTTGTCGTGATGCATAGGCAATTACTTTGCCATTTTGCATTAGCACACAACCCATGCCGGTGTGCGAAGCATCACAATAGACTAACAAAGTTCTCAATACCCTCAGGTAGAGATAACACAGGAGCGTTGCTCAACTTGTGTTTAAGAACCTCAAATGATTCTTGTTGTTTTGGGCCCCAATTATACTTAACATTCTTACGGGTCAAGGAAGTTAAAGGAGTGGCTATCCTTGAAAAGTTCTCAATGAACCTTCTATAGTAACCAGCCAATCCTAAGAAACTACGAACCTCCGTTGGGGTTTTGGGCACTTCCCAATTTATTATGGCCTCAATTTTGCGGGATCCACCTGGATACCACGCTCACTTACCATATGTCCGAGAAATTGGACTACTCTAAGCCAAAACTCACATTTAGAGAACTTCGCATAAAGTTTCTCTTGTCTTAAAAGTTCTAGGATGCACCGAAGATGTTTCTCGTGAGCAGCTTGATTACGAGAATAAATAAGTATGTCATCTATAAAGACAATGACAAACTTATCTAGATGTGGCTTGCAAACTCTATTTATGAGATCCGTGAATGCTGCTGGTGCATTTGTGAGCCCAAAAGGCATCACCAAGAATTCAAAATGACCATAGCAGGTCTTGAAGGGTGTCTTAGGAACATCCTCACTCCTAACCTTCAGCTGATGATATCCGGATCTCAAATCGATCTTGGAGAAGTAACTAGCCCCTTGAAGTTGGTCGAATAAATCATCGATCCTGGGCAGAGGATATCTATTCTTAATTGTTAACTTACTTAGCTCTCGGTAATCGATGCACATTCGCATCGAACCGTCTTTCTTTTTAACGAAAAGGATAGGAGCTCCCTAAGGTGAGGAACTAGGCTGTATAAAGCCTTTCTCTAGGAGTTTGTCTAGCTGCGTCCTTAATTCCTTCATTTCCATTGGTGCTAGCCTATATGGAGCTCTAGCCACTGGTGCTGATCCTGGTAGGATATCTATTCTAAACTCCACTTGCCTGTCTGGAGGTAGACCTGGTAATTCTTCTGGGAATACATCAGGATACTCTGAGATGACTGGGAGGTCTTCCATGTTCGGTTTAGGTTCATTTATGGTAACTTGTGCCATGTAGATGACACATCCTTTTCTCAAACACTTGGATGCCTTAAATAACGACACCTTGTCTAGCAATCCATAGTGTGAGTCTCCGGGGATGGTGATCATTTCACCAGATGGGGTCTTAATCTCGATGAGCTTTTTATCGCAGGCAATGCGGGCTTGGTTATGAGATAACCAATCCATGCCTAAGACAACATCGAACCCCGCCAATTTCATTGGTAGCCAAGAGATATAGGGATGGAATGATTCTTAATGGATATGGAGCATCCATCAAGAATGGAAGTTGTGGTTTCTACGGTTCGATCGGCAAGTTCTATCTCATATATTTTATCTAGAGTTCTTATGGGCAAGTTTAATAGTTTACTAAACTTATGATCTGTCACACCCCGACCCGCAGCGGAATAAGAGTCGGGGCATAATTGGGTTATCACCAAAGCTCATGACATTTACTAATATGTTTCATATTTAATAAAGTCAAAGTTACATTTTCAAATATCCAAACATGTTCATTCAATACAAAGAAAATAAACCAAATGTAACAATCCCAACTCTAAATCGTTTTATTCTTCTAGTCCAAGTCCTATGTGTTCCTAGCTGCTGCTGGTTCACCTGTATCATGTGTAAAATGGGGGTTTTTGTGTCAACATAAGTTGGCGAGTGAACCTTATTAGATAAACATTTATTAATGAATTAATTGTTAGTTTATCAATGAAAAATTGTGCATAATCATAGATGAGCAAATGTAAATAATCAAGCAATGGCAAATAGCAGTCACAACTATAACATACAATAACACATGACAACATACATGAACATACCAACATCATACTGTAAATAACATAAATGAAACTGTGCGATCAAGGCTCAATCAAACGGAGCCAATCGTATGTGGGCACGCCAGGTTCAACCTCATAATGAAATGGGGAACATGCTCAACGCTCATAATGTAATGGGGAGCGGCGGCCTATGAAATTGCATGTACTGAAAATAATAAACTTGCATCCAACAGTAACAACACAACAGGAAACAAACTGAATACACTAGTTCATGATATGATGTATGCACAATGGTTTAAGTATAATATATATATCAAGACACATGATACACCCCAAAACGTGATTAAAACTGGGAATTTGTAAAGATTCACTCACATTGGGTGCGTTGGATTGGAGATGGTGAGATGCGCACGAATTAGATGAGCGGAACAACGAGAAATACTAACCTAAATATAACGGAAAAATATATTAAACGAGTGGATTTTATTAAGGATTTTAATGAAATTTTTAGATATATTTTTGTGAGTTTATGGCTATTTTCTATCTTTAAAAATGTTATATTTAAGTATTTTTAATTGATTTTTAAATTAAATTTAATAAATAAGAATATAAAAAAATTTGTTTATTTAGCGTTGACCGTTGACCGTTGACAGTTGACCGGTTCGGTCAGCGTATTAGTTTGCGCCGGGTGAGGCTCGAACCGGTGACCTCCCGTACGCGTGCACGCAGCTCTACCAACTGAGCTACGTGTCTAACCCGAAGTAATCTTGTTTTTATTTATACTTATACACTTATTCAGTTTAACCGAAATTCTCCTTAATTTCAAAAACATTTTAATTCAACGAACCGGTGCAAGTGACGGGTTTCGAACGCGCGACGTATGGTTCATGTTGCACACAGTCCACCGCTGGACTGTGTGTCTAACCCGGTTATTATCTCGGTTTTTATTATACTTAACAACTAACTGAGTTAACCCGGTTTAGTTTTTGATCAAAAAGGCATTTTATTACACAAGGTGTGCGTGGAGCAGGGATCGAACTCGGGACGTGTATGGTTTTTGTTTGCACACAGTCCACCGCTGGACTGTGTGTCTAACCCGTTTATAATTCCGATTTTAATTAATCTTATGTCATCTTTGAACTCGTCTTCTTCATTACAAACACAGACATCAATCAAAACAACCGATACGCGATTAATTTAGTTAATGAACATGATGTCCAGTTTGAATGCATTGAACCGAAAAGTTTGGGGAAAGAAGATACCGAACAGATCGTCTTCTTCAGAGAATCCGGCGAAACTCGTCGGCTCTGTTTTTGGAACCTTCGGCTGTGAGATTCAATTAACAGATTTAAGGGATTAGATGTGAAATTGAACTAATGAGTATTGATTATCAGCACGTTGGAATGAGCATACCGGTAATCAACGAGTTTCCGACAATTCCAGAAGTTTTCCGGCGAAAACAGAAAGTCCAGCAATGTCGTCTGTGGTTGATTATGAGCGATGGGTTAATGTTAGTAAGGTTCTAACAATTGATTGAAACAGTAAAGTAGAAGTATTTTACCGGTTTGAGTTGAATACGGTTTTCCGGCGACTTTTGCAGAAAATTCCGGCGAGCTGATTTAGGCGTTCTGATGGTCTGAAAATGCGACGAAAATGAAATGGAGTATTGGTATGATATCTCTGAGTCGCGAGAGTGGTCTGAAGTTTGAGGAATTCTGGACTTGATGATTTTCCGATTTTAAAAACCGATAATGATGAGGCTTTAAGTTTAATCAATTTCCGATTTGATTAAAAACCCTCGGTGCATCGGTTATAAACTGAATGTGTGAATAAACAACGAATTGACGATTGGTTTGCCGATTACCGTTTCTCAGATAGCGCAACCGGTTTTAACTGGGTTTGGGTATAAATTTCGTTTGTGTTTCTAGAGTTAGCAGAAAACACAATGTGGCGGAGTGGTCTTGTGAGTGTGTGTTAAGTTGCTGAAGTGTGTCTTGGCTGATCCGGGTTCGAGTCCCGGCAGCATCATAATTTTTTTATTTATTTTATTTTAAGTTTTTATCAAATATAATTTTTATAGTTTAGTTTATTTATTAATTATGTATTGTTTTAAATCAAAATAATCATAAATATTCGACGTAACTTTTATAACTTGATATTCGATTACAAAACGGAGCGGGTTTTGAAGACCCGATTTTTACAAATGTTACAGTATCCCCTACTTTTAGGAATTTCGTCCCGAAATTTAAGTAGTTGAAGTAGTAGGAAAAAGATGCGGGTATTTTTCACGCATTGAGTCTTCACGTTCCCAAGTAAACTCAGGTCCCCGTTTCGACTCCCAGCGTACCCTAACAATTGGAATGCAACTTCGTCGAAGACGTTTCTCCCGTAGTCCATGATCTCCACTGGTCTTTCAATAAAATGCATAGATTCATCAATCTGAATATCTTCCAGTGGAATATGGAGATTCTCATCAGCGAGGCACTTCTTCAAGTTCGACACGTGGAATGTGGGATGAATCCTGTTGAGTTCTTCTGGTAGGTCAAGCTTGTATGCTACAGGACCTACTCTTTCGAGTATCTTGAAAGGTCCTACGTAACGAGGTGCTAGCTTCCCCTTTTGACCAAAACGAACTACTCCCTTCCACGGTGATACTTTTAAAAGCACATGATCACCAATGTTAAACTCTAAGGGCTTCTGTCGTTTATCTGCATAACTCTTTTGACGGCTTTGAGCCGCTAGAAGATTGTTTCGAATTTGGTGAATCTTGTCTGTGGTTTCTTGGATCAATCTGGACCAGTAATTTGTGCTTCCCCAATTTCGTGCCAACTTACAGGAGATCGGCACTTACGACCATATAAGGCTTCAAAAGGTGCCATGCCGATGCTCGAATGATAGCTGTTGTTGTACGAAAATTCAACTAATGGTAGGTGGACGTCCCAATTTCCCTTGAAGTCTATGACACATGCTCTAAGCATATCTTCAAGAGTTTGAATGGTGCGCTTAGACTGTCCATCAGTTTGAGGATGATAGGCGGTACTGAGATCTAATCGTGTGCCCATAGCGGATTGTACTGCTTGCCATGTTCGTGAGGTGAAACGACCATCACGATCAGAAATAATACTTAACGGTACCCCATGTCGGCTTACGATTTCGTTGATATAAATATGTGCAAGCTTTTCGTTTTTGAAATCTTCGCGGATAGGAATAAAGTGAGCTGATTTTGTAAGTCGGTCTGTAATTACCCATATTGTGTCATACCCACCAGAAGTGCGAGGTAACCCGGTAATGAAATCCATGGTTATATTTTCCCACTTCCATACAGGTATTTCCAGTTGGACTAGAAGTCCTGAGGGTCTTTGGTGTTCAGCCTTCACCTTGGAACATGTGAGGCACTTGGAAACAAAAACGGCAATATCCTTCTTCATTCAAGGCCACCAATAGGTGTATCGTAGGTCTTGATACATCTTATCGGCTCCTGGGTGTATAGAATATCGCATTTTGTGAGCTTCATTCATAAGAGTTTCACGCAGATTGTTGTGGTTAGGAATCCAGATACGATCTAGGTAATACAGAATACCGTCTGATTTAGTTTCAAGTTTTAGCTCGGCTCCACAGGACATCTCCTTTCGTACATCTTCTTCTGTTATTGAAACGTGTTGGGCTTCTCGAATTTGATCTTTAATGTCGGTTATAATTTGCGAACATAGAAGATGAATGGAGTTCGCATAACCCTTTCGACTAAGTGCATCAGCCACCACATTTGCTTTACCAGGGTGGTATCTAATTTCACAGTCGTAATCATTCAGAAGTTCGACCCATCTTCGTTGCCTCATGTTTAACTCTTTTTGATTAAAGATATGTTGAAGACTCTTGTGGTCAGTGTATATTTCACACTTTGTACCATAGAGATAATGTCTCCATATCTTAAGAGCGAATACAACGGCTCCAAGTTCTAGGTCATGAGTGGTGTAGTTCTTTTCATGCGTCTTGAGTTGTCTCGAGGCATAAGCTATGACTTTTCCTCTTTGCATGAGAACGCAGCCTAATCCTTGCCCTTACGCGTCGCAATAGACTACAAAATCATCACAACCTTCAGGAAGAGTGAGGATTGGTGCATCACAAAGTTTTTGTTTAAGAGTTTGAAAAGCTTCTTCTTGCTTGGGTCTCCATACGAAAGGTTTTCCCTTATGAGTTAAAGCCGTGAGTGGTACAGCAATGCGAGAGAAGTTTGAAATGAACCGATGATAATAGCCAGCTAGTCCAAGAAAAGATCTTACTTCAGTTGGTGTACGTGGAGCTTGCCATTCTTGAACTGCTTTGATCTTTGAAGGGTCAACATGTATTCCCTTGTCATTGACTACATGCCCGAGGAATTGCACCTCTTTTAGCCAGAATTCACATTTGGAGAACTTGGCATAAAGCTTTTCCTTTTCTAGAAGTGCAAGAACGAGTCGAAGATGACGCTCATGATCAGATTTAGATTTTGAATAAATAAGAATATCGTCGATGAAGACTATAACAAATCGATCAAGATAAGGTTTGCAGACTCTGTTCATTAGGTCCATGAAGACAGCTGGTGCGTTGGTTAATCCAAATGGCATAACCATGAATTCATAGTGGCCATAACGAGTTCGAAAAGCAGTCTTAGGGACGTCTTCCTCATGCACTCTAAGTTGATGATAGCCAGATCGAAGATCGATTTTTGAAAAGCAGCTGGCACCTTGTAGTTGGTCAAGAAGATCATCAATGCGAGGTAAAGGATAGCGATTTTTGATTGTTAACTTGTTGAGCTCTCTGTAGTCGATGCACATACGAAAAGATCCATCTTTCTTCTTTACAAAAAGGACAGGTGCACCCCAAGGCGATGAGCTAGGACGTATGAATCCCTTGTCAGTCAACTCTTGCAATTGACTGGCTAGCTCTTGCATTTCAGAGGGGGCTAACCTATATGGAGACTTTGCAACTGGTGTAGCACCAGGTATAAGATCAATACGGAATTCGACGTCTCTAACTGGAGGAAGTCCTGAAATGTCGTCAGGAAAAACTTGTGGGAAGTCTTTTACTACATGAATGTCTTCAAGTTTCTTCTCTGTGGTTCCCTTTTTGATGATATGGGCTAAAAACGCGACATAATTCTTGCGAAGATATTTTTGAGATTGAAGACAAGACATTAAGCTGAGCCCTTTCGACGAGGTTTCTCCAATGATTCGAAGAGTCTGACCGTTTGAAAGAGGAATACGAATAAATTTTTCACGACATACAACTTCCGCCTGATGTTGACTGAGCCAATCCATACCGATTATGATGTCAAAACTTCCCAGCTTCATAGGAATAAGGTCGACTGAGAAATCGTGGTCGTTTAAGGTGAGTGTACAGTTGCGTAAAATAGAGTCTAATAAACTGGTTTCCCGTCCGCAACTTCCACCGTTATGGATTCCGTGAGCTTATCCCGATTTTTGCTTAAGATAGGTTCAAATTCTAAAGACACCAAAACTTCTATCCGCACCAGTATCAAATAACATAGAGGCATATCTACCATTTATAAGGAACGTACCGTTGACCACATTGCAGTCAGCTCTAGCCTGGTTAGCGTTGATATTGAAAGTTCTCCCTCTTGCAGGTGGGGGAGCTTGGTTTGCTTGGTTCACCGGGTTGGCTTGGGCCTGAGCATGAATAATATTAACCAACCTTGGATAAGTGTTTCGGAAATGGCTTGGGTCGCCACAATTGTAGCAAGCCCGCATTGGTTGACCCATAGGATAATTGGGCTGGTAATATGTTTGGGCTAAATGTTGAGTGGGTGGTAGTAGGGGTTGTTGGCCTTGGCCCATTATTTGTTGGTGGGTTTGGGTTATAGGTTGATGGCGGTTTGTTCGTTGAGGCATGCGGCAAGTTTTAACATTATGACTCGCGCGACCGCAGCCGGTGCAATATTGACAAGGATGATCAGGGGAATGGTGATATTGGCAACGGTTACATTTTGGTAACGGGCCTGTGTAGGGTCTTCTGTATGGTGCGGGTGAAGGAGTGACTTGAGTAATGGGTGCAGCAGGAATAGGGGAGTTGGTTTGAGTAACTGCAAAATTTCTGGTGTTGCGCTTCCTCTTATTAGCGAACTTAGAGGAAGGAATGGGGTGGTTTGAAGTTTGTCCCTCAACAGGGGCTTTCTTCTTCTCTTCTTTGAACTTCCCGTTGCGAATTCGGTTTTCGGTCAGTTCAGTTGCTAACTCCATAGCAGCTTCAAGTGTTACTGGTGAAACGCTGAGAACTGAATCTTGGATTTTCGAGGGAAGTCCTCGAATATAGTGCTCGATCAAACGATAGGTTGGGGTGAACAAATTTGGAACCATTTGGTTCAACTCCAAGAACCTCTTGTTATATGTAGTGTGATCACCTTCCTTTTGCTTTAGAGAATGAAATTCGTCCTCCAGCTTTTTAATTTCACTTCTAGGACAGAAACGCCTAGTCATGATTTCCCTTAACTCCTCCCAAGTTAAGGCCATCGCTTCAGTTCCCCTTTTCCCTTTCTCAGTATTCCACCAAGTGAGAGCTACCCCAAATAGTCTCCCGGTGGCGTATCTAACCTTGCGATCCTCAGGACAATCGCAGTTTAGAAAGGTGTTTCCATCTCTTCGAACCAATGTAGGAGAGCAGTGACACCCTCGGTCCCTTCAAATTTAGGAGGATCACAGGACTTAAAATGTTTGTAAGAGCACTTGCTGGTAGGAGGGTTGTCGATGTTCTGGTCCTGTTGTTGGGGTGGGCTTGTAGGATTTGTAGCAAGGGCTTGTTGTACTTGGAGCACAATGTCAGGCAGTATCGTGGCCATTTGTTTCGCGATCTGAGTGGCCAAACGTTCCTGAGACCTTCCCGATCTTTTACCCCTTCGTTACTGTCTAGACGACATCTACAGGATCATAAAATGAGAAGATTGTGAGTTTATGGTGTCTTTTTAGGTGTCATGTGTCTTTAAGAAAATGAAAATAACATAAATATCAATAATGCAACTACATCCATAGGATGTCTTGGGTTCGCTCATGTTGGGCCTCAAATGTCCCCCATACTTTCACCTACATAGTCATGTGGGCCCCCATGGCTATTGGCTTGGTAGGATTCACATTAGTATTGGCAATTTAACACTCGCATCCCCCGAATGCAAACCACAAATATGTTCATGAGATGTTTGGTCGGAACGTGTCCAGGTGTAGACACAATGACAACTCAAAGTGGGGTTAGCTCACACGACGTTTGGTATAGCATGCTTTGGCCTAATAGGTACTTCGTACTCTCATCGTTAGTCCCCAGGTAGGCAAACTGGTCCTTTATTTTGGATTTATACGAATGCCAGCCCAGACAGGACGTTCCGACTACCGGTACTGGTACCCTTCCAGTTACTACATGCCCGTCATGAGAACTCACTTTGATGAGATTTGAAAACACGAAAATCATGGTAAAAGCAATCATGATGTGGTGTGTGCTTTCATGGATGTGATATATTATGAGCATACGATTCATGATAGGCATTATATGATAATACATACTTATGAACATGCTTGCACAATATCAAATGTAACATTTAACATAAAACATATAAACATCATGAAATTTGGCATATAACACACAAAAATCTTATAAGTTTCTAATCGACTATAGTATAGGCTCTAAGGGTCTAATAACCTATCCTATATCCCTATAGTCATGGCTCTGATACCAATCTGTCACACCCCGACCCGCATCGGAATAAGAGTCGGGGCATAATTGGGTTATCACCAAAGCTCATGACATTTACTAACATGTTTCATATTTAATAAAGTCAAAGTTACATTTTCAAATATCCAAACATGTTCATTCAATACAAAGAAAATAAACCAAACGTAACAATCCCAACTCTAAATCGTTTTATTCTTCTAGTCCAAGTCCTATGTGTTCCTAGCTGCTGCTGGTTCACCTGTATCATGTGTAAAATGGGGGTTTTTGGGTCAACATAAGTTGGCGAGTGAACCTTATTAGATAAACATTTATTAATGAATTAATTGTTAGTTTATCAATGAAAAATTGTGCATAATCATAGATGAGCAAATGTAAATAATCAAGCAATGGCAAATAGCAGTCACAACTATAACATACAATAACACATGACAGCATACATGAACATACCAACATCATACTGTAAATAACATAAATGAAACTGTGCGATCAAGGCTCAATCAAACGGAGCCGATCGTATTGCATGTACTGAAAATGAAAATGTCTGTGTGATCAAGGCTCAATCAAACGGAGCCTATCGTATGTGGGCACGCCAGGTTCAACCTCATAATGAAATGGGGAACATGCTCAACGCTCATAATGTAATGGGGAGCGGCGGCCTATGAAATTGCATGTACTGAAAATAATAAACTTGCATCCAACAGTAACAACACAACAGGAAACAAACTGAATACACTAGTTCATGATATGATGTATGCACAATGGTTTAAGTATAATATATATATATATCAAGACATATGATACACCCCAAAACGTGATTAAAACGGGGAATTTGTATAGATTCACTCACATTGGGTGCGTTGGATTGGAGATGATGAGATGCGCACGAATTAGATGAGCGGAACAACGAGAAATACTAACCTAAATATAACGGAAAAATATATTAAACGAGTGGATTTTATTAAGGATTTTAATGAAATTTTTAGATATATTTTTGTGAGTTTATGGCTATTTTCTATCTTTAAAAATGTTATTTTTAAGTATTTTTAATTGATTTTTAAATTAAATTTAATAAATAAGAATTAAAAAATTTTGTTTATTTAGCGTTGACCGTTGACCGTTGACCGGTTCGGTCAGCGTATTAGTTTGCGCCGGGTGAGGCTCGAACCGGTGACCTCCCGTACGCGTGCACGCAGCTCTACCAACTGAGCTACGTGTCTAACCCGAAATAATCTTGTTTTTATTTATACTTATACACTTATTCAGTTTAACCAAAATTCTCCTTAATTTCAAAAACATTTTAATTCAACGGACCGGTGCAAGTGACGGGTTTCGAACGCGTGACGTATGGTTCATGTTGCACACAGTCCACCGCTGGACTGTGTGTCTAACCCGGTTATTATCTCGGTTTTTATTATACTTAACAACTAACTGAGTTAACCCGGTTTAGTTTTTGATCAAAAAGGCATTTTATTACACAAGGTGTGCATGGAGCAGGGATCGAACTCGGGACGTGTATGGTTTTTGTTTGCACACAGTCCACCGCTGGACTGTATGTCTAACCCGTTTATAATTCCGATTTTAATTAATCTTATGTCATCTCTGAACTCGTCTTCTTCATTACAAACACAGACATCAATCAAAACAACCGATACGCGATTAATTTAGTTAATGAACATGATGTCCAGTTTGAATGCATTGAACCGAAAAGTTTGGGGAAAGAAGATACCGAACAGATCGTCTTCTTCAGAGAATCCGGCGAAACTCGTCGGCTCTGTTTTTGGAACCTTCGGCTGTGAGAATCAATTAACAGATTTAAGGGATTAGATGTGAAATTGAACTAATGAGTATTGATTATCAGCACATTGGAATGAGCATACCGGTAATCAACGAGTTTCCGACAATTCCAGAAGTTTTCCGGCGAAAACAGAAAGTCCAGCAATGTCGTCTGTGGTTGATTATGAGCGATGGGTTAATGTTAGTAAGGTTCTAACAATTGATTGAAACAGTAAAGTAGAAGTATTTTACCGGTTTGAGTTGAATACGGTTTTCCGGCGACTTTTGCAGAAAATTCCGGCGAGCTGATTTAGGCGTTCTGATGGTCTGAAAATGCGACGAAAATGAAATGGAGTATTGGTATGATATCTCTGAGTCGCGAGAGTGGTCTGAAGTTTGAGGAATTCTGGACTTGATGATTTTTCGGTTTTAAAAACCGATAATGATGTGGCTTTAAGTTTAATCAATTTCGGATTTGATTAAAAACCGTCGGTGCATCGGTTATAAACTGAATGTGTGAATAAACAACGAATTGACGATTGGTTTGCCGATTACCGTTTCTCAGATAGCGCAACCGGTTTTAACTGGGTTTGTGTATAAATTTCATTTGTGTTTCTAGAGTTAGCAGAAAACACAATGTGGCGGAGTGGTCTTGTGAGTGTGTGTTAAGTTGCTGAAGTGTGTCTTGGCTGACCCGGGTTCGAGTCCCGGCAGCATCATAATTTTTTTATTTATTTTATTTTAATTTTTTATCAAATATAATTTTTATAGTTTAGTTTATTTATTAATTATGTATTGTTTTAAATCAAAATAATCATAAATATTCGACGTAGCTTTTATAACTTGATATTCAATTACAAAACGGAGCGGGTTTTGAAGACCCGATTTTTACAAATGTTACAGTATCCCCTACTTTTAGGAATTTCGTCCCGAAATTTAAGTAGTTGAAGTAGTAGGAAAAAGATGCGGGTATTTTTCACGCATTGAGTCTTCACGTTCCCAAGTAAACTCAGGTCCCCGTTTCGACTCCCAGCGTACCCTAACAATTGGAATGCGACTTCGTCGAAGACGTTTCTCCCCGTAGTCCATGATCTCCAC
Source organism: Scalesia atractyloides (assembly GCA_947069175.1). Classification (NCBI taxonomy): domain Eukaryota; kingdom Viridiplantae; phylum Streptophyta; class Magnoliopsida; order Asterales; family Asteraceae; genus Scalesia; species Scalesia atractyloides. The sequence continues at coordinate 22,045,910 of CAMTDV010000012.1, read as the reverse complement.
TGGTCTTTCAATAAAATGCATAGATTCATCAATCTGAATATCTTCCAGCGGAATATGGAGATTCTCATCAGCGAGGCACTTCTTCAAGTTCGACACGTGGAATGTGGGATGAATCCTGTTGAGTTCTTCTGGTAGGTCAAGCTTGTATGCTACAGGACCTACTCTTTCGAGTATCTTGAAAGGTCCTACGTAACGAGGTGCTAGCTTCCCCTTTTGGCCTCTCCAGGCTTTGGATTATTATTCCTTGAATTCTTAGGGCAGTTAGTTGCAATGTACCCTTTTTCATTGCAGATATAACATACAACATCCTTAAGATCTTTACAATCTAGGGTCTTATGCCCTCTCCTTTTACAAATACCACAAGGTCTAGCTTGTGAATCAGAATTACACTGTCCCCAGTGTCTGCGGTTGCAAGTCTTGCAGAATGGCATTACAGCTGACTTGCCTTGGTTCCCTTTGAATCCAAATCTCCCTTTATTTTTCTTATTAAACTTATGGGAGTTGTCAACTTCCCTCTTCCTTTTCAAGTCAGTTTCAGGCTTAACTGACTTTTGTCTTACAAGATCAAGGGTGAGAGAGAGAGAGATAGGTCTACACCAGACCTATAGGTATTAGGCTGAGCAGCCTTTACCATGCCCTTAATCTTGGGCGCTAATCCATTGATAAAACGTGCAATGCGTTTGGATTCTGGGGTGATTAGATAAGAAACTAACCTAGATAGGGAATTGAAATCGGAAACATACTTCCGACAGTCTAGGTTTTTCATTCAAAGAGACAAGAAGTCTGTCTCTATTTTCTCCACCTCATGGGGTGGGCAGTAAGTTTCCTTAATAAGGTCCATAAACTTAGACCATCCCAGATTATACAGGTATACTTTACTTGTTGACTGACTCATGGCCTTCCACCACGTTAGGGCATCGCCTTTAAAGGACTATGATACATACTTGACCACATCCTTATCAGCACAGCCGCCCATGTCTATGATGGTTTCCATCTCGTCCAGCCACTTTAGGCTTCTACAGCTCCTTTTTCCCCATTAAAATCTCGTGGCTTACAGGAGACGAAGTATTTGTAGGTACACCCGTTCTTAGCAGAACGGGACCTATCAGTAAAGTCTACTTTCCTTGGTTCACTCTTCGCATTTGAAGAGTGAACAGAGCTCTCTTTATGAGCTGAAGATGGGGTAATTGATAATGGTTTAGAGCGAGCAACACTCGACTCTCTTAACTTCTCTATGGCCTTACCCATGGCCTTTTCTACAGCCGCATCAATGCGTGCTTGGAAGTCATTATTATCTATGGCTATATTTTCGGCATCTTTGACGTTCCGATGGCTACTTTGTGCCTCATTAGAATTAGCCATTCTTCAAAGCTTTGGTTCTATATTCCAAATAAAATTTCTCTTAGCCATGGTATAATAACCACATCGGCTTTTAAACATTGGATATAAGAAAATCCATTGCCTATACTAGTGTGAATAACATCACAACTCTTAGGCTTAATATAACTATATTTGGCCTAGGTCTTAATAGGACCATCATAGGCAAATTACAATCTTGGACATAGTCCATTTATTACTAGATAGGGGATCGCAATGTCACAACTTTCATTGTCATATTTGACAATTATATAGCACATAGGCTTGTCACAGAGGACATTAAAATATGGCACATATGCCTGTCACTAATGGACGTTTTATTTATCACCGCACTGGTGATATTAGCTGGGATCAGATAGATCACATAGGCTATATAAAATAAATCATAGCCATAAGGGCAATACATCATTAATTGATGTTTTATTCATCACCGCACTTGTGATATTTAGCTGGGATCAAATAGATCACAAGGGCTATATAAAATTAATTCATAACCTGAAAGGGTAATACATCACTAATGGATGTTTTATTTATCATCGCACTGATGATATTAGCCGTGATCAAATAGATCACATGGGCTTTATAGAATAGATCATAACCCGAAAGGGTAATACATCACTAATGGATGTTTTATTTATCATCGCACTGATGATATTAGCCGGGATCAAATAAATCACATGGGCTATATAAAATACATCTCTAATGGATGTTTTATTCATCACCGCACTGGTGATATTTAGCCGGGATCAAACAGATCACAAGGGCTATATAAAATAAATCATAACCCGTAAGGGTAATACATCACTAATGAATGTTTTATTTATCATCGCACTGATGACATTGGCCGGGATCAAATTGATCACAAGGGCTATATAAAATACATCTCTAATGGATGTTTTATTCATCACCGCACTGGTGACATTTAGCCGGGATCAAATAGATCACAAGAGCTATATAAAATACATCTCTAATGGATGTCTTATTCATCACCGCACTGGTGATATTTAGCCGGGATCAAATAGATCACAAGGGCTATATAAGGTTAGGACATAGTCCATCACCTTGAAGGCTAGTGTGATTCCTCAAGTCACACAACCATGAGTATGCACATTACCTGAATGTTAACATAAGAGGATCTTAATAGTTGATTAATAGTCCCGGTCGCATTGACCTTAATGACTTGGAGGCTTGAACTTAGTCCACCACCTCTAGATAGAAGGATAACTTCCCTTAACTATCATGATAGAAGACACTTCCGTTCTTAACTATCATTTATATAATTTTTTTCCAAATGTGTGGTCTGTGCCACTCGGCTAAATCAAAACCATTAAGATCTTTTTGGAATTATATGGATGATCAAAAATTCGAGTAAAATCGAGACGATCGCTTGAAGTGGATGAATACATATATATATAATTCCAAAATACTTCATTAAATTTCCATAAGAAATTACCATACTAGAAAATGAAATAAACTGTCCATGCAAGGACTTTAAAGAAATTAAATTGTCCAAGCAGGGACTAAAGAAATAACAATGTCCTCGCAGGGAATACATATATTTAGAAAAGACTTCACTCGTGCTTCTTTCCTTTGACCAACTTTGAGAGTTTCTTGAAGAACTTGTTTGTCTTCTTCTCCGTTTTCTCTACTTGCTGTTGCATCTCTTTCATCCGTACCAAGGCCTTGTGGTTGAGGTTGTGGCATAACCGGATACTGGTATCCATAAGTTGGATATCCAGTCGGTGGATAAGTAGGTGGGAAGGAGACGGGTAAAGTGCATTATGCATAACAGCTTGCATATAGGGGTCTTGCAACCATGCTTGATAGTCTACCGGTGTAGACGGGTTAAAAGGATCATATCCAGACGTGTATGGATATGTGGGAATTAGGTTAGTATAATCCGATGGTGGTGGTTGAACATTAGGTGTTGGTGTTGGTTCTACTATAGGTACATTAAAGGGTCCACCCATTTGTGGGTCCTCTTGAATTGTGGGGTAGGAGTTGGGCAAAGGTGGCAGCGATCCCGACCTTTGTCCAGCATGCACCGACATACGTGATCCACACTTCCTTCTTGGTGGTTCAGGTGGTGGTTGAGGTTGGTTCACTGGTTCCATGTGGATATCTTCTTATACAGGAGGTGGTTGAGAGTGATGAGAAGGAGTGTGGGTGAAGGTGAATTGATTCCAATATTGGTCCCACTCATTAGGACCTTGGTAGGGTGATCCGGCATAGGAGTTTGAATCACTTGATATTTCTATGGGATGCATATTTGATCTCGACGGCGGCATCTCCGGGTCGGAGTCCTCGTCCATAGGGTGTGGCTCGTCTAACTGATTTTGATCGGTTAGAGGTGTATTAAAATAATGGTTGGGGTTAAATTCTTCATGGTAGGAGTGATGAGAATGGGAATGGTGAGAATGGTAAGAGTGGTGAGAGTGGTAAGAATTTTGGGAATGTGAGCGTGAGTGTCTATTAGAGACAGAACGTCTCGCTGGTTGCCAAGGAGACGAATCTCCTGATTCCTGATAAGCATCTGAGTTATGGGGTTGAGGAGGAATGCGCCCCGATGGTCCTCCCCTCATTGGACCTTTTCCTCTTCCACTTTGTCCTTTCACACGTGGCAGCATTTTCCTGTTAAAAATCAATTCAAAAACAAACTAATAACTTAATATTGAAATGAGTAATCCTAGGTCAATGCCTAGACTCGAAAGTCTAAGGAATGTGCTCGTGTAAGTTTGAGACTAAACACAAAAGGCTAGTGTTTAATTCTCTCAAAACGTTGGCTCTGAGACCAACCTTGTCACACCCCGGATTTCCAACCCGAAATCCATACACCGGTGGGCCCGGGAGGGGAGTATCGTGACATAAGTTGATAATCATCATAGTCAATTAAACATGGCACATCGGAAGTCTTGGAGTAAAATTACTATTACAAACCGAATGTTCGAAAATACAAAATAATATACAGGCTCGTAATAGAAGATTCACAGGCGGATCATAAAATGTTCAAGAAAGAATATAAAACAGACTTTAGGGCAGATCTAAGGATTTGCAAGATCCTCTTATTCACTACCGAGCAGCTTCCGACCTATTTCGTATTGTACCTGTAGTTTAGCCGTTGGACGATACGTCAGCTTACACTGGTAAATACACCCAACTGACTCATTTTGAAAACTTTAAAATAGTTTTTTTAAGCGCAAAACGGCACAAAATCTTTTTATTAACTTGGGAAAGTTGACCTTGCAACCTTGTATCAGATTCACATGTTTGTCAATACATACAGGGTCCAGTACAGAAACCGAGACATGATTAAATACACACCACTCAGGAACTCACGAAGGAGTCATCCCCAACGTCTTGGGAATATTGCATATGAGCATCAAAAGGTGTATGCCTACACCCCGTGCTAAAGTCATGGCCAATAACTAATGTATTGAGTCGAGGATATTCAGGACACGGTAATTTAACCCCCGATGTTTAAGTTATCAAACAAAACTGATTAAAACGGAATATACGGGTTTACTAGCCACAAACAGGCATTCGATTGACCCCATTTCGAACCAAGCGGTAATAATTTACCATATCCCAAGCCCATATAGGGAAAATAAGTCGAGAATATTTACCTGAGCTAGTCTTCTTCTTTCATTTTTTAAATAACTTAGCCGTATGCAAAAGTACCAAGTGCAGATAGCATTTATCGAGAAGGCTCTAGTCTGGATTATGGCATAAGCTAGCCAATTAAATAATAACGGTCTTATAAACCGAATAGTGTACATGATCATTACGTATAACGCTTGATTAAACGATGATCGGATAGAATGTATTTTAATCTCGACAAGTACTTGACTTGTATAATATGGGCAAACTATAAACATTCTGGATTTTGAATCATAAATGACAAGGTTAAACCCGTTTCGGTTAATTTTCGTAAAATAGTTTTATATACTTAACCGTATGCATAAAAGCGATATCGGGTAACCGGATAAGTCATGGACAAGTTCTATATGCCATTATATTTTAAATAAGTGAAGATATCAGTAGGATATCAACTTGTATGCCCGTTAAGGTTTTAAAACGGAATTATGCCTTATAGGGGCATTTCGGTAATTATATACCGTATAAAAGGAACTTGTATATAATTTAAATTTATAATCATAAGTATTCTGGAAAAATAATTTATTTATGATATAATATTAGTAGGATATTAATTATATGTGTATTTTATCTTTTATGACCAAACTATGGACCGAAAGGTCATTTTGGTTATTTTACACATAGTTTATAAATTATTTGGGATTCTGAGTTTATAACATGTACCTACTGTAAATATGTTTTAAATAAGTTTTAAAATCAGTAGGTAATAAGTCTTGGTCAATTAGTATGGTTTAAAACCATACTATGCGCCGAAACGGCGCTTATGTCGTAAAATGACGTATTTAAGCGATGTTTACGAAATTTGACATTAAGGTCAGATTAAAAGGTTTAAAATATGTTATTTAATATAACATATCAGTAGGTAAATTATTTATCTTGAAAAGATTGATTAAAAATAATTTTGTGAGCCACAAGGGCTAAAACCGTCATTTATCAACTTACTTTAATGACCTGCTTGAAAACTCAGTTTATAACTTGGTTTAACATCCCAAATAATCCTACTTATAATATTACATCAATAAGAAACTCATTTTCAAGTTCATTATTATTTAAAACCTTGTTTTATGCAAAAAGGGCATTTTGGTCAAAGATGGCATAATTATGGAACTTGGGCATAAACTTGGATTCTGATTATAATCATGTAATATAACCTCAGAGGGTTATGCTACATTATATTACTATCATAATACAACTTTAGATCAGTAGGTAACTAATCTAAATCGGGTAAGAATCGAAAGTCAAAGTAGAAGTCAAACTTCGCGACTTTCAGTTGCGAACCGATCTTAGAACTAAAATTGACGAGCCGAACATGTTCTCACATGTTCTAATAATTATTACCAACTTATTTAAGTTTCAAAACAGGTTTCATAACATGTATAAGATCAATTTATGATTTTTTTCCGAAAAATGGCATGTTTGACTTTTTAATATCATAACTTTGACCCGTTAATTGGTCTAGCAAACGTGATCTTCAGGAGGTGCTCTTTATAGGGACTAACACCTACCTTATTACAATCACTTAGCCATGTTCAGACCATAATGGTCTTAACCAAAAGTCAAATCGTTTTCCGAAAACGCTTGACTTTTGGCTATAAAAGCCTATAAACGAAAATGCAAGAGCAAGGAACACTTACAAGAGGTTCCTATAATGCAAGAGAACTAAGTTGGATGCTCCGTTCAGCTAGGAACTTCCAGAGGAGGGAGAAGAGTTATGATTTAGAAAGGTGCAAGTTCAAATGGTGAACTTGATCACTTATTTATAGTAGAAGAGCTCAAAGGAGGTGAAGCCTGGTGTTTAGGGGTGTAAGAGGAAGCTTACAAGTGTCCCAATACGTGGCATAGCTGATTACAAGTCCATGGTTTCGAATTAATGCTTTTAGAGCTTTGCTTGGCTGCCAAACAAAACTTTCTACAGCAGACCTGTTCTCGCGCCCCGCGAGAGACCCAGGCCTGGTCTCTCGCGCCCGCGACCGCCCCATGGCCACTTTCAAATTTTGACACTTTTAACACCTTAACTTATTAAAGCTTCTGAAAACCTTTTTAAACACCTTTTTGGCACTTTTAGCCCTCCGTAGCCAATACTTGGCATACCCGGGATTATGCCCCGACATTGTCGAGCTCTCGGTTCGTTAAAAGGTCACTCAGAGGTATAAATTAACATGTTGACACTTTTGATCCCTCCATCATCCAACTTTCATATATTTACAAAATTGAACCATCTCGTCCAACAAACGGTGCGTATGAGAGTTAGGACTTCACAAAGGATCACTCAGAGGCTTACTATAAGCATGTTGATTCCGATGTCACTCAGAGGCAGGGCTTGTTGACATATCAGTCAGTCAGAGGCCAAATTTCAAGCATGTTGACGTATCAGTCACTCAGAGGCTGATGATTTATGCATGTTGACATATCATACACTCAAAGGTTGTTATTTATGCATGTTGACATCAGACCGTCACTCAGAGGCTCCGTTTGATCATGTTAACGCCTTTAGTCCTTATTGGTCTTTAATAGACTATATTTAAAATACAACACGTGTCACTATACTATTGGACACGATTTTATAGGGTGTTACAGAAAGTCAAGGCGTTTTCTGTAAAACGCTTGACTTTTGGCTATAAAAGCATATAAATGAAAATGCAAGAGAAAGGGACACTTACAAGTGATTCCTAGGATGCAATAGAACTAAGTTGGATGCTCCTTCAGTTAGGAACTTCCAGAAGAGGGAGACAAAGTTGGGAATGAGAAAGATGCAAGTTCAAAGGGTGAACCTTTGCATCCATTTATAGTTGGAGAGCTTGAAGGAGGTGATGCAAGGTGTTAAGGGGTGTTAGAGGGAGTTTACAAGTGTCCTAAGACGTGGCATAGTTATTTTAAAGTCCCTTGTTTCGAATCAAATGGTTTTTGGTCTTATGTGTGGAGGCCAAGCAAACTTTCTGCAGACACAGGCCTCTCGCACCCCGTAAGAGGCCAGGGTCTTGCCTCCTGCGCCCCGAGAGCGCCCTGTGGTCAGTTTCAAAGTTTGACACTTTTAGCCCCTCAACTTATAAAACCTCCTAAAACACCTTTATAGCATATTTAGCCCTCCGTAACCAATATTTGGCGTACCCGGGAGTATGCCCGGACATTGTCGAGCTCTCGGTTCGTTAAAAGGTCACTCAGAGGTATAAATTAACATGTTGACACTTTTAACCCCTCCATTGTACAACTTTCATATAATTACGGATTTAATCCCTCTTGTCCAACAAATGGGACATATGAGAGTTAGGACTTCGTAAAGTATCACTCAGAGGCCCACTATAAGCATGTTGACTCCGATGTCAGAGGCTGAGCATGTTGACATATCAGTCACTCAGATGCAAAGTTTAGGCATGTTGACATATCAGTCACTCAGAGGCCAAGTTTAAGCATGTTGACATATCAGTCACTCAGAGGCTAAGTTTATGCATGTTGACATCAGAAGGTCACTCAAAGGCTTAGTTTTGTGCATGCTGACACCTTTAGTCCTTATTAGTATTTAATAGACTAAAAAAAAATACAACACATGTCACTATACTATTGGACACGATTTTACGAGGTGTTACAAATCGGTTTTGTTTTTCTAACCATAACTATTTACATTCATTGTCTATTTATTGTTGGGTTTCAAACAAGCATAAGCCAATTAAATTAGTGGTAAATCGAAGAAAAATTAAAGAAAACCTATTCACTCTCCCCCTAGTTTTCAACAGTCATCGTCGAATGTTAAATAATCTAATCAACCTACTTTGTTTTCTTTGTTTCAGATCTTACATCGCCGACAAGACACAAGAAAATAGGTGAAAATACTTTTTATTGCTTTTCAGTAATCTTGTTTAGATAATCGCTTGCCATCAAGCCCATTGTCATTAATTTTTTTTGGATAATAGTTGCCGTGACTTTGGTCCGGTTGGGTCTTAGTCTTCTACCGCAACTCCAAGTTCGTATAACACATAACTATCTGCCCGTGATTAGCCTTTCCATTACTAATCGTGCCTATTTTCCCTACCTTTTGGAAGCCAAAAACATGTTACTCCTTTATGAATCTTTTGATGGTGTATCTTATGTTTCCCTTGATTTAACATCTATATCTTCCGTTGTCCTCTATATCCATCAGATTAATAATAATGGGAAGGGAATGCTACTAACAATCTTCAAAAAGATGGGGGTTCTTTTGTCGCATAGTGGACTCAACCTCCCATGTATATTCGGGACCTCTAAAGGCGTCCCACTTAACCTTAACTATAGGTATCAATTTCCTTCGGAGCTTCTTAACCTGTCGATCCTCGATCGAAATTGGTTTCTCAACGAACCTCAGGTTTTCATCTATTTACACATCTTTGTGTGACATTGCTAGCGACTCATTGGCTAGACATTTCTTAAGGTTAGATATGTGGAATACATCATGAATTCCACTAAGCTCCTCTGGCAGCTTAAGCTTATAAGCTACAGTGCCGACACATTCGACTATCTCGAATAGTCCTATATATCTTGGGCATAATTTGCCCTTCTTTCCAAATCTCATTACACCTTTCCAAGATGATACTTTCAGTATGACTTTGTCCCTACTTGGAACTTGAGAGGTTTGCGCCTCTTGTCAGCATAGCTCTTCTGCCTATCACGTGCAGCTTTGAGACGATCATGGATTTGCACAATCTTATCCATGGTCTCCAGGATAATCTCAGGTCCTGATAGTTGGGCTTCCCCAACTTCTGCCCAACACACAGGCGGTCGACACTTTCTCCCATACATGACCTCATAAGGAGCTCGTATGATTACTATTATTATAGGAGAATTCTATTAGGGGTAAGTGGTCATCCCAACTTCCACTTAAATCAATTACACATGCTCGAAGCATGTCTTCCAATGTTCGGATAGTACGCTCACTTTTTCCATCCGTCTGCGGGTGGTAAGCCGTACTAAAGTTTAATCTTGTGCCTAAAGATTGTTGGAAACTTTTCCAAAAGTGAGAGGTATATCTAGTATCTCTATCAGATACGATAGATATCAGCACACCATGTAGGGACACAATCTTGTCCACATACAACCTAGCCAATTTGTCAGAGTTATATGTTTCTTTTATTGGTAAAAGTGCGCTGACTAAGTCAGCCTATCCACGATGACCTAAATCGTGTCATTACCACGTTTGGTCTTAGGTAACTTGGTAATCAAATCCATAGTTACCATTTCCCCTTTCCAAGTGGGAATCTTAAGTTGTTGTAGAAGTCCTGACGGTTTTTGATGTTCAGCTTTAACTTACGAACACGTCAGACACTTAGCTACGTAAGTGGCTATGGATTTCTTCAAACCCATCCACCAATAATTCTTTTTCAAGTCCTGATACATCTTGTCACCACCTGGGTGAACTGAGTATCTTATATTATGCGCTTCCATAAGGATTAGATCTCTAAGTCCTCCAAAGATTAGAACCCAGATTCTTTCCTTAAATCTAAGGATTCCATCCTTCCAGGTGTTAACTGATCAACAGTTCAGCCTAACCCTCATTAGGAATATTAGCCTCTAGTAGGGCTTGCTTTTGCGCATCTAATAGCTTCTCATTTAAGCTATTTCTGTGCTCTATGCTCTTGGCATAAATCTTAATGGGTTTAACCCTTTCTTTGCGACTTAAGGCGTCAGCAACGACATTTGCCTTTCCTGGATGATAGTGAATTTCGCAATCATAATCGTTAAGTGTTTCCATCCAACGGCGTTGTCGCATGTTCAAATCCTTTTGATTGAACAATGTAGGAGGCTCTTATGGTCAATGTATATTATACACTTTGTGCCATATAAGTAATGTCTCCACAACTCAAGTGCAAATACAACGACACCCAATTCCAAATCATGGGTCGTGTAATTCCTTTCGTGCACCTTTAGTTGTCGTGATGCATAAGCGATTACTTTGCCTTTTTGCATTAGCACATGGCCCATGCCGGTGTGCGAGGCATCACAATAAATGACAAAATCCTCAATACCCTCAGGTAGAGATAACACTGGAGCATTTCTCAACTTGTGTTTTAGAATCTCAAAAGATTCTTGTTGTTTTGGTCCCCAGTCAAACTTGACATTCTTACGGGTCAAGGTAGTTAAAGAAGTGGCTATCCTCGAAAAGTTCTCAATGAACCTCCTATAATAACCAGCCAATCCTAAGAAGCTACGAATCTCTGATGGAGTTTTGGGTACTTCCCAGTTCATTATGGCTTATATCTTGGCGGGATCCACTTGGATACCACGCTCACTTACAACATGTCCAAGAAATTGGACTTCTCTAAGCCAAAACTCACACTTAGAGAATTTAGCGTATAGTTTCTCTTGTCTTAGCAATTCTAGAATGAGCCGTAGATGTTTCTCGTGATCAACTTGATTACGAGAGTATATAAGTATGTCGTCTATGAAGACAATGACAAACTTATCTAAGTATGGTTTGCAGACTCTATTCATGAGATCCATGAATGCTGCAGGTGCATTTGTGAGCCCAAAAGGTATCACAAAAAATTCATAATGACCATATCGGGTTCTGAAGCAGTCTTAGGGACATCCTCATTCCTAACTTTCAGCTGATGATATCCTGATCTCAAATCAATCTTAGAGAAATAGCTAGCACCTTGAAGTTGATCGAATAAGTCGTCGATCATGGGCAGAGGATAACGATTCTTGATCGTTATCTTATTCAACTCATGGTAATCAATGCACATCCGCATTGAGCCGTCCTTTTTCTTTACGAAAAGAATTAGAGCTCCCCAAAGTGAGGAACTAGGCTGAATAATGCCTTTCTCAAAAAGTTCATCTAATTGAATTCTCAATTCTTTCATTTCTGTCGGTGCTAACCGATATGGAGCTCTGGCTACCGGTGCTGCTCCAGGTAGGATATCAATTCTAAACTCCACTTGCCTATCTGGAGGTAGGCCTGGTAATTCTTCAGGGAAAACATCGGAATACTCCGAGATAACTGGAAGGTCTTCAATATTTGGCTTAAACTCATTGATAGTTACTTGTGCCATGTAAATGACACAACCTCTGCCCAAACACTTGGATGCCTTAAAAAACGACACCTTGTCTGGCAATCCATAGTGTGAATCTCCATGTGTAACGCTCCGTATTTTCGCGTCTATTTAGTTATTTATCTATTCATTTAAATATATATTTACTCATTATTTACTCATTCTTTATTTATTTATTTTTTATATAAATGATTGTTTATTCATTAAATTTTTAAAAAGAATAAGATTTTTTTACTTTAAAAGTTTAATTATTCATTAACTTAGTTAAGTTTTTTTAAGTTATTTAGTTATTAAATCTAAGTATTCCATTTAACTTAGTTAGTTAAATGTGAGGGACTAAAAGTGCAATTACTGAAACTGTAGTACATGGACCGTTTGGGTAATTGCTGAAAGTATAGGTATAAAAGTGAGGAAAAGAAAAAAATAAATAAATTAAACTGATGATCGCGGGACTCGAAACCGGGTCACCAGCCTCATCAAACACGCGCACAGCCACTCCACCATGGTCATCACATTGAACAAAACCCAGCATTTAAAACCCTTATACACTCGTTAAATGGCCTGATCAGCGTGACCAGAACCATTCAGCTCGCGAATTTGAGCGGGTTTTGGGTTTATTTTGAGTTTTAAACATGTTTTAACATTTAATACTTCACCAAACCCAACCTAATCCTTCCCTATAAAACCAAGCATAATCCAAGCCTTTTTACACTTTTCAAATCACCAAAACACTCTCAAAACTTCCTTTAATCAGCTGTGAATCCAAGGTTCAAGCAGAATTTCTATCTCTTACAAAAGTGAGCATATCTCACTCATTTCTTAACCTTTTTCATCCATTCTTCTTCCCACTTGCTTGGTTTGACCTTGTGAACATTTCCAATGGTAAACCAGACTCTGGATTGTCACGAAAAAGGCTCCAAAGTGGACTGTTTTCATTTTACTTCTTCAAACTTTGTTAAACTTGTTCAAACTTGAGTCTAACTCATCTCAAACCTATGTCCGAATGCTTACAACCTCACTTATGGTTGGTTAGGCTTAAAAACAAGGTTGAGCACGTCAAACTAGAAGATAAAACCTCACAAACTTTCTGTTTTCGACTAGGGTTTACACCCACAAGTAGTGTTCAAGTTAAGCTTGATGAATGTGTGATATTTGGATTAGCTTAGGCTATCCATCATTGAATCCACACACTACTTGATGATTTTCATAGCTTAGTTGTTTCATTTCATTCCTTACTTGTAAGTTCATGACCCTCCTTGTGTCTAAGACACATGTGTAGTGGTGAATCCAAAGAGGTCTTAAGTGGATGGTAAATCCTCCCACCTCCTGCTTGACTTATGTAAACTACAAAGAGGTTCCTAAATAGATGGTTCAACCTCCTACCTCATGCTTGACCTATATGACTTAATGTACACTATATAATACTTATATATTATCAAAGTAACCGAACTCTTGATGATGAACAAGTGGTCAATTGTCAAAATAGTAGGTTACATCATCTAAAGACCATACACTTGTTACGATTCTAATGGATCTTTGAATCCATAAAAACATACCAAACCCTTGAGGTTCTATAGTGTCAAGAACAAGTGTTATGAGTACAAGATGATTACTTTCATAATACTAATTTCACGTTATTTTAGTTCTGAATCCATAACCTTCCGTTAATTCCCAATACTCACATGTCTATGTTTCTTCGTGTAGAAGGACAAGGTGCTCGAAACTAATCCATCAACCAACAACGTTCGCAGGATTTCAAGTGGGAAAGCTTGCAAAATCGTGAGCATACTCGATCTCTTTTTCCTTTTTACACTTTGGGTGCAACATGTACATTATAAAAAAAATCACACGACACATAAACTATTTTAATCTCTATCCATGCTTAACATGAAACTACTTGATGCTTGTTAGACTTGTATGTTATGTAAACTATTTGTGTTGATATATGCTTCATTAACTTTGCTAGCCTACCTTAACAATTATAGTGCTATAGGATTAACGCACCGCCCACGAAACTTGGGGTATTGTTAAGTTAAACATGTTAACCTCCCGCTACTCTATTGGGATAGGCTATTTTAACGCGTTGGATTCTTGGGTTTGAACATATAGTACACCGTTTCGGCATGCTAGTAAACTTGCATATTATGGTTCATGTTGGATATGAGACTTTAAACAAATTTATTCTATATTATGCTATGTAACAAAACTTGTATGCTCGCCAACTTTTTGTTGATATATTTTAATACATGTTGCAGGTTGATTGATGAGGTGATGTTACAAGATGAAACAAGATTTAGGTGGACTTAGATACACACCTAGATTAATTTATCTATTTTGATGTTATGTCGTTTTGAAACAACTGTTGACTATTATTTGGAATTTTTGTATGACAATTTAGTCTTGAATGAAATTTGAATTTAATCCGTATTGTCACATAGCGTTATGAAGTTTTGAGCAATTTGTTCGTCTCATCCCGATGTTTCCGCCATCGGTTGGGGTGTGACACCATGTATGGTGATCGTTTCACCAGATGGGGTTTTAATCCCGATGAGTTTCTTATCACGGGCAATGTGGGCTTGGTTATGGGATAACCAATCCATGCCTAAGACTACATCGAATCCTTCCAATTTCATTGGCAACAGAGAGATAGGGATAGAATGATTCTTAATGGATATAACACATCCATCAAGAATGGAAGATGTTGTTTCTAACGTTCCATCGGCAAGTTCTACCTCAAATGTTATGTCTAGAGTTCTTATGGGAAAGTTTAATAGCTTACTAAACTTATGCTCAACAAAAGATTTATCTGCACCCGAATCGAAAAGGACTCTAGCATATATGTCGTTAATGAGGAATGTACCTGTTATGACGTTTTTTTCATTAACGACTTCCTTAGCATTCATCTGGAAGGCACGAGCATTCCCCTTCTTGGCCTCTCCAGGCTTTGCATCATTATTTCTAAGGTTCTTAGGGCAGTTAAACTTAACATGCCCCTTCTCGTTACAGCTATAGCAGACGACATTCTTAAGATCTTTACACTCTAGGGTCTTATGCCCCATTTTCTTACAGATACCACAGGGTTTAACCTGTGAGCCAATACTATACTATCCCCAATGTCTGCGGTTAGAATTCTTACATATCGGCATTACACCCGACTTATCTTGGTTCCTTTTGAACCCAAATTTCCCTTTATTCATCTTATTGAATCTTTGGGAGCTACTTTCCTCCTATTTTCTTTTCCCGTTAGTCTCAGACTTGACTGACTTTTGCCTTACCAAATCTAAGGTGAAAGAGAGGGATAGGTCAACAGCGGACCTATAAGTACTAGGCTGAGCAACCTTTACCATGCCCTTAATCTCGGGCGCTAACCCATGAATAAACGCACAATGTGTTTGGGTTCTGGGGTAATTAAATAGGAAACTAACCTAGAAAGGGAATTAAAGTCAAAAACATACTTCCGACAGTCTAGGTTTTTCATTG
Source organism: Scalesia atractyloides (assembly GCA_947069175.1). Lineage (NCBI taxonomy): Eukaryota > Viridiplantae > Streptophyta > Magnoliopsida > Asterales > Asteraceae > Scalesia > Scalesia atractyloides. The sequence continues at coordinate 22,030,380 of CAMTDV010000012.1, read as the reverse complement.
TGAGAGTCGGAAAATCTGATTCTATCTTCTCCACCTCATGGGGTGGGCAGTAAGTTTCCTTGACTAAGTCAACAAACTTAGACCATCCTAAGTTGTACAGGTGTACTTTACCTGAAGATTGGATCATAGCTTTCCACCATATCAGGGCACCGCCCTTAAAGGACTGTGATACATACTTAACCACATCCTTATCAGCACATCCACTGATATCCACTATCGTTTCCATTTCATCTAGCCATTTCAAGGCTACTATACCTCTTTTTCCCCATTAAAATCATGGTGTTTACAGGAAACAAAATATTTGTAGGTACATCCGTCTTTAGAAGAACGAGACCTATTAGCATATTCGAATTTCTTTGGTTCGCTCTTCGCATTTGAAGAGTAAACTGAGCTCTCCTTATGAGTTGAGGATGGTGGTATCGATAATGGTCTGGAGCGAGTAGCACTCGACTCCCTAAGTTTTTCTGTGGCCTTTTCCATGGTCTTTCCCACAGCTGCATCTATGCGAGCTTGGAAATCATCATTGTTAATGGCTATATTTCCAGCGTTGTTAGAGTTAACATTCCGGTGACTACTTTGAGCCTCGTCCGAGTTAGCCATTCTTGAAGCCTTGGTTCTATATACCAAATAAAACTTCTCCTAGCCATGGTATAACAATCATATTGGCTTTAAACATTGGATATAATAATCCATCGCCTATCTAAGCTAGTGTGAATAACATCACAACTCTTAGGCTTATCATATTTATATTTGGCCTAGGTCTTAATAGGACTGTCAAAGGCAAATTACAATCTGGACATAGTCCATATATTATTAGACAGTGGATCATAATGTCACAACTATCATTTTCATTTGACAATTATATATAGCTCATAGGCTTGTCACTATGGACATAATAATATGGCACGTTGGCCTATCACTTACAGACATAAAATCTTGTGTGTCGGCCTGTCACTTTGGACATAACATATAGCACATTGGCCTGTCACATTGGACATAACATATGGCACTTTGGCCTGTCACTTTGGACATAACATATGGCACGTTGGCCCACATCACTTTGGATGTAAATTATGGCTTGTTGGCCTGTCCCTAATGGACATAATACGACTCGTTGGCCTATCATATGGCATATTGGCCCATATCACTTTGGATGTAAATTATGGCACGTTTGCCTGTCCGCAATGGACATAATACGGCTCGTTGGCCTATCATATGGCACGTTGGCCCACATCACTTTGGATGTAAATTATGGCACGTTGGCCTGTCCTCAATGGACATAATACGGCTCGTTGGCCTATCATATAGACGGCTAGTGTGGTTCCTCAAGTCACACTACCAAGAGTATGAACATTCCTAAATGGTAACATAAGAGTACCTTAATGGTTAATTAATAGTCCCCATCACTTTGGACCTTAATGACTTTGGAGGTTGGGAACCTAGTTCACCTCTTTTGGATAGAAGGATAACTTCCCTTCACTATCCTGATAGAAGGACTTTTATCCTTAACTATCATTTCTTGGCCAATATGTGGTCTGTGCCACTTGGCATAATCAAATCCATTAAGGTCTTTTAGAATTATATAGCGGAGCAAAAATGTTGAGTAAAATCGAGACGCTCACTTGAAGAGGATGAATACATATTTATATAATTTCAAAATACTTTATTAAATCCCAATAGAAATTACAATACTAAAATAAATAAAACAAACTGTCTATGCAAGGACTTAAGAAATAATAATGTCCACGCAGGGACCAAAGAAATAACAAATGTCCTCGCAGGGACTAACATATACTATCAGAAGAGACCACACTCATCCTTCTTTCCCTTAACCAACTTGGAGAGTTTCTTGAAGAACTTGTTCGTCTTCTTCTCTGTTTTCTTCGATTGTTGTTGCATTTTTTTCATTCTTTATAAGGCCTCATTGATGGCCTCGAGTGGTGGTGGAGGTTGTGGTTGTGGCATAACAGGATACTGGTATCCATAACTTGGATATCCAGTAGGTGGATAAACAGGTGGGAAAGTAGATGGGTAAAGTGCGTTATGCATGACCGCTTTGCATATAAGGGTAATGCGATAATGCCTGGTAATTAACCGGCATAGACAGGTTAAAAGGATCATATCCAGATGTATCTGGATATGTTCGGATGGGGTTATTATAACCTGATGGTGGTGGTTGAACTGCAGAGGATGGTGTTGGTTCCACTACTGGTGAAGCATTGGAGGGTCCACCCATTTGTGGGTCCTCGTGAATTGTAGCATAGGTTTTGGATAAAGGTGGCAGTGATCCCGACCGTTGACCATCACGTACTGACATACGTGCTCCACGTTTCCTCCTCGGTGGCTCAGGTGGTGGTTGTGGAGTGATGGGAGGGAGTGTTAGCAAACGTAAATTGGTTCCAATATTGGTCCCATTCATTAGGTCCTTGGTATGGCAATCCGGCATAGGAGTTCGAATCACTCGAGATTTTGATGGGATGTGTGTGTGATCCCGACGGCGGCATCTCCGGGTCGGAGTCCTCGTCCATTGGATTGGGTTGGTCTAACTGATTTGGTTGGCTGGGGGTGTATTAAAATATTGGTTGAGGTTAAACTCATCGTGATAAGAATGATGAGAATGATGAGAGTGGTGTGATTGGTGTGAATGGTATGAGTGGTACGAGTTTTGGGTATGAGAAGGTGAATGTTGTACTAGTGACCATGAATCCCCTGAATCCTCATTGAGGTTTAGGTGAAGGGGATGCGAAGGGATATGTCCTGAAGGTCCACCCCTCATTGGCCCTTTGCCTCTTCCTCCTACTCTTGGTGGCATTTTCCTGTTAAAATCAATTCAAAAACAATATTAATAACTTAATAATGAGATGAGTAATCCTAGGTCAAAGCCTAGACTCGGAAGTCTAAGGAAAGTGCTTGTGTAAGTTTGAGATTAAACACAAGAAGGCTAGTGTTTAATTCTCTCAAACGTTGGCTCTGATACCAACCTGTCACACCCCGGCTTTCCACAGCCAATCCAAACACCGATGGGCCTGGGTGGGGAATATTGTGACGTAAGTTGATAACATCATAGACAATTAAATACAGCACAACGGAAGTCTTTGAGTAAATTACTATTACAAACCAAATGTTCAAAATACAAAATAATATACAGACGGCTCGTAATAGAAGATCTACAGGCGGATCGCAAATTTGTACAAAAAGAATGTAAAATAGATTTTAGGCAGATCTAGGATTTGCAAGATCCTCTTATCACTACCGAGCACTTCAAGCCTATTTTCTTATTGTACATGCAAGCTTAGTCTTTTGAACATACGTCAGCTTTCGCTGGTAAATACACCCAACTGACTCATTTTGAAAATGTTTTAAGTTCACGTTGGCACAAAATCTTTTATAACTTGGGAAAGTTACTTTGTAAATTGTTAACAGATTCACTTGTTTGTCCATACATACGGGGCCCAATACGGAGACCGAGACATGATTAACGTACTCACCACTTTGACTCACGAAGGAGTAATTCCCCCAACTTTGTGGGTAATGCATTTTGAGCGTCGATCGGGTGTATGCCTACACCCGCGCTAAGGTCGTGGCCATTATCTAATGTAATGAGCTGAGGATATCCAGGACACGGTAGTTAACCCCCGATGTTTAAGTTATCAAACAAAACTGATTAAAACGGAATATGCGGATTTACTAGCCATAATTCGGCATTCGATTGATCCCATTTCCGACCAAGCGGTAATAATTTACCGTAACCCAAGCCCGTATAGGGGAAATAAGTCGAGAGTATTTACATGAGCTAGTCTTCATTTAAACGAAAGATTTAATAACTCAACCGTATTCAAAAGTACTAAGTGCAGATAGCATTTACCGGCAAGTCTCTAGTCTAGATTATGGCATAAGCTAACCAATTAAATACTAACGGTCTTATTTAAGTCACAGACTTAGACCGAGTAGCATACAGGATCAATACGTATAATGCTAGATTAATCGATGATCGGATAGAATGTAGTTTAATCTCAACAAGTACCTTGAATTGTGTAATATGGACAAACTATAAACATTTTGGATTTTGAAACTTAAATGACAAGGTTTGACCCGTTTCGGTTAATTTCCGTAAACTAGTTACATATACTTAACCGTACGCATATCAGTGATATCGGGTTAACGGATAAGTCTTGGACAAGTTCTATATGCTATTATTCTTTAAATAAGTTGTAATATCAGTAAGATATCAACTTATATGCCCGTTAAGGTTTTAAAATTAAACTATGCCTCATAAGGGCATTTCGGTAATTATATACCGTATAAAAAGAACTTGAGTATATTTTAATGTTATGATCATAAGTATTTAGGAAAAATAATTAATTTAAGATATAATATTAGTAGGAACATGATAAGATGTGTAATTTATCATTTATGCCCAAACTTTGCACCGAAAGGGCATTTTGGTCATTTTACACATAGTTTTATAAATTATTTGGGATTCTAAGTTCATATCATATACCTATTGTAAAAATATTTAAAATAAGCTTTAAAATCAGTAGGTAACAAGTCTTGGTTAATAGATATGGTTTAAGACCATACTAAGCGCCGAAACGACGCTTATATCGTAAAATGACGATTTGTGCTATATTTAATGAAAACTGATGTTAAGGTCAGGTTAATATGTTGTTTAATATAACATATCAGTAGGTAAAAGATTTACTTTGAAAAGGAATGGTTAAAACCATTTTATGAGCCTTAAGGGCTTTATCGTCATTTATCGACATAATACAAGGACTTGTTCATAAACTCAGTTTGTAATCTGATTTAACATCCCAAATAAACCTACTTATAATATTACATCATTAGTAAACTCATTCTCAAGTTCTTTATTGATTAAACCTTATTTTATGCAAAAAGGGCATTTTAGTCAAAAGTGGCATAATTACGGATCTTGTGCATAAACTCAGATTCTGATTATGATCATGTAATATTATCTCAGAGGGTTATACTACATTATATTACGATCATAATGGAACCTTAGAACAGTAGCTAACTAATCTAAATCAGGTTAGAATCGAACGTCAAAGCAGAAATCAAACTTTGCGACTTTCGGTTGGGAACCGACCCTAGAACTAAAATTGACGAGCCGAACATGTTCTAACTTGTTCTAATAATTTTTATCAACTTGTTTAACTATCGAAACATGTTTCATAACATATATAAGCTCAAATTATAACATTTAAGAAAAATGGCCTGTTTAACTTTTTAATATAATAACTTTGACCCGTCAATTGGTCTAGCAAACGTGATCTCCATGAGATGCCCTTAATAGGGATTAACACCTACCTTATTATGATCACTTAGCCATGATCGTTACGAACAATGGCTGGACCATAATGGTCTTAACCTAAAGTCAAGCCATTTTCTGTAAAACGCTTGACTTTTATCAATAAACGCCTATAAACGAAAATGCAAGAGAGAGGATGTAACATTCGTTGTAAAACGGGTTCTAAAACCCGCTCCGTTAAATAATTCCATTATATGATATGATGTTTCGTTACGTATTTATGTTAACCGTTCAAATTCGTTATATTAATTTCTTTAATTAATAAATAAATCAAAAGGGTTAAAATAATAAAGATATAATAAATAAAAACTAATAATAAATAAATTGAAAATAATAAAAATAAATCTAAAAGGTGACCACGGGTTTCAAACCAGGGTCTCATTGAACCAACACACACCACACACCACTCCATTACACACACACATCTGAATTATTCCTAAATCAAATGAATCTTATATCTAACTAGCGCGCTAAATTCAGTTTCAAAAGAACACCCGCCTGTAATCAGTTGTAACCCCCAAATCATTAACAAATTCTGTTTCAATTCATGAATTAAAACGTAGAAAATTGTTTTCAATCATGAGATTATGCTCAATCATGGAATCAATTAAAACCAAATCGGTTACACATTAAACCGATGTTCAAATCCTTTTCAAAACCGATAAAACTGAAATCTGCACATTCATCTATAAATAGGGATCCTCGCATCCTTATTGAACTCGCTCACACTCTCAAACACCTCTCTAAAAGTCTCGGAAGAACCCCTATGCTTCAGTTAAAACTTCACCGGAAAAACGGTTTTGTCGCCGGAAAACACCACCGGAGAATTCAAGTCCATAGTTGATCGGTATAATCACTTAAATCTTCTTCTTTTATCATTCAATTTATTAACACTAGTGAATTGCATAACAGTTTTATGATTAATCAGTCGTGTATTGTTCTGGGTTTTAACATGAAGAAGATGAAGTTGTGTTAGTATATTAGTATAATTAAAATCAGAGATTATACGGGGTGAGACACACAGTCCAGTGGTGGACTGTGTGCATTACAAACGAGGTTACCCGGGTTTGAGTCTCACACGGTTCCGATTTCATGAATTAAACCAACTGTTTTTAATACTTAATTAGATTAACATCCATTAAGTGTACAAGATTAATATAAATTCAGAATATTCTGGGTTAGTCACACAACCCAATTGGTAGGGCTGTGTGCAACGCAATACATAGGTGCGGGTTCAAGTCCGGTTGTGTGCATTGAGTTGTTAATATATCAAATCTTTTTAAATATAGAATTATGATTTAACCTAGTAAGTATATATAGTAATTAAAACCTAGATTAATTAGTGTTAGACACGTAGCTTAGTTGGTAGAGCTGCGTACACGTAAACGAGAGGTCACGAGTTCGAATCCCACACGCTGCGTATAATCCTTTAATTCGGTCAGTTCAACCCCTTCAGGGGGTATATTTTTTTAATAAATATTTTCTTTATTTTTTTCTCCAAAAACTCCTAAAAATATATATAAATAAGACTTTTAAACATAAAATTAGTAATAAACACTATAAAAAAATTGTCTAAAAAGCCTAATAAAAGACATTAAATAAAAATACTAATTGCAAATAAAAGGAATATATTTACCGAATTATTACATGAACATTTAGGTTAGTTTTCTCGTCGGTTGGAATCTATAATCGTGCGTGTTCGTTATCAACTCAAGAAACGTACCCATTGTGAGTGAATTCTTACAAACTTCCCTTTTTATTCATGTTTTGGGGTGTATCATGTGTCGTTTATTTATATCGTTTATTCAAACACTTGTGTTGTTACCAATATATGATCTAACGTGTTATGTAACATTTGGGTTATGTATGCGTGGTTATATTTTCTCATTTCAGTCAAGCATTCACATTAGGCCCATCAGTTCCTCGTTGGATACGAGTAGAGCATCGCATTGCCTAATTAGATCGGCTCCGTTTGATTGAGCCTTGATCTCACAACTTATCATTTATCATGCTTATATGTACATTGCTAAATGTTTATGTGGTTTGTGGATATTTTACATATATGTTTGCTCATATTTGGTTTATGCACATTTTTATTAAATTAATCAATATATCATTTCTTTCAAAGGACTAAACAAGATTCACTCGCCAACTTTTGTTGACCCAAATCTCTATTTTTACACCTGATACAGGTGGACATGCTGAAGCAAGGAACACATAGGATTTGGCCTTAGAAGAAAAATAAAGAATTACTTAAATGTCATGTTTAGAACATTTTGTCCTTGTATGGTTTATGTGTTTGATGGAATTTCCCCTTTTAATTTGATTTAATAAATATGAGACTTTATTATAGTAAATGTCATGAGCTTTGATGAAAACCCAATTATGCCCCGACTACCATATCTGTTGCGAGTCAGAGTGTGGCAGATTGGTATCAGAGCTTTTGACTATAGGGATATAGGATAGGTTATTAGACCCTTAGAGCCTATACTATAGTTGATTAGATTTTAATTGCTTACGTGTAAATTGGTTACATGCAAACTCATGATATTTACTTGTTTTACTTTTATCTCCCACACAAATGCATGCAAGCACTCTCACTACTATATGTTGTGTGATATTTGTTGTGATATACATATTGTTAACATAACATGCTTACGCAAACACACACGTCTCAATTTTCACATATTTGACCTTTTTTATGCTTTCTTCTCAAAATTTTGTGATGTTTTCATTTTTCAATCTCATCAAAGTGAGTTCTACGATGGGCATGTAGTAACTGGAAGAGTACAAGTACCGTAGTCGAAATGTCCTGTCTAGGATTGGCATTCGTATAAATCCAATATAATGGGCCAGTTTGCCTACCTGGGGACTAACGATGAGAGTACGAAGGACCTATTAGGCCAAAGCATGCCACACCAAACGTCGTGTGAACTAACCCCACTTTGAGTTGTCACTGTGTCTACACCTGGACACCCTCCGTCTTTAAACCTCGCAATCATGTTTTACGATTTTCATTCGGGCGATGTAAGTGTTAAAAGGTAAACACCAATGTGAAATCTACAAAGCCAGTAGTCAACGGGGCCCACATAACTACCTAGGCCAAGTATGAGGGACATATGAGGATCCAAACATGAGCAAGTCCCAAGACATCCAACGGATGTAGTGAATTTATTTTTCTCAATTATTTTGTGAATGTTAATTTCTGAATGCGACACATAACACCAAAACATCAAACTCATAATCTCTTTACATATTTCCTGTAGATGTCTTCTAGGCACTCTCGAGGAGGTAGGAGATCAGGAAGATCCGGTGAGCGTATGGCTGCTCAAATAGCCCAACAAATGGCCGCCGTAATTCCCGACATTACGATTCAAGTCCAACAGGCCCTCGCCGCTAATCTTGTCAACCCAACCAACCAAGAGGGTCAAAATGTTGTCAACCCTCCCGCAAACAGCACCAAGTGCACCTACAAGAAATTCAACTCATGTGACCCTCCAAAGTACGAGGGGACTGAAGGGGTCACTGCTCTCCTTCATTGGTTTGAGGAAATGGAGAGTACCTTCCTCAACTGTGATTGTCCCAACGACCGCAGGGTTCGTTATGTTACTGGTCGTCTGTATGGGGTAGCACTCACATGGTGGAATGCGGAGAAAGGCAGACGAGGCGTCGAAGCCGCGGTAGTCCTAACTTGGGAAGAATTGAGAGAACTCATGACCAGACGTTTCTGTCCAGGAATTGAAATTAAGAAGTTGGAAGATGGGTTTTATTTCTTGAAACAAAAGGAAGGAGACCATATAACCTACAACAAGAGGTTTCTCGAGTTGAATCAAATGGTTCCCAACTTGTTCACTCCTCTCTACCGTTTGATTAATCATTACATTTAGGGTCTCCCCTCGAAAATTCAAGACTCTATGATGAGTACTACTCCTGCAACTCTGGAGGCAACAATGGAGCTAGCTATTGAGCTCACTGAAAACCACATCAGGAACGGGGATTTCAAAGACGAGAAGAAGAAAGATAAAACACTTGCGGAAACCCCTACCTCAACCCAAACTGGATCCTCCTCTCGATTCGTTGGCAAGAGGAAACGAAAGGGGAAAAATTTTATCGTCAAACAAATCAGCCAACCCAAACCAATCAACCCATTGTCGCCGCACCAATCACACAAGTTGCACCTCCTACCGCACCATTCAAGAAACAGTATTCAGGACCTCACCCAAAATGCAACCGATGTCAATATCACCACCCTCCCAAGAACCCATGTCTTCACTACACAAGTTGTGGTCGTGCAGGTAATACGAATCAAACCTGCCGCGTTCTTCAAAGACCAGCTCGCAACCAACCTCAAGCCCAACCAAACAACCAAGTGGTGGGCCAAGCTCCCTACCAACAACCTCTACTACTACCACCAGCTCAACCAATGACTTAACCTTTTTATCAACCCAACTACCCTATGATACCGCCCGTCAGAGCTTGTTTCAATTGTGGTGATCACACCCATTTCCGCAACACCTGCCCGTGTTTGGTAAACATCATAAATGCGCAAGCCCAAGCTAATCCCGTGAACCAAGCCAACCAAGCCAATCTGCCAGCTAGAGGACGAGCTTTTAACATCAACGCCAATCAGGCTAGAGCAGATAATAACGTGGTCAACGGTACGTTCCTCATTAACGGTAATTATGCATCTATTCTTTTTTATACTGGCGCGGATAAGAGTTTTGTGTCTTTAGAGTTTGAATCTATCCTTGGTTTACCTCACGTTAGCCTAGCCGAAACATTTACAGTGAAAGTAGCAGACGGTGAACCTATAACTTTAGACTATCATTCGTGATTGCACCCTTACTCTTAATGATCATGATTTTTCAATCGGTCTTATTCCTATGAAATTGGGTAGTTTCGACGTCATCATTGGTATGGACTGGCTTAGTCAACATCACGCTGAAGTCGTCTGTTATGAAAAATTTATACGAATCCATCTCGCCGACGGTCAAACTCTTCGTATTTTTTTGTGAAACCCCATCCAAAGGACCCAAGTTGACGCCGTGCCTTCAGGCTCGAAAATACCTTCGCAAGGACTACGTAGCATTCCTAGCGCACATTGTCAAGAAAGAGAGCAAGGAGAAGAAACTCGACGACATTCCGATTGTTAAAGAATTTCCTCAAGTTTTTCTCGACGATGTTTCAGGACTTCCTCCTGTACGAGAAGTCGAATTTCGAATCGATCTTGTACCCGGTGCTACACCAATTGCAAAATCTCCATATCGATTAGCCCCATCTGAAATGCAAGAGTTAGCTAGTCAGCTGCAAGAGCTGACTGACAAGGGATTTATACGTCCTAGCTCGTCACCTTGGGGTGCGACGGTTCTTTTTGTCAAGAAGAACGATGGAACTTTTCGAATGTGTATTGATTATCGAGAGCTTAACAAATTGACCATCAAAAACTGTATCCTTTACCTCGCATCGACAATCTTATAGATCAACTTCAGGGTGCCACTTGTTTCTCAAAAATCGATCTTCGCTCTGGTTATCATCAGCTCAGAGTACGTGAAGAAGACATTCCGAAGACTGCCTTTCGAACTCGCTACGGTCACTACGAATTCATGGTCATGCCTTTTGGTTTGACCAATGCTCCCGCCGTTTTCATGGATCTAATGAATAGGTGTGCAAACCCTACCTGGATCGTATCGTTATTGTCTTCATCGATGATATTCTTATTTATTCCAAGACCAAATCGGATCAGGAACGACATCTTTGACTCTTCCTGACACTTTTGAGGACCGAAAAGCTTTATGCTAAGTATTCGAAATGTGAATTTTGGTTAATGAAGTTCAATTTCTTAGTCACATCGTCAATGACAAAGGAATTCATGTCGACCCTGCAAAGATTAAAGTAGTGCAAGAATGGCAAGCTCCACGCACTCCACCGAAGTTAGATCTTTCCTCGGTTTAGCTGGTTATTATCAACGTTTCATCATAAATTTCTCTCGTCTTGCCTTACCACTCACAACCTTAACGCATAAGGGCAAGCCCTTCATTTGGGGGGCCCAAGCAGGAAAAGGCTTTTCAAACCTTGAAACAAAAGCTTTGTGATGCACCTATCCTCACTCTCCCTGATGGTTGTGAAGACTTCATGGTCTATTGTGACGCATCAGGGCAGGGACTAGGGTATGTCTTAATGCAAAGAGGAAAGGTGATAACCTACGCCTCAAGGCAACTTAAAGTTCACGAGAAGAATTACACAACTCACGACCTAGAACTCGGAGCAGTCGTGTTCGCTCTAAAGATATGGAGACATTATCTCTATGGTACAAAGTGTGAAATTTACACTGACCACAAGAGCCTTCAACATATCTTCAATCAAAAAGAGTTAAACATGAGGCAACGATGATGGGTCGAACTCTTGAATGATTATGATTGTGAAATCCGTCATCATCCTCGTAAAGCCAATGTTGTGGCTGATGCTCATAACCGAAAAGAGTATGTTAACTCCATTCATCTTTCGTGTTCTCAAATCGTGACTGATCTTCAAAACCGCATTCGCGCAGCTCAACGTGTTTCTATCACAGAAAATGATGTACGAGATGAATTGTCTTGTGGAGCTGTAACTAAGTTAGAATCCAAGTCCGATGGTATCCTTTACTACTTAAATCGTATTTGGGTACCTGATCGTGACAATCTTCGTACTTTTCTCATGAATGAGGCTCACAAAACACGATACTCTATACATCCGAGTGCTGATAAGATGTATCAAGATTTACGATACTCTTACTGGTGTCCTGGAATGAAGAAGGATATCGCCATTTTTATCTCTAAGTGCCTCACATGTTCTAAGGTTAAAGCTGAACATCAAAGACCTTCAGGATTACTCGTTCAACCTGAAATACCCGTCTGGAAGTGGGAAAACATAACCATGGATTTTATTACCTTCCAGTGGGGATGATACGATTTGGGTTATCATTGATCATCTTACCAAATCAGCTCATTTCATTCCAATCCGTGAAGACTATAAAAACGAGAAGTTAGCTCGTATCTACATTGATGAAATCGCAAGTCGACACGGTGTGCCTTTAAGTATTATTTCGGATTGAGATGGACATTTTACTTCACGAACATGGCAAGCCATACAATCAGCATTAGGCACACGCTTAGACCTCAGCACCGCCTTTCACCCTCAAACTGATGGTCAATCTGAGAGCACCATACAAACTCTTGAAGACATGTTGAGAGCATGTGTCATCGACTTCAAGGGCAATTGGGATACTCATTTACCATTAGTTGAATTTTCGTACAATAATAGCTATCATTCGAGCATCGGTATGGCTTCTTTTGAAGCATTATACGGTCGTAAGTGCCGATCTCCTGTATGTTGGCACGAAATCGGTGAAGCACAAATCACTGGACCTGAATTGATCCAAGAAACAACCGATAAGATTCATCAAATCCGCAATAATCTTCTAGCAGCTCAGAGTCGTCAAAAGAGTTATGTTGATAAACGGTGAAAGCCACTCGAGTTTTGTGTTGGCAATCAAGTACTTTTGAAAGTATCACCATGGAAGGTGTAACATCCGTCAAAAAACCGGGTTAACCAAACCCGCTTCGTTTATTAACCGAACATCCAGTTAAAATTTTCGTTGCGTATTTAATACTCAAATTAATTTTATACGATACATAATTAATAAATATATTAGAATTTAAAATTTATAATTGAATATTTATTAAAAATAATGAAATAAAAATAAATTGCTGATGCCGGGTTTCGAACCCGGGTCAACTGGATGAAACCTCAACACTTAACACACACACATTCCACCACTCCGCAAATGTTGTTACTTGTTGATTTATTGAAAAAATTAATACATATAATAAAACTGGAAGTCGAATTCAGTCACTCAGCGCGCCCAAATACGCAGTCGCCGGAAAATACGCGATTTTGCGACCGTTTTCCTTTGACTCCGGAATCAGGCAAGTGTAACTGACGATAAACGTCGGTTATAACCGAAAACTCAATCAATTTCACTCTTAAACCGAAAATTTCATAATCGGAAACTTGAACTCTTATACTTAAAAAATACCTTCAGTCAGGAAAACCCAACTCACTTATTCACTCGAATCAACTCTCCACACACTCGTAAACCCCTCTACAAGTCCCTATTCAGCAAAAACAACTCGCCGGAATTCTCTGCAAGTCGCCGGAAAACCGAACCCCTTCATCCCTGTTGCCTTACTTTATAAACAGAACATCTAGAGCTCATACCGAAGTCACTCACACTCGCCTCAAACTTTCTGAAGATCCTCTGCCGCAAGATACATGTCGCCGGAATAACCTGCTGTCATCAGAATCTCGCTGGAGAAACAGGGGATCTCTGTTCGGTATATCATACACCTAATCTCTCTCATTTTTATTAATCTCATATGTAAATAATTACAAATTCACTAAAGAAGTTGATGAATGTGTCGAAACAGTCAGGATTGGTTTCTGGGTAAAGTTTAACGAAGAAGGTGAAGCTTCGGTTATATATATATTTAATATAAATCGAGTTATATCTCGGGTTAGACACACAGTCCAGCGGTGGACTGTGTGCGATTTTAAAGCATACGTCCCGGGTTCGAATTCTGTTGTGTTCCGATTCACTGAAATATAATGCCTTTTTATAAAAGCCAAATCCTGAACATGTAATCAGTGTATAAGTATAATTAAAACAAGTTATATAAACGGGTTAGACACACAGTCCAGCGGTGGACTGTGTGCAAACGATTAACACACGTCCCGAGTTCGATCCTTGACACAATCACATTCTCTGTAATAAAAATGTTCCTTTTTAAACTGAACCGGATCCACACGCAGTTAGATGTTAAGTTTAATGAAAACCGGAATAATAACCAAGATAGACACACAGTCCAGTGGTGGACTGTGTGCGATTTTAAATCATACGTCGCGGGTTCGAGTCCAGCCTACCGCGCCGGTTCTGGCAATTATCAAAGTTTTTATATAAGGACAGAAATGAATTTATCTAGTTTGTATATAAGTATAATTAAAAACAGAAATATTTCGGGTAAGACACGTAGCTTAGTTGGTAGAGCTGCGTGCACGCGTACGGGAGGTCACCGGTTCGAGTCTCACCCAGCGCATATCATATACACGACCGAACCGGTCAACAGTCAAACGGTCAACGGTCAACTAGTCAAAAAGTCAAAATTTTTATTTTCTTTTATTTATTTATTTTATTTAAAAATCAATTAAAAATACTTATAAATAATATTTTTAAAGTTAGAAAATTTCCTTGAACTCACAAAAATAAACCGAACAATTCCATTGAGAACGCTAATTAAAAATACTAATCTCAAATAAGAGTTTATTTATTTATCGAACTATTATGTTATTATTTAGGTTAGTTCCCTTGCCGATTAAATCCGAATTCATGCGCATTTATCATCAATCCAAGAAACGCATCCACTGTGAGTGAATTCTTACAAATTCCCCTTTTTATTCATGTTTTGGGGTGTATCATGTGTCGCTTAAACTAATTCGCTTATTCAAACTCGTGCTATACCATATTATGATCTAAACTTAGAATGTAAATATTGTTTTTGTTGTGATATTACATATTGTCAAGTTGTATGCAAATTATTTGTTAGGCCCATCAGTTCCTCGTGGGAGACGAGTTGAACAACGCGTGCCTTAAAACTCATTCATTAGGCCCATCAGTTCGTAGAACAACGCGCGCCTCAAAACTCATTCATTAGGCCCATCAGTTCCTCGTGGGAGACGAGTTGAACAACGCGTGCCTCAAAACAATCAATTGTTGTATATGTGTGCAATATTTAATATTATGTGTATTGTGAATAAGTTTACATCTACATTTACTCATATGTGGTTATGCACTTTATTTTATAATCAATACAATAAACTCGTTTAAATGTTTTTCATAGGATTCACTCGTCAACTTTTTGTTGATCCAAAAACCATTTTTACACATGATACAGGTGGACAGGATGAAGCAAGGAAAACATAGGGAAAGTGCCTTAGAAGAAAAATAATGAAGGATAGAAAGATGTATAGAACATGTTAACTAGTATGATTTGATTGTATGACCTTTTTTAAAATTGTAATAATAAATATGAAACGTTATAATAAATGTCATGAGCTTTGATGAAAACCCAATCATGCCCCGATCACCTTTTCCGCTGCGGGTCGGGGTGTGACAGATATATAACACCTAATGGCATACCTCTCAACATCGTCCGTGGACAGGAGAGATTCCTAGTTCATAAGTAATGCCCTACCTCTAAAGTCACCAACGCGTTTTAGTCTTAATGCTAGTGGATGAGAGGAGAACTCCACAGTTAAGCATGCTCAAGTGGGAGTAGTACTAGGATGGGTGACCTCCTGGGAAGTCTCCACCAGGGCAACCAAAAAAACAAAGCCGTGAGTTCCTGGATGGGCCACACATCGGGGGCAAAGAGGACAATATTGGTGATAACGAGGGGCAGGGGTGTTACAGAGTGGTATCAGAGCCACTCCTGTGCCGTTCGGGATGTTGGGGCAAAACCTCATCGAGGACGATGAGTCCCTTAGGGGGGTGATTGTAACACCTAATGGCAACCTCCCAAATGTGGGGCAAAAAAAACCTCATCGAGGATAATGGCAACCTCCTACATGTTCGGGCAAAACCTCATCGAGGACGATGAGTCCCTTAGGGGGTGATTATAACACCTAATGGCATACCTCTCAACATCGTCCGTGGACAGGAGAGATTCCTAGTTCATAAGTAATGCCCTACCTCTAAAGTCACCAACGCGTTTTAGTTTTAATACTAGTGGATGAGAGGAGAACTCCACAGTTAAGCGTGCTCAAGTGGGAGTAGTACTAGGATGGGTGACCTCCTGGGAAGTCTCCACCAGGGCAACCAAAAAAACAAAGCCGTGAGTTCCTGGATGGGCCACACATCGGGGGCAAAGCGGACAATATTGGTGATAACGAGGGGCAGGGGTGTTACAGAGTGGTATCAGAGCCACTCCTGTGCCGTTCGGGATGTTGGGGCAAAACCTCATCGAGGACGATGAGTCCCTTAGGGGGGTGATTGTAACACCTAATGGCAACCTCCCAAATGTGGGGCAAAAAAACCTCATCGAGGATAATGGCAACCTCCTACATGTTCGGGCGAAACCTCATCGAGGACAATGAGTCCCTTAGGGGGTGATTATAACACCTAATGGCATACCTCTCAACATCGTCCGTGGACAGGAGAGATTCCTGGTTCATAAGTAATGCCCTACCTCTAAAATCACCAACGCGTTTTAGGCTTAATGCTAGTGGATGAGAGGAGAACTCCACAGTTAAGCATGCTCAAGTGGGAGTAGTACTAGGATGGGTGACCTCCTGGGAAGTCTCCACCAGGGCAACCAAAAAAACAAAGCCGTGAGTTCCTGGATAGGCCACACATCGGGGGCAAAGCGGACAATATTGGTGATAACGAGGGGCAGGGGTGTTACAGAAGGGAGTGGTTCGTTTTGGACAAAAAGGCAAGCTAGCACCACGCTATGTAGGACCATTCAAAATACTCGAGAGAGTTGGTCCTGTAGCCTACAAGCTTGACTTACCAGGAGAACTCAACAGGATTCATCCCATGTTCCATGTATCAAACTTGAAAAAGTGTCTTGCCGACAAAAATCTCCATATACCGTTAGAAGATATTCAGATTAAAGAATCAATTCATTTCGTTGAACGACCTGTAGAATTCATGGACTTCGGTGAGAAGCGTTTAAGACGAAGTCGAATTTCGATAGTCAGAGTGCGTTGGGAGTCAAAACGAGGACCTGAGTTTACTTGGGGAACGCGAAGACGCAATGCGTGAAAAATACCCGCATCTCTTTACCCCTACCTCTACTTAAATTTCGGGACGAAATTTCTAAAAGTAGAGGATACTGTAACATTCGTTGTAAAACGAGTTCTAAGACCCACTCCGTTTAATAATTCAAGTATATGATATGAAGTTTCGTTACGTATTTATGTTAACCGTTAAAATTCGTTATATAAATTTCATTAATTAATAAATAAATCAAAGGGGTTAAAATAATAAAGATATAATAAATAAAAACTAATAATAAATAAACTGAAAAAATAATAAAAATAAATCTAAAGGGTGACCATGGGTTTCAAACCCGGGTCTTCATTGAACCAACACACGCCATACACCACTCCACTACACACACACACACACATCTAAATCATTCCTAAATCAAATGAATCTTATATCTAACTAGCGCGCTAAATTCAGTTTCAAAAGAACATCCGCCTGTAATCAGTTGTAACCCCCAAATCATTAACAAATTCTGTTTCAATTCGTGAATTAAAACGTAGAAAACTGTTTTCAATCATGAGATTATGCTCAATCATGGAATCAATTAAAACCAAATCGGTTACACATTAAACCGATCATCAAATCCTTTTCAAAACCGATAAAACTGAAATCTGCACATTCATCTATAAATAGGGATCCTCGCATCCTTATTGAACTCGCTCACACTCTCAAACACCTCTCTAAAAGTCTCGGAAGAACCCCTATGCTTCAGTTAAAACTTCGCCGGAAAAACGGTTTTATCGCCGGAAAACACCACCGGAGAATTCAAGTCCATAGTTGATCGGTATAATCACTTAAATCTTCTTCTTTTATCATTCAATTTATTAACACTAGTGAATTGCATAACAGTTTTATGATTAATCAGTCGTGTATTGTTCTGGGTTTTAACATGAAGAAGATGAAGTTGTGTTAGTATATTAGTATAATTAAAATCATAGATTATACTGAGTTAGACACACAGTCCAGTGGTGGACTGTGTGCATTACAAACGAGGTTACCCGGGTTCGAGTCTCACACGGTTCCGATTTCCTGAATTAAACCAACGGTTTTTAATACTTAATTAGATTAACATCCAGTAAGTGTACAAGATTAATATAAATTCAGAATATTCTGGGTTAGTCACGCAACCCAATTGGTAGGGTTGTGTGCAACGCAATAATGGGCGCGGGTTCGAGTCCGGTTGTGTGCAGCGAGTTGTTAATGTATCAAACCTTTTTAAATAAATAGAATTATGATTTAACCTAGTAAGTATATATGTATGTAATTAAAACCTAGATTATTTTGGGTTAGACACGTAGCTCAGTTGGTAGAGCTGCGTGCACGTAAACGAGAGGGTCACGAGTTCGAATCCCACACGCTGCGTATAATCCTTTAATTCGGCCAGTTCAACTCCCATCAGGGGGTATATTTTTTTAATAAATATTTTATTTATTTTTTTCTCCAAAAACCCCTAAAAATATATATATAAAAATAAGACTTTTAAACATAAAATTAGTAATAAATACTATAAAAAATTGTCTAAAAAGCCTAATAAAAGACATTAAATAAAAATACTAATTGCAAATGAATGGAATATATTTACCGAATTATTACATGAATATTTAGGTTAGTTTTCTCGTCAGTTGGAATCTATAATCGTGCGCGTTCGTTATCCACTCAAGAAACGCACCCACTGTGAGTGAATTCTCACAAACTGTAACGCCCCGAAAATATTAACTTAATAAGTATAATTGCGTATCTGATATATAAATAATATGTCCCGAATGTTATTATAGAGCATAAAACTCATAATATGTAACCCGGTTAATAATAACTTATTAATGTCTAATAAACACTTAGTTTGTGGGCATTCTATCAATATCAAAACATGGGGGACTAAAGTGGTTAATATTATAACTATGATTTATATAAAAAATATAAAAAAAAAGATGAAAACACACTTGTGTGTTCTGGATCGACCAGAGAGGAGAAAGAAAGAAGGAAAAAGAAATTTTGCTTGAACCCTAATCATCAAAATTGAAGATGGATTTAGTATATAAATTTGTGCATGAGTCATCTTAGTAATCATCTAGTTCAAAGGATCATAAGGTATGTCAAAATTTGTGAATTGGTAAATTATGAACCTAGATGATACTTCATGATTTCAATCCATGTATGAACTCTGATTAATTGATTACAATTTTAGTAAATTGTATGCTCAGGAACAAACCCTAAGTGAAATTAGTAAAACAAATGTCATGATTTGAGGGTTAGGGTGTATTACCCAAAGAATGCAATTGGGTTATGATTAAGAATAGAACATATAGATATAAATAATGCATTCGCTGTTATTTTGTTAAATTCTTGATGTTAGTTAATCATATTGAGAACATGATGATTTGATGAGATGCAAATACTTAGGTAAGAGTCGAACTCTAAACATAGTAGAAGTGGTGGGAGGATCACGCCCATAAAATGTTTGATGAAATGCCTAAGTAAATCGAATAGTGGAAATTATGAAGGAATCATGATATAGATCTTGTAAAATTAATTTCGACGAGATATGTACCGTAAGTTGCACTATGAAAATCTAAAAGATAAACCGAATTGAACCCTATAGGCAATTTTGGGTGAAGCATCGAGTGGACAAGCCGGAGCAGACGTGCGATCAAAAGGAAAACTTTAAGGTATGTGGTTATATCTTTCATAATATTTTCTTGTATGCGTAGATATATATTGTTTCGATAATATGAAAGAATAAGTTTGATTTATTAAAGGCGATGGATTTCGCCAAAAGAATCAAACGGGTCAAAAGAGATCATAGAATAGTTTGATTTATTAAAGGCGGTGGATTTCGCCAAAAGAATCAAACGGGTCAAAAAGAGGTCATAGAATAAGTTTGGTTGATTAAAGGCGATGGATTTCGCTAAACAACTAAGCGAACTTAAAAGATAAAAATGGAGTTTTATTTTATGACGGGGTTGGCATGACTGTTTAACTTATCACAAATATGGTGATAAGGGTAAAAATTGGAAATTATAGGTGCAAACCGGGTAAATGGAAACATAGCTTGTAAGTCAAGGGGTTGGGAAAGAGGTAAAATCATAGAAATGATGGATTTGCTCAAGGGATATGGTTTAACGAGTTTATTTGCCAAACATGTCAACGGGTCAATTTTTTTTAGAAATTACAAAATTTGAAATCGAATAGTATAAATACTTACAGTAAGGTACTATAGATTTGAAAAACAGAGAAAATATTATTTTACAGACTTTTTCTGCAAATACTGAGCCTTGTTTCGATGTATCGAACTTAAAACGGGTTATACGAACAAGAAAAACAACTCTGCAGCTTTTCTGCTGCAGCAGCAGCCGTCGCCGATGCAACCATGGTGTCCGACGTACTAAGCTACTGTCTACGATAGTTTGGCTCCGACGACACAAAAGAAGCAGTGTCGCCAATGCGGCAAGTAGCCGTCGTCGACGCGTTGTCAGATTTACTAATATTTTATTTATTTATTTATTTAAATTTTCTTTTATGTTTTTAGTATAATGAATATATTCATTTAATATATTGCTAACAAATAATAAAAATGAAATTTTAGTTAATCAAGGTGATTATGGGAGCAAACATGGGTGAAGATCAAGCTAAGACGAAGGACCGAACATCTTGAGATTTAATGCTTCCGTTGTTACTTTTGTTTTTGTACTTACTCGGACGAAAATGTTAAGTTGTTTATGCAGCTTTTAAAAGTTTTAAACAGTTGTCCTTGTTTTTATAATAAATATAAAATATTTATAAATATTATGTGATTATCTAGTTATGACTGTTTCACAAACTTCCCTTTTTATTCGTGTTTTGGGTTGTATCATGTGTCGTTTATTTATATCGTTTATTCAAACACTTGTGTTGTTACCAATATATGATCTAACGTGTTATGTAATATTTGGGTTATTGTTATATGTGGTTATATTTTTTCATTTCAGTCAAGCATTCACATTAGGCCCATCAATTTCTCGTTGGATATGAGTAGAGCATCGCGTTGGCTAATTAGATCGGCTGCGTTTGATTGAGCCTTGATCTCACAACTCATCATTTATCATGCTTATATATACATTGCTAAATTTTTATGTGGTTTGTGGATATTTTACATATATGTTTGCTCATATTTGGTTTATGAATATTTTTATTAAATTAATCAATATATCATTTCTTTCAAAGGACTAAACAAGATTCACTTGTCAACTTTTGTTGACCTAAATCTCTATTTTTACACATGATACAGGTGGACAGGCTGAAGCAAGGAACACATAGGATTTGGCCGTAGAAGAAAAATAAAGAGTTACTTAAATGTCATGTTTAGAACATTTTGTGCTTGTATGGTTTATGTGTTTGATGGAATTTCTCCTTTTAATTTGAATTAATAAATATGAAACTTTATTATAGTAAATGTCATGAGCTTTGATGAAAACCCAATCATGCCCCGACTACCATATCCGCTGCGAGTCAGGGTGTGATAAAGGAACACTTACACGTGATTCCTAGGATGCAATAGAACTAAATTGGATGCTCCTTTCACTTAGGAACTTCCAGAGGAGGGAGACAGAGTTGTGAATGAGAAAAGTGCAAATTCAAAGGGTGAACCTTTGCACCTATTTATAGTTGGAGAGCTTGAAGGAGGTGATGCCAGGTGTTAAAGGGTGTTAGAGGGAGCTTACAAGTGTCCTAAGACGTAGCATAGTTGTTTGAAAGTCCCTTGTTTCGAATCAAATGGTTTTTGGTCTTATGTGTGGAGGCAAGCAAAGTTTCTGCAGACACAGGCCTCTCACGCCCCGCAAGAGGCCAGGGCCTTGCCTCTCACTCCCCGTGGTCAGTTTCAAAGTTTGACACTTTTAGCCCCTCAACTTATAAAACCTCCTAAAACACCTTTATAGCATATTTAGCCCTCCGTAACCAATATTTGGCGCACCCGGGAGTATGCCCGGACATTATCGAGCTCTCGGTTCGTTAAAAGGTCACTCAGAGGTATAAATTAACATGTTGACACTTTAACCCCTCCATTGTCCAACTTTCATATAATTACGGATTTAATCCCTCTTGTCCAACAAATGGGACATATGAGAGTTAGGACTTCGTAAATGATCACTCAGAGACCCACTATAAGCACGTTGACTTCGATGTCACTCAGAGGCTGAGCATATTGACACATTAGTCACTCAGATGCAAAGTTTAGGCATGTTGACATGTTAATCACTCAGATGCCAAGTTTAAGCATGTTGACATATCAGTAACTCAGATGCTAAGTTTATGCATGTTGACATCAGAAGGTCACTCAGAGGTTCAGTTTTGAGCATGTTGACATCTTTAGTCCTCATTAGTCTTTAATAGACTAAAATAAAAAATACAACACGTGTTACTATACTATTGGAAACGATTTTATGAGGTGTTACAAATCGGTTTTGTTTTTCTTACCATAACTATTTACATTCATTGTCTATTTATTGTTGGGTTTCAAACAAGCATAAGCCAATTAAACTAGTGGTTAATTGAAGAAAAATTAAAGAAAACCTATTCACTCTCCCCTAGTTTTCAATAGTCGTCGTCGAAGGTTAAATAATCTAATCAACCTACTTTGTCTTCTTTGTTTCTTCTTTGTCTCGGATCTTACATCGCCAACAAGACACAAGAAAATAAGTGAAAATACTTTTTATTGTTTTTCAGTAATCTTGTTTAGATAATCGCTTGCCATCAAGCCCATCGTCATTAATTTTTTTTGGATAATAGTTACCGTGAATTTGTTCCGGTTGGGTCTTCGTCATCTACCGCAACTCCAAGTTCGTATAACGTGGAACTATCTGCCCGTGATTAACCTTTCCATTACTAATCGTGCCTATTTTCCCTACCTTTTGGAAGCCAAAAACATGTTACTCCTTTGTGAATCTTTTGATGGTGTATCTAATGTTTCCCTTGATTTAACTTCTATATCTTCCACTGTCCTCTATATCCATCAGATTAATAATAATGGGAAGGGAATGCTACTAACAATCTTGTGGATAATTCTATTGTTTCAAGTACTACGGGTGGGAGTCAACATTCAAGGGGTCCTCAAACCTACTTTGCACCACAACAATATGTCCATCAACCTTCAGTACGGGATCCTGCTCATGGGCGGACCTACCTTAGGGTTGTCGTTCAGACGGTAGTGTAAATTTTGGAAAATTTGACCTTTTTGACGTTTTTTCGATTTCGTTACCCCTACGAAAATTTTCTAGATCCGCCACTGACCCTGCTGCCGCTGACAACTATGCCCGACCAACCTGCTATTCTTGGTTAACCATCTTATGGTGGCTGTGCTTCTTGACCGCTTGGATCCCATGCCACAGTTCACTGACTTGGCCTCGATTTTAGCTACATGTCTATTCAATTGCTCTGATACCATGTATAATGTTTGTGGTAATCCCAAAGATCGGATTTATGTATTGCTCACGTATAATATATTGAAAAAATAAATTTCTACACAGAATACAATACTATACAAAGTGCTATAAAATCCACCATAGCTTTAATACTTTTATCTAACACCTTGGATAACTGTAGTCCTCCATCTTTTAGCTCACATGTAATAATTTCTTAGTTTTCTTCTCTAAATCCAACCATCAACTTATTCATGTAAAAAAACTTATATAGTTTGATCACTTAAACTAATTAATGTGCACAACTTGGTTGTTATTTAAATATTTTAGACCGAAAATATATTAAAATCGCTCCTGATAATTGATGTGTTTCATTTTACCCGGATCTCGAATGACAAGATACGGGATGATCACGTTCATAAACAAATTCTATACATATTAAGAAAATCTAAAATATTGATTAAAAACAAATTATCATAAATTTTTTGAAGTTGAGAAATAATAAAGTTTAAAAATAAAAATTTTCATATAACAGAATCATATGCGCGATAAGAAAACCTGGCATCACGACAAAATTGTACGTTAATGTCAATTATATTATGTGACTTTTGTCGTAAAAATAAATGCTACCCATAATGAATAAGTTAGTGTCTATAATCGGGTGAGAGATGTATAAAATATCAAGCTGAGATATATAACTAATCGTAACACTAAGTAATTGAAGTAGAGTAATTATTTGTATGCTTAGCACGTTAAATTTATTTGTATCTGTAGCTAACATCGTTTAAATAATTAGTATCGACATAATGCTATTAAACATTCAAGAAGTGTTCTCAGAGTAAACAAAAAGCATTTTAGAATTCCCTTAATCGTATAAACCAAAGCAAGTCGGTTTGTTTGAGATTCAAACGATCATGGTTTGATTTTGATGGTTTAAACCAATTCGAAGCTGGGGATTGCCATGTAAACCAAACCGGTTGTTTAGCTTTTATCATTTACACATTTTTGGAAGATATAGCTTAGTATATGTAATATGCTTATGAAACATTTTTATCGTTTTAATTTTTATTACAAACGAATGAATTTTTATAATGTCGGTTAAAATTGTTAATCATTCGAAACCTAATTGTTGAACTATCAAACTAGAAAATAACCCGTGAAGAAACACAAATTCTATCCGCGAGGGATAGAACAGTAGAGGAGCCTTGGCAGGGGGTTATCTTCTAAATTTCTTCTTCAACTGATGGAGCAGGGATCTCCCTATGAGTAATCTACAAAACAAAGCATTGTTACTCGTTAAGAGCAGAAGGGGTATCTTCTTTTAACCAGACTCTGGCGTGAGAATAAGTATTTATTCTTTCAAGGAAGAAAGGAAACAAACGTGTCTTTAGAGTGAGAGGAGAGATCAAATTTTTAAACATTTGGTAGATGATTGGTTACATGTCACTGTCCCTTGTACTTCTTGTTCCCCTCACGATTGATCATTGTGGGGATCGTTTAGTACAGAGCCTGACGCACACTGATTGGTTGCAGGCTACTATGAATTGTACTATGGTCTGTACTGGTCGTCTCTCGCTAGCTCGCGTTGTTGCGCCCCCGCAAAAGTAGCCCACTCAGGAACTTTAGAACCAACCGAGTGTTTTTTAGTTTAAGTATATGTATGATCCTGCACACATAAGCTAGATTGCGCCGTCCATAACATCCAAGGACATTTTGTTCCAGGGTTTGATTTTCCATTCTCAAAAGATATAGATAACAGACTAAAAGTTTAACCCGACCGGTATGAGTAAAAAGCTAGTGTAACATGATTTTGAAGACTTTTAATCAAAAGTAATACACGGAACGAACTATATTATTAAAAAAGAAAACAGTTTTTATAGTTAATAAAAAATTACAATCCACTAGGTGCATTATTTGTTCTTCTAGAAACTAGAATTAAATAATGTTATTTCTTTCGTCATTCATTCGTACCATTTAATTAAATACTTAAATGTTTATCTTGACCAAAAATTATTATTCGATTATTCATTCATAAATGTTTATCTTGACAAAAATATGTTATTCGATTATTCATTCAAAGCAATTGGATGTGTATTTTTGTCACAGTTATGTTTAACGTTGTTGTTTATGAGCTGAGCGAGTCGAGTCAGAGCCAACTCAGGCTTGGCTTGATTTTAAACCGAGTTAGTTTGGCTTGGTTTGGATTTGAAACCGAGCTAAAAATCCAAGCTCAGGCTCGGTTTGGTTTTAAACCGAGCTGGCTTGGCTTGGTTTTGCTTGATTAAAAAAAATTAATTCACAGCTTTTAAAATTCAGTAGTTTAAAATAATATCCAAAATAAATTCAAGCTATTACATTACAAGTCAAAACTAAGTTTAATAACACAAAACAAGTTTTAAATTTCAGCGAAATACAATATTAGTTCATTAACATGGTAATCAACCTTCAAATATATCATAGGCATCAAATTAGACTCCTAAATACATGTAAATAATAATCAGTTTTTTTTGTAACATATAATAATGTCTATAGAAATAAAATATATTATAAGTAAAACAACCAAGCTCCCAAGATAGCCAAATCGAGCCAATCTGGTTCGTTACAAGCTGAGAGGAGCTAGGCTCACTTTCAAACCGAGTCATATCAAGCATGCTTTGTTCGAGCTAAATTCAAGCAAGCTTCGAGCGAGCTCCAAGGTGTAGATTTTTGAACAACCCAACTTATGTTTTTTAAAGTATTAAAACACCTCGCTTCTTCGTAGTTAGCTTGTTATTTCATATAACTAAGCTTAGATTTAAGTTAATTTGACTCAAGCTCATTGTTTTTACAGTTTTTCTTGTCGAGTCTGAGCTGAAGATAGATCACTTGTATTAAACTCAAGATGTATTCACTTGAGTCACTCACTCACTGAATTGTATATTTCAGCTCAATTCCTTTTTGCATTAGCATTGTATTATTTGAGACTTTTATGATTTTCAATTCCTTTTTATATTAGCATTGTATGATTTGAGACTTGTATGATTTAAAATTGTTAACTTGTTATTTGTTACTTTTATAAAAAATCAAAATAAAGAAAAACGATCCCAGATTTGTACTTGTTAATGCCCTGATTGTTTTTGATATCTTTGATTAGTTCCACATATAATATGTAATAATAAACTAAAATAACAACCAGACAAAACAATTTCATGAATAAATGAGAGTAATAACATAAACTAGGTATACTTTACAGAAGAGCTGAAAGAACAGAAAGAAAATGTAGAAAAAACACTAAAACATAACCGAATATAAATCAACCAAAAAGTTGTATGGTAATGATTTTGTTCATATGAAACCCCGTGGTCAGAAATAAGCAAATTGTACTGGGTTCCGGCATCGAATTTCCCGAACCGAAAGATCTTACCAATTCAGTACCAACTTTTGGTGTTCTTGGTACCGGTTCGCTACCGGTTTTTACCTTCATATACCGGTACCGTAACTGTATTTTCGGTACCAGTACCAATTCGGTATCGGTTGGCACCGAGCTCATCCCTACCCCGGAAACTAAAATAAATATATCATTAAGAGTTGAAGAAAATCAACAAAAAAAAGTTGTACGATACCCGTTGTTGTTCGTATGGTACCCTTGGTCGGGGATAAGAAAATGGTACCGGGTAGCAATACCAAATTTCCCGAACTAAAAGATTTTCAATATCAATTCGGTACCGACTTTTGGCGTTTTCTATACCAGGCTGGTCCCAATTTTTACCTTCATGCGCCGATACCGAACAGAACCATACCGGTATTTTCGATACCGATTGACACCAACCTTATCCCAACCCGTCATACTAAAAAAATCATTAAAGTTAAAAAAATATGAAAATGAATTTAACTTAAAATGTAAAGAAAATAATTATTATTATTATAATATTAAAAATATAAAAACTATATATATTATTATAATATTATAAATTAAAATTACTATTGATTAGATTGTATTATTACTAATAGTATAGTATATATAATATATAATATAACCGTGTATCATAAAAATAATTATAAAGATAAAATTTTAAAATCAAAGATAATACCACTTTGAAAACTTATAGGGATTATGGTTAGGATATAATTTATCATGTAAGAACATGAATGGAAGACTATATTATCCTTTTGTCTGATCTATCATGGTTCGTATGGATTAAACCATGATAACCATGATCATCTTTTTCATTTTTTAAGATTTTCTTTCCTTTTTCTTTAAACAAAAATAAATTAAAATAAATAAGGGGATAGTGGTCTGGGTCATGACTACACCTTTCAAGTAATGGTTTTGAATGATAGATTAAAGCTGAGTGAAATGATGCTGACATGAAGAGTCATGGATCATGACCACACCTTATAGCAAGAAAAGTTGCAAATTGCATATACATTCAGAAGAAACTAGTTACTTCTAAGTTCTAACCAAAAAAATAAAAGGTTTTACACTTATATAAAATGCAAAATGCTTATTGAAAACCGTATATCCAATGTTTGAAAACCAAATCTTTCTACAGGTTTACAAGTCAGTTGAACCGATCTAAAACCCGAATGATGTTTAATATTAAGTTAAAAACAAAACCATTACCATAAAAATATTATTCAATGCAATATAAAGGTGGTGTGGCGGCGGTTTCAGGTTATAGTGATGGTGCCGGCGGTTAGTGATGGATCTATAAAATCCATATAAGGGTAATGTTTTAAAAAAGGGTTAACGAAATCGAAAAAATCAATTTTTATTCTAAATTTACATTACCGTTGGAGCGTTAAAGAGCAACGGAGGTTACCCCTTGTTATAAGGTAGATCCTCCCTGTCAGCGGTTTCAAATGATGGATGGTGATGGGTAGGTGTGGTTGAAAAAGGTGGTATCAAAGTGGTGGTGCGGGAGTTTCAAGTGTACTGGCAGGTTTTATTTAATATATTTATTATTTAAGTAAATATAAAATGGCACATATGTCTTCATATAACACAAAAAGATAGATGAGGTTAACATAGTTGATGAAAAGGATAAAATTTAGAAAACCACAAAAACTTAAATGCGAAAATAAAACCTCTTAAACTAAACTCAAAAAATAACCAAACGAAATGACGAAAATGACAGGTTACATATTGTAATTGTAACTTGTATATATAAAAAGCTTACTCTGTAGGGTGGGAGACACCCCTTTAATAACTATAAGATTTAATAACTATAAGATTCATCCCACCAGTAAAAAGGTTGAACTAGAATCAATAAAGATTCCACATAATATGCTTTGTGCATTATTTTTTATTCATTTTTCTCATCGGAGGATTCCTCATAATATGCTTTGTTCATTATTTTTTTTTCATTTTTCTCATCTGATTTTATACAGAGTTGTAAATGAATCAAACGTTCAGTAAACAGATCATAAATTGTTGATTGGAAATTCGTTTATATTCGTTCGTTTGATAAATAAATCAACATAAATAAGAATTTCATCTGGTTAGTTAAATGAACGAAAATAAACATAGTTGTTATTCATTTAGTTGTGTTTGTGAACATTAGTTCATTTACATTCGTTCATGTTCGTTTGTTAATGTCCTTTATTAAAAATATTTATACGTTTATTTGTTTTCATCTTTATATATTCTTTAATTTTTATTTTTTTTATCACCCTAATAACTAAAATAGAAAACCTTATTCCACCACGTTTATGCATTGTTCCCCCTTCCTTTCTCATTGACCTCCATTCCACGATTGGGGTTTTAAGTTTCAATGTGGTTTCGTCCGCCATCCACCTTAGGGATGGGCTCGGTACTGGCACCGGTACCGAAAATCGCCAAATAAGGGTACCGGTTTCGGTATCGAAAATGTTCGGTGCAGTACGGACGACACCGGTATTTGTGTGTGTAATTCGGTAAAATATCGGTACCGAACCGAAAATACCGGTACCAAAAACACCAAAAAATTCGGTAAGGGAAATTTGGAACCGGTACCAAGTACCACATGCTCATCCCTAATCCACCTCTAGGCTTCGCCGCCTTTGCCGAATGCACATTCATTTCCTTAATTGAACGAACACGAATTGAAAATATCATTTAAAGTGTTTATGAACTGTTTGTAAACACATTTATTTTATTAACAAACGAATACAAATATACACCATCTGCTTTAATTGATTCTACTTATTTTATATGACATATGACATGAAACTATATTTATATATTATGACGTCCTTTTCTAATTTTTATTGCAAGTTTTAGGCTCCACTAATAAGCAAATATGTAATGGTGCGGTGCTGAGTGAGAGCTTAGCAACATCATACTTAATTTGTGGGATATCTAGAAAAAATATTAAGGGGTAATATTTAAATTTTTGTAACTGTTTTTCGTACAATGTAAAAACATTTTTTTAGATTGATTGTCTAAAGCTAAATATTAAAATATGGGTTTAGATCAAGTCTGGTCACATAATAAAAAAGAATTAAATTAAGTTCAAATACTAATAATTAAAAATGTTTACAACTTTTAAATAGGTAAGTTGAATTAAATGGACTTAATAGTAATAATTAAATAGGTTATATATTAATTTTGGATACCATTTTCACTTGTTAATGAGTTAATATTTAAGAACCTAAAAAGGTTGATGATAAAAATAAATAAGCA
Source organism: Scalesia atractyloides (assembly GCA_947069175.1). Classification (NCBI taxonomy): domain Eukaryota; kingdom Viridiplantae; phylum Streptophyta; class Magnoliopsida; order Asterales; family Asteraceae; genus Scalesia; species Scalesia atractyloides. The sequence continues at coordinate 22,000,153 of CAMTDV010000012.1, read as the reverse complement.
CAGCTTATAAATATAACAAGTTTATAAATTTGTTCAAGATAACATACTTTTTAGTAATATAGATACAAACTAGAAAAGATTTTAGAAATAAATATTATAATAAATTAATAACGGTAAAACATAAAATCTATAGAAATAATGATGATAAAAAACAAAATCAATAGAAATATTGTAATAAATTAATAATGATGTTAAACAAGTATACAAACTAATTCTCCTAAGTTAAACAATATATATCGTAAATAAATAGCTTATTAAATATTATAACTCTCAAAAGTTAGATCAATTGAAACAGCCTTAATTTCGAATGGACAACGAATCATTCAAATGAGTTACTTGTAAAATTCATTACATCGGGATACACTTGTTTTCGAAACATAGATAATCTTTACCTAGGGTTGAAGCCCGTGAATACTTGCCCAAAGGTACGACAATGCAGTGAGGTAAAACCCGCTTAGTTCAAGGATCGAACTATCGATCGCCGCCTACTTGCCTAGTCTCTCATCATCACCAAGTGCCGCAAAAACTAAATGGTATGGCCATGAATCAAACATGAGTCATTTAAAATGCCAGGCCTCTACCTCACCACTCCACCATCAGCTTATTGGCGAAACAGCCTTATAAAAATGAATTGTTATAAAAATTCGATTTGCTAAACTCACATGAGGAATGCTCAATATATAATGAGCTCAATGTATTAAGAGTTTAAGAAAATCGACTAGAAAGAACTTAAATAAATAAGAGAAATTCAAAAGTACAGAAGTTAAAACCAAATAGATCATAATAAGTAATTCTCTGTTTAAGAAAATTGGGAGAGTAATTTTTAACATAAAAGTCAAAATTGTTATGAATGCATCCATTATATAGTGACTTTCCACATGTATAACCCCGTTCTCTTATTTACTATTGTACTAATGTGAGTGCCTATATATAATGGTATTTATATATGATGGTAGATCAATGAATAAGAATTCTCCATGTTCTATTCTCTACATGATTCCATAGTCTAGCTCTCATGTTTATATAGGTTATCAGCACGAACGTGCTCTATGTGTTTTGCCACCCTTGGTATCCATTTTTCCTTGCCTTTGATGTGCATTATTTTCCAGCCTAACTCAATCTCGCACGTTGAGAAAACAACCCGATAATTATCCAAAATGATGAAAGTTGGGTTTCTTATGCGAGGGAAAGTTGGAAACCATAGATGCGTAGCCACTGCTGACAAAACGTTGGATCTTCGGATCTGCGATCTCTACTAATAAAGGTATGATTTTTTGTATGATTATTTCATATTATATTTGATGATGATACATCAATCTTACTGGTGACACTTTTTAATATACATATATAAACTTAAATTGATCATTACTATAAATTCTAGGATGTAGTCTCATGATTGAACTCTTATCTATATATTTTTTTTCATTTGCTTTTAGAAGTTATTATATATATATATATATATATATATATATATATATATATATATATATATATATATATATATATATATTAGCATGTTGGTATTCATCAGGATTTAGATGTTACATCATAATATATGACGTTACAATTGACTGATTCATCTTTCTCTAATACTCATTATTAATTGAATAACTTTAGTTTCCGTTGACGACGACGATATTACGAATATTTATTATATATATATATATATTAGCATGTTGGTATTCATCAGGATTTAGATGTTACATCATAATTTATGACGTTACAATTGACTAATTCATCTTTTTCTAATACTCATTATTAATTGAATAACTTTAGTTTCCGTTGACGACGACGATATTACGAATATTTATTTTATTTTTCTCTTTTACAAATGATCCCTTCTATTATTCTAAACTGGCTGGATTATCATTTATTTAGTTAATTTAATTATAATATATGTTGTTTAGGACTCTTACAATCCAGTGATGCTCATCTGTATATTCCTTGAGCCACCATAATCATATATTTATGCTTCTTTATTAACCTTGTTAAGTTGTAAATAAAATTGTTGAATTGTTTAGATTTGAGGAAGTTAATTTGCAATCTAGAAAATATTATATGTGCTTTTAGAATCCATGAAAAACAATTAAATTCAATATTACAAAGTATGGAACTCAATATTTATGGACTAAACAATGCAATTGTATTAGGTATATGCTTGTATTGGTGGTAATATATACATGATGTATGTACTAGATTTTCATTTTGTATAGTTTATAATTTAAATGGATATAAATTATGTAATTAATTGTTTTTATTAGTCATTGTTAATACATAGCATGTTAAAAGACTTTTACATAATTAGATATAAATGAGTTATGTGAGTAGTGCTCGTTTGATTTTAATCCTCTGTTTATAAACATCAACTGATTTAGTTTTAAATAAACTATACAACTTATAATGTAATATATTATTATTATTATTATTATTATTATTAATATTATTATTATTGTTGTTGTTGTTGTTATAAGATGATTATGCAAATATCGTTTGGTATTTATACTAAGGCTAATGCTATAACAAATTTTGCATATAAGAAATTCATGTAATAGATTAATATTGCTAGATATCATTAGTTGTTTTTAGAGAAACATTTTCTAGCGATGTCGGTACCTCTCATGCATTCATTATGCCATGTCATAATGTTTAACAATTTATTTACATATTAACTATTACTATTGCTAGTATAAAATAGTGACTATTGCTATTGCTTCATATGTACAACGTATAGATTGCTTATATGATGTCATTAGTTGTTTAAATATAAATTTTCAAACAAAATTTTCAAATACAAGTAATAAATGATATGAGAACTTGAAAGAGATATATGTTTAAGTTTTAAAGTAAGTGTTCAAAATATATAAGATATTATGTTTGGCTATACCATAATAAGTTATTACATAAATTATATGCGTTTGCTTATTAGTGATAAAAAGGTTTCTTATTTTATAAAGGCCCATTATAAGTTGTTTTTATATTATGACATACTATAAGGTCATGTATTATATGATTTGTTGCTAGCTATACCTTGTATTCTATATGCTATCACTTCTTTGCATCGATAATACCAAATAGAACGACTAAACCAAAGTTGTGGTTTATTGTCATTCTCATGAAAAAGTAGAAATATGCATCGATTTGACACCAAAAGTGTCATACTCCTTGTATCTCATTATCAAGTATAAAAGAAATATTATATGACTCGGACATATAATTACTTCTCAATTTACGTTATACGAGAGAAGTTTATTTATAAGGGAAATCGGATAAAACAAATTTTGTTTGTCAAACCTCAAATATACCCTGAAGTAGCAATATCATTTAAAGGGTATAAACGGTTTGAAACGACTGTATATCTATATGTTCGAGAAAATAATGGAAAACCGTAAAAATTGTATGGTTTTACTCTGGTTCATGAAGTGAATATATATTGATCATTGTAATCATGGGCATCGTTGAGAAAATTGTAATGATGATCATATTAATAATGAGATTGACCATTAGAAGTGCAACATCATCATGTTAATAAGAGATCAAACTATCAGAAATTATAAGATAACCTATCTAATAATAAGATCGAATATCAGTATTATAATGATAGTCATGATGAGATGGATCACCAAAAGTGGTAAACTAGTGATTACATAACACGATGGTTTGAACATTGAAGTTATAATACATTCTTTCATATCTTATGTTTTGTATTACATACGTGCAAGTAATACATATACAATATCATAAACCATAAGTTTATGGATCTTAATATATGTTGGCGTGACTGGTTAGACCACACTAAGCCACTAATGATGTGAAACTTAATGAATAACCAGAAGATTCTTCATGATAATTAAACATGTCATAGTTGCTCTCAACAAAAGTTAATTATTTACCAACCAAAGTAGGGTGTGAATCCCTAAAATATTATGGAATGAATGAAGGATGTATATATCCAAACATGATAGCGTTTTGTGTTTTTAAATCGATGCATCGTCTAAATGGTCATCAAATTTACAACTTGAAGTTGTGTGTAGCTTAGCTAATGAGATAGCAAGTATATTATTTCATATTATCATATTTATGTTGGTTATAATATTGAATTTAGTATCCATGTTACTAATGATTATTGGAATAAGTATTGAACTTTCTAAATGCTTAAGACACAAATTGGTTTTGTTGAAGACAATGATTAAACGTCTACAAATTGATTGCAAAGCCAATAATCAAGAGAGCAAAAGTTCATATTTGAGAACATGTGATTTTACATGCGGTAACATTATTTCACATCAAGCCAACATGTTGAAATAGTTTCACCCCATTATAGTTGGTTTTGGTCAGAACCAAATATTTCCCATCAAACCTTTTATTGTGCAGTATACATTGGAATTGATCCACCACAACGCATAAAGATTGAAACTCAAATAATGTTGGGAATATATGTTGGATGAAAATACTATTTATGATTACATACTTAGAGCAATTAACGAGAGATTTATTTATGGCTCATTAAATCTTACTTTATGTAAATTAACATTTTCAACATTAGGGGGAGATTAATCGCAGTTGAAAAAGGAATGGGTATGCATGAATTATTATTGATCCTCAAACTGAATTGTGTGTACAAGAAGTTCAAAAGATAATTCATTACCTAGATTAAAGAATCAATCACCAGACATGTTAACTGACCTAAATACAGTGACTAAGTAAGTCACGTAGTCAGCTGCTAATGCTCCAATTAAGTTAATTGTCCTAGTAGGGCAAACCATATATTAGTGAGTCTATTGCATGCCTGAAGCGTGGTAGACTAGTCGATTCCAAGAAAATAAAAATTCCTCGAAAAATTGGAGCAAGTAGTGAAGAAGATGGTCAAGTCGAGGTTATAGTAAAAAAAGGGTTTCTTGAAGAGACATTAGACATGATGGTTCTGGAAGAACCTCAGGTACCTGAAAATAAATAGCTCTTAGTAAATTATATCAAGTCTAGAAGTGTATGTAATCGAAACAAAATCGACGTTGTAATACTTTTGTATATATAGTGCTTGAAAAGATGAAATGATGAGGATCAAGATTTAAAATCTGCCTATGAATAAACACAAAGAAATGATTGGCCAAAATGGAACGACGCAAATGAGGCAGAGTTTAATTCTCTATTGAAATGGAAAGCTTACGGGCCAGTAGTCCATAAAAAAGTTATAAAATATATTAATATAATTAGGTCTTTTATGTGGATCAACAATTGATGACACAAGGATTTCGCAAAGTCCTATGATTAATTATGAGGAGACGTATTCTCCAGTAGTGGATGCAATAGCTTTCCAGTATTTAATTAGTCTGGTAATATAAAGAGCGAATTGATATGTGTCTTATAAATGTTATGTATCATTTAGATACTAAAGTTTATATGCAAGTCCTTGAAGGATTTAAATTATGTAATTCATGTAAAGTAAGTTCTCGAGAACAATATGATTGTTGTATACAGATTCATTTTTGAATACGATTGAACTCCTGATGAGTTTCATAAAGCAATTGAGTTCTTTAAAGGTGAATCAAAACATCTTAACGATGTAATTCTTGTGCACCAATAAACATACATTGAAAACTTATACCCAGTGATTGTGATATCTTAATAAATAGTGTACACGCATGGTACAATATGGATTTTGGAGATAAAAGCAAGTGTTCATGACACTTTTACATGATATAGATATCTATGTGTTAAATGGGCAAATTTATATAGCAAAACTCTTGAAGAGTGAAAGCACATGCATATATGGATAAGATGGAACGAATTCCCTCATAGATTGATAATTCTTGAAGCATTGATGACAAAACCTCAAGAACATACTATATGAAGTTGCAAAATATGTGGACTAAAATAGTCGAGTCAAATATGATATAATTGACTCACCAGTGAGCTCGAAAACGAGAAATACATATGGTGAAGTTGGTCCATTTGTTTTCATTAAAAAACGATATGAGGTTTACAAGTATTGCAATATATGTTGATCATGTCATTGAATCTCCCGAAGAGAAAAAAATAGCTCAAATATTTAAGCAAGAATTTGCAAATGAAATACAATATCGCAAATTTATGGCTTCATACGTAGGACATACGTTTATATTATAATCCCTCAATCATAATACATCTAGAAAATGTTGGACATTTTCATATGGACAAAGATTTTGGTGTAAGTACATTTAATGATGTTCAAATATTTGATATAGATAAAAATGACTTTTATCATCTTCTATCAAAGAAGCAAAGATCTTTGGTCATGAAGTACCATAATTCAATACAAATTATATTAATATATCTTGCTAGCTATACACGAACATATACCATTAAATTCATTGGCAAGATTTAACTCGTGTACGACGAGGAGATAGTGTAATGAGTAAAACATTTATTTTCTATACCCTTAAGGTACGAAAGGTATGGGTTCATATTTTACTAACCCATCAATAAGTTTGGTTAGTTTTGTAAATGCAAGGATTATAACAAAATACATTCATGGATCTTATGGTATCTACTTACAAGAGGAGATAATTAAATTTTTACATGAAGATCATACATCAAGTTCATTAATAGATTGCACATCAAGCGACAAATCACTCACTACAAAAGTTTTTCAACAACTTTCATAGAAGATTGGTACTTGTTACTTGAAATGATACATATTATATTGAGGGGGAATTTTACATAAATTGCACTCTTTACCCTTCACTAAGTTTTATCCAATTGGATTTTCTTAGTAAGGTTTGTTTTTTGAGACAGCGTACCTGATCCGGAAGTATCAGGGAGAGACAATACGCGTTGCACTCTTTTTCCCTTAGCTGAGTTTTTGTCCCATTGGGTTTTCCTAGCAAGGTTTTTAATGAGGCAACATCATTAAGCGTATTAAAGAATAATATTACATTATGTGGATAGTCAAGGGGGAGTGTTATGAATGCATCCATTATGTAGTGACTTTCCACATGTATAACCCATTTCTCTTATTTACTATTGTAGTAATGTGAGTGCCTATATATAATGGCATTTGTATATAATGTTAGATCAATGAATAGTAATTCTCCATGTTCTATTCTCTACATTATTTCATAGTCTAGCTCTCATGTTTATATACACATATATTAGTTGCTGATAGACCGTTGTTTCACAACAAAAACAAAGCATTTTCTTTTTCTGCAAAAAAGTAAACGTGTATGACTTACTAGTAATAAGCCTATACACTTATTTTTTATTATTTTTTCTTTTCATGCGTCTCTCTCGTCTCATCTCTCTCCTCACTCCAACTAAATAGCAAGCTGCAATTCCGGTAAACCCTGCAACTCCGGCAACACCTAAAATATCATATCTCTCTTCTCTCTTTAACTTCAACTTCACAAACAAACCAAAGTTCAAAGGTAACATAAACTTTTTTAAGGGGTAACGAAATACAAAAAACATAAAAATAATAATAAAAAAAACTAGACTTCGTTGTAAAAGTTGAACGATAATAGATGCTACCCCTCCCTAAAGACTTGATCCGCCCCTGCATAATATCACCTAAGCACCGCCCCAGAGTAAACACAAGAAATGGGTAGCGTGACCTTGATCACAAACGTGAGCTAAACTACTATGGAATGGGCGAGCCAATGAGTTCTTAACACTTTCCAAGTTTTTTTATTTTAATATTTAATTTAATATTTTTTATGCTCTTTCTTTTCTTTTTTCCTTAAAAAAACTAATACGGCACTCTGTACTTATTCTTTTTCGGAACATTTCAATAGTAAATTTAATGAAAGCGATTTTTTCAAAAAGAAAAATAGTCTGGTACACGTTTTTTTATCGACATTTCGGATGATAAGTAATTGTTTAGAAATAATTAATAAAATGCACTAAAAAATCACTCACATTTCACTAACCATGACATGTTAAGTGAGAGTTAAAGAGGGCGCTCCTCTACTTACGTGACGCCTACGTAACGCACCTTCACTATCACTACCCCATGACAAATGAAAATTCATAGAATCGTCCAGCGATCACAAACATATATGAGTCTCTCTGTCTCTCTCAAATCGTGTTCTTTAAAACACATAATCACCCTCAGTAACTATACATCTTTAAAGGGAACTCGATCAACCTGATGAAGATGTCATCTACTTCCCTCTCTTCTGCAGTTATTGGACACTCTGGTATAACATGTATTAATCCCTCTTTTCGTCTATCCAAATAGAAGAATTCATATCTTCCCACATGTGTCGTCCGAACAACTCTCCTCATCAACATCATTTAGTGAAGAACGACCCGATAATTGTGTATGAACATAATTTATGAAAGGGTTGGAAGGTTTCCTCAAAATCTTTACGTATCCATTTCTGTTTTGTTTATCTTACAAAAATCTCTAGATCTTTAAAAATGTCAATGAATCGTAACTAATGTACTTAAAAGTTGTGATTATCCACTTATTACATCTTATGTGTATCAATATTATTCTAGAAACAGTTAAGAGTTTGTTTTATTTTTAAACCAAAGTCAATTATTTTGATCAATCAATGTAAAAATGAAAGGGAAGATTAATGAGACGTTGCTTATAATGTCATCGAGTATACACACACAGCAAGTGAACACGACGCCGCGCTTACCAACACCGCAAATTTTGATCCCGTGCATGGAGCGGTCACCAAGAGTGAAAGGGGAGGGGAAGGGTCTTATGACAGTTAGACTTGAACGAAAAAGCAACGGTCACCAAGATTAATTCTTTTTTTTACTAATCACTAGTGTAAATATAACTTTTAACATTTTATCTTATACACTTCTCATAATCCATACTTTATAAATAAAAAGGCATCCGCACAACAGCAATCTTTTTCGTTGTCCCTCATCACCACCTTATCAAATGCAATTTTGTTCCAAAATGCATTTTCTCCCGCAATTGTTGTTTCCGGTTGGAACCAACAATACTATCAAAGCCAACATAATTACATACTCGAGACTGTAGAAAACTAAGGGGTGAATAGGTTTTCTTAAAAGAAATTTGTTAAGCACTTGATTTATAGACTGTAAAGAGTTAAGAGAAAGAACGACAAAACTGATTTATAGAAGTTCAAGAGATGTTAATTAATCTCTCTACGTCCTCTCCCCGATCCTCCGATCGAGAGTTTCTCTACTAGTAATCTCTTTTAATCCGGTTGGGATACCCGTTACACAATCGTCTCACTAAGAAAATATAGTGCTCACCTTCTACAAACGTCTCACTTTTTTCAAGGAAGTGATCAGCTTACTAATATTAAGTGGTAGTGATTAACACTTTCTCTAATCACTAAACAACTTAGTGATACCCCTTACAAATTCCTCACAACTGCAAACTAATAACCTCTCAATATACCATGATGAATAATAGCTTAGTTGATGAACAACTCTCTTTTCTGCTCTTTTTCTGTTGATCTTGAATCCTTTTTTGATTTAATGTCAAAATATAAATGGAATTAAAGAGATTTATCTTAGAATGTTATTTAGAAAGTTTAGAGTAAAAGAGGTGAGTGTAAAAGGTTGGGCTTGGTTTGTATTTATAGGCAAAACTTAATAAGCAAGAAAATATAGTCAGACATCCCGATGGCTGATCTCACAATCGATACCATCGACCATGGACCGTCATGTTTTGTCTTTGACTAATTTTTAACTCAAAAACGTTGTGAAACCACTATAAACAACTAGCAACACCTTTCTCACACGCATACCTCTTAATATTGACTTATCAAATCAACCATACCCAACCTATCAACATAGATGTATAGTTTTTCAAACTTGGGTTGAGATTCAGTAAAGCATCATGTTGTCTTTCCTTTTTTTGTCTCTTATGTAACATTTTCCATAAAACGGGTTCAAAACCCGCTCCATTTTGTAATTCAAATATATGTATGATGTTCGTGACGCATTTATGTTAAAAGTTTAATATTTGTTATATTATTACTATCAAAATAATAAATAAGGATAATAAAGTAAAATAATAATAATATTAAAATATAAAATAATAAAGTTAATAAAATTTAAATAATAAGAAAAATAATGATAAATAAAATAAAATAACAAAAGGCGGACCGCGAGACTCTACCCGGGTCTCGCCCATAACCAAACTCACAACACACCACTGCACCACACACACAAATCTGAGATAAACCCAAACCAAATAAGTTATATATAAACTCTAAAACCAGTTTCAAACAACCGCCTGTAACGGATGAAACCTCCAAATCAATCCTTGAAAATTCAGTTTCTATTCGAATTAAACCAAGAAACCGTTCCCAATCATGAATTAGACTCGATCATGGGGTCAGCTATAATCAATTCGGTTACACAATCATTCGATCATCAATTCTTTGACCGAAACAGTCGAAACCGAAATCAAACTTGAACCCACACCTTCAACTATAAATAGTGATCCTTGCACCTTTGTAGAACTCGCTCACACTCACAAATACTCCTTGCAAACTCTCTGTAACCTCCGTTCTCAAAATCACACATCGCCGGAAAGTTTGCTCATCGTCGGAACTCACCGGATAAATCAAGCCATCTCCTGTTCGATAAAAACACCTTGAATCCTTTTCTTTTTATTTATTTATTATTATCAGTAGTAGTAAATCGATTAATTCAATAAGGATCATCGGCTTAACAACCGGGTATGCTAAACTAGTTATATAAAATGAAGAAGATGAAGTCGGGTATGTGTATAAATAAAATAAAAATCGGTAAATATACCGGGTTAGACACACAGTCCAGCGGTGGACTGTCTGCATCTGAAGTACATGGTCCCGGGTTCGAGCCTCAGATACGTTATCGATTTCCTTAAATAAACCAAACCTTTTTATAACTAATTTAAAAATCGATGCAGATAGTGTATAAGAATAATAAAAATTCCATATATTTCGGGTTAGTCACACAACCCAATTGGCCGGGCTCTGTGCAACACGAAGCCTGGTCGCGGGTTCGAGTCCGGTCGATTACACGCTTTCTGAAATCACCAAACCTTTTGAATTAATAAAAAATGAGATTTGACTTAGTAAGTGTATAAAAGTAATTACTTTCAGTATATTTCGGGTTAGACACGTAGCTCAGTTGGTAGAGCTGTGTGCACGTAAATGGAAGGTCACACGTTCGAGTCTCACACGCTGCCTATCTATGTATGGTTCGACCCGGCTCAACCCGTAGAAGGGGTATATTTTTTAAATCAAACTTTTGTTATTTTTCTCCAAAAACTATAAAAATATATAATTAAGTCCTTTTTAGCACAAAAATAGTATCAAATACATTAAAATTCTCTAAAAGTTTAATGAAATTCATTAAATAAAAATACTAATTTTAAAAAGAAATACATATATTTACCGAATTATTACGTGAGTAAATTGCACAAAACATCCTTTATGTTTCCTTAAACTTGCAGGTTCCAACCTTAATGTTTAAAAGTTGCTAAAAACAGCCTTTAAGTTTATTTTTGTTGCGGGTTCAATCCTTTACAGCTAACCACGTTATTTTATTCAGTTAAGTTCCCTCACATGCATAACATGTGAGGGTATATTCATCATTTTGGTTGATCTTCCACCAACGTCAATTATAAGAAAAAAGAATATTTAAGGTTTAACCTATTTTAAAAAAAATTCTAACCACAGGGACTAATGTGCAATAAAACCAAACTTTTAAAAACCAAACACCCTATTTTCCGGTGTTCTTCTCCGGCGACTTCGCCGGATTCCGACGAACCCGGAATTAAGATAGGAATCTTGTTAAGCTAGCTCACTAAGCTGTAAAGATTAACATAGAGTTTGATCATGCCAATCAAACTCTTCAGGATTATCATCAGTTGGAAGAATCGGCGCCTTATTCGCATCAGACGGAAACGACAAACGACTCTTCAACCCTAGATACCTCTCACGGAAATCCGATGCCGTCAAATCAGAGAACTTCCGCAAGTTAGACTTAAACACTATCAAACGGTAATCATGCTCCTCTGTAGTCGCGTACGTTTTACCAAACTTTGTTTAAACTAGGTTAAAACTTAAATATTCTTTTTTTTATAATTGAAGTGGGTGGAAGATCAACAAAAATGACGAATATATCCTCACATGTTATGCATGTGAGGGAACTTAACTGAAGAAAATAACGTGGTTAGCTGTAAAGGATTGAACCCGCAACAAAAATAAACTTAAAGGCTGTTTTTAGCAACTTTTAAAAATTAAGGCTGGAACCTGCAAGTTTGAGAAAACATAAAGGATGTTTTGTGCAATTTACTCTTATTACGTGAATATTTAGGTTAGTCTTCTCGTTGGTTGATATCTCTAAACGCCAAATCGTGCGCACTTCTCATCAAAATGCACACACTGTGAGTGAATTCCTATAAACTTCCCCTTTTTATTCATGTTTTGGGGTGTATCATGTGTCGTTTTATCATATCATGTATTAACACTCGTGCTATTACCATTATATGAACTAACGTGCTATATGATATTTGGTTTATTGTTATTTGTGGTTATACTTTCTCATTTCAGTCAAGCTCTCACATTAGGCCCATTTGTTCCCCATTATATACGGGTAAAGCGTCGCGTTTCCTAATTAGATCGGTTCCGTTTGATTAAGCCTTGATCTCACAGCACATCGCTTATCGTGCTCACATGTACGTTGCTAGATGATTATGTGGTTTGTTGTTAGATTACATATACGTTGCTCATATTTGGTTTATGCACATTTTTATTAAATTAATAAACATATCATTTCTTTCTAATGTTTAAACAGGATTCACTTGCCAACTTTTGTTGACCCAAATCTCTATTTTTACACATGATACAGGTGATCAGGTTAAAGCAAGGAACATATAGGACTTGGGCCTTAGAAGAAAACTAAGAATGTCATGTTTAGAAAACTTTTTGTGTTTGTATGGATTATGTGTTGGTTGGAATTCTTCCTTTTAATTTGAAATAGACATGAAACTTTATAATAGTAAATGTCATGAACTTTCATGAAAACCCAATCATGCCCCGACTACCATATCTGATGCGGGTCAGAGTGTGACATCTTATTATGATGACACTCAAATGGAAAGAAACCAACCAGTTACATAAAAATTTAAATAAGTCCCTTCAACTGATAATCAACTTATTTAGTTCAATTAGGACATTTGTTATTGTAACTTTTTTATGTGACAAATAATTTGTTTTTATTTTATCTTTGATTTATTTTCTTTTAAATTCTTAATCAATTTCTTGAAGCTTTGATTCTTTGTATATGTTTTTCATTCTTAATCTTTATATCTTCAAGTCTTCGTCAACATGCACCTTTGATCTTTCACCTTTGATTATAACAATGTGCAGTGCTTGATAAATGCAGTATTTGATGAATATTGCACTTGATGATTTGTTGAGCTTGTTTATTCTTGCACCTTGTTGATGTTGATCAATACTTGACTAATTAATTACAAAACTATCTTGTTATACTTCATCATTAATAATGATATATACATTATGTTCTTAGATACATGTATGTGGCAAATGTATATCCACTAACAACAACCTAATAACACAAATTCTTAATTACACTTATATGAAAACTAGGGATCATATGTGTTGCTTAAATATTATCATTAGCACTAAGCACATTGTTTCTACAATAGAGATCCAACCTGATTACGTACCTGAGACCTAACCCGAGCCATCTGAAAAGAAGAGCTCCAACAAACTGTCACAACCCTGGATTTCCAACCAATCCAAACACCGGTGGGCCCAGGTGGGGAATATCTGACGTAAGTTGATATCATCATAGTCAATTAAACACAGCACAACGGAAGTCTTGGAGTTAAATTACTATTACAACCAAATGTTCAAAGTACGAAAATAATATACAACCGGCTTGTAAATAAAAGATCCACAGGCGGATCGTAAAATGTACAAAAAGTGTATGACAGACTTTAGGGCAGATCTAGGATTTGCAAGATCCTCTTATCACAACCGAGCAGCTTCCAGCCTATTTCGTATTGTACCTGCAGGCTTAGTCTTTTGAAAATACGTCAGCTTTCGCTGGTAAATACACCAACTGACTCATTGTGAAAACATTTTTGAAAATGATTTTAAGTGCACATGGCACCAAATATTTTATAACTTGGGAAAGTTACTTTGTAACCTTGTTAACAGCTTCACATGTTTGTCCATACATACAGGGCCCAGTACGGAGACCGAGACATGATTAACGTACTTACCACTTAAGAACTCACGGAGGAGTTATCCCCAACTTTGTGGGTAAAGTTTTTAGCATGAGCGTCTGTCAGGTGTATGCCTACACCCCGCGCTTAGGTCGTGGCCATTATCTAATGTAATGAGCCGAGGATATCCAGGACACGATAGTTAACCCCCGATGTTTAGGTTATCAAACAAAACTGATTAAAACGGAATATGCGGATTTACTAGCCATAATCCGGCATTTGATTGATCCCATTTTCGACCAAGCGTTAATAGTTTACCGTAACCCAAGCCCGTATAGGGGAAATAAGTCGAGAGTATTTACCTGAGCTAGTCTTGGCTTAAATGCAATATTTAATATCCAGCCTTACACAAAATGAACTAAGTGCATAGCATTTACTGGAAGGCTCTAGTATGGATTATGGCATAAGCTAACCAATTAAAATGCTAACAGTCTTATTTAAGTCATAGACTTAGACCGACTAGCGTACATGATCAAAACATATAATACGCTAGATTAAGCGATGATCGGATAGAATGTAGTTTAAACCCAACAAGTACTTTGACTTTCATAATATGGGTAAACCATAAACATTCTGGATTTTGAGACTTAAATGACGAGGTTAAACCTGTTTCGGTTAATTTCCGTAAACTAGTTACATATACTTAACCGTACGCATAAAAACGATATCGGGTAATCGGATAAGTCATGGACAAGTTCTATATGCCTTATAAGTTGTAATATCAGTAGGATATCAGCTTATATGCTCGTTAAGGTTTTAAAACGAAACTATGCCTCATAAGGGCGTTTCGGTAATTATATACCGTATAAAAGGAACTTGAATATATTTTAATATTACGATCATAATTATTCTGGAAAAATAATTAATTTATGATATAATAGCGGTAGGAACATGATAATATGTGTAGTTTATCATTTATGACCAAACTATGCACCTAAGGGGCATTTTGGTCATTTTACACATAGTATGATAGTTTATTTGGGATTCTTAGTTTATATCATGTACTTATTGTAAAAATATCTTGAATAAGTTTTAAAATCAGTAGGTAAAAAGTATTGGTTGATAAATATGATTTAAAACCATATTATGTGCCAAGCGGCGCTTGTGTCGTAAAATGACGATTTGTGCGAAGTTTAGTAAAAACTGATGTTAAGACCAGGTTTATATGTCCTAGATATGTTATTTAATATAACATATCAGTAGGTAAGATTTTAGATATGAAAAAAGTATGATTAAAACCATTTTACGCGCCACAAGGGCTTTATCGTCATTTATCGACATAATACAAGGACTTGTTTATAAGCTCAGTTTATAATCTGATTTGACATCCCAAATTATGATATTACATCAGTAGTTAGTTCATTTTCAAGTTCCTTATTGTTTAAAACTTATTTTACGTAAAAAGGGCATTTTTGTCAAAATGGCATAATAACGGAACTTGTGCATAAACTCAAATTCTGATTATGATCATGTAATATAACTTCAGGGGGTTATGCTACATTATATTATGATCATAATGAAGCCTTCGATCAGTAGTTAAGTAATCTAAATCGGGTCAGAATCGAAAGTCAAAGCAGAAGTCAAACTTTGTGACTTTCCGTTGCGAATCGACCCTAGAACTGAAACTGACGAGCAGAACATGTTCTCACATGTTCTAATAATTATTACCAACTTGTTAAAGTGTCAAAACATGTTTCATAACATATATAAACTCAGATTATAATATTTCCAAAAAATGGCATGTTTGACTTTTTAATATTTATACTTTGACCGTCAATTGGTCTAGCAAACGTGATCTTTAAGAGGTGCCCTTAATAGGGACTAACACCTACCTTATTACAATCACTTAACCATGTTCGTTACGAACAAGGCTGGACCATAATGGTCTTAACCGAAAGTCAAGGTGTTTTCCGTAAAACGCTTGACTTTTGGCTATAAAAGCCTATAAACGAAAGTGCATGAGAAAGGAACACTTACAAGTGATTCCTAGGATGAAATAGAACTAAGTTGAATGCTCCTTTCAGTTAGGAACTTCCAGATGAGGGAGATAGAGTGAAGAATGAGAAAGGTGCAAGTTCAAATGGTGAACCTTGGAACCTATTTATAGTTGGAGAGCTTGAAGGAGGTGGTGTCAGGTGTTAAGGGGTGTTAGAGGGAGCTTACAAGTGTCCTAAAACGTGGCATAGCAGTTTGGAAGTCCATGGTTTCGAATCAAATGGTTTTTGGCAACATGTGTGGAGGCCAAGGCAATTTTCTGCAGACACAGCCCTTTGGCGGGCCTCGAGAGACTTGGCCTGGGTCTCTCCCGCCCCGCGAGCGCCCCATGGTAACTTTCCAAACTTGTCACACATAGCCCCTCAATTTATAAGACCTCCTAAAACACCTTTTTAGCATATTTAGCCCTCTGTAGCCAACATTTGGCGTACCCGGGATTATGCCCGGACATTGTCGAACTCTCGGTTCGTTAAAAGGTCACTCAGAGGTATAAATTAACATGTTGACACTTTTAACCACTCCATTATCCAACTTTTACATATATACAGAATTAATCCCTCTCGTCCAACAAGTGGCACGTATGAGAGTTGGGACTTCGTAAAGGATTGCATGTTGACTCTGATGTCACTCTGAGGCTGGGCATGTTGACACAAATGGTCACTCAGAGGACAAGTTTAAGCATGTTGACACTAATGGTCACTTAGAGGCTAATATTCAAGCATGTTGACACTAATGGTCACTCAGAGGCTAAATTTTAAGCATGTTGACACTAATGGTCACCCAGATGCTAGGTTTATGCATGTTGACATCAGAAGGTCACTCAGAGACTTAGTTTGAGCATGTTGAAACCTTTAGTCCTTATTAGTCTTTAATAGACTTATTATAAAAGTAATGAAATGTGTCACTATACTATTGGACACGATTTTATGAGATGTTACATCCTCAACCCCTTAAAAGAAATCTCGACCTTGAGATTTTATTCAAAAAGATGGGGGGTACTTTTGTCGCATAGTGGACTCAACCTCCTATGTATATTCGGGACCTCGAAGGGCATCCCACTTAACTTTTAATATAGGTATCATTTTCCTTCGGAGCTTCTTAGCCTATCGATCCTCGATCGAAATCGGTTTTTCAACAAACCTCAGGTTTTCATCAATTTGTACATCATGATGTGACATTGCTAGCAACTCATCAGCTAGACATTTCTTAAGGTTACTGATGTGGAACACATCATGAATTCCACTAAGCTCCTCTAGCAGCTTGAGCTTATAAGCTACAGTGCCGACACATTCGATTATCTCGAATGGTCCTATATATCTTGGGCTTAACTTGCCCTTCCTTCCAAATCTCATTACACCTTTCCAAGGTGATACTTTTAACATGACTTTGTCCCCTATTTGGAACTTAAGAGTTTAGGCCTCTTGTCAGCATAGCTCTTTTGCCTATCTCGGGCAACTTTGAGTCTATCACGGATTCGTATAATCTTAACGTGGTTTCCAGGACAATCTCTGGTCCTGACAGTTGGGCTACCCCAACTTCTGCCTAGCACACGGGCGTTCGACACTTTCTCCCATACAATGCCTCAAAAGGAGCAGCCTTGATGCTCGTATGATAACTATTATTATAGGAGAATTCTATTAGGGGTAAGTGGTCATCCCAACTTCCACCTAAGTCAATCACACATGCTCTAAGCATGTCCTCCAAGGTCTGATAGTACGCTCGCTTTATCCATCCGTCTAGGGGTGTTAAGTCGTACTAAAGTTTAATCTTGTGTCTATAGATTGTTGGAAACTTTTCCAAAAGTGAGATGTATATCTAATATTTCTATCAGATACAATAGATACTGGTACACCATGTAGGGACACAATCTTGTCCACATACAACTTAGCCAATTTGGCAAAATTACAAGTCCCTTCTATTGGCAAGAAATGCGTTGACTTAGTCTGTCTGCCCACAATGACCCAAATCGTGTCATTACCACGTTTGGTCTTAGGTAACTTGGCAATCAAGTCTATAGTTACCATTTCTCATTTCCAAGTGGGAATTTCAAGCTGTTGTAGAAGTCCTGACTGTTTCCAATATTCGGCTTTAACTTGCGAACATGTCAGACACTTAGCTACATAAGTGGCTATGGATTTCTTCAAACCCATCCACCAATAATTCTTTTTCAAATCTTGATACATCTTGTCACCACCTAGGTGAACCGGTTATTTCGAATTATATGCTTCTTGGAGGATGAGGTCTTTAAGTCCTCCAAAGATTGGAACCCAGATTCTGCCATTAAATCTAAAGATTCCATCTTTTCCAGGCATTAACTAATCTACAGTACCGCCTAATCCCTCATTAGGAATATAAGCCTCTAATAGGGCTTGCTTTTGCGCATCTAATAGCTTCTCATTCAAGCTATTTCTGAGCTCAATGCTCTTGGCGTTAATCCTAATGGGCTTAACCCTTTCCTTGCGACTCAAAGCGTCAGCAACGACATTTGCCTTGTCAGGATGATAGTGAATTTCGCAATCATAATCGTTAAGTGTTTCCATCCAGCGGCGTTGCATGTTCAGATCTTTTTGATTAAACAAATGTTCGAGACTTTTATGGTCAGTGTATATAATACACTTTGTGCCATATAAGTAATGTCTCCACAACTTAAGTGCAAATAAAATGGCACCCAATTCCAAATCATGGGTGGTGTAATTCCTTTCGTGCACCTTTAATTGTCGTGATGCATAAGCAATTACCTTGCCTTTTTGCATTAGCATACATCCCATGTCAGTGTGCAAGGCATCACAGTAAACAACAAAGTCCTCAATACCTTCAGGTAGAGATAATACAGGAGCATTGCTCAACTTGTGTTTTAGAACCTCAAAAGATTCTTGTTGTTTTGGAACCCAGTCAAACTTGACATTCTTACGGGTCAAGGTAGTTAAAGGAATGGCTACCTTGAAAAGTTTTCAATGAACCTTCTATAATAACCAGCCAATCCTAAGAAGCTATGAATCTCCGATGGAGTTTTGGGTACTTCCCAATTCATTATGGCTTCTATCTTGGCGGGATTCACTTGGATACCACGCTCACTTACAACATGTCCAAGAAATTGGACTTCTCTAAGCCAAAATTCACACGTAGAGAACTTAGCATAAAGTTTCTCTTGTCTTAGTAGTTCTAGGATGCACCAAAGGTGTTTCTCTTGATCATCTTGATTACGAGAGCAGATAAGTATGTCGTCTATGAAGACAATGACAAACTTATCTAAGTATGGCTTGCAAACTATATTCATGAGATCCATGAATGTTGTAGGTGCATTTGTGAGCCCAAAAGGCATCACCAAGAATTCATAATGACCATAACGGGTCCTGAAGGCAGTCTTAGGAACATCCTCGTTCCTGACCTTCAGCTGATGATATCCTGATCTTAAATCAATCTTAGAGAAATAACTAGCTCCTTGAAGTTGATCGAATAAGTCGTCGATCCTGGGCAAAGGATAACGATTATTGATCGTTAACTTATTTAGCTCACGGTAATCGATGCACATCCGCATTGAACCGTCCTTCTTCTTAACGAAAAGAATAGAAGCTCCCCAAGATGAGAAACTAGGTTGTATGAAACCTTTCTCTAAAAGTTCATCTAATTGAATTCTCAATTCCTTCAATTCTGTCGGTGCTAACCGATATGGAGCCCTAGCTACAGGTGCCGATCCAGGTAGGATATCAATCCTAAACTCCACTTGCTTATCTGGTGGTAGGCCTTGTACTTCTTTGGGGAAACATCAGAATACACCGAGATAACTGGAAGGTCTTCAATATTTGGCTTGGGCTCGTTGATAGTTACTTGTGCCATGTAAATGACACAACCTTTCCCAAAACACTTGGATGCTTTAAATAACGACACCTTGTCTGGCAATCCATAGTGCGACTCTCCTAGAATGGTGATCATTTCACCAGATGGGGTTTTAATCTCGATGAGTTTCTTATCACAGGCAACGTGGGCTTGGTTATGGGATAACCAATCCATGCCTAAAACTATATCGAACCCTGCCAATTTCATTGGCAAAAGAGAATAGGAATAAAATGATTTCTAATGGATATAGAACATCCATCAAGAATGGAAGATGTTGTTTCTACAATTCCATCAGCAAGTTCTACTTCATAGGTTTTGTCTAGAGTTCTTATGGGCAAGTTTAATACTCTACTAAACTTATGGTCTACAAAAGATTTATCTGCACCCAAATAAAAAAGAACTCTAGCATATACTTCATTGATGAGGAATGTACCTGTTATGATGTTATTGTCATTAACGGCCTCCCTGGCGTTCATCTGGAAGGCATGAGCATTCCCTTTCTTAGCCTCTTCAGGCTTTGCATCGTTATTTCTTGGGTTCTTAGGGCAGTTAAACTTATTATGCCCCTTTTCATTACAGCCGTAGCAGACGGCATTCTTAAGATCCTTGCACTCTAGGGTCTTATGCCCCTTTTTCTTACAGATACCACAGGGTTTAGTCTGTGGATCAATACTATATTGTCCCCAATGCCTACAGTTGCAATTTTTACATGTCGGTGTTACACCCGACTTATCTTGGTTCCTTCTAAACCTAAATTTCCTTTCTTCTTAAATCTTTGGGATTTATCATCCTCCCGTTTCCTTTTTCCGTCAGTTTCACTCTTGACTGACTTCTGCCTCACCAAATCTAAGGTGAAGGAGAGAGATAGGTCAACAACAGACCTGTAGGTACTAGGCTGAGCAGCCTTTACCATGCCATTCATATCGGGCGCTAACCCATTAATGAAACGCGCAATGCGTTTGGGTTCAACGGTGATTAAATAGTAAACTAGCCTAGACAGGGAATTGAAGTCAGAAACATACTTTCGACAGTCTAGGTTCTTCATTGTGAGAGTCAGAAAGTCTGACTCTATCTTCTCCACCTCATAAGGTGGGCAGTAAGTTTCCTTTACGAGGTCAACAAACTTAGACCATCCTAATTTGTACAGGTGTCCCTTACCTGTAGATTGGACCATAGCCTTCCACCAAATCAGGGCATCACCCTTGAAGGACTATGATACATACTTATCAACACAACCGCTGATATCCACTATCGTCTCCATTTCATCAAGCCATTTTAAGGCTTCTACTACTCCCTTCTATCCATTGAATTCTCAGGGCTTACAGGAGACGAAATACTTATAGGTACATCCGTATTTAGAAGAACGGGATCTATCGTTAAATTCTAGCTTCTTTGGTTCACTCTCCGCATTCGAAGAGTGAACTGAGCTCTCCTTATGAGCTGAGGATGGTGGAATAGATAAAGGTCTGGAGCGAGTAGCGCTCGACTCCTTAAGTTTTTCTATGGCCTTTTCCATGGCCTTTCCAACAACTACATCAATGCGAGCTTGGAAATCATCATTATTAATGGCTATGTTTTCGGCGTTGTTAGAGTTAATATCCTGGTGTCTACTTTACGCCTCGTCTGAGTTAGCCATTCTTGAAGCTTTTGGTTCTAAACACCAAATTAAACTTCTCTTAGCCATGGTATTAATAACCATATTGGCTTTAAACTTGGATATATAAATCCATTACCTATTTAAATTAGTGTGAATATAATCACAACTCTTAGGCTTAATATTCTATGAATGTTATCTATATTTGGCCTAGGTCTTAAAAGGACCATCAGAGGCAAATTACAATTTGAACATAGTCCATATATATTAGACAGTGGATCGTAATGTCACATCTGTCATTGTCATAAGACAAATTTATGTAGCTCATAGGCTTGTCACGAAAGACATTAAATACGGCACGCTGACCTGTCACTCATGGACATAGGATATGGTACGTTGGCCTGTCACTAACGGACATAACATATGGCACGTTGGCCTATCACTAATGGACATAAAATATGGCACGTTGGCATGTCAATAATGGACATATAATATGGCTCGTTGGCCTGTCACTAATGGACATAAAATATGGCACGTTGGCCTGTCACTAATGGACATAAAATATGCACGTTGGCCTGTCACTAATGGACATAAAATATGGCACATTGGCATGTCACTAATGGACATATAATATGGCACGTTGGCCTGTCACTAATGGACATATAATATGACACGTTGGCCTGTCAGTAATGGACATAAAATAAGGCACGTTGGCCTGTCACTAATGGACACATAATATGGCACGTTGGCCTGTCAATCGTCATCACATTGATGACATTAGCCGGGATCACATTGATCACATAGGCTATATAATAGGTCAGGATGTAGTCCTTTTACCTAGACGGCTAGTGTGGTTCCTCAAGTCACACTACCAGGAGTATGAACATTCCTGAATATTAACATAAGAGTACCTTAATGGTTGATTAATAGTCCCGGTCGCATTCACCTTAATGACTTGGAGGCTTGAACCTAATCCACCACCTCTGGGTAGAAGGATAACTCCCCTTAACTATCATGATAGAAGGCCCTTTTATCCTTAACTATCATTTATAAGCTGGCCAAATATGTGGTCTGTGCCACTTAGCTAATCAAAACCATTCAGATCTTTTTGGATTTATATAGTAGAGTATAAATTTCAAGTAAAATCGAGACGTTCGCTTGAGGAGGATGAATACATATATATAATTCCAAAATATTTCATTAAATGTCATTAAGAAATTACAATACTAGAAATAAATGAAACAAACTATCCATGCAAGGACTTAAAAGAAATAACAATGTCCATACAGGGACTAAAGAAATAACAATGTCCTCGCATGGACTAAATATATAAATAGAAGTGACTTCACTCGTCCTTATTTCCCTTAACCAACTTGGAGAGCTTCTTGAAGAACTTATTCATCTTCTTCTCCGTTTTCTTCGCTTGTTGTTGTATTTCCTTCATTCGTTCTAAGGCCTTATGGATGGCCTCAAGTGGCGGTGGAGGTTGTTGTGGTTGTGGCATAACAGGATTCTGGTACCCATAACTTGGATATCCAGTAGGTGGATAAGCAGGTGGGAAAGGAGATGGGTAAAGTGCGTTATGCATGACCGCTTGCATATAAGGTTCATGTGATAGTGCCTGATAAATTACCGACATAGAAGGGTTAAAAGGATCATATCCAGATATATCCGGATATGTAGGGATAGGGTTATTATAGCCCGATGGTGGTGGGTGAACCACTGGTGATGGTGTTGGTTCCACCACAGGTGAAACATTGGAGGGTCCACCCATTTGTGGGTCCTCGTGAATTGTAGGGTAAGTTTTGGGTAACGGTGGTAGTGAACCTGACCATTGACCTGCACATACCAACATACGCGCTCCTTGTTTCCTCCTTGGTGGCTCAGGAGGTGGCTGATGTTGTTCCACCGGTTCCATGTGAACATCTTCTTGACAGGAGGTGTTGGGGAGTGATGGGAAGGAGTGTTAGCAAAGGTGAATTGGTTCCAATATTGGTCTCATTCATTAGGACCTTGGTATGGCAATCCGGCGTAAGAGTTCGAATCGCTTGAGATTTTGATGGGATGTGTGTGTGATCCCGACGACGGCATCTCCGGGTCGGAGTCCTTGTACATTGGGTTGGGTTGATCCAATTGATTTTGGTCAGCTGGGGTGTGTTAAAGTAAATGTTCGGGTTAAGCTCATCATGATATGAATGATGAGAGTGGTGTGATTTGTGTGAATGATATGGGTGGTATGAATTTTGGGTATGAGTAGGTGAATGTCACGATAGCGGTCAGGAATCCCCCGAATCCTCGTAAGGAATCGAGTGATAGGTTTGTGAAGGGATGTGTCCAATGGCCCTCCCCTCATTAGTCCTTTACCTTTTCCCCGTACTCTTGGCGGCGTTTTCCTGTTAAAAATCAAATCAAAACAATACTAATAACTTAATAAAGATGAGAAATCCTAGGTCATATCCTAGACTCGGAAGTCTAAGGAATGTGCTTATGTGTAAGTTAGAGATTAAACACAAGAGCCTAGTGTTTAATTCTCTCAAATGTTGGCTCTAATACCAACCTGTCACAACCCCGGATTTCCAACCATCCAAACACCGGTGGGCCCGGGTGGGGAATATCTGATGTAAGTTGATATCATCATAGTCAATTAAACACAGCACAACGGAAGTCTTGGAGTTAAATTACTATTACAAACCAAATGTTCAAAGTACGAAAATAATATACAAACGGCTTGTAAATAGAAGATCCACAGGCGGATCGTAAAATGTACAAAAAGTGTATGACAGACTTTAGGGCAGATCTAGGATTTGCAAGATCCTCTTATCACAACCGACCAGCTTCCAGCCTATTTCGTATTGTACCTGCAGGCTTAGTCTTTTGAAAATACGTCAACTTTCGCTAGTAAATACACCAACTCACTCATTGTGAAAACATTTTTGAAAATGATTTTAAGTGCACATGGCACCAAATCTTTTATAACTTGGGAAAGTTACTTTGTAACCTTGTTAACAACTTCACATGTTTGTCCATACATATAGGGCCTAGTACAGAGACCGAGACATGATTAACGTACTTATCACTTAAGAACTCACGGAGGAGTTATCCCCAACTTTGTGGGTAAAGTTTTTAGCATGAGCGTCTGTCAGGTGTATGCCTACACCCCGCGCTTAGGTCGTGGCCATTATCTAATGTAATGAGCCGAGGATATCCAGGACACGGTAGTTAACCCTCGATGTTTAAGTTATCAAACAAAACTGATTAAAATGGAATATGCGGATTTACTAGCCACAATCCGGCATTCGATTGATCCCATTTTCGACCAAGCGTTAATAGTTTACCGTAACCCAAGCCCGTATCGGGGAAATAAGTCGAGAGTATTTACCTGAGCTAGTCTAGGCTTAAATGCAAGATTTAATATCCAGCCGTACACAAAATGAACTAAGTGCATAGCATTTACCGGAAGGCTCTAGTCTGGATTATGGCATAAGCTAACCAATTAAAATGCTAACGGTCTTATTTAAGTCATAGACTTAGACCGACTAGCGTACAGGATCAAAACATATAATATCTAGATTAAGCGATGATCGGATAGAATGTAGTTTAAACCCAACAAGTACTTTGACTTTCATAATATGGGTAAACCATAAACATTCTGGATTTTGAGACTTAAATGACGAGGTTAAACCCATTTTGGTTAATTTTCGTAAACTAGTTACATATACTTGGCCTGGGTCTCTCGCGCCCTGCGAGCGCCCCATGGTAACTTTCCAAACTTGTCAAATTTAGCCCCTCAACTTATAAAACCTCATAAAACACCTTTTTAGCATATTTAGCCCTCCGTAGCCAACATTTGGCGTACCCGGGATTATGCCCGGACATTGTCGAGCTCTCGGTTCGTTAAAAGGTCACTCAGAGGTATAAATTAACATGTTGACAACTTTAACCCATCTATTATCCAACTTTTACATATATACAGAATTAATCCCTCTCGTCCAACAAGTGGCACGTATGAGAGTTAGGACTTCGTAAAGGATCACTCAGAGGCTCATTATAAGCATGTTGACTCTGATGTCACTCAGAGGCCAAGTTTAAGCATGTTGACACTAATTGTCACTCAGAGGCTAATATTCAAGCATGTTGACACTAATGGTCACTCAAAGGCTAAGTTTTAAGCATGTTGACACTAATGGTCACTCAGAGACTTAGTTTAAGCATTCTGACACCTTTAGTCCCTATTAGTTTTTAATAGACTTATTATAAAAATATTAACACGTGTCACTATACTATTGGACACGATTTTACGAGGTGTTACATAAACTGACCCTAATGCTTGTCACATTAGTCCGACTATCCCTCAGTATTAGGACCACGTAGAGGAATAAACATTGACAAGTATTTGGGTCGATGCCTTAGAGGATCCGATAACCGCTATTGACAAACCAAGATTTCTTTCGCATCGTGTTATAGAACTATTTCACCAACTTTCATGTGAACCATATCATACTCACCATTAACTAGTGACTTCGTTATTTTGACAACGACCATTGAACTATATCGGTTGGAACAACTTTTAACTACCATTTAATTGGGGCAATTGCTCGAAACTCAATGAAATCATTAAACAAACTTCGTTTTCAAAAACGAAAAAGACAACTGAGTAGAATGATTACACGACCAGTGGTTTGGATGCACGTTGTCACATTGGCCTAAATGATTCAGATGCCAACCAAGATCCTATCAACACTTGGTCAGGGGCAATAAATGGAAACGAGCAAGCACGTCAACGTCAATGGATGACTGAGTGGACACATTAGTAGCTTAGTTGGAAGTCTTTACCACTACTTATGAAGAAGTCTAACGCCAAAAACTTCGGTTGAAGAAAGAGACCAAAACGGAAAACTATAGTTGAAGGGAGAGGTAAAATGGAGGTAAGTTTTAAAATCTTGAAAACTAACATCTCACCTTACTGGACCGACCCGGGTATCATGAAAATCCATGAAGGAAACAATTTGTTAAAACTTTTATCAGTATTTATATTTTGTATTTTTTATGTTATAAATGAAAAATTATAATAAATCTTATCTGCTATTTTGTTTCGTTAGCTATCGTCTTAAGCTTATTAATATTTTTTTGTATTAAAAGTATAAAAAAAAGGTTGAGTAAAGAATAAAATGTATTTTGGTATACATCAAACAAGTTAGAGAAGTATAGAAAGCCTGATGTCAAGGAGGCTCTACCCCTTTGACTCTGCAAAGGATGCTGCCCCTTGGACTATTAAGTTTTGATAAAATTGTTTAATTAAAATTTAATCAAAAAACTCTTAATTTTATTAAAGAGTGAATTTCAGGAATTATCCTTTATCTTTATACTCATTTTCAGGTGATGTCCTCTATGTTTAAAATTGATGAGTTTTGTACTTTATGTTTTAAAATCCATCATGTTTTGTCCTTTATGCCTAACCCAGTTAACTTTTTCAGTTGAATTAGATAACACAAGGGCATTTTAGTCTTTTTACCTATTTATTTAAAAATATATTAATAAAAAATAAAGTTAAATTTAAAAAACTAATATAATATTATACACGTATATACAATATATCTCTCTACCCTCCCTCTTTTTCCAGCTCTCTCTCACAGTAGTTCTTCGCCACCATCATCAATCACCAGTGCCCCACCGTATCTGCCACAATTATAAGGATTATATTAACTTCTCCTATAAATTATTTATTTTATCCCAATACAACTAAACCTCGACAAGCAGAGATTGTAAAAAAATATGGACACTCACCCGTCATAGAAAATGAAAGAAAAAAGAAGGGGACGAGGGATGCAAAATTGGAGGGAGTATATTATACAGCAGAAGGTAGGTCTGCATTTAAATTTGGGGCATGGCTTGTTTACATAAAATAATAACTCCCCATTTCTTCTACTTCCTGCAAATCCTCCATAAAAATGCAAGAATTGAAACAGAATGTGGCGTTACCCCACTTTTCAATTTCAATAACAAATTTTATAACCGTCATCGTTTTTCTCAATCCAAGAACCTAGAACCATTCCCACTTTCATATCAGAAATTCGTGTTCATTGTTGAGTGACAACAGACCATATCATAGGTTTTTTGTTTAGAAAATCAAAATGAGTTAAATGATTGTATGTTTACCTTTGAGGTGCTCGATTTAACAATGAAGTTCGCTGGAGAGGTGCGACGATGGCGGAAAAGAAGGTGGGTGGCAATCTCCCCAGATAGCTCGATTTCCGAGTTAAACAAGATCCGGTGTGACAGGGGAGGTGTGGGGTGGTGTTGCTGGTGTGGGGGTGGATGGTGGCAGGTAGTGGCAGCAGGTGGTGGTGAGGGTGGGAGTTCTTAGTGGATAAAGAGAGAGTAGAGTAGTTTCAGAATTAGTACCTGCAAAGTTGAATATTTATGTTTTGGTATATATGTTATTTACACTATTAGTCCTTGCAAAGATGAATGGACAAAATCCATCACATTAAATGACATATCTACCCTCACGTGACCTGCACATGGTCACATTTAACTAAAAAAACAAACTTGGTTATGCCTAAAGGACAAAACACGATGGATTTTAAAACATAATACAAAACTCATCAATTTTGAATATAAAGGACAACGCCTGAAAATAGGTATAAAGATAAAGAAAAATCCTTGAAATTCACTCTTTATTAAATTTGCGTTCAAATTTTAGATTTAATTTTCACTCTTCTTTTATTTTGAAGCAATTTGAAATAAAAATTAAAAACTGCCATTAGGCACTTAGCCCTCATCCCCTAAATTTGAGAACAATCTTTTAGTCACCTTCTATGTTTTACGAAATTTACACAGAGATTCATACTCGTTTCTCAAAGATTGAACTATGAGTTTTGTCTGGTTGAAAAGTTCGAGGAAGCCATCAATTTGTTTCAATCTGGAAATGTCCGACACAACTCTTAGATTATCAAAACATTCGTTTATTTCAAAATACCCTTGTAGAATGAAGGAACGGAGAATGAAAAAACATAAATGATTAGTTACTGAGGTAATACATAGTAGGGAACAAAGATTACATGGTATACCTTATGGCCTAAAAAATCCCGAACAAAAACTACATGATTGTTTGTAGGGTTGTTCAAACCGCTCGTCGTTCGCTCAACGCTCACTCATAATTGCTCATTCAATTTTTTACTCGGTTGTAAACGAGCCGATGAGCTTGTTTTGGTTTTGCAAACGAGCCAAGTATGAGCAAAAGTCCGCTCAGCTTAATTTGGCTAAAATTATTTATAACTTTATATATATATATATATATATATATATTTACACATAATAGCCTAATAATTTAAAACTAAATTTAAAAGTATAACCATAAGGGGTCATTTCATAATTTTTTATAGGAATTGAAATGTTAAGAATTGAGAAGAAAGATTGAAATTAATTCCAATGAAAATTTGTATTATGTTTGGTTTATAAGTTTGCAAATGAAATTGTAATGTTCAGAAATTTAGAAGAAAGATTTACCCTTCATATATTTTTTTTTGAAAACCTACCTCTTCATGTCTTCATCTCCAATTTACCCCATCCCGCCATCTACAGGGCAGATCTATATTGAAGATTACGGGTTCGCCCGAACCCACTTGGTTTTAAAATATTAGTAGAAATGGTGATAGAAACTTTTGAATGAACCCATTAATAAAATTTGCGATGAACCCATTTAAGAAATTGTAAGATACCAGAGTGGTTACCGCGCTTCCTTCAAAGCAAAAGGTCAGCGGTTCGACTCCCGTCTTGTTCGTTTTTTGCGTTTTTTAATCTAGGGTTTCTTCATAACTTTATATCAAGCCCCCATTCCCCAAATCGCACAGCAGTAGCACAGTTGGCAGTCCGCAGTCGCATATCTATACATCGTACCCCGGTCTTCTTCAAGTTTCGCCACTGCAGCCGCCAGCCGCACAGCAGAGCAGACCTTCGCCACTCGGTCTTCTTCAAGCAGCCGCACAGCAGACAACAGACCTTCGCCAGTCGCCACTCGGTCATCTTCACGTTTCACCACTGCAGTCGCACTGGCGGTGGTTTCAATCGCACATCAGTGGTTTCAGATTGTTTGTAGGCTAATGTAGGCTTTTGGTTTCAGTCGCACATCAGTGGTATACCTTTTTGTTTTCAGTCGCACATCAACTTCCGGTTTCAAGTTCCGAATTCAATTTCGAGTTTAGTGGTATACCTTCTTGAAAGAATGAAAGGTAAACTTACAATTTCTTTAATTTCTTTCATTATTTTCAATGAATATGTGTAGTATATTGTTAATATGTTATGATTATATGAAAATTGTGAATTATTAATTTGTTTTGTTAGATTGTTGAACTTGAATGATTATGTGAATATTACGAATTAGACAATTATTGATGTTAATTTGTTGAAACTTGAATTGGAAATTTAGGTATGAAGAAAATTGACAACTTTTTCCAAAGACAACCATCAAACCTTGAATCGTCAACTTCAAGTAGTAAACCCTCAAAAATAGATTTAAATGATCTTCCATGGGATCCTTCCGAAAGAAAACCAATTCTATCTTATCACCCAAGTCAAAAAGATGAAATTAGACGAACGTATTTGCTTAGAGGTCCATGTCAACCAAGAGGGCATAATTTTCCACAAACATATTTTGGTGGTATACTAAGACATTTTAAACCAGAATGGTATGATGGTAAACATAGAAAGTGGTTAGAATACAATGTCATAACAGATAGAGCGTATTGCTTATACTATTACCTGTTCAAGGAAAGTGTACAAAATGATGCATTAGTGAGCGAAGGGGTACAATGTTGGTATAGGATCTCAAGATTTGATACTCATGTTGGTAAATGCAATAGTTTTCACAACACAGCATTTCAAAAAGGGGATGACTTACTTAACGAAGCTTAAGCTGTGAACGTGGGCTTTGCACCACTTACTGATAAGCAAAAAAAAAAGAATACAGAATCTGATTAAGTACTTCGGTTATACTTGCCAAAGGTTTGTTAAATGGTGGGCTACCTTTTCGGGGTCATGATGAGTCGGAAGGATCTCTCTCTAAAGGACATTTCTTAGAGTTTTTAAAATTGTTTGGGGAAATGAATGAAGAAATTTGGTAAGGTTATATTAAAAAATGCCCCGGGGAATAACCAAATGACGGCTCTATCAATCCAAAAAGAATTTGTAATTGTTTTGCAGAAGAAGTATTAAAGAAGATATTTGAAGAACTTGGTGATGATGTCTTTTCCATCTTAGTTGATGAATCGAGGGACATCTCAAAAAAGGAACAAATGGCTGTGGTTTTAAGATATGTTGATAAATTAGGATTTGTGAAGGAGCGATTTATTGGCATTGTTCATGTTAAGGAAACAACTGCGTTATCTCTCAAATTTGCAATTGATAAATTATTTGCTCGCTACAGTTTGAGTTTAGGTAGGGTTAGAGGCCAAGGATATAACGGTGCAAGCAACATGTCCGGTCAGTTTAATGGTTTGAAAACATTGATTTTAAAAGAAAATTCTTTGGCATATTAGGTTCACTGTTTTGCTCACCAGCTTCAGCTTGTTGTTGTAGCCTTTAAAACCAAACATCTTGAAATTTGAAATTTTTCAAAGAAGTAACAGATTTAATAAATGTTGTTGGTGCATCTTGCAGAAGAATAGATTTATTAAGAGAGTTTGAAATTGAATTCGGAAGTTGAAACCGGAAGTGGTCAGAATCAAGAACTCTCACTTGCAAGAGACGGAGAAACACGTTGGAATTCTCACGAAAAAAAGATTCTCCGTTTGCTTGCATTATATCCTGTTGTTATTGACGTGCTTGAATATATAGAAACTTCGGGATCTGATGGTGCTCACAAAAGTAAAGCAAAAGGGCTTCATATATACATGAAAAGTTTTGATTTTGTATTTTATCTACATTTGATGAATCACATCTTAGGAGTTACTAACGTTTTGTGTGAAGCTCTTCAAAGAAAGGATCAAGACATTACAAATGCAGTTGTGTTGGTTAGATCAACCAAAGAAAAATTGCAAAGGTATCGACTTGAAGGTTTTGACTCGCATTTAAAAGATGTCACATCCTTTTGTGACAAATATGAGATTGAAATGGTTAACATGGAAGATGAGTATGTTGGCCCGAAATATCGAAGAAGGAAGACCAACATCACCAACAGTCACCATTATGTGGTTAATAATTTCAACATGGTTCTCGATATGCAAATTCAAGAGCTTGGAAATCGTTTTAACGAGGTAACTACTGATTTGCTTATGTGTATGAGTTCGTTGAGCCCTCATTGTAATTTTAGTGCCTTTAATAAACTAAACTTGCTAAAGATGGCGGAGATGTATCCGTATGATTTCACTTTTGATGAGAAAGACAAACTTATCTATCAACTCGGCCACTACATTAGTAATGTGAAAAGGGATGGACGGTTTGACAACTTGAATGGGGTAAGTGATCTTGCCAAAAGGATGGTGGAAACAAGCATACACATTGATTATCCGTTGGTTTATCGTTTAATAAAGTTGTCACTAGTTCTACCGGTTACAACGGCTAGTGTTGAAAGAAGTTTTTCTTCAATGAAGCATGTGAAGATGGAATTGCGTAATAGGATGGGTGATGGATATATGAACGATGCTTGCATTTGTTACATTGAAAATGAGTTCTTTCAACAAGTTTCGGTTGAAGATGTAATGCAACGTTTTCAAAAGATGAAAACTCGTAGGGAACAATTATAGGTATTTTTTAATTTGTAAGAACCGTCGTATATGTATTGCATGTTTTTTAAATTTTTAATGACCATGTTTTTTTATGATTGTATCGTACTTTTATTATGTGATGAATTTTACCCGATCCGAACCGTCGGACTGACCCGAACATTTTTACATTCAGTCTTATTATATTAGAGTATCTAAAAAATTGAACCCATTGAAAAAAAATTCTGGATCCGCCACTAGCCATCTAACTTCTCTCTCACAACTTCCATTTTCACACCCCCTTTGTTCAATTTCGGTTTTTCTGCAGATTCATTTCAGTGTAAATATTTTGATTTACCATCAACAAACAAACTTTGTGTTTAAAAACACGGTTGCTTAAAAAATTAATAATAATATGAATTGTGAAGCATAATGTTTCAGATGCTAATGTTGTTGCGATGTTAGATTTTGTATTCTTAAAGTTTCTTATCAACTTTGATTCGTAACTCTTCTTCATCAACAGCGAAAACGTTCGTGAAACGTTCAACGGGAAGTCCGTTTATGTTCGTTCGTTTAGTTAATGAACGAACACGAACAAGATATTTTGTAGAATTAACTAAATGAACGAACACGAACAAAGTCTCGTTCGTTCCATTACGTTCGTGATCATTTGATAATATGTTCTTCACATTCATTTGTTTATGTGAATATGTTAAAAGTTTTTTTTATACTTTTTCATATTTCAATTTCCCTCTAAGTTTTACTTTCTTCCCTAAATATTAGTTAATATTATATTAAAAATAGTAAAATGTAAGCCATTATCTAAATTTATGAAGCAGTTGGACACTTAAACATTTTTGGGATATGTCTATGTAACTTTGGATAATTATGTCTTAACTTAGCTACACGTGATTCATCGTATGGTGCTTGTAGTAGACTTCTTGCGTCTTGAATTCTTGTTTTATCATTTAATGGTTGTATTTGACTACTCGTGTCCAATGTTAAGGTTAGTGGTGTTTTTTTTTAATTTCAAGTTTAATGTTTGTTTGCATTTGTTAGTGTTCGTGAAATGTTCACGAACAACCGAAATTCCTTAACAAATGAACAGGAACATAAACTTCTTTTCGACATGTGTTCACAAAATTTCTTTAACGAACGAATACGAATATAGCCTTGTTTGTGTTCGTCTAAAACCCTAGCTTTATTTGAAGTTGAAAGTTAGAGATAAGAAGGTGAAGAATGAAAAGATGATTGTATTTTGGTAATAAAGAAACATTCTATTGGAATAACTAAAAAATTATTATAAATAAGAGAGATTATTAAATTCTTTTAATTGATAGAATTTAATTGAATGTTTTACAATTCTAGTTTCGTAAAACAATCAACCAAACATTAATCTTGAAGAAAAAATTTCCAATTCTATTTTCAATTCTATTTCCAAATCCCTTAGAATTCTAAAAACCAAACACACCTTAAGTCGCTAAGCGACATTCTTTGACTTGACCAGTGTGCTTGTCGTCTCTTTGTCTCCCGCTCTCACCCTATATCAATCGTCTCCCGCTCTTACCGTCATCATTCTCTATAGTCTATTCATCACCTCATCGCTCACCACCTTAGCCTTATCATTGGCCATAACATTGTCATTCATGAAAGATATTATGGTAAGAAATGTGACCTCTTGTTAAGGCATAAAAACTTAAAACTCAACATTGTCATTGTCTCTCTCTACAAGTTTAAACCTGATGGTACACTAGATTGTAAGGTTGTCCAAAGTGCTCGTCGCACACTCAATACTCGCTTGGAAATTTAATGCTCGAAAACGCTCTTTCGAATTTTGGCTCGGTTCGGTTTGTAAACGAGCAAAGGTCCGCTCGATTCGACTCAGCTCGTGAACAACCCTAATTGTTTGGTCCATTGGCTAAAATGATTGAGTACGGTTTATTTTGGTACACTCGTTCTCATTGTATTTATGTCAGCTTTTTTAAATTGTTAGTTCTTTTCATTTTAAATAGTTAAGGTACAACGGTTCTCATTGTATTTAAGTGAACTTTTTTAAATTGTTGTTCTTGTCATTTTAAACCGCTAAGGTACACCGTTTCTCATTGTATTTATGTGAACTTTTTAAAATTGTCCTTTCCATCTTAAACCGCTAAGACAAACGGTTCCTGATTTCAAAAAGTTTGATTAAAAGTTAAGAACAAGCGTTTTAATCATCAAAAGATCATGAATAAGAAATATAAATTCTAACATTTTGGATTTACACCAACAACTAGTTTGACAGTCAAAGGAAGGGTGTGATTAAGTTGGTGGGACGTCTATTAGAATGATGAGAGTCGAAATAAATATGTTACTTTTATACTATTATTGTAATTGTTTTTTAATATTTCAAATGATGTGTGCTTCCTCCTATGTTAATAGCAATTTGTTTTAATTGGTTTGATAATTCTCGTAATATCATTCAATACTTTGTGTCAATTCTTAATTCTCGCTACCAGTTACATAAAACTTTATATAACAATAACTTTTGTTTTATTCTTTTTTTAATTTAATCTAAATGTTTACTTATACAACTAATTTCCCTTTTCTTTTTTGGTGTGGACGTGTGCTATTTTTATAATTTGTTGTTTTGATATAATTTGTTTTATTCTTTTGTTTTCTTTCGCGCGACCATGAATTGTGACAATGAAAGGGTTTCATGTAGAAATAAGGTTGGGGACCAAGAATTTGAGTATTTTTTGTTTTCTATTCTTTTTTTTTCTCCCTTTCTTGTTTATTTATTTTTTATATTCTTTTCTTTTTAAAAGAAAATGAGTTATGCTTATACTTTTTTAAAAATTTGTTTAACTTTTTAAATTTCTATAGACTTTAAAAAAGAATTATATAAACTTTAAAAAAAATATAAATTGAATTAAACAATGCAAAATAAAAAAAATAGTTTATTAGATAACTTATATATGAAAAATAGGGTAAAGTTATTGTAAAATGAGTCTTATGAGTGCTAAACATAAGAAGTGAATGAGAAATATTTGTTTTATTTTTTGAATTTTGCCATCTACTTAAGCATGTATACTTATAAAACCTAAGAAAAAAATAATTAAAAAGTTTATATGAGTACTCTAGTAAAGTAATTATACAATAAAGTTCTTTTATTTTATTTTTTAATTAAAAACATGTTTGAGTAGATAAAAAATTAAAGAAAAAAATCTTCATTCACTAAGGCTACAAGGTATGAGACAAAACCCCTATGGACTCTATTGTGACACCTCATCGCCCTGTAAACTTCACATAAGATAAGGGACTCCATTGCCTTTTTCAAATGAAGCCCCTGGTATGGAATATGGCCCTCGTAATCATTAGTTTTATTTTTTTAGTTATATTAAAACGAAATAATATATAAAATTATTCCCAAATAATAAAAATAAAATGCAATTTAAACAACTGAAAAAATATAAACTGAGTTTTAAAAAAGAAGAAAATTACATAACTCAAATAATAAAAAGCGCACTACTCGTTGTTGTGGTTGTCGTTATTTAGCATACGATCAAACCAAAGATATTTGACCAAATCCGATCGAAGATCCAAATATGCGCCTCTCCTTCGTATCTTAAGGTGGATTTCTTCTTTCTTGGCATAGGTTAGGATTGGGTTCACTGGATGCACAATTTTATCATACTTAGGACAAATGGCTCAACCTGTGTCCTCCAAAATCATACTATCTAATATAATGCAAGCGTACATTACATTTCACATTCTTTTTCCTCTGTTATAGGCGACGGTTGGGCAATGATAGTCCATCGCTTCTTTAACAATCGAAATGTTCGTTCGACATCCTTTCTCGCCGATTATTTTTTTGTAGTATAATCGTTTTTCATCATTAGGTTAAGAAAGACTTTTCATCAATACGGGCCATTTTGGATATATACCATAAACAAGATAATACCGTATTTATTGTGCACATCATTTGCATAAATGATGAATCCGGTGTGACCCCGTCTATGACATCATCGAAAAGATTCGATGAATATACAACTTGAAGATCATTGTTTGCACTGACTATGTCAAAGTACGCATGCCAAATCTATAGATCTTGAGACGCGACAGCTTGTAAGATTAGGGTTGGACCATTGTGATCACCTCGAGTGTGTTGGCCTTTCCAAGCAGTTGGACATGCCTTTCAATCCCAATGCATGCAATCAAGACTACCCAACACCCTAGGAAAATCGTGTATTCCTTGATGGGCCGCGTTTAAAAGTGCGATGTCCCTGGAGGTCGGACTCCTCACATATCGTCGTTCATATAGTCATCAATAACACCTAAAAATATAATAGCAACAATGTTAATAATAAAAATAGTAATAATGACAATAGTACGTCGTAGAAATATTAATGATAACAATAGTAATTATAATAATGTTAAAAAAATAAAACAAATATACCTTCATAAAAATTATAAATACTTTCTCTACATGTTCGTGCTGACATCCGTACATATTCGTCTCAAGCTTCGCTCGCATTCCGAACACTTGTTGTCGAATGGCGACCGTAAATTTTTGCAACGAAGATAATTCGACTTTACCTCGTGCATCCGCTCTTTGTTTGAAAAAAAGTATATTCGCGCTTTAAATCGCCACTAATCCACAAAAAGACGACGACTCATACGAAAGCAGTGTCGAAATTGATCTTCATTGTAAAACGGGGTTTTCACAAAATAATCACTAACCAAACAATTGTGAGCACCAATCCGGTCTTGTCCAAGATGCGGTTGTTTAAATGTGTTGGTTGTGGCGATTCAGCTTCTTCTTTAAAAACTTGAACCACCTCCTGCGTCATAGCTATGAGCAAATCGTTAAGTGTACCCGAGTAAGTTGAAGAATCGTTTGATGTTTCGAAACTTGTAGACATTTTCTATAAACAATTACCGGTTTCATTTATATAAGTTTAAATTAAAAAAATGATTTTTTTAATATATAGCCTAGTTAGGTGATGGCCCACACAAACAACTCCGTTATTGCTCGCGATTACATTCATAATGGCATAATAATGCCCTTGGTATGGAAGGGGTAGAGGGAGCTATTGATAATTTTAGTGAGGTGGCATAAGTATTACACCCCATCATGTAGCATAATGTTTAGCAAGTTAAAATCCATTTGTATTATTGCATTTTAACTTGAAAAGTAGTGATCTACTAAGTAGAAGATAAATGTTTAAAATAATATTCATGGTTAATTAGCAAGCCACTGAAAAATTGAAAATGTTTTCAAGTGGTAATAAATTAATTAAAATTTTAATTTATAAAACGGTATTTCCATTATTATATTTATCATGGAGATGGTCCCTTATGTGCGTTAATTTCGCTAAATTCAAACATAAACTGGGTTAACTTTTCTTTGTTATGGCTGACATGTGCCTCAACCATTTTATTTTATTTTATTTTTTTGCCTTTTAACCATTTCCCATTATATTTTATTTGTTAAAACATTTCTTCTAATGAATTTTGAAAGTATGTGTGCTATAAGTATAATCTTAAACTGTTATTTCACAAGGTTTTAATATTTTTTTAAAGTAAACAAATATATGGGAAAAAAAAAGAAATGCATGAAATGAAAATTGGACCTTCAATTTGTTTTTGGTGATAATCAATCCAGATATTTTCATTTTCAATTTTCAATACATACAAAACCAATGGAGGGGAATAGTGTGAGACAGTTGCCTGACACTTTCCCATTGGTTTAACTAACTGACAATTTTACTCTCCGCTTTAAAATTACGATTTTGTCATCAGTTCAAAATCACGTTTTTGCTCATAGTTCAAAATAAAATTATGTTTTTGCCCCAACTAAAATTTTCAATTTTGCCCTCAGTTAAAATTACGATTTTGCCTCGTTTAAATTTACAGTTTTGCCATTAGTTTTGTTTTTTTTTCTCCCACCCAAATTATGATTTTGCCCTCAACTTAAACTTACGTTTTCTCCATCGTTTTTTTGTTTTCCCCGTCAAATTACGGTTTTGCCCCCAGTGTAAAATTACAGTCATGCCATTATTTTAGTTTCTTTAGAAAACTGTGGTAGTGTTTTGTTTTAGTTGGTTGACTCAGTGTATTTTTTATTCGTGTCAAGCGGCTGTCTGACACACGCTCATTCGTCCTGAAAATTTACAATTTTGTCCGCTGTTTAAAATTATCGCTTTTCCATATTTTTTAAACAAAAGTATGATAATGTTTTATTAATTGGTTGAGTCAATATAATTTTTTTGAGATCTTGTTATTAATAGTATGTACAAGTAACCGAAACAAGTACATGTTATGAGAAAGAAATATTCGGCTTAGTGCCCCGCAACACAGATCTAAAATCTAGTTAAAAAGACATTTCAAAGCTGACCACCCATGTATATCTATTATCGCTTTGTTCCATGTTTTATTTATGATTTATTTATTTATTTATTATATGTTGTCAA
Source organism: Scalesia atractyloides (assembly GCA_947069175.1). Lineage (NCBI taxonomy): Eukaryota > Viridiplantae > Streptophyta > Magnoliopsida > Asterales > Asteraceae > Scalesia > Scalesia atractyloides. The sequence goes on along the minus strand of CAMTDV010000012.1, from coordinate 21,961,354 downwards.
AACAGACACTTTGGTTTGTCAACTAGTGTTCTTTGAGCATAAAATTTGTAGTCTGAACAACGACATCGACTTTACTTACAATTTAGTCTTACCATTTGGGTATTAAATTTATAGCTAGAACTCTCATATATCGACCATTTCTTTATTTGTCTACTTGTTGACAAATAATGTATTAGTTGTTATGTTGAAATCAATAATTTGACCACAAATGATTGACATCTCCTTATGAACGGCAAAATTGTAACGAACTATGTTGACTTTGATCATTGCGTAAAAAATAAAGCTTTGTGTGTATTGTTAAATCAATTTCTTTTATTTTTATGAGTCGGTTGTATGGGTAAGAGAAAACTTGTCACAATACAACGATGTTTACTAGTACTATGCTAGGAAACCTTACCAAGCAATTGATAAAGAAAATGTACGATGATTGGAAGAAATGTTGACTTGGAATTTACTTACCATAGTTCATCTGCGATAACCTAATAGACATGCACTTGGTTTACTTTACATGTTCGATTATTAAGAATTACCAGGCTTTTTTACATGTTCAATAATTAAGACTTATTGAGGTGTTTTACGGAATAGACACGCAATTGAAACAAAGAGTTAAATGAGAACACACTCTACACTCTGATTGCGAAGTAGAGAACTAACTCTAATAGCAATCAGATTGGAATCTTTATCTACATCTTTAAAATCATCTTTATCTAATTATACGTATTTACCAAACCACAACCCCTTCTCAATGCGTGTATACTAATCTAAGGATTCTTCATTAAATCTTTATTTCCACAAGTTTATATTTATCTTGAAGTTTGTTGATTGTAAAATTTGGAGGTCTATCTTTAGCTTATATATATATAGAGAGAGAGAGAGAGGGAGATCCTCTGAAAGTTGGTTTTGTCTACGTAGTATAGGAAAATATTACAAGTGACACTTCTTATAACTAGGATTAAAGGACGTTTTGGTCCTAAAACACAAACGCGCTATGTAACAACACGATTTTTTTAATTTATTTATTTCATTGTACTTGTATCCAATCATTCATCAATAAATGCTTCGAATTGTCTTTTTATAATATTGTCATTGTATTTAATTGCATTTAAATTTTTAGAGATGTATAAAACTTTTGGTGTTAAATAAACTATTATTTAAATTTAAACTATTTAAGTTTTCTTTTATAAAGTTTACAAAAAATAAAAGAAATAAATGTTATAAAGTTTTAAAGTTTATAAAAAATAGGAGGACTAAATTTGCCAAACATGTAAAGTATTTAAAACACAAGTTCTTTAGTTTTAAACTTGTTTTAAACCGCAGGGACCATTTGTACAAAACCACAAAACTTTTAAAAACGAACTCACCCCATCCCGCCATTCTAGTTACCATTATCTTCGGCGAATCCGATGAGATTCCAGCGAGTCCAGAACAACTTAGCCCGACCGTTTCAACTCGTTTTCTTCACGATAATACTTATCTCCATCAAATAAAATTATAATATCACAAGAATTATCATGTAAATCGCTATGATTATGTTTACACGATAACCCCAAACCTCCAAACTTTTTAACTTCATCCATATCCGATTATCATCGAACTCGTGTCTAAATAGAGGACCTTTGTAAGACCAAAAGCACGCAGTGAAAATGCGAACCCACAAAATTTCATTCTTTATGAAAGTTTATAATACTTAAAAACCCTTTAAAATGACTTTTAAAATAATTACATTCTCTATTCTTATTTAGGAAATCCAATACAACACACGTTTACAAATCTACATGACTACGCTTCCGTATATTCCATGTTTACAAAACACATACATACGCTCACATACAAGTCCCCTCTACTTCACGCATTTACTCTCATGTATACATACATACCTATTTCATCCTCATACATGTTCATATACAAGTTTCATACTGTCACACCCCAATCAATGGCGGAAACATCGGCGCGGACGAGATAGATTGTTTCGAGACATCATAACTCGTTAAATGTGGCAATAACTGTCATACCTTGGTCGTAGCGGAAGCGCAAACGTGTGACTATGAGGTAATCATTGCATCCAATCATGTAAACAACTGTAAATCAACAACGATGCCATGCTTATATTAACTTGCAACCAATGTTTACAAGTTTCCAAAAGTGAAATCATGAGTTTCCAAATAGAGTCACATTATCTTCAAAAATGTGGATTGAAATACATTACATCATAATAAAATATTGTTTTCATCGTAAAAGCATGTTGAGGTTTTGACTCCTATATACCCATACGAGGTTGAGATATAAGAGACAAATCCTCCAAAAGGTAGCATTCGTTGTCATGTCATTTCCATATCCCGAGGTGTATCACCAGCTCAAGTCTTGTCCTGAAATACATGTAATTTTAAAAAGTCAACATAAAGTTGGCGAGTTCATGTAGTTATTGTTTTATCATAAAATGTCATGCTTGTAATCAAGTAATGAAATTTGAGTATGTTATTAGCATTCATGGAGTTTAAGGATCTATCAGTGTGTAGCTAGCACCCTGACATATGTACCATAAGTAAGTAACCAACCCGAGACAACTCTTGACATCATTTGGGATCACAAAAGCACTCCTAACCGGTTAACACACCAAGAGTGGAGCGTGCCTCAAACTCTATAGATCTATACCTTTTACACCTTGGTCACTAAGTGATTAATGGTTACTCTTGTCATCATCCTACTTACGCACATTGATCTTGTTATCAACTAACCCCATAGCTAACATACCGTTTGTTATGACATGTATTTCCCCTTGATAGTTTTAAAACAAAATTTTGAAATAATTGAAAGGAGCGACATGAACTCACAGTTTTGCGTTTCGTACGTCGTATTACTCACAGTTGGTGTCCGTACACGTGTGTAACCTACAAGTGTATCGAGTTTATTAGACACCTAGGCCACAATGGATCTTGTACTCGTTGTTCATCTTGAATTCTTGTTATGTATTTCTTTGTTATGATAGAACAACTTTTAAATGTTATCATAGTGTTGGTAGTTTGTTTGTTTGATTAATATTGTTATATATATTTCTCAAATATATATATATATATGTGTGTGTATATATATATATATATATATATATTGTTCTTAGATCGTGTGTGAACCAGGCCTTGTCCTTCACATGTCCTCGTGCCTTGCACGCGTGTCATTAGGCCTTGCCCATGTCATCTATGCCATTGGGTCTAGCCCATGTTTTCTTGTCATTGGGCCTAGCCCGTGTTTTCTATGTCATTGGGCCTAGCCCATGTTTTTATATCATTGGGCCTAGCCCATCTATTTATGTTATTTTTGGGCTTTGTCCATATATATTATTAATCTTGGGCCTTGTCCATAAGTAATATGGAATTGGGCCTTGCCCATGCCTTTACAAATTGGGCCTAGCCCAAATTTATTTACAAGAGTCCATTTTTAATAAGTCTTACACATATAATATTTTTAACTTTCCGGATTTTTGGTTCGATAACATATATATATGTTAAACGTCTAATTATATATTTTAGACTCGTCGTCGGCGTCGGTTATTATGCTTTTTCTTGTCGACAATCGGCCGTCTTCGTAATAACTTTTTATGTCGGCGATTCACCTGTTGGTTGTCGACGCGACGGTGTATTCCTGAACGTTCGCCCATCGTCCGTATTGCTTTGTTTGTCCGATTATTATTTCGACGGTTTGTAAGAATATACTTATTTATGTCACCAAAACTTGGTATTATTTTCAAGTGTTTGTAGTTTTGTATATGTTTGGGTATTTTTATTGTGAATACCCTAAGCTTCTAAATACATACACATACAATACACATATGTATTTATACAAAATTCTTGGTGACAAAATATGTATACATATTTTTTATTTCCCAAGTAACTATATATATATATATTTATAAGAGTTACTTATTTTTATTTGTAAATATATATATATATATATATAATACTTAGGTATTTAGGGTTTAACCCTTGTCATTAGAACTTACTTAATAACAATTTAAGTTACTAATCGCGTTTAGTCCCGCTAATCACCCCATTAATCATGTCTTAATCGCGATTAATTTTTTAGAAAATTTCGCCATAGTTTCCCCTAAATTATGGCGTTTTCCACGTTTTAAAAACGTATTTAAAACATGTTTAAGCTTACAATCAAGATTAACAATTTATTTCAGCTTTCATATTATTTGTTTACAACTTATGTGTATCATTATCCATGGCCTTTTTGTAGTCACAATCTTACTAAAAATGTAATGTGATTTCAATATTTATTAACACTTTTAATTCACCACTTTTGTCATATCATTAAAACAAGTCCATTTCTTTAAACATCTTGATTACTACACTTTTTAAGATGGTTACATCTTAAATCATAATGTTTATTTCTTATAAAAATCATTCATGTGTAGTAAAATTATCTTTAAGTTGTAGTAATCTTCATGGCTGATGTAGTTGATGATCTTGTTTAGATTTAAACATTATTATGTTTAAATCATCATTTTCGTACTTGTTCATACAAGATCATCTAACTTTAATACCTTGCTTGAACTTAAACAACACCATCATGCTAACTAACTACCATATAAACACATAATCAACACAAAGTAAACAATATTTAGTATTATTATTAAGGTGTGAGTTAGGGTTTTTAGGTTATCTTTTCTTCATTTTTAAGATGATCAACTTCTACATCATTAATCTACACATAATAATAAACTAGAATACGAAGGGATTTGTCTTACAATGGGTGCACAAGTTTATGATGATCTAAGAAGGAAAATGAAGCTCCAGAGAAGCCCTAATGATCCTCCACCTTTGCTAGCTTCTTGAATGGTCTTGAACAAGCTTTAAAGTGAGTGTAATGTGGTGGTTTATGGTGGCTAAATGATGGTTATATGGTGGATGGTGGTGGTCGTGGGAATGAAGGGAAAATATGGGGAGATGGTTGCAATTTTTTGTGAAAAAAAATGATGAAGATCTTATGTGAATTATGATATATATCAAGTCATTTTCCAATCTACAACAAATCAACACACCATGCTTCAATTCCACCATTTTCAACATGAAACAAGTGGGTGTGGGACCCACTTGAAACCGTCAAAATGAGGGGGGGGGGGGGTGAAGTGTAATATGTTTTATAATACATGTTAAATAAGTTGATATTTTAGTCATTAATTTAAGTATTGTGATTAGGGGTTTGATCTTGCACTCTTAGTATATAATTAGTGTTTAGGGTGTTATTATATGGTAATTAATCCACTTGATCCTCCAATATAAGTTTCGGATGACGGAATTGTCGTTAGATCGTTCATCGACGCAATATTCGCTAATACATGAACTTAATTATTTAGTACCGGAAGCTTTTGTTTTCGACCACCAAAATTGTCATGGTGTTTTCTATATGCATAACTAGTTTGCTAGACGAATATACAATGAGTTAGGATGGCCAAAATGCCTTTCGTTCGATTGTTCGCTTGATATAGGCACTTATATATTCTGCCGTCGAACTTTTCTGGAAATTGTGTTTCCGTGACCTCATGTTAGTTGAATGGATTCCGAGTTCCAAATGAGGCTTAACTAGTTCGCTAGATGCACAAATGAGGCTATCGGCCACTAAAATGTTCGTCGTTTCGACAAACGGTCGCCTTCCGGTCGAATTGTGCATTGTTTGTCGAATGATGGGAAACGATGTCTTTTGTGCATTCTTGCTATTCTCACATTGTTTTAGGATGTTCAATATTGTTTTTTTATTCTTTTAACATCCGGAATCCACTGGATTAGTATTGGGGACAAACTGAGATTTGTCGCCTTTTTGGTCGAAACGGACAATTTTGCAATTTAGGCGTTGTACCGGAAAGTTATGTATTTTTGAAATGGGTGTTCTCATATCAATGTTTTCATTTATATATATGGACTCAGTTATGGCATTAACATGCCGTTATTCGTTCTTCTGATTCGTTTTAGTGGTTTTGCCGACACAAATAGTGCCACCGCAAATAGTGCGCCCAACACTTTCTACCAACACTTTTAGGGCATTGTTTGGTTTGTTCCGCGTCGTAACGGAAACCAGTACATGTTTGATCTGATTTACTTGCCCTAATACTTCGGATATGACGTACGAATCAGTTATACAATTAATTACAATAATATGCATGAGATTATAAAATAAAAATAGTGATTAGATTGTACGAAATTACTAGTTATTTGCCATTTGTCACTCCCCCTATTAAAAAGAATTTTGTCCCGAAATTCACTTTGAAACAACCTCTGAAGAAGTATCCTTGAACAGGTGGGGGTACTTTGTCTTGATTTGATCTTCACGTTCCCACGTATACTCGGGTCCGTGACATGAGTTCCAACGAACTTTGACTAGTTTGTTTTAACTTCTCCTTGTCTTTCCAGTCCATAACCTCAACGGGTTCCTCGGTAAACTGGAGTACGTCATCAATATGAATCTCATCCACTAGAATGATAACTGTGTCATTCGTCGGGCTTTTCTTCGGATTAGACACATGGAATGCGTCGTGTACATTATTGAGTTCCACTAGCAGTTTTAGTTTGTAGGCTACTGTACCGATCTTTTCCAGAATTCCGAAAAGCCCTATATATCTCGGGTTTAGTTTTCTACACTTCCCGAATCTAGCTACATCTTTCCAAGGTGAAACCTTTAGTAATACTTTGTCTCCAACCTGGAAGGATAATGGTTTGCGTCTGCGTAGCTCTATTGTCTATCTCGGGCTGCTTTGATATGCTCACGGATCTTGAGTATTTTGTTTGTGGTCTCTTGTACTAGTTCGGGACCGATGGGTTGTCTGTCACTGACTCCCGCCCAATCATAGCGGATATCGACACTTTCGTCCATATAGTGCTTCGAACGACGTGGCCTTGGTAGTGGTGTGATAATTGTTATTGTGAGTAAACTCTACCAACGGTAAATGAGTATCCCATTTTCCGCCTAAATCAACCACACAAGCCCGAAGAATGTCTTCCAACGTTTGGATGGTTCGCTCGCTTTGACCATCGGTCTGCGGGTGAAAAGTTGTGCTTAATCTAAGCAAGAACCAAACGATGTTTGAAATGATTGTCAGATCCGCGACACGAAACGACCATCTCTATCAGAGATTATCGAGATTGGCACTCCATGATTAGCCATGATTTCCTTAAGATACAGTTCAGCTAACTTCTTGGTACTGTCTTTCTCACGGATGGGTAAGAATTGAGCTGACTTGATTAACCGATCGATGATAACCAAGATCATGTCATGACCTCGAGAGGTCCGTTGTAGTTTTGTATAAAATCCATTGAGATTTGCTCCCACTTCCAAACAGGTATTCCGGGTTGTTGTAATAACCCAGATGGTTTTTGGTATTCGGCCTTGACCTCTGCACAAGTTAGGCATCTCCCAACATAGGTCGCAATATCTCCCTTGAGATTAGGCCACCAATAATACCCTTTTCGATCCTAGTACATTTTTTCCGATCCTGGGTGTATCGAGTATTTGGACTTGTGTGTTTCATCCAGCACTAAGTCTTGCAAATCGTCATAATAGGGAATCCAGATCCTTCCCATGAAATATAGCGTCCCATCCTTGTTCGGTTCTAGATGTTTTTCCATTCCCGTAATGATTCTGCTGGAATGTTTTCTGGTTTTAGAGCTTCTTGTTGTGCATCATGCACTCGAGTTGTAAAGTTTGTCTGGATCGTCGTTTCTAAAGCTCGTACCGTTAATGTTTTGATTCGTTCATTCCTGCTCAAAGCATCTGCTACAACATTTGCTTTGCCCGGGTGATACTTGATCTCACAGTCATAATCATTCAACAATTCCACCCAACGTCGTTGGCGCATATTCAATTTTTTATTGAATATATGTTGAAGACTTTTATGATCCGTGAATATGGTACACTTAGTGCCATACAAATAACGATGCCAGATCTTTAAGGCAAATACTAATGTGCCTAATTCTAGGTCATGTGTGGTATAATTCCTTTCATGAACTTTCAACTGACAAGACGCGTACGCGATGACTTTTTCACGTTGCATTAACACACAACCCAAGCCTTGATGCGATGCATTACAATACACCACAAATTCAACGGTACCATCTGGAAGTGATGATATCGGCACCTTAAATAGTTTATCCTTTAATAGATGAAATGCCAATTCTTGCTTTTCTCACCAATCGAACTTATTATCCTTTTGTGTAAGCGAGGTTAGCGGCTGAGCAACTTTTGAGAAGTTCTCAATAAATCTCTGGTAGTAACCCGCTAAACCTAGGAATTTTTGTATTTCCGTGGGGTTCTTGGCGGGTCCAATTCTTTATATCCTAGATCTTTGAGTGGTCGCCGTGTATCCCATTCTTGTTCACCACGTGACCGAGAAACTGTACTTCACGAATCCAAAATTCACATTACGAGAACTTGGCATATAATTGCTCCTTCTTTAGCAACTCCAGTATAGTTATCTTGTGTTGTTCGTGTTCTCCCTCGGTTCGCGAGTATATCAATATGTCATCGATAAAAACGATCACGAACTTGTCGAGGTATGGCTTACATACTCGGTTCATCAAATCCATAAATACTACAGGGATGTTTGTTAACCCAAAATGCATAACAAGGAACTCGTAATGACTGTATCGAGTCCTAAACGCCGTCTTAGGAACACTTTCCTCTTGGATTCTTCACTGATGATACCCGGATCTTAAATCCATCTTTGGATAAAAATTCGACCCTTGTAATTGATCGAACAGATCTTCAATCCTCGGTAATGGGTACCGATTCTTGATGGTTAACTTGTTTAGTTCCCGGTAGCCTATGCTCATTCGGAAGGTTCCATCCTTCTTCTCGACAAAAGGCACCGGAGCTCCCCCTGGCGAGGAACTCGTTCTAATGAACCCTTTGTCTAACAACTTTTGAATTCGTGTAGATAGTCTTTGCATTTATGACAGAGCTAATCGGTATGGAGGCTTCACTACTGGTGCGGCTCCTGGCACCAAATCAATGCAAAAGCTGGAGTGTCATTGCGGAGGTAATCCAGACAAGTCTACTGGAAAGACTTCGAAGGAATTCCTTCACAACGGTTATTTCCTCCAATTTTGGCTCCTCAGTTTCCTTGTCGACTACGTGAGCTAGAAGGGCTATGCAACCTTTCTGTAGGCACTTCTGGCCTTCATGCAATTAATGATTTGTAAGGCCGTCTCGTGCTTCTCTTCGTGTACTACAAGTGTTTCTTCGACTGGCACGGGGATGCAAATATTTTCTTAGCACAACCTACTTCGCTCGGTTATATGTCAACAGGCCTATGCCAAAAGCTACGTCGCAACAACCCAGATAAACGGGTAAAAGATCGATATTAAACTATTGTTTTCCATGTACCAAAGTGCATCCCTTTTTTTTCTTTAAAAAAAAAAGCTTCCCCTGACTTGACTAATTTACCATTAGTAAATCCTATAGAATGAGGGAACGTCTATCTTACTTGACTCCAGGTCAAGTATATTTTGAATTCTATGGAGATGAACTAGAATTGGCACAGGTATCACACAAGATTGATGCGAGATGTTGGTTGATAGGAAACGTGTCGGTGACCTTTTTAATGATTCCTCATGACTCAGGGATCCAAATAGTGCATCTCGAATCTTTGGTATTGATTTCGGACCACTTCGGATTACTGTTCCGAATTACATCTCGGATACCTCATTTTGAATTACATCTCGAGTACCTTATTTCGGACGGATTCCAATCTCGGACTATCGTTTCGAATTGGGTACTGTTCTGAGTTGAACTCAAAAAGGTGAAAACTTAACCGACTGAGTAATAAACGTTTTGGTAGATTGAAATTGATCCGTAAACAATTTTACAAACCGATTGCACGGATAGAATCGCGTGATTTTCAGAAAAAAATTAGACATTATATATCATTGGATTTGTATCGACGAGACGAGTCTAACGCTAATTCTACATTAGCTAACTCGATAACGTTTCTAATTTACAAGACTCTAATTCGAGTATAAGCTTAACACCTAAAGACACTAGCTAAGCTCAATGTTGGTATCAAAAGAATCGTCACGTAATGATTGTAGAGTAGAACGTACGCGTGACGACATCAGGATCTTGTGGGGTATCCATTGTTTCTGCTCACTCACACTTTAATTCACTTGCCTGATTCATTCTTGAGATGTTCATGCTTGAAGTGGCCTTCATGCCATACTTAACATCCTTGTTCTTGGTTGAGTCTTACTAACTTATTGGTTTCTGTTTTGTGTCCAGATTCACCAGACTTCTACTCTTGGCACTTTTGCAAGTGCCCTCATTTAGGATTTCAGTAAGTTATCATCATATTTCTTGGTGCTAGCATCAATTATGGATGCAATTTCTATCATCACGGGAGTTCCCCTTTCGTTTGTTCCTCCCTCTCGATCCTGCCTTAAGGGTGAGTATTTTCACATCCATCGCTAGTAGATTCCACATGTGTTTCCTTCCTTTCCGCACCTTTCTTTGATAATTCTCATTCTCACCGCATCCTTGGTGAGACTAACTGCAAGAGTTACTGTTTGAGTGATGAAGGTAGGGTGGGATGATGTGGTCATGTTTTGGTTCTTAGAGGCTAAGCCCCAAATGTAGCACTCAATGCGTTTGATATCAAGTGTTCCCCAGCATGGAATAACCCTTAAGAGATCGTGAAAGCGTCGAGTGTAACCAACAACGTTGGCTGCAATCATGATCAAGTTCTAGGATCCCGCTTCTACCCTTGGAATTCCAGTCAGCGAGCAATACTCTTCTCACATAAGATTCTTGAGTTCTTCCCCTGATAACCTCTTTGTAGTATCACCCCTTAAAGTTTCTACTTGAGGATTTCACCAAGTTAATGCTGCATTCAGCAGAAGACTCTTTGTTTACCTAATCGTTTCCTCAGGAGTGCATTTACTAGCATTGCTAACCGATGTTATCTTTATTTAACAGACCTAACCTACCAGACCTCTCGCAGCAATGAGGTTCTCGCGGCTTACCGTTCGGGAAGGCCTTAGAATTTAAAACCTTGTATGATCGCATCTTCAGGTGTAGCGATGCCACTCGATGTAACACCCTGTAAAATCATGTCCAATAATATAGCGACTCGTGTTATTTTTTTTTATTTTTTTAGTCCATTAAAGACTAACAGGGACTAAAAGCGTCAACATGCTCAAACTAAGTCTCTGAGTGATCTTCTGATGTCAACATGCATAAACCAAGCCTCTGAGTGACCGTTGTGTCAACATGCTTAAAATATAGCCTCTGAGTAACCATTAGTGTCAACATGGTTAAAACTTGGCCTCTGAGTGACCGTTGTGTCAAAATGCCCAGCCTCTGAGTGACATCAGAGTCAACATGCTTATAATGAGTCTCTGAGTGATCTTTTGCGAAGTCCTAACTCTCATATGTTCCATTTGTCAACATGCCCAGCCTCTGAGGGATTTAAAGTGTCAACATGTTAATTATACCTCTGAGTGACCTTTTAACGAACCGAGAGCTCGACAATGTCCGGGAATAATCCCGGGTACGTTAAGTATTAGCTATGGAGGGCTAAAAGTGCTAAAAAGGGTGTTTTAGGAGGTTCTAGGAGGTTTTATAAGTTGAGGGGCTAAAAGTGTCAAACCTTGAAACTGGCTATGGGGCGCTCGCAGGGCGCGAGAGGCAAGGCCTTGGCTCTCGCGGGGCGCGAGAGGCCTGTGTCTGCAGAAAATTTCCTTGGCCACCACTCAAAGGTGCCAAAAACCATTAAATCGAAACCATGGTCTTCCAAACTGCTATGCCACGTTTTAGGACACTTGTAAGCTCCCTCTTACACCCCTTAGCACCTGGCATCACCTCCTTCAAGCTCTCCAACTATAATAGGTGCAAAGTTCAACCTTTGAACTTGCACCTTTCTCATTTTCAACTATCTCCTTCCTCTGGAAGTTCCTAACTAAAAGGAGCATCCAACTTAGTTCTATTGCATTCTAGGAACCCCTTGTAAGTGTTCCTTCCTTATGCATTTTCGTTTATAGTCTTTTATACCCAAAGTCAAGCGTTTTATAGTCTTTTAACATCAGTTTTCATTAAACATCGCATAAAACGTCATTTTACAACATAAGCGCCGTTTCGGCGCATAGTATGGTTTTAAACCATATTATTTGACCAAGACTTGTTACCTACTGATTTTAAAACTTATTTTAAATATTTATAGTAGCTACATGTTATAAACTCAGAATCCCAAATAATTTATAAACTATGTGTAAAATGACCAAAATGCCCATTCGGTGCATAATTTGGTTAAAAGATAAATTACACATATAATTAACATCCTACTGATATTATATCATAAATAAGTTATTTTCCAGAATACTTATAGTTATAACATTAAATTATATTCAAGTTCCTTTTATACGATATAAAATTACCAAAATGCCCTTACGAGGCATAATTTCATTTTAAAACCTTAACGGACATATAAGTTGATATCCTACTGATATTACAACTTATTTAAAATATAATGGAATATAGAACTTGTCCATGACTTATCCGGTTACCCGATATCGCTAATATGCGTACGGTTAAGTATATGTAACTATTTTACAGAAATTAACCGAAACGGGTCTAACCTTGTCATTTAAGTTTCAAAATCCAGAATGTTTATAGTTTACCCATATTATGCAAGTCAAAGTACTTGTCGGGTTTAAACTACATTCTATCCGGTCATCGTTTAATCAAGCGCTATACGTCTTTGATCCTCTACACTACTCGGTCTAAGTCTATGACTTACATATGACCGTTAGTATTTAATTGGTTAGCTTATGCCATAATCCAGACTAGAATCTTCCGGTAAATGCTATCTGCACTTAATTCATTTTGGATACGGCTGAGATTTGCATTTTTAAATCAAGACTAGCTAAGGTAAATATTCTTGACTTATTTTCCCTATCCGGGCTTGGGATACGGTAAATTATTACCGCTTGGTCGGAAATGGGATCAATCAAATGCCGGATTGTGGCTAATAAATCCGCATATTCCGTTTTAATCAGTTTTGTGTGATATCTTAAACACCAGGGGTTAAATTACCGTGTCATAGATATCCTCGGCTCATTACATTAGATAATGGCCACGACCTTAGCGCAGGGTGTGGGCATACACCTGACAGACGCTCAAATGCAAATTACCCAAGACGTTGGGGATAACTCCTCTGTGAGTTCTAAGTGGTGTGTATTTAATCATGTCTCGGTCTCTGTACTGGGCCCTGTATGTATGGACAAACATGTGAATCTGTTAACAAGGTTACAAAGTAACTTTCCCAAGTTATAAAAGATTTGTGTCCTGTGCACTTAAATCTAATTTCTAAAATGTTTTCAAAATGAGTCAAAGTGAGTCAGTCAGGTGTATTTACCAGCGAAAGCTGACGTATTTTCAAAAGACTAAGCTTGCAGTTACAATACGAAATAGGCTGGAAGCTGCTCGGTAGTGAAATAAGAGGATCTTGCAAATCCTTAGATCTGCCCTAAAGTTTGTTTTATATTCTTGCTTTGTACATTTTTTGATCCCGCATGTGGATCTTCTATTACAAGCCTGTATATTATTTTATATTTTGAACATTCGGTTTCTAATAGTAATTTTACTCCAAGGCTTCCTCTGTGCCGTGTTTAATTGACAATGATGTTATCAACTGACGTCACGATACTCCCCACCCAGGCCCATCGGTGTATGGTTTTGGGTTGGAAATCCGGGGTGTGACAGGTTGGTATCAGAGCCAACGTTTGAGAGAATTAAACACTATCCTTCTTGTGTTTAATCTCAAACTTACACGAGCACATTCCTTAGACTTCCGAGTTTAGGCTTTGACCTAGGATTACTCATTTCATTATTAAGTTATTAGTATTGTTTTGAATTAATTTTTGACATGAAAATGCCGCCAAGAGTGAGAGGTCGAGGAAAAGGACCCATGAGGGGAGGACCATCAGGACACATCCCTTCACATCCCCATCACCCGAACCCCTATGAGGACTCGGGAGATTCATGGCCATTTGCCCAACATTCGCCTACCCACACTCAAAGTTCTTACCACTCATACCATTCACACCACTCTCACCACTCCCATCACTCTCATCATTCTTACCATGATGAGTTTAATCCAAACCAATATCTAAATACACCTCTAGCCGATCAAAATCAGTTGGACCAACCAAACCCTATGGACGAGGACTCCGACCCAGAGATGTCACCGTCGGGATCGAATACGCATCCCATAGAAATTTTTAGCGATTCGAACTCTTACACTGGATCGCCATATCAAGGTCCTAACGAATGGGACCAATATTGGAACCAATTTACCTTCGCCAACACTCCCTCCTATCACTCTCAACCACCTCCTGTACAAGAAGACATTCACATGGAACCGGTGGACCAACCTCAACCACCACCCGAACCACCGAGGAGGAAGCGTGCAGCACGTATGTCGGTACGTGCAGGTCAAAGATCAGGATCGCTGCCACCTTTGCCCAACTCCTACCCCACAATTCAAGAGGACCTACAAATGGGTGGACCCTCTAATGTTTCACATGTCGTGGAACCAACACCAACACCTACGATTCAACCACCACCATTGGGTTATAGTAATCCAATCCCCACATATCCAGACACATTTGGATATGATCCTTTTAACCCGTCTACACCAGTTCATCACCAAGCATGCTCACACGACCCTTACATGCAAGCGGTCATGCATAACGCACTTTACCCGTCCCCTTTCCCACCTGCTTATCCACTTACCGGATATCCAAGTTATGGATATCAGTACCGTTGTATACTACAACAACCTCCACCGCCAATCGAGGCCATTAATGAGGCCTTGGAACGAATGAAAGAAATGCAACAACAAGCGGAGAAAACAGAGAAGAAAACAAACAAGTTTTTCAAGAAACTCTCCAAATTGGTCAAGGGAAGAAGGACGAGTGAAGTCTCTTCTAATAATTTATGTTAGTCCCTGCGAGGACATTGATGTTTCCATAGTCCCTGCGTGGACATTTTTATTTCTTTAAGTCCTTGCATGGACAGTTTATTTCATTGTTCCTAGTATTGTAATTTTTATTTGAAATTTAATGAAATATTTTTGGAATTATATATATATGTGTTCATCCTCTTCAAACGAGCGTCTCGATTTTACTCGAAATTTATGCTCTGCGATATAATTCCAAAAAGATCTTAATGATTTGATTAGCCAAGTGGCACAGACCACATACTTGGCCAACACTATAAATGATAGTTAAGGATAAAAGGGCATTCTATCAGGATAGTTAAGGGAAGTTATCCTTCTATCAAGAGGTGGTGGACTTAAGTTCAAGCCTCCAAGTCGTTAAAGTCCGGGACTATTAATCAACCATTAAGGTACTCTTATGTTAACATTCAGAAATGTTAATACTCTTGGTAGTGTGACTTGAGGAATCAAACTAGCCTTCAAGGTAAAGGACTATGTCCTAACCTTATATAGCCTACATGATCAAATTTGATCCCGGCTAATATCATCAGTGCGATGATAAATAAAACATCCATTAGTGATGTATTGCCCTTGGGGCTATGATTAAACATCCATTAGTGATGTATTGCCCTTGGGGCTACGATTAAACATCCATTAGTGATGTATTGCCCTTGGGGCTATGATTAAACATCCATTTGTGATGTATTGCCCTTGGGCTATGATTTAACATCCATTTAGTGATAATTTGCCTTTGAGCAATATTATATTGTCAAAATGACAATGACAGCTATGGTTAATATAAACCCTGTCCATATTTTATGTCCATTAGTGATAGGTTAATGTGACATATTTTATGTCCATTAGTGACAGGCCAAGGTGCCATATTTTATGTCCATTAGTGACAGGCCTATGTGCCATAAATTTCATGTCCTTCGTGACAAGCTTATGAGCTAAATATAATTGTCAATTATGACAATGACAGTTGTGACAATGCGATCCACTGTCCAATATCATATATGGACTATGTCCAGATTGTAATTTGCCTTTGATGGTCCTATTAAGACCTAGGCCAAATATAGATATGTTAATCCTAAGAGTTGTGATGTTATTCACACTAGTTTAGGCAATGGATTATTATATCCAATGTATAAAGAAAATATGGTTTATATACCATGGCTAATTGAAGTTTTATTGGTATATAGAACCAAAGCTCAAATATGGCTAACTCGGATGAGGCATAAAGTAGCCACCGGGATGTTGATTCTAACAAAGCCGAAAACAGAGATATTGATAATGATAATTTTCAAGCTCGCATTGATGCAGCTATTGAAAAGGCCATGGGAAAGGCCATATAAAAGCTTAAAGAGTGCTACTCGCTCTAGACCATTATCGATTACCCCATTCTCAGCTCGTAAGGAGAGCTCTATTCACTCTTCAAATATGAAGAGTGAACCAAAGAAAATAGATTTTGCTGATAGGTCCCGTTCTCTTAAAGACGGGTGTACCTATAAGTATTTTGTCTCCTGCAAGCCCCGAGACTTAATGGGGAGAAAGGAGCTATGAAAGCCATAAAATGGCTGGATGAGATGGAGACAATCGTAGATATCAGCGGCTGTGCTGATAAGGATGTGGTCAAATATGTATCACAGTCCTTTAAGGGCGATGCCCTAATCTGGTGGAAAGCCATGATCCAGTCTACAGGTAAAGTACACCTGTATAACTTGGGATGATCCAAGTTTGTGGACATTGTTAAGGAAACTTACTGCCCACCTCATGAGGTGGAGAAATTAGAAACAGACTTTTTGTCTCTTTCAATGAAAAACCTAGATTGTCAGAAATATGTTTCCGATTTCAACTCCCTATCTAGGTTAGTTTCCTATCTAATCACCCCTGAAACCAAACACATTGCGCGTTTTATCAATGGATTAGCTCCTAAGATTAAGGGCATGGTAAAGGCTGCTCAGTCTAGTACCTATAGGTCCGCTGTTGACCTGTCCCTATCCCTCACCCTTGATCTAGTGAGGCAAAAGTCAGTTAAGTCTGAAACTGACTGGAAAAGAAAGAGAGAAGATGATAACTCCCAAAAGTTTAATAAGAAAAATAAAGGGAGATTTGGGTTCAAAAGGAACCAAGGCAAGTCGGCTATGACGCCAACATGCAAGACTTGCAACCGCAGGCACTGGGGATAGTGTAGTTATGATCCACAGGCCAAACCCTGTGGCATCTGTAAGAGAAAGGGGCATAAGACCCTAGAATGCAAGGATCTTAAGGATGTCGTCTGATACGTCTGCAATGAAAAGGGGTACATTAAGACTAACTGCCCTAAGAATCTTAATAATAATAATGCGAAGCCTGGAGAGACCAAGAAGGGGAATGCTCGTGCCTTTCAGATGACTGCAAGAGAGGCTGTTAATGACAACATGTCATAACAGGTACATTCCTCATTAACAATATTTATGCTAGAGTTCTTTTCGATTCGGGTGTAGATAGATCTTTTGTTAACTATAAGCTTAGTAAACTATTAAACTTGCCCATAAGAATTCTAGATAAAATTTATGAGATAGAACTTGCTGATGGAAGTTTATAAACAGCATCTTCCATTCTTGATGGAGGTTTCATATCCATTAAGAATCATTTCATTCCTATCTCTCTTTTGCCAATGAAATTGGCGGGGTTCGATGTAGTTTTAGGCATGGATTGGTTATCTCGTAACCAAGCCCACATTGCATGCAATAAGAAATTCATCGAAATTAAAACCCCATCTGGTGAAATGATCACCATCCCTGGAGACTCACACTATGGATTGCCAGACAAGGTGTCGTTATTTAAGGCATCCAAGTGCTTGAGGAAAGGTTGTGTCATTTACATGGCACAAGTTACTATTAACAAACCTAAGCCAAATATTCAAGACCTTCTAGTTATTTCGGAGAATTCCGATGTCTTTCCCAAAGAGCTACCAGGCCTACCTCTAGACAGGCAAGTAGAATGTAGAATTGATATCGTGCCAGGATCAGCACTTGTTGCTAGAGATCCATATAGGCTAGCACCAACGGAAATGAAAGAGTTGAGGACACAATTAGATGAACTCTTAGAGAAAGGCTTTATATAGCATAGTTCCTCGCCTTGAGGAGCTCCTATCCTCTTTATTAAGAAGAAAGATGGTTCAATGCAGATGGGCATTGATTACCGTGAGCTAAACAAGATAACAATTTAGAACCGTTATCCATTGCCCAGGATCGACGATTTATTCGACCAACTTCAAGGGGCAAGTTATTTCCCCAAGAGTGATTTAAGATCTGGATATCATCAGCTAAAGGTTAGAAGTGAAGATGTTCCTAAAACTGCCTTCAGGACCCGATATGGTCATTTTGAATTCTTGGTGATGCCTTTTGGGCTCACAAATGCACCTGCAGCATTCATGGATCTCATGAATAGAGTCTGCAAACCATATTAGGATAAGTTTTTCATTGTCTTCATAAATGACATACTTATATATTCTCGTAATCAAGTTGATCACGAGAAACATCTTTGGTGCATCTTAGAACTGTTAAGGCAAGAGAAGCTTTATGCTAAATTCTCTAAGTGTGAGTTTTGGCTTAGAGAAGTCCAATTTCTTGGACATATGGTAAGTGAGCGTGGTATCCAAGTGGATCCCGCCAAAATTGAGGCTATAACGAATTTGGAAGTACCCAAAACCCCATCGGAGATTTGTAGCTTCTTAGGATTGGCAGGTTACTATAGGAGGTTCATTGAGAACTTTTCGAGGATACCATTCCTTTAACTACCTTAACCCGTAAGAATATTAAATTTAATTGGGGTCCGAAACAACAAGAATCCTTTGAGATTCTTAAACACAAGTTGAGCAATGCTCCTGTGTTATCTCTACCTGAGAGTATTGAAGAATTTGTAGTCTATTGTGATGCATCGCACACTGGCATGGGCTGTGTGATAATGCAAAAAGGCAAAGTGATTGCCTATGCATCACGACAATTAAAAATGCATGAAAGGAATTACACCACTCATGATTTGGAACTGGGTGCCGTTGTATTCGCACTAAAGTTATGGAGACATTACTTATATGGCACAAAGTGTATTATATACACAGACCATAAAAGTCTCCAGCATCTGTTTAATCAGAAGGAATTGAACATGCGACAATGCCGATGGATGAAAATGCTTAATGATTATGATTGCGAGATTCGCTACCATCCAGGCAAGGCAAATGTAGTAGCTGATGCCTTAAGTCGCAAGGAACGGGTTAAGCCTATAAGGATTAACGCCAAGATCATTGAGCTCAGAAATAGCTTAAATGAGAAGCTATTATATGCGCAAAAGCAAGCTCTATTAGAAGCTAATGCTCCTAATGAAGGATTAGGCAGAACTGTTGATCAGTTAATGCCTGGAAAGGATGGAATTCTTAGATTTAATGATAGAATCTGGGTTCCAATTTTTGGAGGGCTTAGGGATCTAATCCTCCAAGAAGCGCATAACACAAGATACTCAGTTCACCTGGGAGGTGACAAGATGTAACAAGATCTGAAAAAGAATTATTGGTGGATGGGTTTGAAGAAATCCATAGCCACTTATGTAGCTAAGTGTCTGACGTGTTCGCAAGTTAAAGCCGAACATCAGAAGCCGTCATGACTTCTACAACAATTGGAAATTCCCACATGGAAATGGGAAATGGTAACTATGGATTTAATTACCAAGTTACCTAAGACCAAACATGGTAATGACACGATTTTGGTCATAGTGGATAGGCTGACTAAGCCAACACATTTCTTGCCAATAAATGAAACATATAACTCAGACAAATTGGCTAAGTTGTATGTGGACAAGATTGTGTCCCTACATGGTGTGCCAGTATCTATTGTATCTGATAGAGATACTAGATATACCTCTCATTTTTGGAAAAGTTTCCAACAATCTTTAGGCACACGATTAAACTTTAGCACGGCTTACCATCCGCAGACTGATGGTCAAAGTGAGCGTACTATTCAGACACTGGAAGACATGCTTAGGGAATGTGTGATTGATTTAGGTGGAAGTTGGGATGACCACTTACCCCTGATAGAATTCTCTTATAATAATAGTTATCATACGAGCATCAAGGCTGCTCCTTTTGAGGCCTTGTATGGGAGAAAGTGCCGAACACCCGTGTGCTGGGCAGAAGTTGGGGAAGCCCAACTATCAGGACCTGAGATCGTCCT
The DNA here is from genome assembly GCA_947069175.1 of Scalesia atractyloides. Taxonomy (NCBI): domain Eukaryota; kingdom Viridiplantae; phylum Streptophyta; class Magnoliopsida; order Asterales; family Asteraceae; genus Scalesia; species Scalesia atractyloides. Next base: position 21,941,164 of record CAMTDV010000012.1, on the reverse strand, counting down.
AGAGACCACGGATAAGATTGTGTAAATCCATGATCGTCTCAAAGCTGCTCGAGATAGAAAGAAAAACTATGCTGACAAAAGGCGTAAACCTCTTAAGTTCCAAGTAGGGGACAAAATCATGTTAAAAGTGTCAACCTGGAAAGGTGTGATGTGCTTTGGGAAGAAGGGCAAGTTAAGCCCAAGATGTATCGTACCATTCGAGATAGTCGCATGTGTCGGCACTGTAGCTTATAAGCTTAGATTGCCAGATGAGCTTAGCGGAATTCATGATGTGTTCCACTCAGTAATCTCAAGAAATGTCTAGATGATGAATCGCTAGCAATGTCACATAAAGATGTGCAAATAGTTGAAAACCTGAGGTTTGTTGAGAAACCAATTTCGATCGAGGATCGACAAGTTAAGAAGCTCTGAAGAAAATTGATACCTATAGTAAAGGTTAAATGGGATGCCTTTAGAGGTCCCGAGTATACATCGGAGGTTGAGTCCACTATGCGACAAAAGTACCCCTACCTTTTTGAATAAAATCTCGAGGTCGAGATTTCTTTTAAGGGGGTGAGGATGTAACACCCTTTAAAATCGTGTCCAATAATATAGCGACACATGTTATTTTTTTTATTTTTTAGTCTATTAAGGACTAACAGGGACTAAAAGCGTCAACATGCTCAAACTAGGTCTCTAAGTGATCTTCTGATGTCAACATGCATAAATCAAGCCTCTGAGTGACCGTTGTGTCAATATGCTTAAAATATAGCCTATGAGTGACCATTAGTGTCAACATGCTTAAAACTTGGCCTCTGAGTGACCGTTGTGTCAACATGCCCGGCCTTTGAGTGACATCGTAGTCAACATGCTTATAATGAGCCTCTGAGTGATCTTTTGCGAAGTCCTAACTCTCATATGTTCCATTTGTCAACATGCCCAGCCTCTGGAGGGATTAAAAGTGTCAACATGTTAATTTATACCTCTGAGTGACTTTTAACGAACCGAGAGCTCGACAATGTCCGGGCATAATCCCGGGTACGCCAAGTATTGGCTACGGAGGGCTAAAAGTGCTTAAAATGGTGTTTTAGGAGGTTCTAGGAGGTTTTATAAGTTGAGGGGCTAAAAGTGTCAAACCTTGAAACTGGCCATGGGGCGCGAGAGGTAAGGCCTTGGTCTCTCGCGGGCGCGAGAGGCATGTGTCTGTAGAAAATTTCCTTGGCCACCACTCAAAGGTGCCAAAACCATTAAATCGTAACCATGGTCTTCCAAACTGCTATGCCACATTTTAGGACCATTGTAAGCTCCCTCTTACACCCCTTAGCACCTGGCATCACCTCCTTCAAGCTCTCCAACTATAAATAGTTGCAAAGATTAACCTTTGAACTTGCACCTTTCTCATTTTCAACTCTATCTCCCTCCTCTGAAAGTTCCTAACTGAAAGGAGCATCCAACTTAATTCTATTGCATTCTAGGAACCCCTTGTAAGTGTTCCTTCCTTATGCATTTTCGTTTATAGGCTTTTATAGCCAAAAGTCTAGCGTTTTACGGAAAACGATTTGACTTTCGGTTAAGACCATTATGGTCCAGCCATTGTTCGTAACGAACATGGCTAAGTGATCGTAATAAGGTAGGTGTTAATCCCTATAAAGGGCACCTCCTAAAGATCACCTTTGCTAGACCAATTGACGGGTCAAAGTTATGATATTAAAAAGTCAAACAGGCTATTTTTCGGAAAAATCACAAATTGATCTTATATATGTTATGAAACCTGTTTTGACACTTAAACAAGTTGGTAATAATTATTAGAACATGTAAGAACATGTTTGGCTCGTCAATTTCAGTTCTAGAGTCGGATCGCAACCGAAAGTCGCGAAGTTTGACTTCTTCTTTGACTTTCGATTCTGACCCGATTTAGATTTGTCACACCCCGGATTTCCAACCCAAATCCATACACCGGTGGGCCCGGGTGGGGAATATCGTGACGTTAGTTGATAACATTATTGTTAATTAAACATGGCACAGCGGAAGTCTAGGAGTAAAATTACTATTACAAACCAAATGTTCGAAATAAAATAATATACAGGCTCGTAATAGAAGATCCACAGGCGGATCATTAAAATGTACAAGAAAGAATATAAAACAGACATTAGGGCAGATCTAAGGATTTGCAAGATCCTCTTATTCACTACCGAGCAACTTCCAGCCTATTTCGTATTGTACCTGTAGTTAGTCTTTGGACGATACGTCAGCTTTCGCTGGTAAATACACCCAACTAACTGATTTTGAAAACATTTTTAAATGATTTTAAGTGCACAGGGCACAAATCTTTTATAACTTGGGAAAGTTGCTTTGTAACCTTGTTAACAGGTTCACATGTTTATCCATACATACAGGGCCCAGTATAGAGACCGAGACATGATTAAATACACACCACTTAGCACTCACAGAGGAGTTATCCCCAACGTCTTGGGTAATTTGCATTTGAGCGTCTGTCAGGTGTATGCCCACACCCTGCGCTAAAGTCGTGGCCATTATCTAATGTAATGAGCCAAGGATATCCAAGACACGGTAATTTAACCCCCGATATTTAAGTTATCACAAAAAACTGATTAAAACGGAATATGCGGATTTACTAGCCACAAGCCGGCATTCGATTGATCCTATTTCTGTCCAAGTGGTATAATTTACCGTATCCCAAGCCCGTATAAGGATAATAAGTCGAGAGTATTTACCTGAACTAGTCTTCTTTTAATTTCAATAAATCAGCCGTAAACAAAAGTACTAACGTGCAGATAGCATTTACCAGCAAGGCTCTAGTCTGGATTATGGAATAAACTAACCAATTAATACTAACGGTCTTTAATTAAGTCATAGACTTAGACCGAGTAGTGTACATGATCTAAATGTATAACGCTTGAGTAAACGATGATTGGATGAATGTAGTTTAAACCTGACAAGTAATTTGACTTGCATATTATGGGTAAACAATTAACATTCTGGATTTTGAGATTAAAATGATAAGGTTAAACCCGTTTCGGTTAAATTATGTAAACTAGTTACGTATAATCAACCGTATGCTTTTAAGCGATAATGGGTAACCGGATAAGTTATGGACAAGTTTCATATGCCATTATACTTCAAATATGTTAAGATATCAACTTATATGCCCGTTATGGTTTTAAAACGAAACTATGCCTCATAAGGGCATTTCGGTAATTTCATACCGTATAAAAGGAAGTTAAATATAATTTAAGTTTGAAATCATAAATATTTTGGAAAAATAGTTTATTTATGATATAATATCCATAGGATAACAATTATATGTGTATTTTATCTTTTATGACCAAACTATGCACCGAAGGGGTATTTTGGTCATTTTACACATAGTTTATAAGTTATTTGAGATTCTGAGTTTATAACATGTACCTACTGTAAATATGTTTAAAAATAAGTTTTAAAATAAGTAGGTAACAAGTCTTGGTTAATTAATATGGTTTAAAACCATACTATGCACCGAAACGGCGCTTACGTCGTAAAATGATGTTTTATGCGATGTTAATGAAAACTGACATTAGGTTCAGATTAAAATGTCTTAGATATGTTATTTAATATAACATATCAGTAGGTAAAAGATTTACCTTGAAAAGATTTGATGAAAACTATTTTATGAGCCACAAGGGCTAAAATCGTCGTTTATCAACATAGTTTAAGGACCTGTTTGAAAACTCAGTTTATAACTTGGTTTAACATCCCAAATAATCTTACTTATAATATTATATCAGTAGGAAACTTATTTTCAAGTTCATTATCATTAAAACCTTGATATATGCAAAAGGGCATTTTTGTCAAAAATGGCATAATTGCGGAACTTGCGCATAAATTTAGATTCTTATTATGAACATGCAATATAACCTCAGAGGGTTATGCTACATTATATTACGATCATAGTGCAACTTTAGATCAGTACATAACTAATCTAAATCAGGTCAGAATCGAAAGTCAAAGCAGAAGTCAAACTTCGCGACTTTCGGTTGCGAACCGACCCTAGAACTGAAATTGACGAGCCGAACATGTTCTTACATGTTCTAATAATTATTACCAACTTGTTTAAGTTTCAAAACAGGTTTCATAACATATATAAGATCAATTTATGATTTTTCCGAAAAATGGCGTGTTTGACTTTTTAATATCATAACTTTGACCCGTCAATTGGTCTAGCAAACGTGATCTTTAGGAGGTGCTCTTTATAAGGATTAACAACTACCTTATTATGATCACTTAGCCATGTTCATTTCGAACAATGGCTAGACCATAATGGTCTTAACCAAAATTCAAAGCGTTTTCATAAAACGCTTGACTTTTTGCTATAAAAGCCTATAAACGAAAATGCAAGAGCAAGAAACACTTACAAGAGGTTCCTAGATTGCAAGAGAACTAAGTTGGATGCTCCTTTCAGCTAGGAACTTCCAGAGGAGGGAGAAGAGTGTATAAATGAGAAAGGTGCAAGTGGAGATGGTGAACTTAAGCACCTATTTATAGTTGGAGAACTCAAAGGATGTGATGCCAGGGGTTTAGGGACATAAGAGGAAACTTACAAGTGTCCCAAAACGTGGCGTAGCAGTTTGGGAAGCCATAGTTTAGATTAAATGGTTTTTGGAGTTTTGTTTGGCAGCCAAACAAAACTTTCTGCAACAGAGCCTTTGTCGCGCCCCGCGAGAGACCCAGGCCTGGTCTCTTGCGGCCCACGACCGCCCCTTGGCCAGTTTCAAACTTTGACACTTTTAGCCCCTTAACTTTATAAAGCTTCTAAAAACCTTTTAAAACACCTTTTTGGCACTTTTAGCCCTCCGTAGCCAATACTTGGCATACCCGGGATTATGCCCGGACTTTGTCGAGCTCTCGGTTCGTTAAAAGATCACACAGAGGTATAAATTAACATGTTGACACTTTTAATCCATCCATTATCCAACTTTCACAAATATACAAAATTGAACCCTCCCGTCCAACAATTGGAACGTATGAGAGTTAGGACTTTTTATACAAAGGACCACTCAAAGGCTTTTTATAAGCATGTTGGTTCTGATGTCACTCAGAGGTTGGGCATGTTGATATATCAGTCATTTAGAGGCCAAGTTTTAAGCATGTTGACATATCAGTCACTCAGAGGCTAATGATTTAAGCATGTTGACATATCAGTCACTCAGAGTCTGTTATTTATGCATGTTGACATCGGATCGTCACTCAAAGGCTCAGTTTGAGCATGCTGACGCCTTTAGTCCTTATTGGACTTTAATAGACTATATTTAAAATACAACACGTGTCACTATACTATTGGACACGATTTGACAGTGTATTACATCCTCACCCCCTTAAAAGAAATCTCGACCTCGAGATTTTATTCAAAAAGATGGGGGTACTTTTGTCGCATAGTGGACTCAACCTCCCATGTGTACTCGGGACCTCTAAAAGCGTCCCACTTAACCTTTACTATAGGTATCATTTTCCTTCGGAGCTTCTTAACCTGTCGATCCTCGATCGAAATCGGTTTCTCAACGAACCTCAGGTTTTCATCTATTTGCATATCCTTGTGCGACATTACTAGCGACTCATCGGCTAGACATTTTTAAGGTTAGATATGTGGAATACATCATGGATTCCACTAAGCTCCTCTAGCAATCTGAGCTTATAAGCTACGGTGCCGACGCATTCGATTATTTCGAATGGTCCTATATATCTTGGGCTTAACTTGCCCTTCTTTCCAAAACGCATCACACCTTTCCAGGGTGGTACCTTCAGCATGACTTTGTCCCCTACTTGGGACTTCAGAGGTTTACGCCTCTTGTCAGCATAGCTCTTCTGCCTATCCCTGGCAGCTTTGAGACGATCACGGATTTGCACAATCTTTTCCGTGGTCTCCAGGACAATCTCTGGTCCTGATAGTTAGGCTTCCCCAACTTCTGCCCAACACACGGGTGTTCTACATTTTCTCCCATACAAGGCCTCAAAACGAGCAGCCTTGATGCTCGTATGATAGTTGTTATTATAGGAGAATTCTATTAGGGGTAAGTGGTCATCCCAACTTCCACCTAAATCAATCACACATGCCCTAAGTATGTCTTCCAGTGTCTGGATAGTACGCTCACTTTGACCATCAGTCTGCGGATGGTAAGCTATACTAAAATTCAATCTTGTGCCTAATGATTGTTGGAAACTTTTCCAAAAGTGAGATGTGTATCTAGTATCTCTATCAGATACAATAGATACCGGCACACCGTGTAGGGACACAATTTTGTCCACATACAACTTAGCCAATTTATCTGAATTATACGTTTCTTTAATTGGCAAGAAATGTGCTGCTTGGTCAGCCTATCCACAATGACCCAAATAGTGTCATTTCCACTTTTGGTGTTAGGTAACTTGGTAATCAAGTCCATAGTTACCATTTCCCATTTCCAAGTGAGAATTTCCAATTGCTGTAGAAGTCCTAATGGCTTCTGATGTTCGGCCTTAACTTGCGAACACGTCAGACACTTAGCTACATAAGTGGCTATGGATTTCTTCAAATCCATCCACCAATAATTCTTCTTTAGATCTTGATACATCTTGTCACCTCCCGGGTGAACTGAGTATCTCAAACTATGCGCTTCTTGGAGGATTAGATCTCTAAGTCCCCCAAAGATTGGAACCCAGATTCTTCCATTGAATCTGAGGATTCCATCCTTTCTAGGCGCTAACTGATCCACAATTCCGCCTAATCATTCCTTAGGAGCATTAGTCTCTAATAAGGCTTTCTTTTCCGCATCTAATAGCTTCTTACTTAAGCTATTTCTAAGCTCAATGCTCTTGGCGTTAATCCTTATAGGTTTACCATGTTCCTTACGACTTAAGGCATCAGCAACTACATTTGCCTTGCCTGGATGATAGCGAATCTCGAAATCGTAGTCATCCATCGTTTCCATCCATCGACGTTGTCGCATGTTCAATTCCTTCTGATCAAACAGATGTTGGAGACTTTTATAGTCTGTGTATATAATACACTTTGTGCCATATAAGTAATGGCTCCGCGGTTTTAGTGCAAATACAACGGCACCCAATTCCAAATCATGGGTGGTGTAATTTCTTTCGTGCATCTTTAACTGGCGTGATGCATAGGCAATTACTTTGCCTTTTTGCATTAGTACACAGCCCATGCTAGTGTACGATGCATCACAGTAAACAACAAAGTCTTCAATACCCTCAGGTAGAGATAACACAGGAGCATTGCAGAACTTGTGTTTAAGAACCTCAAAAGATTCTTGTTGCTTTGGACCCCAATTATACTTAACATTCTAACGGGTCAAGGTAGTTAAGGGAGTGGCTATTCTTGAAAAGTTCTCAATGAACCTTCTGTAGTATCCAGCCAATCCTAGGTAGCTACGAATCTTCGATGGGTCTTGAGCACTTCCCAATTCATTATGGCCTCAATTTTGGCGGGATCCACTTAGATACAACGCTCACTTACCATATGTCCAAGAAATTGGACCTCTCTAAGCCAAATCCACATTTAGAGAATTTAGCATAAAGCTTCTCTTGCCTTAGCAGTTCTAAGATGCACCGAAGGTGTTTCTCGTGATCAGCTTGATTACGAGAGTAGATAAGTATGTCGTCTATAAAGACAATGACAAACTTATCTAAATATGGTTTGCAGACTCTATTCATGAGATCCATGAATGCCGCAGGTGCATTTGTGAGCCCAAAAGGCATCACTAAGAATTCAAAGTGACCGTAACGGGTCCTGAAGGCTGTCTTAGGAACATCCTCACTCCTAACCTTCAGCTGATGATATCCAGATCTTAAATCAATCTTGGAGAAATAACTAGCCCATTGAAGTTGGTCGAATAAATCGTCGATCCTGGGCAGAGGATATCTATTCTTGCTTGTTAACTTGTTTAGCTCTCGGTAGTCAATGCACATTCGCATTGAACCGTCTTTCTTTTTAACAAAAAGAATGGGAGCTCCCTAAGGCGAGGAACTGGGCTGAATAAAGCCCTTCTCCAAGAGTTCATCCAATTGAACTCTTAACTCATTCATTTTGGTTGGTGCTAGCCTATACGGAGCTCTGGCAACATCTGCTGATCCTGGAAGGATATCAATTCTAAATTCTACTTGTCTGTCTGGAGGTAAACTAGGTAGTTCTTCGGGAAAGACATCGGAATATTCAGAAATAACTGGCAGCTTTTCCATGTTTGCTTAGGCTCATTAATAGTCACTTATGCCATGTAAATGACACAACCTTTCCTCAAACACTTGGATGCCTTAAATAACGACACCTTGTCTGGCAATCCATAGTGTGAATCTCCAAGGATGGTGAGCATATCACCAGATGGGTTTTAATTTCGATGAGTTTCTTATCGCAGGCGATGCGGACTTGGTTATGAGATAACCAATACATGCCTGAGACAACAACGAACCCCGCCAATTTCATTGGCAGAAAAGAGATAGGGATGGAATGATTCTTAATGGATATAGAGCATCCATCCAGAATGGAAGATGTTGTTTCTATCGTTTCATAAGCAAGTTCTATCTCATAAGTTTTATCTAGAGTTCTTAAGGGCAGGTTTAATAGTTTACTAAACTTATGATCAACAAAAGATCTATCAGCACCCGAATCAAAAAGAACTCTAGCATAAATATTATTAATGAGGACTGTACCTGTTATGACGTTGTCGTCATTAACAGCCTCTCTTGCAGTTAATTGAAAGGCTCGAGCATTCCCCTTCTTGGCCTCTCCAGGCCTTGCATTATTATTCTTAAGAATCTTAGGGCAGTTAGTCTTAATATGCCCTTTTCATTGCAGACGAAGCAGACGGCATCCTTAAGATCCTTACATTCTAGGGTCTTATGCCCCTTTCTCTTACAGATGCCATAGGGTTTGGCATGTGAACCAAAATTACACTGTCCCCAGTGTCTGCGATTGCAAGTTTTGCATGATAGCATCACAGTCGTTTTGCCTTGGTTCCCTTTGAACCCAAATCTCCCTTTATTTTTCGTATTAAACCTTTGGGAGTTGTCATCTTACCTCTTTCTTTTCCAGTCAGTTTCAGACTTAACTGACTTTTGACTTACCAAATCCAAGGTGAGGGAGAGAGATAGGTCTACAGCAGACCTATAGGTAGTAGGCTGAGCAGCTTTTACCATGCCCTTTATCTCGGGCGCTAACCCATTAATAAAACACGCAATGCGTTTGGGCTCCGGGGACTAACGTAGATAGGGAATTGAAATCGGAAACATATTTCCGACAATCTAGGTTTTTCATGGAAAGATACAAAAAGTATGTCTCTAATTTCTCCACCTCATGAGGTGGGCAGTATGTTTCCTTAGCAAGGTCCACAAATTTGGACCATCCTAAATTATACAGGTGTACTTTACCTGTAGACTGGATAATGGCTTTCCACCAGATTAGGGCATCGCCCTTAAAGGACTGTGATACATACTTGACCACATTCTTATCAGCACAGTTGCTGATATCTACAATTGTCTCCATCTCGTCTAGCCACTTTAAGGCTTCTACAACCCCTTCTCTCCATTGAAGTCTCGAGGCTTGCAGGAGACGAAATACTTATAGGTACATCCGTCTTTAAAAGAACGGGACCTTTCACGAAAATTTATTTTATGTGGTTCACTCTTCGCATTTGAAGAGTGAACGGAGTTCTCCTTATGAGATGAAGATGGGGTAATCGATAATGGTTTAGAGCGAGTAGCACTCGAATCTCTAAGCTTTTCTATGGCCTTTCCCATGGCCTTTTCAACTGCCGCATCAATGCGAGCTTGAAAATTATCATGACCGATATCTCTGTTTTTGGCTTTGTTAGATTCAACATTCCGGTGGCTACTTTGTGCCTCGTTCCAGTTTGCCATCTTAAAGCATTGGGTTCTATAGACCAATAAAACTTCACGTAGCCATGGTATGTCAACCATATTGGACTTAAACATTGGATATAACAATCCATTGCCTATTCTAGTGTGAATAACATCACAACTCTTACGCTTAACATAACTATATTTGGCCTAGGTCTTAATAGGACCATCAAAGGCAAATTACAATTTGGACATAGTCCATATATTATTGACAGTGGATCGCATTGCCACAACTGTCATTGTCATAATTTGACAATTTTTTTTATTTAGCTCATAGGCTTGTCTCGAAGGACATAAAATATAGCACATAGGCCTGTCACTAATGGACATAAATATGGCACATAGGCCTGTCACTAATGGACATAAGATATGGCACATAGGCCAGTCACTAATGGACATAAATATGGCCCTTATGCACTATATCACTAATGGATGTTTGAATCGTAGCCCCAAGGGCAATACATCACTAATGGATGTTTAATCATAGCCCCAAGGGCAATACATCACTAATGGATGTTTAATCATAGCCCCAAGGGCAATACATCACTAATGGATGTTTAATCATAGCCCTAAGGGTAATACATCACTAATGGATTTTTAATCGTAGCCTTAAGGGCAATACATCACTAATGGATGTTTACTTCATAGCCCTAAGGGCAATACATCACTAATGGATGTTTAAATCATAGCCCCAAGGACAACACATTACTAATGGATGTTTAATCATATCCCCAAGGGCAATACATCACTAATGGATGTTTTATCATAGCCCCAAGGGCAATACATCACTAATGGATGTTTTAATCATAACACTGATGATATTAGCCGGGATCAATTTGATCACATAGGCTGTATAAGGTTAGGACATAGTCCTTTACCTTGAAGGCTAGTATGGTTCCTTAAGTCACACTACCATGAGTATGAACATTCTTGAATGTTAACATAAGAGTACCTTAACGGTTGATTAATAGTCCCGGTCGCATTGACCTAAATGACTTGGAGGCTTGAAACTAAGTCCACCACCTCTGGGTAGAAGGATAACTTCCCTTAACTATCCTGATAGAAGACCCCTTCGTACTTAACTATCGTTTATAATTTGGCTAAATGTGTGGTCTGTGCCACTTGGCTAATCAAAACCATTAAGATCTTTTTGGAATTATATAGCAGAGCATAAATTCGAATAAAATCGAGGTGCTTGTTTTCAAGAGGATGAATACATATATATAATCCCAAATACTTTTAAATTTCAAATAGAAATTACAATACTAGAAAAATGAAATAAACTATCCATTGAAGGACTTTAAAGAAGTAAAAATGTCCACGCAGGGACTAAAGAAATAACAGTGTCCTCGCAGGGACTACATATAGTTAGAAGAGACTTTACTCGTCCTTCTTTTCCTTGACCAACTTGGAGAGTTTCACGAAGAACTTGTTTGTCTTCTTCTCCGTCTTCTCTGCTTGCTACTGCATTTCTTTCATTCTTTCTAAGGCCTCATTAATGGCCTTTAGTGGCGGCGAAGGTTGTGGTTGTGGCATAACCGGATACTGGTACCCATAAGTTGGATATCCAGTAGGTGGGAAAGGAGACGGGTAAAGTGCATTGTGCATAACTGCTTGCATATAAGGGTCTTGTGACCATGCTTGATAGTCTACTGGTGTAGACGGGTTGAATGGATCATATCCAGACATGTCTGGATATGTGGGGATCGGGTTACTATAACCCGATGGTGGTGGTTGAACTGTAGGTGTGGGTGTTGGTGTTGGCCCCACCACAGGTGAGGTGTTAGAGGTCCACCCATTTGCGGGTCCTCTTGAATTGTAGAGTAGGAGTTGGGCAAAGGTTGCAGCGATCCCGACCTTTGTCCGGCACGTACCGACATACGTGCTCCATGCTTTCTCCTTGGTGGTTCAGGTAATGGTTGAGGTTGGTCCACTGGTTCCATGTGGACATCTTCTTGTATTGAGAGTGATGAGAGGGAGTGTGGGCAAAGGTAAATTGGTTCCAATATTCGTCCCACTCATTAGGACCTTGATAGGGCGATCCGGCATAAGAGTTCGAATCGCTTGAAATTTCTATGGGTGCGTATTCGATCCTGACGGCGGCATCTCCGGGTCGGAGGCCTCGTCTATAGGGTTTGGCTGATCCAACTTATTTTGATTGGTTGGAGGCGTGTTAAAGTAGTAGTTAGGTTAAATTCTTTATGATAAGAGTGTGAATGGTAATGATGAGAATGGTGAGAGTGGTGTGAATGATAGGAGTGGTGAGAATGGTAAGAATTTTGGGAATGCGGAGGCGAGTGTCTATGAGAATGCCTCACTGGTTGCCAAGGAGACGAATCTCCTGATTCTTGGTAGGAATCTGAGTTGTGAGGTTGAGATGGGATGCGCCCTGATGGTCCTCCCCTCATTGGACCTTTTCCTCTTCCACTTTGTCCTCTTACTCTTGGCAGCATTTTCTTGTTAAAAATCAATTCAAAAACAATACTAATAACTTAATAATGAAATGAGTAATCCTAGGTCAATGCCTAGACTCGGAAGTCTAAGGAATGTGCTCGTGTAAGTTTGAGATTAAACACAAAAGGCTAGTATTTAATTCTCTCAAACGTTGGCTCTGATACCAACCTGTCACACCCCGGATTTCCAACCCAAATCCATACACCGGTGGGCCCAAGTGGGAATATTGTGACGTCAGTTCATAATATCATTGTCAATTAAACATAGCACAGCGGAAGTCTTGGAGTAAAATTACTATTACAAACAAAATGTTCTAAATAAAATAATATACAGGCTCGTAATAGAAGATCCACAGGCGGATCATTAAAAAGTACAAGAAAGAATATAAAACAGACTTTAGGGCAGATCTAAGGATTTGCAAGATCCTCTTATTAACTACCGAGCACCTTCCGGCCTATTTTGTATTGTACCTGCAGTTGGTCTTTGGACGATACGTGAGCTTTCGCTGGTAAATACACCAACTGACTCATTTTGAAAACATTTTTAAATGATTTTAAGTGCACAGGGCACAAAATCTTTTATAACTTGGGAAAGTTACTTTGTAACCTTGTTAACAGATTCACATGTTTGTCCATACATACAGGGCCCAGTACAGAGACCGAGACATGATTAAATACACACCACTTAGAACTCACAGAGGAGTTATCCCCAACGTCTTGGGTAATTTGCATTTGAGCGTCTGTCAGGTGTATGCCTCCACCCCGCGCTAAGGTCGTGGCCATTAACTAATCTAATGAGCCGAGGATATCCAGGACACGGTAATTTAACCCCCTATGTTTAAGTTATCAAACGAAACTGATTAAAATAGAATATGTGGATTTACTAGCCACAATCCGGTATTCGATTGATCCCATTTCTGACCAAGCGGCGTATCCCAAGCCCGTATAGGGATAATAAGTCGAGAGTATTTACCTGAGTTAGTCTTCTTTTAATTTCAATAACTCAGCCGTATACAAAAGTACTAACTTGCAGATAGCATTTACCGGCAAGGCTCTAGTCTGGATTATTGAATAAGCTAACCAATTAAAATACTAACGGTCTTTAATTAAGTCATAGACTTAGACCGAGTAGTGTACATGATCAAAACGTATAACGCTTGATTAAACGAGGATTGGATAGAATGTAGTTTAGACCGACAAGTAATTTGACTTGCATATTATGGGTAAACAATTAACATTCTGGATTTTGAGATTAAAATGATAAGGTTAAACCCGTTTCGGTTAAATTCTGTAAACTAGTTACGTATAATCAACCGTATGCTTTTAAGCGATAATGGGTAACCGGACAAGTTCCATTTGCCATTATACTTTAAATAAGTTAAGATATTAATAAGTTATCAACTTATATTCCCGTTAAGGTTTTAAAACGAAACTATGCTTCATAAGGGCATTTCGGTAATTTCATACAGTATAAAAGGAACTTGAATATAATTTAATTTTGAAATCATGAGTATTTATTTATAATATAATATCAGTAGGATACCAATTATATGTGTATTTTATCTTTTATGACCAAACTATGCACTGAAGGGGCATTTTAGTCATTTTACATATAGTTTTTAAATTATTTGAGATTCTGAGTTTATAACATGTACCTACTGTAAATATGTTTAAAAAGTATTTTAAAATCAGTAGGTAACAAGTATGGGTTAATTAATATGGTTTAAAACTATACTATGCGCCGAAACGGCGCTTATGTCATAAAATGACGTTTTATGCGATGTTAATGAAAACTGACATTAGGGTCAGATTCAAATGTCTTAGATATGTTATTTAATATAACATATCAGTAGGTAAAATATTTACCTTGAAAAGATTTGATTAAAACTATTTTATGAGCCACAAGGGCTAAAATCGTCATTTATCGACATAGTTTAAGGACCTGTTTGAAAACTCAGTTTATAACTTGGTTTAACATCCCAAATAATCCTACTTATAATATTATATCAGTAGGAAACTTATTTTCAAGTTCATTATCATTAAAACCTTGATTTATGCAAAAAGAGCATTTTTTTTCAAAAATGGCATAATTGCGGAACTTGCGCATAAATTTAGATTCTGATTATGATCATGCAATATAACCTCAGAGGGTTATGCTACATTATATTACGATCATAATGCAACTTTAGATCAGTAGGTAACTAATCTAAATCGGGTCAGGATTAAAATCAGAATCTGAGTTTATGCGCAAGTTCCGTAATTATGCCATTTTTGACTAAAATGGCCTTTTTGCATAAATCAAGGTTTCATTAAACATCGCATAAAACGTCATTTTATGACATAAGCGCCGTTTCGGCGCATAGTATGGTTTTAAACCATATTATTTGACCAAGACTTGTTACCTACTGATTTTAAAACTTACTTTAAATATTTACAGTAGGTACTTGTTATAAACTCAGAATCCCAAATAATTTATAAACTATGTGTAAAATGACCAAAATGCTCATTCGGTGCATAATTTGGTCATAAAAGATAAATTACACATATAATTAACATCCTACTGATATTATATCATAACTAAGTTATTTTTCCAGAATACTTATAGTTATAACATTAAATTATACTCAAGTTCCTTTATACGATATGAAATTACCAAAATGCCCTTACGAGGCATAATTTCATTTTAAAACCTTAACGGGCATATAAGTTGATATCCTACTGATATTACAACTTATTTAAAGTATAATGGCATAAAGAACTTGTCCATGACTTATCCGGTTACCTGATATCACTAATATGCATACGGTTAAGTATATGTAACTATTTTACAGAAATTAACCGAAACGGGTCTAACCTTGTCATTTAAGTTTTAAAATCCAGAACGTTTATAGTTTACCCATATTATGCAAGTCAAAGTACTTGTCGGGTTTAAACTACATTCTATCCGGTCATCGTTTAATCAAGCGTTATACATCTTTGATCCTGTACACTACTCGGCCTGAGTCATGACTTAAATAAGACCGTTAGTATCTAATTGGTTAGCTTATGCCATGATCCAGACTAGAGCCTTCCGGTAAATGCTATCTACACTTAATTCATTTTGGATACGGCTGAGATATAAAAGCTTGCATTTTTAAATCAAGACTAGCTCAGGTAAATACTCTTGACTTATTTTCCCGATACGGGCTTGAGATACGGTAAATTATTACCGCTTGGTTGGAAATGGGATCAATCGAATGCCGGATTGTGGCTAGTAAATCCGCATATTCCATTTTAATCAGTTTTGTGTGATAACTTAAACATCGGGGGTTAAATTACCGTGTCCTGGATATCCTCGACTCATTACATTAGATAATGGTCACGACCTTTGCGCGGGGTGTAGGCATACACCTGACAGACGCTCAAATGCAAATTACCCAAGACGTTGGGGATAACTCCTCTGTGAGTTCTAAGTGGTGTGTATTTAATCATGTCTTGGTCTTCGTACTGGGCCCTGTATGTATGGACAGACATGTGAATCTGTTAACAAGGTTACAAAGTAACTTTCCCAAGTTATAAAAGATTTGTGCCATGTGCACCTAAATCTAATTTCTAAAATGTTTTCAAAATGAGTCAGTCGGGTGTATTTACTAGCGAAAGCTGACGTATTTTCAAAAGACTAAGCTTGCAGGTACAATAAGAAATTGGCCGGAAGCTGCTCGGTAGTGAAATAAGAGGATCTTACAAATCCTTAGATCTGCCCTAAAGTCTGTTTTATATTCTTTCTTTGTACATTTTATGATCTGCCTGTGGATCTTCTATTACGAGCCTGTATATTATTTTATATTTTGAAAATTCGGTTTGTAATAGTAATTTTACTCCAAGACTTCCGTTGTGTCATGTTTAATTGACAATGATGTTATCAACTGACGTCACGATACTCCCCACTTGGGCCCACCGGTGTATGGATTTGGGTTGGAAATCCGGGGTGTGACACTCGTTCCCAATCTATTGGGATCCGAACCATTTGGACTACCGGTACCACTAGTTCCGCCACCAGTGTCGACTAAGGTTACCCTCGTGTCGTGCAATTTCCATGACCGTATGTCCTTCCATAAGAACTCTAGTTCGGCTTACCCAGTAAGTCATGGATTAACTAACCCCTTTCGGGTGTAACCTTCCTTTTGGCGCCATGTTTCTTCTTAATACCCAAGATTAAAAGAAGCTAGATATATTTGGATAAATATAGTCTACCATGCGCCTAAGAATAAAGAATGCCATCGTCATGGAAACCTCAAGATTGCATTGTTCATACATGTTTAAGACAATGACAACGTCAATAACAACAATCCAAAATTCGTGGTACCTCTTGCATATATCGGCCATATGTCTAATTGGAAAGGAAGTAACTCGTTGAGGAGAGAAACCAAACAGTCGTCTCCAATCTTATAGCATGTACCCTATACGTCGTGGACTTCGATCGTCCAAAGCAGAAAAAAAATCCTTCGCCACACCAACCCATGTGACGAATATGTTGATATCCTTTGAGCTCCACGAGCTCCAGCTAGATTGTTATAGTTTCCATAGATATCGAATAGAATGCAATGAGGGTGTTGAAGCATGGCTCGTGCCATACCATCCCTTGGAATAAGACAAATGTCAAACGACGAAGTTTAATGTAATATCTTTCCAATAAATAAGGTGAGGTGCCATAGACACCATGAAACCAACCCATGTACAAGAACTCCAGACCATTGAGGAAATATCCTCCTTGGGTGGCCAACCAGTTTTTGTTTGTTTAGATGACTAGTCTCAATCGACTCGTGATATAGATTGAATGTTAGATACTAACAAATACGTGTGGTGTTTCTGTATCGTAGGGTGTTATAGCAACCACCCCGGTTAAAGTCCCGCTAAATAGAAACTCGAACAACTTTGTAATTTGAATGGGTAGTGATCTTTAGCTTGATCCGCATAGCCCACCAGGATTCTCATCCACTGAAGTTATTATTACGTGGGCCCCCGTAATAATAAATTGCCTTGCATGGTTACCCTAGTGTACTACCGTTCAAGGACGACGATCAGCCAGAGAAAGGAGGCTATTGTCTACATACCTTCAACATAGAAGGGACCTTCGTGATGGTCCAAGTGCTATCATCCCTTGACATTACTCGCAAAAGGGCACGTCGTTAGACAAATTCTGAATTAGAGAGAATTTGCAATAATAACAACTGGAGGGGCACCTTCAAGATGAGTACTTCACCTTCCTTGTCTGGACAAGAGTGTCGTTATTAATGATTTATATGGGTTACAGGGACCTCGTCCCACTAATAAAGTTGTCGTCCAAGGTTACCACGTCCGCCTCTTCGTCACAACCGAAGCCAGGCATCTCCGCATCCGCGGGAAAAGCAACCACCTTATGTTTAATCGATCCTAAGGTCTCACTTAGGAACCAAGTTCGCCATAAGCTCTGCAATAAACGCGAGGTCGATATTCTCACTGTGCGAGTCAAGGATAGTAGGAATATCCGTAGTCGAAGGTATTTCATTCTTGGCAAAATATTACGTACAACACATATATAAATAAATATATACATAATCACATAAGATCCCATCTAGCCAGGATTTCTATCTTTTGTAACGTGTCCATGACACATAGTCTTATAATGTAATGTGTATATTTCTCATAGACTAATCATGTGTTGATCCTTTTTCGTAACTTATGGCTGAGCTCGGGTGATAGATCCTCGTGTCATCGTGTCACAATGAAAACCTTTTGTCATTTTTGTCATAATTCCGAAAACATTTCTGTGATGTCATAAACTTTGTTTTCATGTGAGAGCCCTTAGTGATTGTAGACCAAACTTTAAAAAAAAGTTTTTCCCCGGTTTACTATAATCGAAGCTCTGATACCAATCTGTCACACCCTAGTCGTAGCGGAAGCGCAAACATGTGACTATGAGGTAATCATTGCATCCAATCATGTAAACAGCTGTAAATCAACAACGATGCCATGCTTATATTAACTTGCAACCAATGTTTACAAGTTTCCAAAAGTGAAATCATGAGTTTCCAAATAGAGTCACATTGTCTTAAAAAATGTGGATTGAAATGCATTACATCATAATAAAAGATTGTTTTCATCGTAAAAGCATGTTGAGGTTTTGACTCCTATATACCCATGCAAGGTTGGGATATAAGAGACAAATCCTCCAAAAGGTGGCATTCGTTGTCATGTCATTTCCCCTATCCCGAGGTGTATCACCAGCTCAAGTCCTGTCCTGAAATAATGTAATTTTAAAAAGTCAACATAAAGTTGGTGAGTTCATATAGTTATTGTTTTCTCATAAAATGTCATGCTTGTAATCCAGTAATGAAATCTGAGTACGTTATTAGCATTCATGTAGTTTAAGGATCTATCAATGTGTAGCTAGCACCCAAACATATGTGCCATAAGTAAGTAACCAACCAGAGACAACTCTTGACATCATTTGGGATCACAAAATCACTCCTAACCGGTTAACACACCAGGAGTGGAGCATGACTCAAACTCTATAGATCTATACCTTTTGCACATTGGTCACTAAGTGATTAATGGTTACTGTTTTCATCATCCTACTTACGCACATTGATTGTGTTATTAACTAATAATTGAAAGGAGGGACATGAACTCACAGCTTTGCGTTTTGTACGTCGTATTACTCACAGTTGGTGTCCGTACACGTGTGTAACCTACATGTCTATCGAGTTTATTAGACACCTAGGCCTCAATGGACCTTGTACTCGTTGTTCATCTTGAATTCTTGTTATGTATTTCTTTGTTATGATAGAACAACTTTTAAATGTTATTATAGTGTTGGTAGTTTGTTTGATTGATTAATACTGTTATATATATTTCTCATATATATATATATATATTGTTGTTCTTAGATCGTGTGTGAATCGGGCCTTGCCCTTCACATGTCCTCGTGCGTTGCACGCGTGTCATTAGGCCTTGCCCATGTTATCTATGACATTGGGCCTAGCCCATGTTTTCTTGTCTTCGGGCCTAGCCCATGTTTTCTTGTCATCGTGCCTAGCCCATGTTTTCTATGTCTTTGGGCCTAGCCCATGTTTTTTTGTCATTGGGTCTAGCCCATGTAATTTATGCCTTTGGGCCTAGCCCCTGTTTTTATGTTATTTTTGGGCTTTGTCCATATATATTATTCATCTTGGGCCTTGTCCATAAGTATTATGGAATTGCGACTTTCCCATGCCTTTACAAATTGGGCCTAGCCCAAATTTATTTACAAGAGCCCATTTTTAATAAGTCTTACACTTATAATATTTTGAACTTTCCGGATTTTTGGTTTCGATAACATATATATATGTTAAACGTCTAAATATATATTTTAGATTCGTCGTCGGCGTCGGTTATTATGTTTTTTCTTGTCGACAATCGCCCGTCGTCGTAATAACTTTTCCTGTCGGCGATTCACCCGTTGGTCGTCTACGCGACGGTGTATTCGTGAACGTTCGCCCATCGTCCTTATTGCTTTGTTTGTCCGATTATTGTTTGAACGCTTTGTAAGAATATACTTGTTTATGTCACCAACAGTTGGTATTATTTTCAAGTGTTTGTAGTTTTGTATATGTTTGGGTATTTTTATTATAAATACCCTAAGCTTCTAAATACATACACATACAATACACACATGTATTTATACAAAATTCTTGGTGACAAAATATGTATACATATTTTTTATTTCCCAAGTAAATATATATATATATATATATATATATAAACTTGTTGAATACTTAGGTATTTAGGGTTTAACTCTTGTCATTATAACTTACTTAATGACAATTTAAGTTACTATCGCGTTTAGTCCCGCTAATCACCCCATTAATAATGTCTTAATCTAGATTAGATTTTTAGAAAATTTCACCATAGTTTCCGCTAAACTATGGCATTTTCCACGTTTTAAAAACTTATTTAAAACCTGTTTAAGCTCATAATAAAGATCAACAATTTATTTCAAGCTTTCATATTATTTGTTTACAATTTATGTGTATCATCATCCATGGCCTTTTTGTAGTCACAATCTTACTAAAAATGTAATGTGATTTCAATATTTATTAACACTTTTAATTCACCACTTTTGTCATATCATTAAATCAAGTCCATTTCTTTAAACCTCTTGACACTTTTTAAGATGGTTACATCTTAAATCATAATGTTTATTTCTTATTAAAATCATTCATGTGTAGTAAAATTATCTTTAAGTTGTAGTAATCTTCATGGATGATGTAGTTGATGATCTTGTTTAGATTTAAACATTATTATGTTTAAATCCTCATTTCATACTTGCTCATACAAGATCATCTAACTTTTATACCTTACATAAACTTAAACAACACCATCATGCTAACTAACTACCATATAAACACATAATCAACACAAAAAACAGTATTTAGTGTTATTATTAAGGTGTGAGTTAGGGTTTTTAGGTTCTCTTTTCTTCATTTTCAAGATGATCAACTTTTACATCATTAATCTAGACATAATAATAAGCTAGAATATGAAGGGATTTGCCTTACAATGGATGCACAAGTTTGTGATGATCTTAGAAGGATAATGAAGCTCCAAAGAAGCCCTAATGATCCTCCACCTTTGCTAGCTTCTTGAATGGTCTTGAAGAGGCTTTAAAGTGAGTGTAATGTGGTGGTTTATGGTGGCTAAATGGTGGTTATAAGGTGGATGGTGGTAGCCGTGGGAATGAAGGGAAAATATGGAGGAGATGGTTGCAATATTTTTGTGAAAAAAATGATGAAGATCTTATGTGAATTATGATATATATCAAGTCATCTTTCAAGTCTACAACAAATCAACACAACATGCTTCCAATCCACCATTTTCAACATGAATCAAATGGGTCTGGGACCTACTTGAAACCGTCAAAATGAGCGGGGGTGAAGTGCAATATTTTTTTATAACACATGTTAAATAAGTAGATATTTTAGGTCATTATTTTAAGTATTGTGATTAGGGGTTTGATCTTACACTCTTAGTATATAATTAGGGTTTAGGGTGTAAGTATATGGTAATTAATCCACTTGATCCTCCAATATAAGTTTCGGATGACGGAATTGTCGTTAGATCGTTCATCGACCCAATATTCGCTAATACACGAACTTAATTATTTAGTACCAGAAGCTTTTGTTTTCGACCATCACAATTGTCATGGTGTCTATTTAGTGTGCTTCCGACCTAAAAATATGCATAACTAGTTTGCTGGACGAATATACGATGAGTTAGGATGGCCAAAATGCCTTTCGTTCGATTGTTCGCTTGATATAGGCACTTATATATCCTGCCGTCGAACTTTTCCGGAAATTGTGTTTACGTGACCTCATGTTAGTTGAATGGATTCCGAGTTCCAAATGAGGCTTAACTAGTTCGCTAGATGCACGAATGAGGCTATCGGCCACTAAAATGTTTGTCGTTTCGACAAACGGTCGCCTTCTGGTCGAATTGTGCACTGTTTGTCGAATGACCGGAAACGATGTCTTTTGTGCATTCTTGCTATTCTCACATTGTTTTAGGATGTTCAATATTGTTTTGTTATTATTCTGACATCTGGAATCCACTGAATTAGTATTGGGGACAAACTGACATTTGTCGCCTTTTTTGTCGAAACGGACAATTTTGCAATTTAGGCGTTGTACCAGAAAGTTATGTATTTTTGAAATGGGTGTTCTCATATCAATGTTTTCATTTATATATATGGACTAAGTTATGGCATTAACATACCGTTATTCGTTGTTCTGATTCGTTTTAGCAGTTTTGCCGACACAAATAGTGTCACCGCAAATAGTGCGCCCAACACTTTCTACCAACACATTTAGGGCATTGTTTGGTTTGTTCCGCGTCATAACGAAAACCAGTACATGTTATGATCTGATTTACTTTCCCTAATACTTAGGATATGACGTACGACTCAGTTACGCAATTAATTACAATAATATGCATGAGATTATAAAATAAAAATAGTAATTAGATTGTATGAAATTACTGGTTATTTGTCATTTGTGACAATAATTAATTAAACTTAAATTTCATTGATAATTAAATGATACATTGTTTTGGAATGAAGAAAAACACGAAATACAAATACGACAAGAAGTTTAACATTTAAATTAGTGTGTTTCTAAATCCAATCCTATTAGATTTCTTGAACGTCATAGCATCAATTTCTAGCAATGTATATTAAAGTAATGATCAACACATAAAGCATTGGTGAGCATACAAGTTTGGCTATTAGCATAGATACAAAAGTTGTTATCAATCCTACATGGCATAAAAGCATACTAAGGCATAAATCATAACGTAGCTAACATGCATCAATTATAAGTCAAACCAATTGTGTCCACAAAGTTACGTATCTTGTCACTGAAGCGAATAAGACCGTAATTGAATAACTTAACATAGACTCTTCTCAAGGGCGGTGTGCTACTCCTATAGCACTATACTTGTTAAGGTTGGCTCATGACGTTAATGACAAATATTTGTGCAAGAAAGGCTTCTAGGATGTATGTATCCTAAGCATATCATAAAAGCATGTATACACAGATTGATCGATGTGAATAATGTGATTGACATCGTGTTTCTGATTTTGATAACATCGTACATATTGCACCCAAAAGTGTGTAAAAAGTAAAACGGGATTATGTAAACTCATGGTTTGTGTAGATTGTTCCAAGGAAGTGAGTTGATGCGATTTTAGTACAAAATTACATAAAAGTTATCTTATTAAAACACTCAAATTGGACACCATGATTATGTGTTTTTCATAGGCACAAGTTCACCTATTGGAAGCCAAGATATGAGAAATTTTAATCTAAGACAATATAAGCATAACTCGTAACACCAATCCATGAATTGGTTAATGTTTAGGGTTCGGTTTTTAGGATTATTTTATTGATATATATTATGTATTATAACCATATTGTCAACTATTATCATGTAAAGGTCAAGCAATGAGGTAGGATGATTTTCATCCATTAAACCTCATTATATGATTCATCAAAGCACAAAATCATCAGTTTAGTTTGATAATTTCGCTTGGTCATGAATAATATTAAAATTTAAAAACATCTAGTTTCCTAAGTAGCCAAATAAGAACAACCCGCACGTGTACATACCTAACATGGCAAATGTTGATACGAGGTGAGGTTGGCTTACTTTGATTTATTAGAAGCTACTTAGATGAATATCTAATTAATGAATTAAACAAGTGAAGTAGATAGAATCATAGCTAGAGACCAAAGTTTCCATTGTTCACACCTCACCCAAAACACAAGTCTTTTACCATTGAAAGTTGAAGACTTGGGTGGTTTCAATACTTTGTAGGTCACTTGGAACCTTTAGGGCAGAAAGTCTTGAAAATTATGAACCTCGTAACTTCTGGAAATTTACCATAACACCAGTCCCTCAGCATAAGTTTAGTTAGGAACAAGGTTTGGTGCACCATTTTCATAAGAAGAATGTAACAAGAACAAGTTGTAAAAGTTTGTAAAACAGAAAATGTATCCTATCTTGGACATCAATTTTAGAGTTGTACCACCTTCTTGCACCATGGTGAACCTTGAGTAACAATCTTTGATGTTGTCCAACTAATTTTATATACTAAATAACAAAAATAAGTCTTGGTGTCATCCTACTTCCCAAAGGACTTACGTAAAGCATTCCTTAAATTAATGCACGTGTACACGTACTCCCTAAGCCTAAAGTGCTATATTGCTTAGAGAATTCACATTGGATCCTCCATTCTATATGATATAGTGAAAAGAATACAGAAAACAACAAAAATACGATTACATTGGAATCTCTATAATATAGGAAAAATATAAAGAAAGTAAAGTAACCTTCTATATTAATATATTTAGAGGTTTATATTCAACCTTCTATATTTATATTGTGAGTGTGTAGGAAAGAGAAAAAAATAATAAAATAAGTGATTATGAGTAAGAAATAGATTGAGATAGAAAGTTGGATGTGAGAAGTTTTTGAAAAATTAACAAAATCTAAAGAAAGATGTGTTTTTATATAGATGGAGATAGAGGCTCCAATGTGAATGCTCTTATATTCACTCTCTTACTCAGTTTAATTACTTTTATCATTTTAGTGATAGTTTGGTTGCTAACTAATATATTGATAGATAACTTTACTTGTGCATAATGTGTTCATGTTTTGCAACTACTCGGTACCATCTATATATGTTTGGTGGTGAAAGTGGAGGTGGGAAAACGGAAACAATAAAGACAATACAATATTTGGCTGCAGTTAGAGGCGACAGTGAAATATAATATGAGATATAGAAAACTAATTCAATTTTCGAGGGCCTTGAGAATGCAAAAACATCATGAAATGATTACTCTAGTCGTTTTATAAGTAATTTATCTTTCGATATTCTTTAGGTTTACAAATGTATAAAAAGTAGGATCTTTATAAAAACATGATGCTTTAATCTATATAATATATCTATAGTGTCTCATGATACACATTTATTTATATGTTAGGGAAAACCAACTTAAATTCACTTCAATGAGATTGCAAGAATAACATGAGTTGGTATCCAAACATTGTTTATAAGATGTCATATTTCTATGATGTCATCACAATAGTATTGAGTTTCTTTCCTAAGATTAAACTACTAATTATTTTTTGTTCTTTGTTATTTTTTTTATGTTTTAGTTCATCAGTGGACACAAGAAGAAAGGTCATGTCAATCATTTTACTAGCTTTGTGTAGGGGCTTTACATTTTTTTCGAGGCAACAATGTCATAAATCTAAATACTATTATGGAATAACATAATAATGTTTCTTCTAAAAAGATTATCTTTAATTTAGAATATATAGATAAAGATCATAAGATTTGTTATTATAAGATAAAAATCTAATATTAAAATATTATTTATTTAATTTGTATAAAATAAATTGGAGAGAAAGAAGAGAAAATACAAAAAAATGGTATCTTGAATAAATGACATGTGACACACATAGATTCACTTTATTATATAGTATATATATAGATTCTACTATTGCTTTAAAATTAAATATTTACTTATTCTACTGTGACTTTAATAGTTTAATACAAATTATAAGGGTACAATATTATTATCTTTTTATAATTCATTTACGTTTCTAACCCTAAATTTTAATAGATTTATCATACGTTCTCTAAACTCTAATAATTTTTAACATTTACGTATAGCTCTTAACTTTAACAAATTTATCATTCGAAAGTTAAACAATAATCTTTTTCGATAAAGTTCTTTTTTTTCTTTTTTAACAAGTATTTGTTCTTTTATCTTTTTTATAGGTTTGATTTTTTTATTTTACTTTAATATTATTTAACTTGGTCTAACTAAAGATAACTTTTAACTCTAGACATGTTTACCTTATAGATTAGAGACATTTACTTAGCCGTGTTGATTGCTTATTTTTACCATCGTTTAGATTAAAGTTCACATGGTCTATGATAATTCGTTGATATATCATGAAACAAGTACATTGTTGCCAACAACCTCCTACGACCCCGCCACGAAAACGCGAGGTCCAATACTGGGTTGTAAAGCAATGACTAATAAGAACAAATAGACAAGATTGCTTAACTTGGTCTAACTAAAGATAACTTTTAACTCTAGACATGTTTACCTTATAGATTAGAGACATTTACTTAGCCGTGTTGATTGCTTATTTTTACCATCGTTTAGATTAAAGTTGGCATGGTCTATGATAATTCGTTGATATATCATGAAACAAGTACATTATTGCCAACAACCTCCTACGACCCCGCCACGAAAACGCGAGTTCCAATACTGGGTTGTAAAGCAATGACTAATAAGAACAAATAGACAAGATTGCTATAATAACACATAACAAAATAAACAAAGAAAATATATACAAGAAGGGGAATTTTAGAAAATACATGTATTTAAGAAAAAAGTGTTACTTAAAGGTGAGATATGGAGAAAAATGACAACCCTTAGACAAGAAGGATGAAAATAGAAATATTAGGGAACAATAATATGGATATAGTAGCAAAAATCAACCTTGGAAAACAACATTCCACGCGAGCTTATGGGCTTCGTTATCATGCAAAGTATGACAAGTGAATTTGTGATCATTTTACTGATGTTAAAGATATAGTGGATCTCCCAAACTAGGATATTTCCTTGTTATCTTGTATAATGCTTGGATGTGATTCTCCACGGAAGACCTATTAAGAAAGCAACACTGTCTAGTCTCGCCACATAAGGGGTTCCTTGTACGGCCAAGCTCGAACATAAGAGTAAGATAATGTTCTTTGTTATCGTGTTAAAGAGATATACTGTTACACGCCACATAGTAGGGCCCAGGCGTGACCGATTGATACCAATTTCTTGCGCATCATAAATGATAAACAATTTGTAATTATAGCTAAATCAACAACATTCAAGGGGAACATTGTCTTAACTACAACTAATACAAACAAAAGAAATATAGTTGTCTAATATTGTTCCAACACACGGACTTAACCACTAATCTAAATTTAAGCCTTGGAAGATCCTCCAAATCCTCAATTCTTAGGCCCTAACATTCTAATGATTTCCTAAGAGACATGCTTAAAAGAATACGCAATGCATGCGATTCACAATCAACACACATTTGTGTATATGAGATAAAAGCAACACTTGGTAATATATTTTGCCTAAGTTTATGCATTCAATCAACTAGTAGTTTATAACTTGTGTTTCTAATAAGTATACACACCAGTTGCACATATTAAATTGCATATGCCTACAATTGAGCGTATAGTTGGTAGGGGCGGATTTACAGCCAAGGAAGGTGTTCTCGGGAACCTGTTCGATTCGTAATTAATAGAAAAGAGTGAAGAAACCTCTTAATATTTTTTAAGGGAACTCCATAACAGAAGCTAAGAAGTGATCTGTTGGTAAAGCACGTGGTGTATAAACTTGATGTCTTGAGTTCGAGTCCCAATAGCCGCTTTTATTTTTTATTTTTTTTGTGTGATTGCTTTAATTATCTTTTGCTTGACCTGCAAAGTGTCTAACATCAAAGTGTCTCTTCTCCATTGACCTGCTTTCTTTTCAGAAAGTCAAGAACATCAATGTTTAAATCTTTTAAAATAATCCACGACTATTGGATGTTTTTCCAAGTTCCTCTAATTGATTTTTTCACGGGTATAGTTTCCCAAGATCTACTATTGTGTAATTACTATTAATAATAGATTCTCTTAAGCTTGATACCTCTGTTTTGTATCTTTATAAGATGGGTGATGGATACACGAACGATTCTTGCATTTGCTACATTGATAGGAAGTTCTTACAACAAGTTTCGATCGAGAATGTAATGCAACGTTTTCAAAAGATGAAACCTTGTAGAGAACAAGTGTACTAATTTTTTTATTCGTAAAGACCATTTTGTAAATTTATCATGATGATGTTTTTTTCAATATTGTATCGTATTTTTACTATATGATGAACTTTACCCGACCCGAACCATCGAACCGACTCATATTTGTCTATGTTCGGACATATGTTATTGGAACAGTTAAAAAGGTGAACCCCTTGAAAAAAATTCTTGGATCCGCCACTGTTGGTCATATCAATAATGTATATAATTGGAATATGTTGCATGTATACATATTGGAGTTTTGTAAGTCCCGGTAAGCCGGATCTATCAACGATATCACACGATCACCAAGGATGGGCGGAATCCAAACTTGGTGATATTCAGGAAAACCGAAATAACGAAGAACAATCAGAATCAACTTTAACACCTTGCACACGATTCTATTACTTGAACAAGCAAAATCGTCTGGTACAAGATGGAGGCTCTTTAGAGAAAACCCAAAAGTCTTAACCCTAGAAATGAATAAGCTTAGCTTATATACCTAAGGTAAAGGCATGCCCCTCATGGGCTTGCCTATGGGCTTGCCTGGCCCACATGGCCTATGGCATGCCCAAATGACCTATAAAGGTCCAAACCTAATACAAACTAACCTAGTTAATCCCAGTTAATCCCCTTAAGCATATCACGAAGCTGCTGAGGTTCCTCCCCTCACATTCTTTTAGACGAAGATGTTTCAAGCAAAGCTGATCGAGATCCTGATATGAAGCTAACCACAAGAGCTGAAGAAAGAGACCCAGTCCTGAGAGTTCGTTGAAGTATAAGATCCAAGAAGTATGAGACTGAGTTCCACAACACTTACAGCATAGCGACAACCATAGTCTCTGTTGAAGATGTTGCTGAATTTATGCTATCAAGACAATTTGATGCATCAGTCTAGGGAGAGATTGTTAGGTCCTAGAAGTGTGAGACTGGCGCATCAAATGAACGCAATAGTCTATGGTAGTTAACTGGGATTAACTGGGTTAGTTTGTATTAGGTTTGGACCTTTATAGGTCATTTGGGCATGCCATAGGCCATGTGGGCCAGGCAAGCCCATGAGGGGCATGCCTTTACCCTAGGTATATAAGCTAAGCTTATTCATTTCTAGGGTTAAGACTTTTGGGTTTTCTCTAGAGAGCCTCCATCTTGTACCAGACAATTTTGCTTGTTCAAGAAATAGAATCGTGTGCAAGGTGTTTAAGTTGATTCTGATTGTTCTTCGTTATTTCAGTTTTCCTGAATATTACCAAGTTTGGATTCTGCCCATCCTTGGTGATCGTATGATATCGTTGATAGATCCGGATTATCTGGACTTACAAGTGGTATCAGAGCCTGCTGTACAATACAGGCTCCAGGTATCGTAGATTGAAGAGCTGATCGGAAGTGGAGTTGCTACTGTTCAATCCGGATTGCTACCATTTCGGATCCGAGACACTGTTGGTGGTTATCAGTTGCTTGGAATTCGGATTACTGTTGCTTGGAATTCGTACCACTGTTGCATTCGGATAAGGATTAGATTCCGGACTGATTTCATTCCGGATCCAGTCTCATTCCGGATTATTCCAGATTCCAGATTCCAGATTCATTTCGGACTAGTTTTTATTCCGGATTCTCTTTCATCCCGGATCTACATCATTCCGGATTTCTTATTTCGGATACACACTGCCTTCCGGATCATCATTTCAGATTTTTCAATTTCGGATTCAACCATCTCGGATTTGTCGATCTCGGACTGATTTCGGATCTGCCCATCTCAGAGTTGACTATTCCGGACTGATCACTGTTCATATTATAAAATTTGAAATTAATTGAATTTGAATTTACTTGGTAGTTTTAATAAAGTTAACCATGATGAACAGCTACATGACAGCTCAGGATTTAACCAATGCCACTTTGGCTGCACTGCAATCACAGACTCTCGCCCTCCATCAAGAATTGGATCAAGTGATTGGCACTTCAACTAAAGTGCCCCGTCTGTTGTATGTAGATGAGTATTACGAATGGAATTTTAGATTCGAGCAATATTGCAAGGCCAAAGAGCCTGGAGTGTGGAGGTGTATTATGAATGGTCCGCGAACCATTGTTTACAGTACTGATCAAGATCCGGATACAAAGATTCCAAAGCCCAATCACTTGTGGACTCTAGAAGATGTTTCAAAGAGAGCGATATATGTATATATGTATTGTTTGAGGGGGAGAAAATCGGAAAAATACAAAAAACATTTGAAAAACAGAAAAATACAAAAACATTTGAAAAACTGAAAAATCCAAAAAGTCTTTTTGCATCAAATGGGAAATGAAATGAATATTCGTGATAAACGGTGTGACTGACACATGTAAGGTGTCGTAGCTGAAAAGACTAGGATCTAACGTGATATATCGGTAGGCTTAACGCTCAAAGTGATTATAAGATACTAAGTGATATAAACATAACGAACTATGTATCTTGTGGGTAACATACCATCGGCGTATGATTTCATGGTCTTAAATCCTGCGTTGATAGATAGCCAACGCCTGAGGTTTCGGGTCTTTATGCTGTTGAGTCATTCGGGGATATCTTGGCTGCCCTTCTGTTGCATCCAGATTATATGCAGACCTAGGCACAGTCAGAATATCCTTAAAAGAGCCAAATCAGAAGGGCCAAAACCTTAAAAGAAAGGAAATCTCATCATGAGAAAATTCCATGAATTCAAACATACCAAATAAGGTATTTGCCTAACCCTCATCAGATACTATGGTCACTCTGCTGTATGAAAGTACTGACCTGTTCACCAATAGTCTGACGTTGTAAAAGATAAAGGATGATCTCAGTATACTCACCTGCTACGATGAATCGTTGTGCTTACCTTGATCGCGGGGGTATGTCATGGTATGGGACGCACGGATATTATAGTATAATACTACCTTAAGCATATCACGAAGTTGAAAAATGAAAGTTGAGCGCTAAAGTTTAAGTGGACAAACATATTGGCAGTCATTTAGATCAGTCTAAATAAATCGTTTTCAGGCAGATTTTAGGTTGACCAAGAAACACTTTTCAGTACGAACTTATTTAGACTAATCTAAATGATTGCCCATATGTTTGTCCACTTAAACTGTAACGCTCAACTTTCATTTTTCAACTTCGTGATATGCTTAAGGTAGTATTATACTATAATATCTGTGCATCCCATACCATGACATACCCCCGCGATCAAGGTAAGCACAACGATTCATCGTAGCAGGTGAGTATACTCAGATCATCCTTTATCTTTTACAACGCCAGACTATTGGTGAAGAGGTCAGTACTTTCGTACAGTAGAATGCCCAATAGTATCTGACGAGGGTTAGGCAAATACCTTATTTCGTATGTTTGAATTCATGGAACTTTCTCATGATGAGATTTCCCTTCTTTAAGGTTTTGGCCCTTCTGATTTGGCTCTTTTAAGGATATTCTGACTGTGCCTAGGTCTGCATATAATCTGGATGCAACAGAAGGGCAGCCAGATACCCCCGGATGACTCAACAGCATAAAGACCCGAAACCTCAGGCGTTGGCTATCTATCAACGCAGGATTTAAGACCATGAAATCATACGCCGATGGTATGTTACCCACAAGATACATAGTTCGTTATGTTTATATCACTTAGTATCTTATAATCACTTTGAGCGTTAAGCCTACCGATATATCACGTTAGATCCTAGTCTTTTCAGCTACGACACCTTACATGTGTCAGTCACACCGTTTATCACGAATATTCATTTCATTTCCCATTTGATGCAAAAAGACTTTTTGGATTTTTCAGTTTTTCAAATGTTTTTGTATTTTTCTGTTTTTCAAATGTTTTTCAAATGTTTTTCGTATTTTTTCGATTTTCTCCCCCTCAAACAATACTTATATACATATATCGCTCTCTTCCCCCTAAATTTGTGCATCATACTTTATGCACAAATTTACCTAATAAAGAAAACGTTTGCACAAAGTGTTAAACGAAAGGAAAATATTTTTGTTGTTTTTGCTTAACCGTTCTGTCACTAGATTTAAGACTAATCAATCTCAAAATTAAAGCATGAAATTTAAATTTTTACCTTTTCGTTGATCTTTTCTTACCTCATCTCCTCCAAAGGAAACATCACACTTGAGAAAAAGAATTTGAACTTTTGCAACAGTGAGATGTTACCCGATATGTCCCTAGAACAACCGCTATCAACACTCTAGAGATTGTCAACAGCTCCTCCTTGGTTATTCCTGAAAAATAAGAAGATTAGTAAGACAGTGGGACCCAGGCCATCGTGGTCCTGGGTTTTCCTGAAGCATCAAAATAAGACACTTTTTTGTCCTAAAAATCACACGAGTCTAACCGTGCAACCGGTTTGTCCGGATTGTCTATGGATCAAGTTCTGTGTGCGAAAACGTTTAACTCCGGCTACGTCAGCTGGTTAACTTTCCACTTTTAAGGGTACAACTCAGAACAGTACCGAATTCGGAACAGTACCGAATTCAGAACAGTAACTCGGATTAACAATCTGAGATAGAACCCGGAAACA
Source organism: Scalesia atractyloides (assembly GCA_947069175.1). Lineage (NCBI taxonomy): Eukaryota > Viridiplantae > Streptophyta > Magnoliopsida > Asterales > Asteraceae > Scalesia > Scalesia atractyloides. The sequence goes on along the minus strand of CAMTDV010000012.1, from coordinate 21,908,888 downwards.
GTGATCCGAGATGCTAATCTGAGATGGTGATTCGGAACAGTGATCCGATAGGGTATCTGATAAAAGATAGTGCGAGATAGAGAAACGGATCTGGAATGAAACCCTGACCCGGAATGAAAGTCTCATCCGGAATGAGGATCAAATCCAAAATGAAGATCAAATCCGGAATGAAAGATCAAATCCAGAATGAAAGATCAAATCCGGAATGAAACCATTTCCGGAATGGAGAATCCTTATCCGAAATCAACAGTATTCCGAAATTCCGATGAACAATTGTCCGAAATCAATCCGAGATGGATGTTCTTCTTCGTGTTCTTCGGAATCTTCAGCAATTTCGAATCTGAAATTCAACAGATTAATCCGAAATTCAAAGAATTTATCCGAAATGCTTGAAAGTTGGTCCAAAATGCTTGAATGTTGATCCAAAATGCTTGTTTTTCAGCAGAAACCGAACATAATCAGTGTGATATCAGCTCTGAGCCTGGAAAATAGGTTCAACAGGCTCTAATACCACTTGTAAGTCCTGGTAATCCAGATCTATCAACAATATCACACGAGCACCAAGGATGGGCGGAATCCAAACTTGGTGATATTTAGGAAAACCAAAATAACGAAGAACAATCAGAATCAACTTTAACACCTTGCACACGATTCTATTACTTGAACAAGAAAAATCGTCTGGTACAAGATGGAGGCTCTTTAGAGAAAACCCAAAAGTCTTAACCCTAGAAATGAATAAGCTTAGCTTATATACCTAGGGTAAAGGCATGCCCCTCATGGGCTTGCCTGGCCCACATGGCCTATGGCATGCCCAAATGACCTATAAAGGTTCAAACCTAATACAAACTAACCCAGTTAATCCCAGTTAACTACCATAGACTGTTGCGTACATTTGATGCATCAGTCTCACACTTCTAGGACCTAACAAGTTTCGTATCTTGAGTTCATGGTACACCGACTATGAAAATGGTCCTATAATCACATCAAGTTTAAGATTTTATTAGCTTTCCAAATCCAAGGAAAGCCCAAGTTTTGTTTTACCGACTTATCTTAGCACTGTAGTTTTCATTTCGAGTTTTTAACCCAATTTAATATACTTAAAAAAGTAAAGTTTGGTTTATGTTTAGAGCCTTCTACGATTCGTATAGCTTTTTTCATTAAACCATACAATCAGTATGATGACAAATCACAGTCTCTATGTCTCAGGCCATACCACCCGTATCGTTTTTGATCATTGAACCATACTGTCACAACCCAAATTCTCGGTGGACCGAACGTGGGATACTCACGTGGTTGATCACAAAACTTAGGGTGTATAAATGTTCTATCAGCTCCATAATCAAATAATACTCGTGCAAAGACATGAGTTACACGACACGTGTCCGCTATAATATTTTACGTATCAATTGTATGCTTCGTTGTGAGTTTAAAGGCCCAAACATTGCCTTTCTTGGCATCTCCAGCCTATGAGCTTCTTCCAAAGATATCCTTGATACAAGTTGCTTTGATATGCCATTTTTCACCACAACTATGGAAGGTAACAATGATCATATCTCGGCATTCGAGGGTCTTATGGCCATACCTCTTACATATGCCACAAACTGTTACATCCTGGTCGTAGCCGAAGCGTAAGTATGTGACTATTAGGTAATCATTGCATCCAATTTAGTAAACAATTATAATTCAACAATGATGCCATACTAATAATAAGTTTCACTCCCATAATTACAACCATACAAAAGTGAATTCATAGTTTAACTGTTTTCAACGGATCGTCATAAACATAATTCAACATATATTACTTCAAAATAAGATATTGTTTTCATCGTTACTGTGTAATGAGGTTTTGACTCCTATATACCCATACGAAGTTGGGATATAAAAGGCAAACCCTCCAAAAGATGGCACATCGTTGTCTTGACATTTTCCCATAACCCGAATCATATCACTAGCTCATGTCTTACGTCCTGAAATACATGTAATTTTAAAAAGTCAACATAAAGTTGGCGAGTTCATGTAGTTAATGTTTTCGTATAAAAATGTCATTCTTGAAATCCAGTAATGAAATTCGAGTATGTTATTATCATCATGGAGTTTTAAGGATCTATCATTGTGTCGCGAGCACCCTTACATATCTGTGCCATAAGTAAGTAACCAAACCGAGACAACTTTGACATCATTGGGATCACAAAAGCACTCCGAAGGGTATACCAACCAGGAGTGGAGTGCGTCTCAAACTCAATAGATCTACTTCTTTTGCACCTTGGTCACTATGTGATTTATGGTTACTATTGTCATCATCCTACTTACGCACAAATGATCATGTTATAAACTAAACCCATAGCTAACATACTATTTGTTATGACATGTATTTCCCCTCGATAGTTTTGAAAACAAAACATTTAAATAATTGAAAGGAAGGACATGAACTCACAGCTTTGCGTTCCGTACGTCGTATTACTCACAGTCGGTGTCCGTACACGTGTGTAACCTACATGTGTATCGAGTTTATTAGACACCTAGGCCTCAATGGACCTTGTACTCGTTGTTCATCTTGAATTCTTGTTATGTATTTCTTTGTTATGATAGAACAACTTTTAATGTTATCATACTGTTGGTAGTTTGTTTGTTCGATAATATTGTTATATATATTTCTCATATATATATATATATATATTGTTTTTCTTAGATCGTGTGTGAACTGGGCCTTGCCCTTCACATGTCCTCGTGCCTTGCACGCGTGTCATTGGGCCTTGCCCATGTCATCTATGTCATTGGGCCTAGCCCATGTTTTCATGTCATTGGGCCTAGTGTAACGCCCCAAAACCCGAATGTTTGACTCACTAGTATGGTTGCATAAGATATGGAATGAAAGGTGATAACTAAGTTATTTAACTTAGTTAGAACTATAAGTCTTATGGTAAAATACAAGGATTGTGATAAATGTGATAAATGGCAAACTAGAGGGACTAAAGGTGAGGAATTGGATTGAAGTTTGCATCTAAATAGAATCTGCAGAGATTTTGTGTGTGTTTGTGTGTGTGTGTCGACACACATAGAAGGAAAAAGGGGGTTCTTCCCCAAAACCTCATAAATTGAAGAAATTGATGGTGAAAATGGAAGCTAATCTCTTGCATGAGTGAAGAATTATCATCATCTCAACCTAACAAACGTGTGGTAAGTAGTAATTTGAGATTTGATGATCATTGATGAAATGGGTTGTGTTTAATCCATGAGCTTGTGTAAAATTATGATGATAACAAATTAGAATCATTTCATGACGCATGAATCATGCTCGAATTTCTGATTATTTTGATGTTTTAATGAAGACCCGCTTGTAAAAATAATGTTATGAAGATGATGATATTGCATATGTTGAATCAAGGATAGTTTTGATATATAAGAAATTGGATGTTGTAGGCTATTGTTAAATGAGGTTGATTTAGAAGGAAAGTTATGTGAAACTAGTGAAATTTGATGATCTTGATATGAGCTAGTAAGATTATGCATAAAATACTTGTACAATGTGCTTAGATTGTAGTACGCACACCAAGTGTTTGATGAAATGCCTAAGTGAGATTATTAGATGAGATTTGTATGCAAATAATAGGTGAACATGTATAGAAAGTGATAATGATATACTTGTTAGTAAAACAACATTAGGAATGTATTTGATAAGTATACGTGAAACGTAGTTGATGACGTGATTTGGTAAAAGAATGCTTTAGGAACTAGTACCCTATGTTTGAATGGTGGTGTACACCATAAGTTGGATTAGTGACTTAACGGTAATTTAGAAACGGATGTGTATGAAATGTATAGCTTGTGGACTTACTAGTAAATATTGATGTTGAGATTATGTAAATTGCTAGCTTTGAATGTAGTTGACAATTTCAAGATCATAAGAGCTTGAGTTTGTATTGATTTGGTTATACATATGCATGACATAGCTAGGTGATCATGTGGTTGTGAGTATATTGCATCATGAGTATGAAATGTACGTAGTGTCATTAATATAGCCTAATATGATGACACGAATATATGAAGTTATGTCGAAAGTTCATATGATAAACGTTGACTTTTGAAAGTCACCTGCACATAAGAAGCATGGTTAGACTTGTTGTCACAATTGTAAGATTATAGAAAGTCATACGGTATATGATAGATCAATATGTGTTATATGTGATGACGTGATGAATTGTATGAGTTGAAAAGATATGATTGTGGGGATATGCCTTATGCTTGCTAGAATTGACTAATGAAAGGCAAATGTGAGATATGCATTCGATATGACCGTTAACATGTACAATCATGTATACTAACAAGAAGTGAATGTTATGACATGAAAGTGTAGGAATCATGTCAAGGCGGATGGGAGCATGGAAGGCTAACGGGTCAAAAGGAGGCAAGGTAACGGATGCTAAGACGGACACTAAGGTAAGTGATTTCCGGAATCACCTCTTCTTTTGTAAATGAATATTGTTATGTTGAATGCAGGGAGTTGTGTAAGAAATTACGGATAAGGGTAGGAGTCAAGGTATGTATTGTTGTGATAAGTTATAGGATGTCAACTACGTTCGGAAATCATATTGGAAGTAAACGGGTCAAAATGTAGAAGTATGTGTCGGGTGTGGGTTTTGGATGTTATGGTATGGGAACCATATAAGAATGTTTAACTAATCTTAGAACTAAAGAAAGTATTGTTATAACGGGCCGTGAATAATAGCTATGTTGGAAATAACTTAGAATAGTCGAACGGGTAAAAGAGCCAAGTAAGTACGATAGAAGTAAAGTTCTGATTAAGGAGACATGGCTTAAGTGTTAAAAAGGATACGGGAAGCTTAGGGAATGTTATGGGATGATACGGGTTATAATGAGTCAGTTCGGGTAGAACGGGAATCGGAATCGGGTTGCGTAAGTTTGAGTAAGGAAAAACAACATCGGAAACACAGAAGGGGCGTCGCCGACGGCCTCCTTAGCCGTCGCCGACGCTGCCCCTTCTTCTGACGCACTAACTAACTGTCTACGCAATTGTGTACCGACGTGATATTCTAGGTGGCGTCGGCGACGCTATAGAAGGGCGTCGCCGACGCATCCCTCAAATTTGGCATGCTGATTTGGTTAGTTATTCGCATCCAAGTTCCATATCTTCTAATATTTGTTCTGAAATCCTCAATGAACCCCGAAAAGTGAAAATAACTAATAGTGAGTTATGTGAACTTATTGAATTGTATTAATGATTACCGGAAATGAATAAGTATGTAAGCATGTATGTGTATGTGGCTGAATTACATGTTAGTGGTGAAATCCCTAGGTAAATATGAATAGGAGTAAGCACACGCATGGGTTCGTATGTATAAGACTTAATTAAATGGATATGTTAGTATAATTTTATGGGTAAATAAAGGCCTATATGTATGTATGTATACACGGCTTTAATACGTATGAGCATTAACGTTACTAATTATTGATCTGAGAATGAAATGAAAGTGCAGGTTTACTTATGTTGATCTTTGAAGATTGACGATTGGAATGTAAGATCATACATGGAGTGATAATCGAAAGGATTTCATGAATAGAAAGAATGTGGAGTGATTCATTTAATTATGAATGTTTAATACTATGTATAATTTTATCGGATATTGATAATGTGAATGTATGTGGTGATTGCAGGTTGCACCGAGTCAACATTACCATGGAATTTAAAGGGTTGAAGATCGAGTCAAAGAGCAAGGATTGTACGGGAAGAGCAGTCTTAAGATTTGTATCCATGCATTACATTTAAGAAGTTAATTAAGACTAAATGTTGTAAACCATTTCAGGAAGTGTCCAACATCTTACTAAAGGAACCTTCAAGTAGGTCATATAGACAAAAATTGGAAGGAATTTTTGAGTCGGTATTTCCGCTGCGTCGTCTTTGGGTCAAAACGTGTTAGGGCATTACACCTAGCCCAAGTAATTCATGTCATTGGGCCTAGCTCATGTTTTTATGTCATTGGGCCTAGCCCATGTTTTTATGTCATTGAGCCTAGCCCATGTTTTTATATGCTTTTGGGCTTTGTCCATATATTATATACATTTGGGCCTTGCCCATGTCTTTTACAAATTGGCCTAGCCCAAACTCATTTATAAGAGTCCATTTTTAATAAGTCTTATACTTATAAATTTTGCTAAGTATAGAGTGTAAGTATATATTTTATACTTCTAATAAATTACTTAGTAAATTCTTTTATACTTTAACTTTCCGGGTTTTGATTTCGATAATATATATATATATGTTAAGTGTCTAAATATATATTTTAGACTTGCCATCGTCGTCTTTTATTACATGCTTTTTCTTGTCGAAAATCGCCCGTCATCGTAATAATTCTTCGTGTCGGTGATTTATTCGTTGGTTGACGACGTGACGGTGTAATTGTGAACGTTCGCCCATCCTCCGCTTTGCTCCGTTTGTCCGATTATTGTTTCGACGTAAAAAATTATTTGTTGGTGTCACCAACACTTGGCAATATTTTCAAATGTTTGTAGTATTTTGTGTATAATTGGGTATTTTATGGTGAATACCCTAAGCTTCTAAATACTTACACATACAATACACATGTATTTGTAATTCTTGGTGACAAAATATGTATACATATTTTTATTTCCACAAGTAGCTATATATATATTTATAAGGATTACTTAGTTTTACTTGTAAATATATATATATATATATATATATATATATATACACACACTTGTTGAACACTTGAGTGTTTACGGTTTAACCCTTGTCATTAAAACTTACTTAATGACGATTTAAGTTACTAATCGCGTTTAATCCCGCTAATCATCCCGTCAATCATATCTTAATCGCGATTAGATTTTTAGAAAATTTCGCCATAGTTTCCCCTAAACTATGGCGTTTTCCACGTTTTTAAAACATATTTAAAACCTGTTTAAACTCATAATTAAGATCAACAATTTATTTCAAGCTTTCATATTGAGACTTCAACATACATGTATCATCATCCATGGAATTTTTGTAGTCAAATCTTATTAAAAACATATTGAGACTTCAACACTTATTAGCATTTTTAACCCATTATTTTTTTTGTTACATCCTTAGATCAAGCCCATTACTTTAAACCTCTTGATTACTACACTTTTTAAGATGGTTACGTCTTAAATCATAATGTTATTTCTTATAAAAATTACTCGTATGTAGTAAAATTATTTTTTTTATTGTAGTAATCTTCATGGATGATGTAGTTGATGATCTTGTTTAGATTTAAACATTATCATGTTTAAATCCTCATTTTCATACCTATTCATGCAAGATCATCTAACTTTTACACATTGCTTTAACATAAACAACACCATCATGCTAACTAGTTAACATATAAACACATAATCTGTCACACCCCGGATTTCCAACCCAAATCCATACACTGGTGGGCCCGGGTGGGGAGTATTGTGATGTCAGTTGATAATCATCATAGTCAATTAAACACGGCACAGCGAAAGTCTTGGAGTAAAATTACTATTACAAACCGAATGTTCGAAAATACAAAATAATATACAGGCTCGTAATAGAAGATCCACAGGCGGATCATAAATTGTACATGGAAAGAATATAAAACAAACTTTGGGCAGATCTAAGATTTGCAAGATCCTATATCACTACCGAGCACTTCCAGCCTATTTCCGTATTATACCTGCGGTTTAGTCTTTTGAAAATACGTCAGCTTTCGCTGGTAAATACACCCAACTGACTCATTTTGAGAACATTTCAAAAATGTTTTAAGTCCGTATCAGCACAAAATCTTTTTATAACTTGGGTTAATTGATCGTCCAACCTTGTTAACAGATTTACATGTTTGTTCATACATACGAGGCCCGGTAAGGAGACCGAGACACAATTAACGTACACACCACTTTGGACTCACGAAGGAGTCAATTCCTCCCAACCTTGTGGGAATGCATAATTGAGCGTCACTCGGGTGTATGCCTACACCCGCGCTAAGGTCGTGGCCATTTCTATTGTAATGAGCCGAGGATGGTAGTTAACCCCCGATGTTTAAGTTATCAAACAAAACTGATTAAAACAGAATTTGCGGATTTACTATCCCCGAACCGGCGTTCGATTGATCCCATTTTCTACCAAGCGGTAATAATAATTTACCGTAACCCAAGCCCGTATAAGGGAAATAAGTCGAGAGTATTTACCTGAGCTAGTCTTCTTTATTTTTAATAACTCAGCCCTAAGTGCAGAGCAAGTCTCTAGTCTGGATTATGGCATAAACTAAACAATTAAATACTAACGGTCTTATTTAAGTCATAGACTTAGACCGACTAGTGTGCTTGATCAAAACGTATGACGCTAGATTAAACGCTGATTGGATAGAATGTAGTTTAATCCCAACAAGTACCTTGACTTGTAATATGGGCAAACTATTAACAATCTGGATTTTGAGATTAAAATGATAAGGTTAAACCTGTTTCAGTTAATTTCTGTAAAATAGTTACATATACGTAACCGTGCGCATATTAGCGATATCGGGTAACTGGATAAGTCATGGACAAGTTCTATATGCCATTATACGTTAAATAAGTTGAAATATCAGTAGGATATAAAATTATATGCCCGTTAAGTTTTTAAGATGAAATTATGCCTCATAAGGGCATTTTGGTAATTTTATACCGTATAAAAGGAACTTGAATATAATTTAATGTTATATTTATAAGTATTCTGGAAAAATACTTTATTTATAATATAATACCAGCAAGATATCAATTATATGTGTAAATTATATTTTATGGCCAAGCTATGCACCGAAGGGGCATTTTGGTCATTTTACACATAGTTTATAAATTATTTGGGATCCTGAGTTTGTAACATGTACCTACTGTAAATATGTTTTAAATATGTTTTAAAATCAGTAGGTGACAAGTCTTGGTCGATTAATATGGTTTAAAACCATACTATGCGCCGAAACGGCGCTTATGTCGTAATATGACGTCTTTATGCAATGTTTATGAAAACTGATGTTAAGTTCAGATTAAAATGTCTTAGATATGTTATATAATATAATATATCAGTAGTTAAAAGATTTACCTTGAAAAGATTTGATAAACTAGTTTATGAGCCACAAGGGCTAAAATCATCATTTATCGACATAGTTTAAGGACTTGCTTGAAAACTCAGTTTATAACTTGGTTTAACATCCCAAATAATCCTTCTTATAGTATTTCATCAGTAGGAAACCCATTTTCAAGTTCATTACTATTTAAAACCTTGTTTTATGCAAAAATGGTATTTTGGTCAAAGATGGTATAATTATGGAACTTGCGCATAAACTTGAATTTTGATTATGATCATGTAATATAACCTAAGAGGGTTATGATACATTATATTATGAACATAGTGCAACTTTAGATCAGTAGGTAACTAATCTAAATCGGGTCAGAATCGAAAGTCAAAGCAGAAGTCAAACTTCGTGACTTTCGGTTTCGAACCGACCCTAGAACTGAAATTGACGAGCCGAACATGTTCTTACATGTTCTAATATTTATTACCAACTTCTTTAAGTGTCAAAATAGGTTTCATAACATATATATGATCAATTTATGATTTTTCCGAAAAATGGCTTGTTTGACTTTTTAATATCATAACTTTGACCCGTCAATTGGTCTAGCAAACGTGATATTCAGGAGGTGCCTTTATAGGGATTAACATCTACCTTATTACGATCACTTAGCCATGTTCATTTTGAACAATGGCTGGACCATAATGGTCTTAACCTAAAGTCAAAGCGTTTTCCGAAAAACGCTTGACTTTTGGCTATAAAAGTCTATAAACGAAAATGCATAAAGAAGGAACACTAACCAGTAATTCCTAAGGTGCAAAAGAACTATGTTGGATGCTCCTTTTAGGTAGGAACTTCCAGAGGAGGGAGAAGAGTTATGATTTAGAAAGGTGCAAGTTTGAATGTGAACTTGAGCACCTATTTATAGTTGGAGAACTCAAAGGAGGTGAAGCCAGGTGTTTAGGGGTGTAAGAGGAAGCTTACAAGTGTCCCAAAACATGGCATAGCAGTTTGGGAAGCTATGGTTTCGATTTTAATGGTTTTGGAGTTTTGCTTGGCTGCCAAATAAACTTTCTACAACAGAGGGCTTCTCGCGGCCCGCGACCGCCTCATGGCCAGTTTCAAAGTTTGACACTTTTAGCCCCTTTAACTTTAAAAAGCTTCTAAAAACCTTTTTAAACACCTTTTTGGTAGTTTTAGCCCTCCGTAGCCAATACTTGGCATACCCGGGATTATGCCAGGACATTGTCGAGCTCTCGGTTCGTTAAAAGGTCACTCAGAGGTATAAATTAACATGTTGACACTTTTAATCCCTCAATTATCCAATTTTCACATAATTACAAAATTGAACCCTCTCGTCCAACAAATGTGAAGAATGAGAGTTAGTACTTCGCAAAGGATCACTCAGAGGCTTATTATAAGCATGTTGATTCTGATGTCACTCAGAGGCTGGGCATGTTGACATATCAGTCACTCAGAGGCCAAAGTTCAAGCATGTTGACATATCAGTCACTCAGAGGCTAATGATTAAAGCATGTTGACATATTAGTCACTTAGAGGCTATTATTTATGCATGTTGACATCGGATCGTCACTTAGAGGCTCAGTTTGAGCATGTTGACTTTTTTAGTCCTTATTGGTCTTTAATAGACTATAATTAAAATACAACACGTGTCACTATACTATTGGACATGATTTTACAGGGTGTTACATCCTCACCCCCTTAAAGGAAATCTCGACCTCGAGATTTTATTCAAAAAAGATGGGGGTACTTTTGTCCCATAGTGGCTCAACCTCCCATGTATACTCGGGACCTCTAAAAGCATCCCACTTAACCTTCACTATAGGTATACTCGGGACATCTTTATGTGACATTGCTAGCGACTCATTAGCTAGACATTTCTTAAGGTTACTGATGTGGAACACATCATGGATTCCACTAAGCTCCTCTGGCAACCTGAGCTTATAAGCTACAGTGCCGACACATTCGACTATCTCGAATGGTCCAATATATCTTGGGCTCAACTTGCCCTTCTTTCCAAAGCGCATCACACCTTTCAAGGGTGATACCTTCAGCATGACCTTGTCCCCCACTTGGAACTTAAGAGGTTTACGCCTCTTGTCAGCATAGCTCTTCTGCCTGTCCTGGCAGTTTTGAGAGTATCACGGATTTGCACAATCTTTTCCGTGGTCTCTAGGACAATCTCTGGTCCTGATAGTTGGGTTCCCCAACTTCTTCCTAGCACACGGGCGTTCGGCAGTTTCTCCCATACAAGGCCTCAAAAGGAGCAGCCTTGATGCTAGTATGATAGTTGTTATTGTAGGAGAATTCTATTAGGGGTAAGTGGTCATCCCAACTTCCACCTAAATCAATCACACATGCCCTAAGCATGTCTTTCAGTTTCTGGATAGTACGCTCACTTTGACCATCAGTCTGCGGATGGTAAGCCGTACTAAAGTTCAATCGTGTGCCTAAAGATTGTTGGAAACTTTTCCAACAGTGAGATGTGTATCTAGTATCTCTATCAGATACAATAGATACTGGAACACCGTGTAGGGACACAATCTTGTCCACATACAATTTAGCTAATTCATCTGAATTATATGTTTCCTTTATTGGCAAGATGTGTGCTGACTTAGTCAGCCTATCTACAATGACCAAATAGTGTCATTACCACTTTTGGTCTTTGGTAATTTGGTAATCAAATCCATAGTTACCATTTCCCATTTCCAGGTGGGAATTTCTAATTGTTGTAGAAGTCCTGACGGCTTCTGATGTTCGGCTTTAACCTGCGAACACGTCAGACACTTAGCTACATAAGTGGCTATGGATTTCTTCAAACCCATCCACCAATAATTCTTCTTCAAGTCTTGATACATCTTGTCACCCCCCAGGTGAACTGAGTATCTTGAGTTGTGTGCTTCTTGGAGGATTAGATCTCTAAGTCCTCCAAGGATTGGAACCCAAATCCTATCATTAAATTGAAGGATTCCATCTTTTCCAGATGCTAACTGATCAACAGTTCCGCCTAATCCCTCATTAAGGATATTAGCCTCTAATAGAGCTTGCTTCTGCGCATCTAGTAGTTTCTCACTTAAACTATTTCTGAGCTCAATGCTCTTAGCGTTAATCCTTATAGGTGTAACTCGTTCTTTGCAACTTAAGGCATCAGCAACTACATTTGCCTTACCTGGATGGTAGCGACTCTCGCAATCATAGTCATTAAGTGTTTCCATCCACCGATGTTGTCGCATGTTCAATTCCTTTTGATTGAAAAGGTGTTGAAGACTTTTATGGTCAGTGTATATAATACACTTTGTGCCATACAAGTAATGTCTCCATAGTTTTAGTGCAAATACAACGACACCCAGTTCCAAATCGTGGGTGGTGTAATTCCTTTCATGCACCTTTAGTTGTCGTTATGCAAAAGCAATTACCTTGCCATTTTGCATTAGCACACAGCCCATGCCGGTGTGCGAAGCATCACAATAGACAACAAAGTTCTCAATCCCCTCGGATAGAGATAACACAGGAGCATTGCTCAACTTGTGTTTTAGAATCTCAAAAGATTCTTGTTGTTTTGGACCCCAAACGAACTTAACATTCTTATGGGTCAGGGTAGTCAAAGGAGTGGCTATTCTTGAAAAGTTCTCAATAAACCTTCTATAATAACCAATCAGTCCTAACAAACTACGAATTTCAGATGGAGTCTTGGAAACTTCCTAATTCATTATGGCTTCTATCTTGGCAGGATCCACTTGGATACCACGCTCACTTACAACATGTCCAAGGAATTGGACATCTCTAAGCCAAAATTTGCATTTAAAGAACTTTGCATAAAGTTTCTCCTACCTTAATAATTCTAGGATGCACCGAAGATGTTTCTCGTGATCAGCTGGATTACGAGAATAGATAAGTATGTCGTCTATGAAGACAATGACAAACTTATCCAAATACGGTTTGCAGACTCTATTCATGAGATCCATGAATGCTGCAGGTGCATTTGTGAGCCCAAAAGGCACCACCAAAAATTCAAAATGACCATAGCGGGTCCTGAAGGCTGTCTTGGGAACATCTTCACTTCTAACCTTCAGCTGGTGATATCCAGATCTCAGATCAATCTTGGAGAAGTAACTAGCCCCTTGAAGTTGGTCGAATAAATCATCGATCCTGGGCAGAGGATATCTATTCTTAATTGTTAACTTGTTTAGCGCTCGGTAGTCAATGCACATCCGCATTGAACCGTCTTTCTTTTTAACAAAAAGGATAAGAGCTCCCCAAGGTGAGGAACTTGGCTGTATAAAGCCTTTCTCCAAGAGTTCGTCTAGCTGTGTCCTCAATTCCTTCATCTCCATTGGTGCTAGCCTATATGGAGCTCTAGCCACTGGTGCTGATCCTGGTAGGACATATATTCTAAACTCCACTTGCCTGTCTAGAGGTAGGCCTGGTAATTCTTCTGGGAATACATCGGGATATTCTAAGATGACTGGTAGGTCCTCCATGTTTGGCTTAGGCTCATTTATGGTAACTTGTGCCATGTAGATGACACATCCTTTCCTCAAACACTTGGATGCCTTAAATACTGACACCTTGTCTGGCAGTCCATAGTATGAGTCTCCAGGGATGGTGATCATTTCACCAGATAGGGTCTTAATCTCGACAAGTTTCTTATCGCAGGCAATGCGGGCTTGGTTATGAGATAAACAATCCATGCCTAAGACAATATCGAAGCCCGCCAATTTCATTGGCAGAAGAGAGATAGGGATGGAATGATTTTTAATGGATATAAAGCATCCATCAAGAATGGAAGATGTTGTTTCTATCGTTCCATCAGCAAGTTCTATCTCATAGGTTTTATCTAGAGTTCTTATGGGTAAATTTAATAGTTTACTAAACTTATGGTCAACAAATGATTTATCCGCACCCGAATCAAAAAGAACTCTAGCGTAAATATTGTTAATGAGGAATGTACCTGTTATGACGTTGTTGTCATTAACGGCCTCCCTAGCATTCATTTGAAAAGCACGGGCATTTCCCTTCTTGGCCTCTCCAGGCTTTGCATCGTTACTTTTGGGTTTCTTGGGGCAATTGTACGTTATATGTCCTTTTTCATTGCAGTTATAACAAACTGCATCCTTAAGATCCTTGCAATCTAAGGTCTTATGTCCTCTTCTTTTGCAGATTCCACAGGGTTTGGTCTGTGGATTTATACTACACTGTCCCCAATGCCTATATTTACAGTTTTTGCACAGAGGTTTGTCATTAGATACGTGTTGGTTCTTCTTGAACCCGAAATTTCCTTTCTTCTTAAATCTTTGGGAGTTATTATCCTCCCGTTTCCTCTTTCCGTCAGTTTCAGTCCTAACTGACTTTTGTCTTACCAGATCTAGGGTAAGGGAAAGAGATAGGTCCACAGCGGACCTATAGGTACTAGGCTGAGCAACCTTTACCATGCCCTTTATTTCGGGCACCAACCCATTTATGAAACGTGCAATGCGTTTGGATTCGAAGGTGATCAAATAGGAAACTAACCTAGATAGGGAGTTAAAGTCAGAAACGTACTTCCGACAATCTAGGTTTTTCATTGAAAGAGACAAGAAGTCTGTCTCTAACTTCTCCACCTCATGAGGTGGGCAGTAAGTTTCCTTTACCAAATCAACAAACTTAGACCATCCCAAGTTGTACAGGTGTACCTTACCTGTTGATTGAATCATAGCTTTCCACCATATTAGGGCATCGCCCTTGAAGGATTGTGATATGTACTTGACCACATCCTTATCAGCACAATTGCTGATATCTACAATTGTTTCCATCTCGTCTAGCCACTTTAGGGCCTATACAGCTCCTTTCTCCCCATTAAAGTCTCGGGGTTTACAAGAGACAAAGTACTTATAGGTACATCAGTCCTTGACAGAATAGGACTTTTCAGTAAGATCCATTTTCTTTGGTTCACTCTTCGCATTTGAAGAGTGAACGGAGCTCTCCCTGTGAGCTGAAGATGGTGGAATAGATAAGGGTCTAGAGCGAGTGGCACTCGACTCTTTTATCTTTTCTATGGCCTTTCCCATGGCCCTTTCAACAGCCGCATCAATGCGAGCTTGAAAATTTTCATCATCTATATTTTTGTTTTCAACTTTGTTAGATTCTACATTCCTGTGGCCACTTTGTGCTTCATTTGAGTTAGCCATCTTTAAGTCTTGGCATCTTTAAGTCTTCGTTTCTATATACCAATAAAACTTTATTTAGCCATGGTGTATCAACCATATCGGCTTTCAACATTGGATATAACAATCCATTGTCTATACTTGTGTGAATAACAACACAACTCTTAGTTTTAACATATCTATATTTGTCCTAGGTCTTAATAGGACCATTATAGGCAATTTACAATTTGGTCGTAGTCCATATATTTTTGGACAGTGGATCGCAATGTCACAACTGTCATTGTCATCATTGACAATTATATAGCTCATAGGTTTGTCCCTAAATGGACATAATAATTGGGCACATTGGCCGGTCATATTCGACATAATATATATATGGCACAAAAGCCTGTCGCATTGGACATAAATTGGGCACATTGACCTACATCATATTAGATGTATATGGCATATCAGCCTATCCGCTGGACATAAATTGGGCACATTGGCCTACATCGTATCAGATGTATATGGCATATCAGCCTGTCCCGTTGGACATAAATTGGGCACATTGGTCTACATCATATCAGATGTATATGGCATATCAGCCAGTCCCGTTAGACAATAAATTGGGCACATTGGCCTACATCATATCAGATGTATATGGCATATCAACCTGTCCCGTTGGACAGTAATTGGGCACATTGGCCTACATCATATCAGATGTATATGGCATATTAGCATGTCTCATTGGACAGTTAATGTGGTTCCTCAAGCCACACTACCAAGAGTATGAACATTTCTTAATGTTACATAAGAGTACCTTAATGATTGATTAATGGTCCCGGTCACCTTCGACCTTAACGACCTTGGAGGTTTGGACCTAGTCCCTTACCTCTGGATAGAAGGATAACTTCCCTTAACTATCCTGATAGAAGACTCCTTCATACTTAACTATCCTTTCTTGGCCAATATGTGGTCTACGCCACTTGGCATAATCAATCCATTAAGATCTTTTGGAATTATATAGCAGAGCATAAATTTTGAGTAAAATTGAGACGCTCGTTTTCAAGAGGATGATTTACATATATATATAATTCCAAAAGTACTTCATTAATTTCTAAATTAGAAATTACAATACTAGAAAAATGATATAAACTTGTCCATGCAAGGACTTAAAGGAATAAAAATGTCCACGAAGGACTAAAAGAAATAACAATGTCCTCGCAGGGACTACATATAATTAGAAGAGACTTCACTCGTCCTTCTTTCCCTTGACTAACTTGGAGAGTTTCTTGAAGAATTTGTTCGTTTTCTTCTCCGTTTTCTTCGCTTGTTGCTTCATTTCTTTCATTCTTTCTAAGGCCTCATTAATGGCCTCAAGTGGCGGCGGAGGTTGTGGTTGTGGTTGTGGTATAACCGGATACTGGCACCCATAAGTTGGATATCCAGTCGGTGGATAAGTAGGTGGGAAAGGAGACAGGTAAAGTGCATTGTGCATAACTGCCTGCATGTAGGGGTCTTGCGACCATGCTTGATAGTCTACCGGTGTAGACGGGTTAAAAGGATCATATCAAGACGTGTCTGGATATGTGGGGATTGGGTTAGTATAACCCGATGGTGGTTGAACAGTAGGCGTTGGTGTTGGTTCCATTATAGGTGAAATATTAGAGGGTCCACCCATTTGTGGGTCCTCTTGTATTGTAGGGTAGGAATTGGGCAAAGGTGGCAGCGATCCCGACCTTTGTCCGGCATGTACCGACATACGTGCTCCACGCTTCCTTCTTGGGGGTTCAGGTGGTGGTTGAGGTTGGTCCGCCGGTTCCATGTGGACATCTTCTTATACAAGAGGTGGTTGAGAGTGATGGGAAGGAGTGTGGGCGAAGGTGAATTCGTTCCAGTATTGGTCCCACTCATTAGGACCTTGGTAGGGCGATCCGGCATACGAGTTTGAATCGCTTGCAATTTCTATAGGATGCGTATTCGATCCTTACGGTGGCATCTCCGGGTCGGAGTCCTCGCCATAGGGTTTGGCTGGTCGAACTGATTTTGATCGGCTGGAGTCATGTTAAAATAATAGTTAGGGTTAAATTCTTCATGTAAGAGTGATGAGAATGGGAATGGTGAGAATGGTGTGAATGATAGGAGTGGTGAGATGGTAAGAATTTTGGGAATGTGAGGGCAAGTGTCTATTAGAGACTGAACGTCTCGCTGGTTGCCAAGGAGATGAATCTCCTGATTCTTGGTAAGAATCTAAGTTATGAGATTGAGGGGGAATACACCCCAATGGTCCTCCACTCATTGGACCTTTTCCTCTTCCACTTTGTCCTCTCACACGTGGCGGCATTTTCCTGTTAAAAATCAATTCAAGAGCAATACTAATAACCTAATAATGAAATGAGTAATCCTAGGTCAATGCCTAGACTCGGAAGTCTAAGGAATGTGCTCGTGTACGTTTTAGATTAAACACAAGAATGATAGTGTTTAATTCTCTCAAACGTTGGCTCTGATACCAACCTGCCACACCCCGGATTTCCCAAATCCATACACCGGTGGGCCCGGGTGGGGAGTATTGTGACGTCAGTTGATAATCATCATAATCAATTAAACACGGCACAGTGGAAGTCTTGGAGTAAATTACTATTACAAATGTTCGAAAACACAAAATAATATACAGGCTCGTAATAGAAGATCCACATGCGGATCATAAATTGTACATGGAAAGAATATAAAACAAACTTTGGGCAGATCTAGGATTTGCAAGATCCTCTATCACTACCGAGCACTTCCAGCCTATTTTCGTATTGTACCCGCAGTTTAGTCTTTTGAAAATACGTCAGCTTTCGCTGGTAAATACACCCAACTGACTCATTTTGAAAACATTTTATAACTTGGGTTAATTGACCGTCCAACCTTATTAACATATTTACATGTTTGTTCATACATACGGGGCACGGTACGGAGACCGAGACACAATTAACGTACACACCACTTTGGACTCACGAAGGATTCAATTCCTCCCAACCTTGTGGGAATGCATAATTGAGCGTTAATCGGGTGTATGCCTACACCCGCGCTAAGGTCGTGGCCATTTCTATTGTAATGAGCCGAGGATATCCAGGACACGGTAGTTAACCCTCGATGTTTAAGTTATCAAACAAAACTGATTAAAAAAGAATATGTGGATTTACTATCTCCGAACCAGCGTTCGATTGATCCCATTTCTGACCAAGCGGTAATAATTTACCGTAACTCAAGCCCGTATAGGGGAAATAAGTCGAGAGTATTTACCTGAGCTAGTCTTCTTTATTTTTAATAACTCAGCCCTAAGTGCAGATAGCATTTACCAGCAAGTCTCTAGTCTGGATTATGGCATAAACTAACCAATTAAATACTAACGGTCTTATTTATGTTATAGACTTAGACCGACTAGCGTGTTTGATCAAAACATATGACGCTAGATTAAATGCTGATTGGATAGAATGTAGTTTAATCCCAAAAAGTACCTTGACTTGTATAATATGGGCAAACTATTAACATTCTGGATTTTGAGATTAAAATGATAAGGTTAAACCAGTTTCGGTTAATTTCCGTAAAATAGTTACATATACGTAACCGTGCGCATATTAGCGATATCGGGTAACTGGATAAGTCATGGACAAGTTCTATATGCCATTATACGTTAATAAGTTAAAATATCACTAGGATATTAACTTATATGCCCGTTAAGGTTTTAAAACGAAATTATGCCTCGTAAGGGCATTTTGGTAATTTTATATCGTATAAAAGGAACTTGAATATAATTTAATGTTATATTTATAAGTATTCTGTAAAAATACTTTATTAATGATATAATATCAGTAGGATATCAATTATGTGTAAATTATCTTTTATGACCAAACTATGCACCGAAGGGGCATTTTGGTCATTTTACACATAGTTTATAAATTTTTGGGATTCTGAGTTTATAACATGTACCTACTATAAATATGTTTAAAATATGTTTTAAAATCAGTAGGTAACAAGTCTTGGTCGATTAATATGGTTAAAAACCATACTATGCGCCGAAACGGTGCTTATGTCGTAATATGACGTCTTTATGCGATGTTTATGAAAAATGATGTTAAGTTCAGATTTAAATGTCTTAGATATGTTATTTAATATTACATATCAGTAGTTAAAAGATTTACCTTGAAAAGATTTGATTAAAACTAGTTTATGAGCCACAAGGGCTAAAATCATCATTTATCGACATAGTTTAAGGACTTCCTTGAAAACTCAACTTGGTTTAACATCCCAAATAATCCTTATTATAGTATTTCGTCAGTAGGAAACTCATTTTCAAGTTCATTACTATTTAAAACCTTGTTTTATGCAAAAGGGCATTTTGGTCAAAGATGGTATAATTATGGAACTTTAGCCTAAACTTAGATTTTGATTATGATCATGTAATATAACCTCAGAGGGTTATGCTACATTATATTATGATCATAATGCAACTTTAGATCAGTAGGTAACTAATCTAAATCGGGTCAGAATCGAAAGTCAAAGCAGAAGTCAAACTTCGCGACTTTCGGTTGCAAACCGACCCTAGAACTAAAATTGACGAGCCGAACATGTTCTTACATGTTCTAATAATTATTACCAACTTGTTTAAGTGTCAAAACAGGTTTCATAACATATATATGATCAATTTATGATATTTCCGAAAAATGGCATGTTTGACTTTTTAATATCATAACTTTGACTCGTCAATTGGTCTAGCAAACGTGATCTTCAGGAGGTTCCCTTTATAGGGAGTAACACCTACCTTATTACGATCACTTAGCCATGTTCATTTTGAACAATGGCTGGACCATAATGGTCTTAACCGAAAATCAAAGCGTTTTCCGAAAAACGCTTGACTATTGGCTAAAAAAGTCTATAAACGAAAATGCACAAAGAAGGAACACTTACCAGTAATTCCTAAGGTGCAAAAGAACTATGTTGGATGCTCCTTTTAGCTAGGAACTTCCAGAGGAGGGAGAAGAGTTATGATTTAGAATGGTGCAAGTTAGAATGTGAACTTGAGCACCTATTTATAGTTGGAGAACTCAAAGGAGGTGAAGCCAGTGTTTAGGGGTGTGAGAGGAAGCTTACAAGTGTCCCAAAACGTGGCATAACAGTTTGGGAAGCCATGGTTTCGATTTTAATGGTTTTGTAGTTTTGCTTGGCTGCCAAACAAACTTTCTATAGCAGAGGGCTTCTCGCGCCCCGCGAGAGATCCAGGCCAGGTCTCTCGCGGCCCGCGACCGCCCTATGGCCAGTTTTAAAGTTTGACACTTTTAGCCCCTTAACTTAAAAAAGCTTCTAAAAACATTTTTAAACACCTTTTTGGCACTTTTAGCCCTCCATAGCCAATACTTGGCATACCCAGGATTTGCCTGGACATTGTCGAGCTCTCAGTTCGTAAAAGGTCACTCAAAGGTATAAATTAACATGTTGACACTTTTAATCCCTCCATTATCCAATTTTCACATAATTACAAAATTGAACCCTCTCGTCCAACAAATGGCACGAATGAGAGTTAGGACTTCGCAAAGGATCACTCAGAGGTTTATTATAAGCATGTTGATTCCAATGTCACTCAGAGGCTGGGCATGTTGACATATCAGTCACTCAGAGGCCAAATTTCAAGCATGTTGACATATCAGTCACTCAGAGGCTAATGATTTAAGCATGTTGACATATCAGTCACTCAGAGGCTGTTGTTTATGCATGTTGACATCGGATCGTCACTCAGAGGCTTAGTTTAAGCATGTTGACGCTTTTAGTCCTTATTGGTCTTTAACATACTATAATTAAAATACAACACGTGTCACTATACTATTGGACACGATTTTACAGTGTGTCACATGATCAACACAAAATAAACCATATTTAGTGTTATTATTAAGGTTTGAGTTAGGGTTTTTAGGTTATCTTTTCTTCATTTTCAAGATGATCAACTTGTACTTTATGAAACTAGACATGATAATAAGCTAGAACATGAAGAGATTTTCCTTACAATGGGTGCACAAGTTAGTGATGATCTAGAAGGAAAATGAAGCTCCAAAGAACCCCTAATGGTCCTCCACCTTTGTTAGCATCTTGGATGGTCTTGACGAGGCTTAAAAGTGAGTGTAATGTGGTGGTTTATGGTGGTTTAATGGCGGTGTTGTGGTGGTGATGGTAGTCGTGGGTATGAGGGGGAAAGAAGAGCAAATGGTTTCAATTTTTAAGTGATAAGAATGATGGAAAATCTAGTGTAGGTGATGATATATATTTGTCATCTTTCAAGTGTCATAACATAATCAACACCATGCCTCCATATCTCACATTTTCAATACGAATCAAGTGGGTGTGGGACCCACTTGAAAGCGTCAACATGAAGGGGGTAAAGTGTAAAATTTTTATACAACACATGTTAATTTATTAGATATTTTAGTAATTAAGTTAAGTGTTGTGATTAGGGGGTTGATCTTGCATTCTTAGTATACAATTAGGGTTTAGAGTGTTATTTTATGGTAATTAATCCACTTGATCATTTAATATAAGTTTCGGGTGACGAAAATGTCGCTAGTTCGTTCATCGACACAATATTCGCTAACAAACAAACTTTATTATTAGTACCGGAAGCCGTTGTTTTTGACCACCACAATTTTCATGGCGTTTATTTAGTGCACTTCCAATCTAAAAATATGCAAACTAGTTCGCTAGACGAATATATGCTGAGTTATGATGGCCAAAATGCCTTTCGTTCGATCGTTCGCTCGATATCAGCACCTTTATATCCTGCCGTCGAACTTTTCCGGAAGTTGTGTTTCCATGACCTCAAGATAGTTGAATGGATTCCGAGTCCCAAATGAGGCTTAACTAATTCGTTAGATGCGATGAGGCTATCGGCCACTAAGATGTTCATCGTTTCGACAAACGGTCGCCTTCCGGTCGAATTGTGCATTGTTTGTCGAATGACCTGAAACGATGTCTTTTGTGCATTTTTGCTATTCTTATATTGTTTTAGGATGTTCAATATTGTTTTGTTATTATTCTGACATCCGGAATCCACCGAATTAGTGTTGCGGACAAACTGACATTTGTCGCCTTTTTGGTCGAAACGGACAATTTTGCAATTTAGGCGTTGTACCAGAAAGTTGTGTATTTTTGTAATAGGTGATCTCATATCAATGTTTTCATTTATATATGCACTCAGTTATGGCATTAGCATGTCTTTATTCGTTGTTCTGATTTGTTTTAGCAGTTTTGCTGACACAAATAGTGCCACTGCAATTAGTGCGCCCAACACTTTCTACCAACACTTTTAGGGCATTGTTTGGTTTGTTTCGCGTCATAACGGAAACCTGTATATGTTATGATCTGATTTATTTGCCCTAATACTTAGGGTATGACGTACGACTAGTTACGCAATTAAATTACGATAATATGCATGAGATTTTGAAATAAAAGTAGTGATTAGATTGTAGGGAATTACCGGTTATTTGCCATTTGTCACACAAACTCTCATCCTTGTTATTGGCACATCTTCCCACATGCCTTTTTCCATGATTCTTACATCCGAATTGATTTGTTTTGGAATCAAACTTTCTTCTTTTGGAATTCCTTTGGTTAGATCGGGTGCTTTCCTCCCTATTTCTTTTGAATTCCAGTTCAACCCTTGATTCCCTTAACCAGACCTTTCATCGGTCAGGGTGCCAGAAATATGGACGATAAACTAAAACATTGAAAGATTGGATGATATAGCCATCCCTCTGATCTCCGGTGCCAGAGCCCGGATATAACGAGATAATCGTTTATCCTCAACACTGTCTAAATGTGGCACCAGAAGGGAAAACTCTTTGAAACGGGAAGTGTACTCAGGGTGTTTAAGTCCACTATGGCTAGCTTCAGAAACTTTGCTTCTACACTGTGCTTCTATTCTCTCCACCTCATTTAGTGGGCAATACTTCTCTTTGATCAACTTCTAGAACTTTTTCCAACCCATGTTGTATACTAATATTTTGCCACAAGTTTGAATAATGGTTTTCCACCAAGACATGTTTTCACCCCTAACGTTGTGTTCCCGAGTTTACTAAATGAAAGAAAAGACGAGAAAGGGAATTTAGGTGACTGTGTTAATTGACCATCTGATCACCATTAGGATGCATGGTTTATTTTGAATTGTGAGACTCCTCGAGTCTCAAATCTCAAGTCTGGTCGTTGAGTCTTCCATAAATAGAAATCCAAATTTTGTCATTTAATCTCAAATTTTCGTCTATTTGATGCCTATTGCTCAATTATACCACCTATTCCTTCAGCTGAAATATTCTCTTCTTTCAGAGCTTGTTGCCGAGCATACAAAATCTGCTTAAACAAGTTTACTTGCAATTTAAGCCTCTTAGCATGAACCCGCATGGGTTTGACTCTCTTTTTATGACTAAAGGTATCAGCTACTACATTAGCCTTGCTAGGATGGTAACGAATTTCACATTCGTAATCAATCATTGAGGGTTTCCATCCGTCGGCATTGTCTCATGTTTAAATCCTTCTTATTAAAGATGTGGTGTAGACTCCTGTGATCAGTGTAGATGCAGATGACACCCTGGTATCATAAAGTAATGTCTTCATGACTTCAGAGCCGAACACGACTACTCCAAATTCTAGATCATGGATCGTGTAATTTTTCTTAAGTGCTTTCAGTTGTCAGTTATCGAGACACACACACATCCATACATATATGTTTAATTAGAACAAAATTTGAAACTAGTTTATTATTTTAATTCAATTTACAATTTTAATAATATATGAAGCTATGAAGGAATAAAATAGTAAACGTGAAATGTTAAATTAATCGGTAAATGAGTTTGTTTTATAGAAGGTAAAACTAAGTTAAAACATGATGTGCATCAACGGTATAATAATATAAAAAAGCATCGATGGGAATAACTAGTAACTACTGCGAGACTACTAGTGTAGGTTAGATGCCTTCGTGGTTTCCATTTTTTATTATATTAGAATAAAGATGAAGCTACTTTAAGAAGAAAATAAAATCCAACTACATCACAATTTGATTGGATCAGTGTTATAATTCTTTTTGTCGATTGATGCATCGCTCATCACACTTAAAAGTATAGATAAGAATAAGCTTGAGTTGATTGGTAATAATTAAGAATAAAAGTTAATACAAAGATTATATATGATATTAAATTACAAGAATCGTAGTAGTTAACTTCTTGTTAGAAGAAAAAGCTGAAAAATTCAAATAAAATGAATAATTTACGAGTGCACGTACAAGTTGATACCTCATCAAATTATTCGTATGCATAGTAATAATTTGGATGAAACAAAGTTATCCATTAATAAAAACGTTCATAATATTCATTTATTAGAACATACAATACTGTTTTTAAGGAAAGACAGAATGATACGTTAGAATTAATACTTTTAAAAAGGTGGTGAACAAAATCTATCATTAAATTGTCTTTCTCATTAGAAGGGTTCACATGCGACCCTCCCTCTCTTCTCGTCACGTCCTACCCACCCGTCTCTCCCTTTCAAATTGGCCACATATCCCACACGGACAACACGTTGAAGATGGTCTAAGCGTCTAACCACCCTAAACCAAAGTTTAATCATCACATACACACACGTGCGCGTTCAAATAAAAATTTCCGTCATGCTTGATGCAAAAGATACGTAATGACATTTCTCTAACTAACACACAATTATGTATTCAAAACAAAAGATACGTAATGACATTTCTCTAACTAACACACAATTATGTATTCACTTTTGAATACGCTATATGCAAACATATGTTATATGGTATTCGCCAAGAAATGTAATTAAACACCAATGAATACATCTGATCACTATACAATATATAAACATAGTGATATTTATATAACTAACGGCCTAACATTAAACGACATCGTATTCATTATATTGTATATTCACAGTGAATACAAGTAAACGCCAAAAACTGTAGATATAGCATAAACAACAACAATACATTATGTGAATAAAAAACAAGCCATAACTGGAATTGATTAAAGAGGCAGTGAACACAAGGGAATTACAGAGAGAATTGAAGCTGGGAAGCCATAAACTAATCCGAATATTTCCTATAATCCTATCATACAGGAAAATGTCACAGAATAGCAACCAAGTTTCAAAAGTGTTCTAATTAGGTCACTCGTATCGTTTTTGCCCCAATTAGATAACTTAACATTCAAATTGAGTCATGTCCTTTTTTCATGTGTCAAGAGAAAAATGGAGCATAAGATGCTAAGGTTGGATTATATTAATAAATAAAATTTTATTTATTAAAAATAAAAACACTTTAATTACATTAAAAATTAAAAAAAAAAGTTAAAATTCACGTCATCACTAGACGTTAGAATCAAATGAAAGGGAAAAAAGAAACAAAAATTCACATCACCGCGGTTACTTATGGAATTGATGAAAAAACCCTTAATTTTAATAAAAAATGAATGTTGAGTGACCTGATTGGAACACTTTTGAAACTTGAGTGACCTGATTGAAACACTTTTAAAACTTGATTACTATTCTACAAAGTTACCCCTAATAATATCCTTATATCGTGCAGATCCGAATACTCCTTCTACCTGGGCCTTAAACTAATCCGAATATGGGCCACCTAGTTGGTTCACTTACTCATTTGTAGAGTCGAGTGTTCAGAGATATTAGTTGGGCTATTAGTATATATATTAACTTTGACTTTTTTTTATATATTTATTATATATTGCAATTATCAAAGTAGCTTTAATTTTTTATTATTTTTTACTTTTAGTTTCAATCACACGTTATATTATAAAATAATATCCGTTTTTAAAAATGAGTCGGTACCGACCAATAACATCACTTCGCTACCGGTATTGGTGCTATCAGAATCATTATTGGCATTCGGCTTTATGATTTTCGGTCGATATAAAATATAACTTTATTTTTTGAGTTACACCATTGAATGTGTAATAAAACCATTGTAAATATTAATATACCGACGCGGTTTGTCATTTTGTTTTGAAAATAACTCTTTCTTCAAATAAAATTATATCGCAATGTCGAGAAAAAAAAAAATAAACGCAACTACATATCACTGATTTAATCTATACAAGGGTTGATACCGTAACGGTGCCGAATATTAAAGCTCTCGATCGATGTAAAACAAGTGTCAATATCTTTTTGGCCATATTACGACTTTGGTTTTTAGGTTCTCTTTTAGCGAGTGTTCGTACCATATTAAACCAAACCAATACTGGCCGTCAGCCGCAATGTTAGAAACTATAGTGCATTCGATGAATACGGGATATTCCCTATATTCAACTGCTTGTTATGGTAAGTGAGAAGTAGTTTGTACTTTGAATTGTTTACGAGCATCATCATTCTAGAAAGGTAGATACTTCCACATCTAATTACAACACACACATATGCACCAAAAACATACATCCAGAATCAAAACTCACTCTCTTCACTCGAATCATCCTTATTCAAACCCGTACCACTACTCTCACCTTGTTCAATACACCTCATGACGCCTGCTGAAACCAAACTCATGCCATCACTCTCGGCCACAACCGATGGAAACTGACCAGACCCGCTTATCAGGACCCGTAGCGTATCCCTGGCACTCTTCTCGGACTCCGTGCTTTCTTGGATCAATGGAGGAATGCTTACGCTTATAGCAGGACCACTGTTCACCAGGTAGGCTTGGCCAGAGGAATATATGTCCATTACTGGAAGGTGAACTATCGGGTCACACATGAGCGGGGTGAACACCAGGATCTGCTGTGAAGAAGCCGGCATAGACAAGGGTAGAAATGGGATTTCAGACAGATTTGGAGACGGCTTTGGAAGCAGTGATGATAGAGGCGGTAATGTGAATGATTCAGTTTGTAGAGTCGAAACTGAAACCGAAACCGAAACAACAGGTGGACACCAACAGTAATATGGAGGAGATATTTGAGGGAGTGAGGTAGACGATGGTACGGGAGAAGATGGGAACACGCAAGTTCCAGAGGAATCTAAAACCTTCCGTTTTCCATGGTTTGAAGTAGACGGACAAGAAAGGGGATGCTTTTCCGAGGATTCGATACGAGCCGCGTCCGTCCTTCGCCTCAGCTTGAAAGAACTTGGTCTTGGACTCAGGACGACTTGAAAGTTGCAGGTTCGGGGTCGTGAAGGCTTTGTTAACGAGTATTGAGATTGTGAGGTTGACCATCTTCAGAAGTGGTATTTGAACCGATAAAATTAGCTCGAAGATGACTCACGAAACGTTCAAGTCGAGAATCGCTAATTCCAGTTAGTTCAGCAAGGGAAGGCTTCCGGACGAGTAAATCTTTCATCTAGAATTACAAGATAACACCATCATTTGGTTGTTTTATATGCATAATTCGTTAGTTAACCGTTAACGTACTAAAAGATACCTTCTCAAGCAATTCATTAGCAAGAAGGCGGGACTTCTCAGAGCACCAAAAGTAGAAAGGATCCTTGTTGGGGATTCTGACAGCAAAAGATCGGCCAGAACTATCTGTTGGGATTCCCTCAATTTTGACAAATGAGCAATCTGATACGTCATACGTTTCTTAAAATTGATAGCGTCTCTGTATACCCATCATCCGAAAGAAATGATATGCACAAATCCGAAGTTGGCAAGAGTGAAATTACTAGGTTACCCCTGTCAGATTATATATGAATAGATGAACCTAGTTAGATATTAATAAGCAAAATAATCTCACTTTCTATATGAATAAAGAGTTATATAGAATTATAGATATTGAAGTAAAGAATGCAGACCAATAAGCAATTAAGCACCATCAAAGTCATTTCCATACTGGTCAATAATCAGGGTCAAGTTTTTCTCTGCACCCATGTGGTGAGCATATTTCAAATTGTGTTCGTTCTTTGGGGTCAAGTTCCATTTAAAGAATTGTAATTTCAAAAGTAACATTTAAAAAATTGAAGCAGAGTCTATTCCATTTACATGCAATTTGCCCTTTTTGGATTTGTGTACAGATTCAGTGGGACCAAAGAGCGGGAATACGCAAATTCAAAAGGAGATGAAATTCACAAGTTGCAAGACAGGAAGCAAATGGGAAAACAAGAATAAACTTAAGCTTATGCTTAGAAATAGAAAAAAAAAGAACGATGCTACAGACTGTTTTTTTTCTAATAGTCTGGTTTAATATAGAATTATAGACATGATAAGTAAAAGTGATAGCATGATAAGACTTGCGTTATAATGTGCATTTGTTATCTTTGTTTTTTCTTTTCTAAAAGCAAGGCTACCCGAGGAGCTGAAGCTGGCGGGAAAGGTTTTGGACTTTTAGTGTGCATAACCATGAAATAACTTTTCTTTCATTTATTTGATTTCACACTTGTCTACACACATGTAAATGCATCCACGTATCCTCTGGGAACCATATATCACACATCCATATCCCCATGCCGATATCTTTGTAACATTGATCAGTAGATGGTCATGTGCTTGGTGCTAGTTAATTACTTAAATTAACAACATTGACTTACATTCAGCAATGACTTGATTCATCTATATATTAAGAGGGAAAACTACTAGCCTACCACCAAATCCATTATATCTCAAGATACTCAAGTGATCTCATGTTATCCACGTTAGTTAAACTCATCGCCTTACATTCAACAAGAACTTGACGACACCTATCAGAATAACCCCTTCCTATTAGCAAGACAAGCTGAGCTGCAAACTTAACTACTAACTGAGTATCATGTCTAAAAATTGAAAACCATACTCACACTTATATAGGTAGATGACCACTATCTCAAAAGAGAAATTTGGTACACCTATGCTACCCCTGTACCCATTAATATAGCAGTGATCACATTTGTACATAAGCAATTAGCAAACATTTATGCATCTATAGACAACTTCAAACATATTCCCAAGCCTATAAACAGGAAACAACTACCTTGCATTGGTTGGAGTAAAAAGAGTCCCTTGTTTCTTAACCTTTCCAACACGAAAGACGCGAGAGGAATACACAAACACCTTGCGAGCAAACCGACTTCTGATGGCTCAAAATGCTGTCAACCAAACCAAATTACATAACATGCATCAGTAAATCACATAACTGAATTGCAATTTAACACATAATTATGTATCCTGAACTAATACCTGACTTAAATGCGACAGAAATCGATCTTCAGCACCACTAGAAGCATTAACCTTAAGCAACGACTTCAACCTCTCATCAGCACGACACGCGCCCATCACGTGCACATCAAGCGCCAGTAGCCAGCGCATAACCGTGCCTCGTTGCGTGTTTCGTTGCATCAACAGATCACTATCGCGGTCTCCTTCACCAACAAGCAAATCCGTCAATCGATCAGCAAATCCGACGTCGTTTCCGTTCGTCGGAGCATCCTTACCGGCACCAGTGGATACCGGTGACGAATCATCGTTCGATTGCTGTTGTTCATGTTCGTGTTCATGTTCATCAACCTCTCGATCACTCACAGATTGTTGTTTTCCAGAATTGTTCATATTAATCGATTATTACACAGATTGTTTAGAGAAATTTTACGTTTCTTTACAGGTTGAACCAATTGAATCTGATTGATGATCGGAAACCCTAGCTGCAAGTATTAATCAATAGTTTTCGAATTGAATTGAATCGATTGATTGATTGATTGTTTGGGAGGTGAAAACGAAGATCTAGTAGAGTGATCTGATCTGATAAGATCTGCACAACGTGAATTGGTTGAGATGCAACACGCAAAAGAACGCACGCACGGGGGCCACTGAGAATGAGGTAACGGATGTCAAAAAATGATTAATGTGATTTGAGAGGGTGGTTTGGAGTCCGGGTGGGAGTGGGACGGACACACACGTTGAAGATTTGATAATATCGGCTCACACTTTTCTTTTCTTTTCTTTTTTGCTGTTAAAAAGAGAATGGCTATAAGTGGTAATCATTACCACTCTTCAAACAAGAAATTGTTCCGAGTGAAAATAAATTATGAGTTCAAATTACTTTTTTCAAGAATTGTTTTGTGTATTTTTCATGCAACTAAATTGATACCTTTTTAAAACAATCTTTATTGACTGAACTCGTTTTCCTTAAAGCCAATATTGATCATTATCTAAATACCTCGACCCATTCAGTATGTTAGACTTAGAAAATTCACGTTTAGTGTGACAAAAACTCCGTCATCTAACACTATTTTTTAATATATTTAGTCATTATACTTTGATGTATGTTTTAACGTGAAAAAAGTTGTGAAATAGTTCGCTAGAAATCGACTTGGCTAGACTCAGTTTGTAAACAAGCCAAGTTCTTGACTTCTAAACAACCCTAACTTATACTACCTACTTATGCTTGAATTTCGTAACTTACATACGCTTTTCTTTCAATTTCCACTTTTATCAATAATCATCTTGCCATAGTAAGGGTGGAAGGGGCACCATCGGTGACCCCTTCGGTTAGTGATTTTTGTCGCGCGGTAAGGTGTTGCCGGCACAATTTTGGTAAGTGATTGAGTTGCAAAACGGTGACTACTCACCGAGTGGGGAAGATGAGAGAGAGGGGGTTAATCAATCACAAAACATTATTTTTTTTAGAAAAAAAAAATTTTTACCCTCTTTATGTGTTTGAACACCCCTAGTGATTGAGTGCAAAACAGGGAGTGAACTGGTGAGTTGACATGACATGATATTATTGGTTAATACAAGTTTATCACTCCCCATTTGGGGAGTGCCCCTTCCACCCTAAGGGTGGTTGGGGTGTATTCGGTGAGTGGGGTGTTTGAGTGGGTTCATCGATCGGTGACACCGCCGCCACCCCCTTGCCGCATTGCGGTGAGTCACCATTTCGTTGATTAGTCACCGAGAATTCGACCGTTGAGAGTTGAGAGTTTTGACCGTTTGTTAAAAAAATTCTTTATTATTTAAAACCCACACATTTCACTCATCTCCAACACCAATTTTCACCTCTATTCCACAAAATCCTTTCTTGTATATTCCAAAAAATTAACCCCGTTATATTGGCGGTGACATACCCCCGCTATTCATTCCATTTGATATCAGTGAAAACGACGATTCTTCTTCAACCGATGGTAGTTTAGTTTTTTTTTCCAAAATCTGATTATGGAAGCCGCTGCGCTGGAAGACACTGGTACTTCTAGAAAAAAAGAAAGTTGTCCGTCGAGATCGAGAGAAAGGCCACAAAACCCTTGTGTCAGATTATTTTGCCGAGGAGCTCAAATTCAACGAAGATGTTTTCCGTCATAGTTTCGTATGTCGAAAAGGTTGTTAATTGTGAGCAACGTGCAAGCAAATAACTCATAGTTTCAAGAGGGCCTGGATGGGAGAATGAAAAAGAGTTTTACACTGCTGCAGAAAGTTACATCGGCGATTAAGCAACTTGCAACCGGTAACCCTCAAGACGAGAACGACGAGTATTTAAATATGGCTGAAAGGACTTCCCGAGAGTATCTAGATTATTTTTGCGAAACGGTATGTAAATTATACGCTTCTGAGTACTTACGTGGACCAACAAGCCACGACGTCGCGCTCTTGTATCAGGCTTATGAGGATATACATCACCTTCCTGGGATGTCGGGTAGTCTTATTGTACACATTTTGTTTGGAGAATGTGTCCAACAGAGTTGCGCGGCCAATATATGAGGGGGGATCACAGGTACCCGACAATTATGCTCGAAGTTGTAACACCCTGTAAAATCGTGTCCAATAGTATAGTGACACGTGTTGTATTTTAAATATAGTCTATTAAAGACCAATAAGGACTAAAGGCGTCAACATGCTCAAACTGAGCCTCTGAGTGACGGTCCGATGTCAACATGCATAAATAACAGCCTCTGAGTGACTTATACGTCAACATGCTTAAAACTTGGCCTCTGAGTGACTGATATGTCAACATGCCAAACCTCTGAGTGACATCGGAGTCAACATGCTTATAATAAACCTCTGAGTGATCCTTTGTCAAGTCCTAACTCTCATACGTGCCAAATGTTGGACGAGATGGTTCAATTTTGTAAATATGTGAAAGTTGGATGATGGAGGGATTCAAAGTGTCAACATGTTAAATCTTACCTCTAAGTGACCTTTTAACGAACCGAGAGCTCGGCAATGTCCGGGCATAATCCCGAGTATGGCAAGTATTGGCTACGGAGGGCTAAAAGTGCCAAAAATGTGTTTAAAAAGGTTTTTAGAAGCTTTATAAAGTTAAGGGGGTTAAAAGTGTCAATTTTTGAAACTGACCATATTGCAGCCGCGGCCGCGAGAGACCTGGCATGGGTCTCTCGCGGGGCGCGAGAAGCCCTCTGCTGCAGAAAGTTTGTTTGGCAGCCAAGCAAAACTCGACAAAACCATGTTTTCGAAACTATGGACTTGTAAACTGCTATGCAACATTTTTGGACACTTGTAAGCTTCCTCTTACACCCCTAAACACCTGGCTTCACCTCCTTTGAGTTCTCCAACTATAAATAGGTGATCAAGTTCACCATTGGACTTGCACCTTTCTCATTCATTCACTCTTCTCCCTCCTCTGGAAGTTACTAGCTAAAAGGAGCATCCAAAATAGTTCTTTTGCACCCTAGGAATCACTGGTAAGTGTTCCTTCCTTGAGCATTTTCGTTTATAGGCTTTTATAGCCACAAGCCAAGCGTTTTACAGAAAACGCTTTGACTTTCGGTTAAGACCATTATCGTCCAGCCATTGTTCACCTCCTGAAGATCACGTTTGCTAGACCAATTGACGGGTCAAAGTTACGTTATTAAAAAGTCAAACAGGCCATATTTCGGAAAAATCATAAATTGATCTTATATATGTTATGAAACTTGCTTTAACACTTAAACAAGTTGGTAATAATTATTAGAACATGTAAGAACATGTTCGGCTCGTCAATTTCAGTTCTAGGGTCGGTTCGCAACCGAAAGTCGCGAAGTTTGACTTCTGCTTTGACTTTCAATTCTGACCCGATTTAGATTAGTTACCTACTGATCTAAAGTTGAATTATGATCATAATATAATGTAGCATAATCCCCTGTGGTTATATTACATGATCATATCAGAATCCAAGTTTATGCGCAAGTTCCATAATTATGTCAACTTTGACCAAAATGTCTTTTTTGCATAAAACAAGGTTTTAAATAATAATGGACTTGAAAATGAGTTTTCTACTGATGTAATATTATAAGTAGGATTATTTGAGATGTTAAACCAAGTTATAAACTGATTTTTCAAACAGGTCCTTAAACTATGTCGATAAATGACGATTTTAGCCCTTGTGGTTTATAAAATGGTTTTAATCAAATCTTTTCAAGGTAAATCATTTACCTACTGATATGTTATATTAAATAACATGTTTTAAACATTTAATTTGAACTTAACATCAGTGTTCATAAAACATCGCATAAAGACGTCATTTTACGACATAAACGTTGTTTTGGCGTATAGTATGGTTTTAAACCATATTTATTGACCAAGACTTGTTACCTACTGATTTTAAAACTTATTTTAAACATATTTACAGT
This sequence comes from Scalesia atractyloides, assembly GCA_947069175.1. NCBI lineage: Eukaryota > Viridiplantae > Streptophyta > Magnoliopsida > Asterales > Asteraceae > Scalesia > Scalesia atractyloides. Next base: position 21,875,113 of record CAMTDV010000012.1, on the reverse strand, counting down.
AGGTAAATGTTATAAACTCAGAATACCAAATAATTTATAAACTATGTGTAAAATGACCAAAATGTCCATTCACTGCATAGATTGGTCATAAAAGGTAAATTACACATATAATTGGTATCCTACTGATATAATATTATAAATAAACTATTTTTCCAGAATACTTATGATTATGAACTTAAAATATGTTCAAGTTCCTTTTATATGGTATATAATTACCGAAATGCCCTTATGAGGCATAGTTTCGTTTTAAAACCTTAACGGGCATATAAGTTGATATCCTACTGATATTTTAACTTATTTAAAATATAATGGCATATAGAACTTGTCCATGACTTGTCTGGTGACCCATTATAGCTTATAAGCATACGGTTGATTATATATAACTAGTTTACGGAATTTAACCGAAACGGGTTTAACCTTATCATTTTAAATCTCAAAATCCACAATGTTAATAGTTTATCCATATTATACAAGTCAAGGTACTTGTTGGGATTAAACTACATTCTATCCAATCATCATTTAATCTAGCGTCATAGGTTTTAATCAAGCACGCTAGTCCGTCTAAGTCAATGACTTAAATAAGACTGTTAGTAGTTAATTGGTTAGTTTATGCCATACTACAGACTAAAGACTTGCCGGTAAATGCTATCTGCACTTAGTACTTTTGTGTACGGCTGAGTTATTTAAATTAAAGAAGACTAGCTCAGGTAAATACTCTCGACTTATTTCCCCTTGGAAAGGTGTGATGCGTTTTGGAAAGAAGGGCAAGTTGAGCCCAAGGTTGCTCCTTTTGAGGCCTTGTATGGGAGAAAATGCAGAACGCCCGTATGCTGGGCAGAAGTTGGGAAAGCCCAACTATCAGGACCAGAGATTGTCCTGAACACCACGAAAAAGATTGTGCAAATTCGTGATCGTCTCAAAGCTGCCAGGGACAGGCAGAAGAGCTATGCTGACAAGAGGCGTAAACCTCTTAAGTTCCAAGTAGGGGACAAAGTCATGTTAAAGGTATCACCTTGGAAAGGTGTGATGCGTTTTGGAAAGAAGGGCAAGTTGGGCCGAAGATATATTGGACCATTCGAGATAGTCGAATGTGTCGGCATTGTAGCTTATAAGCTCAGATTGCCAGAGGAGCTTAGAGGAATCCATGATGTATTCCACACATCTAACCTTAAGAAATGTCTAGCCGATGAGTCACCAGCAATGTCGCACAAAGATATGCAAATAGATGAAAACCAGAGGTTTGTTGAGAAAACAATTTCGATCGAGGATCGACAGGTCAAAAAGCTCTGAAGAAAAATGATACCTATAGTAAAGGTTAAGTGGGACGCTTTTAGAGGTCCCGAGTATACATGGGAGGTAGAGTCCACTATGCGACAAAAGTAACCCCATCTTTTTGAATAAAATCTCGAGGTCGAGATTTCTTTTAAGGGGGTGAGGATGTAACACCCTGTAAAATCTATGGCCAATAGTATAGTGACACGTGTTGTATTTTAAATATAGTCTATTAAAGACCAATAAGGACTAAAGGCGTCAACATGCTCAAACTGAGCCTCTGAGTGACGGTTCGATGTCAACATGCATAAATAACAGCCTCTGAGTGACTGATATGTCAACATGCTTAAAACTTGGCCTCTGAGTGACTGATATGTCAATATGCCCAACCTCTGAGTGACATCGGAGTCAACATGCTTATAATAAGCCTCGGAGTGATCCTTTGTGAAGTCCTAACTCTCATACGTGCCAAATGTTGGACGAGAGGGTTCAATTTTGTAAATATGTGAAAGTTGGATGATGGAGGGATTAAAAGTGTCAACATGTTAAATCTTACCTCTGAGTGACCTTTTAATGAACCGAGAGCTCGACAGTTTCCGGGCATAATCCCGCGTATGCCAAGTATTGGCTACAGAGGGCTAAAAGTGCCAAAAAGGTGTATAAAAGTGTCAATTTTTAAAACTGGCCATATGGCGGCCGCGGGCCGCGAGAGACCTGGCCTGGGTCTCTCGCGGGGCGCGAGAAGCCCTCTACTGCAGAAAGTTTGTTTGGCAGCCAAGCAAAACTCCACAAAACCATGTTTTCAAAACAATGGACTTGTAAACTGCTATGCCACATTTTGGGACACTTGTAAGCTTCCTCTTACACCCCTAAACACCTGGCTTCACCTCCTTTGAGTTCTCCAACTATAAATAGGTGATCAAGTTCAACATTTGAACTTGCACCTTTCTCATTCATTCACTCTTCTCCCTCCTCTGGAAGTTACTAGCTAAAAGGAGCATCCAAAATAGTTCTTTTGCACCCTAGGAATCACTGGTAAGTGTTCCTTCCTTGTGCATTTTTGTTTATAGGCTTTTATAGCCACAAGCCAAGCGTTTTAACGGAAAACGTTTTGACTTTCGGTTAAGACCATTATCGTCCAGCCATTGTTCAAAATGAACATGGCTAAGTGATCGTAATGAGGTAGGTGTTATTCCCTTTCAAGGGCATCTCCTGAAGATCACGTTTGCTAGACCAATTGACGGGTCAAAGTTACGTTATTAAAAAGTCAAACATGCCATTTTTCGGAAAAATCATAAATTGATCTTATATATGTTATGAAACCTGTTTTGACACTTAAACAAGTTGGTAATAACTATTAGAACATGTAAGAACATGTTCGGCTCGTCAATTTCAGTTCTAGGGTCGGTTCGCAACCGAAAGTCGCGAAGTTTGACTTCTGCTTTGACTTTCAATTCTGACCCGATTTAGATTAGTTACCTACTGATCTAAAGTTGAATTATGATCATAATATAATGTAGCATAATCCCCTGTGGTTTTATTACATGATCATAATCAGAATCCAAGTTTATGCGCAAGTTCCATAATTATGTCAACTTTGACCAAAATGTCATTTTTGCATAAAACAAGGTTTTAAATAATAATGGACTTGAAAATGAGTTTTCTACTGATGTAATATTATAAGTAGGATTATTTGGGATGTTAAACCAAGTTATAAACTGATTTTTCAAACAGGTCCTTAAACTATGTCGATAAATGACGATTTTAGCCCTTGTGGCTTATAAAATGGTTGTAATCAAATCTTTTCAAGGTAATTCATTTACCTACTGATATGTTATATTAAATAACATGTTTTAAACATTTTAATCTGACCTTAACATCATTTTTCATAAAACATCGCATAAAGACGTCATTTTACGACATAAACGCCGTTTCGGCGTATAGTATGGTTTTAAACCATATTTATTGACCAAGACTTGTTACCTACTGATTTTAAAACTTATTTTAAACATATTTATAGTAGGTACATGTTATAAACTCAGAATACCAAATAATTTATAAACTATGTGTAAAATGACCAAAATGCCCATTCGGTGCATAGTTTGGTCATAAAAGGTAAATTACACATATAACTGATATCCTAATGACATAATATCATAAATAAACTATTTTTCCAGAATACTTATGATTATGAACTTAAAATATGTTCAAGTTCCTTTTTTAAGGTATATAATTACCGAAATGCCCTTATGAGGCATAGTTTTGTTTTAAAACCTTAACGGGCATATAAGTTGATATCCTACTGATAATTTAACTTATTAAAAATATAATGGCATATAGAACTTGTCCATGACTTGTCTGGTGACCCATTATAGCTTATAAGCATGCGGTTGATTATACGTAACTAGTTTACGGAATTTAACCGAAACGGGTTTAACCTTATCATTTTAAATCTCAAAATCCAGAATGTTAATAGTTTACCCATATTATACAAGTCAAGGTACTTGTTGGGATTAAACTACATTCTATCCAACCACCGTTTAATCTAGCGTCATACGATTTGATCAAGCACGCTAGTCGGTCTAAGTCAATGACTTAAATAAGACCGTTAGTAGTTAATTGGTTAGTTTATGCCATAATCCAGACTAGAGACTTGCCGGTAAATGCTATCTGCACTTAGTACTTTTGTGTACGGCTGAGTTATTTAAATTAAAGAAGACTAGCTCAGGTAAATACTCTCGACTTATTTCCCCTATACGGGCTTGGGTTACAGTAAATTATTACGGCTTGGTCGGAAATGGGATCAATCGAACGCCGATTCGGGGCTAGTAAATCCGCATATTCCGTTTTAGTCAGTTTTGTTTGATGACTTAAACATCGGGGGTTAACTATTGTGTCCTGGATATCTTCGGCTCATTACAATAGAAATGACCACGACCTTAGCTCGGGTGTAGGCATACCACCGATAGACGCTCAATTATGCATTCCCACAAGGTTGGGAGGAATTGACTCCTTCGAGTCCAAAGTGGTGTGTACGTTAATTGTGTCTCGGTCTCCCTACCGGGCCCCGTATGTATGGACAAACATGTAAATCTGTTAACAAGGTTGGACAGTCAATTAACCCAAGTTATAAAAAGATTTTGTGCTGATACGCACTTAAAACATTTTTGAAATGTTTTCAAAATGAGTCAGTTGGGTGTGTTTACCAGCGAAAGCTGACGTATTTTCAAAAGACTAAACTGCAGGTACAATACGAAAATAGGCCGGAAGTGCTCGGTAGTGATAGAGGATCTTGCAAATCCTAAATCTGCCCAAAGTCTGTTTTATATTCTTTCCATGTAGAATTTATGATCCGCCTGTGGATCTTCTATTACGAGCCTGTATACTATTTTGTATTTTTGAACATTCGGTTTGTAATAGTAATTTTACTCCAAGACTTCCGATGTGCCGTGTTTAATTGGCTATGATGATTATCAACTGACGTCACGATACCCCCCACCTGGGCCCACCGGTGTATGGATTTGGGTTGGAAATTCGGGGTGTGACAGAAGCGGTGGCCTCTTAGGATTTGTGGATTTGGCATGCTTTTTGTGGTCCACCAGGTTCACAAAACGATATCAACGTGCTCCATCAATCTCCGTTATTTCTTACTCAACGGAATGGAACTGCACCAAAATGCCCATTTTACGTGAACAACCACTTGTACAAGCGTGGATACTATCTTACCGATGGAATTTACTCTACGTGGTCTGTGTTTGTGAAATCATTTCCGTATCCTCACATTCAAAAAGAAAAGAAGTTCAAGAGGCGACAAGAAAAGACGTGGAACGGGCTTTTGGTGTTCTAAAGGCAAAATGGGGTGTACTAAATCGACCAATGCGTGCTATGACTGTAAAAAGATTAGGAATGTCGTATATGCGTGCATTATTATGCATAACATGATTCTGAAAGACGACAGAAACACGATTGCACCGATACGTATTCGTGATCCTCCAGTTGAGCCCGTTTTCGATGAAAATGTTTATAACGAGCTCATTGATGAAGACACACATTATAGACTAAAATATGATCCTGTGGAACATCTTGGAGAACAAGATTTACCCCACCTTTTGGCGGAGTCCGACGACGATTAGTTAAATTAGTTTTAGTTTTAAAATGTATTTTTAATGTTTTGTTTAAAATATGTTTTATTTATTGATACATATTTTCTAGAAATAAAAAATAAAAAAAAAATCAAACACGTCATGTGTTTGAGCACTCCTAGTGATTGAGTGCAAAGTGGGGAGTGGAATGGTGAGTTGACATGACATGATATTATTGGGTAAATAAAAGTTTACCACTCCCCATTTGGAGAGTGCCCCTTCCACCCTAAGAGATATTAATAAAATAAAAGTAGAAGTTATCATCATTAGCAACACACGCTTGCAAGTTGCGACCACCACCACCTATCCTTCGATTGCCTAACACCCTAAATCTAAATGTATTGTTTGTTCTTTGATGTTAATGCAGGCACTACGTGGATCTCGGTGTCCTTGTGACATATCTCAATATAGAACTCTTTTAAGTTATCGAAAATTTAATTGTGACGTTGAAGTGTAATTATCAATGCTGACATTACAAAAAGAAAAAAAATAATTAAATTATGTATTAAATGAATCGATATATTTTCAAACGGAAAGGTAAATTAACTATGAATTGCAACTTGAATGTATTTTCATTCGCTTTGCCTTCATTATCATTGATATCTTTGATAGTTTACATGTTCAAATTCAGGTTAAGCTTTTCTTATTTTTCTTTGTCACGTGTGTTAAATTTAAACTGAAAATTATTTAGACTTGTGAGTGTTGCTGACGTGGTGGGGGTCCTCCCGTCCAAAACTTTTTGACCATTTATTATGACAGTTGCAAACAGTCGCTTTTAAAAAAATATATTTTAAAAAAAGATTCTATTTAGGATCCAATTTCATCTTAAAATCACAATCCATTTTCAATATCTTTAAATCAATCTCAAATCCATTTTCAACCTTAAAAAATCATGGATCTGAGTCGGCCGAACCCACCTCCATGCTTTCCCAACACACCCGCTACTCCCTCGACACAAGCTCCACTCGTATGCAACACGACACCGATGGATCCGTATTCATTTTGCAGTTATAGTCAATCTCAAAACCCTTGGCAAATGCAATACCAGCAACAACAAACTATGCAAATGCAATCACAAGGAGTACAACTGTCGTCGTTCCAACCATTGACTCAAACCGCACCTGAGCACGATTTCGTTTCTTTAGCCGTAAATGACGATGTTATACTCAAAACACAACCACAAACCACGAAGACTAAGAAGCAGAGAACGAGCCCAAAGAGAACAAGACAAGGGAAGTGGGGAGGCGGAAAGCTTTAATTGGACCCAGACGAGTTGGAAACGCTTGCACGAGCTTGGATTAAAGCTTCTAGCGATCTGATTTTAGGTATATTTTTATTTTTAAATAAAGTATTAAAACTAATATTTGTATTTTATTTCTAAAGAATTATTAAATTTTTATATTTTAATGTGTCGCCAACAATCGAAAACGTGAAGGGTTTTATAACCAAGTTTGTAAAGAATTTTCCATATTGATGCAACACGACCCATATCGATATATCCATTCGTTAGTTCAAAATTTAAAGAGATGAACGGAAAATTTGGTTTGTTTGCGGGTATATATCAACATGCATGGAACAATTAAAAAGTGGTGAAGATGATGCAACAGTTTTGTCATTGGCTGTTGAGAGATACACCAAGAAACATGGGCCGTGAAGTTACATGAGGTCATATGAAATATTGAGAAAATGTGAAAAGTGAAAGGTGGTGCCTAATGATGTTTCAGAAGCGAAAAAAATCTAAAACAAGTGTGTCGAGGAGTTATAGTGCGGGTGGTTTGGATGCACGTTGTGCTATCAATATAAACGATAACCCGAGTTTGAAGATGAAGCTCCAGCTCCTGAATCAGAGCGGCCAACTGGAAGGGATCGTGCTAAAAAAGCAGCTGCTAAAAAGGCTTCGGGTTCAAAGGGAACGAGCTCGAGTGATGAATCTAACTTGATACAATTCTACAAAATTCAACAATTTTATGGGAGTGTAAGAGGAAAGGTACAAAAAGAAAGAGAAAGAAAAGGAAGAAGTGGGGGCGAAGGAAAGGGAGAGGCGACTCAAATTTGATCTACAAAATCAAGAAGCCGAAGAGTTCCGACTTATGAGAACCGACATCGAATGCGTACCCGAAAGAGACCGTGCGGTGCTCTCAAGAATGAAGGACAAAATCACTAATAAATAGCTAGAAGGAAGTGAAAGTGGGATTTAGTTTTTTTTTATTTTTAAATTATGTTTATTAAAATTATGTTTTTTTAATCATGTCCTTTTTTAGGATATGTAATTTTATTTTTAATTAATGAAAACTTTTTATATTTTTAAGAATTTTGGTATTAAAAAATAAAAAAAATGAAAGATGGAAGATCGGGAACCACCCCCACATTTGGGGGAAGATGGTAAGTTAGAAGAGAGGGTGATGTGGCGTCTATGTAGACTTAGGAAAAGGAGAACCACATCCCATAATCTTATGGATAACAACGTGGCTATGTTGATGATTTGAGTCCCACACACAATTGTAAGATCGTGTCTCATACACATCTAATTAGGGATGAACATTTGGTACTGGATACCGGTATTGGTCCTGTACCGGTACCGAATTTCCCGTACCGAAAATTTTCGATACCGGTACCAACTTTTTTGCATTTTCGGTATCTTTTCGGTACGGTACAGGTAAAACATCAAATTTTACCTTCAAATACCGGTACCGTACCGTATCAAATATTTCGATACCGGTATCCAGTTTTGACAAATTTTGATACCGGTATTTTCAGTCCTAGTTCGATACAATACCGATACCATGCTCATCCCTACATCTAACACCTAATTACACATTACTCATGGAATATTAGGTATAGTTATTAGTTTGTTTGTTGAAAACTAACTCTTTGAATTCCAAATTACATTTCTTACTAAAACAAATATTATATCTTATCGGAAGAAATAGAATATAAAAAAGTCTTTGGTTCAGGTAAAACAAAGTACTTATAGATTACTAGATTTCTCTATTGCTAAAGAAAATATAAAAAAAATGTCTACTTAATGATTCGGGTATATTTATGTTTTGGGTAATTGTACTTCCGTACACATGAAAACTTTTAAAACTAATCTGATACTTCCAATATCCAACCCAAATGTTATAGGCTTACACATCGGATTCGCAAGCAATCTCTTTGTGCATCTGAATGATGTTTCAAGTTGGGTTTTAGAGCAGGTTTAAAGTCATGTTTTGAATAAGCCCTACGTATAAATAACGCCGTTTTAGGTAAACAAGACATTTTTCTAGCTCACACCTCAACAAACACAACATATAAAACTAGATTGCATTTGAAAACCAGTAGTCCATCAAACTTGCATGTTATGATCGACTATAATCATTAGAATTTGTTGTATTTAACTGTCGGGTTTTCATTAATTCTAACATATTATGTTAAATCTCTTTCATAAACCACAATCATTATTTTCAAGTTGAATTTTCACTTGCTCTTTTTGTTAGCATAGTCGTTTATTAAGCCCTCAACGTCTTTCCAAAACAAGCTTTCAACCAGCACTCCATCCTTTATGAACCTGTCAAACACCCAGAAGCGACTTTAGAAACAAAACCCTCATCCCAAAAACTTTGCAAAACGAGTGGGCCAGGTCACAGGTCAAAATAGGTTTGGGTTAAAATGGAGAACTTTTATGACGAGTTGGAATGGGCTGTGTTGACCTGGGGCTCTTTCTACCATATGCATCTCTTTTTAGAAAATAAGCGTTTAGTATGATTAAGAGAATTGTTTTATGCCAACTATAACATGTGAATGCGCATGCGCGCGTGTGCATGAGAGAGAGAGAGAGAGACCACTTAGTGACGCTTTTGGTGAACTCGATAGTTGGTTTTGCCGAAATAGATTTAGGATCAGCGCTGGCTATCATGAGAGTATACAAGTCAGAGAATCTGGGCAACTTAGAAGACACCATCAAGCCAGTGCTGTTATAAGCAGAACCCTGCCAATATAACAAACTTAATAAATGAATAATGATACCATCGTGTAATGAATAATTAAAAACACGCCATGATCCATCTCAAGCAAAATTCAATTAGATTATCTCAAAATGTCATGTAAATATCGCAAGGAACAACAACATTAAAGAGTTCAAATCATTATGTTCTCATAACATCATGCAGCATTGGAACAACTTGACATTCCACTCAATGACTACTTTTCCCTAAAGATTTAAAAGATAACTTCTATATATCTGAAATCTAAAGATTATATTCATGGTTGAAATTATGATTTTTGGTTAAACTATTTCTACTAGCTGCAGATATTAGATATATTATTAAGTGTTCAATTGTTAAAACCTGTTTATGTGAAATCTAGTGTGCAGCCCCAGTGACAAATTTGATCTTGACAACATATAATAATCACTCAACTGCTCAATCACAGTACTCCACAAAAAGTTAAGAACTGTGAAGCACCAGTGAAAAACTTGATCTTGACAACATATATATACTAATCCAGCAAAATTACAAAAGTACGGCAAAACTCAGATAGCAAGCTGCTATGATAATCTTTGATACTATACGTCTAGACGAATCAGATACATATGTGATATGTTCGGGTGTGACCAACAAAACATGTAGATCCGCCAAAGGCGCAGCTCTATTAACTAACACTGCAACTTGATGTATATTTGCTGTAGACTCTAGGAGTTATAACTCAACTACCACATATGGTTCAATTAGCATTCCAGGTTTCACACTCCTCCTTCATAATGTATTAATTATTACACACAAAGCAATTTTGACCAGCAGTACACATCAAACATATGGCACACCATATATCATATACGTTAAAAGACTTCAAATAGATTCACATAAGGCTGAGTATAAACAATCTATCCAGAGTAAACAAGATCAATATAAAACTTACAGCAGGAGGATATGTAAACAAAAATGCATTCTTTTCCTTAGTGTAGATGATCAGCTGCAATATTCCATTGAATAACACATATTTGCCATAGTTAAAGATCAAACAATCTCAAAATTTTCTTTGTGGTAAACATGAAATATATAACACATTCAATTATCAATTTTTACACACAGCATAGTTGTTAATGGCGAATAGCAACAAATAGCAATAAGGTACCTACATGCTACATAGCGAATAGCGATAAATAGCCGGTACTATTACATAAACAGCGAAACACTAGAATTTTTTTTTATAAATTTTATATGTATATTATATCAAAATACCCTTGTATATATGCTATATTACATGTATATTTAACAAAAACCTATAATCCAACTCTTTTATAGCTATATTTAATTGCTATTTATATTAAAAAACAAAAAACAAAAATTAAGTGTCACTATTCTCGCTATCCATCACTACAACCCTAATAGCAACACTAGACCTATATGCTATGTAGTGCGCTATAGCAATCGCTACGATCGCTGTTGACAACTATGACACACAGTGTTGTAAAAATCAGGATTAATCGCCGATCAGTAGTCTACCGATTAAACTTCACCTAGTCGGACCTAGAATCGGTTATTGGTCAAAACTGGTCAAATCTTTAAAGTATTTGTAAAATTATATTTAAAATTTTGAAAATTTTATATAAGTTTAAAAAAATACATATAAAATTCCAATCCGATTAATCGCCATTCGGTGCCCCACCGCGATACTAATGCCTATCGATTTTTACAACCATGTACACACACTACAACACAATACAAATTCATTTTCAGACTAAAAAGGATATGATACGATGCATCCGATCAGGAAATTCTTGTTTTCCGGAAACTTCTTATTGTAAAACTGAGCTAAAAGAGCAATGATAATAATAATCGCTCCTATCAACAATCTAACGTTACTCAGCCTCACATCTTCACTGTAACCACGGCTAGTCACGATCTGGTTCAAAATTTAAATATAAAACAGTAATCACTGAACTATAATGAATACACTGAATCTGAAATTTGAAATTCGAGATGTTGGAGTGAAATTGTGTACCTCAGTGACAGTTTCATCGAGTAAGTGCTTGGTGGAGTGATGATCTAAGAGATTTGTTTTTTTAGGGTTAACGGTGGTGGAAGAGGTGGTGCCGTTAGCCGTCGTCGTCATCTCCGATTTGTTTTTCCGTTTTCCGATTGAAAATTTTAGGTTTTGACTGAAAGTGATATTTGGGGGTTTTGTTTAGTTTAACCGGAAAGGTGAAACGTAGAAGTTCATGGGCCTTGACTAACTATGCTGATGTTTGTTTTAGGCCCACCATAGTAAGGTTTATGGGTGGGTTTTTGTTGACAATGAGTGGGCTATGTTTTCTTGTGTTAATGCGGTTGGATTTAAAATAAAATTTTGTATAGAAATTAGCTCTGATAATATCGATATCGGTACTGACGTTTAATTAGTATAAGTTTCATTGACGGTACGGTACTGACATGGTATACGGCACAAAAAAATACAGTATGTTGACGCAACTCTATTCATTACGGTATCGATACTCGATATAGTAAAGGAAAATTTTATTTTCGGTGGTTTCATCAAATAAAAGTTATTTGATGTAACCCAAAATAATAAAGTCATGTTTTATATCGATTGAAAACCATAAGACAACTAGAGTTATCCTTTTCTAGAATACTAATACCAATATCGATGTTGTTTGGCTGATATTTGTTCGTCACGGTAACGACACTCGAGTCTTGATGTAGGTATGATACTAAATGGTTAGTTAAGTGTCTAGGGCACAGCAGCTGTGGCGGGTAAAAGAATATTAAAAAAATATTCCATATTTCTTTACGTCATGATTTTTAGATTTTAGAAGATAAGATTTTGAAATATCTCAGATTTCCTTTCCCCCTCCGCCATTAACAATCCACACACCTCAAACCCCCAAATTTCCAGTTTATTCACCACTAAAACCCTAACAAATCCAACTATTTCAATTTCGAATACTTCAACATGAATTCTGCAACCAGCATGACCATCGCTCCGGCATGTTTTCGCCGGAACTTTGTTCCTCTATCTCAGTGCAGCTCTTGTTGCGACCTCCGAGTTCAACCGTTCATTTCTCCGTACGTCAATTATGACCGTAGACGGAGATTTCAACCTGTTAAATGTGTTTCTAGGTAAATTTGTTGAGAATATGTTGTGTATTGATGTTAATTTGTTGCTTTCCTGTAGTGAGTTGTGAATTTAGAGTGTGATTTGTTGTTTGGAGTATGATGTTATGGCTTGCATTTAGGTTAGTGGTTAGTGGCAACCGAGTCGTTAAATGCAAGGCGGTTGAAGCGGAGACTGGACCTAGTGAAGATGATGATAAAGTGATGCATCTGTTTCCCTTCTTAGATTGATTATATGGTGTGTTTGAGTAGGCTAAACCCATTTTTTGTTATGTGGTTATAAGTGTAAGCGGATTACAAGATGATGATATACCGATAAAACGTCAATAACTGTGTTAATATTCAAACCGGAGACTGAATAATGACTAATAAACAAACTTAACGATAGATGATAAGTCAAAGAATAATGACTGTAATAGATTATAAACTCTGCTAACATGCCCCGTCAAGCTATAGACGTTCGGAGCAACGTCTAGCTTGGAAGGAAGGGTAGCGAATCCAGCATATGAAACCTTTGTCTGAGTATCATCATCTTCATGATTCTTTCTTCTGTACTCTCTTCCTTTGGATTATTCTTCTGCTGGCTTTTGGAACCAGATATACGGATAACGGACTACGGTTGTTACTTATTAGTGTAAAATGATTACCACAGGCCTGATAATTCATACCATAAAACCACATTGACCAAAAAATGGTTTTGCTGTGATGAGTACAAAAGTTAAATTTTTTTCTTTATCATAATTATTATGTCTAGTTACCAGCTTGGATGTTCTAACATGTTTGTATAGGAAAAAGAAGTGCATGAAGCTGTTGAAACTGCAGAATCCACAAATTCAAGTAGTTCAACCGTTGGTAACGATGAAGCAAAAGTAATCACCTTAATCAATATAATTGTCTTTTGTACATGGGTGGTTATTAATTGCTTGATTCGATAAGTAACCGTTAAGTTCTCTTGATAGGATAAGGGGAAACCTAGTCAGTTGGAACTACTTAATAAATTCCTGGATGGTAACAAGGCTCAAGAGCCCAGCGAGGTATTTATTAGTTTCAATAAAGTTATTTGTTGATATAATTAATAATAACATAGTGATTATTTTGAAATTCTGATTGATAGTTGTTCTTGTTAGGATAAAGGCCAATCAAGTCAACTGGAGGGGCTTAACAGGCTACTAAATACAGATGTTGTTGAGGCTAAACCTAAAGAAGTCACTGAGGTATTTTTCTTTATTTCTTATACTATTAGTCTTGCAAGAAATTTGCATTTTAACTCATATATCAAATCAGGAGGCTGATAATATAGAGATTACAAGTGGATCACCCCTGCCAGGTGTGAAGGTGAATATTTCATTAATACGATATCCATCTTCATGCGTATCATATTGTTCTTGCTTTATAGTTTCTGATCTTTTTTAACAGCCACAGGAACTTGATGACGTAATCATGATCCCAAAAGAAACCATCGATATACTTAAAGACCAAGTGTTTGGATTCGACACTTTCTTTATTACTAGCCAGGAACCATATGAGGTGATTATATACAAGTCATCTTTTACAATGTAGTTTAAAAAAAATCTTTATTTTTATGTTCTTGGTGTCACAGGCTGGGGTGTTGTTTAAAGGAAACTTGCAAGGATCGGCTTCTGTGAGTTACAAAAAGATTGAAAAACGGCTGCAGGTTAGTTTAACTTTACCATTACTTTCTTAAAACCTCAAAAAAGAAGGTTAATTACGTAATTTCTACTCTTTGTGAAGGACACTTTTGGGGAGCAATATAAGCTCTTTCTTTTGCTGAATCCCGAAGATGATAAACCTGTGGCGGTTGTGGTTCCAAAAACGACCTTACAACCAGAAACAACTGGTATCAATATCATGATATTATCTAGTCTATACGTTTTATAAGTTGTTTATAAAACTATACCTTAATTTTTTTTTCCTGCAGCTGTCCCTGAATGGTTTGCTGCAGGGGCTTTTGGATTAGTTACAATATTCACATTACTACTACGCAACGTGCCAGCATTGCAGTCCGACTTGTTGTATGTTTACACCTACAAATACAAAGATATAGGATTGTAAACGAATCGAACGAACACGAACAAGGGTTGTTCATGTTCGTTCATTAAGGAATGAACATGTTCGTGAACCATTCATGAACGCTTAACGAATGAGATTTTTTGTTCTCTCATTAAGGAAATGAACATATTTATGAACTACTCACAAACACTTAACAAACGTAAACGAACACAAACGAATGTTCTTGAACATATGGACACAAACAAACGTTATATATTCATTTTAAAATTAAATTTGCATTTTTCATCAGAAAGATTACGAAGAATCCACCAAAAATAAATAAGTACTTAACATAACTATCCGAACATAGTACACACAACTAACACAAAAAATAAAGAAGTTTGTCAAGCTTTAACACAAACTAAAATTGAAATAATCAAATGAGGGATGTTGGCGGAGGCGTATATAACATAACTACGGTTTCAAATTATTAAAAACTAAAACCAATAAAATAAAAATATAATATAAAAAACCTTCAAATGAATGAACACAAATGAACATAAATGAGCTAAATATAAATGAACACATTACCGAACGTTCACGAACATAAACGAACAAACACACTCTCTGTTCATGTTTGTTTGTTTAACTTACCAAACGAAATTTCTTGTTCGTGTTTGTTCATTTATCAAACGAACGAATATATACGAACTTCCCGCCGAATGGTTCACAAACTGAAAGATAACATTAACATACCATTTATCGCGATGGAGATATGTTTTCTTTTCTCTTTATAGTAATACTGTACCTTAATAATGAGCAATAATCTGCATATTGCGATGTCACAGATCCGTTGTTGACAATATCGATTCATTAAAGGATGGGATTCCTGGAGCCCTGGTGACTGCACTTGCGTTGGGTGTACACGAAATCAGCCACATTTTGGTAGCCAGAAGTGCTGGAGTTAAGCTCGGGGTTCCATTTTTCGTACCAAGTTGGCAGGTGAGGTAGATCCACAAATAGAAGTTACTGGTTTTGACTTTTGACCCGACTCTTTGGAAGGAGAAAGTTGAAACTAACGATCTCTTTTGGTGGCAGATAGGCTCGTTTGGTTCAATAACAAGGATTCTAAACATTGTACCAAACCGCGAGGATCTTCTTAAGATTGCAGCAGCAGGACCTTTAGCGGGCTTTTCGTTGGGACTTGTTCTTTTGCTTTTGGGCTTTTACTTGCCACCAAGCGATGGTATTGGGATCGTTGTTGATGCTTCTGTATTTCATGAATCTTTTCTCGCTGGCGGAATAGGTACACAATGTCTCATTTACTTCCTTCCCCACTAGTTGATGCTTCTGATGTTTGACCAGTTTTGCGACGTTCGTCCAAATGTTTGTTTTTCCGCATCTGGATCTAAACGTTTGAAATCTTGCCATTTTCATCCGACCCGTTAACTCCATCTATTTTTCTCTGTAAAATCAGAGGTATTTTCAAACCTTTTGGATCCAGATGCGGAAAAACAAACCTTTGGATGAAAGTCGCAAAACTGGTTAAACCTCAGGGACGAAAGTGACGTTTTACACTTTTTTATATGTTCTTGTTTCTTTAATTGTCTCCTACATAATGATCTATAGTTTCATTTTGATATATTGTATAGCAAAACTGCTTCTTGGTGATGTTCTTAAAGAGGGAGCAACGATATCAGTGAACCCGCTGGTGCTTTGGGCTTGGGCTGGGCTTCTCATCAATGCAATCAACAGCATCCCTGCTGGCGAGCTAGACGGTGGACGGATTTCTTTCGCGATATGGGGACGAAAAGTTTGCTTTTATATTCCATTCTTTTTTTCCTAATAAATAGTTAGTTTCTTTCATTTTCTAAGATAAAAGATAACCCAATTGATCCATCCGAATTGTGTTTTGCAGGCTGCGTATCGCTTGTCAGCTGTTTCTATCGCGTTGCTTGGTTTGTCATCTATACTTGATGACGTGGCATTTTATTGGGTCGTGTTGATATTCTTTTTACAACGTGGGCCCATTGCTCCGCTGAGTGAAGAAATTAGTGAGCCCGATAACAAATATGTTGCATTGGGAATCATACTTTTAGTGATGAGTTTGTTAGTTTGTTTGCCTTACCCATTCCCTTTCACAAGTGAAGCAATTACAAGTCTTTAGTGATATATACTCTGTGTTTGTACTCACTATATTGTTATGTCTGTTAACATCCTATATTTTGAATATACATGCTTGTACTATTTTTTCACAAGTGATATGAAATGTTATTTTATTGCTGAATGTGTAAACTAATCATTTTTATTATTTTCAATGAGATTAATAACATAGGGAGATATGAATGTTTAATGTTTTCCTTTGATGTTACAAAATTTGGTTTATTCAGTGGTAATATGTCAATTAAAGCTATGGATATAATTATAATGAAAGTTAAGCGCTCAATCAACATTCATGAAAGTGAAAACACTCACAGTGGTCGCTAACTTTGCAAGAGTTGTGGTTTACCGTATGCTTGTCTACTTTTTAACGGTATTTAAAATGTGTCAATTCATTTCATTGGATTCGATAGATATGTTTTGGATGAAACTTGATTTATCATCGTCAATTTAGTCCAAAACGATGATATTTGTTGTGTTGAGGAAATCTTTGCAAATGAAACATTGAAAAAGGTATATTGAGTTTGTTTGTGATAAAGCGTACAGAGAATGCAGCCAAAAACTAAATATATAGATACAAGGAAAAAGAATAAAAGGAAATATAATCACAAAATATTTGGTTTCTCCTTTGATGAAGCAACGGTTATATAGACAGCCTAATGCATGACTGTCAAAAGGATCTCCTTAATTAGGGATATGATGAAGACTTTTGATCCTTATTAATTTAACAAAGAATTTTATTTTCTAACAATAGAAACATTAAAAAAAAAGCTTTAACAACCAATCCAAACTAGAAACAAAATGGTTTTTCTATTACACATAATTATTCAAAGTTTAACTAACAATGAATAAATCATTCGACATAACTAATTATATACAAGTATACAACCATCAAATAATAAATCAAAACACAAGAAGTTTACTAAAACAACCAAACGATGAATCAAGTTTAACCAACTTAGACATAATTATTCAAAGTTTATCTAACTTACACATAATTGTCCCAAAAAAATGTCTTGAATGTTCAAATTTTAGCTAAACTTAGGAAAAAAAACAGTGTTTCAAGTTTACAATATCTTTGGATAAAAAGTTTATTATCTATTATTTTTTTAATATATAGTCAAACGAACACGAACGAACGTAAACGAACAAACATGAATGAACGTAACCGAACATATTATCGAATGTACACGAACATAGTCGAAAGAACGAGATCTTTGTTCGTTTCGTTCGTTAAGCTAATCGCACGAACATAAACGAACTTTCCACAAGCGGTTCACGAACTGTTCGCTGAACCAGTGGCGGATCTAGAAAATATTCGTAGGGGTAACGTTTTATAAAAAAAGAGTAACGAAATCGGAAAAACGTTAAGAAAATATCAAAATTTTCCAAAATTTACACTACCGCCGAAGCGCCAAGGGGTAGCGGAGGCTATGTCCGCCCCTGCGCTGAACGTTAGATTCGTTTACAATCATAATCATGGATATACAAAATGTACTACATCATGGACATTGCAAATAAGCACTAGCTGTTTTGTCTTGGTGATAGTGAAGATCAATGGGGAAACATTTAGAATGAACTTATACACATGGCCGATTTATCTACATGAGTGTTTTCTACTTGTCATTTGATGAGTTGTATAGTTCCTTGTGTTACTCAAGCTCTGGCATTGTGTCGCATTAACACTAGGTGATTGTGCCTTACATATTAGTCTTGATTGACGTGTGATCACATATTTTAATCTATAGCATTAATTTTAATGCGTATGGTGCAATTAGTCTACGCGATAATTCTTAATTTACCTACACTTATTATTGATATTTAATAAGGCTTCTTTACATTCAATTTAACTGTATTAAGTATTATCTTATTAGAATATTTTAAATTAAAATTTAAATTTACATTGACTATTTATATTTTTATAACTGAATATCATATACTATTTAAATCAACTATTATTTTTCTTCAAATACTTAGGTATATAATTATCAAATATTTACGTAATTAATAATAATACCCAAATTATCAATAGAATTCCCGCATGAATTTTATGATTTTTTTAATATCAATTTCTAGAAACCCTAAGATAAATAAATCATAACCATTCATATTCATATAACAACGAATTCCTTGATGAATGGGTGTATGTTTTATATTGGTTGAAAGTTTGAGAATTTAATAGATATGGTCTCTTCCATTTATTACTCTTATCGATGCACATGTTTTGCAAGAGAAGTGGTGTGATAGTCTATATGCATCTAGGTGTGCTAGTTTGATTATCGATTATATGCATCTAGGTGTGCTAGTTTGATCATCGATGCGTCAATAGGTGGTCGATTTTCTTGCTTGACATTTTTTCTATAGCTGATCCTGTTGATTGTTGCTCACGTGTCATCATTTGAACTGTACTTTTCTCCTTTGTAACCGTTGGTTTGGGAGTTCTTCCATGGCGTATTTCTACTTTTCTTGCCTCGCTAACTATGATCTTAGCTACTGTTGTCGCTGTAATGATGACTCCACCCCAGTCAGGTTTCGTTTTGTCTGAGTCCAAACTTTGACTGTTGACATGACCTTGTCCCAATCTTTGGGCATGCTACCCTTCCCTGAGATTGTTTTGATTAGATCATCACAGCTATGGGTGTAAACGAGTCGCGCTGAGCCCAACTAGGCTCGAGCTTGGCTCGTCATTTTTTTATGAAGCTCGAGTTTAGCTCGGTTCGAGCCTACTTATTTAGCTCGAGCTCGGCTCGCGAGTTAAACCTAAAGCTCGAGGTCGGCTCATGCTATTTTGAGAACAACCTCAAACAAGCTAAAAGCTCTGCTCGAGCTTTCTTCAATATCGCTTACACGAGCCAAAGCTCGGCTCGCCAATGTTATCATCATCAGTATTATATTATATATAAAAAAGTAAAAATTTTGTTTCGGCTCATGAGCCTAACCGAGCTTTGTATCTCAGGCTCGAGCTCGGGGTCGTTAAAGCTCAGCTCGTTTGAGCTTTTGTACGAGCCGATAACGATTCACTCTTGAGCCACTGGGCTTGTTTACACCCCTATTCACATAGTACCGCTTTAGTGAAGTGCGCGCATCAAGTCTTCGCTTACGCCCTGTATTTCAAGACATTCTTTGTTGTATCAGGTGATAAAATCCCCGATCGTCTCGTTCTCTTTGAGCCATATATTGATGGCGTATGTTGAGTCCCTCACATGCCTTCTTTGCTGGCTGAAATGTTGCAGAAACTTTGCTTGCAAGTCTGTAAATGACTTGATCATACCCGTTAGCAGACTATCGAACCACGTGTGTGTTGCGCCTGTTTGGGTTTGAATGAAGAGATGACACCACATCGGGTGTGTTAAGCACCCGGCGATACCTGCGCTGGTGAACAGGTGGATGTGGTCGTCCAGGTCTGACGTATCGCTAAATTTTCCCAGATTTGGCGGGACTTTTGCCTTTTCCAACGGGGCTAAAGTGATGTTAAGTGCAAACTTTGATTCTTCTGCCGCTGCACTTGGTCTATACACTAAATTAAAATCGTGTTCTGCAGCTGGTTTATATATTGCGCATGGGCACAACTTGTACGAGCCTTGATTAGCTTCTAATACGTCGAACACAATCAACCGGTCTCCCTGTTTGTACGCCGGGTTAGATTCCCCCAAGTACGAGTCTAATTCATCTTGGGTGGTGTGGTGAGGATCCAAACGATCTTGGATGTGAGTTCTTCTTCACAGGTGTTCGTATTGCACTTCGTCATGCCTTCTAGTGTTGGCCCTTGTATCGCGTGTGGTACTAACATCATAATAAGATTCGTCATGTTGGTACTCGACACCCCTTTACGTGCACGCTCATGTGGCGTGGAGGTGTAATCCAGGATTCTCGGACTTGGTTACACCTGTGGGGTTTGTTGTGTGGTAGTCGGCGCTTGCGCGCATAATTGTGCGTACACCACGTTTGGTGTAGCTTGAGATTTCATGAACCAGGATGCGGGAGTCTCTCACTCTGGAAGTAACGAAGTGATTTGAGCAGAGGGGCTAACATATCGTGTTGCTGGGGTGTTGTGTTGGGCGGCTCACGCAGCACTATCGTGCACATGTGTAACCCTACCGTCTGTGAAGTTTCCTTCGGTGTATCCATCAACATGTGGGGTTTGGACGTGCGCGTTGCCCGCACCCGAAGCATGCTGAGAGCTTGAACCAAAGTGTAGGAAAGGGATTCCCGATCAACCTTGAGGATGAACATAAAGGAAAGAAAAGGATAACGAGTAGTAAGAAAAAATCGATAGGCGCCAATGAATAAACACCAAGTCTAAATCCAACAAATTTATCCTAGTGGGGATGGTCTCGTCAAATAAAGGTAAATCCTTATCTTTCCTCAATGAGAATCCGATTGTTATCTATAAAACAAAACACCATGAGACTCGTTACAAGGAGGAGAGATTTAGGGTTCTCCTTGTAACCACCCTCCGGCGTGAGAATAAGTGTCCTTTAAGAAGAATAAACGAGTGTGTGTGTGTGTGTGTGTGTTTAAGAGTATGAGACTGAGAGGGTCGATCCCTAAACCTGTGGTTGAATGGTGGCATTTATAGCTGAAGAGTGTGGAGAAGGAGATGGGCTGATGGGCCTTGAACCGGACGTCTCCAACAAGGAATCTCCTTTTTGTCTGCTCTGACACGACTGTTAGTGTTTGTAGAATATAGAGACGTTGGCACATGGTAAGTGGAGCCATGTGGCCCAACGGTTGTCCTTGTTTTCGAGTTTGTCACTAGGTTTAAGTGTGGATCATGGAACAGTGAACGACACAACCCGATTGGTTCCACGTTACTGTCCTAATGTACTTTTTGTCCCCTACATGATTGACCATCGCGGGAATTGTCTGGACAGGGTCTGGCGCAAGCAGATTGGCTACAACCCCCGTCATATGTACTATTTGTACTTATATTAGTTGTCGTTTTTCGTTGGGTGCGTCGTCAAGGACTTGCGCACACAGTCTAATGTTCATTATGAATTATTTTGTGAAGTCTAGGTTATAGCTCCTTGCGCGAGTGTATTATAACTACCCGCATAGAATTTAAAACCATACCCATTTCCTTTCTTTGAAAAACCAAGTAATCATATACCATTAGATATTAAAATGCTAATACTAATACCAAAATCCATTATGGTATAAAATTTCATCATTATCATAACTTATTATTAAATATTTAATTTGAAACTACAAAATTAATTTCTTTTAACTGTAATCAGTTACTACGATAATTCAACATAATACTTTAGTATGCCATTATTCCAATTCATACGTAAATTATCAAATTACAATTAATATACTGTTAAAGTTAAAAATACTAAAAACAATTCGGGTTATCGAGCTTGCGAATAAGTTCTTCACTATCGGATTCGTCGACTTCTTCATCATATGGGTCGAAGTATATACCTTGATCATCATCAGCCCATCTCTTACTCGAACCCGCAAAGAGATAAGAAACCCATGTGTGTTTTCTTGCCATTATCTTCTTGATATCTATATATATATATATATATATATATATATATATATATATATATATATATATATATATATATATATATATATATATATATTGCATTAACAATAATAGTACATTGACCATAAAGCAATAAAAAAAAATCTTGATGTCAATTTTCAGGATAAGAGTTTCGCTTTCTCACTATATGCAATCTCCTTCCCGAAGTAAACATATTGTTGAGTATTAAATAAAAACTTTGCTGCAGGAAAGCAAGGGAAGAGAGGAAGAATGTGATGTGTTAATACCATATCATTTCTTAAAAAATCGTTTTTAATTAAAATTAAATTTTCATATTTTTAAATTGGGTCAATATTATATAATGCCAACATTGTATATTTTAAAATTTGTACCTTGATATTTATCCTTATTTTAAATATATCTTTAAGTTGATCAATATCTTTTTAGGTTAGATCTCTTAAACCTTCCTACATAATCCGCTCTTACTTCAAATATATTTTTTAATAAATAATTTATAATGATAAATACATTTTTGAATTAAACCTTACCACAAACAAATTTTTATTAAATTTTAAAACTTTATAATAAATAAATGAATATATACGAATAGTAACATTTTCTATTTGTCTTATTCTTCTTCACAAGCAAACGATTTTCATTATTAGTCTTAGTCTCGTGAAAAATACGTGACTATAACCTAGAATACAATAATCATAACATATAAGTATTTTTCTTTTTGAGATGTATGCAGGTGTAACCCAAATTTAGCAAGGATAGCCACTTCGCGATATTGTGCTAATTCTAGTTTTGAACTGCCGCAATATAAAAAATAATACATTTTTATAGAGGTTGAGACGTAACAACCTATATTCCTGATCTATGCTATCATATAAAAATAATAATATCGTAGTTTCTTTTTGAGAAGGTGGTTTCTTCGATGTTTGCTCATTTTTATCATAAATTTTAAACGTGTCTTTTGAAAATGAAAATATGTTTTATCATAGTCGTTGTCTAATTAATATTTACCTTATTAAATATAATGAAATTTGTAACCAATCATACCTAGAAATCTAAGAGAGGTTTGGCTCCTGACGTATGGTGGCCATTGGCTTTGTTGGATGGCTAAGAGAAACACTTCCACCTTTCGTTTGTTTTTTTTCTTACAAGCGTAAATGAAACAAGTCTTGGTGAATATTTAGAGATTGAATTGAGTCGAAACCGAGCTTATGTTGGAACTCGTTATTAATTAAGTTCGAACTTTACGTACCGAGTTTGATTCGCAAGTTTAAGGGAACCTTTGCTTATAGGACTTGATATGTTAAACATGTTTTAGATAATAATTAATATTTTATCTAAAATTATGATAATAAAAAATTATGATAATCAAAGAATAGAATAGTTCATTAGTGTTCACAATTAAGAGGTTGTTCACAAATGAACCTATATATATATATATATATATATATAGAGAGAGAGAGAGAGAGAGAGAGAGAAACGGGATCAGAAGAAAACGGTTGGATGTGTGAAAACGGTGAGAACGGATCTTGGTCGAATACGTGGCAGGGGGCGCTAAATGATATGCGGGGTACGATTGTAATTGTTCAAGTCTGCTTTGATAAATGGCGTTTATAATTCATTTTCAAACAAAAGTCCATCAGATATCGCGTGTTGTTCTTTATTCTTATTTCAGTGGCGTTTTATTTTCAAAACAATATCTTTGAAAAATGTCGTTATGTCCTTTAACCTATAATCAATATTAGACGTTTTTATTATTTAGAACTTACCTCCATGCAATAACTTAAGCCATTTTTAAGTTGTATGGTGTTTTAAACAAGTTGTGGCGTATTTAGACAATTTGTGGATGTAAGTTTGTTTACCTGTCCTACTTATATAATGCCCTTTTTTTGGAGCGAGATAGATATATGTTTTTGGTGCTAAAAACAATAGTAATTATATTTTTTTATGTTATTTTTTGTATCTTTTGCCGTGTAATGTAGGATGCAGACGTATAATGTGACAGGTAATTATGACGTTTTGAAAATATAAAAAAATTCAATTGTCATAGTGTGGTTTTAATATAATAAATGTTAGTAATAAAGTTTCTGTCGTTTCAGTTACTTTTTGTAGTTGCTGTTTGTTCAGCTTATCTGTTAAGGCTATAATATGTCCCATTATTACGTTGGCATTTTATATTAATGACGTTTTAGATAAAGATGACAAAATAAATCTTTTTGTAAGGCACCCTTTTGTTCTATTCTCTTGCACCTTATTTTATACATTTCAGTAATTATTTGAAGTTTTTTTTTTAATAATACGCGATTAAAGAAATTTAATTATAGTTTTGGTGTTTGCCGTTTGTGACATTTTGGCATTTTTTAAGTAATTAGAGAAATAATATATTTTATTAGTGAAAAATTTGATAACAAACCATAGAAAATGACACCAAAAAATATAAAAGAAAAAAAATAAAAAATGCTAATCCAATTTCTCATCCAAATCTTCACTGTCATCAGTTTCTTCTTCTTGAATTTTTTGTCCCCTAAACCTTTAAATTCATTAGATAGGTGCTGATTTTCTACACAGCTGAAACGCCCTGCTCTAGGCGAAGCTAATCATTCAGTAAAATATGACGTTTTGTCACACCTCAACCGATGGTGGAATTATCGGCGCGGATGTATTGTGATTGCTCGAGACTTCATAACGCTAATAAGTGACAAGTATTTAAATAACAAAATTTCATTTCATTAATAATGATTAAGCACAACGGTTTGAAATCAAATACAACATGTTTGAAACGAGATACAAGTACAACAACACCTCTAATACAGAATTTAGATGAGTTTCTAAGTCATCCTACTTATTTCCAACGTTATCATCATCAACAATCAACCTGCAACATATGTTAAAGTATAGTTCAACACACAAGACATTGACGAGCATACAAGTTTGAATAGTAGCATAGTATAAACATTTTAAACAAATCTTCATGCATAATTGTCTATTCCCGAGGCTAACATACATTAAACTATTATGCAATTATACAAGTCAACCCAAAGTTTCCCGCTAGCATAATCTATTCATAGCAATGAAAAGACTGTATGTGTTTAAATTAACATGACCTCAAGTTTACGGGCGATGCGTTACTCCTATAGCGCGCTATACATGTTAAGGGAGGCTTGATCGAAGTTAATGACTAAGTATAAGCAATTCAAGTATAAGCATGTGTGATTTCAAGTTTAGCACAAATAGCATGTATAAAGATTGTTTTGTGATTTATGAATAAGCATGTTTGTGTGATTTTGCATAAAGTACATGTATTGCACCCAAATGTATAAAAGTAAAATGGGGTCGAGTATACTCACAATTTTGCAAGCTTTCCGGTTATCCGAGTGTTGACGAGTTGGTGAGAATAAGAGAATGAAAGTGTTCAGGTGTTTGAAGTTTATGGAATGTTTGGATTCGGAATCAAGTATAAAAGTATATATGCAAAAAAGTATATCTTGTCTAGACACTCGTTTGCACACTAAGTTTCAAAGTGTTTTCATGGGTCCTAACGTGCCCATTAGAATCACAAACGAGGAATAAAGAATGAAGATAGTATAACTTATATTCACGAAGTGTAATCATAGTCCGATTGACATCAAGAATTCGGTTATGTTTATATTCATATTTTATATAGTATAACTATTAATAAGTTCGTCATATAACATCATAGAGTTCATGGAAGTCAAGCATGGAGGTATGAACACCTGATTGTATGCTTCACCAATGCACGAATTACCACAAGGATGATTCGGATGGTCATGAATGAAAAGGAAATGTACAACTTCTTACCGTATCAAGTAGCCAAGCAAGCTTTAACCCGGGTGAGCCATTCCCGACATGGAAAGAGTTAACTTAGTGTCGGAAAGAAAGTTTGGAGGTGTTTGCACCTCTTAAACTCATAAGAATCTTCTCCTAACAAGTCTCATAACCTTAGATTGGCTCAAGAACAAGTAGACATAAGATTGAATGAAGAAAAACATAGTTTATAAAGTTTTAACAAAATGTTCTTCCAAAACAAAAAGTTTGGACCTTAAAATGGTGATGTTCCACCTTAGATTACCATGGTAATCTTGAGGAAACAATCCTAGAGGTGTCCAAGCTTTGAAGTGGAATAAAAGATGAAAAACATGAAGAAAAGTGAGGTAGATGCTCACTTTGGCACTTAGAGAATTCTGCCATAACTTGCAAATGTAACTGTTTTGAGAGTGTTTTTGGAGAGTAGAAGAGTTGGAAAAATGAAAATAAGGTGATAGAGGCTTGGTTTTATAATGGTGGATTAGGGTTTGGTGTTTAAGGAGCTTGAATGGTGATTGGGGAAGAGAAAGGTGGAGAAGCAATGGCCAATGTGAAGCAAGGGAACAACATTCTGTGGATTATAGGGCTAGACGTTACGCCACGCCTAAAAGGGTTTGGCGTCGCGTAGCGCCACACCCCCTTTAGCCAGATTTTGAGTTTATTGCAATTTAGCCCCTGAACGTTGGTTTGTTTCTCATTTTAAGCTAAAACTTGGTGTTTTGGCACATTTTTAAGTATATAATACGTACGTAAGTATGATTTGAGTATCATCATCGTATATATGAGTATTTGCACATATAACAAGTGCTGGTTTGTAAGTAACCACGTAATTAACGATTGATTGTATGGACGATACGTATGTGAAAGGTATGGAATTTTACTACGATCAAAGTCTCGGGTTTCAAAGTTGGAAGTGAATATGAGTATAATACGACTACAAGTTTTCAAAAATAGAATATGTATACGCTTTCTAAATAGGGAAAGTATGAAAACGCGAAGTGTTACACGTTTTGGTTTTTGGTGTGAATATTGTTGTTGATTGTTGAAGTGGTTTTGTGGATGTTGGAGACATAGATCGATGCCGTATGTGTGGATGCTATTTTCTGGGTGTGATTGTGAGTGTTTTTTTCACTTGATTGATATTTGGCCATCATCTACATGCTCATCCCATTCTTCAACATTTAATAATGGAGTCCAAAATAGTATTTACACTGGCATCGGCCTCTTCTTCTCATCCAAACCGTCTTCAAGAACAAAGCACACAAAATGACATGTCACTGTCATCAGTCTCTTTTCTTGAAGCTTTGTCCATCTCATTCAGCAAAATCTTATTGAGTTATTCCCCTCACCTAAGAATCCATTCAGTGAAACTTCATGGAGAACAATACTGAATCTCCAAGAAACGGCGTTTGCCATCTATGGTTGTTTTAACTTTTTTGGCGTTTTAAAGTGGATGGTATTAAGGAAAACATGGCGTTTGTTTTTTTGTGTGATCAATGGACGTTCTTGAGACGTTTGTTTATATAAGATGTTTTTGGCGCGTAGTTTAGGCTTGATTTTATTTTAATAAATGTTAGTAATAAAGTATCCGTCGTTCAGTTACTGTTTGTTCAGCTTTATTTGTTAAGGCTGTAACATGTCCCGTCTTTTAAGTTTGGCGTTTTATATTTAATGACATTTTACACGTAAAGATGATAAAATACACTAGTTAATTCTTGGTGTTTTGCGTTTGTGGCATTTTGGTGTTTTATAACTAATTGTAGAAATATAGTATTTTATTATTTGAAAAGTAAATAACAAACATAGAAAAAATTACACAAAAGAAAAAAAAAATTAAAACTCCTCGTCAGAACGAATTTTTCTGAGAAGTATCCATCACTCCTCTCGTCTTCTTCTTCGGATTCTTCTTCTAGTTTCTTATCCAAGTCATCACTTTCACTTTCATTGTCCTCTTGTGTAACATCTGACGAAACGGGTCCGAAAACCCGCTCCGTTTTTCAAATCGAATATATGTCAAAATCTTTTGTTTCGAACTTATGTTAGTCGGTTAATAAATATTGTGTTATTAATAAAATAATAATAATAATAATGATAATAAAATAATAATAATAATAAATGAAATATATAAATATAATACTTATTAAAAACAAAAAAAATGGACCGCGGGATCGAACCCGAGTCTCCACTCAAAGTCACACAAACTACACACCGCTGCATCACACGCACAACATTGAAAGAAACCGAATCTAAGAAACATTTATACCTTTATTCCTTTGATCCAAATTCAAAAGAATGTTGTAACAGCCGCGCATAATTGCCGGTAATCATCAAATTCATTTATCCTCTGCAATTAACGGATGAAAACCGTTTCTAAGTATGCAACAAGACTTAATTATTGAGTCAAATGCATTCAATTTTAAAGTTTCAAACTTTGGTCATCATTGTTTGACCGAAACCGAAAATTAAAAACTGGGTAATCATTTTCACTTATAAATAGAGAACCTAGATTCGTTTAGAATGCACACACACACCTTGCACACTCATACTAAACTCTCTGCAAGTTCTGTTCTTCGATTACACCTCGCCGGAAGTCGTAGTTTAGCCGTAATTCCGCCGGAGTTTTAGAGTGTCTTCAACTTCGGTATATATCTTCACTCTATCCTTTTCAAATCTTTATAAATCATATATAAACACTGTTAGCTAATAACAGTGGAGCAAAACAGATTCAATTGGATTTGTCAGTTTAATGTTCTCTTGAAACAAAAAAGATGAAGTGGATGCTGTGTTTAAGAGGAATTAAAACCGGTATTTAAACCGGGTTAGACACACAGTCTAGTGGTGGATTGTGTGCATACAAACCATACGGTCGCCTGTTCGAGTCTTATACACGTTTCCGAATTCCCTATATATTACAAACCTTTTTATAACTCATATATAAAAATGACTTAGTTAGTATATAAGATTAATTAAAATCTTATATCCTTCGGGTTAGACACACAACCCAATTGGTCCGGCTGTGTGCAACATGAAGCACAGGTCGCGAGTTCGAGTTCGGTTCCACGCACAATCCTTATAATAAAACAAACCTTTTTAATTAATTGGAAATATGGTTTAGTATATAAATGTAATTAAATTTCAATATATTCCGGGTTAGACACGTAGCTCAGTTGGTAGAGCTGCGTGCACGTAAACGAGAGGTCCCAAGTTTGAATCCCACACGCTGCGGATATCCGGCCGGTTCAATCCCAAGAAACATATTTTTTTAATTAAACTTTTGATTATTTCTTTCTTAAAAATTATAAAAAAATATATTTATTCAAATAATCTCCTTTTAAGCACATAAAAATAGTAATAAAACATTATCTTAGATATCCAATAAAGTTGTGTAAATAATAAACCAAGTAAAATACTAATTATAACCTAAAAGAAATATATACTTATCGAATTTATTACTTGAATATTTAGGTTAGCTTTTCTCGTTGTTTGATATCTCAAACTTAATCGTGCGAAATCTTCATCAAATCATAACGCACCCACTGTGAGTGAATCCTTACAACTCCTCTTTTTATTCATGTTTTTGGGGTGTTTCATCTGTCGCTTTTGTTTATCTCACTAATTCAAATCTTGTGCTATTGCCATTATATGATCTAACGTGCTATGTGATATTGTTGCTTATTGATTCTTTGTGGTTATATTTCTCATTTCAGTCAAGCTCTCACATTAGGCCAATTTGTTCCCCGTTACTTACGGGTGGAACGTCGCGTTGCCTAATATATTAGGTCGGCTCCGTTTTATTGAGCCTTGATCTCACAGCACATCGCTTATCGTGCACACATGTATATCGCTAGTTGATTGTGTTGTTTGTGAATTACATTGAATATACGTTTCTCATATTTGGTTAATGCACATTTCATTAAAGATAATAAACACATCTTTTCCTTAATGATTACATGGGATTCAGTCGCCAACTTATGTTGACCCAAATCTCTATTTTTTTACACATGATACAGGTGAACAGTTTTGAAGCAAGGATCACATAGGACATGGGCCTTAGAAGAAAATAAAACGTTACTTGAAAGCTTTGTTTAGAACATTTTGTGTTTGTATGGATTATGTGTTGTTTGGAATATCTTATTTAAATTTGAAATAATAAATATGAAACTTTTATAATAATAAATGTCATGAGCTCTGATGAAAACCCAATCATGCCCCGACTACTATATCCGCTGCGGGTCAGGGTATGACAGATTGGTATTAGAGCATTTGACTATAGGGATATAGGATAGGTTATTAGACCCTAAGAGCCTATACTATAGTCAATTAGAATTTAATTGCTTACGTGTTAAGTTGGTTACATGCAAACTTGTGACATTTACTTGTTTACACTTCTCTCACACACAATTACATGCAAGCACCCTAATTATTATTTGACTTCGTGTGACATTCAGTGTGATAGAAATTTTGTCAATATAACATGCTTATATATACGTGTATGTTACCGTCATAACGCATGTTTCGATTCCCACGTTTAAACATTTTCTTGCTTTCCTTTTCAAAAATTTGTGATGTTTTTTATTTTTCAATCTCATCAAAGTGAGTTCTACGACGGGCATGTAGTAACTGGAAGGGTACAAGTACCGGTAGTCAAAACGTCCTGTCTAGGATTTGGCATTCGTATAAATCCAAAGTAACGGATCAGTTTGCCTACCTGGGGACTAACGATGAGAGTACGAAGAACCTATTAGGCCAAAGCAAAGCGTCGTGTGAACTAACCCCACTTTGAGTTGTCACAGTGTCTACACCAGGATACCTTTCGACCTTACACCTCGCAATTATGTTTTACGATTTTCATTCGGGTGGTGCGATTGTTAACAAGCCAAAACCAATGTGAACCCTACAAAGCCCAGTGGTCATGGGGTCCACATGACTACCTAGGCCAAGTATGGGGGACATATAGGGGCCCAAACATGAGCAAAGCGCAAGACATCCTATGGATGTAATGGATTTATTTTTCTCATTTATTTTGTGGATATTTTATTTCTAAATTTATGCGACACAAATGAAACCTATACGCCAAACTCATAATCTCGTTACGTATTTCTTGTAGATTTCTTCTAGGCACTCTCGTAGAGGTATGAGATCAGGAAAATCCAACGAACGTATGGCTGCTCAAATAGCTCAACAAATGGCCGCCGTGATTTACCGATATTGTAATTCAAGTTCAACAAGCTCTCTACGCTAACCCTATCAACCCAATCAACCAAGAGGGACAAAATACTGCCAACCTCCCACAAACACCACTAAGTGCACTTACAAGCACTTCAACTCATGTGACCCTCCAAAATACATGGGAACTGAAGGAGTCACTGCTCTCCTTCGATGGTTTGAAGAGATGGAGAGTACTTTTCTCAATTGTGATTGTCCCAAAGACCGTAAGGTTCGTTATGCTACTGGTCATCTATTTGGGGTAGCACTCACTTGGTGGAATGCCGAAAAGGGCAGAAGAGGCGCCGAAGCCAGAGTAGCCTTAACTTGGGAACAACTTCGAGAACTCATGACAAGACGCTTTTGCCCAAGAAGCGAAATTAAGAAGTTGGAAGATGAGTTCTACTTCCTAAAACAAAACGAGTAGACCATATAACCTACAACAAAAGGTTTCTTGAGTTGAATCAAATGGTTCCGAATCTATTTACTCCTCTTTACCGACTGATCGAACACTATATTCGGTCTCCTCCTTCGAAGATTCATGATTTTGTGATGAGTATCGTGCCTGCAAACCTGGAAGCAGCAATGGAGCTAGCTACTAAGTTCACCGAAAACCACATCAGGAATGAGGATTTCAAGGACGAGAAGAAACAGGATGCGAGTAGCAAAACACCAACCGAAGCCCCCAACCCAACTCAAGCCGGATCCTCATCTCAATTCATTGCCAAGAGAAAATGAAACGAGAAAAATTATTTGCTGTCACCCAAACCAATCAGCCAACTCCACAAATCGTACCCTTCCAAGCCATCCCAATCACCCAGGTGGCACCCAACTCAGCATACCCAAATAAGAAACCCTACACCGGTCCCCACCCTTAATGCAACACATGTCATTATCACCACCAACCCACCTTACCTTACCGAATGTGTGCCAATTGTGGGCGTTATGGTCATTTGAGTAACACTTGTCGCGTTCGTCAAAATCATGCTCCACCTCTTGCCCAAAACATGACCCAACCCTACCAACAGCCGAACTATTCAATGGTACCTTATGTTAGATCTTGTTTCAATTGTGGAGATCCTACCCACTTCAAAAACACGTTCCCTAGACTGGTTAACATCATTAAAGCTCAAGCCCAAGCAAACCCAGTTAACCAAGCGATCCAGGCAAGCCCAGCACCTCCACCAGCAAGAGGAAGAGCCTACAACATCAACACAAACCCAGTTGAGGTCAACGACGGTGCAAACAAACAACCTAACTAGCCTTTCTCCCATTATGAAGACTCAGGACTCTGATCCATTTATTTATTTTATTCCTAATCCAAGCTTAAATAGATTACCATTTCTTGTTTTGACTATTCAAGTTACCATTGTTTTCAATTTGGGTAGAAATGTTTCAAGATTTTATTAATTCATATTAATGCCATTAGCGCAATTTATATCATGCTATGCCAATTTGTTTCATGTCTCTATTCATCAATTAAATTTCATGTTATCATACATCACGACGAACCCCGTCTCATCATTCAGGGAAGTTGGGTTGTGTCTCACTTTTTCATAAACTGACCACTTCCTCATAAACACACGAGAGGTATCGCCGTCATTCAGTATCGCTTTCCTTGGTTTCGAGACTCAAACATTGGCTGTTGTGTTTGTTTATATTTTGTAGATTTTAGGACGAGTCACATAGAACTAATCGTGACTTGATACAAAGGCCAATGAAAATTTGACAAGGATATGGTGGATACACCGCTGGTACTTCCTATATATAAGTATTCTTGTCAGGTGATCAAAAGCATCGTTAAACGTGTTGGGAAGTTCCATGTAGGTAGTGTTAATCTTAACTTGGATAACGATGTGGTTGATGACTTCGCTTTGTGATGTAACTTTATCATTTTGACGCTTCGGATTTCTCAAAACCCTTTTATCATGAGACCATATCCAGTTAGTCATCTCCGTGTTACAACGCTTTTCACTTCTACACCTCAGGCATCAAAAAGCGATTCCTTTAGCAGGGTATTCAACCCTTACTAGGAACGTTACCGCCTCAGTCAAAATCCAAACTTCACACACACCTGGTTATGAAAATGCTTAGCATTATCTCGGATCGAGATGGGTGTTTTACTTAACGAACATGGCAAGCCGTGCATTTAGCATTAAGCACTCGCTTAGACCTCGGCACCGCCTTTCACCCTCAAACTGATGGTCAATCTGAGCGCACCATACAGACTCTTGAAGACATGTTACGATCATGTGATATCGACTTAAAGGGCAATTGGGATACTCATCTACCATTGGTCGAATTTTCATACAATAAACAGCTATCGCTCTAGCATCTGTATGGAACCATTTGAAGCTTTATACGATCGTAAGTTCCTATCGCCTGTATGTTGGCACAAAATCGGAGAAGCGCAAATCACCGGACCGGAGTTAATCCAAGAAACAACCGATAAGATTCGTCAAATCCGCAATAACCTTCTAGCAGCTCAGAGTCGTCAAAAGAGTTACGCTGACAAATGAGGAAAGCCGCTCGAGTTTTGTGTTGGCAATCAAGTACTTTTGAAAGTATCACCATGGAAGGGAGTTGTTCGATTTGGACAAAAAGGCAAGCTAGCACCTCGCTATGTTGGACCATTCAGAATACTCGAGAGAGTTGGTCCTGTAGCATACAAGCTTGACTTACCTGAAGAACTCAGCAAGATCCATCCCACGTTCCATGTATCTAACTTGAAAAAGTGCCTTGCCGACGAAAACCTCCATATACCGTTAGAAGATATTCAGATTGATGAGTCAATGCAATTTGTAGAGCGACCTGTAGAAATTATGGACTTCGGTGAGAAACGTTTTAGACAAAGTCAAATTCCGATAGTCAGGGTACGTTGTGACTCAAACGAGGACCTCAGTTTACTTAGGAACATGAAGACCACAATGCGTGAAAAATACCCCCATCTTTTCCAAGATAAACCTACTACCACTTAAATTTCCCGACAAAACTTCTAAAACTAGGGGATACTGTAACATCTGACGAAAAACGGATCCGAAGACCTGCTCCGTTTTTCTAATCGAATATATGTCAAAATCTTTTGTTTCGAACTTATGTTAGTCGGTTAATAAATATTGTGTTATTAATAAAATAAATAATAGTAAAGATAATAAAATAAGAATAATAAATAAAAATATAGAAATATAGTACTTATTAAAAACAAAAAAAGTGGACCGCGGGATCGAACCCGGGTCTCCACTCAAAGTCACACACACTACACACCGCTATATAACACGCACAACATTGAAAGAAACCGAATCTAATAAACATTTATACCTTTATTCCTTTGATCCAAATACAAAAGAAGGCTGTAACAACCGCACATAATTGCCAATAATCATCAAATCCATTTATCCTCTGCAATTAGTGGATGAAATTGTTTCTAAGTGTGCAACAAGACTCAATTATTGACTTAAATGCATTCAATTTTGGAGTTTCAAACTTTGGTCCCATTGTTTGACCGAAACCAAAAATTAAAAATTGGATAATCATCTTCACTTATAAATAGAGAACCTACATTCGTTTAGAATGCACACACACACACCTTGCACACTCATACAAAACTCTCTGCAAGTTCTGTTCTTCGATTACACCTCGCCGGAAGTCGTAGCTTCGCCGGAATTCCTTCGGAGTTTTAGAGTGTCTTCAACTTCGGTATATATCTTCACTCTATCCTTTTCAAATCTTTATAAATCATATATAAACACTGTTAGTAGCTAATAACGGTGGAGCAAAACAGATTCAATTGGATTTGTCAGTTTAATATTCTCTTGAAACAAAAAAGATGAAGTGGAGGCTATATTTAAGAGGAATTAAAACCGGGTTAGACACACAGTCCAGTGGTGGACTGTGTGCATACAAACCATACGGTCGCCAGTTTGAGTCTTATACACGTTTCCGAATTCCCTATATATTACAAACCTTTTTATATCTCATATATAAAACGACTCAGTTAGTATATAAGATTAATTAAAATCTTATATCCTTCGGGTTAGACACACAGCCCAATTGGCCGGGCTGTGTGCAACACGAAGCACAGGTCGCGAGTTCGAGTCCGGTTCCACGCATAGTCCTTATAATAAAACAAACCTTTTTAATTAATTGAAAATATGGTTTATTTCAGTAACTATATAAATGTAATTAAATTTCAATATATTTCGGGTTAGACACGTAGCTTAGTTGGTAGAGCTGCGTGCACGTAAACGAGAGGTCCCAAGTTCGAATCCCACACGCTGCGAATATCCGGCCGGTTCGATCCGAAAAGAAACATATTTTTTTAATTAAACTTTTGATTATTTCTTTCTTAAAAATTATAAAAAAATATATTTATTTAAATAATCTCTTTTTAAGCACATAAAAATAGTAATGAAAAGAATATCTTAGATATCTAATAAAGTTGTGTAAATAATAAACCAAGTAAAAGAATACTAATTTTAACCCAAAAAGAAATATAACTTACCGAATTTATTACTTGAATATTTAGGTTAGCTTTTCTCGTCGTTTTGTATCTCAAACTTAATCGTGCGAATCTTCATCAAACTCTAACGCACCCACTGTGAGTGAATCCTTACAACTCCCCTTTTTATTCATGTTTTTGGTGTGTATCATGTGTCGCTTTTGTTTATCTCACTAATTCAAATCTTGTGCTATTACCATTATATTATCTAACGTGCTATGTGATATTGTAGCTTATTGATTATTTGTGGTTATATTTCTCATTTCAGTCAAGCTCTCACATTAGACCCATTTGTTCCCCGTTACTTATGGGTGGAGCATCACGTTGCCTAATATATTAGATCGGCTCCGTTTTATTGAGCCTTGATCTCACAGCACATCGCTTATCGTGCTCACATGTATATCGTTAGTTGATTGTATGGTTTGTGAATTACATTGCATATACGTTTCTCATATTTGGTTAATGCACATTTCATTAAAGATAATAAACACATCTTTTTCCTTAATGATTACATGGGATTCACTCGCCAACTTATGTTGACCAAAATCTCTATTTTTTATACACAATACAGGTGAACATGTTTGAAGCAAGGATCGCATAGGACATGGGCATTAGAAGAAAATAAAACGTTACTTGAAAGCTTTGTTTAGAACATTTTGTGTTTGTATGGATTATGTGTTGTTTGGAATATCTTACTAAAATTTGAAATAATAAATATGAAACTTTTATAATAATAAATGTCATGAGCTTTGATGAAAACCCAATCATGCCCCGACTACCATATCCGCTACGGGTCAGGGTGTGACATCTTGTTCTTGAAGATTTTGAAGCCTCCATTTGAACATGTCATGCAACAACGCCAAATTTTAGTTCATGTCTGTGTTCAAACATGTTACATTGTGTAACTCCTTCATGAACCCAATACCCTGCTTGGTCATGATGCTTTCAAGCATTTAGTCTTACTGCTCCCGGTTGTCACATATAACGGTGACCATGTCAGTGTCTTCATCAAAACGCCATGATCTGATGACTGGGTCTATTTTTGCATTTGCCTTGTTTGGTCCAAATTTTCTGGTTAATCTTCTTATAACCGTATGTGTTTTATCACAGTGGTTATCAAGAGGACGCCAAGTGCTAGGATCCCCCTCTGTACTTGTTCTTCCAAGTTCGATATGGCTTTGATTGTTTTAACAAACACTCTTCTTATGTTGTCAACACGGATTACGAATCTTCTGATTCTGATAGTGTATCTCCATGAAACGATGGTTGCCATTTTTCTTCCGCTCAGAGTTTTTTGTTTTTGAAATTTAGCGTTTTAATTAAAGATGGCGTTTTTTAGTATGATCAATTGTAGTGATGGTAACGGCGTTTATATAATGATGTTTTTGGCGCGTAGTTTAGGGGAAACTTTTTGTAATAAATGTTAATAATTAACTTTCAGTTAGTGTTTGTTCACATCTATTTGTTAAATCTGCAACGCGTTTTAGCATTAAGTTTTGCCGTTTTGTATAAATGGCGTTTTAGATAAATATGTCGTTTCATCTAGAAGTGAGTGATGTGTATCGAATGTAGGTTAACGCAGAAATTTTAAATGGCGTTTTGCTCATTAGTGTGCCGTTTTGTATTAGAGTAGTAAAAATACTCTTTTACCCTTAATGAAGCACATCCAAGAATAAAGTTGATGGTATTTATCAAAAGGTCACCGCGCCATTCTAATCTATAGATTGTTTTGATCCAACGGATGAGAGGCGTTCTTACCGTTTTCACACTTTTAGGTGTTTTCCCTAAATTCTCACCCTATATATATACATATATATATATATATATATATATATGGATAGGTTAAAATGAGAACCACCTTAAGTTGTGAGAACCGTAAGAACTAGGCCATCCAAAAGGTTTTTTCGATTTTTTTCTCAAAACTCATAAAAAAGATCACTTTTTTCAGCAAAAAAAAAAATTTAAATGCCGAATACTCACATTTACATGAGGCGTAAAAAAAATATTTATCTTCATGTAAAATTTACGCCAGCACGTAAAAAAAACTTGCATCAGTCAATTTTTTTTACAAATGTGTTTATAATATTTTCATCTACGTTTGTGCAAAAACATTTTGGCCCAACTCGCGCGGGAACAAAAGGTTCTCACGGTTCTCGCAACTCGTGGTGGTTCTAATTTGAACCGAGCTCTCTATATATATATATGATGGGTTTCTCGAGTGAATATTAATGTATTTACGAACTAAGTGAACAAATTATGGTTATTGATTTATATATATATATATATATATATGAAAATTTAAATGAAAATAATAAATTTTGTGAGACATGTCAACCCTGCAAAATTATCAATGTCTCGTCATAAATGTCATGCAAAGTAGGTTTTACTATCGTCATGCATGACAGCCTTACAAAATTTACGTTCACATCAACACCTTGTCATGCACAATAGGTTTTATTATAATATCACATCGTGTAACATGTGTTCTAGAACCAACAGTCAAAACATGTGTGAATCATGTAACACATTAGGGTCCCATGTATATATTCTTTTTTAGATATTGTGGCACCTATCTAATCAAATTGTTTATGTGTTCTGAAAATCCATGTATATATTCTTTATAATGTGGCTCCTATCTAATCCAATTGTTTATAGGTTCTGAATTGTGTGAATCATGTAACACGTTACAATCCTATGTATATATTCTTTTTTAGATATTGTTTCACCTATTTAATCCAATCTAAAAATTTATATTTATATAGGGAAAGAATCCATTAAAAAGTGAGTTTTCCTAAATAGCTTAAGAAGGATTATGGAATTAACACGTGACACTTCTTATATGTAGAATGAAAGGGTATTATGGTCCTAAAACACAAACTCTTACCATTTTGTTTTCTCAAAATTCAATACAAAAAATCTAGTAAAAAAATCTATATAAAATGCACAAAAAATCCAGTAAAAGAATGCAGCACAAAAAAAAATATAGCCAAAAAAATACAATACAACATAAAAACCCATGACAATTTTTTGGGTTTTTTTAGTTCTCATATTTTATATAGCAATTTGATGCTCAAATTAAAGATAAAAATGCTCGATTTTACGGTGCATTTTTTATAAAAAAATATTGTCGTATGAAAAATTATGAACGTTTAAAAAATAAAGGGTATATGATATGGAAATAGAAAGTAAAGAAATAGTTTATTCCAAAAATATCATTACAACCCTTTTTCTCCTACACTTTCATCTTAATTATTGATTTGAAGAATGAAACGTCAAGATTTCTTCTAATTCTATTTAGGCAAAATCAACTTTTTAATTGATCATACCCCTATGTGTATATTAATTTAGAACATAACAATAAATCGTAAGTATTCCGTCTTTTAATCTATATTATGTGTAAACTTTTATTTACATTCCCTGTAATTTCTTAACTCTATTTTTAACCGATTTACCCTTTTATTTTTAAATTTTAATAAGGTTATCATCTTACCTCTAAATTTTAATAAAATTATTCTTTTACTCCTTTGTACTAAAGATGGCCTTTTGGTTTTACCCTTGCATCACAACCTTTGATTTTCACACTTTCACAATACTTTTCGTAAGTAGTACAACCCTTGATTCTTTTGTGCACTAAGAAAATTCTTGGTAAGCAATGTTACAAAACGTTGTATTCCCACGAATGTCCCCACTATCGCCAACCCTGTATCATCCATTAGATACTCGATGAATTTGTTTCCGTAATTAAGATACTTTTCTCAAATGTGGCTTTTAATTGTGACTAGGTTTTATTGGCATCGTGCGTTGCGGCAAAACGGGGTAAATGATAATATTAAACAAACGATATTTGAACTGAAGCATTTTGTTTCAAAAGCCAAACATTAGAATCGATTTAATTTATCATCCTGTCGTTACACGATTTAAATAAATAATCTAGTTTTAATATAATTTCATTTTTTTAACAATACTTATACTTGAATCTCCAGGGGGGAATAAACACAATTGTGTACTTAGGTTTTTTTAATTAACGAACGAGGGTTTAAAAAATATTAAATTAATTGATAAAGGTAATATAATTTATAAAAAAGAAAAAAGAATTATGAGAAACAAAAAGTAAATGACAAAAACAAATATGGTTTTAAAAAAGGAAATATGTTAAAAATAAATATAATAATAAGATATTATATCATTAAAGTAATAAAATATTAAAAAAACTATATATTATTTTAAAAATAAAATTATTTGTTATCCTTCAATGAGAATAGATATAATACTCGTCTCTTACGTAGATTTGTCAAGCTTGCTAAATTTCTTATTATGCCAAACTCTATACCTTGATATTATACTTTAATAGAAAACAAAGTAAAAGTAGTTTTGTAAAATTATGACACATTTCCCCGAGTCATAGGAAAAATTTATAACATCGTCCTCGTTTTTCAGTCACTCAGGTTATATATAATATAATCTATATTTATATCTATATATACCTAATTAGATTATAGACTCGTATATTTACGGGTTAAATAGAGTAAATGTCTCAACATAAATATCTTCAAAAATTATTTGAAGCCATTCATATTAAAAAATGTCAATTTATTTTTGAGAAATATAATAGTTTTGAAATAAATTTATACAATTTAAGTGGACAATATATCAGAGATAATCATTGCTAATTTCATTAAATACATAAGTTAAATTATAATTTACCCAACTTAAATTATAAATAATTTGAAATAGAAAGTTACATTTGAATAATTTGCAATTACTGTTAAATCTTAAACATTAGCTTGTTCAAACAATTTGTAAAGACAGTATTTTTATACCCTATAATATTTTGACTCTATTTCTTTGGTTGCTTCTTTTGATTACTATACCCATTGTTGGTACCATAACGAACCAAAGTGATACAATTCAAAATTGAATTCCCGCTTCATGGTGTGAGCAATTCCGGTACGAAATAATTTTAAAATTATATATTTGTTATTGTTAATAACTAAAACAATTCAAACCCGTCCCAACAGTTTATTCTGCCGGTCAAATATAAACTTAAGAAACTATGTAAATATCTTCTACAATAATGATAAATAACTTAATTATTAATGATCTTAGATTACAGCCATATATTAAAATATATTTTAACAATTATATAAAATTTAATTTAAATTCAAATGTATATATTTGTTAATTCTACAACCTGCCATAGTTATATTTAGCAATAATTTATATTTATATTATTTTTGCCAAACTTATATTAGAGTATTGAAATTCATTTTCTATCCAATATAGTTAAATTCTTTTTAGAATTGCGTAATAGTTAAATCTTTTTAGAATTGTGTAAGAATCATATGGACGAATATGTTATTTTTTAGTGTTTATAAAATTTGTCATATTTTTATACAACAAATTGGTCATATGTTTTATACAACAATTCAAAAGAATTTTAGTTTACTGAAGATAAAATAGGATCAATCGTTTCATATTTTTATACAACAATTCAAAAGAGCATTGATTATATAAAATAGAATCAATCGTTTAATAAATTTAATCACACCGGCTTTTGTTCTAAATTTAATAAATGGATTACAAGTTGGATATACAACTGATACATGTTTATAGGAAAATGTTCACTTTTATTAAAATTTAATTGCTTTAATAACTATAAATATGCTGTTAAATATGATTCTTGATATATATTAATAATACAAATATGTTGTTAAATATGATTGTTCATATATATTAATAACTAGAAAAACCATCCCCGGCGTTGCAACGGAGGACTTGAACCATGTCTATTATCAATGCCACAAAACCATAATTAATCATCAAAATCGGAGAACCTCGTATATAAAAAACCAAAAGAAAATCCACTTTCTATTAACATTCATATATATATATACATATATTAGATAAAGCCTCCAAAAGAAGCTTAAGCTTCCAACTTTTACCATACAAACACAATATGCAAGTAAAATAAAAAAAGCATAGTGTACAAGCAACATTGCACAATAATGTTGTAAACCATCCCCCGCATTGCGGCGGAGGACTTGAAACCATATCTATAAGCAATGCCACATAACCATCAATAACCATCAAATCGGAGAAGCTCGTATATAAAAACAATAAAAAAACTAAAAGAAAATCTGTTTTTCTATTAACATTCATATATATACACATATAAGATAAAGCCTCCAAAAGAAGCTTTAAGCTTCCAACTTGTACCATACAAACACAACATGCAAGTAAAATAAAGAAAAGCATAGTGTACAAGCAACATTGCACAAAAATGTTGTAAACCATCCCCTGCATTGCGGCGGAGGACTTGAAACCATATCTATTAGCAATGCCACATAACCATCAATAACCATCAAATCGGAGAAGCTCGTATATAAAAACAATAAAAAAACTAAAAGAAAATCCGTTTTTCTATTAACATTCATATATATAAATATAAGATAAAGCCTCCATAAGAAGCTTTAAGTTTCCAATTTATACCATACAAATACAATATGCAAGTAAAATAAAGAAAACATAGTGTAAAAGCAACATTACACAACAATATTGTAAATATTAGTTATAATTATAATATTATATAATATTATTAGATTTGATTAGATATTACTATTATTAATTAATAGTTATTCAG
The DNA here is from genome assembly GCA_947069175.1 of Scalesia atractyloides. Taxonomy (NCBI): domain Eukaryota; kingdom Viridiplantae; phylum Streptophyta; class Magnoliopsida; order Asterales; family Asteraceae; genus Scalesia; species Scalesia atractyloides. Next base: position 21,832,758 of record CAMTDV010000012.1, on the reverse strand, counting down.
AAATTAAAAAGGAGAATGTCATGTGGCATTTATTAGAATCCTTTATTAAAATTTAGATAAATAAAAATTCCTAGGAGATATATGGCACAATTCTAAGTCACTAATATTTTTGTTTTCTCGTCTCCTTCTCCTGTTAAATTAAATAAAGATATTAAAATAATATATTTTCTTTAATCTTGAATTTAATTTGAATAACACTTATAACAAGGTTAGAAACTCGTGTAATAAATGTAATGTTTTATACTCGTATATTTCAAATCCTCTTTCTTAACTACTAAGTATATAATAGTATAATTATTCAACTCATGTAATACACATGATTTTAACCTAGTATTTATTCATACAAATATGTTAGTTACCGCCGCTTTAGCTTTGAAACATTCTAACCTTTTGTACTTCAAATCACGTTTTATATAATTAGTAATTTGTGTTTATGTTTATTACAATTTAAGACTAAACTCTTATCTCTTAGTCAATTGCATTGAACCAAAGGAGCATCCCTTTAGCGGTGACTCAATGACTTTCTCTAAGAGACGTCATCGGTTGGAGTCACGTCTAGGACAAAATGTCATGTGCGAGTCAAGAGTTTTACCACAGCACGCCTTCGGGTGGTGGGTTTCCACTGGACTTGATGATGGGCCAAGTCACCAACGCCATCTGTAATCGTAGGCATGGATAGCCTTTTTCCAATAGGTATACCCGGTTGACCGAGCTTTGTTAAACGTTTGAAAAAAAAGTCTATTACATTTACTTTCTTCTCCCATCTTCTCCCAGAGCAAACAGGTTAGTTTTGTGTTAGCGACGAACTCTTTATGTACGTATTAATATAAAAAATATGTAGTCAACAAGAAGCTGAAGTCCCAATAGAACACAAACAGTTACATAATAACAAAAGAGACACTAAATTCACTCCACATCTCCCAATTTAATATTAAAAAATGACAACCTACTTTTAACCAACAAATAAGGGGCCTAATAATAATAAATGATAAAAACTTATTTTCATATGGCATATACGGGCCGTATAACGTTATACGACCTGTATATACCATGTGAAAATAAGTTACTTGGTCGTATACAATGTATATGATACTTTTATACGGACCATATAAAGTTATACGACTCGTATACTTTGGATTTTTTTTGGAGTTAATATTCACAAATTAGGGTTTTGATTTCGTACTTTTTTAAGATTCACGTACATGCATTTATTCCCAAAAATTATTATAAAAAGTAAGAAATGAAATTTTGTACTTTTTAAGATTTACTGTTCGTTTGTTTCATGTTTTGATAATTTGTAATGATGTATTGATATGATTGAATTAAATGCATGTATGGACTCAAGATAAAGGAGTTGGTATCTGTTCCGAGCGAATATGTCCAATCATGCATTTAATTCACTCGCATCATTTACAAATCGTTAGAACATGAAAATATATAGTGTTGGACTCAATTTCTTACTTTTGTAATGATACTTGGGAATTAAATGTATGTACGTGAATCTTAAAAAGTACGAAATCAAAACCCTAATTTTTGAATATTAACTCCAAAAAGATACGGTGACAACCCTTAAATATATTACTAAACCCTTAAAACTCAAAGCAGAAGAACTGGACATGTCTTTTTGTTTCTCATTAAGCAAAGCATATGCTGCCTAAAAACATGAAGCCCAGTGAATAACCAACAATATTAATCTTTTTTATATATTAACGACTAAACCCTTAAATCCCAACGCTTCTCCATACAATACATCCGGAGTTTGTTGGGTTGTTTGCAGGTAGGGTTCAGAATGCTTAAAATAAGATCAAACCATGGCGTCTAAACCATTGAATCCCAAATTCCAATGTCGTACCGCTATAATCCTACATTATTGAAAATCACTGTATCACTAACATGTATCTTCTTCCATACATCTTCCTGCTTTTATTTTTTTTCTGACTGTAATAAAACGGAAAATAATCCCAGATTGTCTAAAGAAGCGCTTTTTTCATGTGTCATATGTTGGATGGAATATAGTTAAACTAGAGGAGATGAGTAAATAAAAGTCAACTAGAGGACGGAAGCTATCAACGTGGGGATGGGTAAAGAAAAAGGAAAAAATGGGATTTGTTTCAAAGTAAAAAGATTGCTGACGTCGGTATGTCAAAGTTAACTTTCAGATTCAATAATAAAAAATGGGATTTTAATACGGTGTCGTTTTGGGGGATTTCGGTTTCACTACTTTATTGATAATGACTGTATCACCACCATTTATCTTCTGCAATACGTCTTTCTTCTTTCAAAATTCAAATCAAACTCACCGATCACATAATCCTACTACAAGAACCCTATTCTCATAAACTACTTCATCATTGTTAAACCCAGTGGACTTCAGTTTCCGAACAATTTATAAGCAGCAACACCACCACCACTTTTCCAACCACCATCTTTGGTATGCGATCACTAACTTTACTTTCTTATCATAAGTACCTGAATTCTTGCACGACTGACGTCAGCAATGTTTTTACTTTGAAACAAGTCCCATTTTTTCCTTTTACAGACACATGAAACCTCCAAGCTGCTTCTAGAGTAGTGAAACTGAAGTCCCTCAAAACAACACAATGTAAAGATTTTGGGAGAAGCGTTAGGATTCAAGGGTTTAGACGCCATGGTTTGAGTAGTTATGAAAATGGTGGCTATGGAAATGGTGGCATTACAGATGTGGTTTCTATTGAATATCTCATTGAGTTCATTACGAACTATTCCTGAATTTGAGTTCATTAAGAAGTAATGATTACTGACAAATTGCAAGACTGTTTGTCGGGCTTCCAATGCTCACACAGGGAGATAAACAATACATGTATGGAAATATTCGCTCAGAACACATACCAACTGCTTTATCTTGAGTCCATACATGCATTTAATCCAATCATATCACTACATCATTACAAATTATCACAAGCACCTGAATTCTTTCACTTTGAACTTCCGATTCCAATACTCGTCGGCGTTCTAGTTCCTCTGCTAGTATCTTGTTCCGTATTGTTGGTGCATATTGGTGACAACAGCTTAATAGTTTGCTACTTTAGTCTTTGGATATTTTGTATTGGGCTTAGCATTTGTGTTTAGCTTGTTTAGAGTTGTAATGGGCTTGGAGAATGGCCTAGCCAGTATAACGCCTAGTATGTGAACATGTAGTATATATACATGTTGTGCATTAGGGTTTTGAGTTAGTCAGTTGATCAGAGAGGAGTGTGAGAAATCTACAGAGAGTGGCTGAGAGATTTCTAGAGAGTCCTGAATTGATTGTAAACCTTAGTGTTGGATAATCAATAGAAGACTGTTTGAAGGAATGCTTTGTGTTCGTGTTCTTGTTTCTGTGAAATATGATCTAGGGGATTCCACACTCTAGATTAGATAGACGATTCTGTCAAGATCCATAAGGATTAGGGGACCTACAATTGGTATAAGAGCTTTAGGCTTTTGATTATTGCTCGGTTCAGAATCGTGACAACAGAAAAATTGGGTTTTTGGGCGTTTTTTGAGGCTGTTCTTGAAGTTTTTGACGGTTGTTTTAGGGTTTTGCAGGTATTTCAGATTTTCTGCAGCGATTTCGGATTAACAGCAGGAATTCGGATTGAAAACTTGCATTCCGGATTAAAAAGCATAGCATTTTGGATTGAAGATTTGGATTTCGGATCAGAAAGTGAAGCATTTCGGACTGAGGTCTTGCATTTCGGAATGCAGACTTGCAATTCGGATCAGAAAAAGCCATTTCGGATTCCATTTTGGATTGAAATTCGGATCAGAAGCTATTTCGGATTGAATTTCGGATCAAAAGTGCATTCCGGATTCCATCTCAGATAAGGACTATTCCGGATTCCATCTCGGATCAGAGTAGTCTATTCCGGATTTCCATCTCGGATCAGAACAGTGCATTCCGGATTTCATCTCGGATCACTATTCCGGATTACCATTTCGGATTAGTAATTCGGATTACTGTTTCGGATTTTCATTTTGGATTGCCAATCAGAGTTACCATTCCGGATTTGACACTGTTCCGAGTTAGACATAAAAAGGTGGAAAGTTAACCAGCTGACGTAACCAGAGTTAAACGTTTTCGAAGATAGAAGTTGATTCGTAAATAATCTTAACAAACCGACTGCACCGTTAGACGACTTTAACGATACAATTTGGTAATCACACTTTTCAGACAAATTTTTGAACGTTTTTAATGGTACTGTTACGGTAAAACACGAAGAAGAACCAGAAGAGATGTTAGATTTGGGTTTTGATACAGGTATACCAAAATCCATGTAAACTGATTCTCTGCATGGTAAAGATGGTCAGAATGAAGAATAGCAGTGAGTGTCTTAATAACTGCCCGAAGTTGATGAATGCTGAACAATATGTAGACTGGAAAGAGAAGTTTGAGGCATTTGTTCAAAGTGAAGATACTAAGATGTGGAATTGTATAATCGATGGGTACATTGCTCCCACACGTCGAGTGAATGGAAGAATAATGGTACTTTCATATGATAAGATGGAAGACTCTGAGAAACAGATGTATGATGCTGAGAAGAAGGTTTTCGCAGCAATTAAGATGTCCTTGCCAGTTGATATGAAGAACATTTGTAATAGGTATGGATCATCTAGAGAGCTGTGGGAAGCTTTAGAAAAACGTTATCAAAGTACTTCAAGACAAAGTACGCGTGTGGCTGAGACTTCAGCTGTGAAGATTGATGAAGGAGCTGCTAAGAAAGAAGAGAAGAAGGAAGCTGAGAAGGAGAGAATGGAACTCAAGGATGCAAAAGCTACAGTGTGCATGGATGATACAGATGAGCTTACAGCAGAGGTACAGGTACAATTTAATCTGTAAGTCATACTTGTCACAATTGCACTGAACTACGGGGTAAAGTTGACAAATTATCAGAGCAAAACAAAAATCTGTTAGTTGAATTAGAAAAACTGAAAGAGTCAAATGTTCTTTTAAGTAAAAGGGAGTCAAATTTTTTAAATACACTCAATTCAAATGAACAAGAAATCATCAGTTTGACCAGCAAAGTCAATGAACTTTTACAGATCATTAATTTGGCTCGTGAAACTGTGAAGGATAAGACTAATGAGCTTTCTGAAAAGTGCACAGAATTGGCTGATGCACAGGCCAAAATTGTTGAACTTCATGGAAAGTTAGACAAATTTAGAGAATCCTCGTTAGCCAGGACTCAAATTCAGAATAGTTTGAAAAGGAGTAGTGATAAAACAAGAGTGGGGTTTAGTAAAGCTTCATCTTCTGAGGATCATGATTATTCTTTTTTACCAAATGAAAATGAGCTAACAGATTTTGTTCCTACTATACCAGCTATAGTGGATCCGATAACAGTTGATATACCTGATTGTAACATTTGTCAAAAACGGGTTTTCCAAACCCGCTCCGTTTTGTAATCGAATATCAAGTTATAAATGTCACGTTTCGTATTTATGACTATTTTGATTTTTAATGATACATAATTAATAAACAAACTAAACTATAAAAGTTATAATTGATAAAAAGTATAAATAAAGTAATTAAAAATAAAATGGGGCTGCCGGGACTCGAACCCGGGTCAGCCGGGTTGTGAACTCCAAAGACTTAACACTCACACGCATAACCACTCCGCCACTTGTTGTTTTCTGTCAACTCTAGGAAACAAATAAATCTTATCTACAAACATAAATCAACCGGTTACGCCAACTGTAACTGAAATCGGTTATCAAACGCTCAAAGACGATCTGAATACTCGCGGTTCACTGAGTATAACTGATATACCGACGTTTTCAATCAAGTTGCTTTGAATGAACTTGAATTCTAGAAGTGGATCGGTTTTTATAACCGAACATCTTCAATTCCAGTATTACTTCCATCTTTGTACTTCTTCGCGACTCAAACATACTCTACAGACTCTCAATTACATTTTCGCTCAAGTTTCAGTCCACCGGAGAATTAAATTTTACTCGCCGGAAAGTTTCTGCAAGTCGCCGGAAAACCGTATTCTCCATCAAAACGGTAAGTCTTTCAATACCGTCGTGGTCTAACAATTGTTAAGCTATTTTTAACTCAGACCTTTCAATTGAAATCAAATTCAGACGCTGTTATCGGATAATTCCAGTTCGCCGGAAAACTTCTGGAAATCCTTATTTTCATCTGTGAAACGGTAAGGACATTCAAACACTCTGTAAACGTTTGTTTAGCACTTCAATTCCACGATTAGCTAATCAAAACGGTTAATTTGCTTGCTCAGTTGAAGTTCATAAAAACAGAGCCGACGCCTTGCCGGAATTCTGAAATAAATCGTTCACCGGTATGTTTACTTCTAAATATCATCTCTGCCATTTCATATTAGTCGGTACAATGTTTATCAATCGAATTAAACAAGATATAATGGTGTAATCGCAGTCTGTAATTTTGAAATGAAGAAGACGATGATAGTTTGATTATAAGTTTAATAAAATCTGGACATTATCTCGGGTTAGACACACAGTCCAGCGGTGAACTGTGTGCATATACATATCACACGCCGCGAGTTTGATCCCTATTACACACGCCCTCTCGGTAATAAAAACGTTTTATTTTTCTAACTGAACCGGGTTAACTTACGTTAGTTGTTAAGTATAATAAAAATTTATATATTAACCAAGTTAGACACACAGTCCAGCGGTGGACTGTGTGTAACGTTAAAGCACAGGTCCCGGGTTCGAGACCTGTTAGTAACACCGGTTCGATGATTTAAAATGTTTTTGAAAATAAAAGAATTTTGGATAAGCCGAGTTAATATATAAGTATAATTAAAAACAGAATTATTTCGTGTTAGACACGTAGCTCAGTTGGTAGAGCTGCGTGCACGCGTACGGGAGGTCTCGGGTTCGAGCCTCACCCAGCGCGTTGCAATTACACAATAATCCGGTCAAACAGTCAAAGTAAAAAAGTCAACATATTTTTATATTTTTAATTATTTAATTTAATTTAAAAATCAATTAAAAATACTTAAAAATAATGTTTTTAAAGATAGGAAATAGCCTTAAACTCGCAAAAATATATCTAAAAGTTCTATTAAAATCCTTAATAAAATCCACTCATTTACTATATTTTCCGTTATTATTTAGGTTAGTTAATTCTCGTTGTTCAACTCTTCCAACTCGTACGCATCTCACCATCTCCAATCCAACGCACCCAATGTGAGTGAATCTTTACAAATTTCCCGTTTTAATCACGTTTTTGGGGTGTATCATGTGTCTTGCTACTTATTATACTTAAATCATTGTGCATACATCATATCATGAACAAATGCGTATTCAGTTTGTGTCAATTGTTTGTGTGGTTATTGTTAGATTTAATTCATTATTTTCAGTACATGCAATTTCATAGGCCGCCGCTCCCCATTACATTATGAGCGTTGAGCATGTTCCCCATTACATTATGAGCGTGAACCTGGCGTGCCAACATACGATCGGCTCCGTTTGATTGAGCCTTGATCGCACAGACATTCATCATTTTCAGTACATGCAATACGATCGGCTCCGTTTGATTGAGCCTTGATCGCACAGTTTCATTCATGTTATATAATTATGCAAGTTTGATTTGTTATGGTATGCTGTTGGTATGTTATTGTATGTTATAGTTTGTGGTTGTTATTGCTACTGTTGATTTTGTACATTTGCTCACTTATGATTATTGCACAATTTTTCCTTGATAAAATAACAAGAAAATCAATAATAAATGTTTATCTAACAAGGTTCACTCGCCAACTTATGTTGACCCAAAAAACCCCCATTTTTACACATGATACAGGTGAACCAGCGGCAGCCAGAAACACATAGGATTGGCCTAGAAGAATAAAATGGTTTAGAGCTTGGAATTGTTTAGTTGGTTATTTTTCTTTGTATTTGTATGGACATGTTTGGATTATTGAGAATGTAATTTTGATTTAAATAAATATGAAACATAATAGTAATATCATGAGCTTTGGTGATAACCCAATTATGCCCCGACTCTTATTCCGCTGCGGGTCGGGTGTGACAGATTGGTATCAGAGCCATGACTATAGGGATATAGGATAGATTATTAGACCCTTAGAGCCTATACTATAGTTGATTAGAAATTTTTAAGATTTTTGTGTGTTACATGCCAATTTTCATGATGTTTATATGTTTTATGTTAAATGTTACATTCAATGTTATGCAAGCATGTTCATAAGTATATATTGTCATATAATGCCTATCATGAATCATATTCTCATAACATATCATATCCATGAAAGTACACACCACATCATTTTCATGATTGCTTTTACAATGATTTTTGTGTTTTTCAAATCTCAACAAAGTGAGTTCTCATGACGGGCATGTAGTAACTGGAAGGGTACCAGTACCGGTAGTCAGAACGTCCTGTCTAGGCTGGCATTCGTATAAATCCAAAACAAAAAGGACCAGTTTGCCTACCTGGGGACTAACGATGAGAGTACGAAGTACATATTAGGCTAAAGCATGCTATACCAAACGTCATGTGAGCTAACCCCACTTTGAGTTGTCATTGTGTCTACACCTGGACACATTCCGACCATACCTCTCGTAAACATATTTTGTGGTTTGCATTCGGGTGATGCGAGTGTTAAATCGCCAATACTAATGTGAATCCTACCAAGCCAATAGTCATGGGGGCCCACATGACTATACAGGTGAAGGTATGGGGGACATTTGAGGCCCAACATGAGCAAACCCAAGACATCCTATGGATGTAGTTGCATTATTGATATTTATGTTATTTTCATTTTCTTAAAGACACATGACACCTAAAAAGACTCCATTAACTCACAATCTTCTTATGTATGTTCCTGTAGATGTCGGCTAGACAACAACGAGGGGGTAAAAGATCAGGAAGGTCTCACGAACGCTTGGCCACACAAATCGCGAAACAAATGGCCGCGGTGCTTCCTGACATTGTGGTTCAAGTACAACAAGCTCTCGCCACCAATCCCACTAACCCTCCCCAGCAAGACGACCAGAACATCGGCAACCCTCCTACCAGCAAGTGCTCATATAAACATTTCAAGTCTTGTGATCCTCCTAAATTTGAAGGGACTGAAGGTGTCACTGCTCTCCTCCACTGGTTTGAGGAAATGGAAAACACCTTCCTCAACTGCGATTGTCCTGAGGATCGCAAGGTTCGATACGCCACCGGAAGACTATTTGGGGTAGCTCTTACCTGGTGGAATACTGAAAAGGGGAAGAGGGGAATTGATGATGCAATGGCCTTAACGTGGGAGGAGTTAAGGGAAATTATGACTAGGCGGTTCTGTCCTAGGAGTGAAATTAAAAAGTTGGAGGACGAATTTCATTCTCAAAAGCAAAATGAGGGAGATCATACTTCCTACAACAAGAGGTTCTTAGAGTTGAGCCAAATGGTTCCTAACTTGTTCACCCCAACTATCGTTTAATCGAGCATTATATTCGAGGACTTCCCTCGAAAATTCAAGATTCAGTTCTCAGCACTTCACCAGCAACACTTGAAGCTGCTATGGAACTAGCCACTGAACTGACCGAGAATCGAATTCGCAACGGTAAGTTTAAAGAAGAGAAAAAGAAAGCCCCTGTTGAGGGTCAAACTTCAAACCATTCCATCTCCTCCTCTAAGTTTGCTAACAAGAGGAAGCGTAACACCAGAAACTTCGCCGTCACACAAACCAATTACCCTATCCCTGCTGCACCCATTACCCAAGTTGCCCCTTCACCTGCACCATACAAAAGACCATACTCTGGCCCTTTACCAAAATGCAACCGTTGCCAATACCACCATTTTCCTGATCATCCTTGCCAACATTGCACTGGCTGTGGTCGCGCAGGCCATACTGTTCAAACTTGCCGCATGCGTCAGCGAACGAACCGCCACCAACCTTCAACCCAAACCCACCAACAAATAATGGGTCAAGCCCAACAACCCCTACTTTTACCACCTACCCAACATTTAGCCCAAACATACTACCAACCCAACTATCTTATGGTACAACCTATGCGGGCTTGCTACAATTGTGGAGACCCAAGCCATTTTAGAAATACTTGTCCAAGGTTGGTAAACATTATTCATGCTCAGGCCCAAGCCAATCCGGTGAATCAAGCGAACCAAGCTCCTCCACCTGCAAGAGGAAGAGCTTTCAACATTACGCTAATCAGGCTAGCGCTGACGGCAATGTGGTTAACGGTACGTTCCTTATTAATGGTAGATATGCATCCATGTTGTTTGATACTGGCGCGGATAAAAGTTTTGTGTCATTAGAGTTTGAACCTATCCTAAACCAAAATCGTGATAAGCTCATGGAATCCATAACAGTAGAAGTTGCTGACGGGAAACCGGTCTCTTTAAACTCTATTATACGCAACTGTACACTCACCTTAAACGACCACGACTTTCCAGTTGACCTTATTCCTATGAAGTTGGGAAGTTTTGACATCATAATTGGTATGGACTGGCTCAGTCAACATCAGGCAGAAGTTGTATGTCGTGAAAAGTTTATACGCATTCCTCTTCCAAACGGTCAGACTCTACGAATATTTGGAGAAACCTCGTCGAAAGAGCTCAGATTAATGTCCTGACTTCAAGCTCAAAAATATCTTCGCAAGAATTATGTCGCGTTTTTAGCTCATATCGTCAAAAAGGGAACCATGGAGAAGAAACTTGAAGACATTCCTGTAGTAAAAGATTTCCCTCAAGTTTTTCCTGACGACATTTCAGGACTTCCTCCAGTTAGAGAAGTCGAATTCCGTATTGATCTTATACCTGGTGCTACACCAGTTGCAAAGTCTCCCTATAGGTTAGCCCCCTCTGAAATGCAAGAGCTAGCTAGTCAATTGCAAGAGTTGACTGACAAAGGATTCATACGTCCTAGCTCCTCGTCTTGGGGTGCACCTGTCCTTTTTGTAAAGAAGAAAGATGGATCGTTTCGCATGTGCATCGACTACAGAGAACTCAACAAGTTAACAATCAAGAATCGCTATCCATTACCTCGCATTGATGATCTTCTTGACCAACTTCAAGGTGCCAGCTGCTTTTCAAAAATCGACCGGTTATCATCAACTTAGAGTGCATGAAGAAGACGTCCCAAAAACCGCTTTTCGAACTCGTTATGGTCACTATGAATTCATGGTCATGCCATTTGGTTTAACCAACGCTCCAGCTGTCTTCATGGATCTAATGAACAGGGTCTGCAAACCTTATCTCGATCGTTTTGTTATAGTCTTCATCGACGACATCCTCATTTATTCAAAGTCTAAGTCTGATCATGAGCGGCATCTTTGACTCATCCTTACACTTCTAGAGAATGAAAAGATTTACGCCAAATTCTCCAAATGCGAACTCTGGTTAAAAGAGGTGCAATTCCTCGGACATGTAGTCAATGACAAGGGAATACATGTCGACCCCTCAAAGATCAAAGCGGTACAAGAATGGCAAGCGCCAAGTACACCAACGGAAGTAAAATCTTTTCTTCGTTTGGCTGGTTATTATCATCGTTTCATTTCAAACTTCTCACGCATTGCTGTACCACTCACGGCTTTAACTCATAAGGGAAAACCTTTCATATGGGGACCCAAGCAAGAAGAAGCCTTCCAAACCCTTAAACAAAAACTCTGTGATGCACCAATCCTCACTCTGCCTGAAGGTTGTGATGACTTCGTGGTCTATTGCGACGCGTCAGGGCAAGGATTAGGCTGCGTTCTAATGCAAAGAGGAAAAGTTATAGCTTATGCTTCGAGACAACTCAAGACTCATGAGAAGAACTACACCACCCATGACCTAGAACTTGGTGCCGTTGTGTTCGCTCTTAAGATATGGAGACATTATCTCTACGGTACTAAGTGTGAAATATACACTGACCACAAGAGTCTTCAACATATCTTCAATCAAAAGGAGTTAAACATGAGGCAACGAAGATGGGTCGAACTTCTAAATGACTATGACTGTGAAATTCGGTACCACCCTGGCAAAGCAAATGTGGTGGCTGATGCACTCAGTTGAAAGAGTTATGCGAACTCCATTCGTCTTCTATGTTCGCAAATCATATCTGACATTAAAGATCAAATTCGAGAAGCCCAACATGTTTCAGTAACGGAAATGGATGTACGAAAGGAGCTGTCCTGTGGAGCTGAGCTTAAAATTGAAACTAAATCTGACGGTATTCTGTACTATTTAGATCGCATATGGATTCCTGACCACAACAATCTTCGTGAAATTCTTATGAATTAGGCTCCCAAAACACGATACTCTATACACCCAGGAGCCGATAAGATGTATCAAGACCTTCGATACACCTATTGGTGGCCTGGAATGAAAAAAGATATTGCTGTTTTTGTTTCTAAGTGCCTTACATGTTCCAAGGTGAAAGCTGAACACCAAAGACCCTCAGGACTTCTGGTCCAACCTGAAATACCTGTATGGAAGTGGGAAAACATAACCATGGATTTCATTACCGGGTTACCTCGCACTTCTGGTGGGTATGACACTATATGGGTAATTATTGATCGACTTACAAAATCAGCTCACTTTATTCCTATCCGCGAAGATTTCAAGAACGAAAAACTAGCTCGTATTTATATCAGCGAAATCGTAAGCCGACATGGTGTACCATTAAGCATTATTTCAGATCGTGATGGTTGTTTCACTTCACGAACATGGCAAGCAATCAAGCCGCTTTGGGTACGCGATTAGATCTCAGTACCGCTTATCATCCTCAAACTGATGGACAATCTGAACGCACCATTCAAACTCTTGAAGATATGCTTCGAGCATGTGTCATAGACTTCAAAGGAAATTGGGACGCTCATCTACCATTAGTTGAATTTTCGTACAACAACAGCTATCATTCAAGCATCGGTATGGCACCTTTTGAAGCCTTATATGGTCGTAAGTGCCGATCTCCTGTATGTTGGCACGAAATTGGAGAAGCTCAAATCACTGGTCCAGAATTGATCCAAGAAACCACAGACAAGATCCATCAAATCCGAAACAATCTTCTAGCGGCTCAAAGTCGTCAAAAGAGTTATGCAGATAAACGACGGAAGCCTTTGGAGTTTAACATTGGTGATCATGTACTTTTGAAAGTATCACCGTGGAAGGGAGTAGTTCGTTTTGGTCAAAAGGGCAAGCTAGCACCACGCTACGTAGGACCTTTCAAGATACTCGAAAGAGTAGGACCTGTAGCATACAAGCTTGATCTACCAGAAGAACTCAACATGATTCATCCCACATTCCACGTATCAAACTTGAAGAAGTGCCTCGCTGATGAAAACCTCCACATTCCTCTGGAAGATATTCAGATTGACGAATCTATGCATTTTATTGAAAGACCTGTAGAGATCATGGACTTCGGAGAAAAACGTCTTCGACGAAGTCGCATTCCAATTGTTAGGGTACGCTGGGAGTCGAAACGGGGACCTGAGTTTACTTGGGAACGTGAAGACTCGATGCGCGAAAAATACCCACATCTTTTCTCTACTACTACTACTTAAATTTCGGTACGAAATTCCTAAAAGTAGGGGATACTGTAACATTTGTCAAAAACGGGTTTTCCAAACCCGCTCCGTTTTGTAATCGAATATCAAGTTATAAATGTCACGTTGCGTATTTATGACTATTTTGATTTTTAATGATACATAATTAATAAACAAACTAAACTATAAAAGTTATAATTGATAAAAAGTATAAATAAAGTAATTAAAAATAAAATGGGGCTGCCGGGACTCGAACCCGGGTCAGCCGGGTTGTGAACTCCAAAGACTTAACACTCACACGCATAACCACTCCGCCACTTGTTGTTTTCTGTCAACTCTAGGAAACAAATAAATCTTATCTACAAACATAAATCAACCGGTTACGCCAACTGTAACTGAAATCGGTTATCAAACGCTCAAAGACGATCTGAATACTCGCGGTTCACTGAGTATAACCGATATACCGACGTTTTCAATCAAGTTGCTTTGAATGAACTTGAATTCTAGAAGTGGATCGGTTTTTATAACCGAAAATCTTCAATTCCAGTATTACTTCCATCTTTGTACTTCTTCGCGACTCAAACATACTCTACAGACTCTCAATTACATTTTCGCTCAAGTTTCAGTCCACCGGAGAATCAAATTTTACTCGCCGGAAAGTTTCTGCAAGTCGCCGGAAAACCGTATTCTCCGTCAAAACGGTAAGTCTTTCAATACCGTCGTGATCTAACAATTGTTAAGCTATTTTTAACTCAGACCTTTCAATTGAAATCAAATTCAGACGCTGTTATCGGATAATTCCAGTTCGCCGGAAAACTTCTGGAAATCCTTATTTTCATCTGTAAAACGGTAAGGACATTCAAACACTCTGTAAACGTTTGTTTAGCACTTCAATTCCACGATTAGCTAATCAAAACGGTTAATTTGCTTGCTCAGTTGAAGTTCATAAAAACAGAGCCGACGCCTTGCCAGAATTCCGAAATAAATCGTTCACCGGTATGTTTACTTCTAAATATCATCTCTGCCATTTCATATTAGTCGGTACAATGTTTATCAATCGAATTAAACAAGATATAATGGTGTAATCGCAGTCTGTAATTTTGAAATGAAGAAGGCGATGATAGTTTGATTATAAGTTTAATAAAATCTGGATATTATCTCGGGTTAGACACACAGTCCAGCGGTGGACTGTGTGCATATACATATCACACGCCGCGAGTTTGATCCCTGTTACACACGCCCTCTCGGTAATAAAAACGTTTTATTTTTCTAACTGAACCGGGTTAACTTACGTTAGTTGTTAAGTATAATAAAAATTTGTATATTAACCAAGTTAGACACACAGTCCAGCGGTGGACTGTGTGTAACGTTAAAGCACAGGTCCCGGGTTCGAGACCTGTTAGTAACACCGGTTCGATGATTTAAAATGTTTTTGAAAATAAAAGAATTTTGGATAAGCCGAGTTAATGTATAAGTATAATTAAAAACAGAATTATTTCGGGTTACACACGTAGCTCAGTTGGTTGAGCTGCGTGCACGCGTACGGGAGGTCTCGGGTTCGAGCCTCACCCAGCGCGTTGCAATTACACAATAATCCGGTCAAACAGTCAAAGTCAAAAAGTCAACGGTCAACCCAAAAAGTCAACATATTTTTATATTTTTAATTATTTAATTTAATTTAAAAATCAATTAAAAATACTTAAAAATAATGTTTTTAAAGATAGGAAATAGCCTTAAACTCGCAAAAATATATCTAAAAGTTCTATTAAAATCCTTAATAAAATCCACTCATTTACTATATTTTCCGTTATTATTTAGGTTAGTTAATTCTCGTTGTTCAACTCTTCCAACTCGTGCGCATCTCACCATCTCCAATCCAACGCACCCAATGTTAGTGAATCTTTACAAATTCCCCGTTTTAATCACGTTTTTGGGGTGTATCACGTGTCTTGCTACTTATTATACTTAAATCATTGTGCATACATCATATCATGAAAAATGCGTATTCAGTTTGTGTCAATTGTTTGTGTGGTTATTGTTAGATTTAATTCATTATTTTCAGTACATGCAATTTCATAGGCCGTCCCTCCCCATTACATTATGAGCGTTGAGCATGTTCCCCATTACATTATGAGCGTGAACCTGGCGTGCCAACATACGATCGGCTCCGTTTGATTGAGCCTTGATCGCACAGACATTCATCATTTTCAGTACATGCAATACGATCGGCTCCGTTTGATTGAGCCTTGATCGCACAGTTTCATTCATGTTATATAATTATGCAAGTTTGATTTGTTATGGTATGCTGTTGGTATGTTATTGTATGTTATAGTTTGTGGTTGTTATTGCTACTGTTGATTTTGTACATTTGCTCACTTATGATTATTGCACAATTTTTCCTTGATAAAATACAAGAAAATCAATAATAAATGTTTATCTAACAAGGTTCACTCGCCAACTTATGTTGACCCAAAAACCCCCATTTTTACACATGATACAGGTGAACCAACGGCAGCCAGAAACACATAGGATTGGCCTAGAAGAATAAAATGGTTTAGAGCTTGGAATTGTTTAGTTGGTTATTTTTCTTTTTATTTGTATGGACATGTTTGGATTATTGAGAATGTAATTTTGATTTAAATAAATATGAAACATAATAGTAATATCATGAGCTTTGGTGACAACCCAATTATGCTCCGACTCTTATTGCGCCGCGGGTCGGGTGTGTGACACTGATAGTCCAGGCTCTTTGAAAGAATCTGTTAGGTCTAATAGTACACCTAATAAAGTGGATGGGGATACTAAAGACAAAACAGTCAAATCATTTAAAAAGGGGTCTAACAGAAAGAAAACTTTTAAGAAGAGATCATGTTTTAAATGTCATAATAAAGGGCATGTGACTAGTTGTTGTCCTTTTAAAAGGGGTAAGAAAGCAGAGGCTGAGGTTGAGGTTAAGGATGGAAATCAGGTTGGTTCAAATAAAAATGTTAAATCCAGTTTTCAGACAAATCAACCGAGATCTCAACCTAAACCTTCAACATCAAGAAGATTTGTTGGTTCAAGAAAATCTTCTCCTAAATCGAGTCATTATAATGGTTAATCAAAGTGTTTTCAAAGTACAAATTTTGGATATAGAAATCAATACCAAACTTCTGGTAATCGAAACTTTCAAAGAATAATCGAATATAGGGGTTTTAGTAACTCAAATGTTCAAAACAATCCAAAAAATTTTCAAAGATCAGATTATGATAATGGGAGAAGAAGGTCTCGAGATAATGATTTTCAAAGGTCGGCAAATCCGAGAGTTTATTGGAATTCTCGTGATCAAAGACCTAGTGGAAATTATAAATCGTGTTCAACAACTTGGAAGACATCCAAGACACCAGTAGGGTGTGATGGATATTGGATGGATGTTCCAATGATTGATGAATCTGGACGACCCAAGACCTTTAAGGCTTGGGTCCCCTAGTCTAACTAAGTTGTTGAGTGTGTGCAGGATGACCAAGAAGGACTGTTGATATGTTCAACAATGGTTATTCCTGTAAATCATCTGAGGTGAATAGTAGGTTACACATGGTAACGAATTATTTACTTCTGTGATAGAAAATGTTTACTAACAATGAAAAACATTTTTGTCAGGTTGAAGTGGGAGTCTGTTTGTGTTTAAATTTCTGTTTTTACAAATTTACTCCATAAAAACAAAAATTTAGGGGGATAAATTTCCCTAAGCTAAAAAGAGTTTAGTTAGGTGTGTGAGTTTAGGGGGAGTAAGTTGAATAGTTTAAAGTTTTTTAAAGAAAATTAGAAATGGGTTTTCACTGTGTGAAAGAAAATATGATAGTACATCAGCAAGTTAGACTGCCACACTGAAATTAAAACAAAATTGCTTAAGTGTGATAGTAGCTTCATCATATGATGTACCAGTAGGAAAAAAGCATGAAATAATCAACTTACCTTTGTCATACAAGTATACTAAACTGTGTATGAGTGGGTAACATATTAGTGGCGTATGGTTTTATAACCTTAAATCTTGCGTTGATAGATTGCCAAAATATAAGGTTTTAGGTATTTATATCGTTATTTCATCTGGGGTATCAAGGTTGTCCTTCTGCTGCATCCAGATATATGCTAACCTAGGCACAACCAGGATATCTTAAAAGAGCTAAAATGCCAAATCCAAATATTGAAGAAGCTCTCCTAGAGAGTCATTCAAATGTGCAAATTGCATTATTCGTACCAAAATTTGGTATTTGTCCTAACCCTCGTTGGTATTATCTCTTTGCTGTACGGAAGTACTGACCTGATCACCAATTATCTAACGTTGTAAATAAAAAAGGATGAATTTCGGTATACTCACCTACTACAATGAATTTTTGTGCATACCTTGATCACGGGGGTATGTCCTGAAGTGGACACACTAGTATATCAGTATAAATTATCTAAACATATCACGAGGTAATGGTACTTGAAATGTTCATATATTTTGTTTAAGTGGATAAACAAACTGGTAATCGTCTTGAACTGTTTTTCATGAATAATGAATAAAGAAATTTCAAATAGTGTGAATTCAGTTTGATGTTGCTGATATGATCTTCTTAACGGTGATTCTTGTAACATCCGTCAAAAACGGATTTTACCAAACCCGCTCTGTTTATTAACCGAACAGTCAGTTAAAAATTTCGTTGCGAATTAAATGCCTAAAATAATTTTAAACGATACATAATCAATTATTATATGGGAATATATAATTAGTTTTTGAAAAACTGTCAAAAATAAGAAAATAAAAATACTTTGGTTCTGCCGGGTTTCGAACCCGTGTCAGTAACCGGTTCACCAAACAACTTAGCGCTCAACACATAAACCACTGCGCCACTGATGTTCTCTGTTAATTATTAAGATCATTAAATTCATATCATGACTTTCCGAATTCAAAACCAGCGCCCAAATGCAGTCGTCGGAAATCCCGGCGATCTCGCCAATAATTTAACGAATCCTTCCGTTATAACGTAAACTTTAAACCTATATCGGTTATAACTGACGTCTGAGTCCGCGACACCATCTATAACCGCCGGAGAAATTATAACCGATGAATCAAGTCGGAAATCAGACCAAATCCATCGACGACTTGCCCTATAAATACCCCATCGAACCTCTGCAAACCTTTTCGCTCAAAACCGCACCCTTTCTCGGCGAAAACTCACTCGCCGGAAATCACCTGCAAATCGCCGGAAAACCGGGTTCTTCATTTCTGAGCCTTACTGAACCCTCTGAACTTATACCGAAGTCATCCACATACTTTGTAAGCTTTCTGAAGACTCTCTGCTGCAAGACACTCGTCGCCGGAAGTGATTGCTGTCGCCGGAGTTACGTCGGAAAAACAGAGGAAGCCAGTCGGTATACCTCACGCCTAATTTCCTTTCTTTTTTACTTATATCTCATCTGTAATTAACCTAAAAACGCTAAAGAATCCTGATTAAAACTTCGAACCAGATCGTCATCGTTCCTGGTTAAAATCTAACGAAGAAGACGATGTTGCAGTAACATATAAGTATAATTTAAATCAAGAAATAACTCGGGTTAGACACACAGTCCAGCGGTGGACTGTGTGCACATTAAACACACTAACGTCTCGAGTTCGAATCCTGTTCCACACACGCTGCCTTAATAAAAATGATTTTTTTTATTAACCGAACCGGAGTCATACTGTTATATGTTAAGTATATTAATAACCGGAAAAAATAACCAAGTTAGACACACAGTCCAGTGGTGGACTGTGTGTATGTTTAATCAAAGCGCACGAGTTCGAGTCCGGTCTTCTGCATCGACCCGGACAATTATTTACCTTTTTAAATAAGTCAGAAATAAAAATAATTAGTTTGTGTTTAAGTATAATAAAAATCAGTTAAGTTAACAAGTTGGACACACAGTCCACCGCTGGACTGTGTGTTTGCATAAGCCACAGGTCCCGGGTTCGAGACCTGTGGAGCGCACCGAGTCTTGGATTAAAATCGTTTTTAGAAAATAAGGGATTTTCTGTTTAACATAATTAATATATAAATATAATTAAAAACAGAAATATTTCGGGTTAGACACGTAGCTCAGTTGGTAGAGCTGCGTGCACGCGTACGGGAGGTCTCGGGTTCGAGCCTCACTCAGCGCACAATTTCTCGCATACAAACCGGTCAAAGTCAACGGTCAACGGTCAACTGTAGCAAAAAAATCAAATTTTTTTATTATTTTTATTTATTTATTTTAATTAAAAATCAATTAAAAATACTTAAAAATAACATTTTTAAGGTTAGAAAATAGCCTTAAACTCACAAAAATACACCCAACAATCCTACTAAAATTGATTAATAAAATCCGTTTAGGTACCGAACCATAATGATATTTATCTAGGTTAATTTCACTCGTGGTTAAAACCACTTCGCGTGCATTCAACATCATCAACCGAACGCACCCACTGTGAGTGAATCTTACAACTCCCCCTTTTTAATTAACGTTTTGGGTGTGTCATGTGTCACAAATTAATTAACTCGTTTATTTAAACTTGTGCCATACCATATCGTGATCTAAACTTAGATTGTTTATATTGTTGTGATTACTTATTTCATTTGGTCAAATTATATGAAATTCATTCATTAAGGCCATCAGTTCCTCGTGGGAGACGAGTTGAACAACGCGTGCCTCAAAACCAATCCATTATTGTTCATGTGTGTATCATTGAGTTAATATTGTTTATAGTTATGTCTTTCATATTATCATGTTTATGCAATTCATTCATTAGGCCCATCAGTTCCTCGCGAGAGACGAGTAGAGCAACGCGTGCCTCTAAACGTTCCATTATTGTTCATGTGTGCTTTATTTAATGTCTAATGATTGTTGAATAAGTTTACATCTATTTTTACTCATGTGTGGTTGTGCACTCATTTCATAATCAATTAAATAAACTTGTTCAAATGTTTTCCATAGGATTCACTCGCCAACTTTATGTTGATCCAAAAACCTTTTTACACATGATACAGGTGAACAGGTTGAAGCAAGGAAAACATAGGAAATGCCTTAGAAGAGAATAAAGAAGCTTAGATTGATAGTTAGAACATGTTGTAATATTTATTGTAAATTTCCGTTAAATTGTATTAAATGAATAGGAAACGCATAATAAATGTCATGAGCTTTGATGATAACCCAATCATGCCCCGATCACCTTTTCCGCTGCGGGTCGGGGTGTGACAGATTGGTATCAGAGCCATGACTATAGGGATATAGGATAGGTTATTAGACCCTTAGAGCCTATACTATAGTCTGCCTAAATTTTAATTGATTAGGTGGTTACATACAAACTTGTGATATTTATTTGTTTCATATTTGTTTATATTTACAGTCGAACATACATACTTATATACATATTCATTATACATATATCGATGTTCATGTATTCAATTTATTTTCATACTCTCATTATTCAAAGATTTTGTTGCAATTTTCAAATCTCATCAAAGTAAGTTCTGCGACGGGCATGTAGTAACTGGAAGGGTACAAGTACCGGTAGTCGGAACGTCCTGTCTAGGTTGGCATTCGTATAAATCCAATATAACGGACCAGTTTGCCTACCTGGGGACCAACGATAAGAGTACGAAGGACCTATTAGGCCAAAGCATGCCACACCAAACGTCGTTCGAACTAACCCCACTTTGAGGTGTCACCATGTCTACACCTGGACACATTCCGAATATCACACGTTGTATACATATTTCTCGATTTTCTCCGGGTTTTAGTGTACGCAACCTGGCAAACCCGTGCGAACCATATGAAGAACCGGTATTCATGGGGGCCCACATGATTACAAAGGTGAAGTATGGCGGCATGTAGGGCCTAATGGCGAGCAAAGCCCAAGACATCCTATGGATGTAGTAGATTTATTTTTCTATAATTATTTTATGAATGTTCATTCCTGAGTGCGACCCATGATCCCAAAAGCATCCAACTCATACTCTTGACATGTATTCCTTGTAGATGTCTTCTAACCACGCCCGTAGGAAGACAAGAGCAGGAAAAGCCCGCGAACGCATGGCTGCCCTAATCGCTCAACAAATAGCTGCCGTAATACCCAACATTGTAATCCAAGTTCAACAAGCACTTACCGCTAATCCTGTCAATCAAGAAAACAAAAACATTATCAACTCTTCCCCAAATACCACTAAATGCACCTACAAGCATTTCAAATCATGTGACCCTCCAAAATACAAAGGGACTGAAGGCGTCACCGCTCTCCTCCATTGGTTTGAAGAAATGGAGAACACCTTTCTAAATTGCGATTGCCCTGACGATCGCAAAGTGCGATATGCTACCGGTCGATTATATGGGATAGCACTTACTTGGTGGAATACAGAGAAAGCCAAACGAGGCGTCGACGATGCTATGACTTTAACTTGGAACGAATTGAAGGAAATCATGTCCAGACGATTTTGCCCAAGGAGCGAAATCAAGAAATTAGAAGATGAGTTCTATTCGTTGAAGCAAAAGGAAGGCGACCACACCACATACAACAAAAGATTCCTCGAGTTACATCAAATGGTTCCCAACATGTTCACTCCCCTTTACCGTTTGATCGAGCACTACATTCGTGGTCTTCCGTCAAAGATTCAAGACCCTGTAATAAGTACCACGCCTGCAACCTTGGAAGCGGCAATGGAGTTAGCAACAGAGCTCACCGAGAATCGAATCCGAAACAAAGACTTCAAGGAGGAGAAGAAGAAGGATAAAGAATCGACTGAAACCTCCGACTCCACCCAAACCGAATCCCCTTCTCAACCCAATCCTAAGAGAAAAAGAGACGGGCAACTTTTCGCTGCTATCCAACGAAATCAACCAATTTCACACGCCATACCCATCCAAGCTATCCCAATCACCCAAGTGGCACCCAACTCAACCTACCCAAATAAGAAACCATATCTTGGACCTCACCCTCAATGCAACAACTGTTTTTATCACCATCCCCTTACCTTACCTTGTCGACTATGTGCAACTTGTGGACGCTATGGTCATTTGAGCAAGGTTTGCCGCACCTTTCAAAACCAAACCTCTTCCCCTACTCAAACCATGAACCAAACCTATCAACAACCCCATTACCCCGTGTTCCCATATGTTCGAGCTTGTTTCAATTGTGGCGACCCTACCCACTTTAGAAACACATGCCCTCAATTGGTTAACGTCATCAACACTCAAGCCCAATCAAACCCAGTTAACCAAGTAAACCAAGAGAACCCAACCGCTAGGTCACCAGCAAGAGGAAGAGTCTTCAATATCAACGCCAATCCTGTCGAAGATAATGACGGCCCAAACGAAGATACCCAACTAGTCCTCTTCACCGAAGATCCAGATTCAACTCCTATCGTTTAGTTTTATGTTTTTCTTTATCACATAGAACCAAACATAACTTAAGGATAAAGCCAATGAAACTTTGACAAGAATACGGTGGATACGCCGCTGGTACTTCCTATATATAAGTATTCTTG
Source organism: Scalesia atractyloides (assembly GCA_947069175.1). Taxonomy (NCBI): domain Eukaryota; kingdom Viridiplantae; phylum Streptophyta; class Magnoliopsida; order Asterales; family Asteraceae; genus Scalesia; species Scalesia atractyloides. The sequence goes on along the minus strand of CAMTDV010000012.1, from coordinate 21,809,743 downwards.
TCAAAGGATCAGAAGCATTATCTGGCGGTTATGAGAGGTTCCATGTGTAGACTGTTAGAGTAATTATTGTTTATTATTTTCAGTATATGCAATTGCCGAGGCCGCCTGCTCCCCATTTATGAGCGTTGAGCCTGTTCCCCATTTTATTATGCGGTTGAACCTGGTGTGCCCGCATACGATCGGCTCCGTTTGATTGAGCCTTGATCGCACAGTTCATTTTACATTTTCATTACATGCAATACGATCGGCTCCGTTTGATTGAGCCTTGATCGCACAGTTCATTTTACATTTTCAGTACATGCAATACGATCGGCTCCGTTTGATTGAGCCTTGATCGCACAGACATTTTCATTATCAGTATCTTGTGGTTGTTGTAGAGTCGCGTAGAACTAATCATAACTTGTGGATAAAACCAATGAAAATTTGGCAAGAATATGGTGGATACGCCACTGGTACTTCCTATATATAAGTATTCTTGTCAAAGGATCAGAGGCATTATCAGGCGTTATGAGAGGTTCCATGCATAGGCTGTTTGTGTGATTGTTGTTTAGATTAAGTTATTCATTTTCAGTACATGCAATACGCTCGGCTCCGTTTGATTGAGCCTTGAGTGCACAGACATTTTCATTTTCAACGATCGGCTCCGTTTGATTGAGCCTTGATCGCACAGACATTTACATTATCAGTATCTTGTGGTTGTTGTGTTTGTTGTAGAGTCGCATATAACTAATCATAACTTGCGGATAAAGTCAATGAGAATTTGACAAGAATATGGTGGATACGCCGCTGGTACTTCCTATATATAAGTATTCTTGTCAAATGATCGGAGGCATTATCAGGCGGTTATGAGAGGTTCCATGCATAGGCTGTTTGTGTGATTGTTGTTTAGATTAAGTTATTCATTTTCAGTACATGCAATACGCCCGGCTCCGTTTGATTGAGCCTTGAGTGCACAGACATTTTCATTTTCAACGATCGGCTCCGTTTGATTGAGCCTTGATCGCACAGACATTTACATTATCAGTATCTTGTGGTTGTTGTGTTTGTTGTAGAGTCGCATATAACTAATCATAACTTGCGGATAAAGTCAATGAGAATTTGACAAGAATATGGTGGATACGCCGCTGGTACTTCCTATATATAAGTATTCTTGTCAAATGATCGGAGGCATTATCAGGCGGTTATGAGAGGTTCCATGCATAGGCTGTTTGTGTGATTGTTGTTTAGATTAAGTTATTCATTTTCAGTACATGCAATACGCTCGGCTCCGTTTGATTGAGCCTTGAGCGCACAGACAATTTCATTTTCAGTACATGCAATACGATCGGCTCCGTTTGAATGAGCCTTGATCGCACAGACATTTTTCATTTCAGTATTTTATGTTTGTTGTATTGGTTGTAGAGTTATATAGGACTAATCATAATTCACTGATAAAACCAATGAAAATTTGACAAGAATATGGTGGATACGCCGCTGGTACTTCCTATATATAAGTATTCTTGTCAAAGGATCAGAGGCATTGTTAGATGGTTATGAGAAGTTCTATGTAGGATTTAGTAGTTTCTTGGTAACTAATCATAACTTGTGGATAAAACCAATGAAAATTTGGCAAGAATATGGTGGATACGCCGCTGGTACTTCCTATATATAAGTATTCTTGCCAAAGGATCAGAGGCATTATCAGGCAGTTATGAGATGTTCCATGTAGGATTTAGTATTGCCTTGGTTGAAATTTGTGTTACATTTATATCATCTTGCTATTTAAAGAGATTGAATTGTGTTTCCATTTCTACATAAACTAACCTCTCCATCATAACAAATGAGAGAGGAACTGCCACCATTCAAACATATATGCTATCAGAATGTGGATTCAAATGTTAGCTGTTGTGTTTATTTATGATCTATAGTCATAGAACCAATCATAACTTACTGATATTAGCTGTTGTGTTTATTTATGTTCAAAAATTAGCTGTTGTGTTTATTTATGTTCCATGTAGGTTGTAGTATTAGAAGTTTTGCCTTAGGATAAAACCATACCCTTCCAAACATATCCAAACTGTTATGCATGATATCATAGTTAGCGAATAAATTCTGCTTATCAATACTTTTACAGTAGGCAACAAAAAGCGATTCCTGTAATAGGGTACTTAACCCTTACAAGGAACGTTACCGCCTCGAACAAAAACTTAAACCCTTACTTTTTATAAGTATGTAACTGTCAAAACTAAACACCATCATTCTTTTAGTCAAATATATCACTATTTAAATTTCGGGACGAAATTTCTAAAAAGCAGGGGATACTGTAACATCCGTCAAAAACGGATTTTACCAAACCCGCTCCGTTTATTAACCGAACAGTCAGTTAAAAATTTCGTTGCGAATTAAATGCCTAAAATAATTTTAAACGATACATAATCAATTATTATATGGGAATATATAATTAGTTTTTGAAAAACTGTCAAAAATAAGAAAATAAAAATACTTTGGTTCTGCCGGGTTTCGAACCCGAGTCAGTAACCGGTTCACCAAACAACTTAGCAATCAACACATAAACCACTGCGCCACTGATGTTCTCTGTTAATTATTAAGATCATTAAATTCATATCATGACTTTCCGAATTCAAAACCGGCGCCCAAATGCAGTCGTCGGAAATCCCGGCGATCTCGCCAATAATTTAACGAATCCTTCCGTTATAACGTAAACTTTAAACCTATATCGGTTATAACTGACGTCTGAGTCCGCGACACCATCTATAACCGCCGGAGAAATTATAACCGATGAATCAAGTCGGAAATCGGACCAAATCCATCGACGACTTGCCCTATAAATACCCCCTCGAACCTCTGCAAACCTTTTCGCTCAAAACCGCACCCTTTCTCGGCTAAAACTCACTCGCCGGAAATCACCTGCAAATCGCCGGAAAACCGGGTTCTTCATTTCTGAGCCTTACTGAACCCTCTGAACTTATACCGAAGTCACCCACATACTTTGTAAGCTTTCTGAAGACTCTCTGCTGCAAGACACTCGTCGTCGGAAGTGATTGCTGTCGCCGGAGTTACGCCGGAAAAACAGAGGAAGCCAGTCGGTATACCTCACGCCTAATTTCCTTTCTTTTTACTTATATCTCATCTGTAATTAACCTAAAAACGCTAAAGAAACCTGATTAAAACTTTGAACCAGATCGTCATCGTTCCTGGTTAAAATCTAACGAAGAAGACGATGTTGCAGTAACATATAAGTATAATTTAAATCAAGAAATAACTCGGGTTAGACACACAGTCCAGCGGTGGACTGTGTGCACATTAAACACACTAACGTCTCGAGTTCGAATCCTGTTCCACACACGCTGCCTTAATAAAAATGATTTTTTTTATTAACCGAACCGGAGTCATACTGTTATATGTTAAGTATATTAATAACCGGAAAAAATAACCAAGTTAGACACACAGTCCAGTGGTGGACTGTGTGTATGTTTAATCAAAGCGCACGAGTTCGAGTCCGGTCTTCTGCATCGACCCGGACAATTATTTACCTTTTTAAATAAGTCAGAAATAAAAATAATTAGTTTGTGTTTAAGTATAATAAAAATCAGTTAAGTTAACAAGTTGGACACACAGTCCAGCGATGGACTGTGTGTTTGCATAAGCCACAGGTCCCGGGTTCGAGACCTGTGGACGCACCGAGTCTTGGATTAAAATCGTTTTTAGAAAATAAGGGATTTTCTGTTTAACATAATTAATATATAAATATAATTTAAAACAGAAATATTTCGGGTTAGACACGTAGCTCAGTTGGTAGAGCTGCGTGCACGCGTACGGGAGGTCTCGGGTTCGAGCCTCACTCAGCGCACAATTTCTCGCATACAAACCGGTCAAAGTCAACGGTCAACGGTCAACTGTAGCAAAAAAATCAAATTTTTTTATTATTTTTATTTATTTATTTTAATTAAAAATCAATTAAAAATACTTAAAAATAACATTTTTAAGGTTAGAAAATAGCCTTAAACTCACAAAAATACACCCAACAATCCTACTAAAATTGATTAATAAAATCCGTTTACTTACCAAACCATAATGATATTTATCTAGGTTAATTTCACTCGTGGTTAAAACCACTTCGCGTGCATTCAACATCATCAACCGAACGCACCCACTGTGAGTGAATCTTACAACTCCCCCTTTTTAATTACACGTTTTGGGGTGTGTCATGTGTCACAAATTAATTAACTCGTTTATTTAAACTTGTGCCATACCATATCGTGATCTAAACTTAGATTGTTTTATTGTTGTGATTACTTATTTCATTTGGTCAAATTATATGAAATTCATTCATTAAGGCCATCAGTTCCTCGTGGGAGACGAGTTGAACAACGCGTGCCTCAAAACCAATCCATTATTGTTCATGTGTGTATCATTGAGTTAATATTGTTTATAGTTATGTCTTTCATATTATCATGTTTATGCAATTCATTCATTAGGCCCATCAGTTCCTCGCGAGAGACGAGTAGAGCAACGCGTGCCTCTAAACGTTCCATTATTGTTCATGTGTGCTTTATTTAATGTCTAATGATTGTTGAATAAGTTTACATCTATTTTTACTCATGTGTGGTTGTGCACTCATTTCATAATCAATTAAATAAACTTGTTCAAATGTTTTCCATAGGATTCACTCGCCAACTTTATGTTGATCCAAAAACCTTTTTACACATGATACAGGTGAACATGTTGAAGCAAGGAAAACATAGGAAATGCCTTAGAAGAGAATAAAGAAGCTTAGATTGATAGTTAGAACATGTTGTAATATTTATTGTAAATTTCCATTAAATTGTATTAAATGAATAGGAAACGCATAATAAATGTCATGAGCTTTGATGATAACCCAATCATGCCCCGATCACCTTTTCCGCTGCGGGTCGGGGTGTGACAATTCTCACAAAAATAGAGTGTTTATTTTCTTGTTAGTTATTTATTTTCAGAAAATACGAAAATACTAAAATAAATGTTTTTAAAGTCTCCCAGTTTGATATGATAAGTTGTTTGTTTTTTGCATGATAAGATAAAATAATGGTTTTTCGAGTTACTTGCTTGTGTTTCTAAACAGATTGATGCAGTCATCAAAATAAAGTGCAGAATACAAGTAAAGTACATTTTAAGAATGGAGTGCAGAATGTGTGAAGATGCATGGTAGGATCCTTCTACTACATTGCAAAGGGATCTATATAGAAATTTGGAGATATGAGCTTAATAAGAGAATGCTAGTTCACTAATCTACGGTGAATGAAAGTCTTGGAGATTGGATGCATCAGCTTAGGGGGAGTCTGTTAATGTCAAAATTTGCGTGTAGCTGAAGCTATCCAAAGACCAAAAGATCACAAGATGTTTGAAGACAAAGTTACACTATGAAGCTATTGTCAAGGGGGAGTCTGTTGGTGCATATTGGTGACAACAACTTAATAGTTTGCTATTTTAGTCTTTGGATATTTTGTATTGGGCTTAGCATTTGTGTTTAGCTTGTTTAGAGTTGTAATGGGCTTGGAGAATGGCCTAGCCCAGTATAACGCCTAGTATGTGAACATGTAGTATATATACATGTTGTGCATTAGGGTTTTGAGTTAGTCAGTTGATCAGAGAGGAGTGTGAGAAATCTATAGAGAGTGGCTGAGAGATTTTTAGAGAGTCTTGAATTGATTGTAAACCTTAGTGTTGGATAATCAATAGAAGACTGTTTGAAGGAATTCTTTGTGTTTGTGTTCTTGTTTCTGTGAAATCTGATCTAGGGGATTCCGCACTCTAGATTAGATAGACGATTCTGTCAAGATCCATAAGGACTAGGGGACCTACACATATTTTCTCTTTTTCTAGTTCTCGAAGAATCTCGTTCCGCATTCTTTGTTTCTCTAAATCGTCTGCAAAATAATAATAAAAAATTGGTGAAATTGGTTATGTGATCGATGAGTTTTATTTGAATTTTGAAAGAAGGAAGACGTATTGTAGAAGATACACGGTGGTGATACAATGATTTTCAATAATGTAGGATTGTAGTTATAGGACATTGAAATTTATGATAATAGGATTCCGTAACCACCGTTCCCATAGCCACCGTTTCTCCGTATTTACTTTTTTCTTCTATAAATATACTACTATAACATAATTTAAAAAGGAAGAATGTTGGAAGCCTCACGAGTGAATTCATTACTTCTCAAAGAAACAAAACAGTTAATGAAAAGATTATCACTTCTAGTTACCAAGCTTGGAGGCTTTATTGTCACGTACATGCGTTTAATTCCTCACATCATTACAAATTGTCAAAACATGAAACACTGTTTATAATACTTCAAGCATTCTGAACCCTAGCTACGAACAACCCAACAAACATCGAGTACTGAAAAACATCAGCAATCATACTCTCTGAACTCTCACAAAAACTTCAACAATCAAATACTTCATCTGCCTTTCACTATTTGACATGACTTTAGCAATCAAATAATTTCACAAAAACCTCTAAACTGTAAGAAAATACATATACGAGTCGTATAACCTTATACGGCTCGTATACATGTTTTAAAACCCAAAAACCTGATTAAACCTCACAAAATATATCCACTTGGTTATATAACGTTATATTACCATTGTATAGGGTTGTATAAGGTTATACGGCTCGTATACATGCAAACAAAAAAAACATTCCGCTGCAAACATCTCTGTGCAACAACATTCCATACGGGCCGTATAACATTATCCGGCCCGTATACAATAGAGGATGTGAAAATACGATATAGGAGGTATGTGAATACAATGGCCCAAAAATAAGTATCCTTCTTAACGTTTTCAAGAACTCTCCATACGCGAAAATTATTATCCTTGAACTCCTTCTCATATCTCACATTCCAAATCCACCAAAACTCTTGGAACCGACTTGATTTTGCCCCCATTTACTCATGTCCAAATAGTTTGAGAACACACTTTGACGTTAACTTGAGCCATACTAGAATACATCACCCGATGGGCCTAGCCCAGAGGCACGACACAAAGAAGTGCTCTGTAGATACCCGCCCTAAACTACACCGACAACAAGCCACATTAGGAATTGAAACCCACCTGTATTCTAGAGCCTCTATGGAGGCAATTCTATTCGTAGCGTCATGCCACACGAACATATTAACTTTTGGAGGTAGCCCATTATTCCATCTAAATTGGTTTTTAACAACACTCGTGCTAGAATCCTCCACTAATCTCCCTCAAAATAAAGTCGTAGAGAACGACTCGTCCTTATCACCTTTCCATAACCATTTGTCAAGTCTATCACAAATCTGAACCAACTTCATTAGCCTTATCAGATTACCAACTTGCTTAAGGATGGCAAAAAAAACCCTCAAGCCCGGCAGGTTTATCCGAAACCCGAGGCATTCGGGACGGGTATACCCGATACTCGACAGGTATAAGACCGGATATGGGATTGGGAAAAAACATTTTTGACAGGTGTGAGATGAGTATGGGATTAGGTGATACCCGACCCAATTACCCGAGACTATGTAACCGTTTACCCAACCATATACATGAAAGTTTTAAACTTTTATTTATATTTTCCTACAACTATTATTTAGTAGTGTTTGATTCTAGTAGCTTTCTTACTTGTAAATAAACTTATTTTTTGTGAAAATATATTTTGATGACATTATTTATATTGATGTACTACGAAATACAAAATCATTTTTTGAGATTAGAGAATATTTTGAACATTTTTGTAGTGATAATGGTGTGTATGTTTTATCATATTATAATATATTGTATAGATTTTAAAAATATATGCTTATAAATGAAAGTGTCACACCCTGACTTTCCACACCAACCCGAACACCAGTGGGTCCATGTGAGTCTCAAAACTGATTCGGATCACAGTGGTTGATTGTTATCACCCAAACAACTATGGATTAGTTGTTTGAATGTGCAAATACTAAGAAAAACCAAGCAAAGAAGATGAAGAATCTTGTTTGGATCAAACAACTAGTGTTGTATATGAAATCCCAATAACATGTAATCAATAACAGCATCTGGATATTTGGATCAGAGCACAATAGCAAAAATCTCAACACAAGAAGATCATCAAAATCTGTCCAAGAAACTTGGACATAACTTCATTGAACATGGTATTTATACAGACTGATCACCCAACGTATTTATTAAATACGTTGGGCAATTAATTACGTCGCGTACATAGATGTTTCACAAAATGACACTTTTAACCCTTTTGTTTTTCTAACTATTACAGAATCAGCTCAAACTATGGTTGATCAAGTACCAACGGTCTCCAAAAGTTCCAACAATATCCCCCTAGACCGTTGTGTGCTTGATTTTCTTCAATCTTGTTTCCGAGCATCAGGGTCTGCGGTTGGATCTTCGGCTTGCTGCATCAGTTGATTGTTGAATAAAAGCTTCACTAATGGTTGGATGGGCCTCCATTGTGACTTCATATGTAGATGAAGTCAGAGGTGGTTGAATGATCCGGACGTCTGAATCTGGAGATGGATCTTTGGTTGGAGGAGAGGTGATTCTTGTTCAGCTGCTTTCTTCTTGCTTGACGCTTCTTTTTCCTTTTTCGCTTCCATTCTGAGCAAGATTTCCATTATTTCAATCTTTCGAGCTCTAGCACGTTCGACTGCCCTCTGAAAGAGCATTCCCTCCTCAAGATATTCATTTACGGCCCCAACGTTTATCTTATGTCCAAACAAGATGTTCAGGTCTGAAAGACAGAAAATAAAAACATCCATAGGGTCCAGAAGGCGAATGTCTTCATTTGAATCAGACCTTATGACTGCCTCACCTGTTTTGCCATCATAGAAACACTTCTTGAAATTCGGGAGCGTCACAGGTTGCTCTGGAGGAAGCTTCACCCTGGTAACCACCTTTGCTGGATTTATAACCCACGTTATCTTTCCTATACCGGTGAACGGATCCTTGGTGGTTTTAGACACACGTTTTCTGGGGCGCTGAGGCTTGAACACTGAAAATCCTCGCAAGCATTCTCTTTGTATTAATCTTTCTAAATCTCCACCTGTGCTGCTGTTTGTCGGATTAATCAGCTCATGCTTGCTAAGCTCACGTATGTCCCATGTGGGCAAGCTCTGCATATCTTGAGCACTTCGAAAATATTGAATCACTCCACCTCTTCGTTTTACAACGAACCACCCGGTCAGATAGCAGTACTTCCAACTAATGATTTTATCAGTAATCTCAGTTTTCTCAACTCTGATTACCTGATAAAAGTCAGGCATTTTCGATCGTTCCTTTTTGAACCATTCTGGATGCTGTGGTTCAAATTCATCTCCCCCATCCATTTCATACACCACATCTTCTTCCAACCCCCATTCCAAGAACTTTGCAGGCATTTCTGCTTTGACAACTTCCTCTTCGTCGCTGTCGTCATCAAGGCCAACATCAACCGCTGATTCAAGACGCTTTTCCTTCTTTTTAGCTTTGTCTGCTTTCTTTTTCTGCTCTCTTTCTTTAAATAAGTCAAAGTTAAAGATGTCTTCATTTGAGTACTTTGGCTTTCTGTTTGCAGCACCATATAGCTCTTGAACCATTTCATGCAACTTCTCCATCCCTTCCTGCTGAAATCTAATGAATTCTGTTTGCTTAGCAACGTATGCATGCAGTTCTTTGTTCTTCATCCTTTGCTCTTTCAACTTTCTCTTGAGAACATCGGTATCATTGACTTTGTTCTTCAACAGACAGAATTCCTTAGCAGAGAAAGACTCGATTTCCTAAGATAGACGGTTGTAGAGCTCTTGAAAAGGTCTGGGTCGAGAAGGAATTTGCTGACGAGGGGGTTGTGCTGATACTGGAGGTTTGGGTGGAATGCTTGTAGAAGATCCTTCTCCTGGTGCTGCAGCTTCGCTTGGAGAAGGCTCTAGTGGATCAGCAAAAAGTCCCTCCACGAATCTATCTAACTGTTCTTGCTCTAATGTAACAACCTCCGGGGTTTCAGATTCGGTCATTTCTCCTCTTTTTATTCTCCACTCCCTTTTCTCAGCCTCTGCCACTGCATGGATGGCTTGCATCCTTTCAATCTCTTCCCAGGTCGATCCAGCGCGAATGCTGTCAGCCATGATTCCTCTGGGTTTGGCGTATCTTTCTTGCTCTTCTTCCTCGAAGGTTTCTCTTCTACGACTTTCTTTCCCTTTTCTTTCCGCTTACATACCAGAAGAATTTCTTCTTCTTCAGCTTCTTCAGAGACATCAACCGGATGACTTCCACTTTCCCTACTTTTTCTTGTCTTTTCTCGATATTTGTTGTAAGCAGCAAGAACAACTGGAAGTCTTTCCTCACGATACATCCATTGGGGCAACATCACCCATTCTTTGGTTTTTAGCTCAGTAATCTGCCTTCCTTTTGGTAGCTGAAACTGGTACGTGTTTCCATCATGTGGCAAGTTTCGATGCTGATCGTCAATGAGCAATTGCACAAATCTGGGATACATCACCCATGCACCTTTATTGATGTTGTCAATCATGCAGTAAAAAATCAATCCAGAAATGTTGAACGGCTGATTTGTACACAGATTCAGCATACCCACGGACCATTCTAGATTCAAGCCATCATAACTGCCCTTTCGATGACAGATGCTCATACAAAACGTGTGCAAAACGAATCTCCAGTCTTTCGTTAGCTCTGACTTTTTGATTTCGTTTTTATGACGAAAATCTCCGACGTAGTTCATTCCACGAAACCCCTCTAGAATTTCCTCCTTCTTTAGCTTCAATGAATCATTTGCATATTCTCCTAGGCTCAGAACTTTCCAAATTTGTTCTTCGGTCACTCTAATTTCTTTGTTTCTAACAGTCGATGTGATATGTTTGACGTTGTCCAGCGTTCTTGCTCTTGCCGTTCTCTAAAATTCTTCTATGTGAATGGAGTAAATAGTAGGATTAGCTTGGATTGCATGCTAATTTTACTACGTGACAACCAATCCATCACGTCTTCAAAGTCTGGCTCCGGATGAACTAGAGTAATTGGTTGATTATGCTTTCTCGTACCGTCCCATACCAACTGCTGAGCCATGTCTGAAATGTGGAAACTTGTCAAGTTAGATTTTTTTATACAGTGATGCAAGTTTAGAATATTATATATGCACAAAACAATTAAAATCGCTGATATATACGCTGAGCTAGAAGACAAATACGCGGAAACATCTAATTAGCAAAATTAAGTGATATTCGACGAAAAAGCTTTATTACGCTGGCTTGACCGGCGTATTACTCTAATACGCCGGTTTACTTAAATCCGCTATAAGATGTCTTATACAAATACGCCACTAAGACATAATTACGCTGATTACAACTTAGCGTATTTAAGTGCCAGCGTAGATGACTATCTACGCTTAGCTTAGCCGACGTATTTGTCTAATACGCCGGTTGCTTGAACTCGCGTTCAAGAATTAAATTCGCCAATCCTTGACAAGCATAATTACGCTATCTTCATATTAAATACGCCATATTCAAAAATTTCTTGATAAACCCTTTTTAAAACAGAACTGAATCGATCAAAAACACTATTAGACAGAAAAGAAAACAGAAATCGATGATTGAAATACATTCAAACAATGACCAATGTATATTAGAATATCCAAAACATACCGATACCGATTCTGATATAGATATACTGATTTCGGATTGAACAAAAAACAGAGAGTGTGGGTGTTTGATGAGTGAAGAAGAAGATGATGATTTAGATAACTTTTGAAATATTTACAAAAGGTGAAAAAAATTAAGTATTTATACTATTTTACATTCCAGCGTAATTATTAATTACGCTGGACAAGTAATTGCGCCGCCTTGAAATTTTTCAAGGTTTCTTCAAGACTAAGAATTCGAAATCAATTACGCTCGAAAACTTCAAATTTTCTCGAAAAATGTGCCCTTTTTGGTTAAAAATATTGCAAGAAATTAAAAATAAACTTAATGAAAATAGAAAGTTACAATTTTGGATCCTGAAAGTTGTTTTTAGGTCCGAAAGCCTCATTTTTCACACCAGATTTATGCTAGCTTACTTGAATCATGTGACTTTCCTGCAAAAGATCATACTGGTAACACTTCGTTCGTTTAAGCTAAAATGTTAGATATATAAAATAATTAAGGCACAAGAAAAACTGTCAGTATGTTTTTACTTTTAAATCCATGCACCTATCTTTCAACATGCGATCGGAGAGCCTTTTTATCATATTGCGGTAATATTGACAAGAACTTCAATGTTCCCCACTCATGCCTAAACAGTCAGAATGTTGTGCCCGTGAGTCCCACAGCAGGACATACCCCCGCGATCAAGGTATGGGCAAAGATTCCTCATAACAGGTGAATATACTGACTTCATTCGTTTTTGAGATTTCAACGTTCAGGTCAGTATTTCCGTACAGCAGAGAGACCAAGGTCTAACGAGGGCTGTGGCAGATACCAGATGCGGTACGATTTAAGCCCTTGAATGATTCTCAATGAGAGATTCATTTGTGTAGGGTTTTGGCCGCATAGGCTCTTTTAGAAAATATATCATAGCTGTGTCTAGGTCAGCATATATCTGGATGCAGCAGAAGAGCAACTATGATATCCCCGAATGATTAGCCAATATAAAGACCCGAAATCTCACACTTTGGCAATCTATCAACGCAAGATTTAAGACCATTAAGCCATACACCGCAATGTGTTACCCGCAAGTTGCACAACATTGCGGGTATTCAGAATTCTTGTGTGATCATTAGAGTTTGTCTCTGTTTCGCAGTTTACTTCAAGGTATTGCTGAATCTACCGACACGTCATTACTTGAGGCCTTAATATTTTTCTGTTTTAAGGTTAGCAGTTTTTCTATCATTTCTCATGCAGGTGCCAAAGAAGGAATCAGTCTCAACAATATTTTCTGGAAAACTTCCCCCCTTAAAATTTTATTTTCGAGAATCCATTACTTGAAAAGAAATTTTAACCTTGCAGAAAATCTCTTTGTGGACACATTTTATGAGATTGTTATTTATTATAAAGACCTCTCCTTTTTTTTATCACCAAAAGTCAATTCCACTCAAGGAAGTTCACCATTTCCAACCAAGTTACCAACGGGTTGAATCGAGCTTTATCGAAGGCTTTCGTAAATATATCAGCTTTTTGTTGCACTGAATCCACTGGCACCAATTGGATGTATTCTTTCTCGTACGCATCTCTAATCGTATGAATGCAAATTTCGATGTGTTTCGTTCTTGAGTGGTGGATGGGATTCTTCACAATCCCCAGACACGCTTCATTGTCGATGAATATCGGAGTCTTCATGATGTTTATCCCATAATCCAACAACTGATTCTGTATCCAAAGGACTTGTGAACAACAACTGTAAGCTGCCGTGTATTCAGCCTGAGCGGTAGATGTAGAGACTGTTGTCTGCTTTTTGCTCTGCCACGAAATAAGACGATTTGCCAAGAATTGGCAGCCTCCGGAGACAGATTTTCTATCTACTTTGCAACCTGCATGATCACTATCAGAGTAAGCTATTAGATCAAAATTAATATCTTTCGGATACCACAAACCAAGCTTTGGAGTTCCTTTGAGATAACGAAAGATTCTCTTGACGGCAACATCATGGGATTCTTTGGGATTTGTCTGAAAGCGGGCACAGAGACAGACAACCCACATTATGTTAGGCCTACTAGCGGTCAGATACATTAACGAGCCAATAATTGAGCGATAGAGAGATTTGTTCACTGGCTTTCCTTGAAGATCTGAAGTGAGTTCCATCTGAGTAGCAAAAGGAGTGCTTGCGGATTTGCAGTCATTCATGCTATATTTCGAAAGAATATCTCTGATATACTTAGCCTGATGAATGAGGATACCATCTTTTCTTTGCTTCACTTATAATCCTAAGAAAAACGTGAGTTCTCCCATCATACTCATCTCGAACTTTGCTTTCATCACCTTCTCGAATTCTCTGCAAAGGGCTTCATCTGTCGACCCAAAAATGATATCGTCTACGTAGATTTGAACCAACATCACATCTTCTCCAATCCTTTTTGTGAAGAGAGTCATGTCTATTTTGCCTCTTGAGTATCCACACGCAAGAAGATATGTTGACAGAGTCTCGTACCATGCTCTAGGAGCTTGGTGAAGACCATAGAGAGCTTTGTCAAGCTTGTAGTATTTCGTGGGAGAATGAGGATCTTTAAAACCTGGAGGTTGACAAACATAAACTTCTTCTTTCACTTTCCCATACAGAAAAGCACTCTTTACATCCATTTGAAACACCTTAAAGTTTTTAAACGAGGCATATGCTAAGAAGATTCTGATGGCTTCTAAGCGTGCAACCGGTGCAAAAACTTCCTCGTAGTCAATCCCCTCTTCTTGTCGAAAAACCCTTGAACCACTAATCTAGCCTTATTCTTGATAACAACACCACGGTCGTCCATTTTGTTGCGAAACACCCACTTGGTACTAATTGGATACTTTCCGTCTGGTAGGTCAACGAGTTCCCAGACTTTAAGTTTCCGAAATTGGGCTAATTCTTCTTGCATAGCTTGTACCCAACTTGAATCTAGAATAGCTTCTTCGATATCTCTTGGGACAGACTGTGAGAGAAAAGCTGCATACAGTCCTGTGTTGATGTTATGAGTTTGTCTGCGTGTTCGAACTCCATCTTCAACAGAACCGATGACATTTTTCAATTGGATGGTTTCTATTGGTCTTGTACCCTGCATTGGTGTGAGCTTCAATTTGTTGAGGCAGATTAGAAAAGTGTTCATCGACGTAGATGATTGGAGTTTCCTCTTCTTTGGGTGGTTCATCCACAGCCTGCTGTGAAGAAGAATCATCATGTGCAGATGCATTCTCAGCAGATGTGTCACCATTTACTTCGAACACCGGAAGAGTAGGAGAGGCAGAGGCAGGGTGAAACGGGTTGTAAAAGGAGTAAAACCAATGTCTGAGGCATCAAACAAAGGTTCCAACGGAGTGGATTCTGCAGGTTCGGATTCAGTGATGGATTCATTGATGCTGAAAGTGTTGAATATAAATATCCACGTCATAAAACCAGTTCGGAGCGCTTCCAGTGTTAGTTGAGTTTCCTTCTTGAAAATCAACGTAGTATGATTCAATCACCATCTTGGTCCGTTTGTTGTAGACTCGATATGCCTTTTGAGAAGATGAATAGCCCATGAAGTAGCACACGTCACCGACTGCTTCAAACTTGATGAGATTGTCTTCAGTGTTGAGAAGTGTGCATGAACACCCGAACGGTCTGAAGAAATCTATCAGAGACTTCCTTTTGAAAAGTAGTTAATAGGATGTCTTTCCGTGAGGTTTGACAATAAGAACACGATTCAAAATATAGCATGTTGTGTTGACCGCTTCAGCCCAGAAGATTATGGGAAGCTTAGAGTCGACAAGCATAGTTCTTGCAGCTTCGATGAGAGTTCTGTTTTTGCGTTCTGCTACCCCGTTTTGCTGAGGAGTCCTGGCAGTGCTGTATTGGAGGCAAATTCCCTTATCTTCACAGAAGGAGACAAACGTATGATTTTTAAATTCAGTTCCATTGTCGCTTCTGATGGAGTTGACTTTCAACTTGATCACGTTTTCAATCATGGGAATGAAGCTCTTCAGAATGGATGTCGTTTCGCTTTCGGCTTCAAGAAAGAATACCCATGAAAACCGTGAGAAATCATCTGTAATCACCAAACAATAAGATCTTTTAGCTAAACTTTTAACGCTAATTGGGCCAAAAAGATCCATGTGAAGTAATTGCAGAGGAGCAGATATCGTATTCACTGCTTTGGACTTATGAGGCTTTTTATGCTGCTTTCCTTGGGCACATGCGATGCACTTTTCTGAAAAAGGAAAATCTTTCATAGGTAAACCTCTTACTAGATTTAATTTAGAAAGTTTATTTATGTTCTTAAAATTCACATGCCCCAAACGCCTGTGCCACAACAGTGATTCCGATTTAGATGCTTTTGACATAAGACATGTCATTGGCTCATTTGATTTGGCATTCTTCATATTTAGCACGCAGGTGTTATTTTGACGGGGAGCTCTAAGCATAATCATCTCTTTTGGGATGGAGTAACCTCCGTGTTATTGAACAGCACCGCGATTCCTTTGTCACAGACTTGTGAAACACTCATAAGATTGTAACACAATTCTGGAACATAGTTCACATTCTCCAAAGTGAGTGCTTCTGACACGACGTCACCCATTCCGACGATTTTTCCTCCCTTTTCGTCTCCGACAAAGGATACAAAGTCACCATAAAAAACTCGAAAGTTGGTAAGCAGATCCTTTAGCCCTGTCATGTGCCTGGAGCAACTGCTGTCAACATGCCAAATATATTCCATGAGCATCCGAAGCCATTTCTGAATCTTATTCTGTTATACAACAATAACAACAACAAAAATATGTACAGAATTAGCTAGCTTTTGGAACCCAGACTTGCTTTACAGTAGTTCTATCATGATTTTGATCAAGAGAGTTTTCTTTTCTTTTCCAAAAACAGGTTGAATTAACTATGCATTTTACTGATTTATTTAAATTGTCAAATTGATCAATAAAACTTTTAACAAGATCATGACTAGGTTTAGAAAATTTCTTGCTTTTGCAATGTTTCACCGTATGTCCTAAATGACCACAGCGAAAACATTGTTTTTGACTCGATCTTTTCTTCCTGGGTGCTGAGTGTGAAGATGATGTATGTGATGAGAGTCTTGAGCATCTTGAGGAGTTTGATGATGTAACGTGGCTTGAATCTTTAGCTTTCTTCAGATTCTCTTCAGGATGATGTTTATCTTCAATGTCGACTTCACTGTGCTCACTGTCTGATGAGGAAATTGATTCTTGACTTTCATCTGACCTTTCTTCATCGCTTTCCGAAGTTGTTGTGCTTGAATCTTCAGTGAAATCTTTATTAGTCTCTGATGATGTACCTGCAACTGATGGAACAAATTCTGGAATTTCCTCTGTAAGGAATTTTCCAAAACTGTTTTTCTTTAACTCTGGCACAAATACAGAAGATTCAAGCATAACATTTTCATTATTGAGGGCGAAGTTTAGGTCATGACCCTCAACCTTGGCAAACCCTTGGTTGTGAGCCTTAAGTGTAGGCACATTGCCTTTACAGTCATCCTGAATTGTCAATTTAGGCATACAGCCATTACAATCATCCATCCTAGATAAACTATTACAGTTATCTCGAATGGAAATATTGTTCATCTTATCATAATTCCAGGCGAACCAGTTAACAGTTGAATAACTGTCGCCTGAATAGCCTATTCCTATTTTCATCCCTCCACAATCATCTTCCCCATCGCACACATCTTCCTTACTCTCACACAGATCTGCATTACTTTCAGAAAGGTTAGTGTTGTTTTCGGATTAAAAAATACTTTGATCCAAAAGATCATTTTTATTGATTAAGTCGTTCTTAGGATGAGGAGATGGCATAGGAACATAATTTTTGTTGTGCGGAGGAGGAAATAATTTTCTTTCGTTTCCGAATTTATCTTTATATCCAATTCCATCCTTGAATGTCGGTCGTTGGCAGCTTACAATGTCAACCAGTGCTTTTTGGCTAATTTTCCATTTATCAATAATGATTTGTAACTTATTTTTTTCGTTTTGAGATTTTTCTAGCTTTTCGGTCAAATCATTTATGATAAAATCTTTTCTGGAAACAAATTCCTTTAGAGTCTGCATTTCAGCTATGGTTGAATTCAATTATCGCTGATATGCAGCCTCATTTTCTTTTAGTTCTTGATTTATTTTCAAAACTTTTTCTTTTTCTTTAATTATATCACGGTTGAGTGATTTGTAGTGTGCCATGACGTTCAAACATGGTTTTGAGCACAACTTTGCTTTAAATTCATATGGAATGTTGTTTACCAAATCCTTATCCTCGGCTTCTGATTTCATGGCGGTAGAGGATGTTCCAACCGCTGCATTCTTGCTGGTACTGATGACTTCTTGAACAGCAGGCTTCGACTCATTCATTTCAGCTTTCTGTTGTCTCTTCTCTGAGGCAGGAGAGATGATGCTTTTCAAACTAGTGTCATCTTTTGGAATCTTGGAGGTTTGTTTTTCAACACCATTTGAAGCAGACGTGGCAGAGACAATGGTAATGTTTGCCATGAGGGCCTTGTTTACTTCACCTTTTGCCTCAGCTATCTCCTCTGACCAATCATAGTCTACCACCACTAAAGCCTTATGGTTATTGTCAGTAACATTATTATTTCCTTCAATGGCGATCGGCCTCCTTGTCGGGTTGATTTCGGTATTCTCGTTCTTCAGCAACGGACACTCTCTTTTGAAATGGCCCAAGTCTTTGCAATTATAACATCTAAGCTTGGACTTGTCAAATCCAGCTTTTCCAAGAGCCAACCTCTTTCCTGTTTTATCTTGGAATTTCTTCAACCGTAGAGTGATCATTGCCATCTGCCACTTCAGATCCATCTCCTCCATGTCGTCTAGATCTACTTGATGCATGTTCTCTGATGTTAGGAATTCTCTCTTCAACTCTCCTGACATAAGCGCCTCATAGCTACTTAAGAAAGTATTAAAAAGAGCTACATGTTCTGTGGAAATTTTAAGTGCTTGAGTGTCGCTGGCCACGGTGGTCTTCTCGGAAGATGACGAGGCCTTCACAGAGTTTGCGGAAGCATTTGAATAGGATTCGACAGCACTTTGGGGATTTGATCCACATGAGGTGACAGGAGCAAGAAATGCCATATTCTTGGGGATCGAGGTTGCAGCAGCTTGCTGAGACGTCTTCTGAGAATATCCAGTTTGATTCATCTCTCGTTTCACGATGTCCATTTCAAAGGCTTTTAAAGTGTTAATCAATTCTGAGAGAGTAACTGGAGTTGTGCTGGTGAGGAAAGTTCTATTAATAATCATGCATTGAAGACACCATTCTTTTGGTAGAGAATCTAGCAGCTTCTTGATCGATGCATAATTTGCAACTGGGTTTCCCACCTTCTTCATCTTGGTCAATACCTCCAGAAATCTGCTTATGTGGTCGGACAAGCTTTCGCCACGAATATATCCATAACATATCATATTCTTTCTGCACCATGTCTCGTTTGTTCTCCCTGAGTTCCTCATTGCCTTCATAATGGTCGATTAGAGCCAACCACAGTTCATGTGCCGAGGTGTATTCTTCAAACAGATTGTTATCGTCATTTGACAGAGCCATAGTGAGAGCAGCGTGAGCCCTCCGGTCACGTTGAATGAGTGTCCTATCTTCATCTGTGAATGTTGAAGGATCTTCATTGATAGTACGGAAGTCGTCACGTATTATCATGGGAACATGTGGGCCCATAGTGACTGACATCCGTTGAGTATAATCGGTATACTCAAAAAAAAGACTTGATCCTGTTTTTCCAGCTGCTGAAATCTTCCGAACCTTTCAACTTTGGTGGCCTTGTAGCAGTTCCAGTTTCTAGTTCGGCTTGAGCAATTGGATTGAGTTGATTGAGAGACATAATGGATGATTGGTGATTAAATACGCTGGGCTTTGGAGAATAATTACACTTGCTAGGAGGTAAATACGCTGGACCAGAAATCAAATACGCTGCACTGGGAGACAATTACGTTGGACCAGAGATCAATACGCTGCACTTTGTCCTGCAAAATGCTAAATCCGCCGGATATTCGAAAACAAGCAAAGGTTTAGTTAATTTCGCTGAACACCATGATAAAATCGCTGAGGATTAGTATCACTGATTTCGAAGTCGCTTTTGATTAAATTCGTTGGGCTAATTACGCTGACAATAATATAAATCCGCTGGTTTAAGAACCAGCGTATTTGTTAACTACGCGAGATTCAAGTTAAATATGCCAGCTTCAAAGACAATTACGCTATCTTCAAGAATATCGACGGTGGCTTTAAGAATAATTACGCCAAGAAGGGTTTTAGTACGAACAAAAACCCTCTAATCACCCAAAAACGACCTAAAATTCATGTATTTTTGCAGCTAAATGACCAAAATGTTTACAAAACTACTGATTAACAACAACTCAAGGATTAAACGCACCAGATCAAGCCATTTTAATCCCAAAAATTTAAGAAACCATGAAACTTTGAAAACTTTTGTAAAACCTTCAAAACTTGACAAATCTTAACAAAAACTCAAACAATCAAGAGCACAAAGGCTCTGACACCAAATTGTGAGTCCCAAAACAGATTCGGATCACAGTGGTTGATTGTTATCACCCAAACAACTATGGATTAGTTGTTTGAATGCAAATACTAAGAAAAACCAAGCAAAGAAGATGAAGAATCTTGTTTGGATCAAACAACTAGTGTTGTATATGAAATCCCAATAACATGTAATCAATAACAGCACCTGGATATTCGGATGAGAGCACAATAGCAAAAATCACAAAACAAGAAGATCACCAAAATATGTCCAAGAAACTTGGACATAACTACATTGAACATGGTATTTATACAGACTGATCACCCAGCGTATTTATTAAATACGCCGCTGGGCAATTAATTATGCCACGTACATAGATGTTTCAAAAAATGACACTTTTGACCCTTTTGTTTTTCTAACTATTACAGAATCAGCTCAAACTATGGTTTATCACCAATGGTCTCAAAAAGTTCCAACAGTCCGGGTGGGGAATATCGTGACGTAAATTGATAACATCATAGACAATTAAACAGATCACAACGGAAGTCTGGGAGTAAACTTACTATTACAAACCAATTGTTCGAAATACAAAATAATGTATATATACGACTCGTAATAGAAGATCCACAGGCGGATCATAAATTACACAAAAGAAAGAATGTGAAACAGACTTTGGGCAGATCTAGGATTTGCAAGATCCTCTTATCACTACCGAGCACTTCCTGCCTATTTTCGTATTGTACCTGCAAGCTTAGTCTTTTGAAAATACGTCAGCTTTCGCTGGTAAATACACCCAACTGACTCATTTTGAAAACATTTAAAATATGTTTTAAGTGCGTATTAGCACAAAAGTTTTATAATTTGGGAAAGTTGACGTTGCAACCTTGTTAACAGATTCACATGTTTGTCCATACATACAGGGCCCAGTACAAAAACCGAGACATGATTAATGTACACACCACTTATAAACTCACGAAGGAGTTATCCCCAACAAGTGTGGGCAGTTGCATTTGAGCGTTTGTCAGGTGTATGCCTACACCCCGCGCTAAGGTCGTCGCCATTATCTAATGTAATGAGCCGAGGAATCCAAGACAAGGTAGTTAACCCCTGATGTTTAAGTTATCAAACAAAACTGATTAAAACGGAATATGCGGATTTACTAGTCACAATCCCGCATTCGATTGATCCCATTTCCGACCAAGCGGTAATAATTTACCGTATCCCAAGCCCGTATAGGGAAAATAAGTCGAGAGTATTTACCTGAGCTAGTCTTCTTTTAATTTAATAACTCTGCTGTACACAAAAGTACTAAGTGCAGATAGCCTTTACCGGAAAGTCTCTAGCCTGGATTATGGCATAAGCTAACCAATTAAATACTAACAGTCTTATTTAAGTCATAGACTTAGACCGACTAGCGTACTTGATCAAACGTATGACGCTAGATTAAACGATGATTGGATAGAATGTAGATTAATCCTAACAAGTACTTTGACTTGTGTAATATGGATAAACTATAAACATTCTGGATTTTGAGATTTAAATGACAAGGTTAGACCCGTTTCGGTTATTCTCCGTAAACTAGTTGCGTATATTTAACCGTACGCATATTAGCGATATCGGGTAACCGGATAAGTCATGGACAAGTTCTATATGCCATTACACTTTAAATAAGTTGTAATATCAGTAGGATATCAACTTATATGCCCGTTAAGGTTTGTAAAACGAAACTATGCCTTAAGAGCATTTCGATAATTTCATACCGTATAAAAGGAATTTGAATATAATTTAATGTTATAACTATAAGTATTTTGGAAAAATAACTTATTTATGTTATTATATCAGTAGGATAATAATTATATGTATAATTTATATTTATGACCAAACTATACACCAAAGGGGCATTTTGGTCATTTTACACATAGTTTATAACTTATTTCGGACTCTGTACCTACTGTAAAAGTGTTTCAAATAAGTTTTAAAATCAATAGGTAACAAGTCTTGGTTGGTAAATATGGTTTAAAACCATACTATGCGCCGAAACGACGCTTTATGTCGTAAAATGACGATTTGTGCGATGTTTATAGAAAACAGATGTTAAGTTCAGGTTAACATGTCTTAAATATTTTATTTAATATAACATATTAGTAGGTAAAAATATCTATTTTTAAATTGTGTTTTAATCCATTTTATAAGCCACAAGGGCCTTATCGTCATTTATCGACATAATATAAGGACTTGTTCATAAACTCAGTTTATAATCTGATTTAACATCCCAAATAATCCTACTTAGAATATTACATCAGTAGGAAATCCATTTTCAATTTCATTATCATTTAAACCTCTTTTTATACAAAAAAGGCATTTTAGTCAAAATGGCATAGTTACGAAACTTGTGCATAAACTCAGATTCTGGTTATGATCATGTAATATAACCTTAGAGGGTTATGCTACATTATATTACGATCATAATGCAACTTTGGATCAGTAGCTAACTAATCTAAATCGGGTCATGATCGAAAGTCAAAAAAGAAGTCAAACTTCGCGACTTTCGGTTGCGAACCGACCCTAGAACTGAAATTGACAAGCCGAACATGTTCTTACATGTTCTAATAATTATTACCAACTTTTTTAACTGTCAAAACATGTTTCATAACATATATAAGCTCAAATTATAACATTTTCGAAAAATGGCATGTTTGACTTTTTAATACAATAACTTTGACCCGTCAATTGGTCTAGCAAACGTGATCTTCAGGAGGTGCCCTTTATAGGGACTAACACATTCCTTATTACGATCACTTAGCCATGTTCGTTATGAACAATGGCTGGACCATAATGGTCTTAGCCGAAATTCAAGGCGTTTTTCGTAAAACGCTTCACTTTTGGCTATAAAAGCCTATAAACAAAATGCAAGAGGAAGGAACACTTACAAATGGTTCCTAGAATGCAATAGAACTAAGTTGGATGCTCCTTTCAGTTAGGAACTTCCAGAGGAGGGAGATAGAGTTGTGAATGAGAAAGGTGCAAGTTCAAATGGTGAACCTTGGCACCTATTTATAGTTGGAGAGCTTGAAGGAGGTGATCCCAGGTGCTAAGGGGTGTAAGAGGAAGCTTAGAAGTGTCCTGAAACGTGGCATAGCAGTTTGGAAGACCATGGTTTCGATTTAATGGTTTTTGGCAACTTGTGTGGAGGCCAAGGCAATTTTCTACAGACACAGGCCTCTCGCGCCCCGCGAGAGGCACAGGCCTTGCCTCTCGCCCCCCGCGAGCGCCCCATGACCAGTTTCAAAGTTTGAAACTTTTAGCCCCTTAACTTATAAAACCTTCTAAAACACCTTTTTAGCATTTTTAGCCCTCCATAACCAATATTTGGCATAACCGGGAGTATGCCCGGACATTGTCGAGCTCTTGGTTCGTTAAAAGGTCACTCAGAGGTATAAATTAACATGTTGACACTTTTAACCCCCTCCATTATCCAACTTTCATATATTTACAGAATTGAACCCTCTCCTCCAACATGTGGTACGTATGAGAGTTAGGACTCCGTAAAGGATCACTCAGAGGCACATTATAAGCATGTTGACTCCGATGTCACTTAGAGGCTGGGCATGTTGACACGACGGTCACTCAGAGGCGATGTTTAAGCATGTTGACACTAATGGTCACTCAGAGGCTATGTTTTTATGCAGGTTGACATCAGAAGATCACTCAGAGACTTAGTTTGAGCATGTTGACGCTTTTAGTCCCTGATAGTCTTTAATAGATTAAAATAAAAAATATATACAACACGTGTCGCTATATAATTAGACACGATTTTACATGGTGTTACAGAAAGTAATAAAACTTTAAATGCATAAATGTCACACCCCGATTTCTAATGACCCGGACGATGGGTTTATTCGTGACAGTCGGATAACAGTTCACAATTTGCAGCGGAAGATAAGATGATAGTATATTAAATGTAAAAGCTTGAAATAATAATAAAATTTGTAGCAATTTTGTTCGGTAAAAAAAATCCCACAAGGTAGGATCAAAATAAAACGGATTTTAAGACATCATAGGTCTTTAGCTGTGGAGTTGCAAATTTCAAAGCTTATGGCCGAACGGAATCCAACCTATTTATTGAGGTTCATCACATGCAGTTAATCTTTAAAATTACTGCAGTTTTCACCGATAAATACTATTAACCGACACGTTTTAAAAATCGTTTTAAAGAGATTTTCTTTCAATAGTCATTGGGATAATTTCTTGTTATCATATTACAGGCTTGTCGTACATCCTGGAACCAGTATGTGATCAATATACACACCAAAATTATTTATGACTGTCAGGTGTATGCCTACAGCCCGCACTTAATGTTCATTTGCAATTAAATGAGTTGGGACGCTCATACACAGTATGGTTAACCCCCAAATGTTTAATCCATTATCAAGTAAAACGGTTTAAAACGAATACCCACATCTGTAAGCATTTGCCCATTTACGATACTTGTACCAAGTGACATTTGTCATATCCAAGTTTTAATGTAAAAGTGCCTATAAAGTATTTACCTTTGCTAGCTGTCTAAAACAGTGTATTTGGTTCTCGAACCAAAGCTGTATTTAAAGTATATTAATCATGTGCACGATTATCTAGAGGACTCTATAGTCCGAAATGAACAGCATTACCATCTGTCATCTTAGAATTACGCTTGTTTTTGCTAGATTAAGTGTAAGGATAACGACACCAACTACCGAAAGATTAACATGGACCATTGTAACACCATAGGAAAATCCACATCGGTCGTGTCCAGGAAAGATCCCTGGTTCATAAGT
This sequence comes from Scalesia atractyloides, assembly GCA_947069175.1. Classification (NCBI taxonomy): domain Eukaryota; kingdom Viridiplantae; phylum Streptophyta; class Magnoliopsida; order Asterales; family Asteraceae; genus Scalesia; species Scalesia atractyloides. The sequence continues at coordinate 21,784,780 of CAMTDV010000012.1, read as the reverse complement.
AATCAACGCCTCTTAAATCACCAACGCGTTTCGGGCTTAATGCTAGTGGACGAGTGGAGAACTCCACAGTTGAGCGTGCTCAGGTGGGAGTAGTACCAGGATGGGTGACCTCCTTGGAAGTCTCCACTAAGAGGAACCAAAAACAAAGCCTGTGAGTTCCTTGATGGGCAACTCATCGGGGGCAAAGCAGACAATATTGGTGGTGCAAGGGGTCGGATGTTATAAATGGTATCAGAGCCACTCTTGAGCCGTTCGGGATGGTGGGGCAAACCTCATCGACGACGATAAGTCCCTAGGGGGTGATAGTAAGGATACCGATACCGACTATCGAAAGATTAACATGGACCATTGTGACACCCTAGGCAAATCCCACATTGGTCGTGGCCAGGACAGATCCCTGATTCATAAGTAATCGAATGCCTCTTAAATTACCAACGCGTTTTGGGCTTAGTTGGCTGTGTAGCACATGAAAACTCCACTATTAAGTGTGCTCGGGTGGGAGTAGCACTAGAATGGGTGACCTCCTGGGAAGTCTCCACCGGGGTAACAAAAAATAAATATGTGAGTTCCTGGATGGGCAACTCATCGGGGGCAAAGCGGACAATATTGATGATACGAGGGGCCAGGTGTTACATTAAGCGTTGACAAGATAGAATGTGGTTTATACCCGTACGAGTGAGAAGTCTTGTGGGATACGAGTTATTTAATCAAACATTCTGATTTAGAAAAGTTTTAAAAACATTTGACCCATTATGACTAGTTTATATGGTTTATGTTAGTATAATTAGTCGTGCACAAATAAATGGGTTCGGGTGGTCAAATGGGCCTATGATGAGTCTGATATGTTTAAATATATTTTATGATGTTATATAATTATTTTCAAGGTTAGAACGCAGATTGAATAAGCTTAAAACCAATCTATTTGCTTTTATGCCAAAAAAGGCATTTTGGACCTTTTTAAGAAATATATATTTGACTCGTCATTTGACCCGTTCTAATGTGATGACCCAAAAGTATAATCAAACTTTAGGTTGACCAAATGGGTCGAAATCGAAAGTCAAAGAAGAAGTCAAATTGGTTGACTTTCGACTAGGAATTTGATGCTAAACTAAATATGACGAGTTTGACATGTCTAACTATATACTATAATGCTTATATGAACTGATTTGTGGTCAAAGCTTTTAGTTATAAATATAATATTCAATATCCCATTTGTCGTAAAATGCATAAACTGCGTTTTGACTTTTATTTAATATATGTTTGACTCGTCATTTCACCCACTTGAATTTGATAATTACGGGGTATAATATCACGTGGGAAAATTTAATTGAAATTTAACTTGACCAAAATGGTCAGAACAGAAAGTCAATGCAAAAGTTACATTGCTTGACTTTTGGATAAATTCTAACTATAAAACTGAAACGAGCCAGAAGGAACATTTACTAGTGTTAGAGGGAACACTTGAACTCAAGAGAGGAGGCTTTTAAAGACCAGAAGCAAGCTCCAAAGCAGAAATGAGAAGTGAAATAAGAGGTGTGAATGAAATGTGCAACATTGATGCCTGTTTATACTAATCTTCAAGTCCTTAACTCATGACAAGTGTATGCAGAGGAGTTCAGAGCAAGATTAGTGGCATAGCAGTGTCCAAATGAGAATAAGGGTGGCACATTTCACGGATAGGTGGCACAAGGAGGGTTATGCAGCTATACTTCTTATGTCAGCGACACCCTGACGAACCGTTAGGGTCATGCCTTACGGTCCGTAAGGTCCTCCGGCGCCAAAACCTTTCAAAACCCCTTATGGACCATAAGGGATAGTGGCTTGCGGTCCGTAAGGGACCTCTAGAATGAAAAAATTGCATTTTCAGCCCTTTTACTTATTTCAACCATCATTTTTATCGATATTTTTCTTCTCCTTCCACACATCGGAATTATTTGGAGAGTTTTCAGACACGTGTCTCACTCGGATTTAACAAGATTATTCGGGTTGTTACAATAAAAATCCCAATTGGTATACCTTGTACCCGCTGGTACGCCTACCCGACTGGTAATGGGCTGGGTATGCCGCAAGGTATTACAATGGGGTATGGGAGTCAGATTAGCCATATCTGACCCATACCTAACCCATTTCCATCCCTAATTACTTGTTCCATTCTGAAACAGAGTTCAGGTGATAATTCCATCTTCGCGACCACTGTACCACATAACGTGTTTTGGTATAATAATCTTGACCTTAGCTCTTTTGTTCGCCACCATTCAATACAAATCTAGGAACCTATCCCGAACACTGCCACCTTCCACTCAGTTGTCTACCCGAAATAAAATGTCCCTCTTGTCCCCAAGTAGGGCTTTCAAATACTCAGGGACTACAAATTCGGCCTTTTCAATGTCTTTGTCAACCATATTATTGTCTTTCCATACCCCAACACTATTTTTCTTCACTAGGATAGAACTTACCTCCTTAGCGGTCCCGTGGAGGGCTTGAATCACCTGAGCCCACTATTGAGAGGGTCACCTTTGTATCTCCACTTCTATTTGACAATTAAAGGTCAATTCAAGTTTTTAATGTCACCAAGACCCAACCCGTCATATAATTTCAAAGCAATCGCCTTGACCTATGGATTAAATCTTGTTATTTCTACCATTTTACCGCATAATGAAACTGTGTCGAATACCTTTAAACTTTTTTAACAACTTCATGGGAACCTTGAAAATAGAGAGGAAGTGAGTAGGTAAACTCCTAAGAGCTAACTTGGCTAATGTACCCCTTCCAGCCAAAGTGAGATTCTTTGCTTACCAAGAAGAAAGCACTGATTGCAATTTATCCCAATAGGTAAACCTAAGTATGTCAAAGGGAACAGACTGAATTTATAATGTATCTTAGTCGCCAGGTGTTGAGCCTCCTCTATGTCCACTCGTATCCCGATAAGGTGACTCCTACGAGGGTTCACCTTTTAAAATGAAAAATCAGAGAAAGGCACCTAAGGATTCGATTGAGATTTAGAATTTTACCCTCCTTCAAATGAACCATGAAAAACACGTCATCCGCATAACAAAGTAGGACCGTTATTCGAAGGATAATCCCTAAAAACGAACCCACTTCCACTGCTTTTCTCATCAAACCCTCCAAAACAACCATCAGAAAGATAAATAAGAATGAAGAAATGGGATCCCCTTGATGAAGACCCCTCCTAAGTTGAAACTCCTTGGTGGGAACTCCACTAATAAGCACCGAAGCCCATCCCAAATTTAAACCACCTTCAATCCATCTTCTCCACCTATTAGCAAACCCTATCATCTTAAGATTGCTCAACAGAAACTTACAACTCACCGAGTCGTAAGATTTTTCGAAGTCTACATTAAAGATCAACACCTTTTTTTTTGCCTAAGAAATCATATGGCTAACAATTAGGGGATCTTCAAAGATATGCCTCTATAATCACCGGTGGAAGAAAAATACTCCTATAGCCTTTTTACTTCGTTAGAACTTCCTAATAAGGTATCTTTAAAGGACGCTTTGGATTTAAGTCAATCCTCTTCTGTAATTATTCAACTCAACTTTTGGTGACTGAAACAGACTAGGTCCTCTCTTCCTTTCCCCTTATTAAAACTGGCCTCATTTGCCTTTCCATCACCTTGGCTTCATCAACAACCGTCTCTCTAAGGTTGTGCACCAAAAGTTCAACAGCCGCAACATCCCTGAATCTAATGAATCCGAATCTATTCCCAAAACTATCTTTTTGTTGGGAATGAAAGCTTCCCCCAAGTTTTGAAAAGCCTTCCATAATCTGTTGCTCTTGCATTCTTCTGGTAAGAACGTGACTGCATCCTTAGTTCTTGCTTCTCTTTGAACTTATTTGGCCTCCCCAGACTTCATATCGGTGGCGGCCAGGTTTAGAAATCATCGATTATTTTCTTCCCCTCAGTTTGTCTATCTCTTCAATGCTTTCCTTCGTCGGCGAACTCCTTTTGTCTTTTCTTCTCCCCATTTAATATCACCTTAAAGCCCTTGCTACCTTTTTTAATTGCAATACTTACTATTTCTATCCTTTATTTTCACTTTATTTATCTCAATTTAATAGCTTTGAAGTCAACTTAGATGTGATAAATATTAATCCAATGATTGAATCCTTGCAAAAAAAGAGCATCAATAGTCCGATGAACATGTATTGGCTTCTTGCATCTTCATTAAAGTTATTTAAAATAACATTAGTTTTTGGTGCAAACTCCCCAGATCATTGGATGCTCGGAAATGATGGAAATACATTTCTTACGATTTTAATTTTATTTCAAATTATTATTAAAGGAAACTGGAACTATAACAACTAAAAATTAGTTAATCAGTATTATTCTATTACCCAGGATCAAAGGAAAAGAGAATCTATTGGTATGGTTCGGTAAATATAAAGGTATGTTCCGAGTAACCGGCTCGGATAGCGCCTGATGCAATATGTGTTCCATACTCCTGGAAAGTTTTAAAACCAATCTCATCCCAACCTTAAACCTAAATACATTACTAGAATGTTTCACGTTTACCTGTAAAGTTCGAGTTTGATTGTCATCCCTAGTGTTAAAGTTGTGGTTTGATAAGGTTTCCTCCTCCTATCTATGTATTTTTTTTGTATGACACACCTATCAATCACGTTTATATATTTCTCTCCATATATCTCGTTCTAAGAGTGAAGGGGCAACCTTATTCAAGTACCCTCACTCCCTCCAATCCTGCACTGCCACATCATCTCTACCCTAAACTACCCTCAAACCACCAAAACACTAGCAACACCCCCTTCAACTAGCCTAAAACTTTTTATTTTTTAAATAGAAAACAAATTAACAAATTAAAATTAATAAAACTTTCATTTAAAAAATAATACATAATTTACACTAAAAACAATTTAAATAAAAAGCATAATTGAAATAAAAAAGACAAACAAACTATTCCCCGTCCAATTCAAGTAGGTAGTAGTTGCAAGATGTGCCACAAGATCAAATTGAAGTCAGAAATGCGTATCGGGTTCCATCAACTCACCAAGGAGAGCGTCGTCCCAAACAAGCTGAACTAGAGGATCTTGTATGTGAACTGGTGAGAAAGCTTTCCCATCGTCCTTTAGGATCATGTTGTGCAATATAATGCATGCATATTTCATGCTCCTAAACTCGTCTATAGTGATAGCCCGCATAGTATGCCCTATTTTGCCTTTAGAACACCAAAAGCTCACTACACATCTTTTCTTACAGACTCTTGCAATTTTTTTGAACTTCTTTTCATTTGGAAAAGCAAACATTTTCACAAATGTTGACCAAGAATGGTAGTTCACGTCGGTTAGATAGTACCCACATGTGAATGAGTGTCCATTCACATTAAACGAACACTTAGGTGTGTTTCATTCCGTTGAGTGAGAAATATTGGAGACAGCTAGAGAACGTTGACATCTTTGTCTGACCATAAATCCTATGACGCAACCACTTTGAGCATGACCATCGGGACTTTGTGATCACCTCTAGTATATTGGCCACACAAAGCAATAGGACACATTCTTTAAACAGAATGTGTGCACTCGATGCTACTCATCATCCTAGGAATGTGATACTTTTCTTCCAATGATTGGTACAAAACCTCAACATTGTGAATTGTCGGTCTACGCAAGGAATGTGATACTTTTCTTCAAATGATTGGTACAAAACCTCAACATTGTGAATTGTCGGTCTACGCAAGAACTCACCCTCGTATGATTGAATGATAGCATTGTAGAAAAATTGTAGGCATTCCTGCAGAGTCCTTGAAGACATGCATAAATACTCATGGTTTTCATCAGGAGTATTACCGATGGCTAGTCGTTATGGCAAACGTGATTTTTTTGTAATGGAGTAGAACTTTTTTTAGCTTACTATAATAGCCCTCTTGAAACCATTCAAACAATGCATCTACATCACCAACAATCTTTAGAAACAAATGTTTGACATACAAAACCGTTGACGGTAAATATCCTTATTATATTTTGGGTTATCCACAAAGTAGTCTTCCATAAGAACTTAGTGACTTTTTTGCGATCACGTGGCACGAATCTTTTAGTAGATAATGAATTCGTCGTGTCTTCCTCTTCGACTTGCTTAATGAGATCATTGAACATTGTACGCTACCATCGTTTGAGAAAAGATCATTATCAGAATCATTGGGCGGAACGAATAAGCAGATATCATCATAGGAGAAATTAGCCATGCTATTAGCTAAGTGATAAAATTGAGAGGATTATAGGTTTATGAATGGTGGAAGTTTTGATTGATGAATGATTATGGTGTAATGGCTTGTATATATATTGTTTTGAAAAAGTTGTTGTAATGTTTTCTTGGCGCTTAGAGGGTGATATTGACAAAATAATAAACAAACGGCTTCCAATACCCTCACACGCTATCTGCCCAGCCTACTCGCAAAGGTGGTGGCAGTAGGGTTCAAACCCTCGAGCCTTACCTGTATGCACCCCTCCAACCTAATACCTTGCTTTTAGACATGTTTTACAACACCTAACAAGTAATGGAATTTTATTATAAATGTGTCTCCTTTTATGTGGTATTTCTTTAACAAAAAAATCCATCATCCTTTTGGGGCACCTTTAGACTCGAACTCTCGCTGTTTAGTTGGGAGGACCTTTTATTAAATACACTACAGTAGTTTTCAAAGAGATAGCCTGGTGATAAATTGCTGTATTCTCCAATTAAGTAGTTGTGAATTCAAATGCTACAAAGAGCAAGTGTGATGATTTATAGTCGTTCAAAAAGAAAAAAAATACACCATACTAATATTATGGTTTTTATATTTTTTATAAATACACACTAAGTTTAAAAAAAAAAACATTATATAGATAGCTATTCACTATAAAAACGATCGGCTGTTCTTTCGTATGGCGGCGGAGGTTCTTCCGTATGGCGATAGCAGTGGTTCTTTAGTTTCAGTCAAGTTCGTTTCAAGATTTATACAGATGGTTTATGAAGTTTCAGTCAAAATTATTTCCATATATATAGAAAAAGAAAAATAATAATATTTTTATTAAATCCCAAGCTAAACGAAATTACGTATTATTGTGCCGGTGGTGGAGTGGTAAAGGCGAGACCTAGTGTTCCAAGCGACTCAGGTTCGATTCCTACTTACTTTTCCCATTAGTTTCGGTGGCACCAGGTGATAATGGGAATCTAGGCGAGTATGTGGTGATCACTAATTTGATTCTTGAACTGAATGGGTTTTACCTCACCGTACTGTCGTGCCTTCGGGCAAGTGTTCACGGGCTTTAGTCTAGGTGAAGGTTTTCCCCGGTTCGGAGGCTGGTGTATCCCAATGTAGTGAATTTCGCCACTAGCTCATTTAGAAGATTCATCGGCGTTAAAAAATATATATTTTATATGTGATTCTCAAGTTTCCTAATTGTAATTGGTTGCGTTAATAAAATACGAATTGTTTTGTAATAATATGATGCATTTCATCAGGTAAAAAGAACATAATTATAACATCACCCTTGTTTTTCAGTCACCCATCATAATAAATATATTTATATAAATATATTAGTTTCCATCACTTTCTAATCTTTTATAACTAATTAATGTGTTTTATAATATATTATTTGTAATTCTGTGTTTACATTTATCACATTTAAAAAGCAAACTCTTATCATTAGTCTTATCACATCGACCTCCTTCGGTACCACTGAATTTAAATGAATCCCGTTTATCCTATACCACATTTTGTTGAAAAAGACTTCAAGTTATGGTCGTTGCGACACGTCTCTAGAGATATTAATCGTGTTTTTTATTTATTCAATCAAAATCAAAAGTTGAACCAAATATAAAGGAATATTGGATTTTCATAATCTCAACTATTCAACTATTCGTTGTTGGTTGCCAACAGTTTTAAGTTTAGAAATAACCATTGATAGTCCCAACTATTGACATATTGGTCACCAATGGACCCTGACTAACAGAACCCTAACAACGTTAGTCTCCAGTCGCCGGAAAACCGTTTTTTGCCAGAAAAAGGTTTGTAAAGATCCGATCTAAGGTTACAAAGAGCTTTGGGACGAAAATGTTAAGTTTTACGACTAAAACGTTGAGTTTTCCGGCGATAAAAGGAGTTTCCGACGAGTTCAATAATTAGGGCTTTTACTAGACAAAGGTTTCTCAAGGTCTGTAATAAGGTTACAAAGAGGTTTAGGACGAAATTGTTGAGTTTTCGGCCAAAAATGAGTTTTCCGGCCAAAAACGTTTTTCCAGTGACCGGAGACTAACGGCGTTAGGGTTCTGTTAGTCAGGGTCCATTGGATCCAATATGTTAATAGTTAGGACTGCTAGTGGTTATTTTGAAGTTAGGATTGTTGGCGGCCAATAACGAATAGTTATGATTATTAAAATTCAATATTCCAAATATAAATGTGGTTTAGTTTACTGTAAGTAAAAACCCAAATTTGGCATAAATATGGGTTTATATACACTCCCTCTCACATGGAAGGGAATAGTGGCAGAAAGGCCTAGCACTTTCCCCTTGGTCCAGTAAATTCGATTTTCCCCTATTTAAATTTACAGTTTTGCCGTAGTTTTGTTTTTTTTATTCTCTTAGCTAAATTACGATTTTGCTCTCAGCTCAAATTTATAGTTTTGTCATTGTTTTTTCCCCTCTCAAATTATGAATTTGCCCCAGTGTAAAATTATAGATATGTCATCGTTTTAGTGTTTTTTTCTGATAAAATTATGGTATTGTTCTGTTTTAATTGGTTAGCTCGGTATAATTTTTATTCGTGTCAAGCGGCTGCTTGGCACACGCTCATTTATCTTGAAAATTACAAGTTTAAAATTATAACTTTTCTATCGTTTTAATTTTTTTTAACAAAAGTATGATAGTGTTTTGTCTTAATTGGTTGACTCGATATAACTTTTTTTAAGATCGTGTTATGACTAGTATGTACAAGTAACCGAAACAGATACATACATTTTAAAAGAAAAATATTCCGCTTAGTGTCTGCAACGATATTTGGACAAAAACCAGTTTGTCTTACAATGGGTATCGAGCTAAATATTATATTATAGTTATAATTATAACATATATTATAATTATATTATAACATATATTAAAATACAACCGGCATTAATAGTTTATTCTGTTGATTTGTTGTTATGTATCCTATACAAGTTCATGTTTAGATTTAATTTAGTTTTTACTACAAGGTTTAACCATTTTAATTTGATTTTACTACAAGTTTAACCATTTTAATCCTTATGTATCAGTAGTTTAAAAATTGTCATTTTACTCTTTGTGGTTGATACTTTTATTTCAATCTGCTTCCCAGTTTTAACTTCATCCAAAATGTATATTATCTTCAAAGTTATTTTGATGATTTATATGTAAAAGTAAGAGCATTTAAATCTTTTTAACCGACATAAATATCAAATTTATTTATTTTACATAAACATCAAACTTATTCATACATCTCTCTGTCACACGTAACCAAGAACCACCACTTGCCAATCTTATTTCAAAATTTGTTGCAGATCTTGTTTTTGGTTTGAAATATCATTTGCAACTCTCCTCAATGCTTTCAACATCATAGAATACAATGTCCCTTTTTAAACTATTGAGGTAAAACTTTTAAAACGATCAAACCATAGAAGGCAAAACGCAAATTAACTCTAATATTTATTCGTTGCATAAACTAAAACAAAAAAAGACACCAGCTCGGCCTATTTTATAAGCAAGTGAGCCGATGTACAAACCTTCACTTGGGTGATGTTTGTTTTCCTAAAAAAGATATACGCACACTCTTCCGTCTGCGTCGTGTAGACCATGTGCAGACATTGCCATCTGCAAACTGTTTGTTTTTCCGAAGACGTTTCATTAAAAAAAGGTCTAGGCGATCTCTTCTTGGTTCAGACTTGGCCCAGCCACTTCAAAGATCTGCAAAGGTTTGCAGAAGGTTAAACAACACCACCGTCCATCACCATCACCGTCCATCACCACCGTCTTCCACCACCATCCACCGTCCACGTCCACCACCCACCACCACCGTCCAGCATCACCGTCGCCGCCCACCACCGTCCACCACGCACCACCGCCGTCATCCACCACCACCGTCGTCATCCACCACCACCGTCCACGTCCACCACCACAATCCACCGTCCACGTCCACCACACCATCCACCGTCCTCATCCACCACCGTTCGTACACCACCAACAGTTTATTTTATAAGTCTACATATGTTAAAAAAACAAATAGACTTTTTCTTACAGATTGTAGAGGTTTTGTCCACCTCTTTTTCTACAGGTGTCTACAGATGTGGTTCGCAGACTGCACGCATTTTACCTCTTAAGAAACAGACAACACCTTGGTCTCTCCTATAAGTTTTTTTCATTAGCCAGTAGCCACCCCCAACTCTTCTCTTTTTATGTCGTAATAATAACTAGTGGACCTTCCCCGCACGTTGCGGCGGGAAATTAGTTGGTAGCGGTTCAATTCAATAATATATCGGCACCATAATCGACACTTTGTATAGCGACCGAAAAATAAACCACAAACAATAAAGTGATGATATGCCCAAAAACATATCGACACATGTTTTACACTGATAAAAAAATATGAAACTAAATATTGATAAAGGTTTCAAAAGTATAAGTGTTGGTACCGATATTCATTTAAAATTGACGTGGTACCAATGTTGTTCGGACGGTATCAGTTTAGTTTGTCACCGACACTCGCTATAGCTTATGATATTAAAAGTACTCTATACTGCCACCAAATGTGTTGAGATAGTTTGACTTGGTTTGTCATAGTGATCAACAAAAAATAAATTATAATTGACTCGATCAATTTTGAACAAAGCTTTTATCAAAACGCAAATAAAATAAGCATGTCGCAACGGTATATTCAATAAATTATATAGCTTATACTATATTATTAAAATAACAAAAGAAATTAAATAACATTAATTATAAAATATCGATCTAAAAAGTTATAAAAAAAACAAAATACGTCTAAAATTAGAATAAGAAATAAAAAAATACTTAATAAAATTATATCAGATAAGCGTAGTCGCGGAGTTAAATTTTTAAGTTAACGAACACAATTTATTAAAAAAATTAAATTAAATAATGAATAAAAACTCATTAAAAGAAATTATTAAAGATATAAAAGCTCAAAAATAAAATAAATATTATGCTCAAAATTTAGAATAAAAAATAAACAATTACTTAAAAAACCTTATGATTACTTTCTAATAATAATAATAATAATAATAATAATAATAATAATAATAATAATAATAATAACAATAACAACAACGAGATATGTTGACGTTGGTTTGTGGCGAAACGGAGCTAATGATAAGGTAAAAAACGTTGTTTGAAAAAGAAGTATGTTGTTTAATAAGCTAAACCGTTAGAATCGGTTCAGTTTATATCATCACTAGATTGGGACCAGTGTATTACAAAGGTTGAATAAGTGATTTTTTATTAAATATTAATTTTAAATAACATGTCATATAGTTCTTAAAATTTGTAGTTCATTAGAAGTTGACACGTGACATAACCAAATTTTAGATGACTTTATATAAAAAATGCCACAAGTAATAATAAAATGAACTTATGTTGAACATGCCCTCTTGAAAATTTAATTATAACTACCATATTTACAAATAATTATAACAAATAATTAAACGATACATCGAATAATTATAACAATATCTATTTATCTAGACGGGAAAAAACGGTTGAGATCACCCTATGAAGCGGCATGTGTCCCATGAAACAACATGTGTCTTTATATGATTTTTTTTATTATATAGTAAATACGTAATACAAATTGATATAAATATAGATTTTATATTTTTTATTTATTACTAACACACATTTAAATTAGTGTATTTATTATATATCGTTTCGATAATAAGTTAAAATCATTATGAGTATTTACATAAATATCTTTACGATAATAAATTACCAGCCTTATATAATCAACACAAACCAACAATTTCCAAACATCCACAAGCTAAGGCTTTATCAACATTAACATATGGAGAAAGCCATTGCATTTAAGTTTGTTGTGGTCATTTAAGTTTGTTATCTTAATCCCTATTATAAACTAATGGGATATGAAAAACAAAGGCGTAAAAGATAAAAAGATAATTCAACTAAGTTATGAAAGACTATAAATTAATTAGTAGTTTTAATATCTATTTATTTAGATAGGAAAACTTCATTATAATCGTATCATAGAGCGGCATGTGTCTCCTATATGGTTTTTTTTATTATATAGTATAGATAGATACAGTTTTATGATACCGAATAAATACTCTATTTTAAATACATATTTGTTTTTAACAAAACTTATACGGGAATATTGAGAAAAAAATTAACGAACGTAAATTATCACAAAATATCAAATTAACTAAAAAAGAAAATTTGATTTAAAGAAAGGAAAAAATAATAATTAAAAATAGAAAACAAATGGTTGAGAAAATATAGTTTAAGAAAATAAAATAGAAAAAATATGGTTTAACAAATGGTTGAGAAAATATTTTTATACTGTGTAACAACCCGAACAATCAGGTTAGTGTTTGCTTACGACTTCTACGCTAGTTCGTTACGAGATATTTTTATACGCGACGGGTTTAATAAATATAAAAAAACAAACAAATAGTCGTAACCCAACCCGCTATTCCCAAACCCTTGCGGCCCAAGAAACCCAACCGCCCCAACCCTCTACCCTTGTAGCCCAAGCAAAACCAAACCCCTCCCTTATTTTAATATGTACGTATGCATGTTATTTTATTTAACCACAACCTCAAAAAAAACTAAACCCTACTCCCTCTTGTTGGTTGACGGCAGCAAGGAAGAGACCCCCCTCCCCATCGCAATCTCTCTCGATTGAACTCACTCACTCTCTCTTTCCCTTCAATCGGTTAGTACGTTTATTTGTTGTTTACGGATTGAAATCCTTCATTATGTGGCTGTGTATTTTTTGGTTTCCTGATGTTTTTAAGGTTTATGATGATTTCATGTAGTTTAGGGTTGTTAGAATTCATACTTGATTGGTGATTGATCGCTTATGGGTTCAGTTAGTTATTAGGGTTTCGATTATCACATGATATTGGTTTGAACCTTGTTAGTTCTTGGTGAATTAGTTGATGTATAACCTGATTTATAATGATTATCTGTTGTATATGATGCATATGGGTCGTTTTGTTTGTAAGTAATCGTTTTTGTGAGTTGGGTAACGAAACAGGAAGTTGTGCGACAGTTCAGCCAACTTTAATCGGCTATAACTGGGTCATAATTTAATGAAAACCGGATTTTCTGGAGTCTATAACGTTCTATTTCGAATACGCTTCTAATGGCGCCAGAATCTTAATTTTTGGATGTCGTTTGCTATTTTAAATAAATTATTTCGTTTCAGCAATTAAAGCTGCGTTTTTCTGCAGATTTTACGTGTTATGTTTTCAGTCATAACTGGGTAAACATTTACTATTAGACCATGAAATTTATGTTGTAGATGGCCGTAGATGTTTATGCGAAACTTCAACTGGAATTATGTCGATCGGATAACCGAGGATTTTTAAATGAATTTTTCATGAGCTGCCGTCAGAAATTAACGAATATGATCACTGTTTGGCGGAAGATTTTTCATGGAAAATCCGTAAGGAGTTTGGTCATCAAATTTTTACACAATAGTTGATGCTCCGGTTTACACGTCCTGTAAATTCTCAAAAATTTTCTTGTACACGAAATATTCCGGATAATACTCTGAAAACTGTCCGAAAATGCATTATATTGCTTAATTTTTATTGAAGAGTATTTTAAATCTTTCGTGACACTTGCATTGTCGCTAAGTGATGTCGTGATAGATGCATGCATGATAATTAGTATTGTATGATAAAATGTGCTACATGCTAGATACATGTAGTATTCGTGTTTCCGCGTGAGCACACACACTAACTCTTAAACGGTAATCATGTTAGGACGTGATTGACCGGTTCCATCTCGCGTATTTATTTCCATTCTTTATTCCGAGCATTCAAATGTGAGTTCACTACTGTTTTACAGGCATGCGTCCCGAGGGGACAAACTACTATTCCTTGGAGGAATACTTTTTATAAATGTTGTAGTTTAATTTCAATGTTAGTTAATAAACTCAAACTATATCATGAAAGTCCATACTTACTACCGAACTAGTTGCCTAGGAGGTAAGGGGGTATTAGTTGATAGGGCTGTTAGGCTTGACAAACCTCACACCGTGCTGGGAGCCGGGCATGAACTAAGGACCTTAAACACATGGCCAATGTTGATAGGCATTGACGAGGGCAAACAAACATACGTCACCCGGGTGTCGAGTTATTAACGACATGTCTTTAAACTAAACACCAACCCGTTTTTGTAACACCCTATAAAAATCGTGTCCAATAATATAGTGACACGTGTTGTATTTTGAATATAGTCTGATATATCAACATGCCTAGGCTCTAAGTGACATCGGAATCAACATGCTTGTAATAAGCCTCTGAGTGATCCTTTGTGAAGTCCTAACTCTCATACGTGTCGTTTGTTGGACGAGAGAGTTCAATTTTGTAAATATGTGAAAATTTGATAATGGAGGGATTAAAAGTGTCAAAATGTTAATTCTTACCTCTGAGTGACCTTTTAACGAACCGAGAGCTCGACAACGTCCGGGCATAATCCCGGATGTGCCAAGTTTTGACTACAGATGGCTAAAAGTGCCAAAAAGGTGTTTAAAATGGTTTTTAGAAGCTTCTTAAAGTTTAGGGGCTAAAGTGTCAAAAGTTGAAACTAACCATGGGGCGGTCGCGGGCCGCGAGAGACCTGGCCTGAGTCTCTCGCGCCCCGCGAGAACAGGTCTGACGTAGAAAGTTTTGTTTGGAGACCAAGCAAAGCTCCAAAACGATTTAAACGAAACCATATCTTCTCTAAACTGCTATGCCATGTTTTGGGACACTTGTAAGCTTCTTCTTACACCCCTAAACACCTGGCTTCACCTCCTTTGAGCTCTCCAACTATAAATAGGTGTTCAAGTGTTCATTCCAACTTGCACCTTTCTTAAACCTAACTCTTCTCCTCCTCTGGAAGTTCCTAGCTGAAAGGAGCATCCAACTTAGTTCTCTTGCATTATAGGAACCTCTTCTAAGTGTTCCTTGCTCTTGCATTTTCGTTTTTAGGCTTTTATAGCCAAAAGTCAAGCGTTTTACGGCAAACGCTTTGACTTTCGGTTAAGACCATTATGGTCCAGCCATTGTTCAAAATGAACATGGCTAAGTGATCGTAATAAGGTAGGTGTTAGTCCCTATAAAGGACACCTCCTGAAGATCACGTTTGTTAGACCAATTGACGGGTCAAAGTTATGTTATTAAAAAGTCAAACAGCCATTTTTCGGAAAAATCATAAATTAATCATATATATGTTATGAAACCAGTTTTGACACTTAAACAAGTTGGTAATAATTATTAGAACATGTATAAACATGTTCGGCTCGTCAATTTCAGTTCTAGGGTCGGTTCGCAACCGAAAGTCGCAAAGTTTGACGTCTGCTTTGACTTTCGATTCTGACCCGATTTAGATTAGTTACCTACTGATTTAAAGTTGAATTATGATCATAATATTATGTAGCATAACCCTCTGAGGTTATATTACATGACCATAATCAGAATCTAAGTTTATGCATAAGTTCCATAATTATGCCATTTTTACCAAAATGCCCTTTTTGAACAAAACAAGATTTTAATGATAATAAACTTGAAAATGAGTTTCCTACTGATGTAATATTATAAGTAGGATTATTTGGGATGTAAAACCAAGTTGTAAAATGAGTTTCCAAGCAGGTCCTTAAACTATGTCGATAAATGACGGTTTTAATCCTTGTGACTCATAAAATGATTTTTAATCAATCTTTTCAAGGTAAATCATTTACCTACTGATATGTTATATTAAATAACATATTTTAAACATTTTAATCTGATCTAAATGTCAGTTTTCGTAATGGACCAAGACTTGTTAACTACTGATTTTAAAACTTATTTTAAACATATTTACAGTAGGTACATGTTATAAACTCAGAATCCCAAATAGTTTATAAACTATATGTAAAATGACCAAAATGCCCATTCGGTGCATAGTTTGGTCATAAAAGGTAAAATACACATATAATTGATATCCTACTGATATTACATCATAAATAAAGTATTTTTACAGAATACTTATAACTATAACACTAAATTATATTCAAATTTCTTTTATACGGTATATAATTACCGAAATTCCCTTATGAGGCATAATTTCGTTTTAAAACCTTAACGGGCATACAAGTTGATATCATACTGATATCTTAACTTATTTTAAGTATAATGTCATATAGAACTTGTCCATGACTTATCCGGTTACCCGATGTCGCTGATAAGCGCATAGTTATGTATATGTAACTATTTTACGGAAATTAACCGAAACGGGTTTAACCTTGTCATTTTAGTTTCAAAATCTAGAATGTTTATAGTTTACCCATATTATACAAGTCAAGTACTTGTCGGGTTTAAACTACATTATCCAATCATCGTTTAATCAAGTGTTATACGTAATGATCATGTACACTATTCGGTTTATAAGACCGTTAGTATTTAATTGGCTAGCTTATGCCATAATCCAGACTAGAGCCTTGCCGGTAAATGCTATCTACACTTGGTACTTTTGTATACGGCTGAGTTATTTAAAAATAAAAGAAGAAGACTAGCTCAGGTAAATACTCTTGACTTATTTTCCCTATACGGGCTTGGGATACAGTAAATTATTATCGTTTGGTCCATTGCAAGCTCAACTTTCCCAAGTTAATAAAAGATTTTGGTGCCGTTTGCACTTAAAACCATTTTTAATGTTTCCAAAATGAGTCAGTTGGGTGTATTTACCATCGTAAGCTGACGTATCTTCGAAAGGCTAATCTGCAGGTATAATACGAAATAGGCCGGAAGCTGCTCGGTAGAGAATAAGAGGATTTTGCAAATACTTAGATCTGCCTAAGGTCTGTTTTGTATTCTTTCTTGTACATCTTACGATCCGCCTGTGGATCTTCTATTACGAGCCTTTATATTATTTTAGATTTCGAACATTTTGGTTGGTAATAGTAATTTTACTCCAAGACTTCCGCTGTGCTATGTTTAATTGACAATGATGTTATCAACTTATGTCACAATACTCCTCACCCGGGCCCACCGGTGTTTGGATTTCGGGGTTGGAAATCCGGGGTGTGACAGTTTTCGTTAAATAAAACTGTGAACTCGCCGGCTTAATCGCTGATACACTTTTTTGCATGCTTGTAGGTCGTTAGATAATCATTGCATGGGAACTTACAGTCTGGGGAACTTGAAGTGTCATGGGGCGGGTTACTTGATTGCAAACAATAAAACTTTACGCTTTAAAACATTTTGTTTTCGATTGTTTGAGATATTTACATTTGTTTCCGCTGAATACATACTATGTTTGAAATGATTTAGTTGAAATTCACTATTCATGTTGGACATGATGACTTTGTCTTTGAATATTTACTATTAGTTCGACATGATTAGTGGCTGGATCCTGGTACGTCGCACGCCTCGCGGTAAAACTCCGCATGTAGATTTTGAGGGTGGGACATGCTACATGTTGTAATTGTGTTTTATTTTTCATTTTCATGTTGAAAGAATTTACTTTAGTTTGGATGTATAGATCCTTGATTTTAAGGATTGGTAGTTAATTAATAAATAAATGGATAGAAAAAAGTAACTGATAGTTGTTTCTTTATTTAAAACATGGTTACGATCAAAATACCCCTTGCCTATTAAATGAATCAATAATTAAAGCACAATATAATAAAAATGTCAGCCATCTAATCTCAACCATTAATTAAACATATTTAATGGCACAAAACACTTTCTTGTAGAAAAAACACACTTTGTAGAGGAACCTCACATATTATTATTATTATTATGTTATTATTAACTAGTATTAAGCCCATGCGTTGCAGCGATTGTCGTAAAACTGTGTCAAGTAGTACCAATGCTATACCACTATCAGCGATTAACAACACCGGAAAAGCTCGTGAAAACGAAAAAATTAAAGTCGAGTAAAAGCAGACGTAAAATCTTTGAATCACCCACGCTTGTTGTAGAGAAATTAAACCGAAACGTAAAACATAGAAAAAATTACTAAGTCAATCCAGGACCCGCACGTTGCGACAAACTTGTCAAACGGGGAAATATTGATGTGTTGCGACGGGCCAAACGGGAAAAAATACACGTATAATGTTGAACCTCACATGCACGTTGCAGTGCGTTAACTCACAAATTTAGAACGAAACGAAAAACTTGAGAATGATGAAAAGTATGGTGTACCAAATTGAAAATTAAAAAGAGTTGGGGTTAAATTGCAAAACATGAAAAGCTTTAGGTTAAAAGTAAAAAACAAAGGGTCTAAATTGCAAAAGAGTAAAAGTTTTGAGTTAGAAACGAAAAAAAGAAAAAAAAACCTATACACGAGGTGCGACGTCATAAATTACAAAAATAGTTAAAATTTTTATTTTTGTAAAACTTGAATAAACTATTATGTTAATAGACTAAACTCTAATTAATGGTTTAATACTTATTTATTTTTTGCATAACACAGGATCTGGTTTCAAATTATTTATTATTCTTTGATTAGTTTAATATTTATGAATTAATTCTTTTTTATATTAGTTCAAGAGATATTAATAATTTATTAGATATGAGATTAGATATTATAATATTATTAATTGAACTTATTAATATTAAAATTAAAAAAAGGATAAAAATAATAATAAGTGATATCTATATATTAGTTATTAATATTAAAAAATATTAAACAAATAAAAGTAAAATTTATAAGGTTTAAGTAGAAAATGAGGTGTGTATTATGAATTATTATTATCTTAATGTGTGACTATCCAAATGTCTTTATAATGTGGTGACTCTCCAAGTACTTAACTCATATGTCTTCATAATGTGGTGACTCTCTAAGTACTTAACTCCGATCTTTGTAAGCCTATAAATAGAGGCATATGTAGTTCATACTTCATATCAATAAGAATGAGTTCTTCAATTCTTCTTTCTATCTTTCTCTCTATATAATATCTATAATTCTTCTCTACATATATCGTATATTGGTTGCTATTAGGCCGTTGTTACAACACGTTATCAGCACGACTTGCTTTTGGAGTTAGATCGTATTATTACAAGGTATATTAACTTTCATTGTTCTTTATTCTCTTAAACATTGCAATTTATACAATGTTTTGTTCAAAGGACCATTATGATATTATTGGTTATATATTTTTGTTTAATCTAAACAAAGAGGGGTGAAAATAGTTTTCTATTTTCTTTTAATGTCAAGCCATGGAACTTTATTCCATCTTTCACAATCATTGTTTTTAATGAATCCTAAAAGTTTTTCATAGAAAGATATAGTTAAAAACACATATTTTCCTTTATTATATTACCTTGATTATATTTGTTAAAACCTTTTATGCCAATTATGATGGGATAAAATTAAGATATGATAAATGATTGTTTTTAACTTGATGAGTTTTGTCAAGCTTATAGAACTAATTATTAAGTCATGTAATTAACATATTTATTTGTTTGGATTTATTTAAGTTTTTAAAACATACAAAAGTAATTAGATAAATAAAACTATATGTTGTTTATTATGTTATCACAATGCGACATTAGTATATCATTGTTTAGCATAATAATAATTAAGAGGGAGAATTTTGATGAAGTAAAAGGTATATGTATTTCAAATTATTGGTCTCTTCCATCTATTAATATATCATATACAGATATATGTAAATAAACTTTATTTGGTAGTGACTTAATACATTATTTTTTTTTTGTTAGTCTTGTTTTATTTTATAGTCAATAATGGTTACTAAATTTTATTTGATTATAATAACATGCATTAGTTCATGCGTATTTCTTTAATATAGTTCGCTATGTCGAATCTTGCAAAGCTTTAGTTTATGGCTTTGGACATCACTGGAAAAAATTATTTGTCATGGGCTTTGGATGCTGAAATCCATCTAAATGCCAATAACCTTGGGGAAACAATTAAAGCAGAAAATAAAACAAATACCCAAGATAAAGCAAATGCAATGATTTTCTTACGCCACCATATTCATGAGTCCTTGAAAAATGAATATCTCACTATCAAAGATTCACTCGTCCTAGGACCAATTTGAAAGAAATGTATGAACATCAGAAAACAGTAATATTACCAAGAGCTCGTTATGAATGGCTCAATTTAAGGTTGCAAGACTTTAAGTCTATAAGTGAGTATAACTCGGCAATGTTTAGAATCACGTCACAATTGATTCTATATGGTGAAAATATTACTGATAAGGAGATGTTGGAAAAAACATTCTCCACCTTTCACGCCTCAAACATTGTCTTGCAACAACAATATCGTGAAAGGGGCTTCACCAAATACAGTGATTTAATATCATGTTTGCTTGTGGCTGAGCAAAATAATGAGCTACTAATGAAAAACCATGAAATTCGTCCGGTTGGTACAACTCCATTCCCTGAAGTGAATGTGACAACATATAATGACCAAAGTGGAAGTCACGGACGTGGTCGTAGCTATCAACGTGGGCGTGGTCATGGTCATGGTCGTGGACGTGGACGTGGATATCGTCGGGGGAAATATCCTGGTGTTCAATTTAAAAACAAAGGAACCCACCAGAAGTTGCATGATTATGAAAAGAAATCCAATGATGGAAAAAGTAAAAAGAAAAAAGGAACCTCATCGAATGCATGCTATCAATGTGGAAGTAACAACCACTGGGCTGGTGCATGTCGTACAGCCAGACACTTGGTAGAGCTTTACAAACAATCTATAAAAGAAAAAGGAAAAGAAATAGAGACAAATTTCACATATGAATATGGAAATGTCGATGTCCCAAGTGGTGAAAAGGACCTTACAAATGCAACTAATCTGGATTATGCTGATTTCCTAATCAAGAAAGAAAAATTGGATTCTGGTGATATCATGGCTGATACCAACCAGTTGGATGCTTGCAATTTTCCTTACGTGTGAATGATTATATTTAAAATTATGTTATTTCCTTAATGTTTTATTGAGACATTTTATGGGATTTGTTATGTTTGAACCATATTTATGAAATTTTCATCTGTTTTGAAGCATATGGAGTGTTCAACTAAGCGTCCTATTAGTGGTGAAGCTATATGTCTAATAGACAGTGCTACTACGCATACGATTCTAAAGAAAAAGAATTATTTCTCTAGTTTAATAATGAAAGAAGCAAGTGTTGGTACTATATCCGGTAAAACAAAATTAATAGAAGGCTTTGGAGAAGCTTATGTAGTTCTACAAAGTGGAACTTTGCTCAAAATTAATAATGCATTATTTTCCCCACTATCTCAAAGAAATCTAATAAGCTTTAAAGATATCCGTCTAAATGGATATCATCTTGAGACTACAAGTGAGGGACATGATGAGTACCTTCAAATCACAAGTATGATTTCGGGTAAAATGCATATATTAGAGAAGTTACCCGCATTTTCCTCTGGTTTGTATTCTACTAAAATTGGGGCAGTTGAATCAAATGCAATCATAAACCATAAGTTTATGGATCGAAAAAATTTTATAATTTGGCATGACCGGTTAGGCCATCCCGGATCAATAATGATGCGAAAAATTATAGAAAATTCATGTGGTCATCCTTTGAAGAATCGAAAGATTCTTCAATCTAAGGATATTACATGTGTTGCATGCTCACAAGGGAAGTTAATCACTCGCCCATCACCAGTTAAGGTATGGACAGAATCCTTGAGTTTTTTTAGAAAGAATACATGGGGATATATGTGGGCCTATACACCCTCTTAGTAGACCATTTGAATACTTTATGGTCCTAATATATGCATCAACTAGATGGTCACATGTGAGTTTACTATCAAGTCGCAGTATGGCATTTACACGACTACTTGCTCAATTAATAAGGCTAAGAGCACATTTTCCAGATTATCCCATAAAGAAAATTCGGTTGGACAATGCTGGTGAATTTGCATCCCAAACCTTCAATGATTACTGCATCTCTATTGGCATAAGTGTAGAGCATCATGTACCTCATGTACATACATAAAATGGACTTGCTGAATCGCTTATCAAGCAACTTCAAATGATTGCAAGACCAATAATTATGAAATCAAAACTAGCAGCATCTGCTTGGGGGCATGCAATTTTACATGCAGCAACACTAATTCGCATCAGGCCAACGAGTTACCACACTTCCTCCCCATAAAAGTTGGTTTTTAGTCAGGAACCAAATATTTCCCATCTAAGGATTTTCGGTTGTGCCGTATATGTTCCTATCGCTCCACTACAACGCACAAAGATGGGACCTCAAAGGAGTTTAGGAATATATGTTGGGTATGAATCACCATCGATCATTAAGTATTTAGAGCCATCAACAGGTGATTTATTTACGGCTCGATTTGGTGATTGTCATTTTGTTGAAACAACATTCCCAACGTTAGGGGGAGATGAAAAGCAGCTGAAAAATAATAATATAAGTTGGAATGAATTATCATTATCTCATCTTGATCCTCAAAGTAAACAGTGTGAACTAGAAGTTCAAAGGATAATTCATTTACAAAGATTAGCAAATCAATTACCAGACGCATTCACTGACCCAAAGAGGGTGACTAAGTCACACATACCAGCTGCTAATGCTCCAGTAAAAATAAGTGTCCCAGAAAGACAACCACATGTTGGAAATGAGTCTAATGCACGCCTCAAACGTGGTAGACCAATCGGTTCTAAAGACAAAAATCCTCGAAAGAAAAAAAGGAGCAAATAATGGAGATGGTCAATTCGAGGTAATGATAATGCCAAGAAAAGAGTCTCCTGAAGAGACACTAGACATAATGGTTCCAGAAGAACCTCAGGTACCTGAAAACGAAGAGATCTCAATAAATTATATCATGTCTAGAAAGGTATAGAACCGAAATGAAATCGACGTCGATGAAAGTTTTCATATAACGTAGCGCTAGAAGTAATGGAAAATAATGAGGATCAAGAACCAAAATCTATTGAGGAATGTAAAAAAAATGATTGGCCAAAGTGGAAAGACGCAATTAAGGCAGAATTAGATTCCCTCAATAAACGAGAAGTTTTTGGACCAGTAGTCCCTATACCTGAAGGTGTAAAGTCTATCGGATGTAAGTGGGTCTTACTGCGAAAACGTAATGAGAAAAATGAAATCGTACGGTACAAGCAAGATTAGTAGCACAAGGATTTTTGCAAAGACCTGTGATTGATTATGAGGATACATATTCTCCGGTGATGGATGCGACAACTTTTCGTTATCTTGTTAGTCTGGTAATACAAGAAGGGATTGACTTGCGTCTAATGGATGTTGTGATAGCGTACCTCTATGGCTCACTTGATACGGATATTTACATGAAACTCCCTGAAGGATTCAAATTGTCAAACTCATGTACATCTAGTTCTCGAGAATATCTTTCAGTTAAATTAAACAAATCATTATATGGGCTAAAACAATCTGGGCGTATGTGGTATAATCGCCTTAGTGAGTATTTGTTGAAAGAAGGTTATAAAAATGATTCAATATGCCTATGTATCTTTATAAAAAAGGTCAGAATCTGAATATGTTATAATTGTTGTATACGTTGATGACTTGAATATAATTGGACTCCAAGGGAGCTCCAAAACGCGTTTGAATATTTGAAAAAAGAATTTGAAATGAAAGACCTTGGCAAAACAAAATTTTGTCTCGGGTTACAAATCGAACATCTTAAGGGTGGAATCCTTGTGCATCAACAAAACTACATACAAAAGTTACTCAAAAGGTTCTATATGGAAAAATCACATCCATTGAGTACTCCAATGGTTGTAAGATCTCTTGATGTCGAGAAAGACCATTACGACCTTCGAATGATGGAGAGAAAATTCTTGGTCCAGAAGTACCATAGTTAAGTGCAATTGGTGCACTAATGTTTCTTGCTAGTCATACACGACCAGATATATCATTTTCTGTAAATTTATTGGCAAGATATAGTTCATGCCCAACAAAGAGGCATTGGAATGGGGTAAAACAAATATTTCGATACCTTCAAGGTACAAACGATATGGGTTTGTATTTTACTAATCAATCAAAAACAAGTTTGGTTGGTTTTGCTGATGCAGGGTATTTGTCTGATCATCACACTGGAAAATCTCAAACTAGATATTTATTCACAAGTGGAGGTACTGCTATTTCATGGCGTTTTGTAAAGCAAACAACCAAAGCCACATCATCTAATCATGCAGAAATATTGGCGATTCATGAAGCCAGCCAAGAATGTGTTTGGTTAAAGAATGTAATACAACATATTTGTGGGTCTTGTGGCATTTCTATGAGAGATGAGGGACCAACAATTTTACATGAAGACAACGCAGCATGCATTGCTCAACTTAAGGAAGGATACATCAAAGGAGACAGAACGAAGAACATTTTACCAAAGTTCTTTTTCACACATGATTTGCAAAAGAATGGAGATATTACTGTCTAACAAATTCGTTTTAGCGACAATTTGGCAGACTTTTTTACTAAAGCACTTCCGACATCTACATTCAAGAAACTGGTTCATGGAATCGGGATGCGTCGACTCAAGGAGCTTAAATCATTAGGGGGAGAATAATACGCGCTGCACTCTTTTTCCCTTAGCTATGGTTTTTATCCCACTGGGTTTTCCTGGCAAGGTTTTAACGAGGCAGCATCACCAAGCGTATTATAAGAATAATATATTATTTTGTCACGTGGATAGTCAAGGGGGAGTATTATGAATTATTATTATCTTAATGTGTGACTATCCACATGTCTTCATAATGTGGTGACTCTCCAAGTACTTAACTCATATGTCTTCATAATGTGGTGACTCTCTAAGTACTTAACTCCCATCTTTGTAAGCCTATAAATAGAGGCATATGTAATTCATACTTCATATCAATAAGAACTCATTCTTCAATTCTTCTTTCTATCTTTATCTCTATATAATCTCTATAATTCTTGTCTACATATATCGTATATTGGTTGCTATTAGGCCGTTGTTTTACAACAATGTGTTATTATTTGTAGTCTTTTATTAATATTTAGATTAGATTCAATATTTAACTTCTATTTTTTACCTTCTTTTACTTCTCCTTTATTACACCTTTTATTACCGTTTTTCCTATTTCCTTTTTTTTTTTAATTTGTATTTTTCTTTTGTAATTATAGTTTGTGCATATACAAATTTTCCATCACGCTAACAAGTGGAAAACCACCTAGGTTCGGTTTTATACTATTTCAGTTCGATTTGGTTTTCGATTTAATTAGTTTAAAACCAAATAGAAAACATGTCTGCATGTCCCATGTCCCTGTCGCAAGTCCCAAACGTGCTTTTATATTCTGGTGCCTATATAATAAACGCACATTTACACATGTATGGTATCTCAACCTTCCACTCAAATATTTCATGTGCATTTTGCACTCAGCTGATCAATCATGCAATCCCTAGCTGTTAACCTCCGGTCATCACCCTCGTTTCACCGCCATTTTCCACCGTCAAACGGTCGAAGCAGACACAGTCATGCTTCGCTTTTGTTCCGCATTCTCAGACCACTTCAATGTGTTCTTCAATCTCCATCTATAGGTAATCTTTGTTTTGCATGCATGATTCTGTTATAGCTAACGCAACTCAAAATAAATACTAGTTTGGTGGGTGAAACTTTTAAAGAGCTCATTTGGTCTATAAACCCACGTCTGTTGGCATGTTGCCATGCTGGACATGTCTCATACTTTGCAATGGTTCTATCCGCAACAGAGTCCGATCTGATTGTGTATTGGATTTGAATTAATGAATCAGAAATGTATTTATATTTGAATTAATTAAGTTTGATTTGATAAAGATCTTAGATGATTTTATGAAAAGAAAACTGATTTTGAGATTTTGTTTTGTTAATTTTTGCTGTATTTATATTGAACAATTCACTTTTAGGTGCTGAGGAAGCGAATTTCGTTGAAGCTTCAAGGAAAGGGAATCTGGTGCCACTTCACAGAAGCATATTCGCGGATCACTTAACGCCAGTGCTCGCTTACCGCTGCCTAGTTAATGAAGACGATCGAGAGACTCCTAGCTTCCTGTTTGAGTCAGTGGAGCCTGGTTTTCGAACTTCACAAGTTGTAAGATGATTTTTACACCATAATAATAATTGTATGATAATCTAGTGTTTTGAATTTTGACTGAATGATTTTACGATATATTGATGTTAATTTGCAGGGTAGATACAGTGTGGTTGGATCTGGTCCAACAATTGAAGTTATTGCTAAGGAAAACAGTGTTACCATTAAGGATCATGGGAAAGGAAACTTGATTCATAAAGTCGTTGATGATCCGTTGGAAATTCCGAAAGGTCTATCTGATGGGTGGGAACCTCAGCTTCTTGATGGTCTTCCTGATACTTTTTGCGGTATGGTACAGAGTTGATAGGAAATAAATGTTTGTCTATTGAAACGCTTATTCATCTGTTCTTTCGGTATCTGGTTATTATGCGTCAACACTTATGTCCCATTAGAAATTATTGCCCACAAATTTTAATTTACAAGATAGACATCAGCCATATGCAGTACCAGATAATTTACTATAGTTACTATGGTTCTTAAATGTTGGTCATAAATGTTGCTGCTTATGTAGAGGCAAAGGGTGGGTATGATTTAATCCTCATGTGGCAGGGTAGTTGAAAGAAATATATGCTTGATGCTTCCATTTTTTGGCAACTGTTCTCTTGAATATTTTGCTGCAATGCTTTTGAGTTTTGACCAAACATATATGTTTGATGTACTTCATAGTTTTTAGATACAAATTTCATCATTATCGGTTGGTGAAACATCAACTTCCTTATTTGACCGGATGGTCATTGATCGAATTATGTATCAGCGGCTTTAATTTACCATGATCACAACACATATGCCCCTTTAGAACCAAGGGAGGCATTGACGTTGACTTAAAATTAGCAGCCAAAAGTTGATCCAAGCATAAACGAAAGTGTAGACGATCTTTTTTTCAACTATAATATGGGTATGTCTATCAATTTACACGTTTCACTTATGAACAGGTGGTTGGGTTGGTTACTTCTCATATGACACGGTTCGCTATGTAGAGAAGAAAAAACTGTTGTTTATAGATGCACCACTAGATGACAGAAATCTACCAGACATTCATCTTGGATTATATGAAGATGTAATCGTGTTTGATCACGTGCAAAAGGTACTCGATGATAAGTCGATAGCATGATTGCATACCCTTTTCAATTCCGTGAATCTTTATCATAATATTCTTTTCGGTAAACAACTTTGTTTTCAGAAAGCATATGTAATTCACTGGGTAAGGCTTGATCAGTATTCATCTACCGAAGAAGCTTATAGAGATGGAATTAAACGGTTGAAAAAATTAGTGTCTAAAGTACATTATGTTGACCTGTAAGTGACTTGTCTTTTTTATGGATGGTTTTAGTTAATATTTTTAACATTAGTTATCTTACTTAGTTATCGTTCATTAGCCCGAAGTTACTTCTGGGCTCTGTGCACTTAAGCACGCAACAATTCGGAAATCCTTTGACCCAGTCAAACATGACAAAAGAAGATTATAAGGCAGCGGTATTGCAAGCAAAAGAACACATTCTTGCAGGTGATATATTCCAGATTGTTTTAAGTCAACGCTTTGAACGCCAAACGTATGCAGATCCTTTCGAGATTTACAGAGCACTAAGAGTTGTGAATCCAAGTCCCTACATGACTTATTTACAGGTGCATTGTTTACAAAATATTTTTCTTTTTGTTTATTTATTTTCATATTCATTATATCACTAAACTCCTTGTGGCATTTCAAAATGTCAGGCTCGAGGGTGCATCTTGGTTGGTTCAAGCCCGGAAATTCTCACTCGTGTGAAATCTGTAATTTTACTTAACTTTTAGCTGTTTATATGTATTCCTATTATTGTAAAAAAAAGAATACAAAATTTATAGATATTATATGTTTCTTGACAGAATACGGTTGTTAATCGACCTTTAGCTGGGACTATAAGAAGAGGAAAGACTCCGGATGAAGATGAACAGTTAGAGAAGGAACTATTAAATGATGAAAAGCAATGCGCAGAACACATCATGCTGGTTGACTTAGGAAGGAATGATGTTGGAAAGGTTATTTTCACTTTTTTAGTTCAACTGAATGTTTTTGTGGCTCAAACTAATTCAAAATGTTGGATTTCTGGTTGCTGACTTACGACTCATATGTAGGTCGCGAAACCTGGTTCGGTTAAGGTAGAAAAGCTTATGACCATTGAACGATACTCCCATGTGATGCACATCAGTTCCACAGTAAGTGTTTTTGGGTCAACCCGACCCCACTTATTTATACCTTGTACTAAAAACGACCCACTAACCAAAATGCCAAAGTTGAAAACTTGTCACCTCTAATTAGATTCCTTTAAAACTTCCTTTTGGTTCTTAAAAGGTAACCGGGGAGTTGCTCGATCATCTGACTTGCTGGGACGCCCTTCGTGCGGCACTTCCTGTTGGGACAGTTAGTGGTGCTCCAAAGGTTTGTTCTTCACCCTAATTATTTTTTTGTTAAACAAATGATTTACGAAGTTTTATGCATTAAAATTACGGTTTGGTGACCTTTTGATCTGTATTCTTGTTAGCCATTTTTAACATGTTTTGACAGGTTTAGAGATAAAACTCACTAGTTGATGGGTCATAACCGTCCCTCTATTAGTTTCACTTCAAGTCTCTTTAACAATATTTGTTCTAATACAGGTGAAGGCAATGGAACTAATCGATAAACTGGAAGTTACAAGACGCGGGCCCTACAGTGGTGGGTTCGGGTCGATTTCGTTTTCCGGAGAAATGGACATGGCCCTTTCTCTAAGGACCATGGTGTTCACAACCAACACCCATTTTGACACAATGTACTTTCACAAAGAACACACCAAGAGAAAGCAATGGGTGGCTTACCTTCAAGCTGGTGCTGGTATCGTAGCCGATAGTGTTCCAGATGATGAGCAACAGGAGTGTGAAAACAAAGTAGCTGGCTTGGCTCGAGCCATTGATCTGGCTGAGTCAGCCTTTTGCAAATGAGTCAGCATTGGTTTCTTAAAAGGTCATAATTATGATAGGATAATTAGTATTTTGTCATAGGGAAGAAATTATGTTGCTAGTGTAGAATCAAAGTCCTAGTTCACAGGGTTTAAGTACAGCTGCAATTTGTGCAAGTGCTTACCATCTGATTTCATAAAAACACTAGCCCGAAATGCTAACTTCAGTTTCAGAACACAGAAAACCAAACCGGACTAGTTGATTGGTTGGGTGGACGGTTTAAACTGATTTTTCTAATGTAATTATGTATTCACTTTTTACAAATGATAATTATGGTTCATGTATACGTAAGTGTGTTTGTATATACATATGTAGTTGGGGCTGATGGCCTCTTAGCCTAGTGGCATCAGATGTTTATTGGTGTGAGATCGAGTCCGACAAAGTGGACACTAGGTGGAATATAGGAGTAGACTTAGAGGGTTAAGAGGGGGCAGTCACCGTTCAAGAAAACACATATGTAGCTACGCATATTTCAAAAATAAATAAAAATTAATCAATAAAAGGTGAATGATCTTTACGCTACCTACTTCAAGTTCCAAATCATGAATCAAACCGTTTAAACCAAATTTTTTTTAAACCTTTAACTGAATCGTACGAATCGATTGGCTTCAACGGTTTTATACCAAAATACTTATCATAGATTGTAGTGTAGTGTCAAAGGGGTGGTATAGTGGTACACAAGCTTTAGCTTTAAGAAAAGTTGATTCTACTAGGGGCGGTCCGGCCGACGTTTTTGCAAAAATTCTAGGTCAAGCACTTAACTATTGTTTCAAACAATGACAAACCAAACCGGTCGGGTTAGTTGGCCGCAGAACCAGCCAAACCGATTCAGTTTCAATAGAATCAACTTAAACCAAAAAACCTAATTTCTAACCCTAACAACATCAAACCTAACAAACTCAACAAATTCAAGCCATAAACCATCCAACAAAACCCTCAAAATCATCACAATTATAATCACCAAATCATCAAACCACATGAACAACAATTTGATTCATAATTAAACAAAACAAGCATCACAGAATACCTAATTTTACACACAAAAAAAACAGAAATCAACAAATTTATTTATTATTATTATCATAATCAAGGATCTCATTAACAGTAACAGACCTCGAGTGCTGAACAATCGACCGTCCGATCGAGTTAATCCAATCCTCCTTCTCCTTCTCAGAATCCGCAATAAAATACATGGTATCAGATCAAGTAGACAACTCAAACACAAACTCTTTATTAATAACATCTTCAGCCCCTTTAACAGTAAGACATGTAGCCACTGGAACAACACCACGTGGCTTCGATCCGCGAGTCACAATAGACTCCTTGAACCAGAAGAGTTTGCCCTGTTTGAGAACGAACCAGCGGCGACGCCAGGTCTTGATGCATTCGCCTTGCCGGTGCGCTCTGGGTTGGACCAGTATTCGATGTTGTCGTAGTCGTCTGGGTTGGGTGGTGTGTCGCCCATCACGGCTCGCCATAGGCTCGCCATGGAGAGATGGTGGGAAGAAAGGTGTGGTGTTTTGGCGGAGATATTATTGTGTTTGTCACACGATTTGTATACTGGTAAACACCCTGTCTTTTGGTTTGTCATCTTGTCACAGGAAATGTTTATATCTGGCGGCGACGTTTCGGTTGTTTATAGCTGGAGGTATGTTATGTGATGCGTTAATTATAGGAAAATGTGTGTTTCAACGTATCTGATATAACTCAGTGTAACTTACATAAGTTTTGCAGTTACATAAGAAATGGAATCGAACTCGGGTTGATTCGTTTAGTGAGGGTTCCACCCTTACCTATGCATCAAGACTTAGTGGCGTCAAAATGTATACTAACTCGAATTTGGTAGTGTCGAATGAAAAGGTATTATATTTGACCTGACTGATTTCCAAACACATTTTATGCAAAACGTAGAACAACCGAAAATGTACGCAAAAATAAGTATAAAAATGTATTATGTTTGACCAGATTCGTTTTTTAACATAGTTTACGTCAAAACTATACCAACCGAAAACGTACACAAAAAAGAAGCATGAAATCGTATTATATTTGAATATAATCGTTTCCGGGAAAAAATATGTCGAAATGTGAATTTATATCATTTATGTTGAATCATGAATATATACCAACTTGTACATTAAAATAATGACGTGGGAATGTATTATTTTTTTTTAAATTTACATCAGTATACCAACTGATAACGTACATAAAAATAAGCATGAAAACACGTTTTATTTGACCCGGCTTGTTTCCGAAAAAAAAACTATGTCGAAACATGATTACATACAAATAACCATATATACAAATAACCATATGAGAAAATAGTTTTTTCTTTTAAGCTAAAGAACGAAAATACGTGAGGTAAATTTACAAAGTTAGAACTCAATGGGGTGAATATGACAATCAATAAAGTTTGTACAAAAAAATAGAGGGTTAAAATGAGTTTTTTGAAAGTATCGGGGCGTAATGGGTCGGTAGCAAAGGCCACCAACCTTTTGTTTTAAGAAAATATATAGAATATTGTAAATAAGAATGGTGCTCTACGCGATGGGGTATGGTCACATGGAATTAAGTGTGGGGATGATGTGGCATTGTTTCATGTCGTGGAACACGGTGCAGACTAGGATGAGATTGGTATCAAAATATATTAATGCTAAAATAAGTAAAAATATAAACCGAATACCGTATTGATTATGGCGGTATGGTTTACTTGTATAATGAAAAAATATAGATACCGAAAACCCTAAAATGAATACATTTTGATTCGGCAGGATACCAAGTAGTAAAATATGTTATCCTTAGTGCCAACCTAGACTGGTCATGGCTTGGAGAAACAATGGGTATTTTTAAGAAACATATGGAACTTGAATGTGAAAACATATTGCAGTTTCCACACCAAATTTCCACATGAACACACCTCATTAAGTAACCAAAAATTGATCATTGCTCTTCCTTGTTGTAAAGTTGATTTCGTGTAGCGTAAAACCTGTAAAGAATGTATACTCTTTTAGAAAGTATATGGTACACAATCCAAATCGTTAATCAAATTTCGATTGATTATCTATAGAGTAAATTGCCAAAATCGTTCCTCAGGTGCATTCATATTTGCTAGATCCATCCAAAGAAGGTTTTTTTTTCCTCAGCTGTACTACTAAGGTTTATAAATAGTTGTCAAATCCATCCAAATAACTAACACTGCAACAAAACTAACTTGAACAGATGGGTAATTTGGTCATTATCTTTATTTATTTAGTTTATCCTTTTTAAGCAACTTATATTTCCCCCTTTTATGACCATAAACCATAATGTGTCCATGTGTTTTTAGTGGAGTAAATGAGCTATCATCTCTAAGAGTCCAAATGCTTTTAAAGTTTAAACGTTTTGTGTGACACTTCGCATTTTCATACTTCTCCTATTTAGAAAGCCTATTCGTATTGCTATTTTTAGAAACTTGTAGTCGTATTATACCCATATTCATTTCCAACATTGAAACTCAAGACCTTGATCATAATGAAAATTCCTACTTTATACATACTCGTTATACATACAATCAATCATTCAAATACCTGTTTTCATGCAAGCCAACACTTATTATACGTGCAATACTCTTACGTTACAACTTTATACTTGAAATACTCAAAAACGACTAAAATGCGCAAAAACAGCCCCGAACCAACCCATTCGTCCGAGTTGAACCCACTTCGCACGAAGCGGAGCTGGCAATAACATGTTCTTATAAATACCAGCTCATTTCACAACTTCAATTTTCCGAATCTTCTCACTTCCACCCCCAAACAAACGAAACTTGGCAGATTGATCTTAGATTGTTCTAAGTGAGTTTAACTCCCTATTACCTTGTTTTTTTATTATTCTTCTTCTCGTTTTTCTTTTACACCAAGTGTAGGAGCTGATTGAGTTCATCATCCTCAATAGGATTGAACTTGTGTTCCAGCAAGTGTGAGAACGTTGGGAGCCTTGTCTACCCGAATGAAGTTCCAAACCCCACTTGAACATATTTTATTTCTGTTATTCATGACCAACCAGGTTTATCAACTTTGTTGATAAACTTGTGCTTTGGTAAATCATATAACGAGGTATTCGTACCCCCATGCTTAACATTCATGAAATAATTGTTAGACTTTGTACGTAACTAAATACTATAAAATACCTACTTTCTCATTTAGTTAAGTTTCTGATATTGACCGAGTCATGTTTAACTGCTATGAGCTAGAACTAAACTGTTTCGTCCCTAAATCTCGTTCAACAGAAATCATTGTCGAAACGCGAGCTAAAACGAGCTAACATGACTAGATACAGTCCCTTCGCACAAAGTGATTTGTCACTTCACACGAAGTGGTCACTCCATACGAAGTGGCATCTGTTTCCCGTTTACCTTTCGTACCTTTTGTCTTCGAATCTGCAATCTTCGCCAAATCAGAATACCCACACAACTTTGTCCCCCCATATTAAATAATCACGGTGTCCTACTCCCCAACCTGACGACTCGCGGATTGCTAGGAAAGTTTTGCAAAACCGTGAGTATACGTGATCTCTTTTCATTTTAACACTTTTAGGTGCAATATATACACTATACAAAACTCACACAAACACTTATACACAAACATTTTATACATGCAATGAATCCAACTTACATGCTTACACGTTATACTTAGGAATACATACTTGCTAGAAACTTTACGTGCATAATGCTTTGTCATTAACTTCGTACAAGCCTCTCTTAACATGTATAGCGCTATAGGAGTAACGCACCGCCCGTACTCTTGAGGTCATGTTAAGTTATGTAACATCCGTCAAAAACGGATTTTACCAAACCCGCTCCGTTTATTAACCGAACAATCATTTAAAAATTTCGTTGCGAATTTAATGCCCAAAATAATTTTAAACGATACATAATTAATTATTATATTGGAATATAAAGTTTGTTTTTGAAAAACTGTCAAAAATAAGAAAATAAAAATAATTTGGCACTGCCGGGTTTCGAACCCGGGTCAGTCGCTGGGTCAAACAACAGACTTAACACTCAACACTTAAACCACTGCGCCACTGATGTTTCTTGTTAAATGTTAGAATCATTTAATTCATAACATGTCTTTCCGAATTCAAAACCGGCGCCCAAATTTCAGTCGTCGGAAATCCCGGCGATCTCGCCAAGAATTTACGACTTCTTCAGTTATAACGTAAACGTTTAAACACACATCGGTTATAACCGACGCCTGAACCCGCGACACAAGTTATAACCGCCGGAGACTTTCTAACCGACGAATCAAGTCGGAAAATTGGACCAAGTTCATCGATAACCTGCCTTATAAATACCCCCTCGAACCTCTGCAAACTTTTTCGCTCAAAACCGCACCCTTTCTCGGCGAAAACTCACTCGCCGGAAATCTTCTGCTCATCGCCGGAAAACCGAACCCTCCACTTCTAAGCCTTACTGAACCCCTGAGCTTATACCGAAGTCACCCACATCCTTTTCAAGCTTTCTGAAGACTCGCTGCTGCAAGACACACGACGCCGGAACCAGTTGCTGTCGCCGGAGTTCTGCCGGAAAAACAGAGGAGTCCAGTCGGTATGCCTTACGCCTAATTCTCTTTCTTTTATTTATATCTCACCTGTAATTAACTAAAAAACGCTAAAGAAACCGATTAAAACATTGAACCAGTCGGACTTCCGATTCTGGTTAAAATCGACGAAGAAGACGAAGTTCTGTAATGTTTAAGTATAATTAAAATCAAGTTATAACTCGGGTTAGACACACAGTCTAGCGGTGGACTGTGTGCACAATAAACACGTAAACGTCTCGAGTTCGAATCTTGTCCCACGCATGCTGCCTTAATAAAAATGTCTTTTTTTTTTGTTAACCGAACCGGAGTCACGCTGTATATGTTAAGTATATTAATAACCGGAATAATAACCAAGTTGGACACACAGTCCAGTGGTGGACTGTGTGAATGTTTAATCACACGTCACGAGTTCGAGTCCGGTCTACTGCAACGATTCGGACAATTATCTAACTTTTTAAAATAAGACAGAAATGGAAATGTTCAGTTAGTATATAAGTATAATAAAAATCGGGTTATATAACAAGTTAAACACACAGTCCAGCGGTGGACTGTGTGTTAACTCAACCCACAGGTCCCGGGTTCGAGACCTGTGGAGCGCACCGGTCCGATTCAGTTAAATCTTTTTAAAAATAAATTGATTTTCGGTTTAATCTAATTAGTATATAAATATAATTAAAAACAGATATATTTCAGGTTAGACACGTAGCTCTGTTGGTAGAGCTGCGTGCACGCGTACGGGAGGTCTCGGGTTCGAGCCTCACTCAGCGCACATATACACGCATACGAACCGGTCAAACAGTCAAGGTCAACGGTCAACGGTCAAAAAAGTCAATTTTTTATTATTTTTATTTATTTATTTTAATTAAAAATCAATTAAAAATACTTAAAAATAACATTTTTAATGTTCGAAAATAGCCTTAAACTCACAAAAATACACCCAACAATCCTACTAAAATGGATTAATAAAATTCGTTTACTTACCGAACCATAATGCTATTTATCTAGGTTAATCTCACTCGTGGTTAAAACCACTTCGCGTGCATTCAACAATCATCAACCGAACGCACCCACTGTGAGTGAATCTTACAACTCCCCCTTTTTAATTACACGTTTTGGGATGTGTCATGTGTCACAAAATAATTAACTCGTTTATTTAAACTTGTGCCATACCATATCGTGATCTAAACTTAGATTGTTTATATTGTTGTGATTATGTATTTCATTTTGTCAACTTGTATGAAATTCATTCATTAAGCCCATCAGTTCCTCGTGGGAGACGAGTGAGCAACGCGTGCCTCAAAACCAATCCATTATTGTTCATGTGTGTATTGTTGAGTTTATATTGTTGGTAGTTATGTCTTTCATATTATCATGGTTATGCGATTCATTCATTAGGCCCATCAGTTCCTCGTGAGAGGCGAGTTGAGCAACGCGTGCCTCTAAACGATCCTTTATTGTTCATGTGTGTATTGTTTAATATTAAATTGATTTATGAATAAGATTACATCTATTTTTACTCATGTGTGGTTGTGCACTTTATTTCATAATCAATTAAATAAACTTGTTCAAATGTTTTCCATAGGATTCACTCGCCAACTTTTTGTTGATCCAAAAACCCTTTTACACATGATACAGGTGAACAGGATGAAGCAAGGAAAACATAGGAAATGCCTTAGAAGAAAACAAAGAAGCTTAGACTGATGTTTAGGTCATTGATGTAATTATGATTGTAGATTTCCATTAAATTGTATTAATGAATATGAAACGTTAAAATAAATGTCATGAGCTTTGATGATAACCCAATCATGCCCCGATCACCTTTTCCGCTGCGGGTCGGGGTGTGACAGATTGGTATCAGAGCCATGACTATAGGGATATAGGATAGGTTATTAGACCCTTAGAGCCTATACTATAGTCTGCCTAAATTTTAATTGATTAGGTGGTTACATACAAACTTGTGATATTTATTTGTTTCATATTTGTTTATACTTACAGTCAAACATACATACTTATATACATATTCATTATACATATATCAATGTTCATATATTCAATTCATTTTCATACTCTCATTATTCAAAGATTTTGTTGCAATTTTCAAATCTCATCAAAGTAAGTTCTGCGACGGGCATGTAGTAACTGGAAGGGTACAAGTACCGGTAGTCGGAACGTCCTGTCTAGGTTGGCATTCGTATAAATCCAATATAACGGACCAGTTTGCCTACCTGGGGACTAACGATGAGAGTACGAAGGACCTATTAGGCCAAAGTATGCCACACCAAACGCCGTTCGAACTAACCCACTT
This sequence comes from Scalesia atractyloides, assembly GCA_947069175.1. Classification (NCBI taxonomy): domain Eukaryota; kingdom Viridiplantae; phylum Streptophyta; class Magnoliopsida; order Asterales; family Asteraceae; genus Scalesia; species Scalesia atractyloides. Next base: position 21,747,660 of record CAMTDV010000012.1, on the reverse strand, counting down.
TGAGGTGTCACCGTGTCTTCACCTGGACACATTCCGAATATCACACGTTGTATACATATTTCTCGATTTTCTCCGGGTTTTAGTGTACGCAACCAGGCAAACCCATGCGAACCATATGAAAAACCCGGTATTCATGGGGGCCCACATGATTACGAAGGTGAAGTATGGCGGCATGTAGGGCCTAATGGCGAGCAAAGCCCAAGACAACCTATGGATGTAGTAGATTTATTTTTCTATAATTATTTTATGAATGTTCATTCCTGAGTGCGACCCATGATCCCAAAAGCATCCAACTCATACTCTTGACCTGTATTCCTTGTAGATGTCTTCTAACCACGCCCGTAGTAAGACGAGAGCAGGAAAAGCCCGCGAACGCATGGCTGCCCTAATCGCTCAACAAATGGCTGCCATAATACCCAACATTGTAATCCAAGTCCAACAAGCACTTACCGCTAATCCTGTCAATCAAGAAAACCAAAACATTATCAACTCTCCCCCAAATACCACTAAATGCACCTACAAGCATTTCAAATCATGCGACCCTCCAAAATACAAAGGGACTAAAGGCGTCACCGCTCTCCTCCATTGGTTTGAAGAAATGGAGAACACCTTTCTAAATTGCGATTGCCCCGATGATCGCAAAGTGCGTTATGCTACGGTCGATTATATGGGATAGCACTTACTTGGTGGAATACAGAGAAGGCCAAACGAGGTGTCGACGATGCTATGACTTTAACTTGGAACGAATTGAAGGAAATCATGACCAGACGATTTTGCCCAAGGAGCGAAATCAAGAAATTAGAAGATGAATTTTATTCGTTGAAGCAAAAGGAAGGAGACCACACCACATACAACAAAAGATTCCTCGAGTTACATCAAATGGTTCCCAACATGTTCACTCCCCTCTACCGTTTGATCGAGCATTACATTCGTGATCTTCCGTCAAAGATTCAAGACTCTGTAATAAGTACCACGCCTGCAACTTTGGAAGCAGCAATGGAGCTAGCAACAGCGCTCACCGAGAACCGAATCCGGAACAAAGACTTCAAGGAGGAGAAGAAAAAGGATAAAGCACCGACTGAAACCTCCAACTACACCCAAACCGAATCCCCTTCTCAACCCAATTCTAAGAGAAAAAGATACGGGCAACTTTTCGCTGCTATCCAACGAAATCAACCAATTTCACACGCCATACCCATCAAAGCTATCCCAATCACTCAAGTGGCACCCAACTCAACTTACCCAAATAAGAAACCATATCTTGGACCTCACCCTCGATGCAACAACTGTTTTTATCACCATCCCCTACTCTACCTTGTCGACTATGTGCAACTTGTGGACGCTATGGTCATTTGAGCAAGGTTTGCCGCACCTTTCAAAACCAAATCTCTCCCCCTACTCAAACCATGAACCAAACCTATCAACAACCCCAATACCCCATGTTCCCATATGTTCGAGCCTGTTTCAATTGTGGCGACCCTACCCACTTTAGAAACACATGCCCTCAATTGGTTAACGTCATCAACACTCAAGCTCAATCAAACCCAGTTAACCAAGTAAACCAAGAAAACCCAATCACTAGGCCACCAGCAAGAGGAAGAGTTTTCAACATCAACGCCAATCCTGTCGAAGATAATGACGGCCCAAACGAAGATACCCAACTAGTCCTCTTCACCGAAAATCCAGATTCAACTCCTATCGTTTAGTTTTATGTTTTTCTTTATCACATAGAACCAAACATAACTTAAGGATAAAGCCAATGAAACTTTGACAAGAATATGGTGGATACGCCGCTGGTACTTCCTATACATAAGTATTCTTGTCAAAGGATCAGAAGCATTATCTGGCGGTTATGAGAGGTTCCATGTGTAGACTGTTAGAGTAATTATTGTTTATTATTTTCAGTACATGCAATTTCATAGGCCGCCGCTCCCCATTACATTATGAGCGTTGAGCATGTTCCCCATTTCATTATGAGGTTGAACCTGGCGTGCCCACATACGATCGGCTCCGTTTGATTGAGCCTTGATCGCACAGACATTTTCATTTTCAGTACATGCAATACGATCGGCTCCGTTTGATTGAGCCTTGATCACACAGACATTTTCATTATCAGTATCTTGTGGTTGTTGTGTTTGTTGTAGAGTCACATAGAACTAATCATAACTTGCGGATAAAGTCAATGAGAATTTGACAAGAATATGGTGGATACGCCGCTGGTACTTCCTATATATAAGTATTCTTGTCAAATGATCGGAGGCATTATCAGGCGGTTATGAGAGGTTCCATGTATAGGTTGTTTGTGTGATTGTTGTTTAGATTAAGTTTATTATTTTCAGTACATGCAATACGATCGGCTCCGTTTGATTGAGCCTTGATCGCACAGACATTTTCATTTTCAGTACATGCAATACGATCGGCTCCGTTTGATTGAGCCTTGATCGCACAGACATTTTCATTATCAGTATTTTGTGGTTGTTGTGTTTGTAGTAGAGTCACATAGAACTGATCATAACTTGTGGATAAAGTCAATGAAAATTTGACAAGAATATGGTGGATACGCCGCTGGTACTTCCTATATATAAGTATTCTTGTCAAATGATCGGAGGCATTATCAGGCGGTTATGAGAGGTTCCATGTATAGGCTGTTTGTGTGATTGTTGTTTAGATTAAGTTTATTATTTTCAGTACATGCAATACGATCGACTCCGCTTGATTGAGCCCTGATCGCACATACATTTTCATTTTCAGTACATGCAATACGATCGGCTCCGTTTGATTGAGCCTTGATCGCACAGACATTTTTCATTTTCAGTATTTATGAGTTTGTTGTATTGGTTGTAGAGTCACATAGGACTAATCACAATTCACTGATAAAACCAATGAAAATTTGACGAGAATATGGTGGATACGCCGCTGGTACTTCCTATATATAAGTATTCTTGCCAAAGGATCGGAGGCATTGTCAGACGGTTATGAGAAGTTCTATGTAGGATTTAGTAGTTTCTTGGCAACTAATCATAACTTGTGGATAAAACCAATGAAAATTTGGCAAGAATATGGTGGATACGCCGCTGGTACTTCCTATATATAAGTATTCTTGCCAAAGGATCAGAGGCATTATCAGGCGGTTATGAGAAGTTCCATGTAGGATTTAGTATTGTCTTGGTTAAAATTTGTGTTACATTTATATCATCTCGCTATTTAAAGAAATTGGATTGTGTTCCATTTCTACATAAACTAACCTCTCCATCATAACAAATGAGAGAGGAACTGTCACCATTCAAACATATATGCTATCAGAATGTGGATTCAAATATTAGCTGTTGTGTTATTTATGTTCTATAGTCATAGAACCAATCATAACTTACTGATATTAGCTGTTGTGTTTATTTATGTTCAAATATTAGCTGTTGTGTTTATTTATGTTCCATGTAGGTTGTAGTACTAGAAGTTTTGCCTTAGGATATAACCATACCCTTCCAAACATATCCAAACTCTTATGCATGATACCATATTTAGCGAATCAATTCTGCTTATCAATACTTTTACAGTAGGCAACAAAAAGCGATTCCTGTAATAGGGTACTTAACCCTTACAAGGAACGTTACCGCCTCAAAAAAAAAAAAAAAAAACTTAAAACCTTACTTTTTCTAAGCATGTAACTGTCAAACTAAACACCATCATTCTTTAGTCAAATATATCACTATTTAAATTTCGGGACGAAATTTCTAAAAAGCAGGGGATACTGTAACATCCGTCAAAAACGGATTTTACCAAACCCGCTCCGTTTATTAACCGAACAATCAGTTAAAAATTTCGTTGCGAATTTAATGCTCAAAATAATTTTAAACGATACATAATTAATTATTATATTGGAATATAAAGTTTGTTTTTGAAAAACTGTCTAAAATAAGAAAATAAAAATAATTTGGCACTGCCGGGTTTCGAACCCGGGTCAGTCGCCGAGTCAAACAACAGACTTAACACTCAACACTTAAACCACTGCGCCACTGATGTTTCTTGTTAAATGTTAGAATCATTTAATTCATAACATGTCTTTCCGAATTCAAAACCGGCGCCCAAATTTCAGTCGTCGGAAATCCCGGCGATCTCGCCAAGAATTTACGACTTCTTCAGTTATAACGTAAACGTTTAAACACACATCGGTTATAACCGACGCCTGAACCCGCGACACAAGTTATAACCGCCGGAGACTTTCTAACCGACGAATCAAGTCGGAAAATTGGACCAAGTTCATCGATAACCTGCTTTATAAATACCCCCTCGAACCTCTGCAAACTTTTTCGCTCAAAACCGCACCCTTTCTCGGCGAAAACTCACTCGCCGGAAATCTTCTGCTCATCGCCGGAAAACCGAACCCTCCACTTCTAAGCCTTACTAAACCCCCTGAGCTTATACCGAAGTCACCCACATCCTTTTCAAGCTTTCTGAAGACTCGCTGCTGCAAGACACACGACGCCGGAACCAGTTGCTGTCGCCGGAGTTCTGCCGGAAAAACAGAGGAGTCCAGTCGGTATACCTTACGCCTAATTTCTCTTTCTTTTATTTATATCTCACCTGTAATTAACTAAAAAACGCTAAAGAAACCGATTAAAACATTGAACCAGTCGGACTTCCGATTCTGGTTAAAATCGACGAAGAAGACGAAGTTCTGTAATGTTTAAGTATAATTAAAATCAAGTTATAACTCGGGTTAGACACACAGTCCAGCGGTGGACTGTGTGCACAATAAACACGTAAACGTCTCGAGTTCGAATCTTGTCCCACGCATGCTGCCTTAATAAAAATGTCTTTTTTTTTTGTTAACCGAACCGGAGTCACGCTGTATATGTTAAGTATATTAATAACCGGAATAATAACCAAGTTGGACACACAGTCCAGTGGTGGACTGTGTGAATGTTTAATCACACGTCACGAGTTCGAGTCCGGTCTACTGCAACGATTCGGACAATTATCTAACTTTTTAAAATAAGACAGAAATGGAAATGTTCAGTTAGTATATAAGTATAATAAAAATCGGGTTATATAACAAGTTAAACACACAGTCCAGCGGTGGACTGTGTGTTAACTCAACCCACAGGTCCCGGGTTCGAGACCTGTGGAGCGCACCGGTCCGATTCAGTTAAATCTTTTTAGAAATAAATTGATTTTCGGTTTAATCTAATTAGTATATAAATATAATTAAAAACAGATATATTTCGGGTTAGACACGTAGCTCAGTTGGTAGAGCTGCGTGCACGCGTACGGGAGGTCTCGGGTTCGAGCCTCACTCAGCGCACATATACACGCATACGAACCGGTCAAACAGTCAAGGTCAACGGTCAAAAAAAGTCAATTTTTTTATTATTTTTATTTATTTATTTTAATTAAAAATCAATTAAAAATACTTAAAAATAACATTTTTAAGGTTAGAAAATAGCCTTAAACTCACAAAAATACACCCAACAATCCTATTAAAATGGATTAATAAAATTCGTTTACTTACGGAACCATAATGCTATTTATCTAGGTTAATCTCACTCGTGGTTAAAACCACTTCGCGTGCATTCAACAATCATCAACCGAACGCACCCACTGTGAGTGAATCTTACAACCACCCCTTTTTAATTACACGTTTTGGGGTGTGTCATGTGTCACAAAATAATTAACTCGTTTATTTAAACTTGTGTCATACCATATCATGATCTAAACTTAGATTGTTTATATTGTTGTGATTATGTATTTCATTTTGTCAACTTGTATGAAATTCATTCATTAAGCCCATCAGTTCCTCGTGGGAGACGAGTGAGCAACGCGTGCCTCAAAACCAATCCATTATTGTTCATGTGTGTATTGTTGAGTTTATATTGTTGGTAGTTATGTCTTTCATATTATCATGGTTATGCGATTCATTCATTAGGCCCATCAGTTCCTCGTGAGAGGCGAGTTGAGCAACGCGTGCCTCTAAACGATCCTTTATTGTTCATGTGTGTATTGTTTAATATTAAATTGATTTATGAATAAGATTACATCTATTTTTACTCATGTGTGGTTGTGCACTTTATTTCATAATCAATTAAATAAACTTGTTCAAATGTTTTCCATAGGATTCACTCGCCAACTTTTTGTTGATCCAAAAACCCTTTTACACATGATACAGGTGAACAGGATGAAGCAAGGAAAACATAGGAAATGCCTTAGAAGAAAACAAAGAAGCTTAGACTGATGTTTAGGTCATTGATGTAATTATGATTGTAAATTTCCATTAAATTGTATTAATGAATATGAAACGTTAAAATAAATGTCATGAGCTTTGATGATAACCCAATCATGCCCCGATCACCTTTTCCGCTGCGGGTCGGGGTGTGACAAGTTATACACATACGGTCTTATCATTGCTAGGATAAGATTATGCTAGCGGGAATCTTTAGGTTGAATAGTATGTTTTGCATGCTAGATATGCATATTATGCCTTAGTATACGTTATTGCCATGTGGATTTCGTTAAACTCTTTTATACTTATGCTAGTACACTTAAACTTGTATGCTCGCCAATACTTTATGTGTTGACATGTTACTTTACTATATATTGCAGGATTGTGTTCGTGACGCATTGAAAAGAATCTAGTAGGAAGGATTAGAAACGCACCAAACTTTAATTCTTGTTTATAGATTGGTCATACGATACTAGTTGTACTTATTTTGTTTCAAATTTGTTGTAATTCTATTTCAAACAATGTACTTGATGTGAGCAATGAAATGAAATTCATTTATTAAATACTTGTCACATTTAGTGTTATGAAGTCTCGAGCAATCTATTTACGTCTGCCCTGATGATTCCGCCATCGGTTGTGGTGTGACACTTTGTGCCTAAATATCTAGAAATGTAAGCAATGTAGTAACATAATCTTCGTTTTCTGCAAGGATTCTAGTCCCGAAACTGACTTTAGCATTCATTGTTTGTAGTTAACTTTAAGTGACTCTTAGCAACATGAGACCTCTTTTAAACTAAAAGATTTGGCGTTTGGCTATTAAGATGAAAAGAGATATTTGTAATACCACAATCACATGTTTAGGTGTTACTCGTTCTTGCAAAGCTACTCTTTTGATGTTTTGTTTTTGTTCTACTACTATTTATTGCAGTGGACCAAGAAGCACATGAACATGTATATTTAAAGAGAAAGGGATGTTTAATATGAGATACACAGAAATTGTTAGGTATATGCATATTCATAATTTACTCTTGTTAGTGATGTCGGCTATACCGGTCTGTGAATCTATGCTAGTGTAGATTTAATATGAGATACACAGAAATTGTTAAGTATATGCATATTCATAATTTACTCTTGTTAGGGATGTGGGCTACACTGGTCTGTGAATCTATGCTAGTGTAAGTTTAATATGAGTTGCACAGAAATTGTTAGGTAGATGCATATTCATAATTTACTCTTGTTAGTGATGGGGAATACACCTGTCTATGAATCTATGCTACTGTAAAACTGTGGTGGCTAGTTTATTATAGACAAGTGTTAATATTAGGCATACAACAGTTGTCTCCTTTCATCACTATATATATATATATATATATATATATCAAGTAGTATGACATGGAAATTAGGGTTTATGGTTATAGAAGGCGAAAATATAAGTTGGTTAAAAAAAGATAAATTAAATAAATAAAGATAACTAATGGGTTACACCTGTGCTCTGCGCCGGGTCGACCCAATTTTTAATAGAAACGTAGAGGCAATAGTAAAAATAACGTTAATGGCATGAATTCGTTTGATATTGGTTCGGTTCATTAAGATACCGACACTTACCGAAAGAGAAAAAAAAGTTATGATACGACCAAAAAAATACCGAGATTTATTTGCATCGATTGAAACAATAAAATGAATTTTATTTTCGGTACTAACGTTATTCGGTCAGTACTAGACTGTTCATTTTGTTACATGTACAACATCAGGTTCGATCGAAACCTGAAAAGGAAAAAGAAAAACCAAAAAATAGAAAAGAAAAAGAAAAGATGATAAAAAAATTCACAAAAGACAAAAATCACAAAATAACAAAGTTCACTATAGCTAAGAAGTTTATAAATTATTATTATAATTATATATATAATAATGACCAAATTAGACCTCTATTCAAGTTAGTTTTATTACTGGGTTAGTCATTATTTGGATGGATTTGACAACTCCAAGTGAGAAAAAAACATTTTTTAATGGATTTGACAAATTTAAATAATCTTTAGGGATGATTTTGGTAATTTAATCTTATATATATATATATATATATATATATATATATAAACAGTAAATAATGAAAATAATGAACGCTAGTTTATAATAATGAAAATAATGAACCCTAATTTTCCCGACATTATAATGTTAAGTAGAGTAGTTTATGATATATAACAACTTTTAAAGAAAGAAAATAATAGATTAAAGAACTAGTATCAAAACATATTCCAACATCATTATGTAGAACATTATAGATGGTTTATTTTAATATGAACAAAGTTCATGTCTTGTCGTTATTATGATCATTCTTACTCTTAAGATAAAATAGTCATTGAATAATTTATGATTTATAACAAGAAATTGATTATTTTGTTGGGGATTGATGTGGGTATTTGGTCCAACTCAATTATGAAGGTTATCTTGTATAGGTGTAGTTATGTTGTCAACACTAATCACTATTTAATATTTATATTGTTTCCAGGATATGTAAGAAAATAATTCCCCCTCTTTGCTAATTCCACCAGGACATATGTAAGAAAATAACTCCCCCTCTTTTTTCATTGTATAAAAGCTTATTTTTAAATATGAAAGTGACAAGAAAATTATAGAAAACTTATATAAGTAACAGATCTTATATCAAATAAAACAATAAACTAAATAATAAGAATTCTAGCTCTAAAAAAGTAAACTTACTTTTACTTTTACTTCTACTAAATAAAGATGAAGATTGTAAGGTTATATATTGTAGGATAAAGTTTATAGGGGCTTTATCATATTACACTAGTGTTACACAGATAACATGTAAGTGAGAGACTTTATTATTAACTAGCATTCAATAGGATTCAGTTCTGGCTTGACAAATGGATCGTAGACATGCCCTTAAAAGATAGGTTTCCATCCCTATTTGGAGGCTCATAAGTCTGTACTAGTAGCATTACAGTTCACTGCGCTAGGCCAGTGAACCGGCCCTAACCTTGAGTTAACAATATATATGTTACTATAACAACATAAGGGACCTATTTTTACTTGTCCGGCAGAGCATCTGTAATACGCAGATCGGCCCTAAACCCATTAATCCTTTTTTATAGTCAAAAGTATCCGTACTACTACATATTTGATATTATGTCAGGAGTTTAGTTGTGAAAGTTCAAGTAGATATTGAAAAGGAAGAAGAGTATAAGAAATGAACCAAAATAGAAAATTACATGATGGTGATAAATAGTGAATAAAGTAACAGAAAAGGTTATAAAAAATCATAGAATAGATGAATCACACACACATTATGAGCTTTTCTCAAAGTGTATATTAAGGCACAATTATCACCCTGTTGTTGCAAGTTCTTAGCACTTTTAGCCGGTTTTTCTAATAGAAATCCCTATGTATAAACCTCTTGATTTGTGAATTGATCTTCTCATGTTATTTGTTGGGAATTTGATGCCCATGCAATCGTGTTATAATATGTGTTTCATGCAATCTTTGCGAGCATGGTGACGAAGCTTTCCATCTTTTTGACAAGATGGTTACGTGTGGCGTGAGGCCGAATTTGGTAACGTTTGGTGCATTATTGACCGCATGCGCTCACTGATTACAACAAGTGTTTACATGATCCAACATTATGGTTGCATGGTTGATATTCTAGGAGCACTAAAGGCTAAAAAAGCAAGAAGGGGTAAATTTCTGTGTCTTTCATATAAGCCACACCATTTTTTCTGTTATCTAACCATATCAACAGTTTGAAATGGTCCAGATGATAAATGTTATGATAAGATGTTGACTCTTGCCACCAATTGAACATGTGCTTGTTTTTGTCTTCAAAATCCGGCACTAAAAACCTAACTTATCAAATATCATAATAATAACAAGGCAACTGTCAACCAACTGTGTTTAATTTTTATGATGAACAACACTCTCTTGGTTTCCACCATCTTCTTCCTTCTCACAGGGTTATACTATTCAACACCCTTCATGCTTACACTTATCGGGCTCGTGTTTTTGTTTGTGGCTGCTGTACTCTTGTGTGCTTTACTTGTATCTTACCTCAAAGAATTGATGTCAAACGATCACAGAGCTCCGGTGGTAGGTTCAACTTTAACCATGCTCATACACTTTAACGACTTTTTCGATTATATTGCCTTGATTGCCAAGAAGCACCGCACCTTCCGTTTTGTTACACCAACACACAGTGAAGTCTACATCGCCGATCCTATTAGTGTGGAACACATTCTTAAAACCAACTTCCAGAACTACACCAAGGTATTTCAGTCTGTCAATCGTGTCCGGTTGATGGGTTGGCGAGTTGTTGGGTCGAAATGTTCAACCCGACCCATATTATTATTCAGGTCAAAGATTTCAACCGTAACCCGCACATATATAAATTTGGGTCAACCTGAACTCGACCAGTTTAACCCGTGTTTTTAAATGAATCATACAAGTTGACCATTTATAAGCGAGGTGCTGGGTTTTAAGCGAGCTACCGATAACATGTTTAACGATGAGTATGAGTGTGACAAGTAAATAATAATATAATGTGTCAAAACTAACATTATTATGACTAATAGGTACAGAAAAAACAAAAACAAAAATATAGAAGTTTTTTTTCTAAATAGTTAAACAGGTTAGGGGTCAACCCGTTTTTATATGGGTCAACCCAAACCCGATTTGTTTCTAATACGGGTCAACCCGAACCCAACCTGTTTTTTAAACGAGTCGTGTTAGTCGGCCCAAACCCTTTTTTTTCATGTCGGGTTCGGGTCAAGTTAACTTAATATTATATATAAGTTTTTTGGATTATCTTGTTTTGGTAGTGCTATTCATACTGAAGAATTTCAGAGGCAAATATTTAATTTAATCTTCAATTGAAGCACAGGGTCACCACAAATTGATAATGAGTGATCTTTTCGGAAATGGGATTTTCGCTGCAGATGGAGATATGTGGCGACACCAACGAAAGCTTGCAAGTTTAGAGTTCTCCACTAAAGTTCTAGAGATTTTAGTACGGCTGTGTTCAGGTTCAACGCTGCTAAACTCGTTAAAAAGGTTTCAGAATCAGCTGTTGATAAGCAAATCATTTCTTTACAGGTATTGTAAGCTCAATAAAAATATTAAATGTATGATTTTGATGTAGCTGCAACAAAATCATAACATTTTTTTTTAATTTACAGGATCTTTTGATGAAATCTACTTTAGATTCCATTTTCAAAGTGGGATTTGGGTTTGATCTTGATACTTTATCAGGTTCAGATGAGGCCAGTAATCAGTTTATGACAGCTTTTGATGATTCAAATTGTATTATCTTCTGGCAGTATGTTGATTTGTTATGGAGGGTAAAAAGGTATTTCAACATCGGATCAGAAGCTACTCTTAAGAAAAACATTAGTGATCGACAACTTTGTGTATGGATTGATAGAACGCAAGCGGGAGCAGATGAAAAACACGAAAGATGTATAAAAAAAACTAGATAGTTTCCGACACTCAATATATTTCAAATGCATTGACACTGTGTTTTTTTTTTTTTGAATAGAGAGATAAGGAAGATATATTATCAAGATTTCTGATTGAAAGTGAGAAGAATCCTGCGAATTTGACTGACCAATACTTGAGAGACATATCACTCAGTTTTATAATTGCTGGGAAGGATACATCTGCAAACACACTCACTTGGTTCTTTTACATGCTTTGTAAATACAAAGTAATTCAAGAACAAATTGCATTAGAAGTGAAAGAAGCCACTGGAGCTGAGTATACATATTCTATCAGTGAATTCAAATTAACCGAACCCGCCCTTGACAAAATGCAATATCTTCATGCAGCTTTAACGGAGACTCTCAGACTTTATCCTGCTGTTCCGTTGGTAACATTTATGCCTATTATCGTTCATAGAGGTGCCATTATATAACTGTAACACACGGGTTGCATAATGGGTCAAAACATGTTCAGGTTAAAATCGGTCATTTTTAGTATGGTTTGGGTTCAGTAACAGGTCAAAATGATTCTTTATTCCGTTTTATTATATTTTTTTATAGTAACTAATATGATAATAGTAATTTTAAAAAATTATTACAAATTTACATTAATAGTCTAGATCTTAGTTAAGGGACTTGGATGACTTTTTTTTTAGTTTGACAAGTTCCCTTTTTAGCTAATTTATTTTTATTTGATCCCGTTTGAGATCAAACGTTGCCCGAAATAGACTCATTCATAAGTAAATGGGCCGAAATTGCCACCTCTTATTCTGGTAAACCGTTATTCAGGATGGAAAGTATTCAGAGAAAGATGACGTTTTACCTGACGGTTTCAAAATAAAGAAAGGAGATGGTATAAGTTACGCAGCGTTCCAATGGGAAGGATGACGTACATTTGGGAAGAAGATGCAGAGGAATTCCGGCCAGAAAGGTGGCTCCATGAGGGTGTTTTCCAGCCTGAAAGTCCATTCAAGTTCACTGCATTTCAGGTAACTAACAAAACTGATACTCTGATAGATTTGTGTTTTGAAACTATATATCTGTTTATTACAATTTCCAACTGAAGATGCATATTCAAACACCCCATAAGCTCATAATTGTTGATATTAATGATTTAAGTTTAAATGCATTTATTTAGGGTGGACCAAGGATATGCTTAGGGAAGGAGTTTGCATTTAGACAAATGAAAATTATTGCAGCATTTCTTGTGTTCTTTTTCAAGTTTCGACTCGTCGATGAGAGCAAGGAAGCTACATATAGAACCATGTTCACCCTTCACATGGACAAAGGACTCGAGTTATATGCATCTCCTCGTTCAAAAGCATAATCCAAATATTTTTAAACAGTTGCTGGATACACACACATGTGTGTATGTACGGGCGCGAACAATGGATAACCATACTGATGTGTGCTAATGAGCTAAGCTGGTTCTTGTATTAATAATAGTCAATAAGTCAACACTTAGTTGGATTACTTGTATGTTAGTTCAGTTACTTTAGTGTTTTGGGTATAAAAGGGGAATATTTTAATACTATAGGGTTATCAATCAAATGATATAAAACTTTCCTTCTCTTAATTCTCTCTCAAACTGCGATTAACGGACTTTGAAGAACCATTCGAGCTGAGGTTCTTCTGAGCATTAATCCACTCGACCATTGTTAAATCAATCTCAAGTTCACTAAATTTGAAACCGCATCACATACATAAGCCGATCTTAATAAAGTTTCAACCTTTAAAACTTTTAAAAAAATCTACTAAAAACTCACGACATCTCATCCACCATCTGTATATTTTGAAAAACCCCTCCCCTAGTTTTTCATATACTTGAAAAGCTACTATTAATCATCCATCAAATTATTGTGAGTATATAAAAACGATAAATATAATAAAATAAGTGTTTGTGTTTAAAATAAAGATAAAAATAGTGGATGGGATGTAGGAGTTTTTTTAAAGGCTTTTACTATTACCACACCCCTATATCTTATTCCTACGTTCTTTTACACTCTGTCTCTTTCTCTCTCTCTATATATAGAGAGAGAGAAAGAAAAAAAAAAGAGATAAAGAGTACGGACGTGAGAATATTTACTCATTTTTTAAACAAGATAAAGTTTGAAAAGTATGATTTTAATTAAATGAGTAAACTACCAAAATGATACCTTAGGTTTGATCACTTTCGTCACTTTAGTGCAAAACTCATACCTTTTGAATTGAGGTCCTTGTCATTTCAAATTTATTGCCATTTTCATCCAAAAGAAAAATATGGTTAAATTTTTTCAGTTAATATTCAGTTTTTTTGTTTTTTTCCTCCCTTTTAATGAAGGGAAAATGGTCAAATTCTTTTAATTTGTTATAATAAAACGTTAAAAGACTATTTTACCCTTCATTGAAAGAGAGAAAAAAAGACCAAAAATTTGGATGTTAATTGAAAAATCTAACCAAATTTTTTATTTTGAATCAGGGACCTAGATTCAAAAGGTTTGAACTTTGGATTAAATTATAGGGTAAAAATGATGGAGGCTGTGAATGCTCTTAATCAATGAAGTTTAAAGAAAGAGTAAATTGCCATTTTGATCATTTTTGCCATTTTGGTTCAAAACTCAAACCTTTTGAATCTAGGTCCCTGTAGTTTCAGTTTAATTGCCATTTTATCCAAAATTAAAATCAGCTCAGATTTCTTAAATAAAATCCTAGTTTTTTTTCCTTTTTCTCAGAAACAAAATGGTCATTATAAGTTTTATAAATATTTAATCCCCTTATCAGCAATTGCTAACAGTTCAGCTCAAGTAGAAACATCATCAGCAGACAAGCACAAATTACTCTCCTTCTTCACCATAATTTCAAACAACCTTCTCTCAGTTGGATTGTTAGCAATCGCTGATAAGGTGATTAAATATTTATAAAACTTATAATGACCATTTTACTCCTAAGAAAAAGGACAAAAAAATGATTTTATTTGAGAAATTTAAACTGATTTTACTTTTAGATGAAAATGGCAATAAAATTGAAACCACAGGGACCCAGATTCAAAAGATTTTAGTTTTAGACTAAATGACAAAAGTAACCAAACCTCAGGAACCAAAATAACAATTTACTCTTAAAGAAAGGAATACGGTAGGAATTTTGTTTCCCTTGCTCTCCTCTTTCAACTCTTGTTACATTTTAGTACTTTACAACTAGATTTTTTTTTCCGACATGATTCACATGTGCATGTAGAGCTTAGACAAAGCACCGTATATGCTATATATGCTATAGTTTTTCTTTTAAAAAAAATACATGCATTATTTATAAAGCACATGTGCATGCAGTGTACAATGAATCAATTTCCACAATAAAACCATATACAGTTGCATTATACATACTATTTGCCCCTAAATATAAACTTTGTAAATAGGGGTGTTAACATATTTAAGTTTTTCATCAACCCAACAACAGACAATTGGTTCAAGTTTTTCATCCAAGTCATAGACATGCATCTTCAAGATCACTAAAACATGTCATTGTCTTTCATTGATTGCAGGAATGGGCCAACCACAAATTCATTTGAGTTGCGTGGCGTCTGCTTTACATTGTAATATTCTCATATAATTGAGGTTAATGTAAAAGGAAGTTACAGAAAAATCTATGAAAAAATTTAGTTATTTATTTTCTTAAATATATGGTGTGGGCTAATTTAGTGATAAGATTTAAATTAGCACAAGTTTATCAACAAAGTTGATAAACCCGGTTGGTCATGAATGACCAGAAATAAAATATGTTCAAGTGGGGTGTGGAACTTAATTCGGGTAGCCAAGGCTCCTCACGTTCTCACACTTGCTGGAACACAAGTTCAATCCTATTGAGGATGATGAACTTAATCAGCTCCTACACTTGGTGTAAAAGAAAAAGAGGAGAAGAATTATAAAAACACAAGGTAATAGGGAGTTAAACTCATTTAGAGCAATCTGAGATCAATCTGCCAAGATTTCGTGTGCTTGGGGGTGGAAGTGAGAAGATTCGGGAAGATTGAAGTTGTGAAATGAGCTGGTATTTATAAGAACATGTTGCTTCCAGCTCCACTTCGTGCGAAGTGGGTTCAACTCGCACGAATGGGTTGGTTCGAGGTATTTTAGCTGGTTTTCGAGTATTTCAAGTATAAAGTTGTAACGTAAGAGTATTGCACGTATAATAAGTGTTGGCTTGCATGAAAACAACTATTTGAATGATTGATTGTATGTATAACGAGTATGTATAAAGTAGGAATTTTCATTATGATCAAGGTTTCGAGTTTCAAAGTTGGAAATGAATATGGGTATAATACGAGTACAAGTTTCTAAAAATAGCAATACGAATAGGCTTTCTAAATAGGGAAAGTATGAAAATGGGAAGTGTCACAGTCTCCCATACTTTAAGAAATTTCGTCCCAAAATTTAATTCAAGAGGAAGACTTTAGAAAAGATGGCATTTTGGTGATTTAATACAAATGATGATCATCGAATAGGTTTTGGTCAGGAACTCGAACTTGGAGTTAAAAGCCTGCTCGGTGTTTATGTATAACCGTGTTGAAAATTTATAATTCCAAAAGTTTTGACTAGATAATGGTTCGTGGTTGTTTGGGCTTACGCAGGAAAATTTTGGAGGGATAAAAGGTAGGTTTGTAAAAGTAACTGGTTTGACTAAGGCGATTTGAGACATCAACAAGTAAGTGTAAGAATAAGTAAAATGTGTGCGCGTGTATAGGCAAAGTGAGTTTGTCTGAGTTTGAATAATTTGATAGAAGGAATGTTTCAAAAGAAGGCGACTTAAGAGGAAGGTTTTAGTATAAATAAGAATGTAATGTAATATAATGTACGGTCCATTCCGTAGGCTGCAAAGAAGTTTTATCGGTTCAAGGCGTATTAGTAAAATCTCATGTTGGTATAAAATAAGATTTATTGGTGAGAAACTAGGATGATGAATGTTTACGGTTTTCAAAAGATTTTTTGCGGTAATAGGCCGACTAGTCGAAGTTTGTGCGTAATAAATAATGAAAGATATTTTAAAAGTATTTTGACTAAGTCGAGCTAGTGAGGACGTTTCTTTAAACGGACTAGATGCTTTAAGCCGAATTACTGTAAATATAGTTTGGATGAAATGTTAAAGGAAGAATTAGGAATATTCGTGGCATGAGAGTGAATGAATGGTTCGGTAGGTGTAAGCGAGGGGTAAGAACGGTATGGATATCGAATAAAATGCGTACACGAAGAGTTGAGAGAGGCTAGAGATACTTGTAGCTTTTACAGCTAATGATTTTAAGAATGAGGTTTCGTTATGGATAACCTAGTATCAGGCGTTTTGAAGCGTGTTTGGGTGCAACCGAGGAAAAGATTGTGAGCCGTCAAAGTTTGTTGTTAGTTAATTGCATTTAATAAGGTCCGGGAAATCACCGAATTTCTCATGGCAAGTTTACAAAAGTTTGATAACATGAGAGGGACACTTATATATTAGGAAGTACAACCGGCGTATCCACCATGTTCATAACATATTACGTCTGTTTCGCTATTCGGTGTCATGTCGCGTTCCGTGTTACGATACACAGTAGAACCCACTATGGTTTTCATGCGCATACCAATATAATCTCGTGTGCACCCGCGATTATTTTGGTCTGTGCATGGTTCACATAGTTTGTGCTAGTAATGTATGGGTCAGGGTACATTTTTGTTTTACGAGTGTGCATGTGTGTGTGCAATAGCGTATAAAATTTAGCATGTATACATGATTGCGTTTAAGTATGCGTGAGTCTAACGTAGGCAAATCCACTTGGGTTGCGCCTACGTATAGATTTCAAGTATGACTACAAAGTAGTACGAATGTATGAGTTTTGAGTATGATTGATAACAAGTACGTAGAAAATTAGCATGTAGTATAGGACGTATAAGTTGAAATTTACATGACGTTAAGCCCACATAAGTCTAACATATAGTTTGAGTGTATAAATCAAAGGTACACGATGATATGTGTAACATTGTTATGAAAACAATTAGAATAAATTGTATAAGTTGGAACATGTATAACAATATACATGTATATAGTTGGTTGAGCAAGTCGTTGAGTTTAACGAATCGAATTGATCGAGTCCGTCGGGGATGGAGAACTAAGTTTGTGAACCCCGAGAGGGTATTGAGAAAGTATAAATTTTGAGACGAAACATGTTGTTTGTAAAAAGAAAATGCTACTTTTGTTTTTTTTAAGTTTGGATTTGCGTACGTCGTATGTTGTCCGACCCCATAAGTCTTCTACGCCCACGTGTTTAGATTTAGAATTGCGTATTAGTGACAATTTTTTTTGTTTTTATTAAACAAGGAGCTTGCTTCATTGAAAGTTTTTTATATCTAAAAAATAAGGAACGTTGTGATTGAATATTTTCATGGAAAAACTTTGGTTTTGAAAAGCATTTTAGCAAAGTGAACTTATAGATAGTCGAACTTTGTTGGTATACGTGTAGGTCTAGGGATACTATGTCTTATGTATGTATTGGGTGTTGGTTTGACCGATGAGATGGTCGTGGTAGGTTGATTGAATGGTAGTTTGATGGTAAGGTGTCGGATTTCGACTAGATGTTTAGAGGTTCGACGCTTAGGGCACAATGGTATGATGTACGAGTGAGTTACCGGTCATGGGTATGGGGAGGTTCTCTAGGTATGGTTCATATCGGGTTTCTTGGGTTGTGAGTATTGGCGTGGCTTGTAAGAGTTTCATTCTAGTTCTAAGGTATTGATGGATTTTTGGTAGGAGAGATAGTTCTATGTTAGGGTGTATTGTTGGAAATCGAAGTCTCGAAGGTGTATAGTCGACTATTTGTGTTCCTCGGTTAGGTTAACTATGGGTTGATTATGTTTTACCAACTAAACGTGGTTAACGAAGCGACGTCTACAAGATTTAGACGTATGTGAGAAAGTTTCCTTTGGTTCCCTATTGGGGACAAAATGTCTTTAAGATGATAGTATAGTGTGAGTGTGTTTTAGTGATTGGACGAATTATGAAAATCGTGAGCAAGGGGTTCATTAGACCGACTAGGTTGATGGATGGCATTTCATAAGATTTTAAAAATTGGGTAAGGAGCATTTAAAGTGTGATTAGGAATTTTGCGTATGTGATTTACGTAAATAAATTGTAGGGTGAGAAGCACGTTTGATAAAATGGTAAAGTTCGAGAGTCATGTATAAATGAGAAAATTGGCATAATGATAAAAGGTTTAAGTATGCGTTTTAATCGAGTGTTTGCCATGAAAATGTTCGAGTTGTGATTCAATCACTCATTGAGGTGCGGACATCACTCCCATCTCAAGGAAAAGATTTCTTCGAGAAATGGGCGGAGCCAATCGCTAAGGTAAGGGAATCACTCCTATCTTGATGATGGGGCTCCCATTTTTGAGGATATGGTCGTGTCTATCTTGCGGGTGACATTTTGAATTCGTATGTGTAAATAGCGTATAGGCATATGAGGTTTCGTATGATATGTGTATAATCATCGTGAAAATAATTGGAATTTTCTTTTAAAAAAAGGAGGTGTTTGAATCGCGTTATGCATAGAATTGATAATAGTATAATGGTGGTTTTTGGACTAAAAATTGAATTGTTCCGAAACGAAACTTTGACTAAACCAAGGTGGATCGATAGTCCTTTCGAATTAAGGAAACATGCTTTGGCCTTATAGGTAGAGTACTCTCACCAAGGAGCGATTAATGGTATTCACCATTCCGGTTACTAGATGTCCCTAGTCGATCGAAATTTCGAAACCCTAGCGCGATTGAAGATCAGGGAGTCGAACTAGTTATCAAGATGCGGGTTTCACCCCTAACATGATAATGTTGTTCCCTAAATGTGGTTGGTACTTACCAAACGGGGAGAAAATTCCGACTCGTTGGTAAGGGTCCACTAGAGTATGAAATGGAAATTTCCATCAAGATAAGGATATCACCCCTAACTTGATGGTAAAATTTTGTGAAAAATCAAGATTCACGGATTGATAGTGTTCACCAATTTTTAAATAAACAAAATATGTAACGAGGTCTCTCCGAGTGTAAAGTACAAGTGTCTTCAAGTGTGTGTTTATGGTAGCCATAGGAAAGGCATGTAATAATTAAGACAAAAGGGTAGATAAGAAGCAAGATAGGAAGAATTAAAGCGTTTTAAAAGGACCGAACAATCCACTTCGCACGAAGTGTCCAGTTCTCACAGAATGGTCTGAATTTGGTGCTTAGACTATAGAGTAGGTAAAATCATGCAATTTTCCTAATTCCCTATAGTTATGGCTCTGATACCAATCTGTCACACCCCAACCGATGGCGGAATCATCGCGCCGAACGTAAATAGATTGCTCGGGACTTCATAACACTAAATGTGATAAGTATTTAATAAATGAATTCAA
This sequence comes from Scalesia atractyloides, assembly GCA_947069175.1. NCBI lineage: Eukaryota > Viridiplantae > Streptophyta > Magnoliopsida > Asterales > Asteraceae > Scalesia > Scalesia atractyloides. The sequence goes on along the minus strand of CAMTDV010000012.1, from coordinate 21,727,572 downwards.
TTTCATTGCTAATATCAAGTACATTGTTTAAAATAGAATTACAACAAATTTAAAACAAAATAAGTACAAACTAATCTACAAACAAGAATTAAAGTTTGGTGTGTTTCTAGTCCTTCCTACTAGATTCTTTTCAATGCATCACGAACACAATCCTGCAATACATAGTAAAGTAACATGTCAACACATAAAGTATTGGTGAGCATACAAGTTTAAGTGTACTAGCATAAGTATAAAAGAGTTTAACGAAATCCACATGACAATCACGTATACTAAGGCATAATATACATATCTAGCATGCAAAACATACTTATCAACCCAAAGATTCCTGCTACGTAATCTTATCGTAGCAACAATAAGACCATATGTGTATAACTTAACATGACCTCAAGAATACAGGCGGTGCATTTGTCACACCCCGACCCGCAGCGGAAATAAAAGTCGGGGCATAATTGGGTTATCACCAAAGCTCATGACATTTACTAATAGGTTTCATATTTATTAAATTGAAATTAAAACTTCAAATATTCAAACACAAGGAAACAAGTAAACACAAGGAAACAAGTAAGCACAAGTAAAACATTGTTCTAAACAAGCTGTATTTCATTTATCTTCTAAGGCCATTCCTATGTGTTCCTCTCCTCAACCTATCCACCTGTATCATGTGTAAAAGCAAAAGCTTGGGTCAACAAAAGTTGGCGAGTGAATCTAAATTTAACAGATAAACAGTTTAGTATATTGGTTGTCATAATAAAAATGTGCATGGACCACATATGAACTTTTGTATATATAAATAAATCACAAATCGCATAATATTAATGATGAACATATAAACAAGATGCATCATGAACTTGAGATCAAGGCTCAATCAAACAGAGCCGACCTATTGAGGCGCCTGATGCTCAACTCGTATCCCACAAAGAATGATGGGCCTTAAATGAATGATTACACTGAATATGATAAAATATATCCTCACAATAGCACACAAACAAATATATATTAGATCACATAATGGTGATAGCACAAATGTTTAAATAAACAAAATATGTAACGACACATGATACACCCCAAAACATGATTAAAAGAGGAATTTGTAAGAATTCACTCACAGTGGGTGCGGTTCCTTGATTGATGAAGAGTGCGCACGAATTGAGGACTTAACCGACGAAGAAGACTAACCTAAATGATAACGAAATAATTTGAATAAATATATAAAAACTATTGTTTTGATTTAATACTTTTGTTAGATTTTTAGGTTATTTTTTTGGTATTTATTGGGATCTTTAAGCCTACTAAATTGTATCTTTAATTAACATTTAGATAAATTATATATACAAAATTAATGTTGATTAAATAAGATAATATATATAAAAAAATAAATCTTGTCAGACTGACAAGAGTCTGACCGGCTCGATGGGGATTATTGGCGTCGTGTGTGAGATTCGAACTTGAGACCTTTCGTACGTGTGAATGCAGCTCTTCCAACTGAGCTACGTGTCTAACCCGAAAGTATTCAGATTTTTATTATACTTATACTCTTTTTAGATAATTTCAGAAATTGTTCAATTTAAAAAGGTTTTTTAAATAAGCGAACCGGTGTGATGGACCTAACTCAACCCCGCGACCTTAATTTGTTTTGCACCCAGCCCATCCAACTGGGCTGGGTGTCTGACCCGTTTAAAACAGTAATTTAATTATATAAAACCCTTATTCTGACTTCATCTTCTTCATATATTTCAAATTCAGAGTTGAATCTGACTGTTATCTAATAGGTTACTTGTTTAGAATCTAAAGTAAATTAAATCTGAGACACAAGAAGGTTTAAAGGTTCATACCAACTGGTAAAACAAAGCTCCGGTTTTCCGGTGATTAACTCCGGCGATGGCAGACAGTATTCTGGCGAAAAGAGAAATTTGATCAGAGGATAAGAGTGGGTCTTCGGAAGAATATGAGCGAGTTCAAACAGTCGATTTAGGTTGAATTTATAGGCCAAATGATTTAAGGTTTTTCGGTTTCAAGATTTGAATTTCTTTGATTCTTGAAACGGTTTTGGTTAAATTGGTCATGATTTCGAAATTTGGTAAGTGTTTCCGTTAATTCTAGTTTTCAACAACCGTATTCAAGGTTCTTGATTTTGATTTATAGGAAGAGCGGTTACAGATTTCGATCGCTGATGTTACAGGCCTGGTTCTAGTTGTATATTAAATTTATCAAAGTTTTGTTTCTTCACATCAAGTGCGTGTAGTGTAGTGGTATTTGGTGTGTGTGCATACATGGGAGACCCGGGTTCGATTCCCGTTGTTTCCATTCTCTTCATTTTTATTTTATTTCTTTATTCTATTGATTTTTAATATCTTTAATTCTTTTTTTTATATTACTCACAATTAGTTTTACTTATAATTATTATTATTATTATTATAATTATTATTATTATTATGTGACATAACGCTTATAAATATGCAACGAAACATTTGAATGAAATACTTGATTAATAAACGAAGCGAGTTTTTGAAACCCATTTTACATGAATGTTACAGCGTTACTCCTATAGCACTATGTAACGCCTCGCTTTTTCGTACTCTCCTTAATTAGAAAGTATGATCGTATTTCTATTTATGGAAACTTGTATTCGTATTTCTTTTCCCAATTTTGTATTCTGAGACTTGAATCCTAATAAATTCATACTTGTTATATATACATGTCTTACATGCATTCAATCATTTAAACTGATACTTGTTATACGTGCAAAGACTCATACATTCACACTCGATACTCAAATCATACATATATACGTCATACATGCAAAAATGACAAGTTATAGTCTGAAATGAAAGATAAACTAAGTTCAAGGACTAAAAATGGCATAATCCGGAGAAAGTGTTTCTAGCCCATGGATTGGTCCAATTTGTGTTTTTTGCATTAAATGCACTCAACCAACAACCCCTCTAACCTTAACTATAAATAATCACCTCCTCCACTCTCATTTCACACCTCAAACACTTATCTCTTTCTCTCTAAAGTTCTCTCTCCATCTGAAAGTTCAAGACTTTCAAAGTGAGTTCTAACTCACCCTTACCTCCCTTCTTTGATTTTTCTTCCTTTCTTAACACTTGAATCACCTCTATGAATGTTTCCATAGGTTTTCCATGAAAAACCAACTTGGAACATCACCATATTTGAGGTCTCAAGTGTAAGAGCTTTTCGTTTTAATAGGGTTTCAACCCACAAGCGTTGTATCCTTCCAAGCTTGTTCTTGAAACAAGACTTGAGTTGGTAGTGTGTGATTACTTGGAAGCCTTGGCTATCCTACCTTCAATCCACCACCTCACTTGATGATTTCGATTATTTTCGCCTTTTACTTTTATGTTTAACTTATTCAGGACCATCCTTGTCGTCCTTGTGACGACTTGTGTATTAGTGAACTATACGAAAGAGGTTAAAAGGAAGGTTATCCTCCTACCTCCATGCATGACTTCTATGAACTTCCATGATGTTTATGATCTACTTATTATGTATACTATAATATATATATACACACACTAACCGAACTCTTCATGGTAATCAAATGATTATCCGTCATGGTACTTGGTTACATCACCTAAGTACTTAATCTCTCGTTACGATTCTAATGGGTATCCTAACCCATGAAAACACATGAGTCTTATAGTGTCAAAAACGAGTATTAAGTCTAGATGATTATTTTCTCATATACATACTTTAGTGTATTTGAATTCCTAAATCCTCTGTTACCATTCAAATACTTACCAACCTATGTTTCCTCATGTAGGATAACTTGGTGTTCCTCCAACCCTTCGCGAAGTAACAAGTAAAAGCTTGCAAAACCGTGAGTACACTTGACCCATTTCCCTTTTTACACAATTTGGGTTGCAACATGTTAACTTATAAAATACACGAATACACACACTACATGCTTTATATACTCGATCCGTCATACATGCTTATTGTTATGCTTAGGTTCATGCGAAATTCATACATGCTTCTTGTCATTAACTTGGCTAGCCCCAACTTAACATATACAACGTTATAGGAGTAGCACACCGCCCGTCGGGGTATTGTTAAGTCTTAAAGCTGATTCATTCTAAATTTATACCTTAGTCTCGTTATTTCGTGTGACGAGGGACGCATTCATTTTTATGGACACTTGGGTTTGACAATTAGTATTGCATGCTAGCTTACCTTGTATACAATTGCCATGTGGGTTTGAGTAAATTCTTTTATATCTATGCTATGTACTTAAACCTGTGTACTCGCCAATACTTGACGTATTGAACTATACTTTTAACATGTTGCAGGTTAAAGATGTTGATCATGACGAAACTTAGTAGGGACACCATAGATACACACCTAGAATATTAGGTTTTATGTTGTTATTGTTGTATTTGAAATTTCGTGTTGTACTTGACAATTTGCTTTATGAAATAAAATGAAGTTTGATTTTAAATATTGTCGCCAATAGTGTTATGATGCCTTGAGCAATCTATTTCGTCTCACTCTGACGTTTCCGCCATCGGTTGGGGTGTGACACGCTATACATGTTAAGGGAGGCTTGTACGAAGTTAATGACAAAGCACTATGCACGTAAATTTTCTAGCACGTATGTATTCCTAAGTATAACGTGTAAGCATGTAAGTTAGATTCGATTTCATGTATAAAGTGTTTGCGTATAAGTGTTTGTGTGAGTTTTTTGTATTGCACCCATAAGTGTTAAAATGAAAAGGGATCGTGTATGCTCACATTTTTGCAAAGCTTTCCTAGCAATCCGCGAGTCATTAGGTTGGGGAGTAGGACACCGTGATTATTCAATATGGGGGGATAGAGTTGTGTGGGTATTCTTATTTGGCAGAGATTGCAGATTCGAAGACAGAAGGTATGAAAGGTAAACGGGAAACAGATGCCACCTCGTATGGAGTGACCACTTCATGCGAAGTGACAGGTCACTTCGTGGGAAGGGACTGTTTCTGGTAATTTTAGCTCGTTTTAGCTCCCGTTTCAACAATGAGTTTTGTTGAACAAGATTTAGGGATGAAGCAGTTTAGTTCTAGCTCATAACAGTTAACCATGACTCGGTCAATATCAGGAACTTGACTAAGTGAGAAAGTAGTTATTTATAGTATTTAGTTACGTCCAAATTCTAACAGTTACGTCATGAATGTCAAGCATGGGGGTACGAATACCTCGTTATATGATTCACCAAAGCACAATTTATCAACAAAGTTGATAAACTCGGTTGGTCATGAATGACAGAAATAAAATTTGTTCAAGTGGGGTGTGGAACTTAATTCGGGTAGCCAAGGCTCTTAACGTTCTCACACTTGCTGGAACACAAGTTCAATCTTATTGAGGATGATAAACTTGATCAGCTCCTACACTTGGTGTAAAAGAAAAAGAGGAGAAGAATTTTAAAAACACAAGGTAATAGGGAGTTAAACTTACTTACAGCAATCTGAGATCAATCTGCCAAGATTTCTGTGTTTGGGGGTGGAAGTGAGAAGATTCAGAAAGATTGAAGTTGTGAAATGAGCTAGTATTTATAAGAGCATGTTGCTGCCAGCTCCACTTCGTGCGAAGTGTGTTCAATTGGCACGAATGGGTTGGTTTGAGGCTGTTTTTGCGTATTTTAACACGGTTTTTGAGTATTTCAAGTATAAAGTTGTAACGTAAGAGTATTGCACGTATAATAAGTGTTGACTTTCATGAAAACAGAATGATTGATTGTATGTATAACGAGTATGTATAAAGTAGGAATTTTCTTTACGATCAAGGTCTCGAGTTTCAAAGTTGGAAATGAATATGAGTATAATACGACTACAAGTTTCTAAAAATAGCAATACGAATAGGCATTTAAATAGGGGAAGTATGAAAATGCAAAGCGTCACATGACAAAACGCCATATATCTTAAAACACTAAACACATGAAAATAAGAAAATCAACCTTTAGAGAAAGTTTATGCATCACGTGCCACATGCATAACCGATGCCTCGTTTCAACAAATACAACAGAAATAGCCTTCTTCATTGCTGGATCCTTGTTAGTGACAATATCTTTTGGTTGAGAACCAACAACTTTTAGAAAAACTTTTAACGACCATATATACGTATCAACAGTTTCTAACGCCAATAATGCAGCACCAAATGTAACATTGCAATGGTGATTATATATACTAGTGAAGGGTACATAGAACATAGAGTATCTGCATATGAAAACAACATTGATAAATGAAACTGGAACAAAACACCAATGCATCTAATCACTTGTAACACCTCGTAAAATCGTGTCCAATAGTATAGTGACACGTGTTGTATTTTTATTTTAGTCTATTAAAGACTAATAATGACTAAAGGTGTCAACATGCTCAAACTGAGCCTCTGAGTGACTTTCTGATGTCAACATGCATAAACATTAGCCTCTGAGTGACTGATATGTTAACATGCTTAAACTTGGCCTCTGAGTGACTGATATGTCAACATGCCCAGCTTCCGAGTGACTGATATATCAACATGCTTAAACTTAGCCTCTGAGTGACTGTTGTGTCTACATGCCCAGCCTCTGAGTGACATTAGAGTCAACATGCTTACAGTGAGCCTCTGAGTGATCCTTTACGAAGTCCTAACTCTCATATGTCCCATTTGTTGGACGAGAGGGATTAAATCTGTTAATATGTAAAAGTTGGATAATGGAGGGGTTAAAAGTGTCAATATGTTAATTTATACCTCTGAGTGACCTTTTAACGAACCGAGAGCTCGACAACGTCCGTGCATACTCCCGAGTATGCCAAATATTGGTTACGAAGGGCTAAATATGCTATAAAGGTGTTTTAGGAGGGTTTAATAAGTTGAGGGGCTAAAAGTGTCAAACTTTGAATCTGGCCATGGAGCGCGAGGGGCCTGTGTCTGCAAAATTTTTGCTTGGCCACCACACATGTTTCCAAAAACCATTTCTTCGAAACCATGGACTTCCAAACATCTATGCCACGTTTTAGGACACTTGTAAACTCTCTTTAACACCCCTTAACACCTGGCATCACCTCCTTCAAGCTCTCCAACTATAAATAGGTGCAATGCTTCACCATTTAAACTTGCACCATTCTTATTTATCACTCTATCTCCCTCCTCTAGAAGTTCCTAACTGAAAGGAGCATCCAACTTAGTTCTATTGCATCCTAAGGATCACTTGTAAGTGTTCCTTTAGGCTTTTATAGCCAAAAGTCAAGCGTTTTACGGAAAACGCCATGACTTTAGGTTAAGACCATGGTCCAGCTATTGTCGTAACGAACATGGATAAGTGATCATAATAAGGTAGGTTTTATCCCTATAAAGGGCACCTCCTGAAGATCACGTTTGCTAGACTAGTTGACGGGTCAAAGTTATTATATTAAAAAGTCAAACATGCCTTTTTCGTAAATGTTATAATCCGAGCTTATATATGTTATGAAACATGTTTTGACACTTAAACAAGTTGGTAACAATTATTAGAACATGTAAGAACATGTTCGGCTCGTCAATTTCAATTCTAGGGTCGGTTCGCAACCGAAAGTCACGAAGTTTGACTTCTTCTTTGACTTTCGATTCTGACCCGATTTAGATTAGTTAGCCACTAATCTAAGGTTGCATTATGATCTTAATATAATGTAGTATAACCCTTTGAGATTATATTACATGATCATAATAAGAATCTGAGTTTATGCACAAGTTCCGTAATTATGCCATTTTGACTAAAATGCCCTTTTTGCATAAAAAGAGGTTTAAATGATAATGAACTTAAAAATGAGTTTCCTACTAATTTGATACTATAAGTAGGATTGTTTGGGATGTCAAATCAGATTATAAACTGAGTTTATGAACAAGTCCTTGTATTTTGTCGATAAATGACGATAAAGCCCATGTGGCTTATAAAACGGTTTTAATCATACCTTTTCAAAGTAAATCTTTTACCTATTGATATGTTATAATAAACAACATATCTAAGACATGATAATCTAACCTTAACATCAGTTTTCATTAAACATCGCATAAATCGTCATTTTACGCGTTTCGGCGCATAGTATGGTTTTAGACCATATTAATCAACCAAGATTTGTTACCTACTGATTTCAAAACTTATTTTAAATATTTTTACAGTAGGTATATGATATAAACTCAGAATCCCAAATAATTTATAAGACTATGTGTAAAATGACCAAAATGCCCCTTCGGTGCATAGTTTGGTCATAAAAGAAAAATTACACATATAATCAACATGCTACTGATATTATATCATAAATAATTTATTTTTCCAGAATACTTATGGTCATAGCATTAAAATATGTTCAAGTTCCTTTTACACAGTATGAAATTACCAAAATGCCCTTACGAGGCATAGTTTCATTTTAAAACCTTAACGCCATATAAGTTGGTATCCTACTGATATTACAACTTATTTAAAGTATAATGGCATATAGAACTTGTCCATGACTTATCCGGTTACCCGATACCGTTGATATGCGTATGGTTAAGTATATGTAACGAGTTTACAAAAAATTAACTGAAACGGGTCTAACTTAACATTTAAGTCTCAAAATCCAGAATGTTTATAGTTTATTCATATTATACAAGTCAAAGTACTTGTTGGGATTAAACTACATTCTATCTGATCATCGTTTAATCTAACATTATACGTTTTGATCATGTACGTTACTCGATCTAAGTCTATGACTTATATGACCGTTAGTATTTAATTGGTTAGCTTATGCCATAATCCAGACTAGAGACTTGCCGGTAAATGCAACTACCCACAAGGTTGGGGATAACCCCTTCGTGAGTTTTTAAGTGGTGAGTACGTTAATCAGGTCTCGGTCTCCGTACCGGGCCCGATATGTATGGACAAACATGTGAATCTGTTAACAAGGTTACAAGGCTGACTTTCCCAAGTTATAAAAGATTTTGTGCCAATGTGCACTTAAAACATTTTCAAAGTGTTTTCAAAATGAGTCAGTTGTGTGTATTTACCAGCGAAAGCTGACATGTTTTCAAAAGACTAAGCTTGCAGGTACAATACGAAAATAGGCTGGAAGTGCTCGGTAGTGATAAGAGGATCTTGCAAATCCTAAATCTGCCCAAAATATGTTATACACTTTTGTACAATTTGCGATCCGCCTGTGGATCTTCTATTACGAGTCGTCTGTATTTTATTTTGTATTTTGAACTTTTGGTTTGTACTAGTAATTTTACTCCAAGACTTCCATTGTGTTGTGTTTAATTGTCTATGGTGATATCAACTTATCTCACGATATTCCCCACCTGGGCCTACCGGTATTCGGATTGGCTGTGGAAAGCCGAGTGTGACATCACTGAAAATGTCAAAACACACAGAAAAAATAGAATTGTAAATATTACTTGTTGGAATGATACGTGGCATCAAACGAAATCACATCACCAAACACGTGGTAGTTACGTTTGCATTGATCATCACATCAAAAAGTCCATTCAAACGATTATCATTGCTGGAGAAGTAATCATACGAGAAATTAGGTCAGGACTGTTTTTTTCATGCAAATGTCTCACAACCATCTCAGCATCGTATTCCCCTATAATCAAGTTAATTTGCCTTTTGTAGTTCTTAAAATCAACTTTACTTGCACCCATGTCTTCAGAACCACCAAAACAAGTCTTCATTAACATTAAACGCCTTAACCGGTCCCAAATTCAACTTAGACATACTATGTATAACATGCTTCTGGAGCTGAGTAAGGTGTCGTTTAGATGGAGAAAATAATTATCAAGCTGTTCAACAAAACCATGGTTGTGCTCCTCAACAAACTTATAGACCTTCCATGATGCAGCCTCAAATATTACACATAATTGTGCGCTTTGTAAAATTTGATTACATAATCCTTTCCTTTTGATTGGGTCCAACCGTATCAACCTTGATGTCCTTATATACCCTACATCTCGTACACATGTAATACTTAATATGTCTTTCTGTAACACCCTGTAAAATTGTGTCCAATAGTATAGTGACACGTGTCGTATTTTATTTTTAGTCTATTAAAGACTAACAAGGACAAAAAGCGTCAACATGCTCAAACTAAGTCTCTGAGTGATCTTTTGATGTCAACATGCATAAAACATAACCTCTGAGTGACCATTAGTGTCAACATGCTTAAAACTTGGCCTCTGGGTGACCGTTGTGTCAACATGACCAACCTCTGAGTGACATCGGAGTCAACATGCTTATAACGAGCCTCTGAGTGATCGTTTACGAAGTCCTAACTCTCATATGGTCCATTTTGGACGAGAGGGATCAAATCCGTAATTATATAAAAGTTGGACAATGGACGAGAGGCCTATGTCTGCAGAAAGTTTCTTTGGCCACCACACAAAGGTGACAAAAACCATTTTCTCAAAACCATGGCTTCCCAAACAGCTATGCCACGTTTTGGGGCACTTATAAGCTCCTTCTTACACCCCTTAGCACCTGGCATCACCTCCTTCAAGCTCTCCAACTATAAATAGGTGCAAAGGTTCAACCTTTGAACTTGCACCTTTTTCATTTTCAACTCTATCTCCCTCATCTTGAAGTTCCTAACTGAAAGGAGCGTCCAACTTAGTTCTCTTGCATTCTAGGAACCTCTTGTAAGTGTTCCTTGCTCTTGCATTTTCGTTTATTGGCTTTTATAGCCAAAAGTCAAGCGTTTTACGGAAAACGCTTTGACTTTCGGTTAAGACCATTATGGTCCAGCCATTTTTCGTAACGAACATGGCTAAGTGATCATAATAAGGCAGGTGTTAATCCCTATAAAGGGAACCTCCTGAAGATCACGTTTGCTAGACCAATTGACGGGTCAAGTTATGATATTAAAAAGTCAAACAGGCCATTTTTTGGAAAAATCATAAATTGATCTTATATATGTTATGAAACCTGTTTTAACACTTAAACAAGTTGGTAATAATTATTAGAACTTGTAAGAACATGTTCGGCTCGTCAATTTCAGTTCTAGGGTCGGTTCGCAACCGAAAGTCGCAAAGTTTGACTTCTACTTTCACTTTCGATTCTGACCCGATTTAGATTATGTAGCTACTGATCTAAAGTTGCATTATGATCATAATATAATATAGCATAACTCTTTGAGTTTATATTACATGATCATAATCAGAATATGAGTTTATGCACAAGTTCCGTAATTATGCCATTTTGACTAAAATGCCATTTTTCTATAAAATAAGGTTTAAAAGATAATGAACTTGAAAATAAGTTTCCTACTGATGTAATATTATAAGTAGGATTATTTGGGATGTTAAAATCAGATTATAAATTGAGTTTATGACCAAGTCCTTGTAATATGTCGGTAAATCACGATAAAGCCCTTATGGCTTATAAAATGCTTTTAATCATATCTTTTCAAGGTAAATCTTTTACCTACTGATACGTTATATTAAATAACATATCTAAGACATTTTAATCTGACCTTAACTTCAGTTTTCGCTAATTAGCCCATAAATCGTCATTTTACGACATAAGCGCCGTTTCGACGCATAATATGGTTTTAAACCATATTAATTGACCAAGACTTGTTACCTACTGATTTTAAAACTTATTTTAAACATATTTACAGTAGGTACATGTTATAAAATCAGAATCCTAAATAATTTATAAACTATGTGTAAAATGACCAAAATGCCCCTTCGGTGCATAGTTTGGTCATAAAAGATAAATTACACATATAATTAATATCCTACTGATAATTTATCATAAATATTCTTTCTTATATTCTTTCAAATAAGAGGATTTGCAAATCCTTAGATCTGCCATAAAGTCTGTTTTATTTTCTTTCTTTATACATTTTATGAGCCGTCTGTGGATCTTCTATTACGAGCATGTATATTATTTTATATTTCAAACATTCGGTTTGTAATAGTAATTTTACTGCAAGACTTCCGCTGTGCCGTGTTTAATTGACAATGATGTTATCAACTTACGTCACAATACTCCCTACCCGGGCCCACCGGTGTATGGATTCGGATAGGAAATCCGTGTGTGACACTTTCTCCTTTGGCGTTTATCTTTTCAGTCCATTTCCTAACAGAAAAACCACAAGCCGTCGCATACCTAAAATACATTGAATAACAATCATCGAGGCTTTGGAATATCATGTCTATTTTTAGCTTTATCTCTTCACTAACGTCGGGAATGATAAACGGAAAACCAGTTTTCGAAGAAACACCCTCGTCTGAAAAAACATTATCGATAAAAACGCCATTGATTGAATAATAAACAATAAGAATAACTAATGTTACTTTCTTAATAAAACATATTAACGAAAACGCTAAATGAAAACGCCATTAGTTGAATAATAATCAATATGAAGAACTGATAATACAGTAATCCTGAAACATGTTAATGAAAACGCCATAAGTTGAATAATCAACGAATAGTAAGAATATGTTTACAAATTAACGCAATATCTACAACAAATCAAATGTATGTAAGAATTGATGTTTACAAATGTAAAACGCCATTGATTGTAAAACAAAATAAACATATATTAGATCATAAGCGACAATTGAGATTAATAATGATGAAAACGCCATTAACTGAATAATAATCAATATGAAGAACTGATAATATAGTAATCCTGAAACATGTTAATGAAAACGCCATAAGTTGAATAATTAACGAATAGTAAGAACTAATGTTTACAAATTAACGCCAATATCTACAACAAATCAGATGTACTTAAGAACTAATGTTTACAAATTAACACCAATATATACAATAAATCAGATGTACGTAAGAACTAATGTTTACAAATGTAAATCGCCATTGTCGTAAAACAAAATAAACATATATTCGATAATTGAGATCAACAATGAAAAGTATAAATATTGAATATATGAAGAACAACATTAAAAAAATAAAACCCCAATTTTAAATATTACTCTGTAGATCGGAATCCACATTACACGCCATAGATCTCGAAAGCTTGGGAAGGAGGTAACGGCTAACACGAAATTTTTGGAATTTTGTTTGAAACGAAATTAAAACGCCTTTTATTGGGCGGAAACTGTACAATGATAATCATACCTTGCATATCATTTAGCCGCCCTCTGCCACGTGTTCGGCCAGGATCCGTTCTCACCGTTTTCACACTTCCAATTGTTTTATCCTGGTCCCGTTATATATATATATATATGTATAGGATTAGGTTCAAGAGTGAACACTAGTGTATTTGCAAACTGAGTGAACTAATCCTGACCATACACGTGTGTAAATCAATGGCCATGATTTGATGATAAAATAAAGTAGTGTATTTTACGATTTGATGATGAAATCCTAGCCATACACGTGTGTAAATCAATGGTCAGGAATTGTTCACTCAATTCGAAAATACATTAGTGTTCACTCTAGAACACCACCCTATATATATATATATATATATATATATATATATATATATATATATATATGGGCCAGTTAACGTACAAAATGTCTTATCGTACATTGCGTACGCGATAACCCCAGCCGTCAGATCTTCATCCTCCATGCGATTTCACCCCATAAAATACAACATGCGATTTCATCCATGCGATTTCCCTGATTCATGAGTGCGTTATTTTTTATAACATGCGATTTATACTCACATACGTAATGTAAGCTAAGGCCAATTGTATGATGCACCCCATACAAAACAGCCGCCCTAAGAGGGAACACACTAGAAAACAAAAAAGTCCAAAGCAACATCCAAACAAAAAGCTAAAACACCAAAAAGCTTAGAGAACACATTTTATTCTCTAAGCTTAAAAAACAAGACTCCATGTTTTTAAACATTTTAAATATCATAGAAATTACATCTTATGATAAGTTTTGGGAAGATTGTTAACTAGGGTTTTGTATAAAGGTGTTTGCTGGCTTATACCTTATACCTATACTAAGTATAGTATGCAGGGGTGACAATTTCTGACATGTCACAACAATAATCGAATTTTAGTTGTCATGTGTAACTAGTTTAGTAAATGGTGTTCAGGTTAAACATTTTAACCCATCAAAATGACACGAATAGTACCCAAATTTAGTGTGTAATTACTACTTACAACCAGCCAACAGGGGCAAGGGTTTTGTGCTTTCATGATCCAATACAATATTACAAAATACAATATTACAATGTAATGGTTTTATTTAAAATGGTCTTGGACCTTTTTTTGTTGCAACGACAACGAATGTAATGGTTTTATTTAAAATGGTCTTAGACCTTTTTTGTTGCAATGGCAATGTTGACATGTTATTTTTCTAGTATTATTAATTCTTGGGTTTTGTGATAGTGAGAGACTGATGCCTGAGCTGAGGTTCGTGAGCGACAGAGTAATCATCGACTTATGATTCACATGTTGGCCCCTAAGTGCTCATGCATTCCAATTGGAAAGCCCAGTTGCTAATGATGGCCCATTTGCGAATTACGAATAAAGTATGACTATTCGAATCGATAATTGTATATTTGCATCCTTACGAACAGTGGCGACTTTGATGATGTGCGGAGAGGACCTTACAAGCTCGTGATTTCGAGGGGCACACGATTGTAAAAAAATCCGATATATATATATATATATATATATATATATATATATAGTGGAGAATTCAAATGAGAAGAAATCACAAATTAAGAATAAAAAAAATAAAGGATACAAACGTAATTTGAACAAATCATTTAATAACTCTATCCTTTATTTTTAAATTTAGATTAATTAATGAATCATAATCATTTAATGAGTTTATCCTATTAAATAGTTGTGCACATTGCACAATAAAAACAATCGCACATGATCCTACATATTCGATATTTTCTACACCATAAAAACAAAGTTTCCTACACCATAAAAATAATGTTTTGGTGTAGGGTACAGAATGTATAGGACCCTAACAATTTTAAATAATTTTGCGACTCATAATAAAAAATGTGTAGGATACAACACTTTTAAATAATTTTGTCTCCTAATAATATTGGTGTAGGACACAACACATTAATGGTGATTAAGGAGGAAATTATGATGAGATTAATAAGATTTGAGTAACTCTTATTATATTTATTAGTATTTTATATCAAATTGTCTATTCTACCCTTATTAATTAAAGTATTAATTAAAAGTGCACAAAAATCATATATTGATCGCAACCATTGATCAAAAAAATATAGGGTCTAGATTAATTTAATTTTCTTCTTACAACAATATTCTTCTCAAATGAACCTCTTGTAACACCCTGTAAAATCGTGTCCAATAGTATAGTGACACATGTTGTATTTTAAATATAGTATATTAAAGACCAATAAGGACTAAAGGCGTCAACATGCTCAAACGGAGCCTCTGAGTGGCTAGTCAATGTCAACATGCATAAATAACAGCCTCTGAGTGACTGATATGTCAACATGCTTAAATCATTAGTCTCTGAGTGACTAATATGTCAACATGCTTAAAACATGGCCTATGAGTGACTGATATGTCAACATGCCCAGCCTCTGAGTGATATCGGGGTCAACATGCTTATAATGAGCCTTTGAGTGATCCTTTACGAAGTCCTAACTCTCGCACGTGCCATTGGATGGACGAGAGGGTTCAATTCTGTTAATATGTGAAAGTTGGATAATGGAGGGATTAAAAGTGTCAACATGTTAATTTATACCTCTGAGTGACCTTTTAACAAACCGAGAGCTCGACAATGACCGGGCATAATCCCGGGTACGCCAAATATTGGCTACGGAGGGCTAACTATGCTAAAAGGGTGTTTTAAGAGGTTTTAAGGGTATTTATTGAGTTGGGGGGCTAAATGTGAAAAATTTTAAAACCTGACAAGGAGTGCTCGCGGGGCGAGAGAGGCCTGTGTCTGCAGAAAGTTTGCTTGGCCTCCACACATATTGACAAAAACCATTTTTTCGAAACTATGGATTCCCAAACTGCTATGTCACGTTTTGGGACACTTGTAAACTCCCTCTTACACCCCTAAACACCTGGAAGTTCCTAGCTGAAAGGAGCATCCAACTTAGTTCTCTTGCATTCTAGGAACCACTTGTAAGTGTTCCTTCCTTGTGCATTTTCGTTTATAGGCTTTTATAGCCAAAAGTCAAGCGTTTTACGGAAAACACTTTGACTTTCGGTTAAGACCATTTGGTCTAGCCATTGTTCGTAACAAACATGGCTAAGTGATCGTAATAAGGTATGTGTTAGTCCCTATAAAGGGCACCTCCTGAAGATCACATTTGCTAAACCAACTGACGGGTCAAAGTTATGGTATTAAAAAGTCAAACAGACCATTTTTCGGAAAATCCATAAGTTGATCTTATATATGTTATGAAACCTGTTTTGACACTTAAACAAGTTGGTAATAATTATTAGAACATGTAAGAACATGTTCGGCTCGTCAATTTCAGTTATAGGGTCGGTTCGTAACCGAAAGTCGTAAAGTTTGACTTTTGCCTTGACTTTCGATTCTGACCCGATTTAGATTAGTTAGCTACTGATCTAAAGTTGCATTATGATCGTAATATAATGTCACATAACCCTTTGAGGTTATATTACATGATCATAATCAGAATCTGAGTTTATGCGCAAGTTCCGTAGTTATGCCATTTTTTTTACCAAAATGCCCTTTTTGCATAAAACAAGGTTTTAATGATAATGAACTTGAAAATAAGTTACTGATGTAATATTATAGGTAGAATTATTTGGGATGTTAAACCAGATCATAAACTGAGTTTACAAGCAGGTCCTTGAATTATGTCGATAAATGACGATTTAGCCCTTGTGGCTCATAAAATGGTTTTAATCAAATCTTTTCAAGGTAAATCCTTTACCTACTGATATGTTATATTAAATAACATACCTAAGACATTTTAATATGACCTTAACATCAGTTTTCATAAAACATAGCATAAAACGTCATTTTACGACATAAGCTTCGTTTCGGCGCATAGTATGGTTTTAAACCATATTATTTGACCAAGACTTGTTACCTACTGATTTTAAAACTTATTTTAAATATTTTTACAGTAGGCACATGTTATAAACTCAGAATCTCAAATAATTCATAAGACTATGTGTAAAATGACCAAAATGCCCCTTGGGTGCATAGTTTGGTCATAAAAGATAAATTACACATAAAGTTAATATCCTATTGATATTATATCATAAATAAATTATTTTTCCAGAATACTTATAGTTATAACATTAAATTATATTCAAGTTCCTCTTATACGGTATGAAATTACCGAAACGCCCTTATGAGGCATAGTTTCATTTTAAAACCATAACAGGCATAAAAGTTGATATCCTATTGATATTACAACTTATTTAAAATGTAATGGCATATAGAACTTTTCCATGACTTATCCGGTTACCCGATATCGCTTACATGCGTACGGTTAAGTATATGTAACGAATTTACGGAAATTAATCGAAACGGGTTTAACCTTGTCATTTAAGTCTCAAAATCCAGAATTTTTATAGTTTATCCATATTATACAAGTCAAGGTACTTGTTGGGATTAAACTACATTCTATCCAATCATTGTTTAATCTAGCGTCATAAGTTTTGATCAAGTACGCTAGTCGGTCTATGTCTATGACTTAAATAAGACCGTTAGTATTTAATTGGTTAGTTTATGCCATAATCCAGACTAGAGACTTGCCGGTAAATGCTATCTGCACTTAGTACTTTTGTGTACGGCTAAGTTATTAAATTAAAAGAAGACTAGCTCAGGTAAATACTCTCGACTTATTTCCCCTATACGGGCTTGGGTTACGGTAAATTATTACCGCTTGGTCGGAAATGGGATCAATCGAATGCCGGGTGCGGCTAGTGAATCCGCATATTCCGTTTTAATCAGTTTTGTTTGATAACTTAAATATCGGGGGTTAACTACCATGTCCTGGATATCTTCGGCTCATTACAATAGAAATGGCCACGACCTTAGTGCGGGTGTAGGCATACACCCGATAGACGCTCAATAATGCTTTCCCACAAGGTTGAGAAGAATTGACTCCTTCGTGAGTCTAAGGTGGTGTGTACGTTAATCATGTCTTGGTCTCCGTACTGGGCCCTGTATGTATGGACAAACATGTAAATCTGTTAACAAGGTTGGACGGTCAACTTTCCCAAGTTATAAAAAGATTTTGTGCTAATGCGCACTTAAAACATTTTTTGAAATGTTTTGAAAATGAGTCAGTTGGGTGTATTTACCAGCGAAAGCTGACGTATTTTCAAAAGACTAAGCTTGCAGGTACAATACGAAAATAGGCTGGAAGTGGTCGGTAGTGATAGAGGATCTTGCAAATCCTAGAGCTGCCCAAAGTCTGTTTTATATTCTTTCCATGTACAATTTATGATCTGCCTGTGGATCTTCTATTACGAGCCTGTATATAATTTTATTTCGAACATTTGGTTTGTAATAGTAATTTTACTCAAAGACTTCCGTTGTGCCATGTTTAACTGACTATGATGATTATCAACTGAAGTCACGATATTCCCCACCCGGGCCCACCGGTGTATGGATTTTGGTTGGAAATCCGGGGTGTGACACCTCCCCTTATATATATATATATATATATATATATATATATATAGTGGAGAGTTCAAATGAGAAGAAAATTTTTTAAGAATAAAAAGAATAACTTTTAAACCAATAGAAATTCTTCATTTAATTCATTTAATGTGTGTATTTAATGTTATGAAAAAGACATATAGGTAAATATGTAATTATCATTAATTAGCTAATTACTTAAACTTATAACTTATTATTTTAATATACTCTTTCAAGATAAAATAATTTATGGTGAAGGACAATTTTCGACATGTGTAGGATAAATTTTAGTATGTGTAGGATAAATTTTGAAATGCGTATGGTAAATTTACATGTGTGTAGGGTAAATTCCGGTAAGTGTAAGACATATGTAGGATAAATTTTGAAATGTGTAGGATAAAATGTTTTTACTTTACTAATGAGAGATAACATAATTAATAAGAGAAGTAATAAACTATTTAATGTTTTCCATTATGGTCTTTCTTCTTTTTCTTCTCATATTAAATGTTTTCTCAAATGAACTTTCTCATATATATATATATATGTTATTTTTTTAAACAATAAACACATCTCAGTTCCAATATAAGTTCATTTACAAATCATTTTTTATTATTAGAATTTAGCCAACTTAGTATTAGGTTTATTGAGCCTAATACCAATTTGATTTTTTAAATAATAATACATTACGGAATGACACATTTTTATGAGCTCGAATAGGGTACGTGAATTATCAGAGACGCCTCTGCTTACGAATATTTTATCATTTTGTTGCATTGTGTTTGTTATCATTGTATTTTTTTCTTAAATAATCAAATTAAATTATAGAAAATCTAATCAAATCATAGAAAAAACATACAATATTTAAAGATAGCATAACTAAAACATAAAAAGCTATCCACTTGAGACCAATTGTCATTCCAGTTTTAACTGAGTAGTAGAGGTTTTTGTCTTTTGGAGAAAAGACAAGGATTCAAATATTGACGTGAGCTATATTTAGTATTTATTGATGTAGTTTAAGAGCAGGAGTAGGAACAATGCATGTAACATTTGTCATTAAAAAAACTTGAGACTGATTAGTGCAACCGGTATCTTCTTTTGGGACTAGTGAAGCGTGCTTAAACCCAAAGACGTCTGTCGGATTATTTACACCCTACAATGCTTTATCATATAATCGACCTCCTAAAGGGTTTTTTTGTGTTTACAATCTATACTACAACCCGAGAAGATGAAGAGTGACGTTACACTATCACCAAGACAAGTGACAACTCACAACTGGATCTCAACCAGTACTTTATGAAAGGTTAACCTGATTGATCTAATGTGATTTATACTTTGTAAGCTCGCTTCAAAGTCTTCCCGCATTTCTACCTTATCAAGGCGAGGGGCCACTAATGTCTTGTTGACAGGGAATCGACAAAAAGAAAACTACACCAGTAGCGTGTGTTGCGTGATTCTACTACGTTTTTTTAAGTTGATTGACAAAACATTTAAAAACATATGTATTTAAGCATATCCTCCTTAAAAATAACAACAATGATAAATATTTAGAAGAAGGATTCTCCTACACGCTAATACTTGCTAGATCCACGAGTTTTTAATCAACAATTAGGCTATTGGGTATGGGCTATTTTTAAATTTAAATTGAGAATTATACCAAATTCTGCCATTGTGTTAGCGTTTCTTAAATGTGTATTTTTATAGTATTATATTTATTTCAGCATAAAAAAACAAATTAAACAGTATTTCAAGTATGTATATTCTTAAAATAATTAAAACTACCATTTTCTAGCGGGAACACATCCTCTCTTTCCCGCCATAATTCCATCGTCTTCTACCCCCATCTCCTCCACTCTTCCCACAATACAGTCTGCACCTCTTCTACTCTCTCTCTACAATCACACACACACACACACACACACACACTCTCTCTCTCTCTCTCTCACACACACACACACACAAAATGTTGGAATTCAGGCTAGTACAGGGAAGCTTGTTAAAAAAAGTAATGGAATCCATAAAGGATCTGGTGAACGACGCCAACTTCGACTGTTCAGCCACGGGATTCTCACTGCAAGCCATGGATTCAAGCCACGTGGCACTGGTATCGCTTCTCCTCAGATCTGAGGGTTTCGAGCACTACAGGTGCGATCGTAACCTCTCGATGGGGATGAATCTCGGTAACATGGCTAAAATGCTCCGGTGTGCCGGAAATGATGATATTGTCACTATTAAGGCTGATGACGGCGGTGATTGCGTCACTTTCATGTTTGAAAGCCCCAGTAAGGCCTCTGTTTTGTTTATGTTTTGTGTTTGTTATTTGTTCTTTTTTTTTTGTGAAGGTTTAGTGTAGATCTGCATTGGTAATATTTTTTAGAGCTTATGGCTGAATGGTGTTTTGAAGTAGTTGTATATAAGCATAATATAGTAAAGCTGTAAAGGATTGTGGATTTTATAGGATAATTTGTGATTTTCATATCTGTTTGAGTGGTTTAATTTTCTAGGTTTTTCGTAGTGTTACACGTGTTGTAGTACTATTTTTTTTTTATCTTAACAATGCTAGATTTACTGGTAAAAAGTGTTGAAAAAAATTGTTGTGTTTTTTTAGGTCTTTTTAGGAGTTTTCTAGTTCTCACGTTAAAAGGAGTTTTCATTTGAACCCTCACCTATGACTTAATATATGCTATTTTATCATCATTATTATATAGATATTTATTACTAGTGTATAAGATAAAAACAATATATATATAAATATTAGGCTTGTGTGCCCGCTTGAGCTCGTTAAGTGAAGCTGGGCTATTGTTGAACAAGCTTATTTTTATGCTCGGGCTTGTTTAAGCTTGGCTCGGTTTGAGCTCTATAGCGAGTTGATTTTGAGTTGCTTATTTACACTCGCTACCTATTTGACATGCTAAATTTGTGTTTGTATCTGCTATCAGTATATGATGATTTTGGTGCTTTATCCTGTTTATGAAATCAAGTTTATGATATGTATGTTGAGTTTATTAAATGAAACACTTGAAATGGTATATATCAAGACAAGATTGCTGATTTTGAGATGAAGCTGATGGACATTGACAGTGAGCATTTAGGGGTTCCAGAAGCAGAATACGAAGCTATTGTTCGAATGCCATCGTCTGAGTTTGCAAGAATCTGCAAAGACCTTAGCTCCATTGGAGACACTGGTATTATTTCAATTTCATTCACCATACATCCACATGATCACTTGTCAAATTTAAAACCTAATTCCTAATTCATAATCAAACTTTTGTAGTTATAATTTCTGTCACAAAAGAAGGCGTAAAGTTTTCCACCAAAGGTGACATCGGTACTGCAAACATTGTGTGCAGACAAAACACTTCTCTTGACAAGGTATTTGATTTAAGACTAGTAATTATATGAATTTTCAGACCAAATTTTTATAACTTTCTGTGTAAAACTTTTGCAGCCAGAAGAAGCTACGATAATTGAAATGCAGACACCAGTTTCTCTAACATTTGCACTGAGGTACATGAACTCTTTCACAAAGGCAACCCCGCTAGCGAGCCAAGTGACAATTAGCTTGTCATCCGAACTGCCGGTTGTGGTTGAATACAAAATTGCCGAAATGGGTTACTTGAGGTTTTACTTGGCTCCAAAGATAGAAGAAGATGAGGAGATGGGTGGTCAGCAACAGGAGCCTGTGGAGACCAAGAAACAACCAGAAAAGAAGCCCAATCCAATGGGGAACCAAACGTCGGGTCATGAAGATCGACCTTGATGACGAAGAAGAGGAACTGAAGCCGAAGGTTGAAGCTAAAATTGATACTGATGGTTATGTTGAAAGTTATTGGTTCTAAGTCGGGGAATGGGATTGTGAAACCGAAGGAAGAGATTAATGGTGGAGATGAGGTTATGGATGTGAAGCCTAAGATTGAGAATGGCACAAATGGTGAAGTTCAAGCAATGGATGAAGAGTAGAGCTTGTTTGTATGTTTGTTTATAATCAGTGGTGATGATGGGGTTAATTTTCTTGTGCTAGTAGTGAAAGCATATTTGTAAACCTCTACCCTAGCAGTGGGTTTTATTAACTTAATCTTAGTTTTGGTTGAATCTGGTTGTTTATCTTTTAAAAGTTACTAAAGTTTGGTTTGGGTAAAATTGGGTTTTTGACTAACAGATTTGGTTGAAATAAGTTTTTATAATAAAAGTAAAAATGTCTCGCTATATTTGTTTTTGATGCAGTTTGTTGTGTCAACAAACTAAGATACAACGACGTAGCAGGTGATGGAAGAGATGAACACCAAACCGGTTCTCAAAACATGACCCGAACCAAAACCGATTTGCATCCGATCTGGTTTGGTATACAAGTTGTATGTTTGGAACAGGTTCCCATTCTCCACGCAAAAAAGAACCATATCCAACCTGTTTTTGGCCAAACCTGTACATTTTATTAATGAAAAAGCTATTTTATTGATTTATATATATATATATGTATATATATATATGTATATATAGTGTTAAGATCGTGTGAAAATCAATAGGCTAATTGAAAAACTGGAGAAACATTCTGGAACACACATTTTTTTAAGCTTTCTGTAATATACACATATGTATAGTTTAAATTGACTATATACATATGTTTATAATTCAAGATTTGACTATATACATATATGTATATAGTCTATTTTAAACTATATATATATATATATATATATATATATATATATATATATATTACGAAAAGCTTAGGGAAATTTGTGGTCTAGAATGCTTCTCAAGTTTCTTAAATATGGTGGACTTATTTTAGGATCCATACCCTATATATGTGTGTATGTGTGTATGTGTGTATGTAACGTATAAAATGGCTTATCGTACATTACGTAAGCGATAACCCCAGCCGTCAGATCTTCATCCCTCATGCGATTTCATCTCCCACACGATTTCACCCCATAAAACATAACATGCGATTTCATCCTAAAAGAGATTAGGGTAAAAGAATTCTGAATGCATTGATCGTACATATTACATCCATTATATAAGGAGATTATAATAACAAACCTAGCACACTTCTAGGAAACATAATATTCTAAATAAATTATAAATATACATGATTATATATTCGATGCATAATTATCGGCTAAGAAACCCCCGCAGTTTGCACGGGAGGAGGACAAACGCTCAAGCTGGACCGAACCGACTGAAAAAGCTGCTTTGACAAGCCCTTGGTGAAAATATATGCGTATTGAAAAGCTGTTGGAGCATGGAGTACTCGTATGTCACCAAACCGAACCTTGTCACGCTCAAAGGGTATATCGATTTTGATATGTTTCGTCCTCTGGTGTTGTACTGGGTTGTTAGACAAGTATACGGTTGATATGTTATCACAATAAACCAACGAAGCTTGCCGAAGAGAAGTATGTAGTTCCAGTAACAGGTTGCGGATCCAAGTTGCTTCGGCCACAGCATTAGCGACATCTGTATTCAGCGTCGGAACTTGACCTTGAAATTGTAGGCTGCCGTTTAGACGACCAGGATATCAAGTTATCGCCGAGGAAGACGCAATAGCCAGAAGTGAACCTTCGAGAGTCCGGGCACCCTCCCCAATCAACGTCCGAATAAGCAACCAAAGAATGAGTAGGTGACTTAACAATCCTGAATACCATGTCACAACCCAACCGATGGCGGAAACATCGGGGCGAGACGAAAGAGATTGCTCGAGACTTCATAACGCTAAAATGTGACAATAATTTATATAACAAAATTCCATTTCATTGAAATAGCAAGTTTAAAGTACAAATTTCTGAATACAACGTCATGGATAACAAATTTCAAATACAACAACTTTAATGCTACAATTCTAGGTGGGTATCTAAGTCGTCCTATTCGTTTCCATCCGTAGTTATCATCAACCTCACCTGGCAATACATGTTAAAGTATAGTTCAATACATAAGGCATTGGCGAGCATACAAGTTTGAATAATAGCATAGTATAAACGTTTAAACAAATCTTCATGCGTACTTATCTATTCTTGAGGCTAACATACATTAAATTATTCTGCATAAGTATACTAGTCAACCCAAAGTTTTCCGCTAGCATAATCCTTTCATAACATGAGAGGACCAGTTGTGTATGACTTAACATGACCCCAAGTTTACTAGGCGGTGCGTTACTCCTACAACGCTATACATGTTAAGGGATGCTTGATCAAAGTTAATGACTGAGTATAAGCATAAGGAGTATAAGCATGCGTGATTTCAAGTTTGGCATAAGAGCATGTATAAAGATTGTTCTTGCATTGAGTATAAGCATGTTCGTGTAATTTTTCATACTGTACATGTATTGCACCCAAAGGTGATAAAGCGTAAAACGGGATCGAGTATGCTCACAATTTTGCAAGCTTCTTAAGCGAGTTCGTGGATGGACGAATGATCAGATGATGCAACACAGAGTTACCCTATAAGGGGTAAACAGGAGGACGTGATAATCTAGTGGAATGATTGGTCCGAATTATCATGAAAACGAAAAAAATACCACTTCGTACGAAGTGGTCTAACCTCCTCGTGCGAGCTGACTTGAAACTCGTACGAGTTGACTATTACCTTGTACGAGTTAACTTGCACCTCGTACGAGTTGGTTGTTCGCCTCATGCGAGGTGACAGTTTTGGAATGTGTTAGCCCGTTTCGTATCCATTTCCGCACTGATCTCTGCTAACGGAGTTCGTGGTAACAGGGCAGGATAATCCGAGTCATAACACTAGATTAGATTGTGATTAATATGTCCGAATTAGTGGTAAGTAAAATACAAGTACAGTTTATCAAATTCTTCAATTATATCATAGAAGTCAAGCATGGGGGGGGGGGGGACACCTCATTATATGATTCACCAAAGCACAAGGTTCGTAAACCCGGTTGGTCATGAATTACAGAAAGTAAAGCTTTGTTCAAGTGAGGCGTGGAACTTAATACGGGTAGCCAAAGCTCCCAACGTTCTCACTAGCTAGAACACTAATCCAATCCTATAAGGATGATGAATTAGGTAAGCTTACAACACTTAATACAGAGGAGAAGATGAGTTACAAAGTGTTAGTGAACTAGACTCACTTAGAAAAGGATGATTCTGCCGAAAATCAAGAAATTCGGGAGTGAGAGTGAGAGTGAACGGAAGGTTGGATGTGATAAAGTACGTCCGTATTTATAGGAAAAATAGGCCACTTCGTACGGAGCGGCTATGCTGCGTGCGAGGTTGACTGTTTGGAGTTGTTTTCGTACTATTTGCTGGTTTTTAAGCGTTTTAAGCATGTATGGATGATGTATGAGTATAGCAGTGCATAAAAGTTTGAGCATTCGAGCATTTAAGTATGAGTTTCTCGCATGTAATCATGTATTGAGAATTGAAAAATGTAATTCAAGCATGTAACAGGTATAAGTATTAAATGAGTTTCCATTATGAGCATAATCTCGGAGTACAAGAGTGGAAAAATGAATGGTAAAAGTACTATATAGCTTTTCCAAATATAGAAACATGAATACACTTTCTAAATAAGGAAAATCCAAAAATGCGAAACGTTACATACCATACTCAAGAGTTCCCTGTAGGTACCTGATCGTTTTAGAAATGGAAAAGGAGAATCCCATGGTTCATGCATGAATAAGCAGATTTGCTGTACAGCATAGGATATATCAGTACGGGTGAACGTGAGATACTGTAAACCTGCCAGGCTACAGTAAAGGGTTGGATCTCATAATAAATTGCCATCAGTAGTACTCAGTTTAGCTGCCAAATCAATTGGTGTGGTACACGGTTTACAGTCCGTCATGGAGGCACGAGCAATGATATTTTTGGCATACTGGGATTGGGAGAGAAACAAGCCAATTGGAATGCGAGACACCCTGATGCCCAAAAAATGATGAAGACTGCCAAGATCGGTCATGGCAAACTCCCCGAGAGTGTTTTGATGATGCTTGCCAGCAAAATGTCATTTGAAGTTGTCAAAACTATGTCATCCACATATAGAAGAAGGTAGGGATATTGGAAGGACCCTGATTGTAAATAAATAAAAAGTTGTCGCATTTGCTGCTGATGAAACCATGTGAGGTAATGTAGGTTGCAAACCGAGTGTACCATGCTCTAGGTGCCTGTTTGAGGCCATAGAGTGATTTCTTCAAGTGACACACATGATGAGGGAACCGTTGATCCACAAACCCTTGTAGTTGGTGCATGAAAGCTGTTTCATGTAAATCCCCATGCATGAATGCATTCTTAACATCTAACTGATGGATAGGCCACGACCTTGAAACGGCTAAGAACAAAACTATCTGTAGAGTAGTCGGTTTAACAACCGGGCTGAACGTGTCATCACAATCAATCCCAACTGTCTGAGAATTCCCGTTAACAACTAGACGAGCCTTGTACCATTCTAACGTCCCATCGGATTTAAATTTATGGCGAAAAAGCTACATGCAGCGAATAACCGGATGATCCGAGAGATGAGGAACCAGTTCCCATGTTTTATTAACATGTAGTGCAGTAAATTCGGTTTGCATACCTTTAGACCAATTTCGATTGGCAAGGGCCTTGGCATAAGAGGTAGGGATAGGTGATACATGGAAGGTAGTAAAGGTTGAGTGGGTGGTGGAATTTGATTTAGACCGTGTGGTCATGGGGTGGGAATTTAGAGTCGTAGGCTGTGAGGACTGAGATGGGGGCTTAGCAGAAGTACCACCCGCTGGTGTATGGCAGGGTGGCGTGGCAGAGGTGGGTGGTGGTATAGTGGTAGGTCATGGGCAGCGAGAGTAGGTGATCGGGTATGGGGCCGTGACTGACAGCTGTGGAACCGGAGGTCAAAAATTGAACTCCATTGGAACGGGATCATCAAGGAATGTGTAAGAGGAAGATTTTTGGGAATGGTGTAGGGAAACGTGTGTTCATCAATGTCACATGGCGAGAGACGTGAACCTTATCGGTGGTAGGGTCGAAGCATCTATATCCTCAAAAATCCGGGGATATCCGAGAAATATAGATCTGACCGACCGTGGGTGTAATTTGTGGGGTTGGGTGGCGGATTGGTTTTGGTAGCAGGCTCACCCGAACACACGGAGATGCTCATATTCGGGATGGCGGAGATAAAGGGCAAAAGTAGGAGTGTAAAAATTTAGGCGTTTTGTGGGTAGGATATTGTGAAGGTACGTGGCTGTATGAAGAGCCTCCACCCAAAATGTAGGTGGAATATTGGCATGAATGAGAAGTGCATGAATGATGTCATTGAGTCGACAAATCATCTGCTCGGCCCGACCGTTTTGAGGTGAGGTTTGGGGGTAGGAAAAACGAAATAAGAGGCCATGGTGATCGGCAAAAGATTTGAAGGCATGGTTATCAAATTCGCCACCCAAATCACATTGGAAAGTTTTAAGTTTTCGTTGAAATTGTGTTAGAATGAGTTGGTGAAATTTGGTAAATGTAGGGAAGGTTTCAGATTTGTATTTAAAGGGGTAGACCCAAACAAAATTGGAAAAATTGTCTATAAGAACCATATAATATTTATACCCTGATTTGCTAGTTACAGGACTAGTCCAAAGATCACAGTGCACAATGTCAAATGGGGCAAAAGTAAAAGAATTTGATGAATAGAAAGGAAGACGTTTACTATTTGAAATTTGACACGAGTTGCAAACATTAGACATATTGTCTTTATTACACGAAATATGAAAATTCCGACCTAAGACATCTAGAGTTTGAGCTCATCAGATAACCGAGCCTATCATGCACGGGAACTGAAGGAGAAGTAAGATAACAAACTTGAGGCGGGAGTTGAGGTGGCGTGAATGGATAGAGATCCCAGGTGCTGTTATGTCTAGATAGAGTCTTCTTAGTTTTGAGATCCTTCAAAGAAAAACCAGAAGGGACAAATTTTAATAGAAACGTTGTTATCACGAGTAAAACGACATACATAAAGGTTTTTAATTATTTGGGGGTTGTATATGACATTGGACAGGATATAAGTGCGGTTGGGTAAGGTGTGCAGGCCTGTGCCAGATCCAAGTATTGGTAGAGAATTGCCATTGCCTACCAAAATGTTGCCACGAACAGGAGAAGAATTAGGGAATAAAATTTTACCTGGTTCCTGAGTGAGGTGAGAACCTGCTCCCGTACCCATGATATCCATGTTCCAAGAGGATCGTGGTTGATTGACCTGCATGTTAGTGAAGACAGTGCTTAAATCAGATGGACATAGTGCATTGTACCCAGATGCAGGTGGTTGAACAAAACCCGGTGTGAAGTCAGGTTGTCTGTTGAACTCTGGAGGAGCAACATAGAGTGCGGGCTGAGGAGAGGCTATTGGTTGGTTGTTGTGGGGCCGCCATGGCTGTTGGGTCGGGTAAGGGCAGGGTGGAGGTGTCCACCAAGCCTAATTTGGATAACCTTGCTGCTGTCCGACCCAAGAGTATTGTTGTTGTCGACCAGAACCGCGACCCTGTCCGCCACGTTTGTTCCAAGACCCCGACCCCTGCCTCGACCACGAGACAAAAAGGCAGTAGGCTCAGAAGCCTGAGGTTGCTGCTGTTGAGCAGGGTTTTGTTGCTACTATGTGGGAGCCGAAGGGGCTGCCAAGACTGTTGTGGTGGAGCCCTTGCGTGCGTCAATCCGGAGCACCTCGTCATTCAGCATACTGATGGTCTGATCCCAACCGACTCCTTGTTGATTAATAAGAGAAGATGTGGTGTTGTATTCTTCGGGAAGACCATGAACCAACTGAAGAACCAACCTGGATTCAGAAACAGGTTGTTCCACATCAGCGAGTTGGTTGGACAACTCGGTGAGACGCTGACAATAATCTTCTATCGATGAACAGGTTGTTAACGTGAGGTTACAAAATTTGGTTTCGAGCGCTGCTGCTCGGGCCTTCTTGTTGCTTAAAGATATCTTTTCTAGTTTTAACCAAGCCGTATGGGCGGTGGTTAAGAATCCATATTAACAGATCGTTAGAGGCGGTGCTGTAAATCCATTGAAAAACTAGAGCATCAAGCTCCTGCCATGATTCCACATCAGCAGCCGAAGCAGCCAAAGAGACTGGAGCAGGGGTTCCATCGATGTGGTTGAGTACCTTGTAGGCGACAGTATGTAGACGAAAAATTTTAACCCAAGAAGAAAAGGTTACCTTGGTTCCATCCAACGTTCGAATCGAATGTTGGTAACCGAGTAAGCAGGGTGCAAGGGGAGGGTTTCGGTGCGAAGGATTCGTATTATAAAATCAGTTATTTTGAAACTAAAATAGTTCAAAAAGTATAAAAAGTAATAAAATTCGTATTTTATGTTTTTTTTATTTTTCATAAAAAACGGTTAAAATGTGTACGGAAGAACCGGCCTGGAACCAAGTGGTGTTAAAAACTTGCCAAATCAGGGCACAACTGAACCGAGATCGGAATTGGCAAAGAACCGGCCAAAAAAAAAAACAGGTTTGGAACCGGTTAGGGTTCGTTAAGAAAAAACAAACTGTTCATCTCTATGTGATGGTGACAAGAGTAACTGCTAAAAGGATATTGTTATATAAACAATTTACTCGTTTATGCTTAATCTACCTAGTCAAGCTTGGACTCCAGCACACTAACTAAGTGAACTACATTTTAAGCTCTAGCTTGTTTAAGATCGGTTTGGTTTAAGTTCTTAGCGAGTCAATATAAATAGCTTACGAGCGGCTCCGGCTCGGCTCGTTTACATCCTTTAAACCATGAGGATGCAGTAACAGTCACAAGAATGAAAAAAACCGCAGTCTTGAATAAATAATCTGTAAGAAGTTTAAACATAACATAAATTTTTAAGGGTATTAAATCTACAATCCTTTACTATGATCCCTAAACACATGAAACTAATGACTTATTTTCGTATTGCTGTTACAAGTGTGAAGCTCCACACAGACCTCAATCTAAATGGCAAAATGGCAAGCCTCAAGAGACCGACACCGATGATCTAAGCTTCTAATTAACGTTATAACAATCACTTGTTGCTACGCTTTTTGGCTTCGCTGTAAAGAACAACCCCGATCACTGTCAGCGTGTATCCAGCCATCCCGGTTATAGAAACCGGATTTCTAAAGATGAGTATTGAAACAACCACTGCTACCGCTCCCTTCGCGTTTCCCAATACCTGAAAATTATAGACATACATAAGAATCTTTTTACTTAAAAAAGTGTTTTGAACACCCTATAATGAGCATGATAAAAAGATGAACATATAAGCGTACCTGAAGAGTAAGAGCGCTGGTGTGTTTAGTGACTAGAAAGTTGGTTAAGTTAACGAAATACGCAAGTGCAGAGTTAAAAAGCAACAGCCAAACAATCCCGAAATCTTGTCTAGCGAGTGCTATTGTGATGCCAACAACGTTTTCTTCCATGTATAGCGTTGCAGGAAGCAGAAGTACAACAGCAATAGGAGCCATGTAGAGTAGGAGATTCATCGAGTTCAACTTTTCCCTTTAAAATGATAATATATTATTTAGATAAATAAGGAATTTGTTGAACTATGTCATGAAAATGTGAAATGAATAAGTATATACCCTTCAGAAGAAAGCAATATCCCTTGAACCACTGTTTTTAGAGCTCTTGCAGCAGTAGCACCGATACACATTATAAACCCGAAGAGATGAAAACTAGGCTCGCCCTAAAATAAAATTAGTAGCAAATGCAAATAATCAAAATCAAATCATTCTCTCTAAATAATTATGAACTTATGCACACTTAAATCAAAAAGGTCATT
This sequence comes from Scalesia atractyloides, assembly GCA_947069175.1. NCBI lineage: Eukaryota > Viridiplantae > Streptophyta > Magnoliopsida > Asterales > Asteraceae > Scalesia > Scalesia atractyloides. The sequence goes on along the minus strand of CAMTDV010000012.1, from coordinate 21,696,282 downwards.
GTTAATCAAAATTAGTGGCAAAAGCCAAACACAGATAATCAGAAACAAATCTTTAACAAAAACGGCTGTACAGAAAGCTTCTTTTATTCAATATAATAAATCCTTATAATCATTAACTATCCGGTTTGACTTTCTATAGTCAACTATAAAGTTTAAAGATGCTTTATGCATATAAATGTTCATGTTAAGCATTACCAATCACAAAGTAGGAGATTCAATATTCAGTACCACATGTAATAAAAATAAATATGACCCAATAGAAAACCTTCTTTTATTCAAAATAACTATAAAATTAAGCACATTTAAATCAAAATGGTCACTTACTCACACATAATCCTGATTGCAGCCTTGATTATAATTTATAAACCGATATTAATGGGTACCAGAACTAATTATCTGAGCTTAAGTATATCTCTAACAAATATGGCCCTACAGAAAACCTTCTTTTACTCAAAATAATATCTCCTTTCCCTCAATTAACAATCCAATTTGACTTTCTACAGTCAACCATAAAGCCTAAAAGATGCATTTACATATTATAAAGAGATAGATCATGTAAAGCATTAAGCATTACCAACCAACCACAAAATAAGTGATCCTAAATAATCTTTATTTATACAGTTCAAATTTCAAACCTAAAACATAATCAAAGAGGCGATTGAACAAACAAATCAACCCTATTTCTATAGTATTCAAACAATAACTCAGATCCAAATCTCTAACATCTACCACCATACAGAAAACTTCTTTAATTCAACTTAATATATCCCGATTAACAATCCGGTTTAACTTCCTGCATCAAACCTAAAACACAACCAAACTATTGAAATCCCGACCAATCTTCAAGCTCTAAATTTGCAGTCTATTCCCACAAATCATCATCAAAAGTTCAAAACTAAACATAATCTAGCAATTAATTAATCACATAAATTTCAATAAGCATAAATCAACACAAAATTCTATAACACACCAACCAAAACAAAAGAAAAACAAAAACACAAACTACCAACAATACAAAAAGTAAAAACAAACATACCCCACTAGCGATAATAACACCAGTAACAACCGGAACAAGAGTAACATAAACAAGCCAGGCCTCCTTCTTCAACGTAATCACATACGCAAACACCGCAGTAAAAAACGGCGTCGTAGCACCAATCGCCTGATTAAACGACACCGGCAGGTACCTCAACGAGATATTCCCACTCACAACCGACGCACAGAATATGAAACTCAGAGCAGAGATCTTCAAAAACTGAACACGAGATCGAATGGTCTGCATCGGCACCATTTTCAGCCACGCGATCCCGATGTAGCTGAGCAAGGCGCACGCCGTCATGTGGCACATGGTTAAGAAGATCGGGTACTTGAAGCCGTAGTTGCTGAGGAGATACTTGTTGAGGAGTAAAACCCGATGTTTGATGAGTACCATGATGTTACGAGACCGATGGTGAAGAAGCGAGAGGATGTTGCGGGTTTGATTGCCGACATTTTGTGAATTGGATCGAATCGAATGAATTTGTTTTGAGTTTAATTGGATTAGTGATGGAGATTGATTGGATCTGAGGGAGATCTGGGGAGCATTACGGTGGAAAGAGGGTTTGGGGTTTTGATGGGGAAGACCGGTGACGGTGACCGAAGAGCGATGACCGACGACCGGTGAGGGTGGTCAGTTGTGATTGGTGGTAGCACAGGGAAGAAAGAGGGGTTTGAGATGGGGAATTTGTATACGGATGGATATATATAGTGAGGAACTTCTTATTGTTTTTTTTAAGCATGCGGGATCTTGAAGTGGTAATAGAAGATTGTTTTTTTAATTACTTTTTGTTTTTTTAGTATGTTTCTTGATTTTTTGATACAAGAGGAAAGAAATTAATAGTGTATTTTTTTAGAAGTTTAGGAAATCAAGGCAAACCACTTTGTTATAAGGGTGTCTGTGGTCTCACTTGAACGGTTATTAGGTTAAACCATGAGCTAAACCGTTAGTAATGTTTTTTTATAATTAAAAACTTAAACTGAACCTTTGAAATTAAAATCAAACATAACTGAACTAAAACTATTACTAATAATATGGCTCTGGTTTGGGCGGACTTTTATAAAAAAGACAAAAGCTAATACATTTTTAGCAGCACTTAATTTTAATTCTTTCTAGTTTACACCCCTATACTTCATTGGATGCTCGCGAGCAAAATAAAACCGAAAAATAAACGGACAAGAAAAGAGCAAATGGGAGCATACAATGAAGCGAAGGGGTGTAAACTGGGTTCTAGGATTTTATTTGGTTCGCAAGTCCGAGTCGAGTTGAAGAGTGTCGCGATACATGAGACGGGTTAGAATTTGACAAGGAATCAAAAGCCTTGACCGGCTATATTGTCTTTATCCACCAACTAGGCGCATCGCGAGAGAACCTGAAGACTCCGTCGCGACACAAAACAAAGATATTCAAATGCAATAATGATTTCTTTGATATTTAGACCCTATCTTTAACTTTAGGTCGTACTTTTACACCCTTTTTCGAACCCTATATGAAGTTGGGAGCGTAATTTAGCTGTATGAGGTGCTAGGAATGAAGATCGATGATAAAGTCAAAGACTTTGAAGATTCACAACCTGTAGTTAATTCGCTAATCCGGTTAGTTTTCGTCGTAGTTAATTCGCTAATCCGGTCAATTTTCGTCTTAATCTTATCATTAGAAATAATATAGGTTAATTAGTTAAATAAAATAAGTAGACATAAGTGTGCATCCAATTCCATTGAATGGAGATATGATTTGGGATTGTTAGTGTTTGTCTATTCATTGTTTAGTAGTTTTGAACACTCGATAGCTTGGGTTATTCTATTTGTTCACGTCTAGAGAATTATGGGTTTCGGTTTATCATCTCAGAATTAATTTCATGTCTAGAAGGTTGTTTAAGTGTTTCCTTTTCAATTCTATAGTTGTGTGATTTTGGATCTTTAGTTAGACTCGTTTCTATCTAGCACTTCATTCACAATCTAATTGCGTATCATAGATTGGTTCTTAGGCTTTTGAGTTGCGTCACATTCTTAGTGTCTAACTACTACAGGATTCATCCTCTTTAACAAGAGATTAGTCTGTCTAAAATCAGAAACTTGATTATTGTCAAACTAGAGAGTCATTGCATGTCGTTAGGGATTCTTGCCTAGGTTGTTTGTTCATCATCACTGATCACATTCTCATAGTTATTTGCTCAAGTGTTTATCTTAGATTCATCTACGTTAATTTAGGTTATTAGTTAATTAAAACAAAAAATCAAAATCCAAATCATTTTTAGGCTAATAATTCGGTTTAGGTTAAGTTCTAGAGTTTGCTAGTTAAAGTCCCTAGATTCGATACTTGGTCTTGCTTGCTTTACTATTTCACGTCCGGTACACTTGCCATTTGTGTGTAGTTTTTAGGTAATCCCATATATTAAAACTTGATCCGAATTTAATTACACATTCACACACACCTATAACATAATGAGGTGGTGCTAAAATCCACCATCTCCCTTGCTGAAATGAGTAGGCCTATATACGCTAAAACAGTAACATGCCCTTTTTGTAGATTTTGTCTTTTTGTGTGTTTTTTTGACTTTCAGTCGCACCGGTATACATTACATAACTTGTGTTCGTTAATTATATCGACTGTTGGTATTGTACTTTTGGAGTTTTTTTGGTTGCTATATTGAGCATCGATATTGTATTGATATGGTAACGAACTGAACCGATACTGACTGGATTTCCGCCGCAACGCGCGAGAGAATTTACTAGTTAGTTACACAATATAAAATTTCAAAAAGTAATATTTGAAGAAAATTAATTGTTGCGAATTTAGTGAATAATCTAAGAAGATCAATACAAATGTTTATTGCTTTTTATACAAAGTTTGATTTGACAAACATTTTGATAGTTGTTTTTTTCCTTCTATGAATCATCATGTATTGTAAATTACAGTTAATGTTAGTTACTAATGAATTAAGTTGGGATGCAAAATATAGAAGAGAGTATATTATCATAAACGTAGAAGGAAGGAAATACGTAAATGTTGATATATGATTTTTGGGGTCTTCATGTCAACATTCAAATCCGTAATTAAACTTTTTTTAATATTCATTTTTTTAATATTCAAATAACGATAGAAAAACTACATAAAAGTTACTAATAAACGTATAACAAGGTGCGTCACAACCTCGTTTTAAATAGCAAAAAGTACTCATTTGTATGTCAACCTCCTCCAATGGACTGAAGTGATTATTCGAGATCCTAATTGTTTGTAAATGTTACTCATTAATAAGCATATATGTAACGGTAGATACATAAAAGAATCTTTAAATTATTTTGACGTTAATCGACCATTTCTCACCGCTTGAACAATAGTTTATAGAAAATCTGAAGATAAATGAAAACAACAATTAAAATGAAAAGTAGATAGATAATAAAGTATTAATATCCGATAAATATGAGTTGCATATACGAATTACACATGCGACGCGAGTTTATGTTGCGTTATATTTAACTAAAAACATAATTTTCTTATATTAGACGAGGAGACCTTAATAGAAATAATGTATGGTATGTAATGTGACCGTGAAGTGGCATATCTCATAACGAGAAATATATTTTTTCTTTGAAATGTGTGTAAATATAGAACACCATAAAAATGGCTACTTTTGTAATTTTCTTCTTTTTATTCAATGATTGTGTGATTTTTTTTATCCAATGATTGTGGGTTATTTATTGGTTTAGAGAAACTTTTTATTACATTTAAGCATATAGAAAGCTTTCTCAAAGGTTTAACGAGTTATTTTAATTTTAAATATACTACATTTGTTATAACAGGTAAAAGAAAGAAATTTATATTCCGTAGTAATTAGTTTTGTTTTCCTCCTAAAACTAAAAGTTCACTCCATTGAGACCTTTATTCATGTGTCTTAACTCTTAATTGTGTATAAAATCATCAATCAAAATATATTTAAATCTATTTTGCATTTAAAAGAACAATAGTTCATCACGTGACCCTTTATCCTTTATTTTCATATGTAAGAGAAACTTGTATATACGGTGAGAAACTTATATTCTTTTTTATTTCTTTTCGAAACATAAACTCACATGGGATTTATAACAAAAGAAAGAGTGAACATCAATTTTTATTTCCGTGGTAAGACTCAAATATGAACTTGCACGTATCTAAGGAAAGGAAAAGTATGAACCCCTGCTCTATGGTCGTTTGCAATTTGTAACACTTTGCATACTTCCGTCAGCTGATCATGTGTTTGATTGTTAGAAAAAAATGGTGAAATGACTTTATTGTCGATGTTCATTATTATTATTGTTATTATTATTATTTATTATTATTATTATTATTATTATTATTATTATTATTATTATAGTAATATGCAATTTTACACTCTTAGGTTGAAGGCGCCTGGAGGGGTATGGTCCCAAAAACCCTGCGTTTGCGCATGACACCATACCCTCATAATGATAACATGTCACTGGAATAACCTTGCGCGGTACGCGCAACGGTACACCAGCCTTGAAAACAGCAGGTTGCTTAACAAACCTTGCGCACTTTGAGCAACGGCAAGTTAAACCTGAAAGCGTAGGTCCCTGACCCTGCGCTGATTAAACAAGCTTCTAACTGCGACTTCCTAAAACCTTGCACAAGGCCAAGACTAAGATGAGAGCAACTCATACTTAGTCTTGAGAACAAAAAGAGTTGATCCCTACAAGTTCAAGCTGGCCAAGACCACGCGGTAAGGAGAAGCGGAAAGAGGCATTGATCAAGTACAAGGGTACAAAGTGGTAGAGCTGTGACCCAATAACCGCTCGACAGGTTGTGTCAGACCACGTTGCATGATGAACAGTCATGCAAAGGACAAAAAGTACGCAAGGACGCACACGTGGCACCAACCAGCTCACGCCAGCGACGGTCACACAATCTCCACTAACAGCTGATGACAGACCCGACAACAAGGACAACTGCCAGGACATGTGGCCCCATCCACCATGCGCCAAGCGCCCCTCCTACCAGAGACCATTAACGGTCGTAGCAGAGGAGACAAAATGGATATTCCTAGTTGTCGTTTCCAGGCCCAAGGCCCATCAGCCATCTCCTGCACACATCTCCCCGGCTATAAAGTAAGGATCGCACCTCAAGGTAAAACACACTGTTTTGAGCTCATTCACTAATTAATTTCATTATCCTTTGCAAACCCCGATATTTATTCTCACGCAGGAGTGTGGTCACGAAGAAAACCCTCCCTTTTTTTGTCGTCACGAGACTAACGGTGTTTTCAGTTTTGTAGTAAGCTCGGAGCAAGACCATATCAACGAGGCATACGAGATATAACCTTTGTATGCAAAGACTTTGTACTAGAACCTAGATATCTCCGGATATAGTTTGGTCCAATGTTTTTTCATTGGCGCCATCCGATTTTTTCTATTCTTAGACCTGTCTCTTGTTTTTTTTTTTTCTAAATCTCATTTTCAATGGCTGACGGTCCATCAAGTGTACCACGAGGTCCTCGGGCCGAGGGCAAGAACGCAATTCATGTTCCTCGGACTGACGGACAAGTGGAAGAAGGATTTACCAGAGACGCTGGTGTTCACCACGATTTAGGTCGTGTGAATATCCCGGTGACTCCCGAAATCCAAGTTGAAACTCCTTTTGTACCAATCACATAAATTTTACCTCCAGGTGAAACTCCAATGTCATGGTACATCAAATATCAGACGGCTCTAAATGTCGTTTATGCACAACTTTGTGCGCAAACTCACGCATCTCCTGCGCCGACACAACCGCCTACAGCTCACGTGCATGCCTCGCCTGCACCGCGAGTACTAAGTCGCCAGCCGGAGAGAATATCCCATCACATCTCCATACCAGGGAAACAGAATATTCTCAGTCGCTGCCAAGATATAAGTCAAACACTCATAGGCGAGCGTCGATTCATCCACGCTTGGGCCCGCGCCCATTAGAGGGGTGGGCCACCCAGCGTGAAGAAGTCGATAGAACGTATGGCGAAGGTGACAGCGCTAGCGTGTTCCACCGACTGCCTAAAGATCACGCCGCATATAAGCCTACGCCACGAGCTGCATACAATCCGGAGGCTGAATACAATTACAACTTGATCTACAGGCCAGCCGAAGCAGCAGAACATTGTAAGTTCGTGAAGGCGATTGCGCTAGCCCCACTTGAACACGCAAAACTACCTTCCAATGTGGGAAAGTTTAATGGGTTGATAGACCCAGACGACCGCATGCGCTTGTTCACTGGCGCATGGCTTATCGTAGGTTGGATGCTGCCTATGTGTTGTCATCTGTTTGTCCAAACCCTTACAGGTGCGCGTGCCTATGGTTTGACAACTTCCCCACGGGTAATCTCACTTCGTGGAACGATCTCAAAGATAAGTTCTTGACCCATTTTAGCCAGCAAAGATGATACGTCAGAGATTCTTCAGACGTCATGAATATTGTAACATTTGTCGAAAAACGGGTTTTTCAAACCCGCTTCGTTTATTAATCGAATAATCAGTTTTATAATTTTGTTGCTCATTTAATGCCTATGTTAATTTTAAACAATACATAACTAATAAACATTTTAGATTATGGCAATTAAAGTTGTTAAAAAATAAAAATGAAATAGTTAAAAATAAAAATGGGCTGTCGGGTTTGGGTCAGCTGGAAACTTTAATCATCAAACATATAACCACTCCGCCACTAGCTGACTTTGTGAAATCTAGGAAGCAATTAAAACATAACTTCAAGCATGAATCAACCTGTTTGCGCCAAACTGAAACCGATATCGGCTTCCAAACGTCCAAGGACTTTTGAGTGATCGCGGATTCTTGCATATAACCGATAAACCGACGTTCTTAATCAATTCGGCCTTTAATGAACTTGAATTCGTATGATGTTCGGGTTTAATAACCGAAATCATTCACTTTCTGAATTACTCCAACAATATCAGTATCTCGCGACTCAAAATCATCCACAGAACTCTCAATTTCACTTTTGCTCTATTTCAGTTCGTCGGAAAAGCTTTCTGAACTCGCCGGACTTTCGCCGGAAAACCGTGTCTTTCATCAAAACGGTAAGTTTCTCAATTCTTTCATCTTCTATCTGTTGTTAGGCTTTTGCTAACTCAAACCTTTCAATCAGAATCAATCCCAGACGACGATATCAGATAATCAACACTCGCCGGAAGTTTTCTGAAAATTCCTAGATTACGCTGTGAATCGGTATAATCATCTAAACCTTCTGTTAATCATTGTTTAGTAACTCAATTTCACACCTAACCGATCAAAACTGTTAATTTATCCGATCAGACGGAGTTCACAAAACAGAGCCGACGATCCTAGCCGGAGTTCTGAGAAAGACATCTGTTCGGTACATTCATTTCCAAAACTCTCTCTATTTCATCACATTTCAATCACTTATAAGTTCGTTAATCGAATATAACAAGAACTGTTGAAAAATCGTTGTCTGTGTTTTTGAACGAAGAAGATGAAGTCGAACTAATGTATAAGTATAATTAAAACAAGATATATAACCGGGTTAGACACACAGTCCAGCGGTGGACTGTGTGCAAACAACTATCACACGTCTCGAGTTCGATCCCTGACCCAACCTCACTCTCTGAAATAAAAATGCTCTTTTTAAAACCGAACCAGGTTAACTCACTGAAAGATGTTAAGTATAATGAAAACCAGAATATTAACCAGGTTAGACACACAGTCCAGCGGTGGACTGTGTGCAACGTTAATCCACAGGTCCCGGGTTCGAGACCTGATATGCACGCCGGTTCGATAGAATAAAAATCCTTTTTAAAATAAATGAATTTTGGAATAAATTAAAATGTATATAAATATAATTAAAAACAGAAATATTTCGGATTAGACACGTAGCTCAGTTGGTAGAGCTGCGTGCACGCGTACGGGAGGTCACGAGTTTGAACCTCACTCAGTGCAAGCAATATAAACGACCGAACCGGTCAACAAGTCAAAGTCAAAAAGTCAACGGTCAACCCAAAAAGTCAACATATTTTTTTATGTTTTTATTTATTTATTTAATTTAAAAATCAATTAAAAATACTTAAAAATAATGTTTTAAAGTTAGAAAATAGCCTTAAACTCACAAAAATATATCTAAAAATCCTATTAAAATTATTAATAAAATCCACTCATTTATCATACCTTTCGTTATTATTTAGGTTAGTTAATCCTCGTTGATCGACCCTCTAAACTCGTGCGCATTCAACATCTTCAACCGAACGCACCCAATGTGAGTGGATCTCTACAAATTCCCGTTTTAATCACGTTTTTGGGGTGTATCATGTGTCTTATTATTTATCACATTTAAACAATTGTGCATCCATTATATCCATGATCAAATGTGTATTCTATATGTATCAACTGTTTGTGTGGTTAATGTTTAGATTAAATTTATCATTTTCAGTACATACATTTTCATAGGCCGCCGCTCCCCATTACCTATGAGCGTTGAGCTGTTCCCCATTACCTATGAGCATGAACGAGGCATTGCCAACATACGATCGGCTCCGTTTGATTGAGCCTTGATCGCACATACATTTATCATAGGCCGTCCGTTCCCCATTACCTATGAGCGTGAACGTGATGTTGCCAACATATACAGTATCATTCCCCGACCCGCAGCGGAAAAGGTGATCGGGGCATGATTGGGTTTTCATCAAAGCTCATGACATTTATTATAACGTTTCATATTTATTATTACAATTTAAAGGGGATCATACAATCATAATTACAACATGTTCTACACTTCTTTCTAGACTTCATTATTTTCTTCTAAGGCATTTCGTATGTTTTCCTTGCTTCATCCTGTTCACCTGTATCATGTGTAAAAATGGTTTTTGGATCAACAAAAAGTTGGCGAGTGAATTCTATGAAAAACATTTAAACAAGTTTATTGAATTGATTATAAAATAAAGTGCATAACCACATATGAGTAAATATAGATGTAAACTTATTCACAAAACACTTAATATTAAATAATGCACACACATACAATAATAGATTGTTTTGAGGCACGCGTTGTTCAACTCGTCTCCCACGAGGAACTGATGGGCCTAATGAATGAGTTTTGAGGCACGCGGTGTTCTACGAACTGATGGGCCTAATGAATGAGTTTTAAGGCACGCGTTGTTCAACTCGTCTCCCACGAGGAACTGATGGGCCTAACAAATAATTTGCATACAACTTGACAATATGTGATACATAACTACAAACAATATTTACATTCTAAGTTTAAATCATAATATGGTATGGCACGAGTTTGAATAAACGAATTAGTTTAAGCGACACATGATACACCCCAAAACGTGTAATAAAAAGGGGAGTTGTAAGATTCACTCACCGTGGTTGCGTTTCTTGGATTGATGATGAATGCGCACGAAATTGGATTTAACCACGAGAGAAACTAACCTAGATAATAACATAACAGTTCGGTAAATAAGCGGATTTTATTAATCAATTTTAGTAGGATTATTGGATATATTTTTGTGAGTTTAAGGCTATTTTCTAACTTGAAAAGCGTTATTTTTAAGTATTTTTAATTGATTTTTAAATAAAATAAATAAATAAAAATAATAAAAAATGTTGACTTTTTGACCGTTGACCATGACTGTTGACCATTACTGTTTACCGTTGACCGGTTCGGTCGTTTGTATGTGTGCGCTGGGTGAGACTCGAACCCGTGACCTCCCGTACGCGTGCACGCAGCTCTACCAACTGAGCTACGTGTCTAACCCGAAATATTTCTATTTTTAATTATATTTATACACTATTTAAGTTAATCCGAAAATCATTTATTTTAAAAAGGATTTAATGGTATCGACTCGGTGCTCTCCACAGGTCTCGAACCCGTGACCTGTGGTTTAGTTTGGCACACAGTCCACCGCTGGACTATGTGTCTAACTTGGTAAATATTCCGGTTTTTATTATACTTAACATCTTACTGCGTGTGTATCCGGTTCGGTTTTAAAAAAAACATTTTTATTACAGTGAGTGTGCGTGTGTCAAGGATCGAACTCGGGACGTATGCGTTTGTTTGCACACAGTCCACCGCTGGACTGTGTGTCTAACCCGTTCATAATACTGATTTTAATTAATCGTATAATCAATACGACTTCGTCTTCTTCGCTCAAAACACAGACAACGGTTAACCATGCTGTTACTTGTTAAATTGATTTAACGAACTTTATAAGTGTTTGTAATGTATTGATCAGAAAGGGTTTGGGGAAATGATTGTACCGAACAGATTGTCTTCTTCAGAAATCCGGCAAAGATCGTCGGCTCTGTTTTGTGAACTTCGGCTGTTAGGATCAATAAACAGTTTGGATGGATTAGATGTGAAATTGAACTACTGAGCAACGATTATCAACAAGTTTAAATGATCATACCGGCAAACAGCGAGATTCTGGAACTTTCAGAAGTTTTCCGGCGAAAACAGAAAATCCGACAACGTCATCTGGGGTTGATTCTGGGTGATGGAGTGATATTAGAATTTGTCTAATAATGGAATGAAACAGAAAAAGTCTAGGTACTTACCGTGTTGATGAAAGTCTCGGTTTTCCGGCGACTTGCAGAGAATTCCGGCGAGTGAAATTGATTGAAGAGTCGGTGCGATTTTGGGCGAAAAGTTTACCAGAGGCTAGGGTGTGCATTTATAGGGAAAAATCAAGTTGAATTGGGTCTGATTACCGTCTTGATTCGTTGGTCAGCCGTTCTCCGGCGGTTACGACGGATGTCGCGGAACTGGACGTCGGTTATAACCGATGGCGTCGTTAATTCTTAGGTTAAGTCAAAAGTAACCGACGATAATTGGCGAAATCGTCGGGTTTTCCGGCGTCAGCGGATTTGGGCGCGCTGTTGACTGGGTTTGATTTCCAGATTTATTATTTGTATTTATTGTTTCAATATGTTATCAAACAACACAAGTGGCGGAGTGGTTGGGCGAGTGTGAGTTAAGGTTTGGATGATTCTCTCGGCTGACCCGGGTTCGAAACCCGGCTTCAGCATTTAATTTTTATTTCACTATTTTTAATACATTTTCAAATATAAATTTTATATTCTAATATACTTATTAATTATGTATCGTTTAAAATTAATTTTGGCATTAAATACGAACGAAATTTTTAACTGGTTGTTCGGTTAATAAACGAAGCGGGTTTGGTTAACCTGGTTTTTGACGGATGTTACAAGTTGGTTTGTTATTGTATGTTATTGTATGTTATTGTTTGTTATTGTTATTGTTATTGTATGTTTATTTACGTTTGCTCACATATGATTATTGCACAATTTTCCATAATAAATATAACAAGAAATCAAGAATAAATGTTTTCTAACAAGGTTCACTCGCCAACTTATGTTGACCCAAAAATCCCCATTTTTACACATGATACAGGTGATCCAGCTGCAGCAAGAAACATATAGGATGGCTTAGAAGAATAATCCGGTTTAGACTTTGGATTGTTTAGTTGGTTATCTTTCTTTGTAATTGTATGAACTTGTTTGGAATATTGAGGATGTAATTTTGAATTTAATAAATATGAAACATATTAGTAAACATCATGAGCTTTGGTGATAACCCAATTATGCCCCAACTCTTATTCCGCTGCGGGTCGGGGTGTGACAGATTGGTATCAGAGCCATGACTATAGGGATATAGGATAGGCTATTAGACCCTTAGAGCCTATACTATAGTTGATTAGAATTTTTTAAAAATTTTTGGTGTGTTACATGCAAAATTCATGATGTTTATATGTTTTATGTTTAATGTTACATTCAATGTTATGCAAGCATGTTCATAAGTACATATTATTATACAATGCCTATCATGAATCATATTCTCATAACATATCATATCCATGAGAGCACACACCACATCATTTCCATGATTTTTTTGCAATGATTTTTGTATTTTCAAATCACATCAAAGTGAGTTCTCATGACGAGCATGTAGTAACTGGAAGGGCACAAGTACCGGTAGTCGGAACGTCCTGTCTAGGCTTGGCATTCGTATAAATCCAAAATAAAGGACCAGTTTGCCTACCTGGGGACTAACGATGAGAGTACGAAGGACCTATTAGGCCAAAGCATGCTATATCAAACGTCGTGTGAGCTAACCCCATTTTGAGTTGTCATTGTGTCTACACCTGGACACCTTCCGACCATACATCTCGTAAACATATTTCATGGTTTTCATTCGGGTGATGCGAGTGTTAAACCGCCAATACCAATGTGAATCCTACTAAGCCAATAGTCGTGGGGGCCCACATGACTATACAGGTGAAGGTATGGGGGACATTTGAGGCCCAACATGAGCAAACCCAAGACATCCTATGGATGTAGTTGCATTATTGATGTTTATGTTATTTTTAATTTTTTTAGACACATGACACCTAAAAAGACTCCATAAACTCACAATCTTCTTATGTATATTCCTGTAGATGTCGGCTAGGCAACAACGAGGGGGTAGAAGGTCAGGAAGGTCAAACGAACGCTTGGCCACCCAAATCTCAAAACAAATGGCCGCGGTGCTTCCTGACATTGTAGTTCAAGTCCAACAAGCTCTCGCCGCAAATCCCATCAATCCTCCCCAGCAAAAAGACCAGAACATCGGCAACCCTCCTTCCAAAAGTGCTCATGTAAACATTTCAAGTCTTGCGATCCTCCGAAATTTGAAGGGACCGAAGGTGTCACAGCTCTCCTCCACTGGTTTGAGGAAATGGAAAACACCTTCCTCAATTGCGATTGTCCCGAGGATCGCAAGGCACGTTACGCAACCGGGAGGCTATTTGGGGTAGCTCTTACCAGGTGGAATACTGAAAAGGGTAAAAGAGGAATCGAAGATGCAATGGCCTTTACGTGGGAGGAGTTAAGGGAAATCATGACGAGACGCTTCTGTCCTAGAAGCGAGATCAAAAAGTTAGAGGATGAATTTCATTCGTTGAAGCAAAAGGAGGGAGATCATACTTCCTACAACAAGAGGTTTTTAGAGTTGAACCAAATGGTCCCTAACTTGTTCACCCAGTTTACCGCTTAGTCGAACACTATACTCGAGGCCTTCCCTCGAAAATTCAAGACTCAGTTCTCAGCACTTCGCCTGCAACACTTGAAGCTGCTATGGAACTAGCTACCGAGCTTACCGAGAATCGTATTCGCAACGGTAAATTTAAAGATGAGAAAAAGAAAGCCCCAGTTGAGGGCCAAACTTCAAACCATTCCACCTCCTCCTCAAAGTTTGCTAACAAGAGGAAACGAAACACCAGAAACTTTGCTGTCACACAAACAAATTTCCCTATCCCTGCTGCACCCATTACCCAAGTTGCCCCTCACCTGCACCATATAAAAGGCCATACTCCGGCCCATACCCAAAATACAACCGTTGCCAATACCATCACTTTCCCGATCATCCCTGCCAACATTACACCGGCTGTGGTCGCGCAGGTCACACCATTCAAACCTGTCGCGTACCTCAGCGAACGAACCGCCATCAGCCCTCAACCCAAACCCACCATCAGATAGTGGGTCAAGCCCAACAACCTTTACTACTACCACCTACCCAGCATGTAGCCCAATCCTACTACCAACCCAACTATCCCATGGTGCAACCTATGCGGGGTTGTTACAACTGTGGAGACCCGAACCATTTCAGAAACACCTGTCCACGCTTAGTGAATATTATCCATGCCCAAGCTCAAGCTAATCCAGTGAACCAGGCTAACCAAGCTCCTCCACCTGCAAGAGGAAGAGCTTTCAACATCAACGCTAGTCAAGCTAGGGCTGACAACAATGTGGTTAACGGTACGTTTCTCATCAATGGTAGTTATGCATCCATGTTATTTTGATACTGGCGCGGATAAGAGTTTTGTGTCCTTAGAATTTGAACCCATCCTCAACCAAACTCGTGATAAACTCATGGAATCCATAACGGTAGAAGTTGCTGACGGAAAACCGGTCTCATTAAACTCTATTGTACGCAATTGTACTCTCACCCTAAACGATCACGATTTTCCAGTTGACCTTATACCTATGAAGTTGGGAAGCTTTGACATTATAATTGGTATGGACTGGCTCAGCCAACATCATGCTGAAGTTGTATGCCGCGAAAAGTTTATACGCATTCCTCTTACAAACGGTCAGACTCTACGAATCTTTGGAGAAACCCCTTCGAAAGGGCTCAAATTAATGTCCTATCTTCAAGCCCGAAAATATCTCCGCAAGAATTATGTCGCATTTCTAACTCATGTCGTCAAAAAGGGAACCAAGGAGAAGAAACTCGAAGACATCCCAGTAGTAAAATATTTTCCACAAGTTTTCCCCGACGAAATTTCAGGACTTCCTCCCGTGAGAGAAGTCGAATTCCGCATTGATCTTATACCTGGAGCTACACCAGTTGCAAAATCTCCTTATAGGTTAGCCCCATCCGAAATGCAAGAGCTAGCCAGTCAATTACAAGAGCTGACTGACAAAGGATTCATACGTCCTAGCTCATCGCCTTGGGGTGCACCTGTCCTTTTTGTAAAGAAGAAAGATGGAACGTTTCGCATGTGTATCGACTACAGGGAACTCAACAAGTTAACGGTCAAGAACCGCTACCCATTACCTCGCATTGATGATCTTCTTGACCAACTTCAAGGCGCCAGATGTTTTTCAAAAATTGACCTTCGTTCTGGTTATCATCAACTCAGAGTACATGAAGAAGACGTCCCAAAGACCGCCTTCCGAACTCGTTATGGTCATTATGAATTCATGGTCATGCCATTTGGTCTAACCAATGCTCCAGCTATCTTCATGGATCTAATGAACAGAGTCTGAAAACCCTATCTAGATCGCTTTGTTAGTCTTCATCGACGACATCCTCATTTACTCAAAGTCTAAGTCTGATCATGAACGACACCTTCGACTCATCCTTACACTCTTAGAGAATGAAAAGCTCTACGCCAAATTCTCCAAATGCGAATTCTGGTTAAAAGAGGTACAATTCCTTGGACATGTCGTCAATGACAAGGGAATACATGTCGACCCCTCCAAGATCAAAGCAGTACAAGAATGGCAAGCGCCACGTACACCAACCGAAGTAAGATCATTCCTTGGTTTGGCTGGTTATTATCGCCGTTTCATTGCAAATTTCTCTCGTATTGCTGTACCACTCACGGCTTTAACTCATAAAGGAAAACCCTTCATATGGGGACCCAAACAAGAAGAAGCCTTCCAAAACCTTAAACAAAAACTCTGTGACGCACCTATCCTCACTCTTCCTGAAGGTTGTGATGACTTCGTGGTTTATTGTGACGCGTCAGGGCAAGGCCCAGGCCGTGTTCTAATGCAAAGAAGAAAGGTGATAGCTTATGCTTCTAGACAAATCAAAACTCATGAGAAGAACTACACCACCCACGACCTATAACTTGGAGCCGTTGTGTTCGCTCTTAAGATATGGAGACATTACCTCTACGGTACTAAGTGTGAAATATACACTGACCATAAGAGCCTCCAACATATCTTCAACCAAATGCAAAGAGGAAAGGTGATAGCTTATGCTTCTAGACAAATCAAAACTCATGAGAAGAACTACACCACCCACGACCTAGAACTTGGAGCCGTTGTGTTCGCTCTTAAGATATGGAGACATTACCTCTACGGTACTAAGTGTGAAATATACACTGACCATAAGAGCCTCCAACATATCTTCAACCAAAAGGAGTTAAACATGAGGCAACGGAGATGGGTTGAACTTCTTAATGACTACGACTGTGAAATTCGGTATCATCCTGGCAAGGCAAACGTGGTGGCCGATGCACTCAGTCGAAAGGGTTATGCGAACTCCATTCGTCTTCTATGTTCGCAAATCATAACCGACATCAAAGATCAAATTCGAGAAGCCCAACATGTTTCAGTAATGGAAGACGACGTACGAAAGGAGCTGTCCTGTGTAGCTGAACTTAAAATTGAAACAAAATCCGACGGTATTCTGTACTATCTAGATCGCATATGGATTCCTGACCACAACAACCTTCGTGAATTCCTTATGAATGAGGCACACAAAACACGATACTCTATACACCCAGGAGCCGACAAGATGTATCAAGACCTTCGATACACCTACTGGTGGCCTGGAATGAAAAAGGATATTGCTGTTTTTGTTTCCAAGTGCCTTACATGTTCCAAGGTAAAAGCTGAACATCAAAGACCCTCAGGACTTCTGGTCCAACCTGAAATACCTATATGGAAGTGGGAAAACATAACCATGGACTTCATTACCGGGTTACCTCGCACTTCTGGTGGGTATGACACTATATGGGTAATCATTGATCGTCTTACAAAATCAGCTCACTTCATTCCGATCCGCGAAGATTTCAAGAACGAGAAGTTAGCTTGTATCTACATCAGCGAAATCGTAAGCCGTCATGGTGTACCGTTAAGCATTATTTCAGATCGTGATGGTCGTTTCACTTCACGAACATGGCAAGCCGTACAAGCCGCTTTGGGTACACGATTAGACCTCAGTACCGCTTATCATCCTCAAACTGATGGACAATCTGAATGCACCATTCAAACTCTTGAAGATATGCTTCGAGCATGTGTCATAGACTTCAAGGGAAATTGGGACGCTCATCTACCATTAGTTGAATTTTCGTACAACAACAGCTATCATTCAAGTATCGGCATGGCACCTTTCGAAGCTTTATATGGTCGTAAGTGCCGATCTCCAGTATGTTGGCACGAAATAGGAGAAGCTCAAATCACCAGTCCAGAATTGATTCAAGAAACAACAGACAAGATCCATCAAATTCGAAACAATCTTCTAGCGGCACAAAGTCGTCAAAAGAGTTATGCAGATAAACGACAAAAGCCTTTGGAGTTTAACATTGGTGATCATGTACTTTTAAAAGTATCACCGTGGAAGGGAGTAGTTCGTTTTGGCCAGAAGGGCAAGCTAGCACCACGGTACGTAGGACCTTTCAAGATACTCGAAAGAGTAGGACCTGTAGCATACAAGCTTGATCTACCAGAAGAACTCAACAGAATTCACCCCACATTCCACGTATCAAACTTGAAGAAGTGCCTCGCCGATGAAAACCTCCATATTCCCCTGGAAGATATTCAGATCGATGAATCTATGCATTTCATTGAAAGACCAGTAGAGATCATGGACTTCGGAGAAAAACGTTTAAGAGGGAGTCGTATTCCAATTGTTAGGGTACGCTGGGAATCAAAAAACGGGGACCTGAGTTTACTTGGGAACGTGAAGACTAAATGCGCGAAAAATACCCGCATCTTTTCCTGTTACCACTACTACTTAAATTTCGGGACGAAATTCCTAAAAGTAGGGGATACTGTAACATTTGTCGAAAAACGGGTTTTTCAAACCCGCTTCGTTTATTAATCGAATAATCAGTTTTATATTTTTGTTGCTCATTTAATGCCTACGTTAATTTTAAACAATACATAACTAATAAACATTTTAGATTATGGCAATTAAAGTTGTTAAAAAATAAAAATGAAACAGTTAAAAATAAAAATGGGCTGCCGGGTTTCGAACCCGGGTCAGCCGGAAACTTTAATCATCAAACATATAACCACTCCGCCACTAGCTGACTTTGTGAAATCTAGGAAGCAATTAAAACATAACTTCAAGCATGAATCAACCTGTTTGCGCTAAACTGAAACGATATCGGCTTCCAAACGTCCAAGGACTTTTGAGTGATCGCGGATTCCTGAATATAACCGATAAACCGACGTTCTTAATCAATTCGGCCTTTAATGAACTTGAATTCGTATGATGTTCGGGTTTAATAACCGAAATCATTCACTTTCTGAATTACTCCAACAATATCAGTATCTCGCGACTCAAAATCATCCACAGAACTCTCAATTTCACTTTTGCTCTATTTTCAGTTCGTCGGAAAAGCTTTCTGAACTCGCCGGACTTTCGCCGGAAAACCGTGTCTTTCATTAAAACGGTAAGTTTCTCAATTCTTTCATCTTCTATCTGTTGTTAGGCTTTTGCTAACTCAAACCTTTCAATCAGAATCAATCCCAGACGACGATATCAGATAATCAACACTCGCCGAAAGTTTTCTGAAAATTCCTAGATTACGTTGTGAATCAGTATAATCATCTAAACCTTCTGTTAATCATTGTTTAGTAACTCAATTTCACACCTAACCGATCAAAACTGTTAATTTATCCGATCAGACGGAGTTCACGAAACAGAGCCGACGATCCTAGCCGGAGTTCTGAGAAAGACATCTGTTCGGTACATTCATTTCCAAAACTCTCTCTATTTCATCACATTTCAATCACTTATAAGTTCGTTAATCGAATATAACAAGAACTGTTGAAAAATCGTTGTCTGTGTTTTGAACGAAGAAGATGAAGTCGAACTAATGTATAAGTATAATTAAAACAAGATATATAACCGGGTTAGACACACAGTCCAGCGGTGGACTGTGTGCAAACAACTATCACACGTCTCGAGTTCGATCCCTGACCCAACCTCACTCTCTGAAATAAAAATGCTCTTTCTAAAACCAGAATATTAACCAGGTTAGACACACAGTCCAGCGGTGGACTGTGTGCAACGTTAATCCACAGGTCCCGGGTTCGAGACCTGATATGCACGTCGGTTCGATAGAATAAAAATCCTTTTTAAAATAAATGAATTTTGGAATAAATTAAAATGTATATAAATATAATTAAAAACAGAAATATTTCGGGTTAGACACGTAGCTCAGTTGGTAGAGCTGCGTGCACGCGTACGGGAGGTCACGAGTTCGAACCTCACTCAGTGCAAGCAATATAAACGACCGAACCGGTCAACAAGTCAAAGTCAAAAAGTCAACGGTCAACCCAAAAAGTCAACATATTTTTTTATGTTTTTATTTATTTATTTAATTTAAAAATCAATTAAAAATACTTAAAAATAATGTTTTTAAAGTTAGAAAATAGCCTTAAACTCACAAAAATATATCTAAAAATCCTATTAAAATTATTAATAAAATCCACTCATTTATCATACCTTTCGTTATTATTTAGGTTAGTTAATCCTCGTTGATCAACCCTCTAAACTCGTGCGCATTCAACATCTTCAACCGAACGCACCCAATGTGAGTGAATCTCTACAAATTCCCCGTTTTAATCACGTTTTTGGGGTGTATCATGTGTCTTATTATTTATCACATTTAAACAATTGTGCATCCATCATATCCATGATCAATTGTGTATTCTATATGTATCAACTGTTTGTGTGGTTAATGTTTAGATTAAATTTATCATTTTCAGTACATACATTTTCATAGGCCGCCGTTCCCCATTACCTATGAGCGTTGAGCTGTTCCCCATTACCTATGAGCGTGAACGAGGCGTTGCCAACATACGATCGGCTCCGTTTGATTGAGCCTTGATCGCACATACATTTATCATAGGCCATCCGTTCCCCATTACCTATGAGCGTGAACGTGACGTTGCCAACATATACAGTATCATTCATGTTAAATATTCATGCAAGTTGGTTTGTTATTGTATGTTATTGTTTGTTATTGTTATTGTTATTGTATGTTTATTTACGTTTGCTCACATATGATTATTGCACAATTTTCCATAATAAATATAACAAGAAATCAATAATAAATGTTTTCTAACAAGGTTCACTCGCCAACTTATGTTGACCCAAAAATCCCCATTTTTACACATGATACAGGTGATCCAGCTGCAACAAGAAACATATAGGATGGCTTAGAAGAATAAACCGGTTTAGACTTTGGATTGTTTAGTTGGTTATCTTTCTTTGTAATTGTATGAACTTGTTTGGAATATTGAGGATGTAATTTTGAATTTAATAAATATGAAACATATTAGTAAACATAATGAGCTTTGGTGATAACCCAATTATGCCCCGACTCTTATTCCGCTGCGGGTCGGGGTGTGACAAATATTTGGCGGAGGGATGATGAAAGTTTGGAAGATTTCATCACGCGCTACAACAAGGAGGTCTTGGAAATTGGTGATGTACACGAAGACGTGATTCGTGCATAGTTCAAATATGCGGTCCGATGCGATGAGATGATAAAAGTCTTGTCAGGAACTGCTGGCCTCCCAAAAAGTTGGGAGAAACTCATGGCGGCAGCCAAGGTCTACGCACAAACGGAGCGCAACCTGAACTCCAACCGACCTCCTTTACCTCAATACCGCCCGCAAGATATGAGCAAGAGTTTTGGGAAGAAAAGCAAGAAAAATTGGAAATAATCCAATCAGAACCATTCTTACTCACCAGTTGACGCGTTGGCAACGATCAACAAGATTGCTACCCAAAGATCAATAAAACAAGATGATTGCGACAGATAGTGGACCCCATTGACGAAGACCTCGGCGGAAGTGCTCAGCATGGAGGATCATCAGTTCAAGCAGCCACCGCCGATGAGAAATAAAAAAGGTCAAGACGCTAACCTTTTTTGCGATTATCACAAAGACACCGGGCACACAACCGATAACTGCATCAGTCTGCACACAGAAATAAAAAAGGCGTTGAAAAGTGGGAAGCTCGCCCATCTGCTTCAGAATGTGCGCAAGGAAGTGCGTCAAATTACTCGCGGAGAAGAAGGCTCGAGTAACAAGAAAACGAAGCAAGCATTCGTTCATATGATATAGGGTGGTCCAGCGCGCAAGCATTGCCATCAGAAGAGTTGTACACCACATTGGTGCGAACAACAAGTTATTTTTTCCATAGTTCCCGGCGGCCCCCAGGAGGAGCGACCGGTTGTGAAACTGGCATGTAACACCCTAAAAAACGGGTTTGGTAATCAAACCACGTTAATATTAAAGAGCGGGTAAAGGACCGTTAGCGGTGAAAGTTAAAATATGAACAAAATAACTAGGAACAAATAAAACTAGTTAAAAAACATGTATGCAAGTAACCAAACAATGAGTTGTAGTCTCGTTCATACTCAAAACTACACTTGAGGGACCAAAACTGCCAAAAAGGAAACCTGTATTATAAATATCAAAAATTAAAAACATTAAACACATAGTGAGTGTGTAGGTGTGTGTGTTCTACGGCTCGAGAACAAGGGGCAAACCCTTGTTCTTCTTAAATCATCAAATTGAAGGATGAATTGAGCTCAAAATCGATGCATGAACGCATATAAACGATCACCTAATCGAGGGGATCATAAGGTATGTCTCAAAACTTAGATTTGGTGAAAATCATAACTTAAGACATGTTGATTACTTGCAATTAGATAGTTGGATTATGATCCAGAGATGAAACTAAGTGTATGTGTATGATTGATTCCGTTAAACTTAAAGAAATCATGCACAATTTGATGTAAGATTTCTTGTTAGTGATTAACAAGTAAATAATGAAATGGGTTCTTGACTATATGATGAAATTGATAATGTAGGAATGTTTATGATCATCATACTTGTATGCATGTGTAAGATACTCGAACAAATTAGAGATTCGAGTAAGTAATCATACATGACTTGAAATGGGTTTTGTATGATATAATGAAACTAATGCTATGTATCTGTTAATTTGATATTAGCAATTGCATGAACTTGGTTAGGGAAATGTAACTATAATGGTGGCCTAAGAATAGCGCTTACCGGGTAATTAACGAAATGCTTAAAGGGGTTGCTAAACTTATTCACGAGTTTGTATATGTAAATAGGCAGTTGACTTTTAAAAGTCAAACTGACCTATAATAAGACCGAATGATAAATTTGATATAAAATCCATAAGGTGGAATATTCGTTTTAAATGATGACCAACCTAACCATCTTGCGAATGATAAATGATAGTTTGACACTTGACAAGCTAGGTGGATGCTTGGGAAGAAGCGGGTCACACGGATCAAGTACACGGAAAAGCATAATCGGATTTCGAGGTAAGTAACACTTACATCATTGCAATAATAAATTTACCTATATATTTGACTAAGAATAAGTGATTTGTTATTCGGAAAGAGATTTCAAAATACAAGGTTCCGACGCGAATTAATACGGGTCGGAACAAGTGAATATGGTATTAAACCATGATTTATGGTAAAAGGGTAAAACGGTAAATTAGTCATGCGATGACGACTAAATAAGGAATACTGAAACATTACCTTATGGTGTAAACCATAATGGATAATAAGGGGTAAAATAGTAATGCGGTCACGAGTTGATGAATAAATAAAGAGTTTGGAAAAAGACACCATATGGTGTAAGTCATAATGGGTCAAGCGAATTAAGAAACAATTGTTAAACAATATGATCACACAGAGTAAAACGAAATGGATTAAATGGGTGAGATGGAAAATAAGCGCCATCTCATAATGATAAATAATCATTTAGGTCGAACAGGTCAAATGGTGATATTTGTTGAGTTTTTTGTGCTCATAGAAAGAATAGAGTATGATTAGCATCGCTATTACATAGCAACTAATAGAGCATGATATGAGAACGGATCAATGCTATGAGCCAAGCCAGGTACGTGTAATGGGTCAAACTCTCAAAGAGGACTTACGGTTCATTGAGATTTAAACAAGTCATGATTGAATATTTGATTACCTAAGGTAAGATAAATCTAATGATAATTGTAGACATTATGTTCTTAGGAATATAATGTTCTAAAATAGATTATGGTCAAATGTTCATATTTGGTCAAAACATGATAATAAAAATCTTTTGTCGTAAAGAAGGACCTAAGTTGACCAAAATGCCCTCGTGTGGTAAAAACAAGTAAACGAACCTAAGGGTAGCTTAAAAATGAGTTTTATAATTCAGTAGACTCGTTCGATAGTATAAAAGCGGAAAACATAAGCCTTTTTGGTTTAATGCCTTTTAAAGGGTCTTTTTCGTAAAATGTCGTACCGAAAGGTAAATTTGGATAAAATGAATCTACGATAACAAATCCACCAAAAATATAGTGGTGGTGGAAAATAAATGAATATCTTCGCGTGGAAATGATAAATAGATAAGGTTTGATTGAAATAAGCAAGGGTTTACGCTAAGACCACCAAACGGGTCAAAACGATAAAATAAAGGTTGTTTTGTACGGAGCGATGGTTTACGCTAAGGCAGTCAAACAGGTAAAAATGTAGTTTTAATGCATATCGTAATGGATGCGTAAATACTCATTTTGGTCTAAATGGGATAAAAGGGCAATATCGGAAGATATGAGCATAAACCGGGAATAGATGCATAATTCATAAGAAATAAGAATCCGGGTCAAATATATAAGAAAATATTTTACTCACATTCAGAAACAAGTTTCATAGGAAACGGACAAAAATGTAACAAGTTACGGAAGTTTTCGTCATAAAAACGACAAAACGGAAAATATTGCGACAACCCACTTTAAGCTACGGTGGTCAGCCGTAGCCTATGGATGGCCACTGTGGAATGAAAACAGGAATTAGTGTTTTACGAATATGTCACGGAAAGTCCCGAGTTGTGTTTTAAAAAGTACGGGACTTGAAACGGGTCGAACGACAATTGATCAAATCTGCAGCAAAACTGCTGCAGAAGGTACCGTCGCCGACGCAATGTAGAATCTCCGACAACTTAAGCTTCTGTCTACGGTAGCAAAGTCCCGACGTAACTTTTAAAGAGGCGTTGCCGACGCGGCAAAGTGCCATCGCCGACGCCACCTCAGAAGTTAAGTTTCTAGTTTGATTTATTTTTGACGAGTCGGTTATATTGTGCTTTTCGGTAATTTGCTAAAATACTAATGTTTTGCAAATTTCCAGTTCAGGGTAATCGTAAGCACTTCCGGATGACGATCAAGGCCGATGGAGAACCGAACACGATCAAAGTTCAGCTTCCGCATTTGGTTTCAAGCTATGGAACTAATCAGTAACGACTTATCAAAAATGTTATTGTTAATAAAGTTTTTTTTAAAACTCAAAGATTTGAAGTGACGTGTAATCGCATTTACTCGTTTAAATGCGAAATTTTTATAGAAATTTTAATATTATAAGACAGGGTCTTACAAGTTGGTAATCAGAGCT
Organism: Scalesia atractyloides; assembly: GCA_947069175.1. Lineage (NCBI taxonomy): Eukaryota > Viridiplantae > Streptophyta > Magnoliopsida > Asterales > Asteraceae > Scalesia > Scalesia atractyloides. The sequence goes on along the minus strand of CAMTDV010000012.1, from coordinate 21,671,243 downwards.
CAAGGTTGATGATCAAATGTGTTCGGTTCGAGGCTTGGTCGCATAATCCGGTAAGTTATTATAAATTTAGCGGTCTAACATAGTTAAGTATTGTAAATAACACATAGGGTTATCGTGTGAACGCACGTTACCCTAAATAAAATGATAAAAGACCGATAAAACTAGTGAATTAATTGTGTTAACAAGTATTGTAGATAGGCTTGTACTATACTAAGGGCGCTTATTAATTTTTAGTGTTACTAATCAATGTAAACATTTTGGTTAAAGGATGCTCGCATCTGAAGATGGCGGGAATCTAATGATCTACCGACGCGATGACAGAATGGTCTGAAGTATAACAAGTAGAGCATACTCATTAAGGACCTAAACTAAATGATGATATTAAATAAAGGTGGAACGGCAATGAACAATGAAGAAAATATCGCACAGGTGCGCTCTTTAAATTATTGTACAACTAGTAGTATACAACAGATATGTAAAGAACAACGGTTGTATACGGTACTAAAGCATGGGAAAACCGGAAGGGATACCCATCCATGATGATGTTCCCAAGAGAAATTGAGCGGGTAATACTCATTATTCACAAATCGTGAATAATAAAATATAAAAGAGTATAGATCTAAAATCTTGGATGGGGTGACCATCCAAGTAGAAATTTTCAATAAGATTTTATTGAGGAAAAGTAAAGATCACATAGATAAATGTGGTTACGTAAAGTCTTATAAAAAGGGAAAACATTTATATGTTTTGAGATGAGAAAGGTAAAAACTAATAATTGTTAAATAACAATTAAACAAAGTTTTATCAAATAAATCAGAAATATGGACATGAACCGAGGATTTACTTACATGGGAAGTAATGTGTTAGTTATAATAAGGTCATGTGTATCATGTGTTGATCGCTTACTCTGGCCAAGTAAATGATAAACACATGATACCATGAACTTGTTATAATAAACACAAATACATTCAATTGGTAAAATCGAGGTGATGGGAAAAGTTAAAAGATCCTTGGGGTCAAGAAACTTATAAGTGTACTTGTATAAATGGTTTTCGTGGAAACCATAAAAACGGTAATAGGCGTACATAGAAATAAATGACCCAAGGAAACCATGGTTGACAAAAAGGGCACGTAAAACCAAGGTATAAATGACCCGCGAGGTCATAGAAATGGAGGTAGTGCCCACACGGAAAATGATCAAATCGTTGACTATGATCGTAGTAAATATCAAAAGGGAAAAGAAAGAGATAATGATGATAATCATCATTCATGGTCTGTGAGGCCATCAAGGATGGTCCAATAAAGAATAAAGTTTGACTGTTCAAAAGTGATGGATTTCACACAAACAAGTCAAACGGGTCAGATAAAGAATAAAGTTTGATTGTTCAAAAGTGATGGATTTCACACGAACAAGTCAAACGATTCAGATAAAGAATAAAGTTTGATTGTTAAAAAGTGATGGATTTCACACGAACAAGTCAAACGGGTCAGACAAAGAATAAAGTTTGATTGTTCAAAAGTGATGGATTTCACACGAACAAGTCAAACGGGCCATATAAAGAATAAAGTTTAACTGTTCAAAAGTGATGGATTTCACACGAACAAGTCAAACGAGTCAGATAAAGAATAAAGTTTGATTGTTCAAAAGTGATGGATTTCACACGAAAAAGTCAAACGGGTCAGATAAAGAATAAAGTTTAACTGTTCAAAAGTGATGGATTTCACACGAACAAGTCAAACGAGTCAGATAAAGAATAAAGTTTGATTGTTCAAAAGTGATGGATTTCACACGAACAAGTCAAACGGGTCTGATAATGAATAAAATTTGACAGTTCATAAGTGAAGAATCTCACAAGAACAAGTCAAACGGGTTAAATAAAGAGTTAGATTCGATTACTCATAAGTGATGGACTTCACACGAGCAAGCAAAACAAGTCAAACGAAGTATAGTGAATGAATTTAAAAGTAAACGCAAACCGAGTAACGGGAGCGTTAAAACAAAAGAATAATGAGCCCGGGTAATGGGACGTGATTAACTATACTTATAGACGCAAACCGAATAATGGGAGCGCGAAATAGTAATAAACCCATGAAATGGGTCGTGAATGAATATAAATGAAAACGCAAAGTGAATAACGGAAGCGTTAAAAAACATTAAGATAAAGAACTCGAGTAATGGGTTGTAAAGGGATATAGGCTTAAACCGGATAACGGTAAAGGTGAGACAAACCGACACAAAAATGGCATATGAAGTTATAGAGTCGAAAGAGTTGTCCGAACGAAAAATGATCTAGTCATGGAGTACGATCGCGCAGGCGCGCACGGCTACCAACAGATAGTGTCTAATCTTAATAAATGTTTGGGGCAACATACACAAAATGCTGTGGTTGCCACTAAAGATGGTAGTTATGACTCGGTGGTGACGAGTGGACAACGCTATTTGATCTTGCGCTAAGCTTAGACGCAAGTGATTATTAAACGACTAATAGATCCGACGAGCGAATGTGATTCGTAAAAGACTCCCGGAGTCATAGAAAATAAAATTGTTGACAAACCGAATCAAACATGGTCTGAGGGCCATAATTGAAGTAAAATAAATTAGCCCTCATGGTAAAAGGGAGCCATGATTTGGCGGATAAAGAAAGGATAACTTAAATAATTTTCCTTTCAAGAACAAAAGTGGTGCATTGACACCAAATATACTTAAAGAACGACACGGGTAAAAGGATGATCTAAAGGATCACCACGACCTTCGAGTTACGAATAATGTAATAGTCTACAAGGTCAAAATGACCTTGGGATCACGAATTAAGAGGAATGATGCATTAAAGACCTCATCTTAGAAGGCTATGTAAAAGAAAAGAAGACGGTGAAGGCCTAAAGAAATAGTCTACAAGGCTAAGTAAAAGGGACTTAAGGGTTATTTAGGCTAAGCGATGGAATCGGTAACCATTCCTCGCATAGAATAAAAAAAATAGTAAAGAAGAAATGTTAAATTGTTAATTCCTCAATGCGAGCAATTGACATAAGTTGAAACAACATTTTAATAAACATAAATGGTAGGAAATGAATTGGAAAACGATTAATATTAAAGGAAACAGGTCTCGACACCATTAGGTACGAGATGATAAATTCAAAAAGAAAATTTTCAAAAAAGAAAAAGATTGATATAAAACTTTACAGGACGTGATGCAGACACGGTCAAAGATATATAACATGGTGTATAATTACCTTGTAATACGAGATATAAGACTAAGGTCTCGAGAGTTCGTAAAAGCCTTGCGAAGGCGATATAAGTATACCTAAATTATGAGGTATAGGGTAACCAGTGACTAATAAGTCTAACCGAAAAGATCGATCAAAATTAAATTTAAAACTTGTTGAATACGCTTATCAATATAAGATTTGCGTGGAATAAGTATGTTGAAAGGTACACATGACCGAGTGGGCAAATGGCGACTCGATTGAGTAAAGAAAAAGGAATACAAGATGAAAGTAATGGCACATGAGGCCTTACACATGAAGGGCGCATGCAACTTAGTGCCTAAAAGGCACTACCATACCTCCCAGGTAAGATTTTTAAAATAATTAAAATATGATCAACGCTCGGGTGAAAAACTAAACCAAGTTCAATGGTTGAACCCAAGGAACTATGTAAGAAAGGTTTCGGGGACGAAACCTCTTTAAGGGGGTAGATTTGTAACACCCCAAAAACGGTTTTGGTAATCAAGCCACGTTAATATTAAAGAGCGGGTAAAGGACCGTTAGCGGTGAAAGTTAAACTATGAACAAAATAACTAGGAACAAATAAACTAGTTAAAAACATGTATGCAAGTAACCAAACAATGAGTTGCAGTCTCATTCATACTCAAAACTACACTTGATGGACCAAAACTGCCAAAAAGGGAACTTGTATTATAAATATCAAAAATTAAAAACATTAAACACCTAGTGAGTGTGTAGGTGTGTGAGTTCTACGGCTGGAGAACAAGGGGCAAACCCTTGTTCTTCTTAAATCATCAAATTGAAGGATGAATTGAGCTCAGAATCGATGCATGAACGTATATAAACGATCACCTAATCGAGGGGATTATAAGGTATGTCTCAAAACTTAGATTTGGTGAAAATCATAACTTGAGACATGTTGATTACTTGCAATTAGATAGTTGGATTATGATCCAGAGATGAAATTAAGTGTATGTGTATGATTGATTCCGTTAAACTTAAAGAAATCATGCACAATTTGATGTAAGATTTCTTGTTAGTGATTAACAAGTAAAAAATGAAATGGGTTCTTAACTATATGATGAAATTGATAATGTAGGAATGTTTATGATATCATACTCGTATGCATGTGTAAGATACTCGAACAAATTAGAGATTCGAGTAAGTACTCATACATGACTTGAAATGGGTTTTTTATTATATAATGAAACTAATGCTATGTCTATGTTAATTTGATATTAGCAATTGCATGAACTTGGTTAGGGAAATGTAATATAATGGTGGCATAAGAATAGCGCTTACGGGGTAATTAACGAAATGCTTAAAGGGGTTGTTAAACTTATTCACGAGTTTGTATATGTAAATAGGCAGTTGACTTTTAAAAGTCAAACTGACCTATACTAAGACCGAATGATAAATTTGATATAAAATCCATAAGGTGGAATATTCGTTTTAAATGATGACCAACCTAACCATCTTGCGAATGATAAATGATAGTTTGACACTTGACAAGCTAGGTGGATGCTTGGGAAGAAGCGGGTCACACGGATCAAGTACACGGAAAAGCATAATCGGATTTCGAGGTAAGTAACACTTACATCATTGCAATAATAAATTTACTTATATATTTGACTAAGAATAAGTGATTTGTTATTCGGAAAGAGATTTTGAAATACAAGGTTCCGATGCGAATTAATATGGGTCGGAACAAGTGAATATGGTATTAAACCATGATTTATGGTAAAAAGGGTAAAACGGTAAATTAGTCATGCGATGACGAATAAATAAGGAATATTGAAACATTACCTTATGGTTTAAACCATAATGGATATAAGGGGTAAAATAGTAATGCGGTCACGAGTTGGTGAATAAATAAAGAGTTTGGAAAAAGACACCATATGGGGTAAGTCATAATGGGTCAAGTGAATTAAGAAACAATTTTTAAACAATATGATCACACAAAGTAAAACGAAATGGATTAAATGGGTGATATGGAAAATAAGCGCCATCTCATAATGATAAATAGTCATTTAGGTCGAACGGGTCAAATGGTGATATTATCACCATTTGACGATGATGACTAATGATCGCTTTGTTGAGTTTTTTGTGCTCATAGAAAGAATAGAGTATGATTAGCATCGCTATTACATAGAAACTAATAGAGCATGATATGAGAACGGATCAATGCTATGAGCCAAGCCAGGTAGGTGTAATGGGTCAAACTCTCAAAGAGGACTTGCGGTTCATTGAGAGTTAAACAAGTCATGATTGAATATTTGATTACCTAAGGTAAGATAAATCTAATGATCTAAATTGTAGACATTATGTTCTTAGGAATATAATGTTCTAAAATAGATTATGGTAAAATGTTCATAGTTGGTCAAAACATGATAATAAAAGTCTTTTGTCGTAAAGAAGGACCTAAGTTGACCAAAATGCCCTCATGTGGTAAAAACAAGTAAACGAACCTAAGGGTAGCTTAAAAATGAGTTTTATAATTCAGTAGACTCGTTCAATAGTGTAAAAGCGAAAAACATAAGCCTTTTTGGTTTAATGCCTTTTAAAGGGTCTTTTTCGTAAAAAGTCGTACCGAAAGGTAAATTTGGATAAAATGAATCTACGATAACAAATCCACCGCAAATATAGTGGTGGTGGAAAATAAATGAATATCTTCGCGTGGAAATGATAAATAGATAAGGTTTGATTGAAATAAGCAAGGGTTTACGCTAAGATCGCCAAACGTGTCAAAACGATAAAATAAAGGTTGTTTTGTACGGAGCGATGGTTTTCGCTAAGGCAGTCAAACAAGTAAAAATGTAGTTTTAATGCATATCGAAATGGATGCGTAAATACTCATTTTGGTCTAAATGGGATCAAAGGGCAATATCTGAAGATATGAGCATAATCCACGGAATAGATGCATAATTCATAAGAAATAAGAATCCGGGTCAAATATTTCGGGTCAAATATATAAGAAAATATTTTACTCACATTTAGAAACAAGTTTCATAGGAAACGGACAAAACTGTAACAAGTTACGGAAGTTTTCGTAATAAAAACGACAAAACGGAAAATATTGCGACAACCCACTTTAAGCTACGGTGGTCAGCCATAGCCTATGGATGGAACTGTGGAATGAAAACCGGAATTAGGGTTTTACGAATGTGTCACGGAAAGTCCCGAGTTGTGTTTTAAAAAGTACGGGACTTGAAACGGGTCGAACGACAATTTATCAAATCTGCAGCAAAACTGCTGCAGAAGGTACCGTCGCTGACGGTACAACCGGCCGTCACCGACGCAATGTAGAATCTCCGACAACTTAAGCTACTGTCTACGGTAGCAAAGTCCCGACGCAACTTTTAAAGGGCGTCGCTGACGCCACCTCAGAAGTTAAGTTTTCTGTTTGATTTATTTTTGATGAGTCGGTTATATTGTGCTTTTCGATAATTTGCTAAAATACTAATGTTCTGCAAATTTCCAGTTTAGGGTAATCGTAAGCACTTCCGGATGATGATCAAGGCCGATGGAGAACCGAACACGATCAAGGTTCAGCTTCCGCATTTGGTTTCAAGCTATGGAACTAATCAGTAACCACTTATCAAAAATGTTATTGTTAATAAAGTTTTTTTTATAAACTCAAAGATTTGAAGTGACGTGTAATCGCATTTACTCGTTTAAATGCGAAATTTTTATAGAAATTTTAATATTATAAGACAGGGTCTTACATGGCATCTTTGGCCATTATCGCACCGACTACATGTTCATTGACCCGGGAAGCTCTATGGACATCATCTATGAACAATGTTTCCAACAGCTAGACCCGGAGGAAAAAAGTGCGCTTAGAGCCGGTTGATTTCCCATTGACTGGTTTCTACAACGAAGCCGTTTTTCCCCTGGGGCATATCTCTTTTCTGGTAACTCTTTCTGAAAGACGACACTTGCGCACGGTCCCTGTTAACTTCATGGTAATGCCAACAACATCGCGCCATGACGTGTTACTATGCCATCGCACCCAAAGAAATTTCAATATGATTACATCCACTCCTCACGCTGCTTGCGGGTTTCCAATAGAAACCGGGGTAAGAAAGAGGTCATGTCCATAGAGGAAGAACTGCCGGTGAAGGTAGCGAAGTCATCCTCAAACGATGAACCAGAAAAATGGGTATTCAACAACAAGTACCCAGAACAAACGGTGTTATTAGGTCCCGCTATGACCCCTGCAGTCAAGGCGCGACTTAAACAACTATTGTTCTGCAATATGGACATTTTTGCATGGTCACCGGCAGATATGACGGGAGTACCAAGAGCGATTGCAGAGCATGCGCTGCAAACATTTCCTTCAGTTGAGCCGGTCGTTCAGAAAAAAAAGTGTTGTTTTGGAGCAGAAAAAACTCAAGCAATTAACGAGCAAGTATTAGAGCTCCTCAAGGCCGGCATTCTTAGAGAAGTGCGCTACCAAACATGGGTGGCCAATCCGGTTATGGTCCAGAAGCACAATGGCGGTTGGCGCATGTGCGTCGATTTCAAAGACTTGAACAAAGCATGTATGAAAGAGCTTTTCCGGAAATCGATAAAAAGGTGGACTCCCTCACTTTATTCCGGTGGAAATGTTTACTTGATTTCTATAAAGGCTACTCCTAGATTCAGATGAAGAAAGAGGATGAAGACAAAACTGCCTTCCGCACAGACAAGGGGATTTTTTGCTACACAAAGATGCCCTTTGGGTTGCGCAAGGAGGGAGCCACCTATCAGCGTTTGATGGACCATGTCTTTGGAGACGACATAGGCGAAACCATGGAAGTGTACATCGATGACTTGGTCATCATGAGTTCGAACGAGGAAAGGATGCTGACAAACATTAAGAAACTTTCGGATCCTTGTGCAAGGTCAACCAGAAGTTGAATCCCGGGAAGTGCTCGTTTAAAATGGAAGAAGTAAATTCTTGGGGTTTATTGTCATGCGTGATAGTTTCAAAGTCAACCCTGAGAAGGTGGAACAATTCAACGTATGCCTTCACCCTCGACCATCAAAGAAATGCAATGGTTGGTTGGGCGATTGGCTGCGCTGAACAGATTCTTAGCAAACCACGTGATGAAATCCTTCCCATTCATCAACACTCTGAGAAATTGTGCAAAGCAAAACAAGTTTCAGTGGACTCCTGATGCGGAGAAAGCTTTCCAACAGATGAAGGAATGCTTGATTCAATTGCCTACACTCACGGCCCCGCAAAAGAACGAACCGTTGATCCTTTACCTTTCCGCATCAGATATCGCTCTGGGCGCAGTCTTGTTGGTCGAGGGCGCAGGAGTCCAAACTCCAATTTACTATGTCAGCAAGATGTTAACTGACCCGGAGACAAGATACCCAATGATGGAGAAACTTGCTTTAGCTTTGGTTCACGCATCCCATCGGTTGCGTAGGTATTTTTCAGGCCACATGATCACAGTTCTCACGCTTTATCATCTGGGCCAGGTTTTATCAAACTTGACATATCCGACCGCTTAGCGAAATGGGCGATCGAATTAGGTGGACACAATAGTGTACAAACCACACTTAGCTATTAAAGGCAAGATAATAGCCGATTTTGTCACGGAAGTGCCGAGCAACAAAGTGCAAGAATGTGAAGCTGTCTAGAATCCAGCGCCTATCACAGACGACCGCGCATGGATCCTTCACACTGAGGGCGCAAGAGCTGGTCTCCGTCTAATATGCCCTGATAACCAGGAGTTCACCTACGCCATCAAATTGGACTTCAAAAGCACAAACAATGAAGCCGAATATGAAGCGTTTCTGGCAGGCCTTCGGTTGGCCATTAAAATGGGCGCTAGGAATTTGGAAGCGCATGTCGATTCTCTTTTGGTCCTAGTGCAAATCAATGGCCTGCATGACACAAAAGGCAAAATGATGGCCCTGTGCCTTGAACAGGCGTAGTCCTTGATAACCAAATTTTAAAATTTTAAAGTGACCCACATCAATCGAAGCGAGAACAAGCATGCGGATACGCTCAGTAAACTGGCGATTACAAACTTCAGGCACCTCGCGTGAGAAGTGCGCATCGAGGTGCTAAAAAACCCTTATGTTCTGTTGCGTCAAGTAAATGTCATAGAAATGGGGAATCCTTCTTGGATATCTCCCATCATCATGTTCTTGCAGTCTGGGATACTCCCAGAAAACAAGACGGAGGCAAGAAAAGTCCAGAACAAGGCGCTAAACTATGAAATGGCAGACGGAATACTTTACCGAAAGTCATACATGGGACCACTCCTCCGCTGCGTAGATCCGCAAGACGCACAATACTTGATTCGCGAAATACACGAAGGCTTGTGTGGAATTCATGTCGGTCCGAGCATGGTGGTCGCAAAGATCATGAATGCTGGCTGCTATTGGCCCGGCATGCACTTAGATGCAGTCGAAACGCTTCGAAAATGCGCATCATGTCCGCGACATGCACCTAAGACTTAGAACCCCTTGACAACAGCATGGCCCTTTCAGCAATGGGCAATCGATATGGTGGGACATTTCCTGATGCCCCAGGTGCCGTAAAGTTCATAATCGTAGCTGTCGATTACTTTACCAAGTGGGTAGAAGCCAAGCCTCTCGCATCCACCATAGCAACGGTAGTTCGCAAATTCATTTAGGAGCACATCATTTGTCGTTTTGGTTTACCTCTGCGCATTATTAGCCATAACAACCCAAATTTTGCTTCTGAAGAGTTGCAATGATGGATGGGTAAGATGCATATCAAGCACGTGTTCACTTTGGTCGCGCATCCCCAAGGGAATGGCCAAGTTGAAAGTATAAATAAAAGTATAATCGAAGGGATCAAGACGAGACTGGGGACAACGCAGAGAGAGATAGGGTGGATGAGTTGTTGGTGCATATTTGTGACAACATCTTAGATTTGGTCTTTGGATATCTTGTATTTAGTAAAATGATAAACGGTTAGCGGGTTTAGTTTTTAATAGTTAATTAGAAGTAATTGGGCTGAACTAGACACTAAATAGTGCATGGTATGCGAATTGGGCTTTAAACCCATTAGCAGTCCATGTAGGAAACCCTAGCCCAGATACATAACCTGACTCTATATAAAGGGAGGTTATGATTAGGGTTGAGGTTGCTGGTTCTATTGTTCGTGTGCTGGTTTAGTTGTTCAAAGAGATTGAGAGAAGAGTCTTGAATTGATTGTAAACACTTTGTGTTAGATAATCAATAGAAGACTTTTGAAGGAAATTGTTCTTGTTCGTGTTCATGTTTCTGTGAAATCTGATCTAGGGGATTCCGCACTGTAGATTAGATAGACGATTCTGTCAAGATCCATACGGACTAGGGGACCTACAATTGGTATCAGAGCATTCGGCTCTTGATTTTGCTCGGTTCAGAATCATGACAACAAAAAGATTGGGTTTTTGGACGTTTTGGAGGCTGTTTTGGAGTTTGTGATGGCTGAATTAGGGTTTCGGCTGCTGTTTTTAGGGTTTCTACAGTGATTTCGGATTAACAGCAGGAATTCAGATTGAAGAAAGGAATTCCAGATCAAAAAGCAAAGTATTTCGGACTAAAGACTTGAATTTCGGATCAGAAATCTGCATTTCGGATCATCAGACCTGCAATTCAGATCAGAAGCTATTTCGGATTGATTTTCAGATCAGAAGTTATTCCGGATACCATCTCGGATCAGAACTATTCCGTATTCCATCTCGGATCAGAATAGTCTATTCCGGATTTCCATTTCGGATCAGAACAGTGCATTCCGGATTTCATCTCGGATCACTATTCCGGATCACCATCTCGGATTAGTAATTCGGATTACTGTTCCAGATTTTCATTTCGGATTGTCAATTAGAGTTACCATTTCGGATTTTACACTGTTCCGAGTTACACACAAGAAGGTGGAAACTTAACTAGCTGACGTAACCAGAGTTAAACGTTTTCAGACATAGAATTTGATCCATAGATAATTTTGACGAACCGATTGGACAGTTAGACTCGTGATTTTTAGGACAAAAAAGGCACGAAAATTCCAAAAATCATAATCGGACAATATACATCATTAGAATCGTGTCGTCGAGACGAGTCTAACAGTATAATTTGGTAACCACTCATTTCGGACAAGTTTTAACATTTTTAACGAGCCGGTTCGGTAAAAATGTCGAATATGTCTAATCTAAATGAGCTGTTAAGAATGGAGCATGAGGCTGGCACCACAAATAAACCTCTAAAGATGCTGAAGGTAGAGAACTATCTTACTTGGAAGGATAGGTTTCAATCCTTCATTGAATACCAGGACACAGGAATGTGGATCTGTATTCAAGATGGATGCGTTGACCCAACGCATGATTTTGAGGGCAGACAACGGGTTACTGCTTATGTGAATATGTCTGAAGCTGAGAAGAGAATGTATGAGTCTGAGAAGAAAGCTTTAGTTGCTATCAAGATGTCATTACCTGATGGCATAAAACACACACTCAAGCGTTATACTACATCGAAGGAGATGTGGGATGCCCTAGAGAAGAGGTATGAGGGCAATACCAATGTGAAGAAAAACAAGGTTGATCTGCTAAAGAAACAGTTTGCTGTGTTCAAAGGAATGAGAAATGAATCCCTTGAAGATATTATGACGAGATACTATCATCTGATGTCAGAAATAGACAATTATGACATAGAGGGATACACAGATGTGGAGATAAATGATAAGTTGCTGGATGCTTTACCTACAAAGTGGGATATCTATACTTTGATGATAAAAGGTGAAGCTGATTATGAAAAGAAATGGAAGAGGTTGTTGGGAAATTGAGAGCTTATTAGCTCAATATGAAGAAGAAGGAGCCTGGATATGATCAGGTTCAAGATCCAGGGATTTATAAAGGTCTTACACCTTCATCTTCCAACAATGCTTCTAGTGACACTGCAACTGCGTTTCTCTCATGTGAGAATGAGCAGATCGTGACAAATGCTGAGGGTGAAGTATGTTTTGTTGCTGCTTCAGGAGACTCGTCAGGGGCTAAGAGAAAACAATTAAGTAACAGCAGTTCTAAGTCTATGCCTCTGAGTGTCAAAAGTGCTGAAGATCACCTGGCATTGCTTGCTTCTTTCGTTGCTTCCTATGAGAGCTATATTCAGGGAAAAATATCTGATCCTGCTACGTTTGATGAAGATTATGATCAGATCGACCCTGATGACTTAGAGGAGATGGATTTGCAATGGCAGATGGCCATGATCTCTAGAAGGGTGAAGAGGTTCATGAACAGAACAGGCAGGAAGTTCGTTGGCAAGAGTGTGGGCTTTGACAAGTCAAAAGTGAAGTGTTACAATTGTCATAACTACGGACATTTCGCTAGAGAGTGTCAAAGACCTAATGTAGGGCCCCTAGTCCTTATGGATCTTCAGAGAACCGTTTATCTAATCTAGAGTGTGGAATCCCCTAGATCAGATTTCACAAAAAACATGAGAACACAAACACGAACACAAAGAATTCCTTCAAATTGTCTTCTATTGATTATCCAACACAAAGTGTTTATAACCAATTCAAGAGTCTCTCTCTAAAACTTTCTGAAGCAATTCTCTCTGCAACTGAACAATAGAACCAGCAATTTACTGAGCAACCTTAACCCTAATCACAACCTCCCTTTATATAGAGATAGGTTATGCAACTGGGCTAGGGTTTTCTACATGGACTGCTAATGGGTTTAATGTCACACCCCGACCCGCAGCGGAATAAGAGTCGGGGCATAATTGGGTTATCACCAAAGCTCATGATGTTTACTAAAATGTTTCATATTTATTAAATTCAAATTACAACTTAAATATCCAAATCAAAATTCATACAATTACAAGGAAATGAAACTATGTAAATAATCCAAAGCTTAAACTGATTTATTCTTCTAGGTCTTCCTATATGTTTCTTGCCTCAACTGGATCACCTGTATCATGTGTAAAAACGGGGGATATTTTGGGTCAACAAAAGTTGGCGAGTGAACCTTGATAAAACATTATTATTAATTTCCTTGTTTTATTTAATATTGAAAATTTGTGCAATAATCACATGTGAGCAAACATATATAAATAACAAACACAAACCACTTTGAATGAGTATATGATATGAATGATGATGAATGTGAGATCAAGGCTCAATCAAACGGAGCCGATCTTATGAGGCACCTGATGCTCAACCCGTCTCCTACGGGGAACTGATGGGCCTAATGATATGCGTGCACTGAAGATGATAAATCCAAACTACATATAATCCACACAACAATTGATACACATTTGATACACATTTGATCACGGATATGATGTATGCACAAGTGTTTAAATATAATAAAGAATTAAATGACACATGATACACCCGAAAACGTGATTAAAACGGGGAATTGGTAGAGATTCACTCACATTGGGTGCGTTCTTTGATGACGTTGGATGCGCACGAATTTTAGGATTTGATCGACGAGGAAAAACTAACCTAAAATAATAACGAAATGATTCGGTAAATAAATGGATTTTATTTGAGATTAATACTTTTAATTCATACTCTTAATGGGATTTTTAGATTTATTTTTGTGAGTTTAAGGAGGTTTTCTAACTTTAAAAATCTTATTTTTAAGTATTTTTAAATGATTTTCTGATTAAATAAATTAATAAAAAGAAATAAAAACATTGACTTTTTGACCCCGTTGACCGTTGACCGTTGACCGTTGATCGGTCGGACTGTGTGTTTGTATGCGCTGAGTGAGGTTCGAACTCGGGACCTCTCGTTTACGTGCACACAGCTCCACCAACTGAGCTACGTGTCTAACCCGAAATATTCTCTGTTTTAATTATATTTATATACTAATTAATTTTTAACTTATTTGGTTTTTTATTAAAAACGATTTATATGGCCGAACCGGTTGCAGGGACCCGGAGTCGAACTCGGGTCCTTCGGTTCGAGTGCGCACAGCCCAACCAGTTGGGCTGTGTGTCAAATCTGTTTAACTTATGGATTAAATTATTCTTATAAACATTCTGTGACTTGATCTGATTAAGTTTTAAAAATGTTGGTTTTATTTCTGAAAATCGGTAACGTGTGCGATTCGAACCTGGGAAGTGTGCATTGTTTGTGCACACAGTCCACCGATGGACTGTGTGTCTAACCCGTTCGAATATCCAGTTTTAATTAAACTTATACGCATTGTTCAACTTCGTCTTCTTCGCTTAACATTCAGAACAGTGAATTCCGACTGTTCTGTTTAATCGATCTTAACTTATATTTGATTGAATTGAAAAGAGAAATGAGATGACATGGTATACCAGAACGGCGAATTTGCTTCAGGTTTTCCGGCAACGTCTCGTCGTCTCCGATCTGCGGATTCCGGCTGAGGGAAACTGTTTAACAGTTTTGATTACTGGATTGAGCAATTAGACTACAAATAGAAAGATAGCAAGAGAAATTTAGATGATTGTACCGTCTGAAGAAAAATTGCGGTTTTCCGTTCAGTGATTCCAGCGAAATTGAAATTTCCGGCGACGTGCTAAATCTTCGAGAGATTGTGCGATTCTGAGCGAAAAGGTTACCAGAGGTTTGGGTGGGTATTTATAGGGAAGAACAGGATGTATTAGGTCCGAATTTTTGTCTTGATTCGCGGTCAAAGGTTTTCCGGCGGTTATGACCGAAATTGACGGCCGGCAACGGTTATGATTTATGTTGATGACCATTTATCGCGTTTTAGTCAAGAGAGAAATGGCCAAAATCGCGGATTGCCGGATTTTCCGGTGATTGCGAGTTCTGAGCGCGCGGTGATCTCCGGTTTTGAATTCGGGTTTTATTTTAAGTATTATTTATTTCGGTATTTTCACAAAGAAGGCGTGTGGCGGAGCGGTGTGTTGTGTGTTTGGGTTTGTGGGTGACCCGGGTTCGAAACCTGGCGTCCCCATTTTATTTTTTTTCTCACCATTTACTATTATTTATAAATTATGGTTTTTAAATTCTAATATATTTATTAATTATGTATCATTAAAAATTAATTTGAGCAATAAATACGCAACGAAAAATTATAATTGGATATTTGATTAATAAACGAAGCGGGTTTTGAAAACCCGTTTTTCGACGAATGTTACAGTATCCCCTACTTTTAGAAATTTCGTCCCCAAATTTAAGTAGTAGTGGTAACAGGAAAAAGATGTGGGTATTTCTCGTGCATTGAGTCTTCACGTTCCCAAGTAAACTCAGGTCCTCGTTTTGACTCCCAACGTACCCTGACAATTGGAATACGACTTCGTCTTAAACGTTTCTCTCCGAAGTCCATGATATCTACTGGTCTTTCAATGAAGTGCATAGATTCATCGATCTGAATGTCTTCTAGAGGAATATGGAGGTTTTCATCGGCGAGGCACTTCTTCAAGTTTGATACGTGGAATGTGGGATGAATTCTGTTGAGCTCTTCTGGTAGGTCAAGCTTGTATGCTACAGGACCTACTCTTTCGAGTATCTTGAAAGGTCCTACATAGCGTGGTGCTAGCTTGCCCTTTTGGCCAAAACGAACCACTCCCTTCCACGGTGATACTTTTAAAAGTACTTGATCCCCAATGTCAAACTCCAAGGGCTTTCGTCGTTTGTCAGCATAACTTTTTTGACGACTTCGAGCCGCTAGAAGATTGTTTCGAATTTGAATGACCTTGTCGGTTGTTTCTTGAATTAATTCTGGACCGGTGATTTGTGATTCCCCAATTTCGTGCCAACATACTGGAGATCGGCACTTACGACCATATAATGCTTTGAAAGGAGCCATGCCGATACTTGAATGATAGCTATTGTTGTACGAAAATTCAACTAATGGTAGATGAGCGTCCCAATTCCCTTTGAAGTCTATGACACATGCTCGAAGCATGTCTTCAAGAGTTTGGATGGTGCGTTCAGATTGTCCATCAGTTTGAGGATGAAAAGCGGTACTGAGGTCTAATCGTGTACCCAAGGCAGTTTGTACGGCTCGCCATGTTCGTGAAGTGAAACGACCATCACGGTCTGTAATGATGCTTAAAGGTACACCATGACGGCTTACGATCTCGCTGATGTAGATACGAGCTAACTTCTCGTTTTTTAAGTCCTCGCGAATCGGTATGAAGTGAGCTGATTTTGTAACACGATCAATGATTACCCATATGGTGTTATACCCACTGGAGGTGCGAGGTAACCCGATAATGAAGTCCATGGTTATGTTTTCCCACTTCCATACAGGTATTTCAGGTTGGATTAGGAGTCCTGAAGGTCTTTGATGTTCAGCTTTTACTTTGGAACATGTAAGGCACTTGGAAACAAAAACAACGATATCCTTTTTCATGCCCGGCTACCAGTAGGTGTATCGTAGGTCTTGATACATCTTGTCGGCTCCTGGGTGTACAGTGTACCGTGTTTTGTGCGCCTCATTCATGAGGAAATCACGAAGGTTATCGCGTTCGGGAATCCATATGCGATTTAAATAGTATAGAATACCGTCGGATTTGGTTTCGATTTTGAGTTCAGCTCCACATGACAGCTCATCGCGTACATCATTTTCGGTTACAGAAACATGTTGAGCTGCTCGGATTCGATCTTTGATGTCGGTTATGATTTGCGAACATAGAAGACGAATGGAGTTCGCATAACCTTTTCGACTGAGTGCATCAGCCACCACATTTGCCTTGCCAGGATGATACCGAATTTCACAGTCGTAGTCGTTGAGGAGTTCGACCCATCTTCGTTGCCTCATATTCAACTCCTTTTGGTTGAAGATATGTTGGATACTTTTGTGGTCAGTGTATATTTCACACTTGGTACCATAAAGGTAATGTCTCCATATCTTGAGAGCGAACACAACGGCTCCAAGTTCCAGGTCGTGGGTGGTGTAATTCTTCTCGTGAACCTTGAGTTGCCTAGAAGCATAGGCTATCACTTTTCCTCTTTGCATTAATACACAGCCTAGCCCTTGCCCTGATGCGTCGCAATATACTACAAAGTCATCGCAGCCTTCAGGGAGTGTGAGGATAGGTGCGTCACAAAGTTTTTGCTTTAGAGTTTGGAAGGCTTCTTCTTGTTTAGGTCCCCATATGAAGGGTTTTCCTTTATGAGTCAAAGCCGTGAGTGGTACAGCAATACGGGAAAAATTGGCAATGAAGCGGCGATAATAACCAGCCAAACCAAGAAATGATCTTACTTCGGTAGGGGTACGTGGAATTTGCCATTCCTGTACTGCCTTGATTTTTGAAGGATCGACATGTATTCCCTTGTCATTAACGACATGTCCAAGGAATTGTACTTCTCTTAACTAGAATTCGCATTCTGAGAACTTAGCGTAGAGCTTTTCAGTCCTTAAGAGTGTAAGGATGAGTCGAAGGTGTCGTTCATGATCGGATTTAGACTTGGAGTAGATAAGGATGTCGTCGATGAAGACTATGACAAAACGGTCGAGGTAGGGTTTGCATACCCTATTCATTAGATCCATGAAGACAGCGGGGGCGTTGGTTAAACCGAATGGCATGACCATGAATTCATAATGACCATAACGAGTTCAGAAGGCGGTCTTTGGGACGTCTTCTTCATGTACTCTGAGTTGATGATAACCAGAACGAAGGTCGATTTTTGAAAAGCAGGTGGCGCCTTGAAGTTGGTCTAGGAGGTCATCGATGCGAGGTAGTGGGTAGCGATTCTTAACTGTTAACTTGTTGAGTTCTCTGTAGTCGATACACATGCGAAACGTTCCATCTTTCTTCTTCACAAAAAGAACAGGTGCACCCCAAGGCGAGGAGCTAGGACGTATGAATCCTTTGTCAGTCAGTTCTTGCAGTTGACTGGCCAGCTCTTGCATTTCGGATGGGGCTAGCCTATAAGGAGATTTTGCGACTGGTGTAGCGCCAGGTACAAGATCGATGCGGAATTCGACTTCTCTCACAGGAGGGAGTCCTGAGATGTCGTCGGGAAAGACTTGTGGGAATTCTTTCACAACTGGTATATCTTCGAGTTTCTTCTCCTTGTTTCCCTTTTTGACGACGTGAGTTAGGAATGCGACATAGTTCTTGCGGAGATATTTTTGGGCTTGAAGGCAGGACATTAATTTGAGTCCTTTCGAAGGGGTTTCTCCAAAAATACGTAGGGTCTGACCGTCTCCAAGAGGAATGCGAATGAACTTTTCGCGGCATACTACTTCAGCGTGATGCTGGCTGAGCCAGTCCATACCGATAATAATATCGAAACTTCCCAACTTCATAGGAATGAGGTCAACTGGAAAATCGTGATCGTTTAGAGTGAGAGTACAATTTCGTATAATAGAATTTAATGAAACGGGCTTTCCGTCAGCAACTTCCACCGTTAGAGATTCCATGAGATTATCACGAGTTTGGTTGAGGATAGGTTCGAATTCTAAGGACACCAAACTCTTGTCCGCGCCAGTATCGAATAACATGGATGCATAACTACCATTGATGAGAAACGTACCGTTAACCACGTTGTTGTCAGCCCTAGCTTGGTTGGCATTGATGTTGAAAGCCCTTCCTCTAGCAGGTGGAGGAGCTTGGTTAGCTTGGTTTACCGGATTTGCTTGAGCTTGGGCATGGACGATGTTCACCAAGCGTGGACATATGTTCCTGAAGTGGTTTGGGTCTCCACAGTTGTAACAAGCTCGCATGGGTTGCATCATGGGGTAGTTGGGTTGGTAGTAGGATTGGGCTATGTGTTGTGCAGGTGGTAGAAGTAAGGGTTGTTGGGCTTGAACCACTATCTGATGGTGGGTTTGGGTTGGGGGTTGATTGCGGTTCGTTCGTTGAAGAGTGTGACAAGTTTGAATGGTGTGACCCGCACGGCCACAGCTGGTGCAATGTTGGCAAAGAGTTTCGGGAGGGTGATGGTACTGACAACGGTTGCATTTTGGGTGTGGGGCGGTGTATGGCTTTTTAAATGGTGCAGTCGAAGGAGCAAATTGGGTGATTGGTGCAGCAGTGATAGGAGGGTTGGTTGGGGTGACAGCAAAATTTATGCTGTTTCGTTTCCTCTTACCAGCAAACTTCGAAGAGGAGACGGAATGGTTTGGAGTTTGGGCCTTAATGGGGGCTTTCTTTTTCTCATCCTTGAATTTTCCGTTCCGGATGCGATTCTCGGTGAGTTCTGTGGCTAATTCCATTGCGGCTTCAAGTGTTGCAGGCGATGTGCTTAAAACCGAATCTTGGATTTTCGAGGGGAGGCCTCGAATGTAGTGTTCGACTAAGCGGTACAGTGGGGTGAACAAGTTGGGGATCATTTGGTTCAGTTCGAGAAATCTCTTGTTGTAGGAAGTGTGATCTCCCTCCTTTTGTTTCAACGAGTGGAATTCATCTTCCAACTTTTTGATTTCGCTTCTTGGACAGAAGCGCCTTGTCATGAGTTCCCTTAACTCTTCCCATGTTAAGGCCATGGCATCTTCGACTCCTCGCTTACCCTTTTCTGTGTTCCACCAGGTAAGGGCTACCCCAAACAGTCTCCCAGTTGCGTAACGTACCTTGCGATCCTCGGGACAATCGCAATTGAGGAAAGTGTTTTCCATTTCTTCAAACCAGTGAAGGAGAGCAGTAACACCTTTGGTCCCTTCATACTTTGGGGGATCGCAAGATTTGAAGTGTTTGTAGGAGCACTTTTTGGAGTGAGGGTTGGCGACGCTCTGGTCTTCTTGATTGGGAGGGTTGATGGGATTTGCGGTGAGAGCTTGTTGAACTTGAATCACGATGTCAGGAAGCACCGCGGCCATTTGTTTAGCAATTTGAGTGGCCAAGCGTTCATTGGATCTTCCTGACTTTCTACCTCCACGTAGTTGCCTAGCCGACATCTACAGGAACATACATAGGAAGATTGTAAGTTTAAGAAGTTTCTAGGTGTCATGTGTCGTTAAAAGAACAAAAATAACATAACTAACAATAATGCAACTACATCCATAGGATGTCTTGGCTTTGCTCATGTTTGGGCCTCCAATGTCCCCCATACCATCGCCTGTATAGTCATGTGGGCCCCCATGACTATTGGGCTTAGTAGGATTCACATTGGTGTTAGCGGATTAACACTCGCATCACCTGAATGAAAACCGTGAAATTCGATTGCGATATGTATGGTAGGAGGGTGTCCAGGTGTAGACACAATGACAACTCAAAGTGGGGTTAGCTCACACGACGTTTGGTATAGCATGCTTTGGCCTAATAGGTCCTTCTTACTCTCATCGTTAGTCCCCAGGTAGGCAAACTGGTCCTTTATTTTGGATTTATACGAATGCCAAGCCTAGACAGGACGTTCCGACTACCGGTACTCGTACGCTTCCAGTTACTACATGCCCGTCATGAGAACTCACTTTGATGTGATTTGAAAATTCAAAAATCATTGCAAAATCATGGGAATTGTGAGGTGTGTGCTCTCATGGATATGGTATGTTATGAGGATATGATTTATTATGAGCATTGTATAATAACATGTATTTGTGAGCATGCTTGCATACCATTGAGTGTAAAAATAAACATAAAGCATATAAACTCATGAATTTTGTATGTAACGCATAAACAATTTAAAATTTTAATCAACTATAGTATAGGTTCTAAGGGTCTAATAACCTATCCTATATCCCTATAGTCATGGCTCTGATACCAATCTGTCACACCCCGACCCGTAGCGGAATAAGAGTCGGGGCATAATTGGGTTATCACCAAAGCTCATGATGTTTACTAAAATGTTTCATATTTATTAAATTCAAATTACAACTTAAATATCCAAATCAAAATTCATACAATTACAAGGAAATGAAACTATGTAAATAATCCAAAGCTTAAACTGATTTATTCTTCTAGGTCTTCCTATGTGTTTCTTGCCTCAACTGGATCACCTGTACCATGTGTAAAAACGGGGGATATTTTGGGTCAACAAAAGTTGGCGAGTGAACCTTGATAAAACATTATTATTAATTTCCTTCTTTTATTTAATATTGAAAATTTGTGCAATAATCACATGTGAGCAAACATATATAAATAACAAACACAAACCACTTTGAATGAGTATATGATATGAATGATGATGAATGTGAGATCAAGGCTCAATCAAACGGAGCCGATCTTATGAGGCACCTGATGCTCAACCCGTCTCCCACGGGGAACTGATGGGCCTAATGATATGCGTGCACTGAAGATGATAAATCCAAACTACATATAATCCACACAACAATTGATACACATTTGGTACACATTTGATCACGGATATGATGTATGCACAAGTGTTTAAATATAATAAAGAATTAAATGACACATTATACACCCCAAAACGTGATTAAAACGGGGAATTGGTAGAGATTCACTCACATTGGGTGCGTTCTTTGATGACGTTGGATGCGCACGAATTTTAGGATTTGATCGACGAGGAAAAACTAACCTAAAATAATAACGAAATGATTCGGTAAATAAATGGATTTTATTTGAGATTAATACTTTTAATTCATACTCTTAATGGGATTTCTAGATTTATTTTTGTGAGTTTAAGGAGGTTTTCTAACTTTAAAAATCTTATTTTTAAGTATTTTTAAATGATTTTCTGATTAAATAAATTAATAAAAAGAAATAAAAATATTGACTTTTTGACCCCGTTGACCGTTGACCGCTGAAGGGTCGGACTGTGTGTTTGTATGCGCTGAGTGAGGTTCGAACTCGGGACCTCTCGTTTACGTGCACGTAGCTCTACCAACTGAGCTACGTGTCTAACCCGAAATATTCTCTGTTTTAATTATATTTATATACTAATTAATTTTTAACTTACTTGGTTTTTTTATTAAAAACGATTTATATGGCCGAACCGGTTGCAGGGACCCGGAGTCGAACTCGGGTCCTTCGGTTCGAGTGCGCACAACCCAACCAGTTGGGCTGTGTGTCAAATCTGTTTAACTTATGGATTAAATTATTCTTATAAACATTCTGTGACTTGATCTGATTAAGTTTTAAAAATGTTGGTTTTATTTCTGAAATTCGGTAACGTGTGCGATTCGAACCCGGGACGTGTGCATTGTTTGTGCACACAGTCCACCGCTGGACTGTGTGTCTAATCCGTTCGAATATCCAGTTTTAATTAAACTTATACGCATTGTTCAACTTCGTCTTCTTCGCTTAACATTTCAGAACAGTGAATTCCGACTGTTCTGTTTAATCGATCTTAACTTATATTTGATTGAATTGAAAAGAGAAATGAGATGACATGGTATACCAGAACGGCGAGTTTGCTTCAGGTTTTCCGGCAACGTCTCGTCGTCTCCAATCTGAGGATTCCGGCTGAGGGAAACTGTTTAACAGTTTTGATTACTGGATTGAGCAATTAGATTACAAATAGAAAGATAGCAAGAGAAATTTAGATGATTGTACCGTCTGAAGAAAAATCGCGGTTTTCCGTTCAGTGATTCCGGCGAAATTGAAATTTCCGGCGACGTGCTAAAGCTTCGAGAGATTGTGCGATTCTGAGCGAAAAGGCCAGAGGTTTGGGTGGGTATTTATAGGGAAGAACAGGATGTATTAGGTCCGAATTTTGGTCTTGATTCGCGGTCAAAGGTTTTCCGGTGGTTATGATCGAAATTGACGGCCGGCAACGGTTATGATTTATGTCGATGATCAGTTATCGCGTTTTAGTCAAGAGAGAAATGGCCAAAATCGCGGATTGCCGGATTTTCTGGTGATTGCGAGTTCTGAGAGCGCGGTGATCTCCGGTTTTGAATTCGGGTTTTATTTTAAGTATTATTTATTTCGGTATTTTCACAAAGAAGGCGTGTGACGGAGCGGTGTGTTGTGTGTTTGGGTTTGTGGGTGACCCGGGTTCGAAACCCAGCGTCCCCATTTTATTTTTTTCTCACCATTTACTATTATTTATAAATTATGGTTTTTAAATTCTAATATATTTATTAATTATGTATCGTTAAAAATTAATTTGAGCAATAAATACGCAACGAAAAATTATAATTGGATATTTGATTAATAAACGAAGCGGGTTTTGAAAACCCGTTTTTCGACGAATGTTACATTTAAGGCCCAAATCGCCTACCATGCACTATTCTATGTCTAGTTCAGCCCAATTACTTCTAATTAACTATTACAAAACTAAACCTGCTAACCATTTATCATTTTACTAATTACAAGATATCCAAAGACCAAATCTAAGCTGTTGCCACAAATATGCATCAACAAACTCCTCCTTGACAATAGCTTCAATAAAATAACTTAGTCTTCAGTCTTCTTTTAACTTCTTTGAAAAACGTTGGTCTTTGGATAGCTTCAGCTTTAACAGCTTCTGTCAGCAACAGACTCCCCCTAAGCCGATGTATCCAATCACCAAATCTTCTAAATCGTTAGCGTTTGAGTAAAGTCCAGTTTAGTCCTTGCATAACAATCTTCAAAAACTCTTCAACTTTGTCTGCGATATAGAAAGGAGGTTCTACCATGCATCCAATCAAATTCCTCTTCACCAAACATCTCAGCAACACACTGTTACAATTTGTATACTATAAAACAAACATCTCGAGAAACCATAAGAATTTTTCAACACAAATTAAACAAATTATTATTATTCAAGAGATAGTCAAATTGTATCATAGATTAAGCACTTCTCAACTCAAACCGTATACTCAAAATGTTAACGCACACATAACCCACAAGATCGTAAAAATTTTGAACTCAGCTTCTAACACCGTCTCCCCCTATCGGTAACAACTCCTCCATGAACAACCACTATCCGTACATTAAGAATTTACAAGAAAATGAAATATTTTTGGATGTTTATATTTTCCGAAAGCAAATAAATAACAAAATAATAAACACTCAATTTTTGTGAGTATCACTGTTAAGAAGATCATATCAGCAACATCAAACTGTTTGCACACTATTTTATAATTCTATATGCAATATTCATGAAAAGCAGTTCAAGACGATTACCAGTATTGTTTATCCACTTAAACAAAATACATGAACATTTCAAGTACCAGTACCTCGTGATCTGTTTAGATAATTTATACTGTTATACTAGTGTGTCCCACTTCAGGACATACACCGCGATCAAGGTATGCACAAAAATTCATCGTAGTAGGTGAGTATACCAAAATTCATCCTTTTTGATTTACAACATTAGATAGTTGGTGATCAGGTCAGTACTTCCATACAGTAAAGAGACCAATATCCAACGAGGGTTAGGACAAATACCAAATTTTGGTACGAATAATGCAATTTGCACATTTGAATGACTCTCTAGGAGAGGTTCTTCAAGTTTTGGGATTTGGCATTATAGCTCTTTTAAGATATCCTGGTTGTGCCTAGGTCAGCATATATCTGGATGCAGCCAGAAGGACAACCTAGATACCCCGTATGAAATAACAATATAAAGGCCTAAAACCTCAGATTTTGGCAATCTATCAATGCAAGATTTAAGTTTATAAAACCACACGCCACTGATATGTTACCCACTCATACACAGTCTATTTGATGTGTATCACAAAGGTAAGTTGATTATTTCATGCCTTTTGCCTACTGGTACATTATATGATGAAGCTGCTATCACACTAAAGCAATTTTCTTTTAATTTCAGTGTGACAGTCTAACTTGCTGATGTATTATCATTTCTTCTTTTTCACACAGTGAAAAACTCATTTTTTGATTTTCAATTTTTTTTTGTTTTTGATTTTTGAAAAGCAGTAAATTTATTTACAGAAATTTTTATGGAAAAATGGTTATTCAGGATTCCTCATCCCGTTGAGTTCGACTAAATGTTCAAAACGAGCCCTGTCAAATGCTTTTGTGTAAAGATCCGCCAGGTTATCTAGTGTGTCGACTCGATGCAGTTCAATTAATTTATTTTCAACACAATCCCGTATAAAATGATGAGGAATGTCAATATGTTTTGTGCGACTGTGTTTTATGGGATTGCTGGTGATTGATATAGTGGCATTATTGTCTATCATAATAGGAGTACGAGTGAAATTCAAACGATAATCGTGCATCTGCTGTTGGATCCAGAGATACTGAGAGCAACAGCTACCCGCAACAATATATTCAGCTTCACACGTCGAGATAGACACGCAATTCTGCTTCTTGCATTGCCATGACACGAGCCTCCCTCCTAAGAACTGACAACCACCTGTGGTAGTCTTCCTTGTAGATTTGCATCCTCCAAAGTCCGAATCAGGGAAAGCAACAAACTTCAGATCACTAGCAGCTGGATACCATAACCCAAATTTAGGTTTCCCCTTCAAGTAACGAAGAATCCGCTTCACCGCTTTCATGTGTGACTCTTTTAGATTCTCTTGATATCTGGCACAAAGACATACTGCAAACATGATGTCAGGTCTTGAAGCAGTCAAGTACATCGGAGAACCAATCATTGCCCTGTATTGAGTTGGATCAACATCCTCCACACTCTCATGATCTGGACCAAGATTGTGATTCTCACAGATAGGTGTACTGAAAGTAGCGCAATCCTCCATTTTGAAACAAGACAAATGTCATACACATACTTCGCCTAGTGTATAAACATCCCATCCTTCTTCTAGTCAACATGTATACCCAGAAAGTAAGATAGCTCACCCATCGCACTCACCTCAAACTTGCTCTTCATTACCTCTTCGAAATCATGACACATGTTCTCATCTGATGACCCAAAAATGATGTCATCTGCGTATACCTGTACCAGCAGAAAGTCTTCCTTCTTCCTTTTGATGAAAAGTGTACTGTCAATCTGACCTCTTTCGAAACCATGTTTTAACAAATGTGCTGACAGTGTCTCATACGACGCCCAAGGTGCCTGATGCAATCCATACAATGCCTTATCAAGTCGATAGACTCGATCTGGATTGTCTGGATCAGTAAACCCGTCTGGCTGTGAGACATACACCACTTCTTGGACTTTCCCGTAAAGAAACGCACTGTTCACATCAAGTTGGTAAACTTTGAAGCCCTTGAATGAAGCAAAAGCTAGGAACAAACGAATTGCTTCCAACCTCGTGACTGGTGCAAACACTTCATTATAATCAATCCCCTCTTGCTGATTGAACCCTTTCACTACCAACCGAGTCTTATTCCTTATCACGATCCCTCGGTCGTCTTTCTTACACTTGAACACCCACTTAGTGCTTATTTCCTTCTCTCCTTCAGGCAAGTCAACTAGCTCCCAAACTTTCAACTTCTTGAACTGAGCTAGTTCCTCTTGCATTGCTTCAACCTAACAATCGTCTTTTAGAGCCATATGAACATTCTTTGGCTCCTCTTAGGCAATAAAGCAGCTATATAGGCACTCATGAATCAACCCAGTCTTCTGAATCGAAGTAAACAAACAGGAACCTTCGAGCACACCTCTCCTCAGGGACCCTTCGTCAAAAAGGCGCTCCCCAAATCCCCTGGCTTCAGCCTCGGGCACTTGCTCGCTGACTTAGCCCCATGAGGCACATCCTCAAACTTCTCACCACCCTCATCAACCACACCTCCTTCAATCACCGCCTCCTCTCCTGGCACAACGGCCTCTGCATCCACCTTTGCCTCCATTACCCCGGCGCTGCTTTAAGAACCCTTAGCACTGGACGCTTGCTGTCACACCCCGACCCGCAGCGGAATAAGAGTCGGGGCATAATTGGGTTATCACCAAAGCTCATGATGTTTACTAAAATGTTTCATA
The DNA here is from genome assembly GCA_947069175.1 of Scalesia atractyloides. Lineage (NCBI taxonomy): Eukaryota > Viridiplantae > Streptophyta > Magnoliopsida > Asterales > Asteraceae > Scalesia > Scalesia atractyloides. The sequence goes on along the minus strand of CAMTDV010000012.1, from coordinate 21,644,380 downwards.
TTTATTAAATTCAAATTACAACTTAAATAGTCAAATCAAATACATACAATTACAAGGAAAATGAAACTAAGTAATACACTCCAAAGCTTAAACTGATTTATTCTTCTAAGCCTTCCTATGTGTTTCTTGCCTCAACTGGATCACCTGTATCATGTGTAAAACGGGGGATATTTTGGGTCAACAAAAGTTGGCGAGTGAACCTTGATAAAACATTGTTATTAAGTTCTTGTTGTATTTAATATTGAAAAGTTGTGCAATAATCACTTGTGAGCAAACGTATGTATATAACAAAACACAAAACACTTAGAATGAGTATATAATATGAATGATGATGAATGTGAAATCAAGGCTCAATCAAACGGAGCCGATCGTATGACATGAATGATGATGTATGTGAGATCAAGGCTCAATCAAACGGAGCCGATCGAATGAGGCACCTGTACTCAACCCGTATCCCACGGGGAGCTGATGGGCCTAATGAAATGCTTGCACTGAAAATGATAAATCCAAACTAAACATAATTCACACAACAATTTGTACACCTTTGATACACATTAGATCACAAATATGATGAATGCACAAGTGTTTATATTTATATAATAGTAGAATTGTACGACACATGATGCACCCCAAAATGTGATTAAAACAGGGAATTTGGTAGAGATTCACTCACATTGGGTGCGTTCTTTTGATGACTTGGATGCGCACGAGTTTTGGGATTTGATCGACGAGGAAGACTAACCTAAAATAATAATGAAATGGTTCGGTAAATAAATGGATTTTATTTCATAATCTTAATAGGGTTTTTAGATTAATTTTTTGTGAGTCTAAGGACGTCTTCTAACTTTAAAAATATTATTTTTAAGTATTTTTAAATAATTTTTCAATTAAAAGAAATAAGTAAAAATAATATAAAAAGTGGGTTGACTTGTCAGGACTGACCGGGTCTGACCGGTCAGACAGTGATTATTCAGGCGCAGTGCGGGATCGAACTCGGGACCTTTCGTTTGTGTGCACGCAGCCCGACCAACTGGGCTGCGTGTCTAACCCGTTAGAATTCCTGATTTCAATTATACTTATACTCTTGTTAGCTTTATTTAGAAATTAATAAATTTAAAATAAAGTTTTTAGAACCCGCCGCGCCTACTGAGGCTTGAACCCGCAATCGCTATGCTACTCTGCACCCAGCCCAACCAACTGGGCTGGGTGTCTAACCCATTATATAATGAAATTACTTTATATTTATATACTTTTTGAGAACTGATTTAGTTTGGTTTTAAAAAAAACATTCTGATTAGAAAACCGGCGATGAGTAGGGATTAGAACTCGGGTCGTGCATGTTATTTACGCACACATTCCACCATTGGACTGTGTGTCTAACTCAGTTAAGATCCAATTATTATTTCTTTTAAATTACTAATCGAGAACCCATCTTCTTCAATGGTTTCAACACTGAACCAGAACTCGATTAACAAATGACTTTAACTACCCTGATGTTTTAAATACTTAGCATAAATTGAACATATTACACAGAATAAAATTAAGACTCATACCAAACAGGAAATCGAGGTTCGCTTTTCTGGTGACCAACTCCGGCGGTTGCAGACAGTGATTCCGACGAACAGAAGTTAGAGTGAAAAATTGAGGGTTTTGCGAGTGTTTCCGAGATGTGAGGCGATGGTACTATTAGTGTAAATTGGGAGTAATTTCATTTCGGTTTCAATCTCGACAATCATATGAATCGAGTCATTGAAGATTGAATTGATTAAGGACGTGGGTTGTAACTGACATTGCATCATCGTTTACACTCAGAAATCTCGCGACCACACCAAAAGTCTAAGATTATTTGAAAACCGTTGGGCGGTTTCAGTCCTTGTCGCAAACAGATGATTCACGGGTGGAACTTAAGTTTTATTTGATTCAATTATTTCTCAACATGTGCGTGTATCACAGTGGTGTTTGGTGTGTGTATTTCCCCGGTTGACCCGGGTTCGACTCCGGTTGACCCCCTTCGTTTATTAATATATTTTTTTCTTTTTTTTATTATTTATTAATTATAGTTTTTAAATTCTCAATTATTTATTACTTATATATTATTTAAAATATCTGGCACAGTAAATACGCAACGAAACTTATAACTGAATACTTGATTATTAAACGAAGCGGGTTTTGAACCCGTTTTTCGACGAATGTTACAGTACCCCTACTTTTAGGAATTTCGTCCCGAAATTTAAGTAGTAGTGGTAACTGGAAAGAGATGCGGGTATTTTTCGCGCATTGAGTCTTCACGTTCCCAAGTAAACTCAGGTCCTCGTTTCGACTCCCAGCGTACCCTGACAATTGGAATACGACTTCGTCTTAAACTCTTCTCTCCGAAGTCCATGATTTCTACTGGTCTTTCAATGAAGTGCATAGATTCATCGATCTGAATGTCTTCTAGAGGAATATGGAGGTTTTCATCGGCGAGGCACTTCTTTAAGTTTGATACATGGAATGTGGGATGAATTATGTTGAGCTCTTCTGGTAGGTCAAGCTTGTATGCTATAGGTCCTTCTCTTTCGAGTATCTTGAAAGGTCCTACGTAGAGTGGTGCTAGCTTGCCTTTCTGGCCAAAACGAACCACTCCCTTCCACGGTGATACTTTTAAAAGTACTTTATCACCAATGTTAAACTCCAAGGGCTTTCGTCGTTTGTCTGCATAACTCTTTTGACGACTTTGTGCCGCTAGAAGATTGTTTCGAATTTGATGGATCTTGTCTGTTGTTTCTTGAATTAATTCTGGACCGGTGATTTGTGCTTCTCCAATTTCGTGTCAACATACTGGAGATCGGCACTTACGATCATATAAAGCTTCGAAAGGAGCCATACCGATACTTGAATGATAACTATTGTTGTACGAAAATTCAACCAATGGTAGATGAGTGTCCCAATTCCCTTTGAAGTCTATGACACATGCTCGAAGCATGTCTTCAAGAGTTTGGATGGTGCGTTCCGATTAACCATCAGTTTGAGGATGAAAAGCGGTACTGAGGTCTAATCGTGTACCCAAGGCGGCTTGTACGGCTCGCCATGTTCGTGAAGTGAAACGACCATCACGGTCTGAAATGATGCTTAAAGGTACACCATGACGGCTTACGATCTCGCTGATGTAGATACGTGCTAACTTCTCGTTCTTGAAGTCCTCGCGAATCGGGATGAAGTGAGCTGATTTTGTAAGACGATCAATGATTACCCATATGGTGTCATACCCACTGGAGGTGCGAGGTAACCCGGCAATGAAGTCCATGGTTATGTTTTCCCACTTCCATACAGGTATTTCAGGTTGGGTTAGAAGTCCTGAAGGTCTTTGATGTTCAGCTTTTACTTTGGAACAGGTAAGGCACTTGGAAACAAAAACAGCGATATCCTTTTTCATGCCCGGCCACCAGTAGGTGTATCGTAGATCTTGATACATCTTGTCGGCTCCTGGGTGTACCGAGTATCGTGTTTTGTGCGCCTCATTCATGAGGAAGTCACGAAGGTTGTCGCGATCAGGAATCCATATGCGGTTTAAATAGTATAGAATACCGTCGGATTTGGTTTCGATTTTGAGTTCCGCTCCACATGACAGTTCATCGCGTACATCGTTTTCTGTTACAGAAACATGTTGAGCTTCTCGGATTCGATCTTTGATGTCGGTTATAATTTGCGAACATAGAAGACGAATGGAGTTCGCATAACCTTTTCGACTGAGTGCATCAGCCACTACGTTTGCCTTGCCAGGATGATACCGAATTTCACAGTCGTAGTCGTTAAGAAGTTCGACCCATCTTCGTTGCCTCATATTCAACTCCTTTTGATTGAAGATATGTTGGAGGCTCTTGTGGTCAGTGTATATTTCACACTTGGTACCGTAGAGGTAATGTCTCCATATCTTGAGGGCGAACACAATGGCTCCAAGTTCCAGATCGTGGGTGGTGTAATTCTTTTCATGAACTTTGAGTTGCCCAGAAGCATAGGCTATCACTTTTCCTCTTTGCATTAATACACAGCCTAGCTCTTGCCCTGATGCGTCGCAATAAACCACGAAGTCATCACAACCCTCAGGGAGTGTGAGGATAGGTGCGTCACAAAGTTTTTGCTTTAGAGTTTGGAAGGCTTCTTCTTGTTTAGGTCCCCACATGAAGGGTTTTCCTTTACGAGTCAAAGCCGTGAGTGGTACAGCAATACGAGAAAAATTAGCAATGAAGCGGCGATAGTAACCATCCAAACCAAGAAATGACCTTACTTCAGTAGGGGTACGTGGCGCTTGCCATTCCTGCACTGCCTTGATTTTTGAAGGATCAACATGAATTCCCTTGTCATTGACGACGTGTCCAAGGAATTGTACTTCCCTTAACCAGAATTCACATTTCGAGAACTTAGCGTACAACTTTTCAGTCTTTAAGAGTGTAAGGATAAGTCGAAGGTGTTGTTCATGATCGGATTTAGACTTGGAGTAGATGAGGATGTCGTCGATGAAGACTATAACAAAGCGGTCGAGGTAGGGTTTGCATACCCTATTCATTAGATCCATGAAGACAGCTGGGGCGTTGGTTAAACCAAACGGCATGACCATGAATTCGTAATGACCATAACGAGTTCGGAAGGCGGTCTTTGGGACGTCTTCTTCATGTACTCTGAGTTGATGATAACCAGAACGAAGGTCGATTTTTGAAAAACATGTGGCGCCTTGAAGTTGGTCTAGAAGGTCATCGATGCGAGGTAATGGGTAGCGGTTCTTGACTGTTAACTTATTGAGTTCTCTGTAGTCGATACACATGCGAAACGTTCCATCTTTCTTCTTCACAAAAATAACAGGTGCACCCCAAGGCGATGAGCTAGGACGTATGAATCCTTTGTCAGTCAGCTCTTGCAGTTGACTGGCCAGCTCTTGCATTTCGGATGGGGCTAACCTATAAGGAGATTTTGCGACTGGTGTAGCGCCAGGTATAAGATCGATGCGGAATTCGACTTCTCTCACGGGAGGAAGTCCTGAAATGTCGTCAGGAAAAACTTGTGGAAAATCTTTCACTACTGGGATGTCTTCGAGTTTCCTCTCCTTGGTTCCCTTTTTGACGACGTGAGTTAGGAATGCGACATAGTTCTTACGGAGATATATTCGGGCTTGAAGACAGGACATTAATTTGAGTCCTTTCGAAGGGGTTTCTCCAAAGATACGTAGGGTCTGACCGTCTGCAAGAAGAATGCGAATGAACTTTTCGCGGCATACTACTTCAGCGTGATGCTGGCTGAGCCAGTCCATACCGATTATAATATCGAAACTTCCCAACTTCATAGGATGAGGTCAACTGGAAAATCGTAATCGTTTAGAGTGAGGGTACAATCTCGTATAATAGAATTTAATGAAACGGGCTTTCCGTCAGCAACTTCCACCGTTAGAGATTCCATGAGATTATCACGAGTTTGGTTTAGGATTGGTTCAAATTCTAAGGATACAAAACTCTTATCCGCGCCAGTATCGAATAACATGGATGCATAACTACCATTGATGAGAAACGTACCGTTAACCACGTTGTTGTCAGCTCTAGCTTGGTTGGCATTGATGTTGAAAGCTCTTCCTCTAGCAGGTGGAGGAGCTTGGTTAGCTTGGTTTACCGGATTCGCTTGTGCTTGGGCATGGATGATGTTTACCAAACGGGGACATGTGTTCCTGAAGTGGTTTGGATCTCCACAGTTGTAACAAGCTCACATTGGTTGTATCATAGGGTAGTTGGGTTGGTAGTAAGGTTGAGCTATTGTTGCGTGGGTGGTAGAAGTAAAGGTTGGTGAGCTTGACCCACTATTTGATGGTGGGTTTGGGTTGAGGGTTGGTTGCGGTTCATTCGCTGAAGTGTGCGACAAGTTTGGATGGTGTGACCCGCACGGCCATAGCTGGTGCAATGTTGGCAGGGATGTTCAGGAAGGTGATGGTATTGACAACGGTTGCATTTTGGGTATGGGCCGGAGTATGGCTTTTTATATGGTGCCGCTGTGGGAGCAATTTGGGTAATTGGTGCGGCAATGATTGGAGGGTTTGTTTGTGTGACAGCAAAATTTCTATTGTTTCGTTTCCTCTTACCAGCAAATTTCAAAGAGGAGACGGAATGGTTTGGGGTTTGGGCCTCAATGGGGGCTTTCTTTTTCTCATCCTTGAATTTGCCATTTCGGATGCGATTCTCGGTGAGTTCTGTGGCTAATTCCATTGCGGCTTCGAGTGTTGCAGGCGAAGTGCTTAGAACCGAATCTTGGATTTTCGAGGGGAGGCCTCGAATGTAGTGTTCAACTAAGCGGTACACTGGGGTGAACAAGTTGGGGATCATTTGGTTCAGCTCAAGAAATCTTTTGTTGTAGGAAGTATGATCTCCTTCCTTTTGTTTTAGCGCGTGGAATTCATCTTCCAACTTTTTGATTTCGCTTCTTGGACAGAAGCGTCTCCTCATGATTTCCCTTAACTCTTCCCATGTTAAGGCCATAGCATCTTCGACTCCTCTCTTACCCTTTTCTGTGTTCCACCAGGTAAGAGCTACCCCAAACAGTGTCCCAGTTGCGTAACGTACCTTGCGATCCTCGGGACAATCGCAATTGAGGAAGGTGTTCTCCATTTCTTCAAACCAGTGGAGGAGAGCAGTGACACCTTCGGTCCCTTCATATTTTGGGGGATCGCAAGACTTGAAGTGTTTATAGGAGCACTTTTTGGAGGGAGGGTTGTCGACGTTCTGATCTTCTTGATTGGGAGGGTTGATGGGATTCGTGGTGAGAGCTTGTTGGACTTGAATTATGATGTCAGGAAGCACTGCGGCCATTTGTTTTGCAATTTGGGTGGCCAAGCGTTCTTTGATCTTCCAGACTTTCTACCTCCACGTAGCTGCCTAGCCGACATCTACAGGAACATACATAGGAAGATTGTGAGTTTAAGAAGTTTTTAGGTGTCATGTGTCGTTCAAAGAATAAAAATAACATAATCATCAATAATGCAACTACATCCATAGGATGTCTTGGGTTTGCTCATGTTTGGGGCCTCCAATGTCCCCCATACCATCGCCTGTATAGTCATGTGGGCCCCCATGACTATTGGCTTAGTAGGATTCACATTGGTGTTGGTGGTTTAACACTCATATCACCCGAATGAAAACCATGAAATATGATTGCGAGATGTGGTGTCTAGGTATTGACACAATGACAACTCAAAGTGGGGTTAGTTCACACGACGTTTGGTATAGCATGCTTTGGCCTAATAGGTCCTTCGTACTCTCATCGTTAGTCCCCAGGTAGGCAAACTGGTCCTTTATTTTGGATTTATACGAATGCCAAGCCTAGACAGGACGTTCCGACTACCGGTACTCGTACCCTTCCAGTTACTACATGCCCGTCATGGGAACTCACTTTGATGTGATTTGAAAAATAAAAAAATCATTGCAAAAATCATAGGAATTTGAGGTGTGTGCTCTCATGGATATGATATGTTATGAGGATATGATTCATAATGAGCATTGTATAATAATATGTACTTATGAACATGTTTGCATAACATTGAATGTAACAATAAACATAAAGCATATAAACATCATGAATTTTGTATGTAACACAATTTTTTTTTTAATTCTAATCAACTATAGTATAGACTCTAAGGGTCTAATAACCTATCCTATATCCATATAGTCATGGCTCTGATACCAATCTGTCATACCCGACCCGCAGCGGAATAAGAGTCGGGGCATAATTGGGTTATCACCAAAGCTCATGATGTTTACTAAAATGTTTCATATTTATTAAATTCAAATTACAACTTAAATAGTCAAATCAAATACATACAATTACAAGGAAAATGAAACTAAGTAATACACTCCAAAGCTTAAACAGATTTATTCTTCTAAGCCTTCCTATGTGTTTCTTGCCTCAACTGGATCACCTGTATCGTGTGTAAAACGGGGATATTTTGGGTCAACAAAAGTTGGCGAGTGAACCTTGATAAAACATTGTTATTAAGTTCTTGTTGTATTTAATATTGAAAAGTTGTGCAATAATCACTTGTGAGCAAACGTATGTATATAACAAAACACAAACCACTTAGAATGAGTATATAATATGAATGATGATGAATGTGAAATCAAGGCTCAATCAAACGGAGCCGATCGTATGATATGAATGATGATGTATGTGAGATCAAGACTCAATCAAACGGAGCCGATCGAATGAGGCACCTGTACTCAACCCGTATCCCACGGGGAGCTGATGGGCCTAATGAAATGCTTGCACTGAAAATGATAAATCCAAACTAAACATAATTCACACAACAATTTGTACACCTTTGATACACATTAGATCACAAATATGATGAATGCACAAGTGTTTATATTTATATAATAGTAGAATTGTACGACACATGATACACCCCAAAATGTGATTAAACGGGGAATTTGGTAGAGATTCACTCACATTGGGTGCGTTCTTTTGATGACTTGGATGCGCACGAGTTTTGGCATTTGATCGACGAGGAAGACTAATTTAGTTTGGGTGTCTAACCCATTATATAATGAAATTACTTTATATTTATATACATTTTTTGAGAACTGATTTAGTTTGGTTTTAAAAAAAACATTCGGATTAGAAAACCAGCGATGAGTAGGGATTCGAACTCGGGTCGTGCATGTTAATTACGCACACATTCCACCATTGGACTGTGTGTCTAACTCAGTTAAGATCCGATTATTATTTCTTTTAAATTACTAATCGAGAACCCATCTTCTTCAATGGTTTCAACACTGAACCAGAACTCGATTAACAAATGACTTTAACTACCCTGATGTTTTAAATACTTAGCATAAATTGAACATATTACACAGAATAAAATTAAGACTCATACCAAACAGGAAATCGAGGTTCGCTTTTCTGGTGACCAACTCCGGCGGTTGCAGACAGTGATTCCGACGAACAGAAGTTAGAGTGAAAAATTGAGGGTTTTGCGAGTGTTTCCGAGATGTGAGGCGATGGTACTATTAGTGTAAATTGGGAGTAATTTCATTTCGGTTTCAATCTCGACAATCATATGAATCGAGTCATTGAAGATTGAATTGATTAAGGACGTGGGTTGTAACTGACATTGCATCATCGGTTACACTCAGAAATCTCGCGACCACACCAAAAGTCTAAGATTATTTGAAAACCGTTGGGCGGTTTCAGTCCTTGTCGCAAACAGATGATTCACGGGTGGAACTTAAGTTTTATTTGATTCAATTATTTCTCAACATGTGCGTGTATCACAGTGGTGTTTGGTGTGTGTATTTCCCCGGTTGACCCGGGTTCGACTCCGGTTGACCCCCTTCATTTATTAATATATATTTTTTTTCTTTTTCTTATTATTGATTAATTATAGTTTTTAAATTCTCAATTATTTATTACTTATGTATTATTTAAAATATCCGGCACAGTAAATACGCAACGAAACTTATAACTGAATACTTGATTATTAAACGAAGCGGGTTTTGATCTCGTTTTTCGACGAATGTTACACTTGCACCGTCTCAAAAACGGGTGGTGGCATAGAAATCTCGACCGACACGGCCGAAGCAGACGGAGTGGTAAAAGGTGTCTCATCTTTCCCTGCAGAATGAAATCACAAAATGGTTAAACAAGAAGAGTAGAAAATTAAACATAAGTCAAAAGTGTTTTTTTACATGGGGAAAACTTGGCTGCAAACGCATCCAAATTCCCACGCTTACCAATAATCCTCTTCCGCACAGCCTTTTTTGGAGGCTGCGCAACAATATCGCCCTTGGGAAGGACCCTCTTTCTCTTCAGCGGCTACGGGCTAGATTCCACGTCTATCGGATCATCCAGATTTGCAGCCGGAATCTCCGCCACATCTTGAGGTTCCGGTTTGGGTTTTTTCAAACCTACAGGTGCAAGACCCTCCATTGAATCAAAGACTACACAGAGTCATTCCAAGTATCAGGCACAGAACACGTACCTTTCGGTGGGTCTGCCCTGGGCTGCGCTGGCTTCTTAGTGGCCGCAACACTAGGCGCCGCGCGTTTCCTCTTTTTAGAATCTGGGCAGATACCCAAATTTTTCAACGCACCTGCATCATGGCAACACACTAAATAATCTGAAAGGATACAACAAACAAACAATGAATGCTTACCACTTCAAAGCATAGGGGCCACCAGATCTGCACTTCGAGGTAACTCGAAGTTCCTAAGAATCTAGGAATGCCATGTTGGCTCCTCTGGGTTGAGCGGGATATTCTCCATTCGCCCCGTCTCACGTTGGATGGCCGCTATGTACAACACAACCCCTGCAAAAATGCACATAATATTAGTCCTCGCACAAGGAGAATAATGAAATAATGGAACTTACTCTTATCCTCCTCCATATACACCGGTTTTTCCTGACGGTCAGGCTTCCATAACAGGCTCATATCGGCAGCCACCAACGCTCTCTCCGGCAACTGAACCACCAGAATCTCTTTTATGTCATGATAAGACTTTGGAGGAGAGTGCAGAATCTTCTTTGCTTGTATCCTTTGCTGAAAAGAATAAAAACCCAACGAGTAGTGCAGTTGTAAAATACCCGAAACAGGTTGACGGTTGGGTGAATGCAGATGGAGCGGCTCGAGAACTCGAAGTGTTCAATCCGGACCATCCCCATCGGATTAGGCTGCGAGATGTGGAAGCGGTAGTGGTAGTGGTCCAAAACATCTAAGAAAAAGTTTGTCGTCGGCAACCGGAAGTTGTTGTCGGCAAAGAAATCGAAGAAGAGGGTGACGTAACCGGTAGGGACATCGGCGGTGGTGTCCCCCTCATAGGGGTACCGAGCACCCCACTCCTTAGGGAACCGAAAACCGGCAACAAGCCGCTGGAAACTGCTCATCGACCACTTTAACGTAGGCAAGGAAATGGAAGTCTCCATGGCAGCAGTGCTCTCAGGTCCTCTGGTTGACATTTAAATCGCCGAAAGAAAGGAGAAGATTTCGGAGAAGAAAGAACAAGAAGAGATGAAGCGTGATTTTTAACCTAGGCGGATTATCTATTTATATCCATCGCATTTAATGTCATGGGGAGGCGTGACAACACCGCAGGCCTAGTAGCGAATCTGCAGATGACGCGTGGAGGGTAAGTGGGTAACTGACGGTCGCCACGCGCGTGGCTGGTACTTTCTCTGCAATTCATTAATGAAAAGGCAACTTCACTGTTGACAGCCTGCTACAGCCATTAGAGGTCACCTCTGCCTCACCTTTTTTGTCACACCCCGATATTTACAACCAAACACCGGTGGTCCTGGGTGCGGAATATTGTGACGTAAGTTGATACATCATAGTTAATTAAACACAGCACATAGGAGGTCTTGGATTTTAAATTACTATTACAAACCAAATGTTCAAAGTATGAAACATAATATACAGACGACTTGTAATAGAATATCCACAGGTGGATTGTAAAAGTACAAAAAGTGTACAACAGACTTTGGGCAGATCTAAGGATTTGCAAGATCCTCTTATATCACTACCGAACAGCTTCCGACCTATTTCGTATTGTACCTGCAAGCTTAGTCTTTTGAAAATACGCCAGCTTTCGCTGGTAAATACACCCAACTGACTCATTTTGAAAACATTTGAAAATGGTTTTAAGTGCACAGGGCACGAAAAATCTTTTATAACTTTGGAAAGTCAGCCTTGTAACCTTGTTAACAGATTCACATGTTTGTCCATACATACATGGCCCAATACAGAGACCCATACATGATTAACGTACACACCACTTAAGAACCCATGAAGGAGTTATTCCCAACTAGTGGGTAAAAATAATTTAGCATGAGCATTTGTCAGGTGTATGCCTACACCCCGCGCTTTGGTCGTGGCCATTAACTAATGTAATGAGCCGAGGATATACAGGACATGGTTGTTAACCCCCGATGTTTAAGTTATCGAACAAAACTGATTAAAATAGAATATGCGGATTTACTAGCCATAGTCCGACATTTGATTGATCTCATTTCCGACCAAGCAGTAATAGTTTACCGTAATCCAAGCCCGTATAGGGAAAGTAAGTGGGGAGTATTTACCTGAGCTAGTCTTGATTAAAAATCCAAGATTTAATATCTCATCCGTATCCAAAATGAACTAAGTGCAGATAGCATTTACCGAAAGGCTCTAGTTTGGATTATGGCATAAGCTAACCAATTAAAATGCTAACGGTCTTAATTTAAGTCATAGACTTAGACCGACTAGCGTACAGGATCGAAACAGTATAATACGCTAGATTAAGCGATGATCGGGTGGAATGTAGTTTAAACCAACAAGTACTATGACTTGTATAATATGGGTAAATCATAAGCATTCTGGATTTTGAGACTAAAATGATAAGGTTAAACTCGTTTCGGTTAATTTCCGTAAACTAGTTACATATACTTAACCGTGCGCATATAAGCGATATCGGATAACCGGATAAGTCATGGACGAGTTCTATATGCCATTATTTTAAATAAGTTGTAATATCAGTAGGATGTCAACTTATATGTCCGTTAAGATATCAAAAAGAAACTATGCCTCATAAGGGCGTTTTGGTAACTAATTACCGTAAAAAAGAACTTGAATATATCTTTTTAATGTTATAATCATAAGTATTCTAGAAAAAAAATTTAATTTATGATATAATATCAGTAAGATATTAATTATATGTGTAATTTATCTTTTATGACCAAACTATGCACCGAATGGGCATTTTGGTCATTTTACGCACAGTATGATAACTTATTTGCGATTCTGAGTTTATATCATGTACCTAATGTAAAAATATTTTAAATAAGTTTTAAAACCAGTAGGTAACAAGTCTTGGTTGATGAATATGGTTTAAAACCATACTATGCGCCGAAACAGCGTTTATGTCGCAAAATGACGATTTGTGTGAAGTTTAGTAAAAACTGATGTTAAGACCAAGTTTAATTGTTTTATATATGTTATTTAATATAACATATCAGTGGTAAAAGATTTGATATGAAAAGGTATGATTAAAACCATTTTATGAGCCACAAGGGCTTTATCGTCATTTATCGACATAACACAAGAACTTGTATGTAAACTCAGTATAAAATCTGACTTGACATCCAAAATAATCCTACCTATGATATTACATCAGTAGGTAGTTCATTTTCAAGTTTGTTATCGTTTAAACCTTATTTTATGTAAAAAGGGCATTTTAGTCAAGATGACAAAATAACAGAACTTGTGCATAAACTTAGATTCTGATTATGATCATGTAATATAACCTCAGGGGGTTATGCTACATCATATTATGATCATAATGCATCCTTAGATCACTAGATAACTAATCTAAATCGGGTCAGAATCGAAAGTCAAAGCAGAAGTCAAACTTTGCGACTTTCGGTTGCGAACCGACCCTATAACTGAAATTGACGAGACGAACATGTTCTCACATGTTATAATAATTATTAACAACTTGTTTAAGTGTCAAAACATGTTTCGTAACATATATAAGTCAAGATTATAATATTTTCGAAAACTGGCCTGTTTGACTTTTTAATATTAAAACTGTGACCAGTCAATTGGTCTAGCAAACTTGATCTTTAGGAGGTGCCTTAATAAGGATTAACACCTACCTTATTACGATTACTTAGCCATGTTCGTTACGAACAATGGCTGGACCATAATGGTCTTAACCAAAAGTCAAGGCGTTTTCTGTAAAACGCTTGACTTTTGGCTATAAAAGCCTATAAACGAAAATGCAAGAGAAAGGAACACTTACAAGTGATTCCTAGGATGAAATAGAACTAAGTTGGATGCTCCTTGTTAGGAACTTCCAGAGGAGGTAGATAGAGTGAAGAATGAGAAAGGTGCAAGTTCAAGTGGTGAACTAATGCACCTATTTATAGTTGGGAGCTTGAAGGAGGTGATGCCAGGTGTTAGGGAGTGTTAGAGGGAGCTTACAAGTGTCCTAAAATGTGGCATAGCAGTTTGGAAGTCCATGGTTTTGAATCAAATGGTTTTTGGCAACATGTGTGGAGGCCAAGCAAATTTTCTGTAGACACAGGCCTCTGGTGGCCCGCGAGAGACCAGGCCAATGTCTCTCACGCCCCGCGAGCGCCTCATGGGAACTTTCAAACTTTGTCACATTTTTCCGCTCAACTTATAAAACCTCTAAAACACCTTTATAAGCATAATTAGCCCTCCATAGTCAACATTTGGCGTACTCGGGAGTATGCCCAAACATTGTCAAGCTCTCGGTTCGTTTAAAAGGTCACTGAGAGGTATAAATTAACATGTTGACACTTTAACCCCCACCCTTGTCTAACTTTAACATATTTACAGAATTAATCTCTCTCATCCAACAAGTGGCACATATGAGAGTTAGGACTTCATAAGGGATCACTCAGAGGCTTAGTATAAGCATGTTGACTCTGATGGTTACTCAGAGGCCAAGCCTGTTGACACTAATGGTCACTCAGAGGCTAAGTTAAGCATGTTGATACTAATGGTCACTCAAAGGCTAAGTTTAAGCATGTTGACACTAATGGTCACTTAGAGGCTTGGTTTAAGCATGTTGACACCAATGGTCACTCAGAGGCTTAGTAGATGCATGTTGACACCAGAGGGTCACTCAGAGGCTTAGTTTGAGCATGTTGACACCTTTAGTCCTTAATGGACTTATATATATATATATATTATGTATGTATAATATACACGTGTCACTATATTATTGGACACGATTTTACGAGGTGTTACATCTCTCACCAACTCGCCTGAAAACCTCAGCATGGCGAAAATTCAAATTTCAAAGACTTTATCCTGAACAAAGGTTTCCCCCACACAAGGGTTTTCATTATTCATTTCCTCACAGATACCTTGTTTTGTAGCCGTTGAAATAAGCGCGCATACAGGAGTTTAGTCAAACACTCTACCTACTTGCGAAAGTTGCGCATAGGAGCACCACTGGAGGGGGACTTAGAGGGGTATGGTCCCAAAGATGTTGCGCTTGCACAGTACACCATACCCTCATAATGATAACAGGTCACTAGAATAACCTTGCACGCTACACGCAACAGTACGCCAACCTTGAAAACAGCAGGTTGCTTAACAAACCTTGCGCACCTTGCGCAACGACAAGTTAAACTTGAAAGCGCAGGTCCCTGACCCTACGCTGATTAAGCAAGCTTCTAACTGCGACTTCCTAAAACCTTGCACAAGGCCAAGACTAAGATGAGAGCAACTCATACTTAGTCTTGAGAACAAAAAGACTTGATCCCTACAAGTTCAAGCTGGCCAAAAAGCAATGATAAGACCAGGCGGTAAGGAGAATCGGAAAGAGGCATTGATCAAGTACAAGGGTACAAAGTGGTAGAGCTGTGACCCAATAACCGCTCGACAAGTTGTGTCAGACCACGTTGCATGATGAACAGTCATACAGAGGACAAAAAGTACGCAAGGACGCACACGTGGCACCAACCAGCTCACGCCAGCGACTGTCACACAATCTCCACTAACAGCTGATGACAGGCCCGACAACAAGGACAACTGCTAGGACACGTGGCCCCATCCATCATGCGCCAAGCACCCCTCCTGCCAGAGACCATTAACGATCGTAGCAGAGGAGAGAAAATGGATATTCCTGGTTGTCGGTTCTAGGCCCAAGGCCCATTAGCCCATCTCCTGCACCATCTCCCCGGCTATAAAGTAAGGATTACACCTCAAGGTAAAACACACTGTTTTGAGCTCACTCACTAATTACTTGCATTATCCTTTGCAAACCCCCGATACTTATTCTCACGCCAGAGTGTGGTCACGGAGAAAACCCTCCCCTTTTTCTCCCGTGATGAGACTAACGGTGTTTTCAGTTTTGCAGTAAGCTCGGAGCAAGATCATACCAACGAGACAAACGAGAGATAACCTTTATATGCAGAGGCTTTAACCAGAACCTAGATATCTCCGGATATAGTTTGGTCCAAGGTTTCTTCAGCGCTAATAACTTTACACTCTATTTTGAAACTTTTGATATATTACACCCTGATGTTTCCTGATTGCATCAATCGTAGACCCTGAACCTAAACTCTATTAAAGTCAACCATTACCCACTAACGGTCAAAGAATAAAATGGTCATTTCATCCTATGTACTTAATCACATGAGTTACACCCCTCCCTTTTTTCTTAACACGTTCGCTTTTACACCTCACACTCTGACGAACTACACTGACCATTGGAGCACCTGCAGCCTGTCACACCCCGACTTTCCACAGCCAATCCAAACACCAGTGGGCTCGGGTGGGGAATATTGTGACGTAAGTTGATATCATCATAGACAATTAAACACAGCACAGCGGAGGTCTTGGAGTAAAATTACTATTACAAACCAAATGTTCAAAATAATATACATTCTAAAGAAAGAATGTAAAATAGACTTTGGGTAGATCTAGGATTTGCAAGATCCTCTTATCATTACCGAGAACTTCCAGCCTATTTTCGTATTGTACCTGCAAGCTTAGTCTTTTGAAAATACGTCAGCTTTCGATGGTAAATACACCCAACTGACTCATTTATGAAAACATTTAAAATATGTTTTAAGTGCATATCAACACAAAATCTTTTATAACTTGGGAAAGTTGACCGTCCCGCCTTGTTAACAGATTCACATGTTTGTCCATACATACAGGGCCCGGTACAGAGACTGAGACATGATTAACGTACACACCACTTTGAACTCACGAAGGAGTTATTTCTCCCAAACTTGTGGGTAATGCATTTTGAGCATCTATCGGGTGTATGCCTATACTCGCGCTAAGGTCGTGGCCATTATCTATTGTACTAAGCCGAGGATATCCTGGACACGGTAGTTAACCCCCGATGTTTAAGTTATCAAACAAAACTGACTAAAACAGAATATGCGGATTTACTAGCCACAATCCGGTATTCGATTGATCCCATTTCCGACCAAGCGGTAATAGTTTATCGTAACCCAAGACCGTATAGGGGAAATAAGTCGAGAGTATTTACTTGAGCTAGTCTTCATTTAAACGCAAGATTTATTAACTCAGCCATACACAAAAGCACTAAGTGCAGATAGCATTTACCTGAATGTCTCTAGTCTGGATTATGGCATAAGCTAACCAATTAAATACTAACGGTCTTTATTAAGTCATAGACTTAGACCGACTAGCATACATGATTAAAACGTATAACGCTAGATTAAACGATGATCGAATAGAATGTAGTTTAATCCCAACAAGTACTTTGACTTGTGTAATATGGATAAACTATAAACATTCTGGATTTTGAGACTTAAATGACAAGGTTAGACCCGTTTGGGTTAACCGGATAAGTGATGGACAAGTACTATATGCTAATATATTTTAATAAGTTGTAATATCAATAGGATATCAACTTATATGCCCGTTAAGATTTTAAAAAGAAACTATGCCTCATATGGGCATTTTGGTAATTTCATACCATATAAAAGGAACATGAATATAATTTAATGTTATAACTATAAGTATTCTGGAAAAATAACTCATTTATGATATAATATCAGTAGGATATTAATTATATGTGTAATTTATCTTTTATGACCAAACTATGCACCGAAGGGGCATTTTAGTCATTTTACACATAGTTTATAAATTATTTGGGATTCTGAGTTTATATCTTGTACCTACTGTAAAAATATTTAAAATAAGTTTTAAAATCAGTAGGTAACAAGTCTTAGTTGGTAAATATGGTTTGAGACCATACTACGCGCCGAAATGGCGCTCATGTCGTAAAATGACGATTTATGCGATATTTAATGAAAACTGATATTAAGGTCAAGTTAGCATGTCTTAGATATGTTATTTAATATAACATATCAGTAGGTAAAAGATTTCCTTTGAAAAGATATGGTTCAAACTACTTTATAACCCACAAGGGCTTTATCGTCATTTATCGACATCCCAATTAATCCTACTTATGATATTACATCAGTAGGTAACTCGTTCTCAAGTTCACTATTGTTTAAGCCTTATTTTATGCAAAAATGGCATTTTAGTCAAAATGGCATAATTACGGAACTTGTGCATAAACTCAAATTCTGATTATGATCATGTAATATAACCTCAGAGGGTTTTGCTACATTATATTATCATCATAACGTAACCTTATATCAGTAGCTAACTAATCTAAATCGATTCTGAATCGAAAGTCAAAGCAGAAGTCAAACTTTGCGACTTTCGGTTGCGAACTGACTCTAGAACTGAAATTGACGAGCCGAACATGTTCTTTCGTGTTCTAATAATTATTACCAACTTGTTTAAGTGTCAAAACAGGTTTCATAACATATATAAGATCAAATTATAATTTTTCCAAAAAACGGCATGTTTGACTTTTTAAAGGATCACTTAGAGGCGCACTATAAGCATGTTGACTTCGATGTCACTCAGAGGCTGGGCATATTGACGTATCAGTCACTCAGAGGCCAAATTTGAGCATGTTGACATATCAATCAATCAGAGACTATTGTTTAAGCATGTTGCCATCAGGAGGTCACTCAGAGGCTCAGTTTGAGCATGTTGACACCTTTAATCCGTATTATTCTTTAATAGACTAAAATAAAAATACAACACGTGTCACTATACTATTGGACATGATTTTACGAGGTGTTACATCCTCACCCCCTTAAAAGAAATCTTGTCCTCTAGATTTTATTCAAAAAGATGGGGGTACTTTTGTCGCATAGTGGACTCAACCTCCCATGTATACTCAGGACCTCTAAAGGCGTCCCACTTAACCTTTACTATAGGTATTAATTTCTTTCGGAGCTTTTTAACCTATCGATCCTCGATCGAAATTGGTTTCTCGCCGAACCTCAAGTTTTCATCTATTTGCACATCTTTGTGTGACATTGCTAACAACTCATCGGCTAGACATTTCTTAAGGTTAGATATGTGGAATACATTGTGAATTCCACTAAGCTCCTCTGGTAGCTTAAGCTTATAAGCTACAGTGCCGACACATTCGATTATCTCGAATGGTCCTATATATCTTGGGCTTAGCTTGCCCTTCTTTCCAAACCCCATTACACCTTTCCAAGGTGATACTTTCAGCGTGACTTTGTCCCCTACTTGGAACTTGAGAGGTTTGCATCTCTTATCAGCATAGCTTTTCTACCTATCACGGGCAGATTTGAGACGATCATGGATTTGCACAATCTTGTCCGTGGTCTCCAGGACAATCTCAGGTCCTGATAGTTGGGCTTCCCCGACTTCTGCCCCACAGACGGGCGTTCGACACTTTCTCCCATACAAGGCCTCATAAGGAGCAGCCTTGATGCTCGTATGATAACTATTATTATAGGAGAATTCTATTAGGGGTAAGTGGTCATCCCAACTTCCACCTAAATCAATCACACATGCTCTAAGCATGCCTTCCAAGGTTTGAATAGTATGCTCACTTTGTCCATCCGTCTGCTGGCGGTAAGCCGTACTAAAGTTTAATCTCATGCCTAAAGACTGTTATAAACTTTTCCAAAAATGAGAGGTATATCTAGTATCTCTACCAGATACAATAGATACCGACACACCGTGTAGGGACACAATCTTGTCCACATACAACTTAGCCAAATTGTCTGAATTATATGTTTCTTTTATTGGCATGAAATGTGCTGACTTAGTCAGTCTGTCCACAATAACCCAAATTGTGTCATTACCACGTTTGGTCTTTGGTAACTTGGTGATTAAGTCCATTGTCACCATTTCCCATTTCCAAGTGGGAATTTCTAGTTGTTGTAGAAGTCCTGACGACTTCTGATGTTCGTCCTTAACTTGCGAACAAGTCAGACACTTAGCTACATAAGTGGCTATGGATTTCTTCAAACCCATCCACCAATAATTCTTCTTCAAGTCTTGATACATCTTGTCACCTCCTGGGTGAACTGAGTATCTCGTATCGTGCGCTTCTTGGAGGATTAAATCTCTAAGTCCTCCTAAGATTAGAACCCAGATTCTTTCATTAAATCTAAGGATTCCATCCTTTCCAGGCGTTAACTGATCAACAGTTCCGCCTAATCCCTCATTAGGAATGTTAGCCTCTAATAGGGCTTGCTTTTGCGCACCTAATAGCCTCTCACTCAAGTTATTTCTGAGCTCAATGCTCTTTGCGTTAATCCTAATGGGCTTAACTCTTTCCTCGCAACTTAAGGCATCAGCAATGACATTTGCCTTGCCGGGATGATAGCGAATTTCACAATCATAATCATTAAGTGTTTCCATCCAACGGCGTTGTCGCATGTTTAATTCCTTCTGATTGAACAGATGCTAGAGACTCTTATGGTCAGTGTATATAATACACTTTGTGCCATATAAGTAATGTCTCCACAACTTTAGTGCGAATACAACGGCACCCAATTCAAAATCATGGGTGGTGTAATTACTTTTGTGCACCTTTAACTGTCGTGATGCATAAGCAATTACCTTGCCTTTTTGCATTAGCACACAACCCATGCCAGTGTGTGAAGCATCACAATAAACTTCGAAATCCTCAATACCCCCAGGTAGAGATAATACAAGAGCATTGCTCAACTTGTGTTTTAGAATCTCAAAGGACTCTTGTTGTTTCGGACCCCAAACAAACTTGACATTCTTACGGGTCAAGGTAGTTAAAGGAGTGGTTATTCTTGAAAAATTCTCAATGAACCTCCTATAGTAACCAGCCAATCCTAAGAAACTACGAATTTCCAATGGGGTTTTGGTTACTTCCCAATTTATTATGGCTTCTATTTTGGCGGGATCCACTTGGATACCACGTTCATTTACAACATGTCCAAGAAACTGGACTTCTCTAAGCCAAAATTCACACTTAGAAAATTTGGCATAAAGCTTTTCCTGCCTTAGTAGTTCTAGGATGCACCGGAGATGTTTCTCATGATCAGCTTGATTACGAGAATAGAAAAGTATGTCTTCTATGAAGATAATGACAAACTTATCCAAATACGGTTTGCAGACTCTATTCATGAGATCCATGAATGCTGCAGGTGCATTTGTGAGCCCCAAAGGCATCACCAAGAATTCATAATGACCATATCGGGTCCTAAAGGCAGTCCTTGGAACATCCTCGTTCCTAACCTTCAGATGATGATATCCTCATCTCAAATAGATCTTAGAGAAATAGCTAGCACCTTGAAGTTGATCGAACAAGTCGTCGATCATGGGCAAAGGATATCGGTTCTTAATTGTTATCTTGTTCAACTCTCGGTAATCAATACACATCCGCATTGAACCATCTTTCTTTTAACAAAAAGAATAGGAGCTCCCCAAGGTGAGGAACTAGGCTGGATAAAGCCTTTCTCTAAAAGTTCATCTAATTGAACCCTTAACTCCTTCATTTCCGTCGGTGCTAACCGATATGGAGCTCTGGCTACAGGTGCTTATCCTAGCAGGATATCAATTCTAAATTCCACTTGCCTATCTGGAGGTAAGCCTGGTAATTCTTCGGGGAAAACATTGGAATATTCCGGGATAACTGGAAGGTCTTCAATATCTGGTTTTGACTCGTTGATAGTTACTTGAACCAAGTAACTGACACAACCTCTCCTCAAACACTTGGATGCCTTAAATAACAACACCTTATCTGGCAACCCGTAGTGTAAATCTCCAGGGATGGTGATCGTTTCACCAGATGGGGTTTTAATCTCGATGAGTTTCTTATCGTAGGAAATACGGGCTTGATTATGGGATAACCAATCTATGCCTAAAACTACATCGAACCCTGCCAATTTCATTGGCAAAAGAGATATAGGGATAGAATAATTCTTAATGGATATAGAACATCCATCAAGAATGGAAGATGCTGTCTCTAACGTTCCATCAGCGAGTTCTACCTCATAAGTTATATCTAGAGTTCTTATGGGCAAGTTTAATAGTTTACTAAACTTATGATCAACAAAAGATTTATTTGCACCCGAATCGAAAAGAACTCTAGCATAAACATCATTGATGAGGAATGTACCTGTTATGACGTTGTTGTCATTAACGGCCACACTGGCATTCATTTGGAAGGCACGAGCATTCCCTTTCTTAGCATAAACATCATTGATGAGGAATGTACCTGTCTATTCTGTGTGTCTAACCTAAAACCCTAATGCATAACATGTATATATACTACATGTTTACATACTAGGCTTTATATTGGGCTAGGCCATTCTCCAAGCCCATTACAACTCTAAACAAGCTAAACACAAATGCTAAGCCCAATACAAAATATCCAAAGACTAAACTATTAAACTATTAAGCTGGTGTCACCAATATGCACCAACAGACTCCCCCTTGACAATAGCTTCATAGTGTAACTTTGTCTTCAAACATCTTGTGATCTTTTTGGTCTTTGGATAACTTCAGCTACACACAGATTCTGACATTAACAGACTCCCCCTTAGCTGATGCATCCAATCACCAAAACTTTAAACTAGCATTTTCTGGTTAAGCTCGTATATCTTAACTCCTCTATAACTCTCTTTTCAATGTAGTAGAAGGATCCTACCATGCATCTTCACACATTCTTCACTCCAATCTTAATATGTACTTTACTTGAATTCTGCACTTCACTTTGATAACTGCATCAATCTGTTTAGAAACACAAGCAAGTAACTTGAAAAACCATTAGTCCTTTTCCACATTAAAGATAAACCAATATTTGATCTTATCATGCAAAAACAAACAACTCATCAGATCAAACTGGGAGACTTTAAAAACAAATCTTTTTGGATTTTTTTTATTTTCTTAAAGCAAATAAATAACGAAATAATAAACACTCTATTTTTGTGAGTATCACCGGTAAGAAGATCATATCAGCAACATCAAACTGTTTTCACACTATATGTTTATTCTATATGCAATATTCATGGAAAGCAGTTCAAGACGATTACCAGTATGGTTTATCCACTTAAACAAAATACATGAACATTTCAAGTGCCATTACCTCGTGATCTGTTTAGTTAATTTATACTGATATACTAGTGTGTCCCACTTCAGGACATACCCCCGTGATCAAGGTATGCACAAAAATTCATCGTAGAAGGTGAGTATACCAAAATTCATCCTTTTTGAATTACAACGTTAGATAATTGGTGATCAGGTCAGTACTTCTGTACAACAAAGAGACCAATATCCAACGAGGGCTAGGACAAATACCGATTATTGCAATTTTGTACAATTTAATAACTCTCTAGGAGAGCTTCTTCAATTTTTG
The DNA here is from genome assembly GCA_947069175.1 of Scalesia atractyloides. NCBI lineage: Eukaryota > Viridiplantae > Streptophyta > Magnoliopsida > Asterales > Asteraceae > Scalesia > Scalesia atractyloides. The sequence continues at coordinate 21,621,140 of CAMTDV010000012.1, read as the reverse complement.
GGATTTGGCATTTTAGCTCTTTTAAGATATCCTGGTTGTGCCTAGGTCAGCATATATCTGGATGCAGCAGAAAGACCTAAAACCTCAGATTTTGGCAATCTATCAACGCAAGATTTAAGGTTATAAAACCATACGCCACTGATATGTTCCCTACTGATTTGTATTTGAACCAACCTGATTCCTATCCTTAACCTCAACCTCAGCCTCTACTTTCTTACCCTTTTTAAAAGGACAACAATTAGCCACATGTCCTTTGTTGTGACATTTAAAACAGGATCTCTTCTTAAAAGTTTTCTTTCTATTAGATCCCTTTTTAAATGATTTGACTGTTTTGTCTTTAGTATCCTCATCCACTTTATGAGGTGTATTATTAGACCTAACGGATTCTTTCAAAGAACCTGGACTATCAGGTATGTCAACAGTTATCGGATCCACTACAGCTGGTATAGTAGGCACAAAATCTGTTATCTCTTCTTCATTTGGTAAAAAGGAGTAATCCTTATCCTCGGAAGATGGAGCTTTACTAAACCCCACTCCTGTTTTACAACTACTTCTTTTCAACTTTTCTGAATTTGAGTCCTGACTAATGAGGATTCTCCAAATTTGTCTAACTTTCTATGAAGTTCCACAATTTTGGCCTGTGCACCAGCCAATTCTGTGCACTTTTCAGAAAGCTCGTTAGTCTTATCCTTCACAGTTTCACGAGCCAAATCAATGATCTGTAAAAGTTCATTGACTTTGCTGGTCAAACTGATGATTTCTTGTTCATTTGAATTGAGTGTATTTAAAAAATTTGACTCCCTGTTACTCAAAAGAACATTAGACACTTTTAGTTTTTCTAATTCAGCTAACAGAATTTTGTTTTGCTCCATAATTTGTCAACTTTACCTTGTAGTTCAGTGCAATTATGACAGGAATGACTTACAGATTGAAATTGTATCTGTACCTCTGTTGTAAGCTCATCTTTATCATCCATGCACACTGTAGCTTTTGCATCCTTGACGTCCACTCTCTCCTTCTCAGCTTCCTTCTCCTCTTCTATCTTAGCAGCTCCTACACCAATCTTCACAGCTGCAGTCTCACTCACACATATACTTTGTCTTGAAGTACTCTGATAACGTTTTTCTAAAGCTTCCCACAGCTCTCTAGACGATCCATACCTACTACATATGTTTTTCATATCAAATGGCAAAGACATCTTTATCGCTGCTAAAGCCTTCTTCTCAGCATCATATATACGTTTCTCAGAGTCCTCCATCTTCTCATATGAGAGAACCATAATTCTTCCATTTACTCGACGTGTGGAAGCAATGTACCCATCAATCATACAGCTCCACATCTTTGAGTCTTCACATTGAACAAATGCCTCAAACTTCTCTTTCCAGTCTACATATTGTTCAGCATTCATCAACTTCGGGCAGTTATTAAGACACTCACTGTTGTTCTTCATTCTGACCATCTTTACCACACAGAGTATCAGTTTAAATGGATTTTGGTATACCTGTATCAAAACCCAAATCTAACCTCTCTTCTGGTCCTTCTTCGTGTTTTACCGTAACCGTACCGTTAAAAATGTTCAAAAATTTTTCCGAAAAGTGTGGTTACCAAATTGTACCGTTAAACTCGTCTCGACAATACGAATCGAATGATATATATTGTCCGATAGTGATTTTTTTTGCCCTAAAAATCACACGAGTCTAACCGTACAGCCGGTTTGTTAAGATAGTTTACGGATCAACTTCTATGTTCGAAAACGTTTAACTCCAGTTACGTCAGCTGGTTAACTTTCCATCTTTTTGTAGATAATCCGGAACAGTACCAAATCCGAAACAGTAACTCGGATTTACAATCCGAGATAGAAATCCGGAACAGTAATCCAAATTGCTAATCCGAAATGGTGACCCGGAATAGTGATCCAAGATGAAATCCGGAATGCGCTGTTCTGATCTGGAATGGAAATCCAGAATAGACTACTCTGATCTGAGATGGAATCCGGAATAGTTCTAATCCGAGATGGAATCCGGAATGCACTTCTGATCCAAAATTCAATCCGAAATAGCTTCTGATCCGAATTTCAGTCCGAAATTGAATCCGAAATGGCTTTTCTAATCCGAAATGCAAGTCCGATGATCTGAAATGCAGGTTTCTGATCCGAAATTCAATCCCTCAATTCGGAATACTGTGCTTTTTGATATGGAATGCAAGTCTTCAATCCGAAATGCTTCACTTCTGGTCCGAAATGCCTTTCTTCAATCCGAAATACCTGCTGTTAATCCGAAATACCTGCTGAAAAGCCTAATTCAGCCGTCAAACACTCCAAAACATCCTCCACAACTCCAAAAACGTAGATTTTTCTGCTGTTACGATTCTGAACAGAGCAAAATCAAGAGTGGAATGCTCTGATACCAATTGTAGGTCCCCAATTCCTTATAGATCTTGACAGAATCGTCTATCTAATCTAGAGTGCGGAATCCCCTAGATCAGATTTCACAGAAAATAATAAAAACACGAACAAGAATTCATTTCAAACAGTCTTCTATTGATTATCCAACACCAAGGTTTACAACCAATTCAAGACTCTATAGAAATATCTCAGCCACTCTCTGTAGATTTCTTCCAACCAACTGTCTATTCTCTGTGTCTAACCTAAAACCCTAATGCATAACATGTATATATACTACATGTTTACATACTAGGCTTTATCTTGGGCTAGGCCATTCTCCAAGCCCATTACAACTCTAAACAAGCTAAACACAAATGCTAAGCCCAATACAAAATATCCAAAGACTAAACTATTAAACTATTAAGTTGTTGTCACCAATATGCACCAACAGACTCCCCCTTGACAATAGCTTCATAGTGTAACTTTGTCTTCAAACATCTTGTGATCTTTTTGGTCTTTGGATAACTTCAGCTACACACAGATTCTGACATTAACAATAATCAAATAGGAAACTAACCTAGACAAGGAATTGAATTCAGAAACATACTTCCGACAATCTAGGTTCTTCATCGTAAGAGTCAGAAAGTTTGTCTCTATCTTCTCCACCTCATGAGGTGGGCAGTAAGTTTCCTTTACAAGATCTACAAATTAGACCATCCTAAGTTGTACAGGTGTACTTTACCTGTTGATTGGATCATGGCCTTCCACCAAATCAGGGCATCGCCCTTGAAGGACTGTGCTACATACTTTACCACATCCTTATCAGCACATCCGCTGATATCCACAATTGTTTCCATTTCGTCCAGCCATTTCAAGGCTTCTACTGCTCCTTCTCCCAATTAAAATCTCGGGGCTTACAAGAGACAAAATACTTGTAGGTACACCCGTCTTTAGAAGAACGCGACGTATCAGCAAATTATAATTTCTTGGGTTCACTCTTCGCATTTGAAGAGTGGACAGAGCTCTCCTTATGAGCTGATGAATGTGGAATTGATAATGGTTTGGAGCGAGTAGCGCTCAATTCTTTAACTTTCTCCATGGCTTTTCCCACAGCTGCGTTGTCACACCCTGACCCGCAGCGGATATGGTCGTCGGGGCATGATTGGGTTTTCATCAAAGCTCATGACATTTACTATAATAAAGTTTCATATTTATTATTCCAAATTAAAAGGGAAAATTCCAACAACCACATAAACCATACAAGCACCAAATGTTCTAAACAAGACATTCAAGTAACAATTTATTCTTCTTCTAAGGCCCAATCCTATGTGTTCCTTGCTTCAACTTGATCACCTGTATCATGTGTAAAAATAGAGATCTGGGTCAAGAAAAGTTGGCGAGTGAATCCCGTTTAAACACTTGAAAGAAATGATATGTTGATTAATTTAATAAAAATGTGCATAAACCAAATATGAGCAAACGTATAAGTAAACTATCCACAAAACACATATTCATCTAACAATGTACATGTGAGCATGATAAACGATGAACTGTGAGATCAAGACTCAATCAAACGGAGCCGATCTAATTAGGCAACGCGATGCTCTACCCGTATGAAAATAGGGAACTGATGGGCCTAATGTGAATGCTTGACTGAAATGAGAAAGTATAATCACAACTAACAATAAACCAAATATCGCATAGCACGTTAGTTCATATAATGATAGTAGCACAAGTGTTTGAATAAATGATATAAATAAACGACACATGATACACCCCAAAACAGGAATAAAAAGGGGGAGTTTGTAGAAGTTCACTCACAGTGGGTGCGTTCTTGATTTGATAACGAGCGCACACGATTTAAAGATTCTAACCGACGAGAAAACTAACCTAAATATTCACGTAATAATTCGGTAAACATATTTCTTTTATTTAAAATTAGCATTTTTATTTAATGAACATTGTTAGACTTTTAGATAATTTTATAGTATTTATTACTAATTTTTATGTTTAAAAAGTCCTATTTTATTATATATTTTTGTGGATTTTGGAGAAAAATAAAGAAAAGGGTTAATTAAAAAATATACCCTTTTTAGGGGTCGAACCGGTCGGACCGGGTGTGATACGCATCGTGTGGGAACTCGTGACCTCTCGTTTACGTGCACGCAGCTCTACCAACTAAGCTACGTGTCTAACCTGAAATATTCTGGAATTTAATTAATTATATATACTTACTGAGATGAACTTATTTTGAATTAATTAAAAAGGTTTGTTAAACCATAAGAACCGTGCGTATAACCAGACTCGAACCTGCGCCCCTTGCTTCGTGTTGCACACACCCCGACCAATTGTGCTGTGTGACTAACCCGACGAATATACCAATTTAATTACTTTTATATACTAACTGAACAATTTTATATATAGGTTATAAAAAGGTTTGCAATATTTAGGAAATTCGGCAACGTGTTAAGACTCGAACCTGGGACCATGTGTTTAATTTGCATACAGTCAACCATTGGACTGTGTGTCTAACCTGGTATAAACACCGGTTTTAATTACACTTATATGCTTATTCAGTCTTCATCTTCTTCATTTTGTTTAACAGTTTGACAAACAAAACTCGATTGTCAACCTGATATCTTTTATGAGATTGATTTACCTCTACAGACACTAAACTAAATAGAAAGGGGAGGATTCAAATGCTTATACCGAAACAGGGGGAGTGTCTTGAGTTCTCTGGTGCAAATTCTGGCGACACGTAAATTTTCAGCGATGAATGAATTTGAGAGCATAGATTTTATAGATAGTTTAGAGGGATTTTGTGAGAGTGAGCGAGTTCTATATTAGTCTAAGGTTCACTATTTATAGTTGAAGGCCTGTTTGAGTTTAGATTTCAGTTTCAAAAGATTACGGTCAAAGAAATTGATGACCGAATGATTATGAAATCAAATTTGGTTGTAACCGACCCAATAATTGCGTTTAACACACATTTTGAAACGTTTCTTCAGTTTGATGTGCAAAAGAAACGAAGATTTGAAGTTGGATTGAAGGTTACAACCATTACAGACGGTTATTTTGAAATTGGTTTCAAGGGTTGCTTCAATATAAAATTTATTTAATTTGAGTTAATTTCAGATATGCGTGTGTAGTGTAGTGGTGTATTGTGTGTGTTAGTTGGGTGGAGACCCGGGTTCGATACCCGTGGTCTTCACTTTTTGTTATTTTATTATTGTTTATTAATTATATTTTATTTATTAACATTTATTATTTTACTTTATTACTTTATTTATCATTTAAGGCAACTAATATATCAAAACTTTTAAACATTTTACATAAACACGTAACGAACATCATAATCTATACTTGTATTACAAAACGCAGAGCGGGTTTTAGACCCGTTTTACGACAAATGTTATAGTATCCCCTACTTTTAGAACTTTTGTCCTGAAATTTAAGTTGTGGTAGGTTTGACTTGGAGAATCTTATCGGTTGTTTCTTGGATTAATTCAGGTCCAGTGATTTGTGCTTCACCGATTTCCTGCCAACATATAAAGATCGGCACTTACGACCGTATAATGCTTCAAAAGGAGCCATACCGATGCTCAAATGATAGCTATTGTTGTATGAAAATTCAACTAATGGTAAATGAGTAACCCAATTGCCCTTGAAGTCGGTGACACATGCTTGCAACACGTCTTCAAGAGTCTGTATGGTGCGTTCAGATTGACCATCAGTTTGAGGGTGAAAGGCGGTGCTGAGATCTAAGCGCGTACCTAATGCTGATTGTACGGCTTACCATGTTCGTGAAGTAAAACGTCTGTCTCGGTCCGAAATGATACTTAAAGGCACACCTTGTCGACTTACAATTTCATCAATATAGATACGATCTCGTTTTATAGTCTTCACGGATTGGAATGAAATGAGCGGACTTGGTAAGACAATCGACAATAACCCAAATCATGTCATGCCCACTGGAGGTGCGAGGTAACCCGGTAATGAAATCCATGGTTATGTTTTCCCACTTCCAGACGGGTATTTCGGGTTGAACAAGTAATCCTGAGGGTCTTTGATGTTCGGCTTTAACCTTCGAACATGTGAGGCACTTGGAGACAAAAATGGCGATGTCCTTCTTCATGCCAGGCCCCCAATAAGAGTATCGTAGATCTTGATACATCTTATCAGCACCTGGTTGTATAGAATATCGAGTTTTGTGGGCCTCATTCATGAGAAAAGTACGAAGATTGTCACGATCAGGTACCCAAATACGATTTAGATAGTAAAGGAGACCGTCGGACTTGGATTCTAACTTGGTTTCAGCTCCACAAGATAGTTCATCTCGTACATCATTTTCTGTGACAGAATATGTTGAGCTGAGCGAATGCGGTTTGAAGATCAGTTACGATTTGAGAACACAAAAGACGAATTGAGTTAGCATACTCTTATCGACTAAGAGCATCTGCTACGACATTGGCTTTACCAGGATGATAACGGATTTCACAATCGTAATCATTCAAAAGTTCGACCCATCTTCGTTGCCTCATGTTCAACTCTTTTTTATTGAAGATATGTTGAAGGCTCTTGTGGTCAGTGTAAATCTCACACTTTGTACCATAGAGATAATGTCTCCATATCTTTAGAGCGAACACGACTGCTCCGAGTTCTAGGTCGTGATTAGTGTATTATTTTCATGTATGTTGAGTTGCCTTGAGGCATAGGCTATCATCTTTCCTCTTTGCATTAAGACACACCCTAGCCCCTGCCCTGATGCATCACAATAGACCACAAAGTCTTCACAACCGTTAGGAGAGTGAGAATAGGTGCATCAAAAAGTTTTTGTTCAAGGTTTGAAAAGCCTCTTCCTGCTTGGGCCCCCAAATGAAGGGCTTGCCCTTATGAGTCAAGGTCGTGAGTGGTAAGGCAATACGAGAGAAATTGGCGATGAAACGTCGATAATAACCAGCTAAACCAAGGAATGATCTAACTTCGGTAGGAGTGCATGGAGAGTGCCATTCTTACACTGCTTTAATCTTTGCAGGGTCGACATGAATTCCTTTGTCGTTGACGACGTGACTAAGAAATTGAACTTCTTTTAACCAGAATTCACATTTCGAGAACTTAGCGTAAAGCTTTTCGGTTTTCAAAAGTGTCAGGATGAGTCGAAGATGTCATTCATGATCCGATTTGGTCTTAACATAGATAAGAATATCATCAATAAAAACAATAACGAAATGATTGAGGTGTGGTTTGCACACCCTATTCATCAAATCCATGAAAACGGCGGTAGCATTGGTCAAACCAAAAGGCATGACCATGAATTCGTAGTGACCGTAGCAAATTCGAAATGCAGTCTTCGGAATGTCCTCTTCACGTACTCTAAGCTGATGATAACCAGAACGAAGATCGATCTTTGAGAAACAGGTGGCACCCTGAAGTTGATCTAGAAGGTCATCAAGGCAAGGTAAAGGATAGCGATTCTTAATGGTTAGCTTGTTGAGCTCTCGATAGTCGATACACATTCGAAAAGTTCCATCTTCTTCTTGACGAAAAGAACCGGCGCACCCCAAGGTGATGAACTAGGACGTATGAATCCCTTGTCAGTTAGCTCTTGCAGCTGGCTAGCTAACTCTTGCATTTCAGATGGAGCTAACCGATATGGCGATTTGGCAACTCGAGTGGCACCAGGTACAAGATCGATTCAAAATTCGACTTCTCGCACAGGAGGAAGTCCAGAAACGTCATCGGGAAAAACTTGAGAAAAATCTCTAACCAGAGGAATATCTTCAATTTTCTTCTCCTTGCCTTCCTTCTTGACGATATGGGCTAAGGATGCTATGTAATCCTAGCAGAGATATCTTCGTGCTTGAAGACATGACATCAATTTGAGTCCTTTGGATGGGGTTTCACTAAAAATACGAAGAGTTTGACCGTCGGCGAGAGGAATTCGAATAAATTTTTCATAACAAACAACTTCAGCGTGATGCTGATTAAGCCAGTCCATACCAATGACGACGTCGAAACTACCCAACTTCATAGGAATAAGATCGATTGAAAAATCATGATCATTGAGAGTTAGAGTACAATCACGAACGATAGGTCTAACGTAACAGGTTCACCATCTGCTACTTAAACAGTAAATGATTCGGCTAGACTAACGCGAGGTAAGCCGAGAATAGATTCAAACTCTAAGGACACAAAACTCTTATCCGCGCCAGTGTAAAAAAGAATAGATGCATAACTACCGTTAATGAGAAACGTACCATTAACCACGTTGTTATCCACTATAGCCTGGTTGGCGTTGATGTTAAAAGCTCTTCCTCTAGCTGGCAGATTGGCTTGGTTGGCTTGGTTCACAGGGTTAGCTTGGGCTTGAGCATTAATGATGTTCACTAAACGCGGATAGGTGTTGCGAAAATGGGTTGGATCACTGCAATTGAAACAAGCACTGACGGGCGGCATCATAGGGTAGTTAGGTTGGTAAAAGGGTTGAGCCACTAGTTGAGCAGGTGGTAATAGTAGAGGTTGTTGGTAGGGAGCTTGGCCCACCACTTGGTTGTTTGGTTGGGCTTAAGGTTGGTTGCGGGCTGGTCTTTGAAGAGCGCGACAGGTTTGGATTGTATGACCTGCACGGCCACAACCTGTGAAGTGAAGACATGGGTTTTCGAGAGGGTGGTGATATTGACATCGGTTGCATTTTGGGTGAGGTCCTGTATACTGTTTCTTGAATGGAGCAGTAGGAGGAACAACTTTTGTGATTGGAGCGGCGGCAATGGGTTGGTTGGTTTGGTTTGGCTGATTTGTTTGAGTGACGGCAAAGTTCTTCCCATTTCGCTTTCTCTTTCCAGCGAATCGAGAAGAGAATCCAGTTTGGGTTGAGGTAGGGGTTTCAGCAGGTGTTTTATCTTTCTTCTTTTCATCTTTAAAATCCCCGTTCCTGATGTGATTCTCAGTGAGCTCAGTAGCTAGCTCCATTGCTGCCTCCAGAGTTGCAGGCATAGTACTCATCACAGAGTCCTGAATCTTCGTAGGAAGACCCCGAATGTGGTGCTCGATTAAACCGTAAAGAGGAGTGAACAAATTAGGAACCATTTGATTCAACTCGAGGAACCTCTTGTTGTAGGTTATATTGTCTCCCTCTTTGTGTTTCAAGAAATAGAACTCTTCTTCTAACTTCTTAATTTCACTTCTCGGACAGAAACGTCTGGTCATGAGTTCTCTCAATTCTTCCCAAGTTAGGGCTACCGCAGCTTCGACGCCTCGTCTGCCTTTCTCCGCATTCCACCACGTGAGTGCTACCCCATACAGACGACGAGTAGCATAACGCACCTTACGGTCGTTGGGACAATCACAGTTGAGGAAGGTACTCTCCATTTCTTCAAACCACCAAAGAATAGTAGTGACCCCTTCAATCCCTTCGTACTTTGGAGGTTCCCATGAGTTGAAGTGCTTGTAGGTGCACTTGGTGGTGTTTGTGTGAGGGTTGGCAGCATTTTGACACTCTTGGTTTATTGGGTTGACAGGATTAGCGGCGAGGGCTTGTTGGACTTGAATTACAATGTCGGGAATTTCGGCGGCCATTTGTTGGGCTATTTGAGCAGCCATGCACTCGCCGGACCTTCCTGATCTCCTACCTTCACGAGAGTGCCGAGAAGACATCTATAGGAAATACGTAACGAGTTTATGAGTTTGGCGTACAGGTGTCATGTGTCACATTTAGAAATTAACATCCATAAAACAAATGAGATAAATAAATTCACTACATCTATAGGATGTCTTGGGCCTTACTCATGTTTGGGCCCCCATATGTCCCCCATACTTGGCCTAGGTAGTCATGTGGGCCCCGATGACTACTGGGATTTGTAGGGTTCACATTGGTTTTGGCCTATTAACACTGGCACCACCCGAATGAAAATCGTAAAACATGATTGCGAGGTATAAAGTCGGAGGGTGTCCAGGTGTAGACACAGTGACAACTCAGAGTAGGGCTCGTTCACACGACGTTTGGTGTGGCATGCTTTAGCCTAATAGGTCCTTCGTACTCTCATCGTTAGTTCATATAATGGTAGTAATACAAGTGTGTGTGTTCTTGGTTTGAAATGAGCGCGCATGATTTAAAGATTCTAACCGACGAGAAAACTAACCTAAATATTCACGTAATAATCCGGTAAAAATATTTCTTTTATTTAAATTAGCATTTTTATTTAATGAATTTTATTAGGCTTTTTAGACAATTTTATAGTATTTATTACTAATTTTATGTTTAAAAAGTCCTATTTTATTATATATTTTTGTGGATTTTGGAGAAAAATAAAGAAAAGGGTTAATTAAAAAAATATACCCTTTTAGGGGTCGAACCAGTTGGATTAGATTGGATGCGATACGCAGCGTGTGGGATTCGAACTCATGACCTCTCGTTTACGTGCACGCAGCTCTACCGACTGAGCTACATGTCTAACCTGATATATTCTGGAATTTAATTAATTATATATACTTACTGAGATGAACTTATTTTGAATTAATTAAAAAGGTTTGTTAAACCATAAGAACCGTGCGTATAACTAGACTCGAACCTGCGCCTCTTGGTTCGTGTTGCAGACAGGCCGACCAATTGGGTTGTGTGACTAACCCGAAGGATATACCATTTTAATTACTTTTATATGCTAACTGAACTGTTTTATATATAGGTTATAAAAAGGTTTGCAATATTTAGGAAATCCAGCAACGTGTTAAGACTCGAACCTGGGACCATGTGTTTAATTTGCACACAGTCAACCACTGGACTGTGTGTCTAACCCGGTATAAACACCGGTTTTAATTACACTTATATGCTTGTTCAGTCTTCATCTTCTTCATTTGGTTAACAATTTGACAAACAAAACTCGATTGTAAATCTGATATCTTTTATGAGATTGATTTACCTCTACAGACAATACAATAAATAGGAAGGGGAGAATTCAAATGCTTATACCGAAACAGGGGGAGTGTCTTGAGTTCTCCGGTGCAAATTCCGGAGACACGTAAATTTTCGGCGATGAATGAATTTGAGAGCAGAGAGTTTATAGAGAGTTTACAGGGATTTTGTGAGAGTGAGCGAGTTCTAAATGAGTCTAAGGTTCACTATTTATAGTTGAAGGCCAGTTTGAGTTTAGGTTTCAGTTTCAAAAGATTTCGGTCAAAGAATTGATGACCGAATGATTATGAAATCCAATTTGGTTGTAACTGACCCAATGATTGCATTTAACACACATTTTTGAAACGTTTCTTCAGTTTGATTTGCAAAAGAAACGAAGATTTGAAGTGGATTGAAGGTTACAGCCGTTACAGATGGTTATTTTGAAATTGGTTTCAGGGGTTGCTTCATTATAAAATTTATTTAATTTGAGTTAATTTCAGATATGTGTGTGTAGTGTAGTGGTGTGTTGTGTGTGTTAGTTAGGTGGAGACCCGGGTTCGATACCCGCGGTCTTCACTTTTTGTTATTTCATTATTTTTTATTAATTATATTTTATTTATTAACATTTATTGTATTACTTTATTACTTTATTTATTATTTAATACAAATAATATATCAAAACTTTTAAACATTTAACATAAACACGTAACGAACATCATAATATATACTTGTATTACAAAACGGAGCAGGGTGTAGACCCGTTTTACGACAAATGTTACATGCGTCTATGCGAGTTTGGAAGTCATTGTTATCGACGGCTATATTTTCAGCCTTGTTGGAGTTAATCTCTCGGTGGCTACTTTATGCCTCGTCCGTGTTTGTCATTTTGAAACTTTTGTTCTAAACACCAAATAAAACTTCTCTTAGCCATGGTATTACCATATTGGCTTTAAACATTGGATATATTAGGCTAGTGTAAATAACATCACAACTCTTAGTCTTATCATATTTATATTTGGCATAGGTCTCAAAAAGGGACCATCAAAGGCAAATTACAATTTGGATGTAGTCTATATATTATTAGACAGTGGAACGTAATCTCACAACTGTAATTGTCATTTAGACAATTATATATAGCTCACAGGCTTTTCACTGGTGGTCATAATAATACGGCACGTTGGCCTGTCACTTTGGACATAACATATGGCACGTCGGCCTGTCACTTTGGACAAATTATGGCACATTGGCTTGTCAACTTGGACAAATTATGGCACGTTGGTCTGTCTCTAATGGACATAATAATATGGCACATTGGCCTGTCACGTTGGACATGTCATATGGCGCGTTGGCCTACATCACTGACAGATGTAATTTATAGCACGTTGGCCTACATCACTAACAGATGTAATTTGTGGCACGTTGGTCTGTCCTCGATGGACATCATACGGCACGTTGGCCTACATCACTAACAGATGTAATTTATGGCACGTTGGCCTACATCACTAACAGATGTAATTTATGGCACGTTGGCATGTGGCACTTTGGCCTGTCACTTTGGCCATATGGCACGTTGGCCTATGGCACGTTGGCCTGTCAATTGTCATTACATTAATGACTTTAGCCAGGATCACATTGATCACATAGGCTATATAATAGGTCTTAGGACGTAGTCTGTGGTTACTCAAGTCACACTACCAGGACTATGAGCATTTCTTAATGTTAACATAAGAGTACCTTAATGATTGATTAATGGTCCTGGTCACGTTGGACCTTAACGACCTTGGAGGCTTGAACCTAGTCCACCACCTCTGGATAGAAGGATAACTTCCCTTAACTATTCTAATAGAAGGCCTTTTATCTTAACTATCATTTCTTGGCCAATGTGTGCTCTGTGCCACTTGGCATAATCAACCCATTAAGGTCTTTTTGGAATTATATAGCAGATCATAACTTTCGAATAAAATCGAGACGTTCGATTGAAGAGGTTGAATACATATATATAATTCCAAAAATACTTCATTAAATTCCAATAGAAATTAAAATACTAGAAACAAATGAAATAAACTGTCCGTGCAAGGACTAAGGAAATAAAAATGTCCACACAGGGACTAAAGAAATAACAATGTCCTCGCTGGGACTAACATATATTAGAAGTGACTTCACTCGTCCTTCTTTCCCTTAACCAGTTTGGAGAGTTTCTTGAAGAACTTGTTCGTCTCTTCTCCTTTTTCTCCGCTTGTTGTTGCATTTCTTTCATTCGTTCTAAGGCCTCGTTAATGGTCTCAAGTGGTGGCGGAGGTTGTGGTTATGGTTGTGGCATAATAGGATGCTGGTACCCATAACTTGGATATCCAGTAGGTGGATAAGCAGGTGGGAAAGGAGATGGGTAAAGTGTGTTATGATTGACCGCTTGCATGTAAGGGTCATGCGACAATGCTTGGCAATCAACAGGTGTAGATGGGTTAAAAGGATCATATCAGACGGATCCGGATATGTTGGGATAGGGTTATTATAAACCGATGGTGGTGGTTGAACTGCTGGTGGTGGTGTTGGTTCCACCACAGGTGAAACATTGGAGGGTTCACCCATTTGTGGGTCCTCGTGAATGGTTGGGTAAGGTTTGGGCAAAGGTGGCAGTGATCCCGACCGTTGGCCCGCACGTACCGACATACGTGCTCCTTTTTTCCTTCTTGGCGGCTCAGGTGGTGATTGGGTTTGTTCCACCGGTTCCATGTGGATATCTTCTTGCACAGGAGGTGGTTGGGAGTGATGGGAAGGAGTATTAGCAAAAGTAATTTGGTTCCAATATTGGCCCCACTCATTAGGACCTTGGTATGGCGATCCGGCGTAAGAGTTCGAATCGCTTGAGATTTCAATGGGATGCGTGTGTGATCCCGATGGCGGCATTTCTGGATCGTAGTCCTCGTCCATGGGATTGGGTTGGTCTAATTTGTTTTGGTCGGCTGGGGTGTATTAAAGTATTGGTTGGGGTTAAATTCATCGTGATAAGAATGATGGAATGGTGGGAGTGGTGCGAATGATGCGAATAATAGGAATGGTATGAGTTTTGAGTATGAGAAGGTGAATATTGTGATAACGTCCATGAAGCCCCCGAATCTTCATAAGGGTTCGAGTGATGGGGATGTAAAGGGATATTTCCTGAAGGTCCTCCCCTCATTGGTCCTTTACCTCTTCCTCTTACTCTTGGCGACATTTTCCTGTTAAAAATCAATTCAAAAACAATACTAATAACTTAATAATGAGATGAGTAATCCCAGGTCAAAGCCTAGACTCGGAAGTATAAGGAATGTGCTTGTGTAAGTTTGAGATTAAACACAAGAAGGCTAGTGTTTAATTCTCTCAAACGTTGGCTCTGATACCAACCTGTCACACTCCGGCTTTCTATAGCCAATCCAAACACCGGTGGGCCCGGGTGGGGAATATCGTGACGTAAGTTAATATCTTCATAGACAATTAGACACAGCACAACGGAAGTCTTGGAATAAAATTACTATTACAAACCAAATGTTCAAAATACCAAAATAATATACAGACGGTTCGTAATAGAAGATCCACAGGCGGATCATAAATTGTACAAAAGAAAGAATGTAAAACAGACTTTGAGCAAACCTAGGATTTGCAAGATCCTCTTATCATTACCGAGCACTTCCAGCCTATTTTCATATTGTACCTGCAAGCTTAGTCTTTTGAAAATACGTCAGCTTTCGCTAGTAAATACCCCCAACTGACTCAATTTGAAAACATTTAAAAATATGTTTTAAGTGCATATCAGCACAAAATCTTTTATAACTTGGGAAAGTTCACCGTCCAACCTTGTTAACAGATTCACATGTTTGTCCATACATACAGAGCGCGGTACGGAGACCGAGACATGATTAACGTACACACCACCTTGAACTCACGCAGGAGTTATTTCTCCCAACCTTGTGGGTGATGCATTTTGAGCGTCTATCGGATGTATGCCTATACCCGCGCTAAGGTCGTGGCCATTATCTATTATAATGAGCCGAGGATATCTAGGACACGGTAGTTAGCTCCTGATGTTTAAGTTATCAAACAAAATTGATTAAAACATAATATGCGGATTTACCAGCCACAATCCGGCATTCGATTGATCCCATTTCTGACCAAGCGGTAATAGTTTACCGTAACCCAAGCCTGTATAGGGGAATAAGTCGAGAGTATTTACCTAAGCTAGTCCGTACTCAAAAGCACTAAGTGCAGAGAGCATTTACCGGAATGTCTCTCTAGTTTGGATTATGGGATAAGCTAACCAATTAAATACTAACGGTCTTTCTTAAGTCATAGACTTAGACCGACTAGCGTACATGACTAAAACGTATAACGCTAGATTAAACAATGATCGAATAAAATGTGGTTTAATCCCAACAAGTACTTTGACTTGTGTAATATGGATAAACTATAAACATTCTGGATGTTGAGACTTAAATGACAAGGTTAGACCCGTTTCGGTTAATTTTCGTAAATTAGTTACATATGCTTAACCATATGCATATCAGCATATCGGGTAACCGGATAAGTCATGGACAAGTTCTATATGCTATTATATTTTAAATAAGTTGTAATATCAGTAGGATATCAACTTATATGTCCGTTAAGGCTTTAAAATGAAACTATGCCTCATACGGGCATTTTGGTAATTTCATACCTTATAAAAGGAACTTGAATATAATTTAATGTTATAACTATACGTATTCTAGAAAAGTAACTTATTTATGATATAATATCAGTAGGATATTAATTATATGTGTATTTTATCTTTTATGACCAAACTATGCACCGAAGGGGCATTTTGGTAATTTTACACATAGTTAATAAATTATTTGGGATTCTGAGTTTATATCTTATACCTACTGTAAAAATATTTAAAATACGTTTTAAAATCAGTAGGTAACAAGTCTTGGTTGGTAAATATGGTTTGAAACCATACTACGCGCCGAAATGGTGCTCATGTCGTAAAATGACGATTTATGCGATGTTTAATGAAAACAGATATTAAGGTCAAGTTAGCATGTCTTAGATATGTTATTTAATATAACATATCAGTAGGTAAAAGATTTACTTTGAAAAGATATGGTTAAACCATTTTATAAGCCATAAGGGCTTTATCGTCATTTATCGACATAATACAAGGACTTGTTCATAAACTCAGTTTATAACCTGATTTGACATCCCAATTAATCCTACTTATGATATTACATCAGTAGGTAACTCGTTCTCAAATTCACTATTGTTTAAACCTTATTTTATGCAAAAGGGTATTTTAGTCAAAATGGCATAATTACGGAACTTGTGCATAAACTCAAATTCTGATTATGATCATGTAATATAACCTCAGAGGGTTATGCTACATTATATTATCATCATAATGTAACCTTATATCAGTAGCTAACTAATCTAAATCGAGTCAGAATCGAAAGTCAAAGCAAAAGTCAAACTTTGCGACTTTCGGTTGCGAACCGACTCTAGAACTGAAATTGACGAGCCGAACATGTTCTTTCGTGTTCTAATAATTATTACCAACTTGTTTAAGTGTCAAAACAGGTTTCATAACATATATAAGATCAAATTATAATTTTTCCAAAAAACGGTCTGTTTGACTTTTTAATATAATAAGTTTGACCCGTCAATTGGTTTAGCAAACGTGATCTTTAGAAGGTGCCCTTATAGGGATTAACACCTACCTTATTACGATCACTTAACCATGTTCGTTATGAACAATGGCTGGACCATAATGGTCTTAACCGAAAGTCAAGGCGTTTTCCGTAAAACGGTTGACTTTTGGCTATAAAAGCGTATAAACAAAAATGCAAGAGAAAGGAACACTTACAAGTGATCCTTAGGATGCAATAGAACTAAGTTGGATGTTCCTTTCAGTTAGGAACTTCCAGAGGAGGGAGATAGAGTTATGAATGAAAAAGGTGCAAGTTCAAAGAATAAACCTTTGCACTTATGTATAGTTGGAGAGCTTAAAGGAGGTGATGTCAGGTGCTAAGGGGTGTAAGAGGGAGCTTACAAGTGTCCTAAAACGTGGCATAACTGTTTGGAAGACCATGGTTTCGAAACAATAGTTTTTTGGCAACTTGTGTGGAGGCCAAGGCAATTTTTCTGCAGAAACAGCCTTCTGGTGGGCCGCGATAGGCACAAGCCTGGCCTCTCGCGCCCTGCGAGCACCTCTAGGCCACTTTCAAATTTTGACATTTTTAACCCCTTAATTTATAAAACCTTCTAAAACACATTTTTAGCATATTTAGCCTCCATAACCAATATTTGGCATACCCGAGAGTATGCGCGGACATTTTCGAGCTCTTGGTTTGTTAAAAGGTCACTCGGAGGTATAAATTAATATGTTGACACTTTTAACCCTCCATTATCCAACTTTCACATATTTACAGAATTAACCTCTCTCATCCAACAACGGGACATATGAGAGTTAGGACTTCGTAAAGGATCACTCAGAGGCCCACTATAAGCATGTTGACTCCGATGTCACTCAGAGGCTAGGCATGTTGACATATCAGTCACTCGGAGACCAAATTTGAGCATGTGGACATATCAGTCACTCAGAGGCTATTGTTTAAGCATGTTGCCATCAGAAGGTCACTCAAAGGCTCAGTTTAAGCATGTTGACACCTTTAGTCCCTATTAGTCTTTAATAGACTAAAATAAAAATACAACACGCGTCACTAGACTATTGAACACGATTTTACGAGATGTTACACAACTTGTCTTCTCCGGCGAACTATTTCGGTGGTACAATCTAATCATTGAGATTTCTTCTTCGAGTAATATTTAAACAAAACACAGAGTTATCCCCTATTCCCAAAACAAGATCCATGAATCCTGATTCCTTACTTCTACCAAAATGAATATGGTTCATCAACAGTTTGCAGAAATTAACATGGGGCTTTTATTCAATACAAGATAACTAGTAAAATGCACAAAAAAATATATCAATTGTGAAGAAAACTAGCAGAAACCGAGCATGGCCGGAGTTTCTGAACTCCGGCGAGTTGCGAAAGACCTCAGATTCATGGGATGAGATGTTAGGATACCATTGCACGGGCCCCTCAAACTGCTCCTAAGAGCGAGATACCGGCTGGAGTTTATGGAACCACAAACACTGTTGGTTCTCAATATGTTCAAGTTCCTTCCAAGTCAACACCAGCCTCAACCGTAGTATATTGGGTATTCACAGGTTCTAGAAAAAATCACAGGCCCAGCCGTTGCCACCTCAATTGGCTGCTCAGTATGAAAAGTGCCTGGTGAATCAGGTTCGTATCTTCCTCAAGACAATAGTACAAAGCAACAACATGGGATAACTCAACAACAACCTCGACAAGTTAGATTCCACGATTCTGATAAGTTTTGTAGTAAAATTGGTTTTGTTTTTATTTGTGCTCATGGTCATCAGTTGTATATCTTTTTATTTGTGTTGGTTGCTGGTATGTGTTTATGTGATTACAGAAGATGAGATGTTGAAATGGTTTTGAGGAAGAACAGGAAAACCAGGATGAAGAATTAAGGAATTGGGGATAGGATTAGAGTTTTTAGGATAGTAGAAGGGTAAATCGGTCATTTCACAATAAACTAATGATCTCATCAATGGCAAGATCAATGGTTAAAATTGTGCAATCAGAAAACGTCGGGGTGTAAAACAACAAAAAATTCAAAATAGGGTGTAAAGTTGTTAGCGCCCCAAACCCAAGGGTGTAAAATTGCATTATTATTATTATTAGTATTATTATTATTGTTGTAAAACCATCATCTTCTCCACCATATCCTTCATCTCCAGAACCATACAAAAGAACCCACCATTTGCAAACAACAACCAACCCCGTCACCACCACGACACCGTAAACCAACAACGTCACATTCAACCAACAACAACCACCACCATTAATGACACTCCAGCACCATCTTCACCACCTCAAAATCACCATCCAAACGCCACCATGCATCACTAAAAACCACCGTTGCAAGATCTACGACTACACCACCTCTAATCCATGCCGCACTACCACCCAACTCCACCGTAACATCCAACCACCACCGTACTACTTCCACACGTTAGCAAACCCAAACCCCAAACACTAGTGCTTACCTTAGTCAACCACCGAGTATAACCAACACCCCATTCCTTAACGACCACCACATCAACACTGCCACCTAACAATCCTGTCAAACAACCGCACCCTTCACAATCCACCATCGGACACTCACCTCCGCTCAACCCACCTTCACCCGTCACCTACATCTGCCAAAAGCACCGTCACCATCTTCACCACCACACCTCAACACCATGTTTTTAACTATGACAGGATGGAGTTTGATTGTCGGATTTGGGCGTAAGGGTCATATCGGATTTGTGTAACACAATTTGTCTAGGTAACTACTTATTTCAAATTGCATTTTGGAATGGAACCCTAATTTGGGGATGAGAATTTTACAGCCAATTTGAGAAGTGGGAGGGTCGTGAGAATATTACAAAAATGCCTCTGATGCAAACAGTTAAAGACTATGTTTGATTGACAGAAGGTTGTAAAATGATGAAATTTGCAAACGTGGATGGGCATGTGTTCATACTCTCCTTAGGGGCGTGCAAGTTGATTTTTGGGTCTAACCACAAGGGTGCAAATTGACGTTTTCTCCAAAAGAGATCTATTTAATAATTATATTTTATTTTATGTATTATTTATCTGATAATAATATTAAAAAAATAAACTACACATGAAAAATAGCTTTTTTATGTGTTCATAAATTCTGAGAATTTGAGAAAAGGTATAATAAATCCCTTAATTTTTTTATATCCATCGTTCCATACACATATGCAATTAAACTTTGAAATGATTTTTTTCTTCTTATTTTTACATCCACCTTTTCAAAACCTTGTATCATCTTCGTTCCATACACATATGCATTAAAACTTTGAAATGATTTTTTTTCTTGTTATTTTTACATCCATCTTTCCAAATCCTTGTATCATCTTTACATATATGTGTGTGTGATGAGGTAATTTAAATGTAACGAGTTTTAAATTTAACTCACTTTGATGCACAAAAAATCCTCAATA
The DNA here is from genome assembly GCA_947069175.1 of Scalesia atractyloides. Classification (NCBI taxonomy): domain Eukaryota; kingdom Viridiplantae; phylum Streptophyta; class Magnoliopsida; order Asterales; family Asteraceae; genus Scalesia; species Scalesia atractyloides. Next base: position 21,600,752 of record CAMTDV010000012.1, on the reverse strand, counting down.
CTTTTAGTACAAAATAAAAATGTAAATTTCAATTCTTCTCAAGTGAATTTACATAAAAAGTACTTCAACAATTTTTAGAAGTATATAGACAATAGACTAGTCCTCCATGAAGTAATTACCTTTGCTTTGGATGTCCTTCGTAATTAATAAGATAGCTCTTCACAAATTTAATTTTTCATCCGTTCGTACTCCCAATTTTAGATGTTTATAATCGTCAAAGTACTAATAGTTGGTCGTCAAATAACCATCCACCAAACTTTTTTTTTTCAATAATCACCTAATGTTTACGACTTATGAACGTACCATAATGATATAACAAAACAAGAGAAAGTTAAGTTACGTGCGTGTTAGTTGATTGAATAATATTTTTCAAATCATCTTTAACCATACGAAGAATAACATTGAAAACAGAAAACATGAAAGTAAAATGCTCTTATCATCACCAGCTAGTGATTACAAATAGCAAAGATTAAAAAGGTAAAATGCTCTTATCATCACCAGCTAGTGATTACAAATAGCAAAGATTAAAAAGGAAGATAAGTATCCTTTTGTATTTGTATACGTGTGTATTTGGTTAACAAGAAAAACAAGACAAGGGTTAAAATATATGTTATCGGACATTGATGATCATGTCAAGAAATAGAATTTATGATGCATAGGGATGTGCACGGTTTGGTTTGGTTATTAGCATAAACTGTAATTGTAATCGAAGTCATCGGTTGATCGGTTCCGTTAATTCGGTTCATTTGTCTGTTTTTTGTTCGGTTCGGTTAATTTCGGTTAATAACCAAATCAAAAAGGGCTAAAATTTTTGCTTAAAAATACATGTAATGGAGGTATAAAATACATGAATAGATGTATAATACATGAAATAGGTGTTGAAAATTATGATAAATAATTTCGTGATTAAAGCAAAATGAATGAGAGATCATAAGATTTAATTGTGTGTTGAAACTTTAATGTGAGAAAAATTGTGTTTGTCCCACATTAGTAGAGAGATAAATCTTTTGTTGATCTACATGAATGTATTTCTATATGACAAGTCACACCCAGTGGCAGCCAGGAGGGTGCGAAGCATCCGACACGCGCATGCGCCTGCCTGCGCTTGACTTGAGCCAGTGATCTGGTGACTGTTTACATTCTTACTGGTCAAGGAATTAAGTTCTCAGAATTCAAATGAGACTTAATTTTTTTTATTGAATTCTGTATTCAATTGTGACTTGTGGTATTCTAAACAGTATATACAAAGTCTGGTGCTTTGTTCAGGAAACATAGAATAGAGAAATCGTATGGTTCATACAACACACACAGCAAACGCTTTTTCTAACTTTGCATCCCTGAGAACTCTTGTTTCAGGTACTTTTTCAGGTGCTAGGCTAATCCCGGCAGTACAATCTGCTTAGGCTGTTGTACCCTGGGATACAGACGGGTTCACCTGGGTGGCTCAAAATCTGTTTTAAGGGAAGCGTGACCTTCACGTGCCTCAGTCACCTCTGTTTTATTTTTTCTTCATTTCTTTATATTTGTTTCTTAGTTCAAGTTTGTATTGTATTTTTATTCTGCATATTTTAGTTCCTGTTTATGTAATGTAACCGAAGTTGATTAATAAAATTGTTATTTTTTTATTTTATGAACGGTATCCCTACAATGGGTGTATAAACAAAAGAAACAGAGGTATAAATACATGAAATAGAGGTATATATAAATAAAATGAATGTATAAATACATGAAATGAAAGTATAAAACATGACATACATGAAATGGAGGCATAAAAACTAGAAATATATGAAAATATAAATTACTTAGTTCGGTTAATGTCGGTTAACAAATGGTATAAAAAATAACTGATAACTGACTTTCGATTAATTCAATTTCATTTAATTTCTGTTCGGTTTCGTCAGTTTTCGGTTAACGCCTCAGTTATCGCACACCCTATTGGGCATGCCGTTCAAAAAAAAAGAATGTATGATGCACATAAAAAGTACAATGAGAATATTAGATCGGTAAAACTTCTTGTAAACATAATTGTTTGGAAAATTATTATTTCAACAATATCATGTACGTGACAAAGAAGAGATAAATGCACGGAATTTTCAAGTATAAACGTTTTAAACATAACACGTGACGATGTTTCTTTTACAATCAACATGTTTTTCGTAGTGTTGTTAGAAGGATTAAAATGTTGTAAACATGAGGTTACTTAGGTGTCTCTTATAACTAAAGTAGAAATAGTTGATCACATTATTTTAGTGTAATCAAGGTTATACTTTCAAGTTTTGCTATTTCTTTATGAGTAAAAGTCGGTTTGATCCTCATCACACTTTAGACACTCTAAAGAAAACATTGGGTACTTAAACCTTCAACGTTTGCAATTCATTACACTTTACAGTCTTTCGTTTGTTGGCCGTTTGAAATGTAGTGAAATGACCTTTTTGCCCCTAATCCTTATTGTTGTTAGTTGTTGTTGGGTAGGGTTATGTAAAAAGAGATTTTTTTGTGAGAAGTATAAGAAGTGTTTTAAACCCTTAGATCTTGTAGTTAATGATTGGGATCAAAGAGGCTTAGATGTAAACTATGTTTTATTATTTAGGACCGATTTGACAATTATATGGGTAAGAGTGTCTTTTTAACTATTTGAAATATGGAAACCGTATCATCATAACAACTCCCGTGATGAAAAATCCCCTATGTTCACGCCCTTTTGCTTCAATATCGGAAATATGGAACAATATCAAAATCGGAAAATCCTTTTGTGTTATAAACATAATTAGCATCTCTTCTTCATTTCTTTAACTTAAAAATCTAGGGTTCAATAAACTTATGATTGGCCTTTTTTAGGAAAGCGGTTGAAAACATCGAGTTCAAAGTGTTATATAGCTTCTAAAGAAGCTAGAAGTACCACATTGCCTGTAAAACGGAAGGAATCTACTGTGGCTACCAAAGAAGGTTTTATTTTTAGTTAATTAAAACTAGGTTTTGTTCTTTAAGCGATTTAATGCGTATTTGTAGTGATTGTTCATCATTGTAGTGTTTTAAACATCACATGACAACCCGGAGACCACTGAATGTTGAAATTATACTACATGGTGTTGATATTTTTTCGGAATAGAATCGGGGGACCACCGAATGTTGATACTATACTACATGGCGTTGATATGTTTTCGGATTAGGTATAGGGTGTTCGTTTTGTTTTCATGATTAGTAAAAGGGGTGTTTTGTTTAACTGATGTGTGGTTGATCGGAGTGTCGCGCTCCGGTCAAAGGTAAAATTTATAGTCCCGAATTACCCATAACAATGCGTTAGTGGTAGTAAGGGGTCGAACCACGAAGAGTTTGTGGTTTGCGATCGGATGTGGTTGATTTTAAATAAGATTGTCACTATTATGAAGCTTGCTATTTTGATTGTTTATATATTTTTTTGTTTGAAAGAATGCCGGAATGATCCGACAAATTTGTTTCTAGTTAACTAACTACAAAAACTTAAACAATTGAAGAACTTGATTGATTGATTATAACAAGAGTAAATTGCACAAAACATCCTTTATGTTTCCTTAAACTTGCAGGTTCCAGCCTTAATGTTTAAAAGTTGCTAAAAACAGCCTTTAAGTTTATTTTTGTTGCGGGTTCAATCCTTTACAGCTAACCATGTTATTTTCTTCAGTTAAGTTCCCTCACATGCATAACATGTGAGGGTATATTCGTCATTTTGGTTGATCTTCTACCCACTTCAATTATAATAAAAAAGAATATTTAAGTTTTTACCTAGTTTAAACAAAGTTTGGTAAAACGTACGCGACTACAGAGGAGCACGATTACCGTTTGATAGTGTTTAAGTCTAACTTGCGGCGTCCTAAGCGTCAACAGTTGCTGGATCCGACTACTGAACACGGTGTTACGAAGTTCTCTGATTTGACGGCATCGGAGTTCCGTGAGAGGTATCTAGGGTTGAAGAGTCGTTTGTCGTTTCCGTCTGATGCGAATAAGGCGCCGATTCTTCCAACTGATGATAATGCTGAAGAGTTTGATTGGCAAGATCAAAATCTGTGTCAATCTTTACAGCTTAGTGGTCTAGCTTAACAAGATTCCTATCTTAATTCCGGGTTCCCAGGAATCCGGCGATTTCGCCGGAGAAGAAACACGGGAAAGAAGGTGTTTGATTTTTAAAAGTTTGGTTTTATTGCACATTAGTCCCTGCGGTTAGAATTTTTTTAAATAGGTTAAACCTTAAATATTATTTTTTCTTATAATTGACGTGGGTGGAAGATCAACCAAAATGACGAATATACCCTCACATGCTATGCATGTGAGGGAACTTAACTGAAGAAAATAATGTGGTTAGCTGTAAAGGATTGAACCCGCAACAAAAATAAACTTAAAGGTTGTTTTTAGCAACTTTTAAACATTAAGGTTGGAATCTGCAAGTTTGAGGAAACATAAAGGATGTTTTGTGCAATTTACTCTTATAACAATGAATTGATAACAAGGTTCACACCCGGTTCAACAATTGTAGGACCTAAGGTTGCTACACGTTTTAACTTGGCTTAATTGAATTAGTTCATTAACGGTTTTAGAATCACAAAGCTTAGGTTCCAATTGCTATCAATGTTCAAAACGGACTACAATGCACTTTGTTACCTCGGCCAAGTAAATCCTATCAAAAGACAAGGCATAAATATGCATATTCATTTCACGAAGTCAAATTTCATAACTCACTCGACAATTCGTAAATTCACCACAAACGTAAGACAATTATCTAATGATTCAAATGCAATTCAAATTGTCACAAACCAAGTATTTAACAAATAGCAAACCCTAGAAATCCTTACAAAAGTTTACACCGGGGTGAAACTAGAGGTGTACAAATCGGTTTTTTTCGAAAACTGGTTGCGGTTATTAACCGAACCGGTTTTTCTCATCAAAATCAAAAACCGGTTTTTTGTATAACCGGTTCCGGTTACTAACCGGTTTTTTTTTACTCAAACTAATAACCGATCAAACCGGTTAGGGTCAGTTTTTAACCGGTTTAACCTAAAAAAACCGGTTTTTTGTAACCGGTTTCGAAGGCAAAAAACCATAACCGCTCTACAACCGGCGGTTCGGTTTCGGTTACTAACCGGTTGTAAAAAACCGGTTTAAAAAAACCGGTTTCGGTTTTTTTCCGGTTTCGGTTCTAAAACCGATTTTTTTGTACACCTCTAGGTGAAACCCTAGAGGATTAGCCGCTCATTACGAACGGAACTTGATCACCGGATGATTGGAGCTTGATCACGAACATCTTGAAGCCTTGAGGTTGAGTATGATGAAGGTTAGGGTTTATGGTGGATGATTAGGAACAATGGATTGGTGGAATGATGGAGAAGATGATGATTAGGGTTGTGGAGGTGAAGATGGATGATGAATTCAGATGATGATGGATGATTGGAATGATTGGAATTGAGGTTAGGGGTGTTCTTGGCTCCAAGAAGTGTTTCAAAACTCAAAAATCTCGTAACTCCCCACAAAAAAATGGTCAATAAAGATGATATAACTCGTCCAAAAACAAGTTTCAGCGTCTTACAAATGGGAGGGGCGTCGCCGACGGCCTCTGGTTTGTCTGGTTTTTCTCCGACGCTCAAATCCCTTTCCCACTTTTTGCCGACGGGGACTTCTGAGGGGCGTCGCCGACGGCCTCTCTAAATCATGTTTTTCTGTTTTTCCATTTTTCAATCCCGGTTGACTTGTTTTTCGCCCCGATGCTTCGAAAAGCTCCTGAATAGCTCCTTAAACTCCGTAACCTGTAAAACACAAATCCAATCAAAAGTAGGCTATTTGAAACTAAAAGTTACATAATAACTTAAGCTTAATAGGAACATCGGCTTTCGACCACGTATCACATCCCATACTTGTCTTTTGCTTGCCCTCAAGCAAATCTGTTTTTCACTTTCACGTGGGTCGAATGAGGAACAAATTTCCCATTCTTGAGATATGAGTTAAGGTCTAATGTCATACTCGGTTTATATTTTTTATCATTTTCAAATATTTAACGTTAACATGATTAACACATAAAAATGGTTATCCAATATTAACCTACCTTTGAACCTCACAAATCATGCACATCCCTCACAATGTTCTCTTCACTCGGCTTAGAAATTGGCTAATAAGTGATACATTAGCACTTTTCATATAATCACATAAACTGATTAGAACACGTACCAGCATAAGCTTGCAACTTAATCATTCTCCACCACCGAACACAAATATTAAGCACAAGTCAAAAGGTCTTGAATGGGTTGTAGGGCTAGGCTAAAGGTATGGAATAAGATATTTTGAAAGTGGCTAAGGTGATGAAAACTCGATTTTTATTACAAAACAACTACTCTAACACAACCAACTACGAGAGGCAAAAGTTTCGCCTTTTGTTCAACAAACTATCAATACATATTTTTTCTTTTCTTTTCTTTTCTCAACTATATTCTGTTCTTTCTCATGATCTTTTCTACAAATATTTTTTTTATTTTTTTTCAACACAACTAATCCTAAAATCAAGTTGTCATCACACGGGTTAAAAATAAAAGGTTCAACGGTCAAAGGCTAAATGGGTTGGTCAAATGAAAGGTTTAGGCTCAATATTGGAGACTAAGGAATTGATTTCGGGTAAGGATGTATAAATGGTGTAGAATGAAAAGATTTACCTAATGCCTTAATCATTCTTGTGCTCATATTCGGTCTATGGTCTCAAACGCATCAAAAATTGTAAGTTCTACAATACGCGACTAATGGTCCACTCAACCAAAGAAATATAAGCATATATTATGTATAAAAGTGACTCAAAATCTCACGTATAAAGGGTATGGTATGCGATATGTATGAAATGCACGTTTATTAGGCGGATTATTCCCGAATAACCACCCGCTAACTACCCGTCATGCTATTAATTTGAACTTGACCATGACAAAAGAGCACATGAGTTGTGCCATCCCTCATTAACTTAGCTACTTGTGTTTTAGACCGCTTCAAACAAAGATAATTTTGAAAAAAAATTTGAAATTTTCCCCATCCCAACACTTTAGATCAATATTGTTCTCAATGTGTAGTATTTAAATGAACGGGTCAAAATTCAAAAACATTTTTATCCCCATCCCCACACTTGAGGTCAACATTGTCCTCAATGTGTAAGAATAGAGCCATTAAAAAGCACAATGGATGTGACACAGCTAACCTTCCCAAAATTTCACCCCGGAAAATAAAATACAATAAAAAAAATGTTCCACTTATTAAACAAAAACGAATCAAAGCTAAAGGAAACATATGCACCTGATTTTTCGCTCATTCTTCGTGCGCTCTTCATCTTCAATAAAATGGTCGTCTCGCGAACATAGTTTATCTAAAAATTTCAACCTTCATGTAGAAGCGAGCTTCTCACAACCATTAAAAATTTGTTAGCTACTTAGTTCTACCATTTTTACTAGAATAAGTTACCAAGTCATATAATTTTATTCAGCTTTGATTTTCTTGTGGAAAAAGAGTTTACAACAACAAACTAAACTAACTTTCGTAGGAATCACGGTTGCATTTAGCGTATGCAACAAGCCCTTTTAAACCTTCTGATAGCTCGGAAGGACGAGTAGGTCTCGTGAGGGTTATCTAGGGAACATACCCACAAATTCATTTAACTACTACAAGAAACGAAACAGAAAATAAAATTTACACAAGAATATACAACAATAAATAACATACCACCTCATGGTGGTCGAACGGAGTGTTTGTCGCCCACGAACTCTTCCACATCACCGACCGGTGACTCTTACCATTTATTTTCAAATGGGCCAAACCTCCTTAATTCTTCATCTGCCTTCTTCTCTTGAGGTGACTTCTTCACCTTCTTCTTCTTGACCGGTTTCTTCTTCGATTCTCCAAACCTACCAACCATAGCAAATATCTTTTTGTTCGGATTCATGTCCACCTTAAGACACTTATCTTCACTTAGAGGGTTAGTAAATTTAGGAAAAACATTCATATTTAGTTATGGTCCCCAAATTTCATGCTTACGGTTCCCGTCGCACAATTTATTATAACATTAGCAGTTGCCAGGAACGGTCTACCCAGTATGACTATCGGTTGTGTGTCCTCAACACACCCAACATAGTCAACTACCAGAAAGTCAACTAGGTAATAGCAATCTTCAACCTTCAATATCACATCTTCCACCGTCCCCCTTGGATGTGTGGGAGTCTGATCGGCCAACACCACAGGGGTGTCGAACTTTTTCAAAGGACCAAAATCATATTGGACATACAGACTCCCAGGCAGTATGCTCACACAAGCTCCAAGATCTAAAAGCGTCCTCTTTATTTTAAATTTACCTATTTGGATTGGAATAAGAGGATCTCCTGGATCTTGAGCTTTTTGGGGGCGGACACTCGATAAAACGGCACTAACATGTGAGATTAAGTGAAATTGTTTCGGTATCTTATTGTGCCGTTTCTCGGTGCTCAATTCTTTTAAACACTCTACATGAGCCGGGACCTTTTTAATGTCATCAAGGAATGGCAAATTAATTTTTGCTTTTCTAAAATTTTCCCACCTCTCGTCCTTTGGTGGGCTCTATTTTTCAAACTTGATGCATTAATTGGTTTTAATAGAGCCAACGGGTGTGGGATGGTATTAAACTCCACACCCATATCATTGGCCCTAGCATGCAAGTCATTTAAACAACTTTCACAAAAAGAATTTTTGGTTACTTTTTCGATTTTAATTTGTGAAATCATTTCTTGCTCATTTTCACTTCCTAACTCATCACCTACATCTTCCACTACACCGTCAACAAGGTGTGGTGGCGGAGTACTTTCAACACTACAAACCTCATCATTTGACAGAAGACTTACCACGTTAATATGCACATTCCTCACATTATTCGTGCTTGAACTTTGATGCTTCGGGTTCATTGTGGTGTCACTTGGGAATCTTCCTCCACTTCCTCTCATTTGAGCCATTTCTTCCGCAAGTTGACCAACTTGCTTTTCCAATGCCTTGTGTGACTTGTCTCGCACCTCAAACTCCTTCTTCATCTCCATCTTGATCTCTTAAATTGAATCTCTAATAACATTCATGATCGCGTTAAGTTTGGAGTTTAACGGTTCATCGTCACCTGATTGAGAATTAGAATTACCACCCTCACTACCCCCTTGGTTGTAGCCCCTTTGATAATTACTTTCACGATTGTTGTAACCTTGGCCACCCCCTTGGTTGTAATTTCTTTGGTGACCGCCCGAATTACCACTTTGGCGGTTTTGGTATGTCGGTCCTCCTTGACCACCACCTTGATTTCCCGATTGGAAATTCGGGTTCATTTGATTCGAAGCATTACCATACCGAAAATTGGGATGATTTCTCAAACCCGGATGGTAAGTGTTGGATTTCATATGAAACTATTTTCTATCTCCATACACTTGGCTCACCTCTTCAGTAGTGTGTGCCATAATAACTGCACAATTCTCGGTCCGGTGACCGAGGTCACCACATTCTTCACAAACGGCAAACTGTACCGCACCCACCTCTTTTTCTTCATACGGGCCAACTCAGTTCTAATGTTTCAATTCGATCCTTGGAACTTGCATCGAGGTCGGCCAAGACTTTGAGATTGGATGCTTTTTAGTTCGGTTCGCCATAGCCACGGCCTTGGAGTTCTTACTCATCCTCTCTAAGAATTCCCAATCATCTTCCTTGTGGTTGTTCAACAGCGTACCGTTACTTGCCGATTGCAAGTACTTATGATCTTCCGTATCTAATCCACGTACGAAACACTTTAACAATTCCCATCTAGGAATTTGATGGTGAGGGCATTTTTGAACCAAATCCTTGAATCGAGCAAGTGCCACATGTAACAATTCACCCGAAAACTGTTAAAACGACCGAATTTCGTCTCTCGCATCGTCAGTCTTCGCGATCGAGTAATATTCATCCAAAAACATTTGTTGCATCTCTGCCCAAGTGTGAATACTATTTGTCGAAAGCATGAGGAACCATTGCTTGGCTTTATCTTTTAAACGAGAACTGAAATATCCTTAACTTCACTTCCTCTATCTCGAAATTGTGACCCCCAATCGTGCTACATATAGCGGAGAATTCAGCCAAGTGCGTGTATGGTTCGTCATTCGTCCTACCATTGAAGTGCGGTAGGATGTTAATGTAATTGGGCTTACACTCAAATGACCTTCTCCCTCGAGGTGTAGGCACAATTGGTGAGTCATTTTCGGTGACCACCGGTCTAAATCGCTCATTAACACCTCGTGGGCCTTGTTATTGTGGTTGACATCTCGGACCACTGACCTCTTGATTCATTGGCCTATTATTGCCCCTTCGATCACCACCCCCATTTCCACCTTGATTTCCGCCACCCACGAATTGTGGAATTCGGTTACGGTTACCATTGTTATTGTTGTTGTTAATGTTGCCGCAATCCCGATTCCGTTGATTGTGGTTTCGTGGTTGACGGTTGTTTCCGTAGCCGTTTAACATAATCATAACCGTATCCTTCGTTGTTCCCCACAAAATTGGCATTTTGATAGCCATTCTCTTCATAATCAAAACCCTCAGTTTGGTAAAAATTTCCCATGTTGTTATCCCCCATTCATCATCCACAACTCTTTCATTGTAGTTCCCACCATCATCCGAATATTCTGAGTGGATGCTCACATGATCCGGCGATTGATAACCGGGAACACTATATGGTGCATCATCGGGAATATTATTTCTTAACTCATCGAGGTCGAGAAATTGGGCTTCATTCGTGGGATTGCCACGGCTATGGTTAACCCCACGGTTGGCATTAACATTTCGGTTCTTGAGAATTAGAGGTAATGGGTTTTGTCGGTTTTGGTTTGGAAGAGGAGGTGTGGGTGTACATTGACGGTTGTTTTGATTTCGGCTACGGTTTTGGAATGGTGGTGTTGGTGGTCTTGAGTTATTACCACCCCCCGATTGATGGTTTTGGGTATTTAGGTTTTGGGGTGGGTAATCGTAGAAATGGTTTTGGTTGTTGGGTTGGTTGAAGTTTCGTGGATCCATTGGAATGGGTCCAAAGAATGGTGTAGGTGGTGAGTTGGTGTTGGGTGGATTAGAGACAAGAGTTGCCTCTAATCGGTTGGCTAAGTTTCTTCTAACGACCCGCTCGATCTCCGGTTCGAGCACTAACGGCGAGGTCCTCCCGGAGTTCCGTGTATGCATGCACTACCTATAACATGCACAAGTAACACACCCGCGTAACACAAAAGCAAAGACGGTATAAAGAAACAAGCACTTTTAAACAGTTAATCACGAAATCAAACAAATCCAAACGCAAAGCGCACGAACTCCCCGGCAACGACGCCAAAATTTGATCGAAGTGTCGCGCCCGGTCAAAGATAAAATTTATAGTCCCGAATTACCCTTAACAATGCGTTAGTGGTAGTAAGGGGTTGAACCACGAAGAGTTTGTGGTTCGACCCCTTACTACCACTAACGCATGTGGTTGATTTTAAATAAGATTGTCACTATTATGAAGCTTGCTATTTTGATTGTTTATATATTTGTTTGTTTGAAAGAATGTCGGAATGATCCGACAAATTTGTTTCTAATTAACTAACTACAAAAACTTAAACAATTGCAAGAACTTGATTGATTGATTATAATAATGAATTGATAAAACAAGGTTCACACCTGGTTCAACAATTGTAGGACCTAAGGTTGCTACACGTTTTAACTTGGCTTAATTGAATTAGTTCATTAACGGTTTTAGAATCACAAAGCTTAGGTGCCAATTGCTATCGACGTTCAAAACGGACTACAATGCACTTTGTTACCTCGGACAAGTAAATCCTATCAAAAGACAAGGTATAAATACGCATATTCATTTCACGAAGTCAAATTTCATAACTCACTCGACAATTCGTAAATTCAACACAAACGTAAGATAATTATCTAATGATTCAAACGCAATTCAAATTGTCACAAACCAAGAATTTAACAAATAGCAAACCCTAGAAATCCTTACAAAAGTTTACACCGGGGTGAAACCCTCGAGGATAGCCGCTCATGACGAACGGGACTTGATCACCGGATGATTGGAGCTTGATCACGAACATCTTGAAGCCTTGAGGTTGAGTATGATGAAGGTTAGGGTTTATGGTGGATGATTAGGAACAATGGATTGGTGGAATGATGGAGAAGATGATGATTAGGGTTGTGGAGGTGAAGATGGATGATGAATTCAGATGATGATGGATGATTGGAATGATTGGAATTGAGGTTAGGGGTGTTCTTGGCTCCAAGAAGTGTTTCAAAACTCAAAATCTCGTAACTCCCCACAAAAAATGGTCAACAAAGATGATATAACCCATCCAAAAACAAGTTTCATCGTCTTACAAATGGTAGGGGCGTCGCCGACGGCCTCTGGTTTGTCTGGTTTTTCTCCGATGCTCTAATCCACTGCCTACGATGAGTTTTTACCGATGAGGACTTCTGAGGGGCGTCACCGACGGCCTCTATAAATCATGTTTTCCTGTTTTTCCATTTTTCGTTCCCGGTTGACCTGTTTTCCGCCCCAATGCTCCGAAAGCTCCCGAATAGCTTCTTAAACTCCGTAAACCTGTAAAACACAAATCCAATCAAAAGTAGGCTATTTGAAACTAAAAGTTACATAAAACAGTAACTTAAGCTTAATAGGAACATCGGTTTTCGACCATGTATCAGTGGTGTGTTGTTTTGTTGATTTATAGTAGACAAACTGATTTCATATATATAGTGTTTTATCATGATGTAGAATGCCCGTTTGTTGGGCTGAAGTTGTAGAAAGTCAACTATCTGTGCCTGAGATAGTCCTTGAGACTACGAATAAGATTATACAAATCCGTGATAGGCTTAAATCTACATGTGATAGGTAGAAAAGCTATGCTGACAAGAGGTGAAAACCTCTTAAATTCCAAATTAGAGATAGAGTATTATTAAAAGTGTCACCTTGGAAAGGCATTAGAAGATTTAGAAAGAAGGACAAGCTGAGCCCAAGATATATTAGACCACTCGAGATAATTGAGTGTGTCGGTTCCGTAGCTTATAAACTTATGTTTCCCGAGGAACTAAGCGGATTTCATAATCTATTCCACATTTCAAATATAAAGAAATGTCTAGCCGATGAGTCGCTAGCTATGCTGCACAATGATGTGCAGATTGATGAAAACCTGAGGTTTATTGAAAAACCTTTATCGATTAAGGATCGACATGTTAAAAAGCTCTGAAAGAAATTAATCCCCGTCGTGAAAGTCAAATGGGATTCTCGTCGTGGCCCTGAATTTACATGAGAGGTTGGATCAAATATGAGACAAAAGTACCCCTATCTATTTATTTAAAATCTCAAGTACGAGATTTCTTTTAAAGGGGTGAGGATGTAACACCTTGGAAAATTTATCAAATACTATGGCAACGCGTGTTTGATAACTCTCAAATATTCCATATTTGTTGAACGAGAGAGACCATTATGTCTAAGATATGGAAGATAACAAATTGAGGAGTCAAAAATGAGAATTTTGGCTTCCGAAGGTCCCTTACAGACCTCAAGCTATAAGCCTTATGGTTCATAAGGCATTTGAAAACAGTGGGAGCGCAAGGTCCTTATGGTCCGTAAAAGGGGGCCACTGGCAGTCAGCTTTAAGCTGGCAGCTGCAGCCTGCAGTGTTTGCCACCTGGCTTCGATTCTTGCCACCATTATCCTCTTTTGGACACATGCTAGGACACTAATCACACTCCTAGAGCTACTGGTCACATGGCAAGCTCTCCTTCCACTTGACCAAGTATAAATAGGCCTCATTTTCATCCATTCTAACTTGCACCTTCAATCTTTCTTTCTCTCTATCATTTAGAGCAACTTCTGGACCAAGAAGCCTTCTTATCTAAAGTTAAATATTCCTCTTTAACACTTGTAAGTGTTCTCCCTGGTTCTATTTCCATTATTAGGCTATTTTATTAGCCGAAAGTCAAGCAAATTAACTTTTATTTTAACTTTCGATATGATCATTTTGGTCAAGTCAAAGTTCGAATTGAACTTTGCAATGTGATCGTAATCATGAATATGTTAATCCCTTGTGATTTCACCCTTCAAAGATCACGTTAAGTAGGCGAAATGACGAGTCAATTTATATTAAATAAAAAATTAAAACACAGATTTTTGTAAATTACGCTAAATGAACCTTTAATTATTAAAACCCAAAGTTTTGACATCATATCAGTTCATATAACAACATAGTAGTACATGTTTAATCATATGCAACTCTTCATTTTCTGTTTAAAGCTCATTTCGTAACCAAAAGTCAAACAATTTGACTTCTGCTTTGACTTTCGATTCTGACCCGTTTGGTTAAGTTTAGAGCCTGATAAAGGGTTGTTTTATGATCATATTAATGTGGAGAATAACCCTCTGAGGTTATACCTTCTGGTCATATCATTTAATAGGTTTATTGATAATGTCCATATAAGATACTAAAAAAATGTCAAAAATGCTCTTATGCATAAAAATGGTTTTAAAATCAATAAGACTTGTAACCTGACTTTGAAAACTGAATTTATAACAATATGAAATATGTTTTGGCATTATGGATTTGTCATAGACTCATTCGACCACCTGATACCGCATATGCACGTACAGGTAGTTTAAATATGTAACATTCGTCGAAAAACGGGTTTCCAAACCCGCTTCGTTTAATAATCAATTATTCAGTTATAAGATTTTGTTGCGTATTTATTGTTCATATTATTTTAAATAATACATAATTAATAAACATTTAAGAATTTAAAAACCATAACTAATAAATAATAATAAGTGAATAAAAAATAAAATGGAGCCGCCGGGTCTCGAACCCGGGTCGCCCACAAACACAAACACACACCACACCACTTCGCCACACACTTCACTTGTGATAAACACTGAATCAAATAACACTTAAAGTAAAACCCGAAAATCAAAACCGGAAATCAGCGCGCCCAGAACTTGCAGTCGCCGGAAAAACCGAGATTTCCACAATTTTGGCTATTTCCCTTTGACTGAAACGCGTTAACTGATTTCGACATCAGTTATAACCGATGCCTAACCATCAGTTTCAGTTATAACCGTCGAAGACCTTTGACCGCGAATCATGACTCAAATTCGAACCCAATTCAGCCTGTTCTTCGTTATAAATACCCACTCAAACTTCCAGTAAACCTTTCGCTCAGAACCGCACTCTCTTTCGAAGCTTTATTCCTTCCAAAGCTCGTCGCCGGAGATTTTCATTTTCGCCGGAATATTACCGGAATCACTGATCAGAAAACCGCATTCGTTCTTCAGACGGTATAATTGTCTAAACTTTCTTGCTATCTCTTGATTAATAATCTAATTGCTCAACACAATAATCGAAACTGTTAAAACAGTTCATTCAGCCGGAAATCGCAAATCAGAGCCGACGAACACTTGCCGGAAATCTGAAGAAAACTCTCCGTCTTGGTATATCATATTCCTTAATCTTTATTTTCCTATTCCATTTCAATCGAGTATAAGTTGTTGATCGATTAAGCAAAACGGTCGTTTTCACTGTTCTGAGTCCTTCTTAATGAAGAAGACGAAGTTAAGTTGTATATTAATGTAATTAAAATCGTGTATTTACCGGGTTAGACACACAGTCCAGCGGTGGACTGTGTGCAAACATAAAACGCATGTCCCGGGTTCGAATCGCACATGTTACCGACTTTCAGAAATAAAACCAACATTTTTAAAAACCTAATCAGATCAAGTCACAGTATATACATAAGAGGAATATAATCCATTAGTTAAACAGATTAGACACACAGCCCAACTGGTTGGGCTGTGCGCACTCGAACCGAAGGTCCCGAGTTCGACTCCGGATCTCTGCAACTGGTTCGGCCAGATTATAACATTTTTAATAAAGACTAAATATGGTTAGAGTCAGTTAGTATATAAATATAATTAAAACCAAGAATATTTCAGGTTAGACACGTAGCTCAGTTGGTAGAGCTGCGCGCATGTATACGAGAGGTCCCGAGTTCGAACCTCACTAGCCGCATAGAATAAACACAGTCTGACCGGTCAGACCCGGTCAACCCTGACAAGTCAACCCAAATTTTTATTTTTCTGTTTTCTTTTTATCTATTTATTTAATTGAAAAATTAATTTAAAAAAATACTTAAAAATAGGGTTTTTAAAGTTAGAAATTTGCATTAAACTCATAAAATTAAACCTAAAAATCGCATTAAAGAGCACTAATGAAAATAATAATCTCAAATAAAATTTATTTATTTAACCAAATCATTTCGTTATTATTTAGGTTAGTTTTTCCCTCGTCGGTTGAATCATAAACTCGTGCGCATTCATCGTCATCAAAGAACGCTCCCACGGTGAGTGAATCTCTACCAATTCCCCGTTTTAATCATGTTTTGGGGTGTATCATGTGTCGTACAATTCTTTTATTTTATTTAAACACTTGTGCATACATCATATCCGTGATCAAATGTGTATCAATTGTTGTGTGAATTATATGTAGATTGGATCTATCATTTTCAGTGCACGCATTTCATTAGGCCCATCAGTTCCCCGTGGGATACGGGTTGAGCATCAGGAGCCTCATTAGATCGGCTCCGTTTGATTGAGCCTTGATCTCACATACATCATCATTCATGTCATATACTCATCCAAAGTGGTTTGTGATTGTTTATCTATATATGTTTGCTCACATGTGATTATTGCACGAATTTTCTTTATTAAATAAAACAAGAAATTAGTAAAAATGTTTTATCAAGGTTCACTCGCCAACTTTTGTTGACCCAAAATCTCCCCCGTTTTACACATGATACAGGTGATCCAGCTGAGACAGGAAACACTTAGGAAGGCCTAGAAGAATAAACAAGTTTATGCTTTGGAAAAATTATGTAGTTTCATTTTCTTGTAATTGTATGAATTTTGTTTTGGATATTTAAGTTTGTAATTTGAATTTAATAAATATGAAACATCTTAGTAAACATCATGAGCTTTGGTGATAACCCAATTATGCCCCGACTTTTATTCCGCTGCGGGTCGGGGTGTGACAAAATAGATTAAAATATATAAACTAGCCGAATCGAGTAAAAACCTTTCAAATTCTGTTCTAATTAGAATGTTTGGCTTTTAAACCCATATTACATGAGTCATTGCAATTGGAAGTGTATAAATCACATTTTCTCCGGACAACGCTTAATCTAGCGAACCGAGCGTATCCATTAAGTTAACCGGCCAAGTCAATGACTTATAAATGACCCGTTGACATTTCAACGAATAATATTTCCGTTCATTCCAGACTATAAGCCTCCAGTAAACATAGCACATGTAAATACTCTTAGCCTATTTTATTTTATAAATGCTTGGGATATGGCATTAGCCAATTGGTTAGGTATTGCAAAAGTGTGAATGATGTCATATAAATGCAAATAACCCGTTTTAATATGTTTTGCTTGATAACTTAAACACTTGGGGGTTAATACGACTGTGTATCCTGACTGATTTAATTGCAAAGGGGCACGACTTAAGCGCGGGGTGTAGGCATACACCTGACAGACGCTAATGCTATATATTTATATGATATTGAAAATTTGTTGTGTCGATTAATCATGTATCAGTATATGATTTCTGATTCCCGATTGTATTGACAAACATGTAAAACTTCTAACAAGAGATATAGTTTGTCCCAAGTTATTAGAAATGATATATCAAATGGTATCAAATAAATTTTGAAAAGATTTTCGGCATATGATTTCGGGTCCCCCACTGTATTGACAAGCATGTAAAACTGATAATAAGAGATATATTTTGTCCCAAGTTATTTAAAAATGATATAGCAAATGGCATCAAATAAATTTTGAAAAGATTTTCAAAATAGTCGGTTAATTATATTTACTAGTGAAAACTGACGTATTTTCAAAAGACTAAGCACAGATTATTAACAAGTACGGAATAGGTTGGAGCAGTTTGGTCTAGACATAATAAAATTTACAACTCCACATAAAAGACTTTATTAGTCTCAAGTCGCATTTTATATTTTGATTTGTATGTGGATTTTAGTATGAAGAGCTTGTATAAATTTTATATTTTAACTTCAAGATTTTATTTATATAATTTACTTTATTCCCATCTTCCGTTGTACATTATGATAATTGATATCAATCGTCACGTATAAACTTAAAGTCTGAGCTCACCAAAAAATTAGAGTGTGACACTAACATTGTGTTTCTTGGCAGCAATTTTCACAATAGTGTAATGATGTTGGGGATGCCAATATTATGATGTGGCATATAACGACCCATTATACTAATTGTTATTCTCTATTCTTTAGTGGTTTTTTTATTTTAGTACTCGATCGTAATTATTTTTGATGACTTCCTAAACTAAAAGTTCACTCTATTGAAACCTTTGTGTGTGAAATCATCAATCAAATTTATACTCAAATCTTTTTTGCATTTATAAACCCTTTATGTGCACATGCATGTCGGCGAACATACTTGTACCCCATGCACGATCGGTTATACGTTTGACAATTTCAACACTTACTCTTTCTACGCAAATTCTTGTTTCCAACCTAGCCTTAGGAAACAAAAGCGTTTTAAGATTATTAAAATTCAACATTATTTTGAACTGTTGGATTGAGTTTATGTTTGTTGACTATTTTTTTATATTGGATTTAATTAATTCTAATTTTTATTCGTTAGTTGATAACACTTTTAACTTATTTTTGTAATTAATTGAACCCTAATCTAGTTGGCTGATATCAAACGCCACACTATAAAAAAATGTCACATAAACTGTCATGTCAACAAAAAAAGGCCACATCAGATACCACATCAGCAAAAACTAATTAGGTTAGGATTCAGTTAGTTAGGGAGTGTTAGAGGTATAAATCAAAAGTTGGGAGTGTTATCAACCAATTGCTGAAAGTCAGAATTATTTAAATCCAATATCCCTATTTTTTAACAACAATTTTCTTTTAATTTTGTCGTCTTTAAGATTTGAACTTAAGACCTTATTTTCTAAACCTAGACGTTTAAAGATTTTGACTTTGCCAATGGACTACTACCATGTTGATTATGTTTATTGACTATTAATATTTTATACTTATAAACCTTTTATTATCAAATTGTTACTTTTAACTTTTAGAAAAAAACAATCATGTATTAGGTAAGTTAATCGTTCTGATATGTATATAGTTATTGAAAAGAGATAATAAATTGAAATAAAATAATTATTGCAGTGATTATTCAAGGGATTGTGTTTCGTGGTTTGATGTGATACGTGCCAATGTGTCCCACGATCTCCAAGCACGTCTTCACAAAATCCACCTTTAATTCTCCAATTTTCCTTTGTTTAATTTGCATCTCATTTCCTTATGTATATGTGTTTGTACCGTTCGCAAGCAAATGAAAATAAAAAAAAATCAATATCATTGGGATTGGTAGCTCAATAAGATTATCAAAGCTGCTAAAAACATCTATAAACTAGCAAGGTAAGTCCCACAGTAACAAGTAAAAATAAATAAAAAATTTGTGTTCAAAGAAAATAATAAAGATACAAAAATGAATCATTTAAGGTGAAGTGCATTAGTGGGAGTTCAATTGCATTAAATACTGATGGAAATTTGTATCCATGGCAGTTGAAACTCGTACACAAAACATCTTAACCAGTTCGTTATAAAACCAACATCTTATTTTATATAAGCCAGTTATGTTGAACAACTTTTCATTTATTATCTCCCTTTCATTTATATTTCAAACACACCATTTGATTATAACCAGTATTTAAAACCACACGCATTGCGGCGGGCTTGTAACCATAACGTAGTTTAGGTCAATCACATCGACCTAATTAATGTGATGATATCCATTTTTATGATGTCCGAATCAATTTATACGATATTTTAGAAGTTTATCATTGTATATTTCACATAAGAAAGTTAAATAATAGCCCGTAATCGTATATGTAATCTAGATAAACCATTTGGAATTGGATCTAACTAATAAGATAATATCTATTTTGTATGACACTTAAATCAATTTGTACGACATTTTAGAAGTTTATTATAGTATATTTTAGATAAGAAAGTAAATTTATAGAATGAAATGATCGTAAAAAATGAGGGTAATACATATTTAATTGGAGGGAAAGGAAAATTATAGTAGTATATAGAGCTTAAAAGATGATACAAAATTGAATAGTAATTGTGAGTGTGAAGAGCAATCTGCAAATTAATATATGGGTAATTATCTTATTCACTTAGCTTCAATTTGAAAACTTATTAGTTTGTCGATTGTAATTTGATACATTGGTACTTATGTATATGATAAGTATATACTTGCGACCTAGTAGTGTTAGTAGTATAATGTTTGTCCAGTGTAAATTCAAATCCTTGCAAATGCAAGATTATATGCATGGGCGGTGATGAGGGTGTGTGGGGAGGACCACCATACAGAGCTCGTGATTTCGAGTGGCACGTGTTTTTTTTTAAATCCGATATATATTAATTTTTTTTAAATAGCATACTTATACCAACTCCAAGATATGCCCATTACAAAACAATTTTTATGGTTTAGAAGTTAGTTAATTGGCATTGGGTTTAGTGAGCTCAATAGCCTTTTGATTTTAAATAATAATAATAATAATAATAATTTATGGAAAGATACATTTTTTCGAGCTTGAATAGGGTATATGAATTTTCAGAGAAGCCACTGATTATATGGTATTAAAATGTGAAAAATGTTAGTAAGGTAATGATAATAATAATAATAATAATAATAATAATAATAACAATTTATGGAAAGATACATTTTTTTTGAGCTCGAATAGGGTATATGAATTTTCAGAGACGCCACTGATTATATAGTATTAAAATGTGAAAAATGTTAGTAAGGTAATGATAATTACATTTACAACACACAAAATGCACATTCTTACTGGCATGTTGTTTCATAAGTTACACTCAAACTATACGGAGTGATGGGCAAGGGGGCAAAATCCAGCCATGTAAATGTCACGTAAACTTTGAAGGCTTTGCCCTACGCATTACAAGGGAAGTGGTGGTGAAAGATAAAGGGCAAAAGCAAAGAGGCTATAAAGTGAAGTTTGTGAGAGTGAAGATGAGAGCAACGCCCATGGAGTTTCTGGCTTAAAAGACTGGGCGGTGTGGTGGGCGTAAAGAGGCTTACCCTCCTCTCCTCTCTCTCTATGACACCACTCCGTGTGATCTTCATATTCATCAATTTTATGACTTATGAGGGTAAAAGAGTGTGCCTTGGCTTTCCATTGAAGGAAAGCACTATTGCTGATTCATGTTTATATAATATTAATACAAACTAGTGGATTTCTTTGTGCTATGTGACGGGAAATTGTCCAGCACCAGTTTAGTTTGTTACGATACTGACACTCATTATACCAGTTGAAACAAAAAAAACTTAAAAAATTGAAGTTGTTATATTCCAAAGATTGCAAGACATGTTATGTATCGATTCAAAATCATAAAAACAAAAATTGACACCTGTTTCAATTATATCAATAACTGTGCTAATGTCGGTTAGTCGGAATCGGTTCATCAAGGTATCGCACTGCGGCAACTCTCAAGAGGGTCCACAGTAAGCGGCAACTTCTTCAAAATATATATACAATATTACTTTTTGAATGAGAGTGCACAGTAACGGCACCTCCTGCTTCTTCAAAATATATATACAATATTACTTTCTGAAAGTAATCAATAGCTTGTGGCTAACATAAACAACCCTTTTAAAAATATCATTAAAAAAATATCCATCTCAGCTTTATCAACACGTCACTTCATTAAACTTTAAAAGTTACAGGTCATTAGATAAGACTTTAAAAATCAAGTTGAACAAAGTTTATATGCAACAAAAACTGCTTATGTGAGTTTTATGGTATTACTTTGTTAGTGCAAGTAGGTTCTATGTTGGGAGATGAGCTCTCTGGCTTTCAGGATCAAGTCAAGGATGTGGTTGAAGGTGCTGGTGCAAACAACGGGTTACAATCAATTTTATGTCAATCAATCTGGGGGGTAATGGATTCAAGGAAGACGAGTTGGGTCCAGGGTTTGAAATCATCTCATAGAATACACTTTCTTACTATACAGGAGACTAAGCTTGGTGGGAATAGTAATTTTAACTTAGACAATTTCTGGGGTCACGCTATATACGGGGCGGCACATGTACATTCAGACGGAAGATCAGGGGGCTCGTGTCACACTCCGACCCGCAGCGGAATAAGAGTCGGGGCATAATTGGGTTATCACCAAAGCTCATGATATTTACTAATATGTTTCATATTTATTAAATTCAAAATTACATCCTCAATATTCCAAACATGTTCATACAAATACAAAGAAAGATAATCAACTAAACAATCCAAAGTCTAAACCAGTTTATTCTTCTAAGTCATCCTATGTGTTTCTTGCTGCAGCTGGATCACCTGTATCATGTGTAAAAATGCGGGTTTTTGGGCAACATAAGTTGGCGAGTGAACCTTGTTAGAAAAACATCTATTATTGATCTCTTGTTATCTTTATCATGGAAAATTGTGCAATAATCATATGTGAGCAAACGTAAATAATCATACAATAACAATAACAACAACAAACAATAACATACAATAACAAACCAACTTGCACGAATATATAACATGAATGAAACTGTATATGTTGGCAACGTCACGTTCACGCTCATAATGTAATGGGGAACGGACGGCCTATGATAAATGTCTGTGCGATCAAAGCTCAATCAAACGGAGCCGATCGTATGTTGGCAACGCCTAGTTCACGCTCATAATGTAATGGGGAACAGCTCAACGCTCATATGTAATAGGGAGCGGCGGCCTATGATTATGTATGTACTGAAAATGATAAATTTAATCTAAACAATAACCACACAAACAGTTGATACATGTTGAATACACATTTGTTCATGGATATGATGAATGCACAATAGTTTAAATGTGATAAATAATATGACACATGATACACCCCAAAAACGTGATTAAAACGGGGAATTTGTAGAGATTCACTCACATTGGGTGCGTTCGGTTGAAGATGATGAAATGCGCACGAGTTGAGAGGATTGATCGACGGGAATTAACTAACCTAAATAATAACGAAAAGGTATGGTAAATGAGTGGATTTTATTAATAATTTTAATAAGATTTTTAGATATATTTTGTGAGTTTAAGGCTATTTTCTAACTTTTAAAACATTAGTTTTAAGTATTTTTAATTGATTTTTAAATTAAATAAATAAATAAAAATACAAAAAATGTTGACTTTTGCGTTGACCATTGACCGTTGACCGTGACTGTTGACTGTTTGACCGGTTCGCTAGTGTGCAAGTGTGCGCCGGGTAAGGCTCGAACCCGAGACCTCCCGTACGCGTGCACGCAGCTCTACCAACTGAGCTACGTGTCTAACCCGAAATAATTCTGTTTTTAATTATATTTATATACTGTTTTAGTTTCTTCAAAATTCTTTTATTTTCAAAAAGGATTTTAATCCTCGAACCGGCGTGCGTAACAGGTCTCGAACCCGGGACCTGTGGGTTAATGTTGCACGCAGTCCACCGCTGGACTGTGTGTCTAACCTGGTTAATATACTGATTTTTATTATACTTAACATCTTCAGTGAGTTAATCCGGTTCAGTTAAAAAGGAAACATCTTTATTACAGAGAATACGATTGTGTCAAGGATCGAACTCGCGGCGTGTGATAAATGTGCGCACACAGTCCACCGCTGGACTGTGTGTCTATCCCGAGATATAATCCAATTTATATTAAACTTATACACAAACTAACTTCATCTTCTTCGTTACAATATCTCAGACAACGATTACCCTACTGTTCTTATTTAATTCGATTGACAAACATTCAAGTGATTAAAATGAAATGGCAGGGAAGATTTTGGGAGTAAACATACCGGAAAAATGTTCTTTCTCAGAATTACGGCGAAGTCGTCGGCTCTGTTTTTATGGGCTTCGTCTGAGCGGGCCAATTAACAGTTTTGATTAGCTAGATGTGGAATTGAAGTACTGAACAAGAGTTATCAGAAGGTTTAAAGGTTTATACCGTTTCGTAGCGAATTCTAGAAATTCTCAGAAATTTTCCGGCGAGTGATGATTATCCGATATCGTCGCCTGGAACTGATTTTGATTGAAGGGTTTGAGTTAGCAAAAGCTTAACAACTGATAGAAGATGGAAGAATTGAGAAACTTACTGTTTTGATGGAAGACACGGTTTTCCGGCGAAAGTCCGGCGAGTTCAAAAAGCGATTCCGACGATCAGAAATTAGAGTAAAAGTGAAATTAGAAGTTCTGTGAATGCTAGTGAGTCGCGAGATGGTGATTTTGATGGAGTAATTCAAAAAGTGAAGATTTTCGGTTATTAAAACCGATCATCACATGAATTCAAGTCCATTCAAGATTGAATTGATTAAAAATGTCGGTTTATCGGTTATAATCAGAAATCCGCGATCACTCAAACGTCTTGGACGTTTGAAAGCCGATAACGGTTTCAGTTGGCGTAAACAGGTCGATTCATGGTTGAAGTTATGTTTTAATTGTTTCCTACATTTCACAAAGGCAACTAGTGGCGGAGTGGTTATATGTGCGCGAGTTAAGACTAGACTCACCCGGCTGAACCGGGTTCGAATCCCGGCAGCCGGTTTTCTTTTTTTATTTATTTTATTTTCACTTTTTATTAATTATAGTTTTTAAATTTTAATTTGTTTATTAATTATGCATCGTTTAAAATTAAAATAAACATAAATACGCAACGAAAAATTTATAACTTGATATTCCATTACAAACGAAGCGGGTTTGGAAAACCCGTTTTTGACAAATGTTACAGTATCCCCTACTTTTAGAAATTTCGTCCCGAAATTTAAGTAGTAGTGGTAATAGGAAAAAGATGCGGGTATTTTTCGCGCATTGAGTCTTCACGTTCCCAAGTAAACTCAGGTCCCCGTTTCGACTCCCAGCGTACCCTAACAATTGGAATACGACTCCGTCTTAAACGTTTTTCTCCGAAGTCCATGATCTCTACTGGTCTTTCAATGAAATGCATAGATTCATTGATCTGAATATCTTCCAGGGGAATATGGAGGTTTTCATCGGCGAGACACTTCTTCAAGTTTGATACGTGGAATGTGGGGTGAATTCTGTTGAGTTCTTCTGGTAGATCAAGCTTGTATGCTACAGGTCCTACTCTTTCGAGTATCTTGAAAGGTCCTACGTAGCGTGGTGCTAGCTTGCCCTTCTGGCCAAAACGAACTACTCCCTTCCACGGTGATACTTTTAGAAGTACATGATCACCAATGTTAAACTCCAAAGGCTTTCGTCGTTTATCTGCATAACTCTTTTGACAACTTTGAGCCGTTAGAAGATTGTTTCGTATTTGATGGATCTTGTCTGTGGTTTCTTGAATCAATTCTGGACCGGTGATTTGAGCTTCCCCAATTTCATGCCAACATACTGGAGATCGGCACTTACGACCATATAAGGCTTCGAAAGGTGCCATGCCGATACTTGAATGATAGCTGTTGTTGTACGAAAATTCAACTAATGGTAGATGAGCGTCCCAATTTCCCTTGAAGTCTATGACACATGCTCGAAGCATATCTTCAATAGTTTGTATGGTGCGTTCAGATTGTCCATCAGTTTGAGGATGATAAGCGGTACTGAGGTCTAATCGTGTACCCAAAGCGGCTTGTACGGCTTGCCATGTTCGTGAAGTGAAACGACCATCACGATCTGAAATAATGCTTAACGGTACACCATGACGGCTTACGGTTTCGCTGATGTAGATACGAGCTAACTTCTCGTTCTTGAAATCTTCGCGGATCGGAATGAAGTGAGCTGATTTTGTAAGACGATCAATGATTACCCATATAGTGTCATACCCACCAATAGTGCGAGGTAACCCGGTAATGAAGTCCATGGTTATGTTTTCCCACTTCCATACAGGTATTTCAGGTTAGACCAGAAGTCCTGAGGGTCTTTGATGTTCAGCTTTCACCTTGGAACATGTAAGGCACTTGGAAACAAAAACAGCAATATCCTTTTTCATTCCAGGCCACCAGTAGGTGTATCGAAGGTCTTGATACATCTTGTCGGCTCCTGGGTGTATAGAGTATCGTGTTTTGTGTGCCTCATTCATAAGGAATTCACGAAGGTTGTTGTGGTCAGGAATCCATATGCGATCTAGATAGTACAGAATACCGTCAGATTTAGTTTCAATTTTAAGTTCAGCTCCACAGGACAGCTCCTTTCGTACGTCGTCTTCCGTTACTGAAACATGTTGGGCTTCTCGAATTTGATCTTTGATGTCGGTTATGATTTGTTAACATAGAAGACGAATGGAGTTCGCATAACCCTTTCGACTGAGTGCATCGGCCACCACATTTGCCTTACCAGGGTGATACCGAATTTCACAGTCGTAGTCATTAAGAAGTTCGACCCATCTTCGTTGCCTCATGTTTAACTCCTTTTGGTTGAAGATATGTTGAAGACTCTTGTGGTCAGTGTATATTTCACACTTAGTACCGTAGAGATAATGTCTCCATATCTTAAGAGCGAACACAACGGCTCCAAGTTCTAGGTCGTGGGTGGTGTAGTTCTTCTCATGAGTTTTGAGTTGTCTAGAAGCATAAGCTATCACCTTTCCTCTTTGCATTAGAACACAGCCTAGTCCTTGCCCTGACGCGTCGCAATAAACCACGAAGTCATCACAACCTTCAGGAAGAGTGAGGATAGGTGCATTACAGAGTTTTTGTTTAAGGGTCTGGAAGGCTTCTTCTTGTTTGGGTCCCCATATGAAGGGTTTTCCTTTATGAGTTAAATCCGTGAGTGGTACAGCAATGCGGGAGAAATTTGAAATGAAACGGCGATAATAACTAGCCAAACCAAGGAATGATCTTACTTCGGTTGGTGTACGTGGTGCTTGCCATTCTTGTACTGCTTTGATCTTTGAGGGGTCGACATGTATTCCCTTATCATTGACGACAGGTCCAATGAATTGTACCTCTTTTAACCAGAATTCGCATTTGGAGAATTTGGCGTAGAGCTTTTCATTCTCTAAGAGTGTAAGAATGAGTCGAAGGTGCCGTTCATGATCAGACTTAGACTTTGAGTAAATGAGGATGTCGTCGATAAAGACTATAACAAAGCGATCGAGATAGGGTTTACAGACTCTGTTCATTAGATCCATGAAGACAGCTGGAGCGTTGGTTAGACCAAATGGCATGACCATGAATTCATAATGACCATAACGAGTTCGGAAGGCGGTCTTTGGGACGTCTTCTTCATGTACTCTGAGTTGATGATAACCAGAACGAAGGTCGATTTTTGAAAAACAGCTGGCGCCTTGAAGTTGGTCAAGAAGATCATCGATGCGAGGTAATGGGTACCGGTTCTTGACCGTTAACTTGTTGAGTTCTCTGTAGTCGATGCACATGCGAAACGTTCCATCTTTCTTCTTCACAAAAAGGACAGGTGCACCCCAAGGCGAGGAGCTAGGACGTATGAATCCTTTGTCAGTCAACTCTTGCAATTGACTGGCTAGCTCTTGCATTTCGGAGGGGGCTAACCTATAAGGAGACTTTGCAACTGGTGTAGCACCAGGTATAAGATCAATGCGGAATCGACTTCTCTCACGGGAGGAAGTCCTGAGATGTCGTCAGGAAAAACTTGCGGAAAATCTTTTACTACTGGGATGTCTTCAAGTTTCTTCTCCTTGGTTCCCTTTTTGAAGACATGAGTTAAAAATGCGACATAATTCTTGCGGAGATATTTTCGGGCTTGAAGACAGGATATTAATTTGAGCCCTTTCGATGGGGTTTCTCCAAAGATTCGTAAAGTCTGACCGTTTGCAAGAGGAATGCGTATAAACTTTTCGCGGCACACAACTTCAGCATGATGTTGGCTGAGCCAGTCCATACCAATTATAATGTCAAAGCTTCCCAACTTCATAGGAATGAGGTCAACTGGAAAATCGTGATCGTTTAAGGTGAGAGTACAATTGCGTATAATAGAGTTTAATGAGACCGGTTTTCCGTCAGCAACTTCTACTGTTATGGATTCCATGAGTTTATCACGAGTTTGGTTGAGGATGGGTTCAAATTCTAAGGACACAAAACTTTTATCCGCGCCAGTATCAAACAACATGGATGCATAACTACCATTGATGAGAAACGTACCGTTAACCACCTTGTTGTCAGCCCTAGCTTGATTGGCGTTGATGTTGAAAGCTCTTCCTCTTGCAGGTGGAGGAGCTTGGTTAGCCTGATTCACCGGATTTGCTTGGGCTTGAGCATGTATAATGTTCACCAAGCGTGGACAAGTGTTTCTAAAGTGGCTTGGGTCTCCACAATTGTAGCAAGCCCGCATAGGTTGTACCATGGGATAGTTGGGTTGGTAGTAGGATTGAGCTAAATGTTGGGTAGGTGGTAGTAGTAGAGGTTGTTGGGCTTGACCCATTATCTGATGGTGGGTTTGGGTTGAGGGCTATTGGCGGTTCGTTCGCTGAGGTATGCGACAGGTTTGAATGGTGTGACCTGCGCGACCACAGCCGGTGCAATGTTGGCAGGGATGATCAGGAAAATGATGGTATTTGCAACGGTTGCATTTTGGGTATGGGCTGGAGTAGGGCCTTTTATATGGTGCATGTGAGGGGGCAACTTGGGTAATGGGTGCAGCAGGGATAGGGAAATTTGTTTGTGTAACAGCGAAGTTTCTGGTGTTTCGTTTCCTCTTGTTAGCAAACTTAGAGGAGGAGGTGGAATGGTTTGAAGTTTGGCCCTCAATGGGGGCTTTCTTTTTCTCATCTTTAAATTTACCGTTGCGAATTCGATTCTCGGTAAGCTCGGTAGCTAGTTCCATAGCAGCTTCAAGTGTTGCAGGCGAAGTGCTGAGAACTGAGTCTTGAATTTTCGAGGGAAGGCCTCGAATATAATGTTCGACTAAGCGGTAAACTGGGGTGAACAAGTTAGGGACCATTTGGTTCAACTCTAAAAACCTTTTTTTGTAGGAAGAATGATCTCTCTCCTTTTGCTTCAACGAATGAAATTCATCCTCTAACTTTTTGATCTCGCTTCTAGGACAGAAGCGTCTCGTCATGATTTCCCTTAACTCCTCCCACGTTAAGGCCATTGCATCTTCGATTCCTCTCTTACCCTTTTCAGTATTCCACCAGGTAAGAGCTACCCCAAATAGTCTCCCGGTTGCGTATCGTACCTTGCGATCCTCGGGACAATCGCAGTTGAGGAAGGTGTTTTCCATTTCCTCAAACCAGTGGAGGAGAGCAGTGACACCTTCGGTCCCTTCAAATTTCGGAGGATCGCAGGACTTGAAATGTTTATATGAGCACTTTTTGGTAGGAGGGTTGCCGATGTTCTGGTCTTCTTGCTGGGGAGGATTGATGGGATTTGTGGCGAGAGCTTGTTGTACTTGAACCACAATGTCAGGAAGCACCGCGGCCATTTGTTTTGCGATTTGAGTGGCCAAGCGTTCGTGTGACCTTCCTGATTTTCTACCCCCTCGTTGTTGCCTAGCCGACATCTACAGGAACATACATAAGAATATTGTGAGTTTATGGAGTCTTTTTAGGTGTCATGTGTCTTAAAGAAAATGAAAATAACATAAATATCAATAATGCAACTACATCCATAGGATGTCTTGGGTTTGCTCATGTTGGGCCTCAAATGTCCCCCATACCTTCACCTGTATAGTCATGTGGGCCCCCATGACTATTGGCTTAGTAGGATTCACATTGGTATTGGCGGTTTAACACTCGCATCACCCGAATGAAAACCATGAAATATGCTTACGAGATGTATGGTCGGAAGGTGTCCAGGTGTAGACACAATGACAACTCAAAGTGGGGTTAGCTCACATGACGTATGGTATAGCATGCTTTGGCCTAATAGGTCCTTCGTACTCTCATCGTTGGTCCCCAGGTAGGCAAACTAGTCCTTTATTTTGGATTTATACGAATGCCAAGCCTAGACAGGACGTTCCGACTACCGGTACTTGTACCCTTCCAGTTACTACATGCCCGCCATGAGAACTCACTTTGATGTGATTTGAAAATACAAAAATCATTGCAAAAACAATCATGAAAAATATGTGGTGTGTGCTCTCATGGATATGATATGTTATGAGAATATGATTCATGATAGGCATTATATAATATTATGTACTTATGAACATGCTTGCATAACATTGAATGTAACATTAAACATAAAACATATAAACATCATGAATTTTGCATGTAACACACAAAAATTTTAAAAATAAATTCTAATCAACTATAGTATAGGCTCTAAGGGTCTAATAACCTATCCTATATATAGTCATGGCTCTGATACCAATCTGTCACACCCCGACCCGCAGCGGAATAAGAGTCGGGGCATAATTGGGTTATCACCAAAGCTCATGATATTTAGTAATATGTTTCATATTTATTAAATTCAAAATTACATCCTCAATATTCCAAACATGTTCATACAAATACAAAGAAAGATAATCAACTAAACAATCCAAAGTCTAAACCAGTTTATTCTTCTAAGCCATCCTATGTGTTTCTTGCTGCAGCTGGATCACCTGTATCATGTGTAAAAATGGGGGTTTTTGGGTCAACATAAGTTGGCGAGTGAACCTTGTTAGAAAAACATCTATTATTGATCTCTTGTTATCTTTATCATGGAAAATTGTGCAATAATCATATGTGAGCAAACGTAAATAATCATACAATAACAATAACAACAACAAATAATAACATACAATAACAAACCAACTTGCACGAACATATAACATGAATGAAACTGTATATGTTGGCAACGTCACGTTCATGCTCATAATGTAATGGGGAACGGACGGCCTATGATAAATGTCTGTGCGATCAAGGCTCAATCAAACGGAGCCGATCGTATGTTGGCAACGCCTAGTTCACGCTCATAATGTAATGGGGAATAGCTCAACGCTCATATGTAATGGGGAGCGGCGGCCTATGATTATGTATGTACTGAAAATGATAAATTTAATCTAAACAATAACCACACAAACAGTTGATACATGTTGAATACACATTTGTTCATGGATATGATGGATGCACAATAGTTTAAATGTGATAAATAATATGACACATGATACACCCCAAAAACGTGATTAAAACGGAGAATTTGTAGAGATTCACTCACATTGGGTGCGTTTGGTTGAAGATGATGAAATGCGCACGAGTTGAGAGGATTGATCGACGGGAATTAACTAACCTAAATAATAACGAAAAGGTATGGTAAATGAGTGGATTTTATTAATAATTTTAATAAGATTTTTAGATATATTTTTGTGAGTTTAAGGCTATTTTCTAACTTTTAAAACATTATTTTTAAGTATTTTTAATTGATTTTTAAATTAAATAAATAAATAAAAATAAAAAAAAATGTTGACTTTTGCGTTGACCATTGACCGTTGACCGTGACTGTTGACTGTTTGACCGGTTCGCTAGTGTGCAAGTGTGCGCCAGGTAAGGCTCGAACCCGAGACCTCCCGTACGCGTGCACGCAGCTCTACCAACTGAGCTACGTGTCTAACCCGATATAATTCTGTTTTTAATTATATTTATATACTATTTTAGTTTCTTCAAAATTCTTTTATTTTCAAAAAGGATTTTAATCCTCGAACCGGCGTGCGTAACAGGTCTCGAACCCGGGACCTGTGGGTTAATGTTGCACACAGTCCACCGCTGGACTGTGTGTCTAACCTGGTTAATATACTGATTTTTATTATACTTAACATCTTCAGTGCGTTAATCCAGTTCAGTTAAAAAGGAAACATCTTTATTACAGAGAATACGATTGTGTCAAGGATCGAACTCGCGGCGTGTGATAAATGCGCGCACACAGTCCACCGCTGGACTGTGTGTCTATCCCGAGATATAATCCAATTTATATTAAACTTATACACAAACTAACTTCATCTTCTTCGTTACAATATCTCAGACAACGATTACCCTACTGTTCTTATTTAATTCGATTGACAAACATTCAAGTGATTAAAATGAAATGGCAGGGAAGATTTTGGGAGTAAACATACCGGAAAAATGTTCTTTCTCAGAATTCCGGCGAAGTCGTCGGCTCTGTTTTTATGGGCTTCGTCTGAGCGGGCCAATTAACAGTTTTGATTAGCTAGATGTGGAATTGAAGTACTGAACAAGAGTTATCAGAAGGTTTAAAGGTTTATACCGTTTCACAGCGAATTCTAGAAATTCTCAGAAATTTTCCTGCGAGTGATGATTATCTGATATCGTCGCCTGGAACTGATTCTGAATGAAGGGTTTGAGTTAGCAAAAGCTTAACAACTGATAGAAGATGGAAGAATTGAGAAACTTACTGTTTTGATGGAAGACATGGTTTTCCGGCGAAAGTCCGGCTAGTTCAAAAAGCGATTCCGACGATCAGAAATTAGAGTAAAAGTGAAATTAGAAGTTCTGTGAATGCTAGTGAGTCGCGAGATGGTGATTTTGATGGAGTAATTCAGAAAGTGAAGATTTTTGGTTATTAAAACCGATCATCACATGAATTCAAGTCCACTCAAGACTGAATTGATTAAAAATGTCGGTTTATCGGTTATAATCAGAAATCCGCGATCACTCAAACGTCTTGGACGTTTGGATGCCGATAACGGTTTCAGTTGGCGTAAACAGGTTGATTCATGGTTGAAGTTATGTTTTAATTGTTTCCTACATTTCACAAAGGCAACTAGTGGCGGAGTGGTTATATGTGCGCGAGTTAAGACTAGACTCACCCGGCTGACCCGGGTTCGAATCCCGGCAGCCGGTTTTCTTTTTTTATTTATTTTATTTTCACTTTTTATTAATTATAGTTTTTAAATTTTAATTTGTTTATTAATTATGCATCGTTTAAAATTAAAATAAACATAAATACGCAACGAAAAAATTATAACTTGATATTCGATTACAAACAAAGCGGGTTTGGAAAACCCGTTTTTGACAAATGTTACAGCTCGTGTGTATGTAGAATCCTGCTTTATTTCAGCAAGATGGGATAATAAAACACAGGTCCTTCCTTATGGTGTCTGGACTTTTGGTGACTGTCACACCCCTAACTATCGGGGCGGACGAAGTAGATTGCTCGAGACTTCATAACGCTAAGTTTGTGACAAGTATTTTAAAGAACAATATTTCATTTCGTTTCTAGAATTTCAAGTACATAGTTTGAAACCAAATTATAACATCAAAATAGAAAGTATAACAACGAAATCAAAGTACAAGTACTACATAAATCTAAGTTAAAAGCGGGTGGCTAGTTCATCCTACTAGATTCTATGCATTGTTTTAATCATCATCGTCAACCTGCAACATATATTAAAGAATAGTTCAACACACAAGGCATTGGCGAGCATAGAAGTTTGAATACTAAGTAAATAAGTGTAAACAATCCACATGGCATAACCGTTTACTAAGCTAACATACAATACTAACAATGTGACTACACATGTCAACCCAAAGTTTACCACTAGCGTAATCCAATCATAGCAATGACTAAAATGTTTTGTTTACTTAACATGAACTCACGAATACGGGCGGTGCGTTAATCCTATAGCGCTATACATGTTAACGGAAGATTTTACTCAATTAAAGACGTTGTATAAAGCATTCGATTCTAGCATATAAGTTTGCATGTATTCGTATTAAGCATGTATCAACGAATGTTTGTTTGTGATTAATGCATAAGATATTGTGTAACTCCCTGTAAAATCATGTCCAATAGTATAGTGACACGTGTATTATTTTTATTTTTAGTCTATTAAGGACTAAAGGTGTCAACATTCTCAAACTGAGCCTCTAAGTGACTGTCCAATATCAACATGCATAAATAACAGCCTCTGAGTGACTAATATGTCAACATGCTTAAATACTTGGCCTCTGAGTGACTGATATGTCAACATGCCCAGCCTCTGAGTGATATCGGAGTCAACATGCTATCAAGTGAGCCTCTGAGTGATCCTTTACAAAGTCCTAACTCTCATACATGCCATTTGTTGGACGAGAGGGTTCAATTCTGTAAATATGTGAAAGTTGGATAATGGAGGGATTAAAAGTGTCAACATGTTAACTTATACCTCTGAGTGACCTTTTAACGAACCGAGAGCTCGACAATGTCCATCGTTAATCCCGGGTACGCCAAATATTGGCTACGGAGGGCTAAATATGCTAAAAAGGTGTTTTAGAAGGTTAAAAGGGGGTTTAATAAGTTGAGGGGCTAAATGTGACAAAATTTAAAATCTGCCATAAGGCGCTCGCGGGGCGCGAGAGACAAGGCCTTGGCCTCTTGCGGGGTGCGAGAAGCCTGTGTCTGCAGAAAGTTTGCTTGGCCTCCACACATATTGACAAAAACCATTTTTTCGAAACTATGGACTTTCAATCAGCTATTCCACGTTTTGGGACACTTGTAAGCTCCCTCTTACACCCCTAAACATCTGGCATCACCTCTTTTGAGTTCTCCAACTATAAATAGGTGTCCAAGTCCACCATTTGAACTTGCACCTTTCTTATTCATAACTCTTCTCCCTCCTCTGGAAGTTCCTAACTAAAATGAGCATCCAACTTAGTTCTCTTGCATTCTAGAAACCACTTGTAAGTGTTCCTTCCTTGTGCATTTTCGTTTATAGGCTTTTATAGCCAAAAGTCAAGCGTTTTACGGAAAACGCTTTGACTTTTGGTTAAGACCATTATGGTCCAGCCATTGTTCGTAACGAACATGGCTAAGTGATCATGATAAGGTAGGTGTTAATCCCTATAAAGGGCACCTCCTGAAGATCACGTTTGCTAGACCAATTGACGGGTCAAAGTTATGAAATTAAAAAGTCAAGCAGGCCATTTTTCAGAAAAATCATAACTTGATCTTATATATGTTCTGAAACCTGTTTTGACACTTAAACAAGTTGGTAATAATTATTAGAACATGTATGAACATTTCGGCTCGTTAATTTCAGTTCTAGGGTCGGTTCGCAACCGAAAGTCACGAAGTTTGACGTCTGCTTTGACTTTCGATTCTGACCCGATTTAGATTAGTTACCTTAGTTACCTACTGATATAAAGTTGCATTGTGATCGTAATATAATGTAGCATAACCCCCTGAGGTTATATTACATGATCATAATCAGAATCTGAGTTTATGTGCAAGTTCCATAATTATGCCATTTTGACAAAAATGCCCTTTTTGCATAAAACGAGGTTTTAATGATAATGAACTTGAAAATAAGTTTCCTACTGATATAATATTATAAGTAGGATTATTTGGGATGTTAAACCAGATTATAAACTGAGTTTACAAGCAGATCCTTGAATTATGTCAATAAATAACAATTTAGCCTTTGTGGCCCATAAAATGGTTTTAATCAAATCTTTTCAAGGTAAATCATTTACCTACTGATATGTCATATAAATAGCATATCTAAAACATTTTAATCTGACCTTAACATCAGTTTTCGTAAACATCGGGGGTTAAATTACCGTGTCCTGGATATCCTCGGCTCATTACATTAGTTAATGGCCACGACCTTAGCGCGGGGTGTAGGCATACACCTAACAGACGCTCAAATGCAAATTACCCAAGACGTTGGGGATAACTCCTCCATGAGTTCTAAGTGGTGTGTATTTAATCATGTCTTGGTCTCTAGACTGGGCCCTTTATGTATGGACAAATATGTTAATCGGTTAACAAGGTTATAAAGTAACTTTCTCAAGTTATAAAAGATTTTGTGCCATGTGCACTTAAAATCATTTTAAAATGTTTTAAAAATGAGTCAGTTGGGTGTATTTACCAGCGAAAGCTGACGTATTGTCCAAAGGCTAAGTTTGAAGGTACAATACAAAATAGGCCAAAAGCTGCTCGGTAGTGAAATAAGAGGATCTTGCAAATCCTTAAGATCTGCCCTAAAGTCTGTTTTATATTCTTTCTTTATACATTTTACGATCCACCTGTGGATCTTCTATTACGAACCGTCTGTAAATTATTTCCGTACTTTGAACATTTGGTTTGTAATAGTAATTTAAATCCAAGACTTCCGCTGTGCTTTGTTTAATTGACAATGATGTTATCAACTAAGGTCACGATACTCCCCACCCTGGCCCACCGGTTTGAGTTGGAAATCCGGGGTGTGACAGGTTGGTATCAGAGCCAACGTTTGAGAGAATTAAACACTATCCTTCTTGTGTTTAATCTCAAACTTACACGAGCACATTCCTTAGATTTCTGAGTCTAGGCATTGACCTAAGATTACTCATTTCATTATTAAGTTATTTTATTGTTTTAAATTTGATTTTTAACTAGAAAATGACGCCAAGAGTAAGAGGACAAAGTGGAAGAGGAAGAGGTCCAATGAGGGGAGGACCATCGGGGCGCATCCTTTCTCAACCTCACAACTCAGATCCCTACCAAGAATCAGGAGATTCATCTCCTTGGCAACCAGCGAGATACTCTGTCTCTCATAGACACTCGCCCCCCACATTCCCAAAATTCTTACCACTCTCACCACTCCTATCATTCACACCATTCTCACCATTCCCATTACACTCTTATCATGAAGAATTTAACCCTAACTACTACTTTAACACGCATCCAGCCGATCAAAATCAGTTGGACCAACCAAACCCTATGGACGAGGACTCCGACCTGGAGATGCCGCCGTCAGGATCGAATACGCATCCCATAGAAATTTCAAGCGAGTCGAACTCTTATGCCGGATCGCCTTACCAAGGTCCTAATGTGTGGGATCAATATTGGAACCAATTTACCTTCGCCAACACTCATTCCCATCACTCTCAACCACCTCCTATACAAGAAGATGTCCACATGGAACCGGTAGACCAACCTAAACCACCGCCTGAACCACCAAGGAGGAAGCGTGGAGCACGTATGTCAGTACGTGCAGGACAAAGGTCGGGATCGCTGACACCTTTGCCCAATTCCTACCCCACAATTCAAGAGGACCCACAAATGGGTGGACCCTCTAATGTTTCACCTGTGGTGGAACCAACACCAACACCTGCGGTTCAACCACCACCATCAGGTTATAGTAACCATATCCCCACATATCCAGATACGACTGGGTATGATCCTTTTAACCCATCTACACTAGTAGACTATCAAGCATGGTCGCAAGACCCCTATATGCAAGCAGGTATGCACAACGCACTTTACCCGTCTCCTTTCCCACCTGCTTATCCACCGACTGGATATCCAACTTAAAGGTACCAGTATCCGGTTATGCCACAACCTCTGCCACCACTCGAGGCCATCAATGAGGCCTTGGAACGGATGAAAGAAATGCAGCAGCAAACGGAGAAAACGGAGAAGAAGACAAACAAGTTCTTCAAGAAACTCTCCAAGTTGGTCAAGGTAAAAAATGACAGTGAAGTCTCTTCTAATAATATGTAGTCCCTGCGAGGACATTGTTATTTCTTTAGTCTCTGCATGGACATTTTTATTCCTTTAAGTCCTTGCATGGACAGTTTATTTCATTTTTCTAGTATTGTAATTTCTATTTGAAATTCAATGAAGTATTTTTGGAATTATATATATGTATTCATCCTCTTCAAACGAGCGTCTCGATTTTACTCGAAATTTATGGATATAATTCCAAAAAGATCTTAGTGGTTTTGATTAGCCAAGTGGCACAGACCACACAATTGGCCAATTTGTAAATGATAGTTAAGTACGAATGGGTCTTCTATCAGGATAGTTAAGGGAATTTATCCTTCTATCCAGAGGTGGTGGACTTAAGTTCAAGCCTCCAAGTCGTTAAGGTCAATGTGACCGAGACTATTAATCAACCATTAAGGTACTCTTATGTTAACATTCAAGAATGTTCATACTCTTGGTAGTGTGACTTGAGGAATCACACTAGCCTTCTAGGTAATGAACTATGTCCTAACCTTATATAGCCTACGTGATCAAATTTGATTCCGGCTAATATCATCAGTGCGATGATAATAAACGTCCATTAGAGATGTATTGCCCTTGGGGCTATGATTAAACATCCATTAGTGATGTATTTCCCTTGGGGCTATGATTAAACATCCATTAGTGATGTATTGCACTTGGGGCTATGATTAAACATCCATTAGTGATGTATTGCCCTTGGGGCTATGATTAAACATCCATTAGCGGCGTATTGCCCTTGGGGCTATGATTAAACATCCCTTTATTGATGATTTCCCTTTGAGCAATATTATATTGTAAAAAATGACAACGACAGCTGTGGTTAATATAACCCATGTCCAAAATTCTATGTCAATTAGTGACAGGCCTATGTGCCATATTTTATGTCAATTAGTGACAGGCCTATGTGCCATATTTTATGTCCTTTAGTGACAGGCCTATATGCCTTATTTTATGTCCTTCGAGACGAGCCTATGAGCTAAATATAATTGTCAATTACGACAATGACAGTTGTGACATTACGATCCATTGTCTAGCAATATATGGACTATGTCCAAATTTTAATTTGCCTTTGATGGTCCTATTAAGACCTAGGCCAAATATAGATATGTTAAGCCTAAGAGTTGTGATGTTATTCACACTACTATAGGCAATGGATTGTTATATCCAATTTTGAAAGCCAATATGGTTGATATACCATGGCTAAATGAAGTTTTATTGGTTTATAGAACCAAAGCTCAAGGGATGGCTAACTCAAATGAGGCACAAAGTAGCCACCGGAATGTTCTCTAACAAAGCCGAAAACAGAGATACTGATAATGATAATTTCCAAGCTCGCATTGATGCGTCTGTTGAAAAGGCCATGGAAAAGTCCATAGAAAAGCTTAGAGAGTCGAGTGCTACTCGCTCTAGACCATTATCGGTTACCCCATCCTCAACTCATAAGGAGAGCTATGTTCACTCTTCGAATGCGAAGAGTGAACCAAAGAAAACAGATTTCACTGATAAGTCCCGATTTGTTAGAGACGGATGTACCTATAAGTATTTCGTCTCCTGCAAACCCCGAGACTTTAATGGGGACAAAGGAGTTGTAGAAGCATTGAAGTGATTGACGAGATGGAGACAATCGTAGATCAGCAGCTGTGCTGATAAGGATGTGGTCAAATACGTATCACAATCCTTTAAGGGCGATGCCCTAATCTGGTGGAAAGCCATGATCCAGTCTACAGGTAAAGTACACCTGTATAATTTGGGATGGTCCAAGTTTGTGGACCTTATTAAGGAAACTTATTGCCCACCTCACAAGGTGGAGAAATTAGAGATAGACTTTTTGTCTCTTTCAATGAAAAACCTAGACAGAAATATGTTTCCCATTTCAACTCCCTATTTAGGTTAGTTTCCTATCTGATCACCCCTGAAACAAAGCGCATTGCGTGTTTTATCAATGGGTTAGCACCTGAAATTAAGGGTATGGTAAAGGCTGCTCAGCCTGGTACCTATAGGTCCGCTGTTGACCTATCTCTCTCCCTTACCCTTGATCTAGTAAGGCAAAAGTCAGTTAAGTCTGAAACTGGCGGGAAAAGGAAGAGAGAAGGTGACAACTCCTATAGGTTTAATAAGAAGAATAAAGGGAGGTTTGGGTTCAAAAGAAACCAAGACAAGTCGGCTGTGACGCCAACGTGCAAGACTTGCAACCGCAGGCACTGGTGACAGTGTAATTATGGCCCACAAGCTAAACCCTGTGGTATTTGTAAGAGAAAAGGACATAAGACCTTAGAATGCAAGGATCTTAAGGATGCCGTTTGCTACGTCTGCAATGAAAAGGGCATATTAAGACTAACTGCCCTAAGATTCTTAAGAACAATAATGCAAATCCTAGAGAGGCCAAGAAGGGGAATGCTCGAGCCTTTCAGATGACTGCAAGAGAGGCTGTTAATGACAACAATGTCATAACAGGTACATTCCTCATTAACGATATTTATGCTAGAGTTCTTTTCGATTCGGGTGCAGATAAATCTTTTGTTGATCATAAGTTTAGTAAACTATTAAACTTACCCATAAGAACTCTAAATAAAACATATGAGATAGAACTTACTGATGGAAGTTTAGAAACAACATCTTCCCTTCTTGATGGAGGTTTTATATCCATTAAGAATTATTCCATTCCTCTATCTCTCTTTTGCCAATGAAATTGGCAGGGTTCGATGTAGTTTTAGGCATGGATTGGTTATCTCATAACCAAGCCCGCATTGCCTGCGATAAGAAACTCATCGAAATTAAAACCTCATCTGGTGAAATGATCACCATCCCTGGAGACTCACACTACGGATTTCCAGACAAGGTGTGGTTATTTAAGGCATCCAAATGTTTGAGGAAAGGTTGTGTCATTTACATGGCACAAGTTACCATTAAATAGCCTAAGCCAAATATTGAAAACCTACCAATTATCTAGGAGTATTCCGATGTTTTCCCTGAGGAATTACCAGGCCTACCTCCGGATAGACAAGTGGAGTTTAGAATTGACATCATACCCGGATCAGCACCCATAGCTAGAGCCCCATATCGCCTAGCTCCAACGGAAATGAAGGAGTTGAGGACTCAATTAGATGAACTCTTAGAGAAAGGCTTTATACAGCCTAGTTCCTTGCCTTGGGGAGCTCCTATCCTCTTCATTAAGAAAAAGGATGGTTCAATGCGGATATGCATTGACTACCGAGAGCTAAATAAGTTAACAATTAATAACCGTTATCCTTTGCCCAGGATCGATGATTTATTCGACCAACTTCAAGGGGCTAGTTACTTTTCTAAGATCGATTTGAGATCTGGATATCATCAGCTGAAGGTTAGAAGTGAGGATGTTCCAAAAACTGCCTTCAGGACCCGATATGGTCATTTTGAATTCTTGGTGATGTCTTTTGGGCTCACAAATGCACCTGCAGCATTCATGGATCTCATGAATAGAATCTGCAAACCGTATTTGGATAAGTTGGTCATTGTCTTTATAGACGACATACTTATTTATTCTCGTAATCAAGTTGATCACGAGAAACATCTTCAGTGCGTCTTAGAACTACTAAGGCAAGAGAAGCTTTATGCTAAGTTCTCTAAGTGTGAGTTTTGGCTTAGAGAAGTCCAATTCCTTGGACACATTGTAAGTGAGCATGGTATCCAAGTGGATCCCGCCAAAATTGAGGCCATAATGAATTCAGAAGTACCCAAAACCCCATCAGAGATTCGTAGTTTCCTAGGATTGGCTGGTTACTACAGGAGGTTCATTGAGAACTTTTCAAGAATTGCCACTCCTTTGACTACCCTGACCCGTAAGAATGTTAAATTTAACTGGGGTCCAAAACAACAAGAATCCTTCGAGATTCTAAAACATAAGTTGAGTAATGCTCCTGTGTTATCACTAACTGAGGGTGTTGAAGACTTTGTTGTTTACTGTGATGCATCGGACACTAGCATGGGCTGTGTGCTAATGCAAAAGGGCAAGGTAATTGCTCATGCATCACGACAGTTAAAGGTGCACGAAAGGAATTACACCACCCACGATTTGGAATTGGGTACCGTTGTATTTGCACTAAAGTTGTGGAGACATTACTTGTAAGGCACAAAGTGTATTATATACACTGACCAAAAAAGTCTCCAGCATCTGTTCAATCAGAAGGAATTGAACATGCGACAACGGCGATGGATGGAAACACTTAATGACTGTGATTGTGAGATTCGCTACCATCCAGGCAAGGCAAATGTAGTTGCTGATGCCTTAAGTTGCAAAGAACGGGTTAAACCTATAAGGATTAACGCCAAGAGCATTGAGCTCAGAAATAGCTCGAATGAGAAGCTATTAGATGCGCAAAAGCAAGCTCTATTAGAGGATAATGCTCCTAATGAAGGATTGGGCGGAACTATTGATCAGTTAGCGCCTGGAAAGGATGGAATCCTTAGATTCGATGGAAGGATCTGGGTTCCAATTTTTGGAGGACTTAGAGATCAAAACCTCCAGGAAACGCATAGTTCAAGATACTCAGTTCACCCAGGTGGTGACAAGATGTATCAAGACTTGAAGAAAAATTATTGGTGGATGGGTTTGAAGAAATCCATAGCCACTTATGTAGCTAAGTGTCTGATGTGTTCGCAAGTTAAGGCCGAACATTAGAAGCCGTCAGGACTTCTATAGCAATTAGAAATTCCCACATGGAAATGGGAAATGGTAACTATGGACTTGATTACCAAGTTACCTAAGACCAAAAGTGGAAATGACACTATTTGGGTCATTGGCACATTTCTTGCCAATAAAGGAAACATATAATTCAGACAAATTGGCTAAGTTGTATGTGGACAAGATTGTATCCCTACACGAAGTGCCGGTATCTAGTGTATGTGATAGAGATACTAGATACACATCCCACTTTTGGAAGAGTTTCCAACAATCTTTAGGCACAAGATTGAACTTTAGTACGGGTTACCATCCGCAGACTGATGGTCAAAGTGAGCGTACTATTCAGACATTGGAAGACATGCTTAGGGCATGTGTGATTGATTTAGGTGGAAGTTGGGATAACCACTTACCCCTAATAGAATTCTCCTACAACAATAGTTATCATACGAGCATCAAAGCTGCTCCTTTTGAGGCCTTGCATGGGAGAAAATGTAGAACGCCCGTGTGTTGGGCAAAAGTTGGGGAAGCCCAACTATCAGGACCAGAGATTGTCCTGGAGACCACAGAAAAGATTGTGCAAATCCGTGATCGTCTCAAAGCTGCCAGGGATAGGCAGAAGAGTTATGCTGACAAGAGGCGTAAACCTCTTAAGTTCCAAATAGGGGACAAAGTCATGTTAAAAGTGTCACCCTGGAAAGGTGTGATGAACTTTGGGAAGAAGGGCAAGTTAAGCCCAAGATATATCGGACCATTCGAGAGAGTCGAATGCGTCGGCACTGTAGCTTATAAGCTCAGACTGCCAGAGGAGCTTAGTGGAATCCATGATGTATTCCACATATCTAACCTTAAGAAATGTCTAACCGATGAGTCGCTAGCAATGTCACATAAAGATGTGCAAATAGATGAAAACCTGAGGTTCGTTGAGAAACCAATTTCGATCGAGGATCGACAGGTTAAGAAGCTCCGAAGAAAATTGATACCTATAGTAAAGGTTAAATGGGACGCCTTTGGAGATCCCGAATATACATGGGAGGTTGAGTCCACTATTTGACAAAAGTACCT
The DNA here is from genome assembly GCA_947069175.1 of Scalesia atractyloides. Classification (NCBI taxonomy): domain Eukaryota; kingdom Viridiplantae; phylum Streptophyta; class Magnoliopsida; order Asterales; family Asteraceae; genus Scalesia; species Scalesia atractyloides. The sequence goes on along the minus strand of CAMTDV010000012.1, from coordinate 21,557,508 downwards.
CCCATCTTTTTGAAAAAAATCTCGAGGTCGAGATTTCTTTTAAGGGGGTGAGGATGTAACACCCTGTAAAATCGTGTCCAATAGTATAGTGACACGTGTATTATTTTTATTTATAGTCTATTACTGACTAATAAGGCCTAAAGGTGTCAACATGCTCAAACTGAGCCTCTGAGTGACTTTCCGATATCAACATGCATAAATAACAGCCTCTGAGTGACTGATATGTCAACATGCTTAAATACTTGGCCTTTGAGTGACTGATATGTCAACATGCCCAGCCTCTAAGTGTATCAGAGTCAACATGCTATCAAGTGAGCCTCTGAGTGATCCTTTACGAAGTCCTAACTCTCATACGTGCCATTTGTTGGACGAGAGGGTTCAATTCTGTAAATATGTGAAAGTTGGATAATGGAGGGATTAAAAGTGTCAACATGTTAATTTATACCTCTGAGTGACCTTTTAACGAACCGAGAGCTCGACAATGTCCAAGCATAATCCCGGGTACGCCAAATATTGGCTACGGAGGGCTAAATATGCTAAAAAGGTGTTTTAGAAGGTTAAAAGGGGAATTAATAAGTTGAGGGGCAAAATGTGACAAAATTTGAAATCTTCCATGGGACGCTCGCAGGGCGCGAGAGGCAAGGCCTTGGCCTCACGCAGGGCGCAAGAGGCCTGTGTTTGTAGAAAGTTTGCTTGGCCTCTACACATATTGCCAAAAACCATTTTTTTCAAACTATGGACTTTCAATCAGCTATACCACATTTTGAGACACTTGTAAGCTCCCTCTTACACCCCTAAACACCTGGCATCACCTCCTTTGAGTTCACCAACTATAAATAGGTGTCCAAGTCCACCATTTGAACTTGCACCTTTCTTATTCATAACTCTTCTTCCTCCTCTGGAAGTACCTAACTAAAAGGAGCATCCAACTTAGTTCTCTTGCATTCTAGGAACCTCTTGTAAGTGTTCCTTCCTTGTGCATTTTCGTTTATAGGCTTTTATAGGAAAAAGTCAAGCGTTTTACGGAAAACGCTTTGACTTTCGGTTAAGACCATTATGGTCCAGCCATTGTTCATAACGAACATGGCTAAGTGATTGTAATAAGGTAGGTGTTAATCCCTATAAAGGGCACCTCCTGAAGATCACGTTTGCTAGACCAATTGAAGGGTCAAAGTTATGAAATTAAAAAGTCAAACAGGTCATTTTTCAGAAAAATCATAACTTGATCTTATATATGTTCAGAAACCTGTTTTGACACTTAAACAAGTTTGTAATAATTATTAGAACATGTAAGAACATTTCGGCTCGTCAATTTCAGTTCTAGGGTCGGTTCGCAACCGAAAGTCACGAAGTTTGACTTCTGCTTTGACTTTCGATTCTGACCCGATTTTGATTAGTTACCTACTGATCTAAAGTTGCATTATGATCGTAATATAATGTAGCATAACCCCCTGAGGTTATATTACATGATTATAATAGAATCTGAGTTTATGTGCAAGTTCAATAATTATGTCATTTTGACAAAAATGCCATTTTTGCATAAAACAAGGTTTTAATGATAATGAACTACAAAATAAGTTTTCTACTGATAAAATATTATAAGTAGGATTATTTGAGATGTTAAACCAAATTATAAATTGAGTTTACAAGCAGGTCCTTGAATTATGTCGATAAATGACAATTTAGCCCTTGTGGCTCATAAAATGGTTTTAATCAAATCTTTTCAAGGTAATTCATTTACTTACGGATATGTTATATTAAATAACATATCTGAAACACTTTAATCTGACCTTAACATCAGTTTTCGTAAACATCGGGGGTTAAATTACCGTGTCCTGGACATCCTCGGCTCATTACATTAGTTAATGGCCACGACCTTAGCGTGGGGTGTAGGCATACACCTGAAAGACGCTCAAATGCAAATTACCTAAGAAGTTGGGGATAACTCCTCCATGAGTTCTAAGTTGTGTGTAATTAATTATGTCTCGATCTCTGTACTGGGCCCTTTATGTATGGACAAACATGTGAATCTGTTAACAAGGTTACAAAGTAACTTTCCCAAGTTATAAAAGATTTTGTGCCCTGTGCACTTAAAATCATTTTTAAATGTTTTCAAAATGATTCAGTTGGGTGTATTTACCAGCGAAAGCTTACGTATCGTCCAAAGGCTTAGTTTGCAGGTACAATACGAAATAGGCAGGAAGCTGCTCGGTAGTGAAATAAGAGGATCTTGCAAATCCTTAAGATCTGCCCTAAAGTCTGTTTTATATTCTTTCTTTGTACATTTTACGATCCGCCTGTGGATCTTCTATTACAAACCGTCTGTATATTATTTTCGTACTTTGAACATTTGGTTTGTAATAGTAATTTAAATCCAAGACTTCCGTTGTGCTTTGTTTAATTGACAATGATGTTATCAACTGAGGTCACGATACTCCCTACCCGGGCCCACCGGTTTGGGTTGGAAATCCGGGGTGTGACAGGTTGGTATCAGAGCCAACGTTTGAGAGAATTAAACACTATCCTTCTTGTGTTTAATCTCAAACTTACACGAGCACATTCCTTAAACTTCCGAGTCTAGGCATTGACCTAGGATTACTCATTTCATTAATAAGTTATTAGTATTGTTTTAAATTTGATTTTTAACAGGAAAATGCCGCCAAGAGTAAGAGGACAAAGTGGAAGAGAAAAAGATCAAATAAGGGGAGGACCATCGGGGCGCATCCCTTCTCAACCTCACAACTCAGATCCCTACCAAGAATCAGGAAATTCATCTCCTTGGCAACCAGCGAGACACTCTGTCTCTCATAGACACTCGCCCCCACATTCCCAAAATTCTTACCACTCTCACCCCTCCTATCATTCACACCATTCTCACCATTCCCTTTCACACTCTTATCATGAAGAATTTAACCCCTAACTACTACTTTAACACGCCTCCAGCCAATCAAAATCAGTTGGACCAACCAAACCCTATGGATGAGGACTCTGACCCGGAGATGCCGCCGTCAGGATCGAATACGCATACCATAGAAATTTCAAGCGATTCGAACTCTTATGCTGGATTGCCTTAGTAACTATGTTGGGAGTTGAGCTCTCTAGCTTTCAGGATCAAGTGAAGGAACCGTTGAAGGTGCTGGTGCAAACAACGGGTTACAAACAATTTTATGTCAATCAATCTAAGGGGGTAATGGATTCAAGGAAAACGAATTAGGTCTGGGGTTTAAAATTATCTCATGGAATACACTTTCTTGCTATACAGGAGACTAAGCTTGGTGGGAATAGTAATTTTAACTTAAACAATTTCTGGGGTCACGCTATATACGGGGCGGCACATGTACATTCAGACGGAAGATCAGGGGGCTTATGTATGTAGAATCCTGCTTTATTTCACAAGATGGGATAATAAAACACAGGTCCTTCCTTATGATGTTTGGACTTTTGGTGACTGTCACACACCAACCGATGGCGGAATCATCGTGGCGGACGAAGTAGATTGCTCGAGACTTCATAATGCTAAGTTTGTGACGAGTATTTTAAAGAACAATATTTCATTTCTAGAATTTCAAGTACATAGTTTGAAACCAAATTACAACATCAAAATGGAAAGTATAACAACGAAATCAAAGTACAAGTACTACATAAATCTAAGTTAAAAGTGGGTGTCTAGTTCATCCTACTAGATTCTATGCATTGTCTTAATCATTATCGTCAACCTGCAACATATATTAAAGTATAGTTCAACACACAAGGCATTGGCGAGCACAAAAGTTTGAATACTAAGTAAATAAAAGTGTAAACAATCCACATGGCGTAACCGTTTACTAAACTAACATACAGTACTAGCAATGTGACTACACATGTCAACCCAAAGTTTACCGCAAGCGTAATCCTATAGCGCTTTATTTACTTAACATAGCAATGACTAAAACGTTTTGTTTACATACATGAACTCACTAATACGGGCGGTGCGTTAATCCTATAGCGCTATACGTGTTAACGGAGGTTTTTACACAATTTATGATGTTGTATAAAGCATTTGATTCTAGCATATAAGTTTGCATGTATTCGTATTAAGCATGTATCAATGGATGTTTGTTTGTGATTTATGCATAAGATATTGTGATTTCAGTGAGTTGGTATGATCATATATGTTTCACCCCAAAAGTGTAAAGATAAATAGGGGAGTCGAGTATGCTCATAGTTTTGCAAGCTTTCTAGTATTCCGAGAGCTGAGAGTTGAGGTAATGAACATTGAAGTTACCCAACATGAGGGAAACAAAGGTGTGTGAATAGATTGTGTTTGGCGAAGGATTCAGATTTGGATTTGGAAAATAGAAAGGCAAACGTAGAAAATGCAACTTCGTGCGAAGTGGGCTGACTACTTCGTGCGAAGTGACAATTTTGGAATGATTTAGCTCGTTTTGCACCCGTTTCGACACTGATTCCTGTGAACGGGAATTTTGGCAACGCGACAGAACAGTCTAGGGCCATAACACTTAATCAGAATGCGATTAATATTATGTCTAGACCAGATTATTAAGAAAATACGATAGCTATATATAGTTTATGTCCATTTTAGTCAAGTTTGTCATTGAGGTCAAGCAATGAGGTATGGAACCTCGTTATATGATTCACCAAAGAACGAAGTTTATCAACACAGTTGATAAACCTGGTTGGTCATTAATATACAGAAATTAAATATACAAAATGTTCAAGTGGGGTGTGGAACTTAATCCGGGTAGCCAAGGCTCCCAACGTTCTCACACTTGCTGGAACACAAGCCCAATCCTAGTGAGAATGATGAACTTGGTTAGCTTCTACACTTGCTACAAAAGAAAAGAAAAAGAATTATAAGAGAAATAACAAGGAAATAGTGAGATGAACTCACTTAGAAGGTTTGAGGATAAACTGTCAACAATTTGGGAAATTCATAGTGAAAGTGTGAAGATTCAGAAAGGTGGAAGTGGTGAAGTGGGTGTGTATTTATAGGAAAATTTGTTGCCAACTCCACTTCGTGCGAAGTGTACTCCACTTCGTACAAGTGAGTTGGGTTGGGGCTGTTTTCACGTATTTTAGCTGATTTTCGAGTATTTCAAGCATAAAGTTGTAACGTGTAACACCCTGTAAATCGTGTCCAGTAGTATAGTGACACGTGTTGTATTTTATTTTTAGTCTACTAAAGACAAACAAGGACTAAAAGTGTCAACATGCTCAAACTGATCGTAATAAGGTAGGTGTTAGTCCCCATAAAGGGCACCTCCTGAAGATCACGTTTGCTAGACCAATTGACGGGTCAAAAAGTTATGATATTAAAAAGTCAAACAGGTCATTTTTCGGAAAAATCATAAATTGATCTTATATATGTTATGAAACCTGTTTTGACACTTAAACAAGTTGGTAATAATTATTAGATCATGTAAGAACATGTTCGGCTCGTCAATTTCAGTTCTACGGTCGGTTCGCAACCGAAAGTCACAAAGTTTGACTTCTGCTTTGACTTTCGATTCTGACCCGATTTAGATTAGTTACCTTAGTTGCCTACTGATCTAAAGTTGCATTATGATCGTAATATAATGTAGCATAACCCCCTGAGGTTATATTACATGATCATAATCAGAATCTGAGTTTATGTGCAAGTTCCATAATTATGTCATTTTGACAAAAATGCCCTTTTTGCTTAAAACGAGGTTTTAATGATAATGAACTTGAAAATAAGTTTCCTACTGATATATAATATTATAAGTAGGATTATTTGGGATGTTAAACCAGATTATAAACTGAGTTTACAAGCAAGTCCTTGAATTATGTCGATAAATGACAATTTAGCCTTTGTAGCTCATAAAATTGTTTTAATCAAATCTTTTCAAGGTAAATCATTTACCTACTAATATGTTATATAAATAGCACATCTAAAACATTTTAATCTGACCATAACATCAGTTTTCGTAAACATCGGGGGTTAAATTACCGTGTCCTGGATATCCTCGGCTCATTACATTAGTTAATGGCCACGACCTTAGCGCGGGGTCGGTTCGCAACCGAAAGTCGCGAAGTTTGACTTCTGCTTTGACTTTCGATTCTGACCCGATTTAGATTAGTCAGCTACTTATCTAAAGTTGCATTATGATCATAATATAATGTAGCATAACCCTCTAAGGTTATATTACATGATCATAATCAGAATCTGAGTTTATGCGCAAGTTCCGTAATTATGCCATTTTAGACTAAAATACCATTTTTGCATAAATCAAGGTTTTAATGATAATGAACTTGAAAACAAGTTTCCGACTGATATAATATTATAAGTAGGATTATTTGAGATGTCAAACCCGATTATAAACTGAGTTTACAAGCAGGTCGTTGAATTATGTCGATAAATGACGATTTAGCCCTTGTGGCTCATAAAACGGTTTTAATCAAATCTTTTCAAGGTAAATCTTTTACCTACTGATATGTTATATTAAATAACATATCTAAGACATTTTAATCTGAACTTAACATCAGTTTTCATTAAACATCGCATAAGACGTCATTTTACGACAAAAGCGTCGTTTCGGCTCATAGTATGGTTTTAAACCATATTAATTGAGCAAGACTTGTTACCTACTGATTTTAAAACTTATTTTAAATATTTTTACAGTGGGTACATATTACAAACTCAAAATCTCAAATAATTTAAAAACTATGTGTAAAATGACCAAAATGCCCATTCGATGCATAGTTTGGTCATAAAATATAAATTACACATATAATTAATATCCTACTGATATTATATCATAAATAAATCATTTTTCCAGAATACTTATGGTTATAACATTAAATTATAATCAAGTTCCTTTTATACAATATGAAATTACCAAAATACCCTTATGAGGCTTAATTTCATTTTAAAACATTAACAGGCATATAAGTTAATATCCTACTGATATTACAACTTATTTAAATGGCATATAGAACTTGTCCATGACTTATCCGGTTACCCGAAATCGCTAATATGCGTACGGTTAAGTATATGTAACTATTTTACGAAAATTAACCAAAACGGGTTTAACCTTGTCATTTAAGTTTCAAAATCCAGAATGTTTATAGTTTACCCACAATGTACAAGTCAAAGTACTTGTCGAGTTTAAACTACATTCTATCCGGTCATTGTTTAATCAAGCGCTATACGTCTTGATCCTGTACACTACTCGGTAAGTCTATGACTTAAATAAGATCGTTAGTATTTAATTGGTTAGCTTATGCCATAATCCAGGCTAGAGCCTTTCGGTAAATGCTATCTGCATTTAGCTCATTTTGAATACGGCTGAGATATAATCTTGCATTTTAAACAAGGCGAACTCAGGTAAATACTCTTGACTTATTTTCCCTATACAGGCTTGGGATACGGTAAAATATTACCGCTTGGTCAGAAATGGGATCAATCGAATGCCGGATTGTGGCTAGTAAATCCGCATATTTTGTTTTAATCAGTTTTGTTTGATATCTCAAACACCAAGGGTTAAATTACCGTGTCCTGGATATCCTCGGCTCATTACATTAGATAATGGCCACAACCTTAGCGCGGGGTGTAGGCATACACCTGACAGACGCTCAAATGCAAATTACCCAAGACGTTGGGGATAACTCCTCTGTGAGTTCTAAGTGGTGTGTATTTAATCATGTCTCGGTCTCTGTACTGGACCCTGTATGTATGGACAAACATGTGAATCTGTTAACAAGGTTACAAAGTAACTTTCCCAAGTTATAAAAGATTTTGTGCCGTTTACACTTAAAAACCATTCTTAAGGTTTTCAAAATGAGTCAGTTGGGTGTATTTACCAGCGTAAGCTGACGTATCGTCCAAAGGCTAAACTGCAGGTATAATACGAAATAGGCCGGAAGCTGCTCGGTAGTGATAGACGATCTTGCAAATCCTAAATCTGCCTAAAGTCTGTTTTGTATTCTTTCCATGTACATTTTATGATCTGCTTGTGGATCTTCTATTACAAGCTTGTATATTATTTCGTATTTTCGAACATTCGGTTTGTAATAGTAATTTTACTCCAAGACTTCCGTTGTGTCGTGTTTAAATGACAATGATGTTATCAACTGACGGCCCGATACTCCCCACCCGGGCCCACCGGTGTATGGATTTGGGTTGGAAATTCGGGGTGTGACATAACGTATGAGTATTGCATGTATAATAAGTATGATTTGCATGTGAGTATGTATTTGAATGATTGATTGCAAGTATAATAGGTATAGGTAAAATAAGTATTTCATTATGATCATCGTTTCGGATTACAAGGTTGGGAAGAAAGTACGAATAGGATACGAATACAAGTTTCCATAAATAGAAATACGATTACACTTTCTAATAAAGAAAAGTGCAAAATGCGGAGCGTTACAGTGACCACTTGTGACATGGTAAACATTGTCAATTCTACGCGCTCAATGATCCGATTAGCCGCAGGAGTCTCTGGTCGGAGCTTATTCAGATTAAAAAGGGAGACTTCAATGATGTGAGATCGCCGGTGGAGAGGAAAAATTCCGAATACGTTTCGCTTAACGCTTGGCATTTCAATTCCTTTATACGGATGGCGGGCCTACATGAGTTTCATATGGGGGGGGGCATAATTTTACCTTTGTTTTTGATTCAGGGGCGAAGTTTAGTAAGGTAGACAGACAGGTTTTTGGTGTGCAGGGGTTTTAGGGATAGGTGGCTGACTGCATCTGTTACGTCCCTTTCGAGGTACGTCTGGGATCATAGGCCCATTATCCTCTCTATAATTCCTTCTGACTTCAGTCATATTCCTTTTCTTTTTTTAACTCGTGGCTGGATATGCCTGGGTTTCGGGAGTATGTGGCCGGTTTGTGCAGTTCTTTTTCTTTCAGCGGGCCAGCAGACTTGGCCTTGGCAACTAAGCTGAAGTTTCTAAAAAATTGTATCAAGTCATAGATTACAAGGATATAAAAACTTGCAGTGGATAATCTTAACAATGAGGCTGAGGTTAGAGACCTTACTCCTGAAGAAGCGCAAATCAGGAATGAAGGGAGGAGTTTTATTCTGGATTTTGATACGTTGAAGATACAGTACTTGCAACAAAAAGCTCACGTTAGGTGGGCCTTGGAGGGCGACGTGAACTCTTCTTTTTTTTCATGGACAAGGTGAATGCAAATACCGCAAACAATAGAATAAATGGTCTTATTGTGGATGGGGTTTCGATAACCACACCTGTTGTGGTGAAAGATAGGGCATTCGATTTCTTCGCCAATCAATTTTTAGAACCGATGTCTATGAGGCCTGCCATTAACTGCCCAAATCTAAACCGGCTAGTGGATTATGAAGCGGAGGCTTTGGTGCAACCATTTACCTTATCCGAGATTAAATCCGCCATCTGGGACTGCCATGAGGACTGCGCCCCGTGTCCCCATGGGTTCAATTTCAGGTTCCTCAAGCGGTTCTCGCCAGAACTTCAAGGTGACTTTCTTGCTTTCTCTAATGAGTTCTTTGAGAATGCAGACTTCAGCCCGGGTTGTGCGTCATTTTTTATTGCACTCATACCAAAAGTGTACGACCCAGCTTCTTTCTCGAATTACCGTCAGGTGAGTTTGGTGGGTTGTATTAATAAGGTGGTGTCCAAAGTTCTAGTAAACAGGCTGAAAGTTGTGATTGGTAAGCTTGTTTCGGTTGAACAAACCGCATTTTTAGCTGGGAGGAGTATCATAAAAGGGTTGTTAATGCTAAATGAGATAGTTGGTTGGTTGAAAAGGGTGAAAGCGAAGGGTATGTTTTTTAAGGTTGACATAGACAAACATACGATTCCATAAGCTGGGGATTTTTGGACTCAATTTTGCAGTAGATGAACTTTTCAAGTCTCTAGAGGAAGCAGGTCATTACGGTGGTCTCGTCAGCGCGTGCCTCAGTTCTGGTGAACGGCTCTCCTACACAGGAGTTCACGTGCTACCGGGGGTTGCGCCAAAGGGATCCCATTTCACCGTTTCTGTTCGTTCTCGCTATGGAGGCACTAACTGGAATAATGAAAAGGCTTGTTCTATCGGCCTCTTTCATGGTCTTAGATGTACGAACACGGGGCCGGTTTTATCTCACCTTAGTTATGCTGACGATGTAGTATTCTTGGGTGAATGGTCCCGTGCCAACGCGCTGAATTTACGAAGAATCCTGTGGTGCTTCCATCTGGCCTCAGGACTTAAAGTAAATATGGCAAAATGCAACGTTTTTGGCATTGGGGTTGGGAATGCAGAGATCGTAGGTATGGCAGAATTACTAAGGAGCAAGGTCGAGAGGTTCCCATTCAAGTTGTTGCGACTCCAAGTTGGAGCCAATATGAACCTTAGTAGGAATTGGGGGTCGGTCCTGGAAACGTTTCAAAACAGGTTATCTATATGGAAAGCAAGAACTCTCTCGTTCGGAGGCCGGGTAACTTTGATTAAGTTGGTTCTTAATTCACTACCAATGTATTACATCTCATTATATCGGACCCTTGAAAAAGTCATTGATGCATTGGACCGACTGAGGCGGGTATTTTTTTTGGGAGACTCAGATGAAAAAGCTAAAACAAACTGGGTCGCATGACAAAAAGTGACGGCTCCGGTTAATTATGGCGGATTGGGCTTTGGATCTCTAAAAGGTATGAACTCGGCATTGCTAGTGAAGTGATGGTGGCGATTCAAACGAGAAGAGTTCGGACTATGGAGGAGGGTAGTTTGGGCTTTTCATAACAACGCACAAGCATGTAACTTTATTCCAGTGAAGTTGACGTTGGCAGGCCCCTGGAGACAGATTTGCAGGTCAGCTAGTGAACTGTTGACGGCGGATGTGGATCTCTTTAGGGCCCTTAAAGGGGTGGCAGGTAACGGCAATGGCATCACGTTTTGGTTAGACTGCTCATGGGATGAGATTCCGCTAGCATCTCGATTCCCATCTTTGTTCGCTCTAGAGGTAGACAAATATTGTAAGGTGGCGGATCGGGTTCAGTTCGGGGCCGCATGCGCTGCGTGGAATTGGGTTTGGAAACGATGTTTGGGAGGTGTAAACGAGTTGAACGAAATGCAGCAGCCAGTGGATTTTTTGGGTCAACCAGTTCTCACAAGTGGGTCGGATAGATGGAACTGGACACTAGAAGGGGATGGGTCATTCATCGTGCGCAGTATAAAACAGGTCTTGCAAGAGGCTCGACACTCTGTACCGGGTCGAGTTACAAGGTGGAATAGTTGGGTACCCAAGAAGGTTGGAATCGTGGTTTGGAGGGCTGAAATGGACCGGCTCCCGACAAGGTGCGCATTGTTAAGGAGACATATAACCGTGCCAACAGATCTATGTCCGATGTATGGTGAGTGCCCAGAGACTTTGGAACACGTATTTGTATCCTGTGGTTTCGCTCAATCGATATGGTGTGCAAACTTTCGCCAATATATGCCTTTGATGTAAAGGGTTCTCATTGATTTGGATGTTTATATGCCCAGATCAGCGAAATACAAAAAAGCGCTACAAGCTGTGGTTTTGTCAACATTTTGGAGCATATGGAAACATCGGAATGAAAGAGTGTCCGATCAAGAGCCAGAATGAAAGTGTGTTCGATCAAGCGTCTGGCTCGCTGCAGAAGGTAGTTGGGAATGTAAAGTCCTTGAGCCACGTGTGGGTCAAAAAACCGCTCGAAACAGGGGGGTCTGAATTGGAAAATTTGGAAGAGTTTCAACTTGTATAAGGTGGGTTGGTAATGAATTTGGTGTAGCCTCTGTACTGAACGAAAAGGAGACTTTTTTGCTTTCTGTTGTAATGTTTGTATGTGGCTAGCTACCTGCTAGTCCTTGTGTTTTTCTTTTTTAATAATAATAATAATAATTCTTTGTTGGACGTTAAAAAACCAGGTTTTATATCAAAAATTCACATCAAGTCAACCCACTAGTTGACATTATAAAGAGCTGATATAAAAAACGCAACAAGGTAAAAGTTAATTTATGCTTCAGATCCACAACTGCTAAAATGTCTTTGACCAATGAACTAAATTCAAATTCACTTGAAAAACAAAAGGTACAAGCTACATTGCTCATCAAATCTTCCATCAAACCAAAAAAAACACATACACACAAAATTGTCGTAAGAACCCCTTTAACACAGCAGCAATGATATGTTCATTTTACTTCTCTGGGCTGCAAACTGCAAAAAAAAAAGAATACAAGTTGAACATTGTATTAATAATTTTTAAGTATAGAACAACAGGAGGCATCCATTAAAAAAAGAATATAAGAATCCAAAGTCTGAAAAAACTCTACATAGAAAGTTGTTTGGCAAAAGTTGACTCTAAACAAACAAAAGATTATAAAAAACACATTTTGAGCTCATTTACATATTAGCAAACTGACCATAACAAAAAATAACTCTATAACCATAAAATATCCAAAACAAACTTCGTGTAAATGATTTATGTACACATATTAACGGAAACATTTTGGAATGTAACATGACACCATTTTTTGAAAATGAAGCAGATACACAAAAAAGGTGGACAGCTAAAAGAAAAATCAAATATAATTAAAAAAAGACCAAAAAGCTGGCAAGGTTTGTACATTCCTAGACGTGTAAACCAACCTAACGTTCAGTAAACTGCAAGTTTGGCAAGAAGTTCGTTTATTTAATGAACAAACGAACATGAACAAAACCTTTTGTTCATTTAATTAAAAAAACACACATGAACACATGTTTTGTTCGTTTCTTGGTTTTAAAAAACGATAAGCACACAAAAGCGAAGAGACCTAAAACCGAAGCGTGAAACACAATGCGATGGGCTTTTCGTACCCGAGGCGCAAAATGATGATATATTTTTTTTATATATCCAATAGGTGTTTTAGCATCATTTACCCAAATATAGCTATAGATAAGGTTTATATATAATTTACCTACGAGTACAAGCCAAAAACCTAATGTACAACAGTTTGATGCATAAATAACCGCATAAAAACACCCAAGGTACAAAAGGCGCGTGCCCAGAAACCCCCCAGGGTTTGTTTATATATGTTCGTTAGTGTTCTTTAATTGTTTAGAATGTTAACGAACGAACAAACATGTCCATGTTTGTACGGTTCTTAGAATTCCAAAGCATATATTATAATTAGCATACAAAAAATAATTTATCTCACTTCATAGACACCGAGGTAAAAACTTGTTATATAAATATACTTTGAAGATGAATGTTTTCATGCTTTTCACTAAAAACAATTGCAAAAGCGTTTGCACATTACTTAAATCTCTAAAATGACAAACAATTTATCTTACTTTATAGATACAGAGGTAAAAGTTGTATAAATATACACAAAAAGATAATTCTCATAATTTTCAATAAAACCAAATTGCACAAGCGTTTGCATATTAATTAACTCTCTAAAATGGTTCGTGTATGCTTTACATTTGAGTATCATCTGAAATGTTTAGAAATGCATATGACCCATTTTAAAACAATAAAGCAGATGTGGTGGATAAATAAATAACAAGTAGATACACAAAACTCTTTAACTTATACACAAAAAAATAATTAATCTCAATATCTTCACTAAAAACAATTGCAAGGGCTTGCATATAACCTAAATCTCTAAAAATGCCATAGAACTAAAAAAGTTTGTTTTTCCATCAGCAAGAACATAATACAGATTATAACCACATCACAGCAACTCAATTCACCTAACCTAGACTGTATGTAAAGAGGTTATAATTCACACACCATAATCAATAGAATGAAATGAGATTAATAAAAAAAATCACATACCTTAGATGTTGCTTGGGTACATGAAAACCCTAACCCTAGCTCCCTGCAACCAAAACACCAACCATTAACACTTCCACAATCCACAAACATAAAAAATTAAAATTTAAAATCCATAATTACCATAGATTTAGGAGGAAGGTTAGACTTAAACTTAGCACGAACAACACCAGTGTTACCATGAGGCCTAGTAACCTTCCCCCAAATACACCTATAATGCGACCCGTTCTTCTTCACCTTAGCTTTGTAGATATACGCCATATGTTTCCCCTGGTACCACGAAACCTCCTCCTTGGTGTTCACTCCTTCGATCTGAACCAGTGACGTGTTTGGATACTGGTTCGATTTTGACCTAATATCATCATCCAAACATTCAAAATCCTTCAATCATATGCGTTTGATCGTTGCTTGTTCAAATTATTGTGGAGAATATGTTACCTTTTGTAGCCGAGAACGGTTCCTCTGGTGTAGAGTCTGACGCGTTCTCCTTGACGGCCCTTCACCATTGTTGCTGCTGCTGCTGCGAAGGAGATGATGCTGCGGTGATGAACAAGACAACCCTAGTTTTTGTTGATAATATGGATAGATGTTTAGATGGGCTGATTATTTGGTGTGTGAAGTGTGGAGGTGGGACAAAGGGCTCTTGGGCCTAATAAAGAGAATGGTTTTGGACCTAAGCCCAACTGAAATTAGACTGAAAAGTTGGAAGTGCTTGAGCATTTGGTACCCAAGGGTGGTGTTAAGCATGTGTTAAGATTCAAACACTTTAAGAAAATGTTAAAATACAATTTAAAAAAAAACTAGGTTTAAAGAAGTTTGGTGCGTTAAGGCGAATTCATTTTGTTATTTAGTATGTGTTTATATGTTGTTTTGAAATTAGCACGGGCGCGTTGTGAACGTAACTGCTGACAAGAATAAAAAGAAAATATAGAAAAAAAACATTAAAAGATAACCGAAAATAAATCAACCAAAAAAGTTGTATGGTAATGATGTCGTTCGTATGAAACCTATGGTCAGAGATGAGCAAATGGTTCTGGGTACCGGTACCATATTTTCCGAACCAAAAGATCTTAAGTACCAATTCGGTACCGACTTTTGGTGTTCCTGATACCGGTTCACTACCGGTTTTTACCGTCATATACCGGCATTTTCGGTATCAGTTGGCATCGAGCTCATCTCTACCCTGAAACAAGAAAAAGAAATAATTAAAAGTTGAGAAAATCAACAAAAAAAGGTTGTACGATACCGTTATTGTTCGTACAATACCCGTGATCAGGGATGAGCAAATGGTACCGGGTAGCAGCACCGAATTTCCCGAACTAAAAGATTTCCAATATCAATTGAGCATCAACTTTTGGCGTTTCCTGTACAGGCTAGTGTCGATTTTTTACCTTCATGTATCGATACCGAACAGAACCGTACCAGTATTTTCGATACTGATTAACACCAACATTATCCCAACCCGTGATACTAAAAAAATCATTAAAGTTAAAAAGTAAAGAAAATAACTATTATTATAATATTAAAATAATAAAAGTATTGAAAAAACTATATATATTGTTATAATACTAGAAGTAATATTCATTAGCTTCTATTATTAATATATAACGAGTTTTTAGGACCCGCGCGTTGCAATAGGACCCTCAAACTGAACAAAAAAAAATACATGTAAAGACATTTAACCACGCATGCGCGTTGAAGATGTTTACCCACCAAATTTAGAGCAACAGAAAAAAATAATTAAGTCAAAACTATAACAAAACCCACGTAAAAAGTTGACGTCAAGCGACACTAAAAAAAACAATTGTTAACACATCCAAATAAGCAAGCCGCAATGTTAAGTAAACATGTGCAAGCAAATACCAAAATATTAAAACCAATATAAAAATAGAAAATAAAACCTAAACCAAAATTTTGGCATAAGTTATATTGAGGCATTGTTGATGACTTGATGATAAAGTACGTGTTATTAATATAAGTAATCATAGTGATCATCTGTTGAAATATAATAAAAACGTTAAATAAACAGGCCCATCAATACAACTCGCTCATATGAGGTAGTTTGTCAAAAGAAAAAAAGTGTAAAGATTCATAGTTAAATAGTTTTAGAAAACAGTAACGATTAAACCAAACATGTCTTGTATCAAATTAAAGGGCACACACCATTACCCTAATTTACACTTTACTTTTTACACCCACAATAAAACAAAATAGCTATGTAATAAATGTAAGTACATAGAGCATTAATAGTGGTAAAGAATGAATAGTAAACTTAAGACACGAACAAAAGGTACTAAATTATAAACAGGAAATAAATATAATAGATATATATAGGTGATGTTGTAAAGTGGAAACTAGTGTATTTATGAATTGAGTGAACAAATCCTGACTATTGATTTACACACGTGTATGGTGAGGATTTTATCATCAAATTATAAGATACATTTCATCATCAATTTCTAGTCATTAATTTACATACATGTATGATCAGAATTAGTTCGCTCAATTTACAACTATACTCGTGTTCACTATTAAACCTAATCCTATGTATATTATGGTTTCAAAAAAGTTACATGGTCGAGAAGTAATGACATAAAATGTTGGTGGTTGAGAAGTAACTCTGATCATAATAAAAGTAATTAACGTGAATTATGTCTTACCCTGCTTGTTGACTTCTAAAGAATGTTGCTGAAAAGATGCCACCTCACTTAGCATACATCAACTGTTCTGACAAGTTGGTATAGTGGTTAGTTACTTGGTTTCTTTACTTGAGGTCCCAAGTTCAACTAGTATTACTATGAAGAACATTGGTGGTGACACTAAAGTTTAGAACTAGGTCTCTCTGGTTCGAAGTCGAACCGGATTTTACCGCAGTGGGCCTTCGGATGGGCGGGTTTTTTTGGAACTGGTGACTTGGTGGCTCGGGTATGCATCCAACTCTGACCGTCATATAAAAGGAGATTTACTCGATTGGGTGCATCCCAGAATGCTTATCTGGTTATTTAGTTGGTCAATAAAAAAAAAGTATACACCAACCCACTTTCACATCATATGGGTTGTGTGGGTCATACGGTTTGTATGATAGGGCGGAAAAAGGTCATACGGGTTATATGAGTTTGTCAAACAAAAAATCATACGAGTCGTACGATTTGACCCTTTAACAGATTCTGTGATTTGGCCACCATACAACCCACATAACCATTTTCGCAATGTCATATGACTCATATGACCATTATATCCGATGTCATACAACCTGTGTGGACCACAGACCTATATCAGTGATTTCTATATGCTATGTATAGCATATTGTGTTTGTTTAGTTGTCCCCATTTAAATTTGTTGCAATACTACACTTTATACGTAATATCTATAACTAAATTATATATTTTTAAGATATAATGGATTTAATAATCCTAACTATTAGTCATTGGTTGACAATAGTCTCAATTTCAAAAATAACCAGTGGTGGTCCTACTTTTTCATATATCGTAAACCAATGGATTTTCACTAAACCAAAAAGGATAAGAAGACAAAAAGAAATTAAGGTTCTGTTCGTAAAAGTCCATTAGTTTACAATATGTGAAAATGTGGGACCACCACTGGTTATTTTTTAAGTTCGGCCAAAGGCTAATAGTTTGAATTATTAATATCCATTACTCTTATTTTTAAATATTTAATATTTAATATTATAGATATAGATTATAGACTTGTATGATGCACAAGTCAGTATTTTAGTCATAAACTATATTTTAGCGAATTATATATGAATTAAATGTGGTTTATAAGCAATATAGTCGCTTGGCGCCTAGTCTACAGGACCCTGTAGCCTTGATACGCCTAGTCTTCAGGACATAAAATACATGATGCTGCAAAAAATTAAACTGAAAAGGAAAACCGAAGAAAAACTTATTCCAATTTGGCTTTTGATAAACAAAAATAGCAAAAATAAATACCTTAAATCATCTTTAAACTAACTATACCAGTCAAGAAAAAGAACAGAAAGAGTGAGGACAACTAGAAAAAGCAAAAGAAATGTTCCGCTATTTCTCTGGATGCTTGAGACAGTTCCTTGTTACCCATCTCTACATTCTTAGTTGCTTCAACAGCCTAGAATATAATAAAACTAGATAAAAACAATTCCTAAACCATATATATAATAAGTCCAAAAAGAAACATGTAAATTTACAAAAAATAAAAAATAAATAAATATAAAGAAAAATAATAATAAAAAGGTCAACTTGCTGACAACATCTAGAAGACTTGATAGCTCTACCAGAACCAAGTTAAACTGCGCAACCATCAATGAGTCAATTGAGTTCGGTCAAAATGTGCATTTATCATACGTGTCAGGTTAAATGACAACTCAAATCAGCCCATTTATTAGTAAAAGGTCTAAAATGTCCATGTTATCTAATTTCAAGGTTTATAAAACACCACGTTGAGGATAAAATTCTTAAAGAGCATGTGTTTCATCATTTAAAAGTTGATACATGAGCTTCAAGAGAATGATTCAGAGTTCTTGTAGAGTGGAACCGCGCAGTATCAGACACGAGATAGATCTTCCAAAGAACAAGGCCTTTTTCGAATAAGGCAATTCATTTGGGACCCTGCAGATCCACTCTTTTTCCTATTCAAAGCTCAGCCCTTTGTCTCTGTGTTTTCACATCGAGAATTATTTGCAGATGAAGAGATGTCAAAGGAGCTTCTTACTCCCCAAACAAATCCTCCATCTCTATATAAACGTTGGTTTATCAAGAAGACGCAAGAAAAGCACTTCGAATTGTTGGTTAATCGCCAGAGATGGCTTAGAAGACAAAGTTTGATAAAAAATTCGGGGGGCGAAAAGTCATGGGATTAATTTTTTTTATCGATATGTTTCAGGTTATCTGTTCGGGTCGGATATTCGATTCGGGTCGAGTCAAACAATAATAACTCCAAATAAAACTACATAATCTTCATTCAAATGAGACGTTCTTACACACAAAAAACGCTAATATTGTTTAACAACCAAATATTTATAATGATGCGAGATAAACGTTAGGTAACTTGATGAAGAATTACAACTCACCCCAACGATCTTTAAGATAAATGGTAAGTACCTTTAATATAAAAAAGAACCCTCACTTTTGATTTATATATAAAGTAGTGACAAACTATACTTAAAGTTTATAAACAATTATAAAACTTACTAATAGCTCGTTTTTTCACATTTTTCAAGTCAATACAAAAATATGTATCAATATTTTTAACAATAAACTTGGTAAAATAATTGGTGGGGACAAACCTATATAATTTTAGAATTTTCGGACAAAAAATTGAAAATATTATACTTATAACCAAAACATTAGGAGTGGGGGTGTACCCTCTCCCTTAAAAGCTACGCCACTGGATGCTGGATTTTTACGGTTCAAGTTAGATTTCATTAGGGTCTCTATTTGTTCCCTCAACCCCAAATTGTTGGCGACATCAGTAGAAGTTTTAATGGGAGACTGTTTTCGTCTAGGCATAGCTCGGTTAATAGAATCTTGAAGTCGTATGGTGGCTATGAATTGATCAAACTGTGATGTGACGGTATGAAGGCTTTCACTTAATATTAAAACCTAGAATCAGAACAAATAATTGTAACAAAAATTATCATCATAGGAGTTGACTTTTGTTAGTGTTAAATACAGTTGTTAAACAAAAATCAGTGTTGGAATTATATTTGATAAAAGAATTTAAAATAAACTAATAAATAATATACAAATATGTTGTCCCTTTCCTCTTCTGTGGTGTGGTGAGGGTCAACATAATCCTTCCTATGTCAAGAACTGTTCTAGTGTACCAATGCTGCTAGCAAGCTGAAAAATAAATAAATAAATAAATAAATAAATAAGAAACACGACGTGTTTGTATTTTAAAGGGCATATGGGCTATTGAGGTCTGTATACCGTCTTCAATGCAGCCTTAGTGAAATGTGATCTTTCCTGTGGTTTGTGGATGATGAAGGATGCCATCATAAGGGTGAAGGGGCCGCAAGCGGGGTTTCATGTGGGGAACGAGTTTGCCGCGAGGGGATTCCGCCGCCGTCCCTTAATTGCCGCGCGGGGAGGAATGAAGGCGGTGAAGAGTTGCCGCTACGGTGAAGAGGAGGGAGAGGCTGTAATGTAGGGCCCACTAGAAATCAGCCAATCAGACCTCTTTTTTTTAATGGTTTGGGCAAAACCATCTAGTTAGGTCTTATTATATTAACATCAGTATTACATCATTTTGTAAGATTAGATATTTATTTATATGTATTTAATCTAGTAGCCATCATTATTATTTATATTATATTATATCAAAATAATATTAATCATATTATATATTAGTTGGTAATTGTTGATTGACCATAAGACCCTTATTAACTAATTAGGGTTTCCTTCTGGGTGTATATATAAGGAGATGATTAGAGAGATTTAGGGTTAGACACTTTTACTCATAACATCATCATCATTATCGTCCCACCTCTCTCTCCATAACCTAAAACCGAATTCATCCCTAGTTCGGTTATCACCATCATAATCTTACACCCTAAGGAGGAACCCGATCACACTGACAAAGATGTCGAACTCCATGCTGCGTCTCTGACTGGATTCTTTGTTGGCCTGTCTGCTCTATCATGTATTATTAAATTCATGTTTATACAGAACCGATCAACATGTGGTATCATATGTTGATAAATCAGTTTCTGTTTTGATCCATTATTCTGGGATTGAAATCTGGAAAACGGAATTTATAAAACCTTATAAGAAGTCAAAACCCTATTCTTAAAATACTGTTCCGAAATTATATATTTTGTGAATTAAAATTTGGATCTAATGTTTCAATGGATAAATTATTGTTCCGAAATCATAAAAAATAATAGATTCGGATTACTGTTC
This sequence comes from Scalesia atractyloides, assembly GCA_947069175.1. Classification (NCBI taxonomy): domain Eukaryota; kingdom Viridiplantae; phylum Streptophyta; class Magnoliopsida; order Asterales; family Asteraceae; genus Scalesia; species Scalesia atractyloides. The sequence goes on along the minus strand of CAMTDV010000012.1, from coordinate 21,536,840 downwards.
CAGAATTTAAGTTTATGTGTTTTAGGGTTCATCAAATGTTCTTTTGAAATTCGAAGAAATTCCTATATTTTGGAATGAAATTCGGATTATTGGTTGTTTTTTTCCAGTTTTAATCTATTTTATTTAATTAAAGTTTTCAAAATCTGTTATAAGATAAACGGATAATATTTTCGAAATATTTTGATCGATTTAGATCAACATTAAAACAGGAAAACTGATCTCATTATCCCTAAAATTTTGAATTTTCAAAACTAGTCACAACTAATTTCCATGATTAGAGATTTCAAAATCTTGGAGGATAAGTTTCAAATGGATCCGAGATTCATTCGAGATGCCCATCTCGAACTAACTCGAGTCTCATTAGAGATTCATTCGAGATGAACATCTCGAACTAATTCAAATCTGTTTCATCAGAGATCCATCCGAGATGCCCATCTCGGACTAATCATAGTCTCATCCGAGATGCCCGTCTCGGACTAATCAGAAACTCATCCGAGATGACCATCTCGGACTAATTGGAGTCTCAATCGAGATGCCCATCTCGAACTAATCCGAAACTCATCCAAGATGCACATCTCAGACTAATTCGAGTCTCATCTGAGATGCACATCTCTGACTAATTAGAAACTCATCCGAGATGCCTATCTCGGACTAATTCGAGACTCATCCGAGATGCCTATCTCGAAATAATTCGAGTTTCATCCGAAATCTAATATTTTATCCAAAATCTCATTACTACATTAGGCTATTATTGTGAATTAAATTTCAGCTAACTTTTTACAAAACCAAATAGCTTAACTTGAATGAGCTTCTGATGTAACACTTCTGCCCAAAGGTGATTTGATGCATCTATTTATTGTTCAAGTATAATAAGAAGCTATGTTAATTATGCCTTAAAACGTAAATGTCTTATTTCTGGCCAAAGCTGATTTAATTCATTTATGTCTAGCATACTTAACAAGTGCATAATTAAAGTGATTGTCTCAATTCTGGCCAAAGCTGATTTGTCACAACTACTTTGCACACATACTTAGATGATTACACTTCTGGCCAAAGCTAATTTGTCTTCATTTAAGTAGAATTTTAAATAAGTATATTATTTTGATGTTAGTAACAGACATATCACAACTTCTTCAAATAATGATCCTCACATTAATGATCCTTCATTAATCTTATGATCATATTTTGGCTGCCTTATCTTTAACACCCCATAACATTACTCATTGTAACTTTCTTGTATAAAACAGTATCTCATCCACTCTAATTCCTAAACCTAATACGTTTTGCTTTACTTAAAGTTTCTATAAGATTAGCTCTTGAATTAAATCTTTGATTATCCCTTAAGACACGATAATCCTATTGCTCTCTTTTGATAAAAGTGCTACATAAGCAAAGTAGAGTATGATGAATAGGATAAGTCGAACTGATGTCTCTTATGATAATCAAGAACTCATTTAACATAACTGCTATCACTAAAGTTATTCCAAATTATGTTTTTCCTAAGACTAATCTAATTTTATGGAATAATCAGAGGAACTCTTAATGTGCATGTCTTCATTTCAAATTCTAAACTATAAAGGTTAATGGTATCCGTGTATAAATCATAATGTACAATACCATGACCCATAAAATAAAGGGCTTACGCATGGAAATAAGTACATTTTTTCCAGTGCATTACTACTAACTTTTCCACTAGTACAATTTGTTGCCTTATAAATCAACTGTAACACTCAAAAGTACCAAAGGAAAATGAGTGTGTTGATCAGCAACATACGTAAAGGAAAAGAAATGCCTAAAACTGGAAAATAAGATGTAATTCACCTCACTACCACTAAAACCTAAAAGAGGATACTTCTAAGGTTCATAGATTATATACAAGTAGTAATTCCAACTTTAAGGTTCTTCAAGGGAGAAATTCACTGCCTAATTATGCCATTAGGCATAAGCAAAGAGATTATCCAAAATTCAAAAGAATAGTTGGATAAGATAGGTAGTCGCCTTTTAATGATCTTTAAGTCTGATAATTTTAGTATTTCAATTAACACCTGATAAGTTTACTCTAGTTCTAAATGTTTCCTTACTAGAATTCAACAAATAACTAACATGAGAGTTAGTGACAAAATCAAATGTTAAGGCTATAAGAACCATGAAAAGTTGTCTTCTAATTACGTTTTATGATACATTACATATTCGGGAAATTAAACATAATTTAGTATCAATACTAAAGCTATATTATGACAGTTGTGAGGTTTGCATAATCAACATAAAGTCACACTTATCTAAAACTCTCATATTATTTGTTCTCAATATCTGAATTGAAACATTAATAAGATAAAACTAGATGATACCTTACACTTTCATAACTTTTCTTATCATGCAAATGAGAATTTGACAAAAGAAAAGTGAGACCTATAAATTTCATTCATTGTAACCAAAATTCATGAGAAATCATGACATGGTTAATAAGGATGATTTTTCCATCTAATCTCATTCTAAGTTATTTTAAATCACGATGTTAAAAGCCTTAAAATATTTTCTTGGCTTAAGGAATAAGTATGGATCCACTATAAATTATATTTCATTGACATTTGTGAAACTTATTCAAAATGGAATATTCAGACACAATTCATTTATCATTTAAAGACTATCCACTTGTATCTAAATTTATCTCATGTGGCCCATTGTCTTAAAGAAATTTATTCATATATATACTTAATATGATTTCTATTAAATATGTCCCTAAGCTTCTAATGACATTTGGACATTGAGGAAATCAAGTAAAGTCTAACATATATATGATAGGTTCCCACGTCACATGCCTCATTGAAATTTCTCTTGTAGCAATTTTAGAGATATCAAAGATCAGTGGGAGTATTAAGTGTCTTAATTATAACTTGCAAAAGTTGCAAGAGGTGGGGGAGTGAAAATTTCACATTACTTCAATTTATACCTCTTGTACAAGACACTGCTCCATTTCGGCACTGTTTCATTAAAACTTACCTCTTTAAAATCTAATGCTACTCTTACAAAAGTTTCATTGTTGCTTAATTGTGGGCACACTTAGATTTCTTACCTAAACTAATATAATCCTGAACAAGAGAAACTACAACGACAAATGTCATTAATTCGTTTATCTATTAAAATATGTTGGTCGTTAAATATTGATCCTAAGCATGTTGAGTTCCTAAAGATTTCTAAGATCAGTGGGAGCAGTAAAGTCTTTATCATGACTTGCAAGGAATACAAGAGGCGGGAGAAAGAGAGTCATTAAATTTACTCTGAATTTAACTCCGTTTACACCTCTTGTCCATCATACTGCACCAACTCTTACACACTTAGAATCTTGAAAATGATAGCAACCTAACCAAGAGCTAATCCACAAAACTGGAACTTCTAATAAACCCAATAATCAACTCACGAGGTCATCTAGGTTTAAAAACCTACTAACTTTGATGATTACATGTAACACCCTGTAAAATCGTGTCCAACAGTATAGTGACACGTGTTGTATTTTAAATATAGTTTGTTAAAGACCAATAAGGACTAAAGACGTCAATATGCTCAAACTGAGCCTCTGAGTAACGGTCCGATGTCAACATGCATAAATCATTAGCCTCTGAGTGACTGATACGTCAACATTCTTGAAATTCGGCCTCTGAGTGACATCGGAATCAACATGCTTGTAATAAGCCTCTGAGTGATCCTTTGTGAAGTCCTAACTCTCATACGTGCCATTTGTTGGACGAGAGGGTTCAATTTTGTAAATATGTGAAAGTTGGATAATGGAGGGATTAAAAGTGTCAACATGTTAATTATTACCTCTGAGTGACCTTTTAACAAACCGAGAGCTCGACAATGTCCGGGCATAATCCCGGGTATGCCAAGTATTGGCTATGGAGGGCTAAAAGTGCCAAAACGATGTTTAAATAGGTTTTTTATAAGCTTTTAAAGTTAAGGGGATAAAAAGTCAAAATTTGAAGTAGTTATGGGGCGGTCGCGGGCCGTGAGAGACTTGGTCTGTGTCTCTCGCGGGGCGCGAGAGAGCCTCTGCTGCAGAAAGTTTTGTTTGGTCTCCAAGCAAAACTCCAAAACCATTGATTCGAAACTATGGCTTCTCTAAACTGCTATGCCACGTTTTGGGACACTTGTAAGCTTCTTCTTACACCCCTAAACACATGGCTTCACCTCCTTTGAGTTCTCTAACTATAAATAGGTGTTCAAGTGCTTCATTCCAACTTGCACCTTTCTAAATCATAACTCTTCTCCCTCATCTGGAAGTTCCTAGCTGAAAGGAGCATCCAACTTAGTTCTCTTGCATTGTAGGAACCTCTTGTAAGTGTTCCTTGCTCTTGCATTTTCGTTTATAGGCTTTTATAGCCAAAAGTCAAGCGTTTTCGTAAAACGCTTTGACTTTCCGTTAAGACCATTATGGTCCAGCCATTGTTCGAAATGAACATGGCTAAGTGATCGTAATAAGGTAGGTCTTAATCCCTATAAAGGGCACCTCCTAATATCACGTTTACTAGACCAATTGACGGGTGAAAAGTTATGTAAATAAAAAGTCAAACAAGCCATTTTTGGAAAAATCATAAATTGATCTTATATATGTTATGAAACCTGTTTTGACACTTAAAAAAGTTGGTAATAATTATTAGAACATGAAAGAACATGTTCGGCTCGTCAATTTCAGGTCTAGGGTCGGTTCGCAACCGAAAGTCGCGAAGTTTGACTTCTGCTTTGACTTTCGATTCTGACCCGATTTAGATTAGTTACCTACCGATCTAAAGTTGAATTATGATCATAATATAATGTAGCATAACCCTCTGAGTTTATATTACATGATCATAATCAGAATCCAAGTTTATGCGCAAGTTCCATAATTATGCCATCTTTGACCAAAATGCCCTTTTTGACATAAATCAAGGTTTTAATGATAATAAACTTGAAAATGAGTTTCCTACTGATGTAACATTATAAGTAGGATTATTTAGGATGTTAAACCAAGCTATAAACTGAGTTTTCAAGCAAATCCTTAAACTATGTCGATATTTGACGATTTTAGCCCCTATGGCTTATAAAATAATTTTAATCAAATCTTTTCAAGGTAAATCAATTACCTACTGATATGTTATATTAAATAACATATTTTAAACATTTTAATCTGACTTTAACATCAATGTTTCCTAAGCATCGCATAAAACGTCATTTTACGACATAAGCGTCGTTTTGGCACATAGTATGGTTTTAAACCATATTAATGGACCAAGACTTGTTACCTACTGATTTTAAAATTTATTTTAAATATATTTACAGTAGGTACATGTTATAAACTCAGAATCCCAAATAATTTATAAACTATGTGTAAAATGACCAAAATGCCCCTCCGGTGCATAGTTTGGTCATAAAAGATAATTTACACATATAATTGACGTCCTACTAATATTATATCATAAATAAAGTATTTTTCCAGAATATTTATAACTATAACATTAAATTATATTCAAGTTCCTTTATTACGGTATAAAATTACCAAAATGCCCTTATGAGGCATAATTTTGTTTTAAAACCTTAACAGGCATACAAGTTGATATCCTGCTGATATCTTAACTTATTTAAAGTATAATGGCATATAGAACTTGTCCATGACTTATCCGGTTACCCGATATCGCTATTATGCGCACAGTTACGTATATGTAACTATTTTACGGAATTTAACCGAAACGGGTTTAACCTTGTCTTTTAAGTTTCAAAATCCAGAATGTTTATGGTTTACCCATATTATACAAGTCAAGTACTTGTCAGGATTAAACTATATTCTATCCGATCATCGTTTAATCAAGCGTTACACGTAATGATCATGTACACTATTCGGTTTATAAGACCGTTAGTATTTAATTAGCTAGCTTATGCCATAATCCAGACTAGAGATCTTCCGGTAAATGCTATCTGCACTTGGTACTTTTGTATACGGCTGAGTTATTTAAAAATAAAAGAAGAAGACTAGCTCAGGTAAATACTCTCGACTTATTTTTCCTATACGGGCTTGGGATACGATAAATTATTACCGCTTGGTCCAAAATGGGGTCAATCGAATGCCCGCTTGTGGCTAGTAAACCCGCATATTTCGTTTTAATCAGTTTTGTTTGATAACTTAAACATCGGGGGTTAAATTGTCCTGGATATCCTGGGCTCAATACATTAGTTATCGGCCAGGACCTTAGCACGGGGTGTAGGCATACACCTTTTGATGCTCATATGCAATGTTCCCAAGACGTTGGGGATGACTCCTTCGTGAGTCTTGAGTGGTGTGTATTTAATCATGTCTCGGTTTCTGTACTGGGCCCTGTATGTATTGACAAACATGTGAATCTGATACAAGGTTGCAAGGTTAACTTTCCAAGTTAATAAAAGATTTTGTGTCGTTTACACTTAAAAACCATTCTTAAGGTTTTCAAAATGAGTCAGTTGGGTGTATTTACCAGCGTAAGCTGACGTATCGTCCAAAGGCTAAACTGCAGGTACAATACGAAATAGGCCGGAAGCTGCTCGGTAGTGATAGAGGATCTTGCAAATCCTAAATCTGCCTAAAGTCTGTTTTGTATTCTTTCCATGTACATTTTATGATCTGCCTGTGGATCTTCTATTACAAGCTTGTATATTATTTTGTATTTTCGAACATTCGGTTTGTAATAGTAATTTTACTCCAAGACTTCCGTTGTGCCGTGTTTAATTGACAATGATGTTATCAACTGACGTCACGATACTCCCTACCCAGGCCCACCGGTGTTTGGATTTCGGGTTGGAAATCCGGGGTGTGACATTACATAACCTCCCTAACTAATGTTGAAATGGATTTTGGAAAAGTTTACTGATCCTATCTCTTCTAATTAAACCATTAGCGGCAATCAATTTTCTAAATGGAATAAAACTGTTTTCTAGTAAAACTGATTTTATATGTTCGAATAACATTTGGGATTTGATTGAATTACCTAAGAGTGTTCATAATCAAACCAAATCCTGATATAAACGTTAAAACACCAAGATGCATGATTGATTGTCAAAGGTACTCAGGAAGAGATAAATTATCAAATAATCTTCTTACCTATATTATAAAAGTTTCTTTGAGGATCATCACGTTCTTGTAGCTTATAACAATTTAGAGCTACATTAGATGAACATTAAAACAACTTTCCTAACAACTGGCTGACATATTTACATGATTATAAAATAACCTGAAAGTTCTAAACTTAAGGTTAAAGAACAGTTTGTCTATGAGCAGATAAAATCCATGTATGGGTTAATGCAAACATCATAATGCGATGAAATCTTAACACAATTATTTTCATCAAGAACCAAGGGGACTAATGTACCTACCTCAAGATGAGTGGGAGCAACTAAAATAAGTTTGTCTATATAAGATGACATTCTTTTGACAAGTATATGTTACACAAGTCAAAGCATTGTTAAAAACAAACTTTGATATAATATATCTCAGAGATATCTCTTATGTAATAGATATCATAACATACTGAGATAGACCCAATGAGACATTATTTTCATTCGATAAGTTTAACTTTAAATGGGTCTTTACATATGTAACAAACAATACTGCTCTCCTTTAGAGGATAATAGGGTATATGAGATTATTTCCTTACGCTTCATTAATTGGAAGCCTTGTGTAGTTTAAGTCTATACTCGTTTAGATATTACTCACATTGCAACACACTAGATATGTCTAGATTAATGTGAAGCATCTTATGGAGTATTAAAAATATCTATAAAGGAAACGAGAGACTATAATTTAAAGAAGAAGTGAGAACTCAAACCGGTTGATTACTCTAACTTTGTAATATTCAAAGATGACAAAATGTATCGGGGAATATTATGTCAGCAAACAAAACCTATCTCATGGAGGAGTCATAATGAACTGATAACAACAACCTAAGATATAATGACATAATATGTTGTTGATCACAAAGCAATAATCACTAAATGTTGTTGAAAATTTATCAGTGGACTCATAAGTTTATTAACTCCATATAAATTATATATTGAAGACTTATTGTGATAAAGTCAGCTACCATGTCTCCTTGGACGGTAACAGTTCGAGAGGTGCTGCATTAAATTTCGATACAAAATTAATCATTCATTTATTCATTTATGAATGAATTGAGGAAACTAAATCTTTGTATCGAATGCATTCATGATATGCCTAAGGATCCTATAACTGAAAGTCTATCACCCATAACTATTATGAAAGCGCTTATAATAATGACCGGTTTATAGATGACTATGTACAATTGCATATCGTACTATGAATGATAATTATTAATTTTCCTCATCAGTTTGATTTTGTGTGTCTCTAACATATGTTCTACCGGTATAATGACATATAGACAAATATGAATACGAATCAAACCTAAAGAGCTTATTTACATATTTTGATCATAACTGTTAGGTTTTAAATTGAGGCTGTAGTATGACTAATGGGGGTCCTGAGTCGAATGATGATTCAACGGCTGTATTTCTCTGCTACGGTTCTTGGTTTAAAGCTAAATGAGTATTAACTTCTGATCAGACTAATCTAATACTCATAATAAATGATTATTCAACTAAGTGGGAGAATGTAAGAGTATTTATTTGTATGTATTTAATCGAGTAGCCATCATTATCATTTATATTATATTAAATCAAAATAATATTAATCCTATTATATATTAGTTGGTAATTGTTGATGGACCATATTACCCTTATTAACTAATTAGGTTTTCCTTCTGGGTGTATATATAAGGAGATTATTAGAGAGATTTAGGGTTAGACACTTTCACTCATAACATCATCATCATATACGCCCCACCTCTCTCTCCATAACCTAAAACCGAATTCATCCCTAGTTCGGTTATCACCATCATAATCTTACACCCTAAGGAGGAACCGGATCACACTGACAAAGATGTCGAACTTCATGGCTGCGTCTCTGACTAGATTCTTTGTTGGCTGTCTGCTCTATCAGGTATTATTTCATTCATGTTTTCCATCATGTTTATCCAGAACTGATCAACACATTTCAAATAAAAAACATAACATGCAAAGATATTGTGAATTCTGGTTAATAAACACAATTGGTCTCTAATCTTATACGACATTCGTTAAACATCCACTGGTTGCAACTTCTGAAACAATAAAAAGGCCTATTCTCATCAACTTAAGCCATTCTTTACAGATAAACCATTATACGTTTCTTGCTAACAAATTGACATAATTTTCATCTCTATTAAGCAAAAACCTTGCGTAACAAAAATTCATTTGTTCTCATATAAAGAACTGAAATAATTTAGTTTGTCCAGCTTTAACTGAACCAGTAGATACCGAAATTAGACATAGCAATACTTCCTTTTGGGATGTTAAAACCATTTCTTTTCAAGTACAAATTGTATAATGAAATTGTTGCAAGTCAAAATTAATAAGAAAAAAAAACCGTTATCGTGCAAGTCAAGAAAAATGAACTTAGTTAGCATATGTATTTCAATTTTTTTAAAGCATGTAAGTTTTTCTTAAAGTAGAATGCAAAATGTATGGCAACAAAACTCAAAATGTAACTCCAATTTGCATCATCATCATCATCATCATCTACAGTATATCTACATTGCATAAGTTGCTTAACAAGCGCCCCACTTGCGGTATGCACATATAATGTATATATGTGTGGGCGCTCAGGAGGCAAAAGTGAGAGTGCATTAATTTTAATGTTATTATACTAATTTCGTGAAAATAACGTTAAAAGAGGAGGATGGTTAATCATGCATCATGTGGTGGCGTTGATAGCCGAAAGACAAGAAGTACATGCACTAATCGGCCTTTGTCTTAATTGTTGAGTGTTATGTGCCTTATGTCCAAGGCTTGATGCAAAACTACTATCGAGCCAGGGGTCTCACTGGAAGTAGCCTCTCTATTCCTACGAGGTAGAAGTAAGGTTTTCTACATCTTACCCTCCTCAGACCCTATCTTAGTTTTGCTATTGATGGGATTTACGGAGTATGATGATTATAATGATAAGTTGCTCAACAATTCTATAGACAGAGACAAGGGGAAATATAAAAGAATCAACATCAAATATGAACAAAGTGAATCTAAAATGGATTGTAAGAGCACTCAGAATTTGGTCATCTTACTCATCCGACTTCTACGTCACTACGTGTGATGGTTCGCGGGCCACCTCCCTCGTTCGGCAATATTGCAGCACTTGTCCGGTCCGGTAATATCTGGGCCTAACGCACTTAAAGCCCATTAGGGTTAGGGTCGGCCGAACTCTTTCCCTTCTTCTCTCTAATTATTGGCTAGCCTTAATGGGCTGGGCTGAAGACAACATCTCAAGCAATCTCCCACTTGGTGTCTTCGGACCTTGAACTGCACCATCTCTTCTTTATTTCCGTAAAGAGTAAATTGCACAAAACATCCTTTATGTTTCCTCAAAATTGCAGGTTCCAGCCTTAATGTTTAAAAGTTGCTAAAAACAGCCTTTAAGTTTATTTTTGTTGCGGGTTCAATCCTTTACAGCTAACCACGTTATTTTCTTCAGTTAAGTTCCCTCACATGATCAACCAAAATGACGAATATACCCTCACATGTTATGCATGTGAGGGAACTTAACTGAAGAAAATAACGTGGTTAGCTGTAAAGGATTGAACCCGCAACAAAAATAAACTTAAAGGCTGTTTTTAGCAACTTTTAAACATTAAGGCTGGAACCTGCAAGTTTGAGGAAACATAAAGGATGTTTTGTGCAATTTACTCTTCCGTAAATGAAAATCTCCCTTGATATTCAAATCTCCTTAGTTACCACTGTCTGGGTGCCTGTTTAAGACCATGCAAACTCTTCTTCAATTTGCAGACCCAGTTTGTTTTCCCAACAACCTTGAATCCCTCAGGTTGTGTCATATAAATGTCTTCATCTAGGTCACCATGTAGAAAAGTTGTTTTCACATCTAACTACTCTAGACGCAACTGCAGCTACAATGCTAAGTACCAACTTAACGGTAGTCATCTTCACCAATGGAGAGAAAATCTCATCATAATCAACTCCCCTCTTCTGCTGAAACCTCTTGACTACTAAACGAGCTTTGTATCGTTTAGACCCATCATATTCTTCTTTGACCTTGAAGACCCATTTATTTTGTAAAGCTCTTTTATCTAGCGGAAGCTTAACTAAGACCCAAGTCTTATTTTTATCTAAAGAGCTTATCTCATCCTTCGTTGCATGCTCCCACTGGAGAAAATATTTCATCTTGACTGCCTCAGAGTATCTTTCTGGTTCACCGTTTTCTGTTAATAGAATATAATTAACTAAAGGATTATATTGATTAGGCGGTTTACTAACTCTGGTGGATCTCCTGACCCAATTCTCTGACGGGTCAGACTGTTGTGGAGGCTGTTCTTCTTCATGCTCTGAGCTTTTACTATCAGAGACTTCTCTTGTCTCATTATATCCACCTTCAAACTTTGGTACCTTTTCATCTTAAGAATCTGATTCGGGTTCTATAATTGGTTCATTCCTTTGATCGTCAGGGTCAAAGTCAACCACTTCTTTCTAAACCTCTGACTCCTCCAGATTCCTGTATTTGTACAGCTCTGCTTCATTGAATTCGGCGAGTTTGCTTCTAACTAGCTTTCTGCTTTCATGACCCCAAAGCCTGTAGCCCATCTTATCAGACCTATATCCAACAAGCGTGCACTTCTTTGCTTTGGCATCTAATTTGTCACCTTCAAGATTAATATCATAAGCACTACACCCGAAGATTCTCAGGTGATCATACTCTACTGCTTTTCCCTTCCATTCTTCCTAAGGAATCTTGAATCCCAACAGTATTGAAGGCCCACGATTGATAAGATAGGCTGCGGTGTTAACCGTATCAGCCCAGAACATTTTTGGGAGCCCTGCATTTAATCTCATACTCCTGGCTCTCTCAAATAATGTTCGGTTCATCCTCTCTACAACCCCATTCTGTTACAGAGTTCCTGGAACTGTATTTATCATCTTGATCCCTCTCTCAGCACAATAATCTGTAAATTCTTTGCTAATATATTCACCTCCATTGTCAGACTTCAAGCATTTCACCTTCAAATCAGTTTCAAGTTCAACAGTAGATTTCCATATCTTAAATTTTATCAAAAACTTCAGCTTTATGTTTAAGAAAGTAAACCCATACCTTGCGTGTTGAATTGTCTATGGAGGTCACATAATAGCGAGATCCCCAGGTGAAGCAACTGATGTCGGCCCTTATACGTCTGAGTGAATCAGCTCCAATTTCTGAGCTTTTGGTGCTCTCCCTGTCTTCACAAAAGTCACCTTCTTTTTCTTGACAAGGATGCACGTTCACAAAACTCGGACACAACCTGTTTCAGTTCTGGAAGCTTTCCCTTGGTTACGAGCATCTTCATCCCCTTTTCACTCATGTGGCCGAGTCGTTGATGCTATAACATTAATAGACTCGGCCCATTAGATATTGCATTAACCCCATCGGTTGGTACCTCAACCATGTATAAAGTACCCCTCTTTTTTCCTCTAGCAATAACCATACTGCCCTTAACAACTTTCCATTGTCCTCTACCAAAGTGGACATCATATTCCTGATCATCAAGCTGACCAATGGATATCAACATCCTCTTCAAACCAGGAATGACCCGAACATTCTGAATCTGAGGCTGTGGTATCATTTACTTCCTTTTTGTCTCTATGAGGTTTAGTACACTGACTTCTAAAGTGCCCATGCTCATTATAGTTCTAACACTGTATGTCTTTTCTTGGTTTTGCTGGTCTTGACTTGCTTCTTGGTTTTGCTGGTCTTGACTTGCTTCTTTGTTTTGACTTTGACCTTCCTCTATTTCCACCTCTATTATTACTTCTCCCTCTCCCTTCAGTACTGAGCAATGAACCTATCTCTCCATAATTCTTCCTTCTTGAGTCCTCATTCAATATCAAGTCACAGACTTCAGCAAAAATGGGGTCTCAACTGCCCCAGTGACTGCAGTAATAGTTCCTGACCAGCTGTCATGTAATGAGGATAAAAGCAAACATGCTTGCAATTCATCATCTATCTTGAATTTTACTGAATTCAAACGAGACAAGTGAGAATTAAACAAGTTAATATGCTCAATAATAGAACTTCGCTATTTCATGCGGGTGTTTACTAACTCCCATATCAGAAACACCTTGTTGGCAGGAGATGGCTTCTCATACATATCCGACAAAGCCTCTATGATTCCTCGTGCTAAGGTTTGTTCAGAAATATTGTAACCAACATTCATAAAAAGAGTGGGCATGATATTTGACATAGCCTTCTTGTCAATGGTTGTCCACTTATCCGTTACAGGTGCATGAGGAGGCTCTAAGGCTGCATCCCGATCCTTCTGTATCAACAAATCCTTGATTTGCATCTTCCAACATCCAAAATTCTTCCCATCAAACTTCTCAATTATGACTTTTCCATCATCAGTCATCATCTTTGCTGAATAACAGAAAGTAACCAGAGAACGTGAGAGAATAAACTGAAAAACAACCCTTAAATCTGACCTCGAAAAGGTACAGAAAACCTGAAAAAACGTAGCAACGAAAATCGGTACAGAAATCCTTCTGTTTGAGTGGCGGCTGGAAACCCTAATCTGGTTGGCGGCGGTTCTGCGGTTATGGCAAAGTGGTAAGCACGACTAGCAAAACCCTAATCTGGGTTAGGTGGCGACGATGAGTACCCTGTTGCTCAGGAGCAAAGCTTCAAAACCGCAGTGGGTCGGTGGGTGTTGGCGGCGGTAACCCTAGCGACAACTAGGTGGCGGCGGCGAAACCCTAATTAGGGTTTGCGGTGGCCAGAGGTAGGAGGTGTAGCGGCTGGTGTGTGTTCTTGATCAAGAGCCCAAGCTCTAATACCAGTTGTTAGGATTTAGAGCACACATACACGATCAATAAACGAAAGCAATAAGAAAAGTAGACACGAGATTTACGTTGTTCGGTCACAGTGTGTAACCTATGTCCACGGGGGCAACTAGGGTTTGAATTTTATTTAGTAATAATGTTTACAAGTACAAGAGATATATTTATAGGCTAGAATTAGGTTAGTCCCTTGCTAAACAAGAAACTAATACTGGGCCTAAAGCACTTAAAGCCCATTAGGGTTAGGGCCGGCCGAACCCTTTCCCTTCTTCTCTCTAATTCTTGGCTAGCCTTAATGAGCTGGGCTGAAGACAACATCTCCAACACCGACTTCAATCGGACTTCTTTGGTGGGCCATTAACTTACTTCTTCTTCAAAATGGTTAAAAAGTGTCGATGATGTGTATGGTGATGCGGAGTTTGTTAAGGTTTGTACATTGTAGGAAAAGTGGGTGTTTTGATGGTGGTTTGTAAATATGACGTGACGCTAAGGTGACGATGTTTTTGATTCTGGTGGTGCTCTAATGCTAACGTTGGCTTCCATGCCTCTTTTTTTCTTTTAACTGCTAATTTCATATGCTCGGGTTTGAACATGTGTCTTTCACCATACCTTGGTTGCGATATTCTAACACTATATATACGTACTTGAAAGAATCGATGGCAAGAAAATGTTACATACCAAATATATGTTCGAAGATCAGACGAATAAGGTCCAGGCGTTGCCCAAGAGTCTTGATACCTGAACATGAGGACTCGTATCCTCTGAAAATAAACTTAAAATTCAACCGTACATTTATCTCAATAAGTATATTAACGATGCTGTTTATGGTATGTTTTGTTACCGACACTTTTTAAATATATTAGCAGTCGTTGTATCTATCGTTTTACTGATGATAAAAACCGAATGAAATCATAACCAGTTTAAAAAACAGTTTAAAAATAATACAAAGATATAAAAAAATCTATAAAAAGGAAATTTCAATCATCATCCAAACACAAACAAGTTTAAAGTTAAAACATTGTTCATCCTATACATAAAACAAGTTTAATAATTGATCATCCAAACATAAACAAGTAAAGTTAAAACATTAATCATCCAAAACATAAAATCAAGTTTAAAAATTAATCATCCAAACTTGAAATAAGTTCTTTAATGGTAAGACCAACTGATTTAACCACCAGAATAACAAAAACCACACGATTCAAATTCTTGACGGCTCATAGCATGAAACTAAACCGATAAGGTGGTCTATTCGTGGTCCCACTAGTTGTTTGGTCCAATATGGTTTTCAAAACAGTGGTTACATACAAATAGATGGTTGAACCAAAGTTTTCATTTTAGATGATGTTCACATACCTTCGAAACCAACTAAACCACACAAGTCGAGCTAAATCGGCTAGTTAGCCCAAACTGAGCTAAAAAAAATTTTCTTCACCTTTTCTTATAAACCCTTTGACGGTAAAACGCTTGATCCTTTTTAATAACCCTACATTGAAACTGTTACAATTCCGTGTTAAAATACAACCCAAACCGCCAAAACCAAACCGTTTTGGCTAGTCGGCTGACCCAGCTAGTTTGGTTTAGTTTATCCAAAATATCAGAGTTACCACCCACAAATCTTGTCAGAACCGGGCAAACCAAGTCATGAACATCCCTGGTGAAAAAAATGGCACACGTTCCAACTAGTAAGTATTAATCACATCCAATGGTTCGTGACCTAGTGGCCTAGATGTCATAGTGTTATGGCGCTTGCCCCCCACAAAAATAGTTTTGAGTTTAGATCTTTGCAAGTGCAAGGTCAGGTGTAGGATAAAATAACATTACTAAGTTGACTATATTACTATATAAGGTTAATCGGTATTCAATATGAAATAATTAAAATGGGATTTATTTTAACTACCCCATAAAAATACAACAAAACCTATTTTAAATATCAGCAAAGATGCTGTAATGTTTGGAGTCCACAGCAATAAGCCTGAGAGCAGCAACTGCTGCTGCAACAAGACATAACCCCAAAGAAAATTACATTGAGCCAATGCCATGCTTTCTGCAGAGAAGTGAGCTTGTTCCCTTTAGCCACCAAATACATATGGTTTGCTAGTATAAATGTAAGCGGGAACGTGCTGATGGCTCCAGTCAGGCTCATAAAGTCTCCAATGAACGGCAGTGCTGCCGCTAGTAACGTGGTCACCGTCAAGTAACCACCTCGCACCATCACTCTGAATGACAGGTTTCTTACAGCTAGTGCACTTCCTTTGATTCCGTATTTTGTATCCAGAAACTCGTACATTGGACTTGCAAAAATCTACAAAAATAAAGTCAGAATTCAGAGGAATATGGTAAGAGTTGCATCATGTGAAATGGAAAATTGGAAGTAGAAAAGAAAGCTTACGTGCAAAGCTACGACGGTTTGAAGAAAGACGGATATATTGGCGAATGTCTTGACCCAAACCGGCCCATGAACACTGTTGAGTAAATAACCCTCTGCTTCATTGCCATAAGCCCAATAACCCATGAAGGCGACAGCGTATAATGGCAAAACTCCTACTGAAAATTGGAAGTATAACCCTTTCATCATGTTCCTAACAGCCGGTTGTCTCACCGTTGCCTACAAAACATCAAAACATTATTCAAAACATCAGATTATTACCGAACAAACATTATTCAAACCCGGCCCGTTTGTAACAGATTTGGTGATCTAACCTGTATCTCGGGGAGCATTCCAGTGTTGAAAGCGAAAACAAGACTTGCGGATGCACCAATTGTTGTGAAGACCCGACTAATGTCGGACCCTGGAATGCTATAGCCCCTAGGTGGAGCTTTGATCCCTTTAAAGAACATACAAAATCGGTTTAAATGGGACGCACAGGTAAAAGTGTTAGATGTGGTGTAAGAGATTATACCATCGCGAAGAGACAGGGCGAATGATATGGCCATGTATGATAGACTGAAAAACGTTGAAAATCCAAGCCAGATTCCTAAAGCTGAAAGATGAGGGATACAAATCGCGAAAACGCCACAAGCAAAGCCCGCCATTGCAATGAAATATGGGAGCTTCATGGCATTGTCGTCCCTGAATAGTACATAAACCGCCTACAAAATCAAACAACAACGCTATGATTAAGTGATAAAAATAAAAAAAAATTCATTGGATATTTCAAAAGATAAGTAGTTTGACGTTTATGTGATTGGAGTAAAAAAAATACATAAAGAACCTCGAGGCAGGTTAGGTAACGGGTCAAAATGTGTTGAGGTTGAAATTGGCCTTTTTTGTATGGGTCGGATCATGTCATCACACATTTAACACTTTGTCATTTCTAAAAAAGTACTACAAATAATTAATACGTTAATCATAACTAAAACAATGAATAAACTATTTTTTTTTCAAAAACAATTAAGGAAGTTGTATGCAAGTACTACAGACTTTATGCCACCTCCAACCTGTCCGATCCATATCCCATTTTAGCTACCCGTTTGGAATAAAATACAACCCAAATTGACCCATTCATAAGTAAACGGGTCGATATTGTCACATCTAAAACAATTTGGGCTTATTACCTTAAGAGCCTGACCAGCCAATATAACATAACCGACATTGATCATGAAAAGGTTTACATATTGCAACACCCACGTAAGAGAATAAGCTTTCGGTCCTGCAAGTGTTCCAAAAGCCTCAGTTATTCGTCTACACATACATGTGTGTGCACGACACAATAATAGTTTGTAAGTTTAAAGTTTGGTCATTACCGTAAATGAATCCTGCAAGATCTCTGTATCTGATATGCCTTTTGCCACCAAACTCATGAAGCATTGCAATAAGAGCATTTGCATTGAGTGATATTATTGTGGCTAAGATTAAACCCACTACTCCACCTACCCAACCGAGCGGAACCATGACTGCGCCTGAATATCCCAGAACATACGCGCTGTTGATCCCCGTTGTAAGAACAAAACCAGCTTGAAACCATGAATCTACATCAAGTGATCAAAATCTCCATATTGTAAGCAACCCTTAAATAATAAAATAAGTTATAGAAAAAATATATTTTTTATATAATGGGTGAACCCATTTTGAATCTTGGGTTACCTTTTTTTTTTTCTATAACAACGAATTTCAACCTGAGCCCATTTTGGTAAGAACCTGTTTTGACTTGAACAAAACTGAAACTTTTTGAAACGGCCCGTTTAGAGGCTAACTCATTTTGCTCATAACCCGTTTTGACCCGTTACCCATTGTCGGGCCTACATGCAACTACCTAACTATCTTCCTCATAAAAATTACAAACGTTTGACACTTTAACCAATTTTCAAAAATACCGGTCAAAAGTAAGGAACTTTATTGAATAATATGTGATGTTGACTACTGACAAATATCTACCTTAACTTGAAAAATAAGAAAGTCAATAACTTTACAATTATATGGGTCTTCCCACATGAAAAATTTACAAGTTTTCAAAAATGAGTCAAAAGGAAACTAAAAGATAGTACTTTTGTTGTATCAAGTTATCCAAAGGTACTCAGCTTGAATTAAAAGATTCTAAATATTTGGTACAATGGTACAAGTGAATATCATCTTGACAACAATTTTGTGTGAAAACTCAAAACAGGTTATTAGTATAGATGCAAAGTTCCCTGTTTGGCTTCTGAATATCTCATACAGATTTGAGTTAAATTTATTATTCCCCAAATCCACATCCAAACACCCCTTATTCCCTGAGATAAAGTTTTCTCAAACAAACATATAAAGTAGACAAATTGGATTTTAATAATCCGAACTGACTTTTTTGGCCGATAAGAACCCCAACTCAGTTAATTACCCACAAATCCGAACTCTTCCATTTTGTTTATAAAATAGTCCGCCATTAAAAAAAACATAACGGATTTTCCAAATCACAAACCGATGTTTTCAGCCTTTTGATCAGAACAAGGATACAAGTCGATTGATGTAAAACTTACCTCTAAAAAGTGCTCTAAACGACTTGATTTTTGTTGATTAGAAGTTCAAACACCCGAATTGAAGCACCGTTTTCATCGTTTAGAGCACTGCTTCGTGGTAAGTTTTACATCCATACACTCGTATCCTCGTGCTAATCAAAAGCCGGAAAACATCGGTTTGTAATTGGCGGATTATCTTACAAACAAAATGGAAGAGTTCGGATAATTGTGGGTAATCAGCTGAGTTGGGATTATTATCGGCAAAAAGGAGCCAATTTGGATTATTAAAATCGAATTTGCCTATACAGTATAATCTCACATATATAGCAGAGCTATTTGTAGGCCTTTGTGTGAGGAGATATCCCCAGCTAAAAAACAAAAACCTTTTGTTACGTGTACAATAAACTATAATAATCCAGATATCGTAACGGAAAAAAAACTAGCAGTGATTGTTGTAAACTTTCGCTAATATAAAGTGAAGAGTAAACAATAATAGCAACAAATAAAACAAAAAGTTACATCTTGATTTTAAGATCGGGTGCGTTTGGTTCACAGAATATACACAGTGAAATAAATAATATCATCAAAATGTTGCATGTGAATTTTCCTCACAAAATTGCAAAACTCGCTCAGGTTAAATTTTTAACAAAGCCGGTAAATTGACAAACAGAAGAAAAAAAAATCAACCAGTAAAATAAACTAACCGCTGCTGATCTGATGAGCAGTTTCAGGAATCTCAATAGCTATTGATTGATCATCATAAACCTTAGTGGGACGAGTAGAAACGACGTCGTCCCGCTGGTCCTCCATTGGAATTACAAAACAATCTGCTTCAATAGACAAAAGATATTCTCTCTGTTCCGCTTCCGAATTCGCTACGTCTTCCAAATAAGCCAGCGATGTATACTTATATATATGTATGTATGTATATTCTTCCTTATCTCTCACAGTATCTTTAATCTTTAGTGAGTGTGAAATGTGAATGCACACAACAGTTGGAAAGAAGTATTCAAATTGGGTATGCAAATTAGGGGGCTAGGGGTTGTGGGGAACGATTACGCACTCCCAAAAACTGCGCAAGATTGACACATATTTATAGATGTATTGATGTGTTTTTATTATTATCATTATTATTTAACGACTGAGAAATAATTATGGGGATCTATGATACATTGATATGGGGTATGGGTGTAATTGCGAATTGGGATAGGTATGATTATATAAACGAATCAAATGGGAGAGAAAATTGAATCTTGAAAAAAATCTTTCACGTCTGGTGATTGGTTGGCAAATTCATGTTTTTGTTTTTGTTTATGTTTGCTCTTTAATGCCCTTCAAACAAAAAATGTATGCTCTTTTGTGTAAAAGATTTCTAAGGGGGCTTTTTCTTTTTCTTCGTTTTTATTTTATGGGGTGACTTTGTAAACGCTTTATTTATTAACTAAAGTGAGGTGTTGGGGACTTTTTAAACGTTTGTGTTAGTTAGACCGGTTATGTTATATGGAATTGGTTGTTAAGTCATTAAAAAGACTTAAATATGAAAGATAGAGGTAGTAGAGATGAGGATATTGAGGTGGACTTGTGTACATGTAAAGTTGGATTAGACCATAGTACGGATCGTACCCACTAAGAGCGATACGGACAATACTCTCCAAAATTGAATAACGTGCTTAGCAAGTTATTTTTGAGCTTTAGAAGTGGGTACGGGCCTTACGTACTTAAATGGTTCAGGCCGACTAGGCCCTAGCGCGTACAAAACCATATTTTCGCCTATTTAAGGCGACCTGAGGACAATAGGGGACTGGTTATAGACGAAAAAAGGACTTTGGAAGCTTCTGATCATCCTGGTTGCATATGTTTTCTGAATTTGAATCAAGATTTGAAGATCCAACAATGATGATGCTTAAATCACCGGTAGGGTTTGTGAAAGAATTGATGTTCAAGCAATGTTTACCTAGTTTTGGATGTGGATTAGACTTAATCTTTTAATTATTTTAGTCAATATGTTTACTTGTTTGATTAAACACTTTGGAATTTGTTTTAGTCAGTCGATTTCCATTAGTCCTGGTTTTGGTCATTACCCATTAGGGTTCTTGATTTACCTTTTTTAACCGATAGTTACTTAACTGAAAACCTAAATGTGACATTGTTCGGTGTAATGTCGTAAATCATCATCATAATATGGTAATTAGTTTTTAAACTATTCAACACTTCAAGTAATCCAACAAACTATGTCCATGTAGTTTCCAATTGGTAAACTTAGGTGAAACAATCAATTTGCAACCCTGAAACCCGGGTGTAATCCGTTTTTCTCCATATAGTTTTCTCAATCAATTTAGTTGTCGTTTTGTTTCTTAATCAACAATCAAAACGGAATCTCAATTTTACTTTAATGTCTAGTTTCATTAACAACATTTTCCATTGATTCTCCGTGGTTTGACACCAATTACCCTTACTAGTTAAAGGTATTTAGGACACTGGCTTATATCTTATTTTTAATAGACGCTCTGACATTGATCATTAAGTCATTGGGCTCCTGATAAGTGCTTCACGAATTTAAAACTTGAACACCATGAGTTAGTTGTAATTCTGAAAGGCTAAACATTTTTAGCCTCGATAGATGGTGAAATTTCTTTACGTGACCAACCTTCATTGTAAGGAGAAGAACTTGTTCACGTAATAAAACAATATTGTACAAGTAAGAGTAGGGCAATAGATCATAACCTTTTTCCTAAAATTACTAACGAGTATTTATAATGGTATCTCAGTTATAGCGTAGGGTAAATGACCATGTCGTGGCTCCAAATTAGAATGATTAACCGCCATAACTGGTGACATAAAATGAACGCAAACCAAATGGGGAAACTTGAACCCGAGAACATTTGGCCAATTATTCGGGTTTAGGGGTATATTTATAGCCCGTAATATACATACCCATTTATCCATACCATTTCCATAAACATTTGTTTTTTTATTATTTTCTTTTTTCTTTTGTCTTATTTTAAACATCTTCATAATTTCTTTTTGATAAAATAACTTACACCTTGCAGGATTTGAACTCTCAATCTATGTCCTTAGTAATAAAATGTTTTAATAATTATTAATATACTGGTTGACAGGCTATAAACAGTTGTAAGAAATTTATTTGAGAATTCCAACATATATTTTCTTAAGAAACTATACCCGAAATATACCACGTAAGTATTAAGCTGAGTATGGGACAAGGCTTTACCATAAAACATAAGACTAGAATTATCAATACTTATTTCATTGTTATCTCTATCTAAAACAAGAAAATAGAAGTCGTGACCAACGCATTCACTGTGCCCCATGGCCCAATATAAGATGGATTGGATCAGGTAATGGATTGGATATAGGGTTATTTAGGACCAAATTCCTTCGACTAATTTTACTATTTTTCTCCCCATAACAATATTTTTTTATCAAGGTGTATTATTACCTGGGGGTTGTTTGATAGCCTCTTAATGATTTCATTAAGAGACTAACTCTGAGTCAGTCAGAGATAAGAGCGTTTGGTTCACTGAAAGACCATATCTTAATGGTTCCATGGGCCTCTTAACCATTCAGTTTTAAAACATTGCTGAATGAAAAATAGACCTCGTTACCCCGCCCTCTCGTTGACACGATGCGAATACGACAAGAAAAAAGGTTTTGGGTCAATTAACATGATCAGTTTAAAAAAAAGCTTGTGTTTAGGTTGACCATTTTTAAAACATGCCGGCTTCGTGTTGACCCATATTAAAATGGGTTGACCGTAAACCATTTAAGTATTTAAAGAAAAACTTAATAATTTTATCTTTTGATTTTTTCCCTTCTTCATTTTAAAGATACGCATGCAACTTCCAATCCATTTTCAAGATTTTATAAATTATAAAAAAACAACTCTTTTTTCTGAACGACTAATTTCTTTTAATCCAAGATCTCCCCTTTCCGACTCAGGCGTTTAAATATTTATTCTTACAAAAATTAACACTTCATATTGCTTATTTACTCTACCAACTCTAAATTATTTTCATTTGGTTTAAAAAAATAAAGCTATATACGATTAATCTTAATAGTGTTAGTTTTGTCACACCCATTATACATGCTACTAGTAACTCACTTACAACCAATGTTTTAAAGCCGGTGAATACCAGCCGGTTATACCAGTGTCGGATGTAAAACCGGCATGAAACACCCTGATAAATAGGGCAAACGGCATCGACTTTATATCGCCGGTAAATCAAGTATACCGGTACCGGCCAAGTTAGTTTTAAGGTTTACATTTTTACTTTTTATCCAATGCCTTTGATAAAAGAGTGAAGGCATCAATCTTCAGAGAGTTTAATACCATTGACCATCAATGGTGAGTCAATGCGTTCACTCTTATTTCAAGTTCATGATATGTGTGCAAGATTTCTGCCATATACAGCTTTGTTCATCTTGGTGGATTCTGCCGCAGAGATTTCTGCCATTAATGGTGATGACCAGAGAGATTATGTCTTTATATTTTTTACTCAATTATATATTAATATATCATATTGATATATATATGTTGGAATTGCTTGAACATTTTGTGTTTACATGTGGCAGCAGCTTTAGGTTTTAATCATGTTTTTCTTAACGAGAAACTTTTATAAAAAAATATAGAAAAAACGGACCAGCTAGACACTAGAATCCGAAAATACAAACTGACATCCTGAACATTAAAGTCTTTTCATCTATCACAACTAAGATTACGAAATTTAGATCTAGTAGAAACAAAAAGAAACGAAATTTCTTTTATGTGCTTTTAAGTTTTAATCTTGTGCTTGAATGCATATGTGTCAGAAGTTGTAGGGTTTTAATCTTGTTTAAGACGATATTTGGTTTTTTTCATAATAAAAATGTAATTTATGGAATTATAAGGTTAATTGGTTAAATCGGTTGAACCGTCTGGTACCACCCGGTTCAATTGGTTGAAATTTTTTTAGCATAATCCGGTATGTTTTAAAAACAGGTTTTTAAAACATTGCTTATAACCCAATAACTCGCTTACAACTCGTCAAGATGTTTGACTCATTTACAAGATGAGTTAAATGAATCGTGTTCAGACAAACCAAAATTCATATGTATACGCATTGGAGTTGAAGTATTTGACACAAATAATAGTATGTGTAGTGTCTAGTTGTACATTTCAACCCGTAACTGAACATGGTTGACATCCATAAATATGATTAGAGAAACACTACAAACAAAATACAATTTAATGTTAAGAGTTACATTAAGAAAAATAGTTTTGTACGTGTTTAACTAAAATATGTAGTGTTGTTATGAATTATTATTTATTAATAGTGTGATTATCTACTTGTATTACCATTATATCTATTAATGGTGTGACTATCCAATTGTATTTGCCATTATATCATGACTCTCCATGTACTTAACACTCATCTTGTAAGCCTATACATAGAGGTACATGTGATCCATATTATATATAAAAATAAGATATCCATTTCCCCAATCTCTCTTTCTTATCTCTATATGTTAGTAGGCTAGTTGTTTCAAACACGTTATCAGCACAACTTGCTTTTATAGTTAGATCGTATTATCACAAGGTAAATTAACTTTTATTGTTCTTCATTCGCTTAAACGTATATTGCAATTCATACAATGTTTTGTTCCAAGGACCATTATGATATTATTAGTTATATATTTTTGTTTAATCTGAACAATGGGGGGTGAAAATAGTTTTCTATTTTCTTTTAATGTTAAGCCATAGAACTTTATTCCATCTTTCACAATCAAAAGTTTTGTTTTTAATGAATCCTAAGAGTTTTCCATAGAAAGATATAGTTAAAAACACATATTTTCCTTTATTATATTATGCTAGATTATAATGTGACGTTGCTCACTATTGTATCTATTTTCATCCTAACACACAAAAGAATTTCATAAAGTAAATCAATGGCCAACATGAACTCCGAACACCTATTTTATTATTATTAAAGAATTTGATCCCATTCTTTCTTCCATATTTCTTTATTATGTTTTATTAAATGACAATAAATTTGATAAAATTAGGCTTTAACCCCTTGGGTTTGCATGTGTTTGTTAAAATTCCTTTTATGCCAATTATGATGAGATAAAGTTAAGATATGATAAATGATTGGTTATAACTTGATGAGTTTTGTCAAACTTATAGAACTAATTATATTAATCATGTAATTAACATATTTATTTATTTGTTTGGATTTATTTAAGTTTGTAAAACATACAAAAATAATTAAATAAATAAAACAAAACACACTTGTAGTATAATTTAGTATTTACTTGTTTATTAATCTATAAACGTATGTAGTTGTTTATTATGTTATCACAATGCGACATTAGTATATCATTGTTTAGCATAATAATAATTAAGAGGGAAAATTTTGACGAAGTAAAAAGTATATGTATTTCAAATTATTGGCCTCTTCCATCCATTAACTAACCTGATATCTTTATATACATGGATATATCATATACAAATATATGTAAACAAACTTTAATTGGTAATGACTGAATACATTATTATTCTGTTAGTCTTGTTTAATTTTACAGTCAATAATGGTTACTAAATTTTATTTGATTATAACATGTATTAATTCATACGTAATATAGTTAGCTATGTCGAATCTTGCAAAGCTTGAGTTTACGGCTTTGGACATCACTGAAAAAAATTATTTGTCATGGGCTTTGGATGCTGAAATCCATCTAAATGCCAATAACCTTGGGGAAACAATTAAAGCAGAAAATTAAACAAATACCCAAGATAAAGCAAAGGCAGTGATTTTCTTACGCCACCATATTCATGAGTCCTTGAAAAATGAATATCTCACTATCAAAGATCTACTCGTCCTGTGGACCAATTTGAAAGAAAGGTATGGCCATTAGAAAACAGTAATATTACCAAAGCTCGTTATGAATGGCTCAATTTAAGGTTGCAAGACTTTAAGTCTACAAGTGAGTATAACTCGGCAATGTTTAGAATCACGTCACAATTGATTCTATGTGGTGAAAATATTACTGATAAGGAGATGTTGCAAAAAACATCCTCCACCTTTCACGCCTCAAACATTGTCTTGCAACAACAATATCGTGAAAGGGGCTTCACCAAATATAGTGAGTTAATATCATGTTTGCTTGTGGCTGAACAAAATAATGAGCTACTAATGAAAAACCATGAAACTCGTCCGGTTGGTACAACTCCATTCCCTGAAGTGAATGTGGCAACATATAATGACCAAAGTGGAAGTCACGGATGTGGTCGTGGCTATCAACGTGGGCGTGGTCGTGGAAGTGGATGTGGATATGATCGGGGAATTATCATGGTGTTCAATTTAAAAACAAAGGAACCCACCAGAGGATGCATGATTATGAAAGAAATCCAATGATGGAAAAGGTAAAAAGAAAAATGGAACCCCATCGAATTCATACTATCGATGTGGAAGCAACAACCGCTGGGCTGGTACATGTCGTACAGCCAGACACTTGGTAGAGCTTTACAAAAAATCTATAAAAGACAAAGGAAAAGTAATAGAGACAAATTTTACATATGAAGATGGAAATGTCGATGTCCCAAGTGGTGAAAAGGACCTTACTAATGCAACTAACATGGATTATGCTAATTTCCTTATCGAGCAAGCAAATTTGAATTCTGGTGATATCATGGCTGATTCTAACCGGTTGGATGCTTGCAATTTTCCTTACGCGTGAATGATTATATTTAAAATTATGTTATTTCCTTGATGTTTTATTGAGACATTTTATTTGGGATTTTGTTATATTTTGTTTTGAAGTATTTTTGGGGCATTTTATGGGATTTGTTATGTTTGAACCACATTTATGAAATTTTGTTCTGTTTTGAAGCATATGGAGCGTTCAACTAAATGTCCTATTAATGGTGAAGATGTATGTCTAATAGACACTGCTACTACGCATATGATTCTAAATAAAAAGAATTATTTCTCTGTTTAACAATGAAAGAAGCAACCGTTGGTACTATATCCAGTAAAACAAAATTAATTGAAGGCTTTGGAGAAGCTTATGTAGTTCTACAAAGTGAAACTTTGCTCAAAATTAACTGCATTATTTTCCCCACTATCTCAAAGAAACCTAATAAGCTTTAAAGATATTCGTCTAAATGGATATCATCTTGAGACTACAAGTGAGGGACATGATGAGTACCTTCAAATTACAAGTATGGTTTCGGGTAAAAAGCATATATTAGAGAAGTTACCTGCATTTTCCTCTGGTTTGTATTCTACTAAAATTGGTGCAGTTGAATCAAATGCAATCATAAACCATAAGTTTATGGACCGAGAAAATTTTATAATTTGGCATGACCGGTTAGGCCATACCGAATCAATAATGATGCGAAAAATTATAGAAAATTCATGTGGTCATTCTTTGAAGAACCAGAAGATTCTTCAATCTAAGGATATTACATGTGTTGCATGCTCACAAGGGAAGTTAATCACTCGCCCATCATCAGTTAAGGAGTTAAGGTATGCACAAAATCCTTGAGTTTTTTAGAAAGAATACATGGGGATATATGTGGGCCTATACACCCTCCTAGTGGACCATTTAGATACTTTATGGTCTTCATTGATGCGTCAACTAGATGGTCACATGTGACTTTACTATCAAGTCGCAATATGACATTTGCATGACTACTTGCTCAATTAACAAGGCTACGAGCACATGTTCCAGATTATCCCATCTAGAAAATTCGGCTGGACTATGCTAGTGAATTTACATCCCAAACCTTCAATGATTACTGCATGTCTATTGACATAAGTGTAGAGCATCCTGTACCTCATGTACATACACAAAATGGACTTGCTGAATCACTTATCAAGCGACTTCAAATGATTGCAAGACCAATGATTATGAAATCAAAACTATCAGCATCTGCTTGGGGGCATGCAATTTTACATGCAGCAACACTAATTTGCATCAGGCCAACGAGTTACCACACTTCCTCCCCATTAAAGTTGGTTTTTGGTCAGGAACCAGATATTTCCCATCTAAGGATTTTCGGTTGTGCCGTATATGTTCCTATCGCTCCACTACAACGCACAAAGATGAAACCTCAAAGGAGATTAGGAATATATGTTGGGTATGAAGCGTCATCGATCATTAAGTATTTAGAGCCATCAACAGGTGATTTATTTACGTCTCGATTTAGTGATTGTCATTTTGTTGAAACAACATTCCCAACATTAGGGGAGATGAAAAGCAGCTGAAAAATAATAATATAATTTGGAATGAATTATCATTATCTCATCTTGATCCTCGAACTAACTAGAAGTTCAAAGGATAACTCATTTACAAAGATTAGCAAATCAATTACCAGATGCATTCACTGACCCAAAGAGAGTGACTAAGTCACACATACCAGCTGCTAATGCTCCAGTAAAAATAAGTGTCCCAGAAGGACAACCACATATGAGTCTAATGCACGCCTCAAACGTGGTAGACCAATCGGTTCTAAAGATAAAAATCCTCGAAAGAAAAAAGGAGCAAATAATGGAGATGGTCAATTCGAGGTAATGATAATGCCAAGAAAAGAGTCTCCTGAAGAGACACTAGACATGATGGTTCCAGAAGAACCTCAGGTACCTGAAAACGAAGAGATCTCAATAAATTATATCATGTCTAGAAAGGTATGGAACCGAAATGAAATCGACGTTGATGACAGTTTTTCATATAACGTAGCGCTAGAAATGATTGAAAATCATGAGGATCAAGAACCAAAATCTATTGAGGAATGTAAAAAAAGAAATGATTGGCCAAACTAGAAAGATGCAATTAAGGCCGAATTTAGTTCCCTCAATAAACGAAAAGTTTTTGGACCAGTAGTCCCTATACCTGAAGGTGTAAAGCTTATCGGATATAAGTGGGTCTTTGTGCAAAAACGTAATGAGAAAAATGAAATCGTACGATACAAGGCAAGATTAGTAGCACAAGGATTTTCGCAAAGACCTGTGATTGATTATGAGGATACATATTCTCCGATGATGGATGCGACAACTTTTTGTTATCTTGTTAGTCTGGTAATACAAGAAGGAATTGACTTGCATCTAACGAATGTTGTGATAGCCTACCTCTATGGCTCACTTGATACTGATACTTACATGAAACTCCCTGAAGGATTCAAATTATCAAACTCATGTACATCTAGTTCTCGAGAACATCTTTCAATTAAATCAAACAAATCATTATATGGGCTAAAACAATCTGGACGTATGTGGTATAATTGCCTTAGTGAGTATTTGTTGAAAGAAGGTTATAAAAATGATTCAATATGCCCAAGTATCTTTATAAAAAGGTCAGAACCTAAATATGTTATAATTGTTGTATACGTTGATAACTTGAATATAATTGGAACTCTAGGGGAGCTCCAAAAGGCGGTTGAATATTTGAAAAGAGAATTTGAAATGAAAGACCTTGGCAAAACAAAATTTTGTCTCGGGTTACAAATCGAACATCTTAAGGGTGGAATCCTTGTGCATCAACAAAACTACATACAAAAGTTAATCAAAAGGTTCTATATGGAAAAATCACATCCATTGAGTACTCCAATGGTTGTAAGATCTCTTGATGTCGAGAAAGACCCATTTCGATCTCCGAATGATGGAGAGGAAATTCATGGTCCAGAAGTACCATATTTAAGTGCAATTGGTTCACTTATGTTTCTTGCTAGTCATACACGACCAGACATATCATTTTCTGTAAATTTATTGGCAAGACATAGTTCATGCCCAACAAAGAGGCATTGGAATGGGGTAAAACAAATATTTCGATACCTTCAAGGTACAAACGATAGGGTTTGTATTTTACTAATCAATCGACAACAAGTTTGGTTGGTTTTGCTGATGCAGGGTATTTGTCTGATCCTCACACTGGAAAATCTCAAACTGGATATTTATTCACAAGTGGAGGTACCGCTATTTCATGTCGTTCTATAAAGCAAACAACCACAGCCACATCATCTAATCATGTAGAAATATTGGCGATTCATGAAGCCAGCCGAGAATGTGTTTGGTTAAGGAATGTAATACAACACATTTGTGGGACTTGTGGCATTTCTATGAGAGATGATGGACCAACAATTTTATACGAAGACAACGCATCATGCATTGCGCAACTTAAGGAAGGATACATCAAAGGAGACAGAACGAAGCACATTTTACCAAAGTTCTTTTTCACACATGATTTGCAAAAGAATGGAGATATTACTGTTCAACAAATTCGTTCGAGCGACAATTTAGCAGACTTGTTTACTAAATCACTTCCGACATCTACATTCAAGAAACTGGTTCATGGGATCGGGATGCGTCGACTCAAGGAGCTTAAATCATCAGGGGGAGAATAATCCGCGCTACACTCTTTTTCCCTTAGCTATGGTTTTATCCCACTGGGTTTTCCTGGCAAGGTTTTTAACAGCATCACCAAGCGTATTATAAGAATAATATATTATTTCGTCACGTGGATAGTCAAGGGGGAGTGTTATGAATTATTATTTATTAATAGTGCGATTATCTACTTTTACTACCATTATATCTATTAATGGTGTGACTATCCACTTGTATTTGCCATTATATCATGACTCTCCATGTACTTAACACTCATCTTGTAAGCCTATAAATAGAGGCACATGTGATCCATATTATATAAAAAAATAAGATATCCATTTCCCCAATCTTTCTTTCTCATCTCTATAATGTTAGTAGGCTAGTTGTTTCAAACAAGTGTTTTAATGTAAGTTATTTAATGATCAAGAGGATGATGTAATTTTGAAAGGTTTCGTATTTAAGGCATGTCTCATTTACAATCCCGTTATACATTTATATTAAAATATATTTTATTTAATTATCTGCTTTTGAGAAAACTAACAATACTCTGATTGATATTGCATTTACACTTCATTCAGGGTGTATGAGAATTTAAAATTAGTTATAATTTAACTGTTTTTAGAGTGAGTACAAAAACCCTAAAGTAAAATCAAACCGAATACACAATTAAAATTAGGTCTCTTTTGAACACGGCTAGCCAAATCGTGTGACCTGTTTTTCTAGGATTAATCACAGTATTTTGTTTTACCTTAATTACGCATCCATACACTAAAAAAAATACAATTAAAAAATACAATTAGGGTGAACAAGGTTTTCATAGGTTCGGAGGTGAGTGTATCTTGATATGGTGAATTTCGTCATTAGCTCATTTAAATGATTCGCTGGACGTTCAAAAAAGGGGAAGAGTATTCTTCAAAATTTTGTGATTCTTCTCAAATAGCACCCTCGCATATTCTTTCCCCAACTCGACAACTCCTCAAATTAGAAAGTATCCACTATCAGTGCTGTAAGAATCGTTAGATGCTAGTCAGCCAGTGAGGTACGGATTAGCAATTAATCGGATTGAGGGTTATATATGCAATCTTCAGTTATATATATATATATATATATATATATATATATATATATAATATATATATATATAGGGGAAGGTTCATTTGAGAAGAAATTTATTGTGAGAAGAAAAAGAAGAAAGGGCATAATGGTAAAACATTAAATTGTTTATAACTCCTGTCATTAATTATGTTATCTCTCGTTAATAAAATAAAAACATTTTATCCTACACATTTCAAAATTTATCCTACATATGTCTTACATTTACCGGAATTTACCCTACACAATTCAAATTTTATTCTACACATAGTAAAATTTATCCTACACATGTCGAAAATTGTCCTACACCATAAATTATTTTATCTTGAAAGAATATATGAAAAAAAATGAGTTACAAGTTTAACTAATTGGCTAATTAATGACAATTATAGATTTACATATATGCCCTTTTTCATAATATTAAATACACACATTAAATGAAGTAAATGAAGAATTTCTATTAGTTTAAAAGTTATTCTTTTTATTCTTACAAAATTTTTCTTGTTATTTGAACTCTCCACTAAATATATATATATATATATATATATATATATATATATAATGTTCATTTAAGAAGAAATTTTATTAGAGAAGAAAAAGAAGAAAGGGCATAATGATAAACCATTAAATAGTTTATAACTCCTTTCATTAATTATGTTATCTTTAATTATTAAAAAAAATATTTTATCCTACACATTTCAAAATGTATCCTACATATGTCTTACACTTACCGGAATTTACCCTACACACATGTAGATTTACCCTACACATTTCAAAATTTATCCTACACATACTAAAATTTATCCTACACATGTCGAAAATTGTCCTACACCATAAATTATTTTATCTTGAAAGAGTATATGAAAAAAATGAGTTACAAGTTTATTTAATTAGCTAATTAATAACAATTATAGATTTACCTATATGCCATTTTTCATAACATTAAATACACCCATTACATGAAGTAAATGGAAAATTTCTATTGGTTTAAAAGTTATTCTTTTTATTCTTACAAAATTTTTCTTCTCATTTGAACTCTCCACTATATATATAACATCCGTAAAAAATAGATCATATAAAAATCCAAATCGTTTGTGAACCAAATTCTAGTATAATAAATAAAATGGGATTTTATTTTATTTCTTTCTATTTAATGTAGTATATATATTAATGGAGGGGATCAAATATGAAGTTTGTTTTGGGTAGAAAGTGTAGAAAAAAATAGTAGGACGACATGTGACAAATAACAAAAAGCATAGGGAGAGCCATTTTAGTCAATCTCATATTATCTTCTCTCTTACTCTTTCCCTACATCTTCAAAACCTATCATTTTTAAAACCCATCATCTTCAACCTTTTCTCCACCTTCTCTCTCTATAATCACTACATCATTGCGATTTTCTTCATCAATCAATGATTCAAACACTAAATCAACGTGTTCTTCAACTTATTTTTTGAATGAACCCAGTTTAATCTTATACAATTTCTCATCTTTTTCTCGTGATTTTGAAGCGAATCACTTGATTTGTTTGATTCGATAGTTGACCAGTGTTTCCATCCTTCAAATTTCGTCAATCGTTGAAGAAATCCTAAGAAATCGGCGCCGATCTGTGTAAGAAATCTGAATAATTTTGTCAATCATTGCTTTTTTTAAAATCTGGGTTTTAGAATTGCATTTTAGAAAAACACACTTTTTTATGTTTTATTCCATTTCGTTTTAGAAAAAAAAACATTTTTTGTGTTTTTAGTACATTATGTTTTAGGAACACACTTTTTTGTGTTTTTAGTTCATTGCGTTTTAGGAAAACACATTTTTTTTGCGTTTTTTATCCATTGCTTTTTAGGAAAAACACATTTTTTGTGTTTTTTTATCCATTGCGTTTTAGAAAAACACATTTTCTTTGTGTTTTCAATCTATTGCGTTTTAGGAAAAACACATTTTTTGTGTTTTTTGTCCATTGCGTTTTAGGAAAAACGCATTTTTTTGTGTTTTTTGTCCATTGAGTTTTAGGAAGACACGAATTTTTTGTTTTGTGTTTTTGGTCCGTTGCATTATAGAATAAACATTTTATTTTATGTTTTATTCCATTACGTTTTAGAATAAACACTTACTTTTGTGTTTTTATTTCATTGCGTTTTATAAAGAACACTTTCTTTTGTGTTTTTAGTTCATTTCGTTTTAGAAAGAACACTTTGTTTTGTGTTTTTAATTCATTGCGTTTTAGAAAGAAAAAAACACTTTATTTTGTGTTTTTAGTCCATTGCGTTTTAGAAAAAAAAATCATTTTTTGTGTTTTTTTGCTCATTGCGTTTTACATATCTGAGTTTCCGAATTTTTTTTAAAAGTATAGTAACAGTATAGTCGTTTTTAAAGATAAAAACGTTCGTTTTTATGGTGCATTTTTATAAAAAATAATGTTGTATGAAAGAGTTGTTAACGTTTTAAAAAACGGGAGGAATTGAAGGAGAGAGAAACTATTTGCTTGAATGGACTAGAATGCCCTTAAGTAAATCCACACGCCTCCTTTTTTGTTGAATTCCACCCATTTAATCTTAGTAATTTATTTTAGATCTGATGCATATAATTGCTTCCTAACCTTCTTACCAAAAACTATCTTCCTAGCATATCCTGACCCTTTATATTAAATGTATTAATTATCTAAAAGTTAACTATATGATGTAACTTAGTTAAGTTACGTTAACAAAGGGAAAATGGTTATCTAGGTTAATTTAAGTCAGTTAGAAAGTGGAGGGACCAATTTTGCAATTAAATGAAAGCTTGAATCAATAGAAACAAAAATATAGGGTGGAGCCGGACTCGAACCAGGGTCTCCACTAGGTTTAGAAACAAGCGCACAAATAGAGACCACTACACCACCGCCATTGTGTGTTAACATCCCAACACTCTTAATCCTTTTAAGCTAAAGCGTGTTTTGTTTCTTTTAAATCTTGACTTGCCATCCAAGGAAAACAACAAACATCAACCATATTTTCCACCAAATCTTCGTTTATCTTTGTTCTAATAACCAAATCGTGTTACCATGATATTAGTCAAGAACCCAGACACATAACCAAACCTATTTCACACACATAATTGGATCGAATCGCCCTAAAACGTTTAGAATTGTATTTGCAATATGAGTTTATAGCCAAACCAAATCTCGTCTAAAAGTCTTGTTAATTAACAAATCTCTTATTTATAATCAACCTAAATAAGCCTCTGAACTTATACCCGTCCAATTTCACTCAAAATTTCCTCGCTACTCGTCTGAAATCGCTTCTATTTCACCGTAGTTTCAAGGCTTCGCTGGAGTTCTTTTGCTCGCAACCAGAAGGTATATTTTATAGCAATCAACTCGTTTTTCAAAGTAGATTAAAACCTCTAAACCACTTTTTAGTGATAACACATGTAGCTTTAGAATTTGAGGGTTAAAGGGCTAGGGTTTCGGGTTGGGTATTTATTTGGAGATGACTACATGTATCAGGGTACCCTTAAACACATTTTCTTTCATTAAAATCACAAAACAAGCGATGTGGTCTAGTGGTTGGACATATTAGATAAAGCATTGGAACGACAGGGGACGCGAGTTTCTTAGAATTGAGTTTGATATTTGCTAATAAATGTTGATTATCACAATACAATTCACAAATAGGAAGTTTTCATCAATGATTGTTTTTCATTAATCTCAAAGGATTCAAATGTTTTGCTACTCAATTGACTCTACAGACTCCCCATCAGACGATCACGTAACAAAAAGAATTCGTACAAGAGACAATGTGATGTGTGTGATAAATAGATCACTAAAAGGTGTGATCTATTTGTACTAAATACGAAAGCTCTGTTCAGTGACTGGCTGATATCACCCTAATAGTGACATCTAACATTCCTAATAGAAAAGATTCTACAGAAGTTGCAAACATCTATGCAAATATTATCACCTGTTTAAACTAGCCTAAACACTGTTACAAGATAAATTGTCACACCCCGAATTTCACACCAAATCCTAGTGGGCCCAGGTGGGGAGTATTGTGACGTAAGATTGGTATCGTCATAGTCATATAATCACAGGTAGCACAACGGAAGTCTTGG
Source organism: Scalesia atractyloides (assembly GCA_947069175.1). NCBI lineage: Eukaryota > Viridiplantae > Streptophyta > Magnoliopsida > Asterales > Asteraceae > Scalesia > Scalesia atractyloides. Next base: position 21,501,420 of record CAMTDV010000012.1, on the reverse strand, counting down.
ATTTAAATTATTACAATATAAATGTCCGAATGTTTAAAATATTATACAAACGGATAGTATATGAAAAGATCCACAGGCGGATCGAAAAATTACAAAATGAAATAACAGACTATAGGCTTCTATTCAATGGAGTTGCAAATTCCACTTAAGCATTTACCGGGCAGCTTCCAGCCTCTTTGCAACCTGTGCTTAGTCTTTTGAAGATACGTTAGTTTTCACTGGTAAATACAAATAATCGACACATTTTGAAAATATTTCAAAATTGATTAAAGTGCACAAGGCACATGTATTTTCATAAATAACTTAGGACAATTATAATAATCTTGTATACAGTTTTACATTCCCGTCAATACATATGGGGTCCGGTGCAGAAACCGAGTAACATGATTAACCAACACACCACTTTAACCCACAAAGGGGCATCCCCAATATGGGTAAAAAAACATTTTAAATTAGCCTTAGCATCTGTCAGGTATATGCCTACACCCCGTGCTTAATCGTGGCCATTAGCAACTTAAATGAGCCGAGGATATCCAGGACACGGTCGTGTTAACCCCTGATGTTTAAGTTATCAGACAAAACATATTAAGACGGTTTATGCAGATTTTCTAGTCACAATCCCACATATGATCCATACCCGACCAAGCGGTAAAAATTTACCGTATCCCAAGTCTGTATAGGGAATATAGGTTAAGAGTATTTACATGGCTTAAATCTTTAACATCCAATGATAATATAAGCACAGCCGTTCATACAAAAGAACTAACAAGGTTGCAATTTACCGGAAGGCCCTAGTCTGGAATGAATGGTTTAAGTAACCAATTAGAATGTCAACGGGTCCTTTTTAAGTCGTAGACTTGGACCGGTTAACTTAAATTAACGAAAACGGTACGATACGCTTGATTAAGCGATGACCGGAATAGAATGTGGTTTAAACCCAACAAGTACTAAGACTTATATAATATGGGTAAGCAATATACATTCTGGAATTTAAAGTAAAAATGATAAGAGTTGACCCGTTTTGGTAAACTTACGTAAATTAATTACATAAGCTTAACTGTACGCATATAAGCGATACCGGGTAGTCGGAATGAGTTATAAACAATTTCTATATGAATATACTTTAAATAAGTTGTAACATTATTAGGTAATTAACTTATATGACCATTAAGGTTTCAAAATCAAAATATGTGCCACAAGGGCATTTTCGTCCTTAAATAACATAATTCACAATCTTATACGAAAACTCAGTTTATGATCAGTTTAATAATATCAAAATATGTTAAGTACATTAACATATCAGTACATAAGTCATTTGCAAGTTCGTTATTGATTAAAACTTTATTTCTTCCAAAAAGGGCATTTTGGAAAAGTATGACATAATATCGAAACTTGTACAAAAACTCAGAATATAATTATGATCGCGTATTATAACCTAAGAGGGTTAGGATACATTAATTATGATCATAATGCAACCTTAAATTAGTAGCAAACTAATCTCAATCAGGTCTAACCCGAAAGTCAAAGCAATTATCGAAATTGTTTGACTTTTGGCTTTAAAAGCCTAATAAACGAAATGTAGCTGAAAGGAGCACTTACAAGTGATCCTCTGATGAAAATAAACTCGAATGGGAAACTCTTAAGGGACCAGGAACCTCCAAGAGTGATGAGAGAAGTATTTTTAAGAAGGTGCAAATTTAAAGTGTTGCAAACACTTCTATTTATAGTGTTGGAGTTTAAAGGAGGTGGTTCCAGGTGTTAGCAGAGGTTAGAAGGTGAGGACAGGTGTCCTAGAACGTGGCATAGCAGTTTTGAAGCCCTTGGTTTCGATTTAATGGTTTTAGCAGCTTTGTGTGGGTAACAAGCCAAAATATACCAGAACCTCTGATCCAATGATAATGTAACATCTGTTATAGCTAAGCTCCGTTGAAGATAAAGCTCTGCTGAAGACAAAGCTCCGTTGAAGTCTAAGCTCTGCTATAGGAAGCTCTGTTGAAGGCAAAGCTCTGCTGAAGCCTTAGCTCTGCTATAGCAAGCTCTGTTGAAGGCAAAGCTTTGCTGAAGACAAAGCTCTACTGAAGACAAAGCTCTGCTGAAGCCTAAGCTCTGCTATAGCAAGCTCTGTTGAAGTCAAAGCTCTGCTGAAGACAAAGCTCTGCTGAAGTCTAAGCTCTGTTGAAGACAAAGCTCTGCTGAAGACAAGCTTGCTATAGCAAGCTCTGTTGAAGTCAAAGCTCTGCTGAAGACAAAGCTTTGCTGAACTTCACTAAGGGGTTATCATCAGTGTTTTCCATGAGCAGCGGTTAGCTTAGCAGTAGTTAGCTTAGTAGTGGTTATCATCAGTGTTTCAGCAGAGTCTAAATGTCCAAGGTCTGCTAAGCTCTGTTGAACATAAAGCTCTGCTGAAGTCTAACAGAGGATGTATCATCAGACCTTGTAAAGTTTAACTTATTTATAAATTCACAAATGGTCCCTCTCATCTAAAAGTGGCTCATTTTGAGAATACGGACACTGTAAAGGGTCACTCAGAGGCATAGTTTCAGCATGTTGACACCTTTGGTCCCTCCACATTCATCTTTTTCATAATTACACAAAAATAGTCCCTCTCGACCAATAGTCCCTCATAAGTGCTTTGGTCTTCAACAGTCTTTAGCTTTCAACAGATGTTGTTTCTTCTTGAACAGATGTTTGCTTTGTTCTTGAACAGATATCCTGATTAGGTGTTCAAGATTTACTATCTTTAAGGAGAGACTTGTTCAGTCTTTTTCTTATTTCTTGATCAGTGGATCATGCTTTGGCTTTTGGATATTAACTGTTCTTTTATAGGTCCAACAGAGTTCGACCCGGTTCCCTACGTGATTTTTTTAATTCTATATGTTTACAAATTGTTTTTTTTAAATTGATCAAAAACAAATTATACAATTGGAATTATTAATTCAAATTTATTAGAAGCTATTGGATATTATCTAATCGGTTTATAGTGTACCATACTATTAACTTCATAAAACCTATTTCTTTATAAACCTGAACCTATATTTCTTTTAAATAAATTATATATAGTTATTATATAAATATACATATAATAACAAAATGAGTTAAACAACGTAATTTTTAAAAAAAAATTCTACAAGCGTTAATTTATCAAGTAAACCTTACCCGATTCGACAAACTTTGATTATTTATAGGGTTGGTAAATATTAATGATGGTATATTGTCGGAAAGCTCCTAACCTTCCACGAGGTGATATATCTCTGATCTCACCCAGATCCCTAGGGATAAAGGAAACCATGGTGACACAAGACGTACCTTGCGAACAATAAAAATCAAATAATTAATTATTCAATAAAATTAGTTGTGGTTTTGTCTAGATTATATTTAGTGCTTTGTATTTTAGGGTAGTTCTCGTCATTTCGAGTTTCTTCTTTTTCGTGCGCTTATTTCAAGGAATCACGAAACACAACCCATGAGCAGATCTTTCTTAATTCATCTTTTTACAATTAAATGTTTTGGAATGTATTATGTGTCACTAATACATTGTTTCATTACTTCAAGTTTTCATTATTCAAGTACATGCAAATTTGAAGTGTGTAATTATGTGGTGGTTGTTATTTGTTCATTGTTTATATCGCTAACCATTGTCACTAGTCAGTATCGCTAATCATTATTCACATGGACCCATCGACTGACTAAGTTCTCCACACCCATGCGTTGTAGCCTAGTATCGCCACCACCTTTAAATTCGTTTTTTAGTAGGTTTGAGTCTCATATTTATAATGTTATCATTTATGACATTAACAGATTTACAACAATTTACATTATCACATCATCATGATTGGTTGGTTGCTTGTGTTTTGTTTGACTATTTGTATTATTTATTTAATCATTTAATTACCATTAAATCACATGTAAACATATTTTCTTTCAAACAAATAAATAAAAATAGGTTTATTTAAAACAATAGATTTACTTACTAACTTATGTTAACCCAAAAACATTTTTTTACACATGATACAAGTGAACATATTTGAAGTTGAGGATGATGACACGCAGGCACGAGGCCTTAGAGAATAAAACAGATTATTTTATGCATGTTTGGTTTGAAGCATTATTTGTTTTGTGGCATTGTTTAATTTGATTATTAATAATACTTAAACTTTTAAATATCTTGTTATAAGTTGTGAGCAATCAATTATGCCCCAATCACCTAATCTGCTGCGTGTCTGGGTGTAACAATACACACACGTATTTTTATATGTAGTTTTTTAGCAAGACAAGTTTGAACCCTTCATCAGCTCTCATTTATAAATGTACAAGATTAATCACCGAAATTTACAAGGTTTGAGCCGAAAATGGCCAAATTTGTTCGGAACCCCTGATATTTGGCCAATTAGGACCGTCTAGAGCCGTTGTTGACCGTCTAGCATTAATTATGCGATTAGAGGAAAATTACTCGGTGAAACTAGCAATTAATCAGATGCTAGTCGTGATTTTACAATCATGTCAACTATCCACAAAAACCACCAATTGCCAAAATAATATTTATGAGTGTGATATATATAATATATACATATATATATATATAGAGAGAGAGAGAGGGGGGGAGGGAGATACCAATTCGTGGAAGCCACCAAGATTTTGGAGACAAATCAGGCCCGCCAAGGACGGGGCGGTGTTTCCGTATGAGGCCATCCACCTTGGTATTGAGTGCCCTTAAAAGAGTACTTTTACATAAGTTAGTGGGATTCCCTTCGTGATGTGTGGGAAAGTTGGTCGTTATCGGTTCAATTTGTTATGCACGGAATTTGGTCGGTATTGGTTTGGCTCATTACAGCGTCTATACGGTATCGAAACTGGATATAATAATTGAAAGAGAAAATCCCCCCCTCTCCAAAAAAAAAGTTGTGATATGTTCAAAACGATATCAACACGTGTTTTACATTGATTGAAAACCATAAAAGGAAATTTAAAACAAATTATAATATAACCAATATTGGTACCAATGTTGGTATCGGTTCAATTCATGACGATTCTGGTATAGTACCAGCATTCACTATAACTTATGGTACCAAAAAATAATATGCTTTGAACACAACTCCATTTCAACAACATTTTTTAAACCAAAAAGTTGAGAATTTTTTTACACATCATATTCAGCTTTTTTAAAAAGTTAACACAAGTTAATTAGGTCGAGATCGGTTTGGTTTGTTATGTCAGAAGAATTTGGTCGGTATCTGTTCAGTTTATTACGGTATCGCTACCAATTTCGATAATACCAATTTCAGTACCGACATTGTTTAGCCAGAATCGGTTCGATTTGTTATAGTGTCGGTAATGTACCAACAATTGTATAGTTTGTGAGACAAAAATACTTTATATTAAATACAGATTTGTACCGAAAGGTTGAGTAAAAGAATTAGACATAACTGCGTATTTAGCTTTGTTTTTAAAAAGTTAATGAACATAAGTTATAAGAAAAAATAAATACTAAATAGTGTAAAAAACGTATATAACGAATACAGATACTAATTCTGATAATACCATATATTTTTTTCTTTATATTATGAACCTACCCTCTAAAACGTGCTATATAACTTAACATGCAAATAATACACGTCTCCGCTCCCTTTCCACCATTCTCACTCTTCCCCACTCGCTCTTGTGAACCTAAAAACAATAAAAATATTATTGTAGAAATCGATATTGATTTTTACGTATACAACCAGTAAGACTAAACTCGTTCATTGCCGCGAGGATGCGACGAGAAACCGATTGGTATCGGTATCAACTCATTACAGTACCAACACATCATATAACAAGCAAAAAAGAAAACCCAAAAAATAAACGGTATCGATCTGGTTCGGTAAAAAATACTAAACCAAATAATTATAATAGATATTAAAATAGTAAAAAAAAGTGCACTTAGATTATTAAGTTAAAATTATATCAATATTTGTAACTATATGCCAATCAACTATAGCTCAACTGGTATTAGAGGGGAAGTGAAGATTCGGGGTTGAAGGTCACAGGTCACAAGTTTGAATCCTACCTCAACCGGGTTTTATCGTAATGGGCCTTCAGCAGTGAGTTTTCACCAAACTAGAGATGATGGACTTGGGCTACCAACACTGTCTTCGATCGTGAGCATATTTGATCGCTTTTTACCATTAGGCTTTTGTTCGATGAGCATTAAAAAATTGTAACTATATAAAGTGAAACAAAATAAAGAAAATAGATAATTGTGTCGGTTAGCAACATGACACTGTTAAAGCTTCTTTGCTTTATTACAAATATATATAATATAATGTTTATAATTAGGCAAATGATCATGTACGATAGAGCCAAGTCATAGGAAATGTACGAGAAAATTTTGGCTTTTGATCAACCAATCTAATGGTTCAGGTTAAGCGGTACTCAAACAAGTAAATGTTTTGGTCAAAAACTACCTAAGCATGATCAAATTTGTAATTTGTGGTAGTGTGCTAGACTTTAATTGATTAATGAAAGTGTTATAAAAACTATAATTAATTCGTTGGAAAAAGATGCTAAGTGTTTGTAACAAGGATGTTGTGTATATTGCCAAAACTACTGCTCAGAACACCCGAATAGGCTCAAGATATAGTGATAACAATCGGAATATTAGAAAGAAATGGAATGATTTAATAAGTAAGAACACACAGAATTACGAGAAAAGCCCTTGATCAATGTAGATCATGTGCCACAAAACCTCGGGAGACGGCCATAAAAGTCATCTACCACAATCAATACTATTGCAACAAGAAACAAAGTACAACTCGAGAACCAACATAGCCAATGTGATCGATGATATAATATTTGCAATAGTGTGAGTGCTACTGTGAATTCAAGAGTGTAATCTACAAAAAAGAGTGAATAAGTTTGCGAGTGTGTGTAAGCAGTGTTTGTAAGTGTCTAATCAATCATTTGGCCCCATTATTTATAAGATATAATCCTAACTAGATGTATGACAATCCAGGATGCTCTAGTAGATGCTTTTTTGAACGTTGGAGTCCTGGTCGTCAACTTTAATGGTCATTTCCTTCAACTAAGTAAGCAAAAATCATGCTTGGAGTTGGTCTCTTATTGTTTAGCCTGCGATATGTAAACAACACGTGCAAAAATAGATTAGTGTAACAATAAGGAACAAGTTCAGGATATTTAACCTGTCGAATATAGTGGATAGTCAGTCCTGATCCAGAATATTAGTCGAAATATTCACACATAACAATAGGGAAATGGCAAAATAGGAAGATCCAATATCTGTGACTCATAAACCCACTTCCCCCATAATGTTCAAACAACTATAACTTTTTAATAGGATAATTTATTGTTTTCAAAGTTCACCATATAATTTCATTTTCTTTGATTTGAGTGGGCTATTGCTATATTTTTCTTAATTTTATGGTAAATTGCGGTTTTGATCCTTGTGGTTTATAAGCCATTGCTATTATTTACAAATTTGAAATTTCTTGCAATTTTAATATTAGTTTTTCCATTTTATTACAATTTTACTCCATCATACTAACTTCATTTATCTTTTAATTAAAGCCAAGTTACATGATAGGCATGTACATAGACAAACTTGTAATTAACCATTGTTTTAACCGTTAGTTAGGATTTAGTACGTGTTCTATGATTTAAGTAAAGAATTAATATGTTAATATCCAATAAACACATTTATATATTGCTACATACAAATGGTTTCCTTCAGTTTTGCACCATCCTATGGAACAAAATCAAAAGTTTAGATGAATTATTATTTCATGTTGATAGTGAAACACCAAACATTAAATATCAATAATTAATCTTATGGATCTTTATTTCCTGTTTTGATGTTTTAATAAATTTCTTTTTATTATCATTTTTGTAAACTCATTACTAGTCTCCAACGTGTTACTCTATTCCTTGTGTTGAACCTCTACCCCATAATCATAGGTTATTTCAATATATTTTAATCCCATGTTGTTTTGATATGTTTTTTTTAAATATATGAATGTCAACTCGGGATTTTGAAACTTCAACTACAATCTAGCTAACCTTGTAATAAAAGTCAATGTAATTAAGTATTGGAAACGAATGTGAAATGAATGAACATGCATGCTAACGATGTTGTATTGTAACACCTCAAAAACGGGTTTGTTGATCAAACCACGTTAATATTAAAAAGTAGGTAAAAAGACTATTGGTGGTAAAAATAGACCCGTAAATAAAATAACTAGGAACAAATTAACCTAGTTAATAACAAGTATATAAATAGCAAGACAACAAGTTATATTCTCATTTATAATCAAAAGTAACTAAAAGGACCAAAGTTGGTAAAAAGGAAAATAATGTTTTAAAAAGGGAAATTAAAACACAAAACACACTTAGTGTGTGTGTGTGAAACGACAGGGGATGAACAAGGGAGCCAAACCCTTGTTCTTCAAAGAATCACCAAATTGAAAGAGGAATTGGACACCAAATCGATGCATGAACACATATCATTGATCACCTAGACAAGGGGATCATAAGGTATGTCTTAAAACCTAGATTGGTGAAAGTTGCGAATTTAGACAAGTAGATTACTTGCAATTAGATTGTTGGATGATGATCCAAAGATGATTTTAAGTGTATGTGTATGATAGATTTCGCTAAACTTAATGAAATTATGCATAATTTGATGTAAGATTACTTGTTAGTGATTAACAAGTAGATTATAAAGTAGGTTTTGATTATATGATGAAACTGATGATATATAAGTGTTTATGATCATCATACTTGTATGTATGTATAAGATATTTGAACAAATTAGAGGTTCGAATAGATGTTCATACATGACTTGAAATGGGCTTTTATGATAAGATGAGATTTATGTTAAACACATGTTAATAGATGCTTAAAATCATCATGTGAATGTGAATGTTTGAAGTATTTGGCTAAGTTTAACGTTTGGGTAAATTCCATATATATGATGCAATGGGTTGTTTCATAGTGATGAAACAATCCCAAGTTCTTGCATAAGACTGGTAATTAGCATATGATTGTAGAAACTATGTTAATTGATATTAGCAATCATGTGAACTTAGTTTGGAAAACATAACTCAATTGGTGGCCTAAGAATAGTGCTTACTGGGTAATTAATGAAATGCGTAAATGAGTTGTTAAACTTGTTGTTGGTTAGTGTGAGTAAATAAGCAGTTGACTTTTAAGAGTCAAACTGACCTATACTAAGATCGAATGATAAATTTGATATAAAATCCGTGAGGTGGAATAGTCGTGTTAGATGATAACTAACCTAACCATCTTGCGAATAATAAATGATAGTTTGACGCTTGACAAACTAGGTGGAGGCTTGGAAAGAAGCGGGTCAAACGGAACAAGTACGCGGAAGGAAGCATAATTGGAATTCAAGGTAAGTTAAGCTTATATTCTTAAAATAGTAAATTTTACTTATGTTTTGAATATGAATAAGCGTTTTGGGTATTCGGAACGAGATTCCGAAATATGAAGTTCCGACACGGATGGATACGGGTTGGAACAAGCGAAAATGGAAATAAACCATATTTGATGGTAAAAATGGTAAAACGATGATTTAGTCATGTAATGACAAGTAACCAAAGATTTTGGAAAAAAATACCTTATGGTGTAAGTCATAAGGAATATAAAGAGTAAAATGGTAATTTAGTCACGGGTTGGCAAATAAATATTTAATCTTGAAACAGACACCCTATGGTGTATGCCATAACGGATCAAACAGATTAAGAAACGACCGAAATTAATATGATCATAAGTCGTAAACCGAAATGGACTAGATGGGTGAGATGACAAATACTATCATCTCATAAAGATAAATGGTCATTTAGACCAAACGGGTCAAATGGTGATATTTCACCATTTGGCGATGATGACTAATGGATACTTGTTGAGTTTTGTGCTCATAGGAAGAACGAGGATGATTTGCATTTTTATTAAATAGCAACTAATCGAGCAAGGTATTAAATTGAATCAGTGTTATGAGCCGAGCCAGGTACGTGAAACGGGTCAAACTCTCAACAAGGACTTAAAGGGTCCGATGAGAGTTAAACGAGTCATAAATGAATAATGGATTACCTAAGGTAAGGTAAATCCAATAATCTAATATGTAAACATTATGTTCTTAAGAACATAATGATTTTACACAGATTATGGTCAAACGTTCATTTTGGTCAGAACACGATATTGTATGTCCTTCGTTGTAAAGAAGGGTCTAAATTGACCAAAATGCCCTCGAATGATAAAATAAGTAAACGACTCTAATAATAGTTTAAAAATGAGTTCTATAATATAATAGACCCCTTTCGGTAACGTAAAAGCGAAAAGCATAAACCTTTTTGGTTTGATGCCTTTAAACGGTCTTTTTAGTAATCGTTCGAACCAAAAGGGCAGAAATTGGATAAAATGAATTTACGATAATAAATTCACCACAAATAAAGTTATGTGGGAAATAGATAGATATCCTAGTGTGGATATAAAAAGATAGATAAGGTTTGGTTGAAATAAGCGTTGAATTACGCTAAAACAACCAAACGGGTCAAAATAATAAATAAATAAATAAAGGTCTAGTTGAATAGGGCAATGTATTTGCTAAGGCAACTATGCGGGTATTAAGGGGATGCTAAATCATACCAAATGGGACGTAAAAATGTATAGTTGGTCCAAAAAGGGATTAAAGGGCAAAATGGGCAAAATCAGAAAGTATGAGCATAAATCGGAAATAAATGCATAAGTCATAGAAAATGAGTATCCGGGTCAAGGATCTCGGGTTAAATATGTAAGAAAACAATTTATGGACGATTAGAAACAAGTTTCAAGTAAAACGGATTTATATCGAATGAGTTACGGAAGTTTCCGTAACTAAATTGCAAACAAGAGAACATCTGCAGCAAGCCACTGTAGGCTACGGTGGCCTACCTTAACTTACGGTGGGCAGCTGCTGTGTTAAAAATGATGTCTTAACCGTAAGACAGTGAGCTAGGACCGTAAGGCTTGACCATAAACTACGGTGGTCACCGTAGCTTACGGTGGAGCCCAAAATTAGAGTTTTGTTTTATTGTTTTAAGCCTTCGGGTTTATTCGGTTATGTTATAATTTATTATAACTAACGTATTTCATAAAATATGAAATATAGGTGATGTTTGGAGCACCGGGGGAAGATCAAGCTATACGAAGAACCGAACACGATCAAAGACGAAGCTTCCGCACTTGGTTTTGTTCATAACAAAACAAATCATTGATAACACGTAAAATGTTTAAATGTGTCGAAAAAGTTTTAATAAACTCGTAAATATGAGTGATGTGTATTCGCATTCACATATCAAAATGCGAAATTTCTAATAGAAATTAAATAAAATAAAGATAGGGTCTTACATCTACATATGTTGGTATGAAAGGATAGGAATAACATTAGCATGGACTAAAGTATGGAAGGCTAACGGGTCAAGAGTAGACAAGGAAACAAGCACGAACACGGACGCTTAAGGTAAGTGATTCCCAAACTAACTTCTTATATTATAGACAAAGTTTGGCATGCTTGAATATAGGGGCTCATGTAAGAAGGTATAAGTAATGGTAAGGACCAAGGTAAGTATTGTTGTAGCCAGTCGTATGTAGTTGTCTATGTTGGAAACTACATGGTAGAAGCAAACGCGTCAAAATCGAGAAGGTTAGATAAAAGTACCGCCGTTCGCTCGCCGCTCGTTCGAAAATTGCTCGGAAAATGCTCGTTCGATGTGACGCTTGGTTGTAAACGAGCCGCTCTGCTCGGCTCGGTTCGGCTCGAATTATTACTTTTAATTAGTATATATACATATACATATACACATAGATGTATATACACAAATATAAATTATACATATATACACACACACCTATATATATACACACATTACACATACATATATACTTAAATATTAAGTAATTTTATAGTTATATATATACTACTGTATTAGATTTTGGTCTACTATATACAAATTTACAACTATATCTATATGTACTAGCCGAACCACGCCAATAAAAAATTAATATCAAATCTAAAATTTAAATCCTAAACCGATAAACAACAGGCTATTCACCGCCTCAATGTTTACCTTAAGTCGATCATCTCCTGCTCTCAACGTAATTTTTCATGCAATATGATTATCGCCTCGTTAGCCACAACATTGTTATTCATAAGAAAAATATTATGCATGCATGTTTTTTAAGACATAAAAACTTGAGGCCAATATTGTCACTATCTCTCTCAGCAAATATAAATCGGGCGACACGGTTGTCCAAATCGCTCGAACTTTGCTCGATGTGTAACGCCTCGCTTTTTCATATTTTCCTTAGTTGGAAAGTGTAATCGTATTTATATTTATGGAAACTTGTATTCGTATCGTATTCGTATTTCTTTTCCCAATTTTGTAATCCGAGACTTGAGAGTCATAAATAAAATTCATATTTGATATATTTACATGGCTTACATGCATTCAATCATTTAAATTGATACTTGTATACGTGCAAAGACTCATACATACACACTCGATACTCAATTCATACTTATATATGCATTATACACTTAAAACATGCTAAAAGGTCAAGTTATAGCATGAAATGAAAGACAAAACTAAGTACAAGGACTAAAAGTGTCAAAAACCAAAGAAGCTTATGGAATTACACACCTTGCGGCCCGTGATCTGCCTCGTGGTAAACTCTCGCGGCCCGCCAGGCTCCTCGAGGCCCGCGACCGCCTTTTCTTTACTCTCTCGCGGCCCGCGAGAGGGGCATAATCCGGAGAATATGGTTTCTAGCTCATGGATTGGTCCATTTTGTGTTTTCTGCATTAAATGCACTCAACTAACAACCCCCTAACCCCATCTATAAATACCCACATCCTCCCAATCTCATTTCACACCTCAAACACTTTTCTCTTTCTCTCTAAAGCTCTCTCTCCATCTGAAAGTTCAAGACTTTCAAAGTGAGTTCTAACTCACCCTTACCTCCCTTCTTTGATCTTTCTTTCTTCTTAACACTTGAATCACCTTTGGGAATCTTTTCATAGGTTTTCTATGGAAAACCAACTTGGAACATCACCATATTTGAGGTCCCAAGCGTAAGAGCTTTTCGTTTTAATAGGGTTTCAACCCACAAGTGTTGAATCCTTCCAAGCTTGTTCTTGAAACAAGACTTGAGTTGGTAGTGTGTGATTACTTGGAAACCTTGGCTATCCTACCTTCAATCCACCACCTCACTTGATGATTTTGATTATTTTTTCATCTTTTACTTTTATGTTTAACCTATTCATGACCATCCTTGTCGTCCTTGTGACGACTTGTGCATTGGTGAACTATACGAAAGAGGTTAAAGGAAGGTTATCCTCCTACCTTCATGCATGACTTCTATGAACTTCCATGATGTTTATGATCTACTTATTATATATACTATAATATATATATATATATATATATATATATGTCCACTAACCGAACCCTTGATGATAATCGAATGATTGTTCGTCATAGTACTTAATCTCTCGTTACGATTCTAATGGGTATCCAAACCCATGAAAACACATCAACCCAAATGGGTATTGTAGTGTCAAGAACGAGTATTAAGTCTAGATGATTTTTTTTGGTATACATACTTTAGTGTATTTAAATTCCTAATCCTCCGTTATCATCCGAATATTTACCAACCCACGTTTTCCTCTTGTAGGATAACTCGGTGCTCCATCCTCCAAACTCCCCCAATACTTTACGGAAATACCAAGTGGAAGCTTGCAAAACCGTGAGTACACTCGAACACCCTTTTTACGCTTTACACCTTTGGGTGCAACATTTTAGTCTATCAAAATACACGCAATCACGCTTATACTTTTATGCAATCACACAAACAATCCATCATACATGCTATAGTTATGTGATACATGATTTATATACTTGGAACATTCTTATGTGATGCTATTTGTCATTAACTACGTACGAGCATCCCCCTTAACATGTATAGCGCTATAGGAGTAACGCACCACCCGTATTCTTGAGCTCATGTTAAGTTTATTCTATTTTGCGGTGACATGCAAGGGTTGACTTACAGATCGCATGCCATGTTTACATTAATTTAGTATACTAGCTTAACATGTGGATTCGTTTAATTCTTTTTGTACTTATACTATATCAAACTTGTGTATTCGCCAATACTTGTTGTATTAAACTATACTTTTAACATGTTAGGGTTAAGGATGTTGATCATAATGAAACTTAGTAGGGATGGCGTAGAAACACATCTAGAATGCTAAGATTTATGTTGTTGAATTTATTGTATTTGAAATTTCGTGTTGTAATTGACAATTTTTGTTATGAAATGAAATGAGTTTGATTTAATTATTGTCACAAATAGTGTTATGATGCCTTGAGCAATCTATTTCGTCTCACTCCGATGTTTCCGCCATCGGTTGAGGTGTGACACGATGCTCGCTCGGAATATTTATTGCTCGAAAAATGCTCGCTTCATTTGAGGCTTGGTTTTAAATGAGCTGCTCCGCTCGGTTTAGTTTGTAAACGAGCTAAGCACAAGCAAAGGTCCGTTCGGTTCGGCTCGGCTCGGCTCATGAACAACCATAGATAAAAGTATAGGTTTTGGTTTTGAGGGCATAGGGTTTAATGTTAGAATGATTTGGGGTCTTGGAAATTGTTATTTTATGAGTTAGGATATGCAGGATGTGTGAATGAGGGTTGAAACAGCTAAAAATACCAAAACTTGGGCGCGTACCAGCAAGGGGGTGTCGCTGATGCTGCGTGTCTGACCAACGCCCCATCTTGCTGTCTACGGGCCTGTAGACGTTGACAGACCGGCCCGCTTCTTCGATCTCGGACCCTCTAGACCGATTTCCAAGCCCCATTAAACTTTCATAATGCACCATAATCTTACCAAATAGTTGTGCAAGGTATGGGTTAGTATGAGACTCGTTTATGAGGTCCGAAATGCACCCCGTTAAACTTCCATAATGCACCATAACCTTAATAAAATAGACTAACCAATGACTTCGGTTTTAGGCTTTTAATGAGGATAAGAACCAAACCAAGCGAACCATGCACACCCTAGCAGTGCATGTGTTTCTTGTCGCATTGCGCGAACACCTTCTATACAAAATATTTCTTTTTGGTACTATTATAAAAATTCTAATATATAAAGTTATTGTATTGTAATTCAATTTGTTGATTCAACTTCATGTTATAAGACCAATAGGGTGGTGGTTGATTAGCAATAATAAAACCTTTAAATGTCTTGAGAGGAGAAAGTATTAGGTTAAGTCATAAAAATAATAGAAATAAAAGAAATTTGGGGTTTGAAAAAAAGAAAAAAAAATCATGTTTTAAGTTGAACACCAGATTTGGAGCATATTAACTCCCAAGGCACTTCACATATGATATTTGTGTAAGTTTTTAATTTACTGTTTCATATCTGCATGATATAATTGTGATAAAAATACTAGTATTATATTTAACTAATGCCGTTCTAAAAAAATTAAATTTAACTAATAATTACGTGTCCCTGTTAAAACTGTCATCCTTGTTTAAACAAATAAATTATTTTTTCAACGGACTAAATATCGTTTTGGACTTTTCGTGCGTGTAATCAATCATACATCTATGGAACCGACATTTGGATAAAGTAGGTTGAAATATCCAATTTTCATTATAAGTTTATATATTATAATGATTCAAACTTCTTTTTATTCGTATTAGTTTCATTTAAAAGCATGGTAGGTAATAAAATGTTTATAAAAGGAAAGACAATTTTGACGATAATCTGTTAAAAGTACGAACATTTGAAAAATTTATGCTGAAAACAATATAAATAAAATCAGATTATTTAATACTTAAAAGAATATAAATAAAATAAGATTATTTAATATATAATAACATAAATAAAATCAAATTATTTAATATATAATTAAGCTTAAACAAACGGAAATTCGAAAACTTTATACCTAAAACAATATAAATTAAATCAGACTATTTAATATATATAATTTAGCTTAAACACGTTTAAAAGTTCGAACATTTGAAAACATTAAACAATATATATAAGGAATATCCGTTTGTGTATATACTCATTATAAAATCTAATTTGAAATACAATCAATTACAATTCTCAAAACATTCTAATTTTATGGTTCATGTTCGGACTAAACATGAGGAAGTCACTGTATCAGAGAAACAGTTTCTTGAGGAAGATTGCATGTATAATTTATATACACATGAAATCAAATTACATAGCTTTTCATAAAACAGCTGCCAACATACAAATTCACGTTTTTATGTTTCAAGCTACTTCTAGTTCCCCGATCTTAACTTACGGGGAATATTAGACATATATTGCAACTAGTCATAGTTGAGGGTAACTTGTGTTAATACTAAATATCGTTTGTATATATACTAATGTACGACTTTTTTTTATTTGAAAGATAAATTTCTTTAATTTTTTTATATGTAAGACTTGAACCCAAAACCTTCAAACCTAAGTATTTCTATAGATTTTGTCTTTGTCAATATGCCACCAACTCCATTGGTTACTCATGTACAAGCTAATTTGAAATACAATCAATTACAATTCCCAAAGCCTAGTGGCATATTAGAGATGCGATAAGGCTTGGGGACTATGAGGTCCTGAGTTCGATTCTCATAAGGGGTGTGTTTCCTAAATTTATTGGGTTTTCTCCGGAATTGGTATATAGGCATTATAGTCTGGCGGAGACTAATATGATCGGGTGGTTCCGCTGATGACATGGTGATACTCAAATTGTACGTCATTGATTTAAATTTACCGTAAAAAAAAACAATTCCCTAAGTCTTCTATTTGTGTGGCTCTTTTGCCCCTCAAAAAGTTGATTGTGAATTTAAATTCTTTGCAAGCTATATAATATTTAGGGGAAAGCAAATTTTATTTTAAAAAAAGTTAACAACTTCATGTGATAAATGGACAAGTCGACAGTTAGTGATGGATGCTTTTTCAGTCGAGACCACACACATATATATAGCACATGTAATAATTGAAGCACCAATTAATGAATGGGTATTTGACAACAATATAAGTCATTACGTGTTTCTTTCTTTAAATTCAGCTTAGTAGATTTTTTTTGAGCAATCAAGCAAGCCATTTTATTCATTCGACAAAAAAAAAAACAGAAATCAACCCAAGCTAGGAAGTTGCTATATAAAGAAAGTTACACCACTGTTTGCAAATACAATCAACCCCCAAACAGAATGCAATCAAAATCTAGCCATACATCATACGATACATTCAACATGTTTGCCCTATGTTTAATTAAAAGTAACGTTGAATCTTTAGGATCTTCCCATGCTTCGGCGTTTGGAGTTTTCTTTTCCCTAAAGCTCAGTATGTAACATAAATATTTATTTTCTTCATTTAATTTGACAATAAATTTTGTTAGGCTCCGTCTATTGGGACAACCTCTTTTTCTATTTGAACACTATGCGACCCACATAGGCCTCTGCGTGGCACATGTGTATCAATCCCATGCGATGCTACTGGGCCTCTGCGGGACGCATAATTTGGTATTTTAAGTTGTTTAAAGGTTTAAAGGTTGTGTTATATTATTTCATATTTTAGTTAGAGATTCACTATTTCAAGTACATCGATAATCAAAATTTACAAAGTAAAAACCGAAACACACACGTATAATAAAATGAAACACACACGTATAATAAAAACTGAAACTGCATTAATATATAACATTTGTTCAGTACATCGATAATCAAAATTTACAAAGTAAAAAAGAAAACAACCTAATCCTGACCACCCTCGCCTGGCTGATGCTGAGCCTGATCCTCCTGTAGCTGATGCTGAGCCTGAGGTGCCTGAGGTACCAGCTAAGGATGTAGTAGATGGGCCGATATATGAAAATCAACTGGTGGCATACCCACGTGAGCCATGATCGCCGCAATCTGATCAATCTGAAATCGCATCATGTACAGCATCTGTGCATTATGCAGCATCTGCATCTGGTAGAATTGATGCATATCAGGCGCAACATGGATCGGCCACTATGGCGGATGCGGTGGCTGTGGTGCGGCCTGAGGGGCAAGAGCGGCAGGATCTACCGGGTCGTCTTCGATATCTACAACTGGGAAGACCTCCGGCAAATCAACAGGGACATTCAACTCCCCCATGTTGGCCACCAAGCGGCGACCAACACCTGGAATCTTGCCCAGGATACCCATACCCTGTATGGTACAGGTGTCAAGCCTCCTAGGCAAGATAGCAGGACCGCAACGTGCCGCATCTATATCGATCTCTGGAAGCAGGGCCCTGGCAATGATGGTGATATACGCACCACCATAAAATACTGCTCGCTCCTGTCGCATGTACGCGCTAGCGTAAAACATAGCCAAACTCCTGGCTAGCGCACGACCTGCGCCCCAGTAGGCAGTACAAAAAGAAAAGGTCACCGCTGGTGACCTTTTCCCGGCTATCAAAGCGGGGGGCGATAGACGTAGCTATGCACCGGTGCAGGTACCGGTACAAGGGGTCGGCTATCAGGCTGACCTTCCCAGAAGGCCAAGTATACTCCTGCTGAGGGGCAATGACTGACCAAAAACCTAGGAGCTCCCCCTTCGTCCTACTAATCAAAGCGTCAGTGTATATGGGCTGAGTAGTCTCGTGAGGTGTGTATAAGCCGCATATAACCGCAAAGTCGCTGAGGCTCATCTGAATCTGACGACCGCATAAACGAAACTCGATCTCGATAAACGGGTGGTCCGGGTCATCCTCTGGGTGGTCGGCTGGGCGTGGGGTGAATGTGAATGAAGAAAGAAACTCGATCGTAATGGCCCTATAGGTAGGGGTGTGCGCTAAGAGAAACAGTCTGTCCCACGGCGTACCCACGCCGATAAAATGTCGTGCTCGATCAGTCTCACCCAACGTCTCCAGCATACTCCAATCAATCGACTCGTGCGCGCCAATGATGACTCGGTGTAGTCTGTCACATCGTCTAAAAGGGGAAGCAGAATCGTCATGATGAGGAAATACAAGAAACGCGTGATCCTCCAGCGGATCAATCTCTGGCCGCTCGCGCCTCCTATGACGCCCCCCCTGAGGAGCCTCAGGGACATCAACATCCTCCATCGGCTCATCGATAAAACTCCATCTGCAAAACATTAAAATGATTAAAATATTAATATTAATAATAAAATGACATAAATATTAATTTTAATAATAAAATGATATAAATATTAATTTTAATAATAAAATGATAAAAATATTAATTTTAATAATAAGATGATTAAAATATTAATATTAATAATAAAATGATATAAATATTAATTTTAATATTTACCTAAATACGGTATAAATCTACCTAAATACGACATGGATC
The DNA here is from genome assembly GCA_947069175.1 of Scalesia atractyloides. Taxonomy (NCBI): domain Eukaryota; kingdom Viridiplantae; phylum Streptophyta; class Magnoliopsida; order Asterales; family Asteraceae; genus Scalesia; species Scalesia atractyloides. The sequence continues at coordinate 21,482,012 of CAMTDV010000012.1, read as the reverse complement.
TACCTAAATACGGCATAGATCTACCTAACCACGATATAAACTACCGAAATACTGTATGGATCTATCTAAATACGGTAAAAAAGTAACTAAATACGGTAAAAAACTAACTCAATACGGTAAAAAAAGTAACTAAATACGGTATAAATCTACCTAAATATGGCATAGATCTACCTAACCACGGCATAAACTACCGAAATACCGTATGGATCTATCTAAATATGGTAAAAAAGTAACTAAATACGGTAAAAAACTAACCTCTATAACGTAAGAAGTCGAAAAACGAGATCGTGCGGGATTTTCTTGGATTGTTCTTCAGTGTCGTTTAGTGTGTGTTTGGTGGTGTGTTTGGAGATAGTATGGAGCTATGCTGATCGCAGAGGCTTATGTAAAGAAACCCAACGCGCCCCGCAGAGGCCTATGCGCGGCGCATGGGATCAAAGAAACACAAAAGCACACGGATCGCCACGTCAGCGATCCGTGTGCTTTTGTGTTTCTTTGTGTAACATTTGTCAAAAACGGGTTTTCCAAACCCGCTTCGTTTGTAATCGAATATCAAGTTATAAATGTTTCGTTGCATATTTTTGTTTATTTTAATTTTAAACGTTGCATAATTAATAAACAAATTAGAATTTAAAAACTATAATTAATAAAAAGTGAAAATAAAATAAATAAAAAAGAAAACCGGCTGCCGGGATTCGAACCTGGGTCAGCCGGGTGAGTCTAACGACTTAACTCGCGCTCATATAACCACTCCGCCACTTGATGTTTCTGTTAGTTCTAGGAATCAATTAAATCTTATGTTCAACCATGAATCAACCGGTTTACGCAGACTGTAACCGTAATCGACTTTCAAACGTCCAAAAACGTTTGAGTGTTCGCGGTTTTCTGACAATAACCGATACACCGACACCTTCAATCAATTTAGTCTTGATTGGACTTGAATTCAAGTGATGTTCGGTTTTTATAACCGAAAACATTTACTTCTGGAATTACTTCAACAAAAGCTTCATTTCGCGACTCAATTACATTCCCAGAACTTCTATTCTCGCGTTTACTCTCGTTTCTGATCGTCGGAATTGCTTTTTGAACTCGCCGGACTTTCACCGGAAAACCGTGTCTTCCATCAAATCAGTAAGTCTCTCAATTCTTTCATCGTCTATCAGTTGTTAAGCTTTTGCTAACTCAAACCCTTCAATCAGAATCAGTTTCAGACGACGATATCGGATAATTGACTTTCGCCGGAAAACTTCTGAAAGTTCTCAATTCTCGCTGTGAAACGGTATAGCCTTTTAAACCTTCTGGTAATTCTTGTTCAGTGCTTCAATTCCGCATTTAGCTAATCAAATTTGTTAATCTGTCCGCTCAGACGAAATCCATAAAAACAGAGCCGACGACTTCGCCGGAATTCTGAGATAGATCGTTTCTCCGGTATGTTTACTTCCAAAATCTTCTCTGCCATTTCATTTTAGTCCTTTGAATGTTTGTCAATCGAATTAAACAAGAAACAATAGAGTAATCGTAGTCTGTGATATTGTAACGAAGAAGATGAAGTTAGGTTGTTTATAAGTTTAATATAATTTGGATATTATCTCGGGTTAGACACACAGTCCAGTTGGACTGTGTGCGCACATATATCACACGCCGCGAGTTCGATCCTTGACACACACGTATGCTCTGTAATAAAGATGTTTTATTTTTCTAACTGAACCGGATTAACTCACGGTAGATGTTTAGTATAATAAAAATCGGTATATTAACCAGGTTAGACACACAGTCCAGCGGTGGACTGTGTGCAATATTAACCCGCAGGTCCCGGGTTCGAGACCTGTTGCACACTCCGGTTCGATGGTTAAACCCCTTTTTGAAAATAAAAGAATTTTGAATAAACTAAAATAGTGTATAAATATAATTAAAAACAGAATTATTTCGGGTTAGACACGTAGCTCAGTTGGTAGAGCTGCGTGCACGCGTACGGGAGGTCTCGGGTTCGAGCCTCACCCGGCGCACACTTACACATTAGCGAACCGGTCAAACAGTCAACGGTCAATGGTCAATGGTCAACGCAAAAGTCAACAATTTTTATATTTTTTTTATTTATTTATTTAGTTTAAGAATCAATTAAAAATACTTAAAATTAATGTTTTTAAAGATAGAAAATAGCCTTAAACTCATAAAAAATTATATATAAAAATCTTATTAAAATTTATTAATAAAATCCATTCATTTACCATACTTCCCGTTATTATTTAGGTTAGTTAAGTCTCGTCGATCAATCCTCCAAACTCGTGCGCATTTCATCATCTTCAACCGAACGCACCCAATGTGAGTGAATCTCTACAAATTCCCCGTTTTAATCACATTTTTGGGGTGTATCATGTGTCTTACCATTTATTATATTTAAATCATTGTGCATACATCATATCCATGAACAAATGTGCATTCAGCTTGTATCAACTGTTTGTGTGGTTATTGTTTAGATTTAATTTATCATTTTCAGTACATGCAATATCATAGGCCGCCGCTCCCCATTACATTATGAGCGTTGAGCAGTTCCCCATTACATTATGAGCGTGAACCGGGCGTTGCCAACATACGATCGGCTCCGTTTGATTGAGCCTTGATCGCACAGACATTCATCATAGGCCGTCCGTTCCCCATTACATTATGAGCGTGAACGTGACGTTGCCAAAATATACAGTTTCATTCATGTTATATATTCATGCAAGTTGATATGTTATTGTATGTTATTGTTTGTTATTGTATGTTATTGTTTGTTACTGTATGTTATTGTTTGTTATTGTTATTGTTATTGTTTGATTATTTATATTTGCTCACATATGACTATTGCACAATTTTTCAATGATAAAGATAACAAGAAATCAATAATAAATGTTTATCTAACAAGGTTCACTCGCCAACTTATGTTGATCCAAAAACCCCCATTTTTACACATGAGACAGGTGATCCAGCTGCAGCAAGAAACACATAGGATTGGCTTAGAAGAATAAACTGGTTTAGAGCTTGGATTGTTTAGTTGATTATTTTTCTTTGTATTTGTATGAACATGTTTGGATTATTGAGGATGTAATTTTGACTTAAATAAATATGAAACATATTAGTAAATATCATGAGCTTTGGTGATAACCCAATTATGCCCCGACTCTTATTCCGCTGCGGGTCGGGGTGTGACACTTTGATCCCATGCGCCGCGCATAGGCATCTGCGGGGCGCGTTGGTTGTTTTTTTTATTTTTTTATTTAAATTAGATTGTTAATTTACATTAAAAATTGATAAGTGTAAATGTTAATAATAAATCTACAAATGTTCATGTGAGGTCTCATGTGAGGACTCGGGTATATCGATAGCGTTAAGATCTATTTTAGGGTTTAGTCGACTACGATACATATCTAGTCGGTTGTCGTACGTTGTCAACCAGCCCGAAGCGGCGTTTTGATGAATCCCGGCCCAAAAAAAGTTCGGAGTAGGCATCGGATACTGTCCTTCCAACTTCACATGTATAAAATGTTCAGATTCACGAAGGTACACAACCGTAACAGATCGATGAGGGAACACAACATCATCTGGACCCTTCGTAATTGGGAAACTAGTATCAGAGCCCCTCGTATCCAAAGTATGAACGATCACACCACTAGTATCAGTTCAAAAGGGCAACGAGTTTTTTTGCTACCGGTTTTTGAACAGTGGCTACACTCTTACGATCACCACTAAGGATACAATGTATCCACACCCTCACGAATTCACCATGTTTCTTCTTCGATCTTCCACACTTAACGATGCAGCCGTGATTACGAGCCCTCCTATCTACCCAATCCTCCATCTCTTCATGGGAGGCAAAACCTTGATTAGTTGCATAGGAAACTATGATAGGGTGTATTTTTTCCTCCTCATCTTCCAGTTTGATTTCTTCCTCGTCATATTCGTGATGAAAATTACCCTTTGCATACGAATTATCACACTCCGTAGTTGTATCCATAATAACCTCCGGAATAACTGTGTGGTGAGTAGTTCGGGTCTGGAAGAGGTGGAATGTCGACATGAGAAGGGACGCAGTTGACAACTTCCTCGTAATGGTTGGGCTGAAACGAAGATTCGTAAGAATCAGAAATGGCGGTCTCGTATGAGTCTGGAACAACACTATCGTTAGAATCCTCACCGAATATTCCGAAAAACCACGACATACTGTGAATATACGTGATTGTGATTTGAAAGGTTTATTATGGAATTGGAAATCTCATACGATAACCAACGATAATGCATGGTCTTATAGCCTTTCTGGAGGGTCCATGCGCCCCGCAGTGGCCATTGCGGGGCGCATTGAGTTCAAACATGCACATCAACTTTAGGTCACGCAGGTGTACGAGGTTATATTATGATTCTTGGTACCCTATGCGACCCGCATGGGCCTCTGCGGTGCGTATGGGTACGAGGTTCGCGTGTTTCCACGCAGACATGTCAGTCAGCTGCCATTGTCGGGAAACCCTAAGCCCATGCGGGGGCGCATGGGCCTATGCGACCCGCATGGAAGGGTGTCAAAATAAGAAATTTGGGTGTTTCAATAGGATGAATTTTTTTATAATGTTCATTCTCTCTCTTTATGCACTTGCTCCGATCTTTAAATTCAAGAATCATATCAAAATCAAGAGATTACATTTTTGAACTTTATGATACATAGATTAAAAAGGTTGATGATAACCTTTTTTATTTAAATCTATACGAAAAGTCAAACACATAACTGATTATCTTTATAATATATATATATATATATATATGTAATATGTTAATTTACAAGATTTCTATGCATTGTTGCTTGTACATTGTGCTTTGTTGCTTTTAGTTGCTTTAAGTTGTTTGTTTGTTTTTTTTACATTTTGGGTCAGTGGAGGTTTAAAAGGTTGTACCCTCACCGGTTCTTCTCCTTTACGCACACTCTCTCTCTCTTGTACACAGCTCTCTTTTTCTACACTCGGGCTACTTTAGTCAACTATCTCCGGCGATTTTCGGGCTACTTTTGGTAAGTGATTTCTTTGTTTGTTTACGTATATTGTTTGATCTTCTTGCTTATTTGGTCATACTATTTGAATGGGTATTTTTTTCGCTTTGGGTGTTACTTATGTACATTTTCCGGCTAACGCTACTGAGATGTGTTGGCTTATGTGGTTTCATCGTCTTTGACTTTGGGTTTTCGTTTTTGTGACTTTTGGTTTGTGGTTTGATTGTTACTGATGTTACCGGAGTTTTTACGTCATGGTATGATTAGTGTTAACTTCGTCTGTAAGAAAGACGTATTTCAGATTTATTTAAAGGCGACTGATATTTTGGGTTTACCGATTGCTTTTGACGGTTCGTATCCAATGTTTACTTTGATGATATTTTTTTGGGTTGTATGTTTTTAACGTGCAATCACAAAGTTGCGTGTGTTAAACTCGACAAAAGTTCCATCCTGTGATATGCAGGAATCCATAAATTCACTAAGAGCAAAAATGTTAGATAACCAATCATTATAAACGATATTAATTTTTTCAATAACATGTTCCCATACAGATTCAAACTCTCCAAAGAGTATCAGGCCAAATAGCACATTATTCATTCTTTAAAATTAGTGGAGTCCATAGCCTTACACCACATATATAACATAAAAATGCCACATAACTTTTTAACGAGAATGCTCATAACTTTTTAATGAGAATGCTGATATTTTTTAATGAGTCATTAACTTAATATGAATAGTTGAAAACACCAAGAACACAAAAAACGCCAAAGTAGAACAATACAATAGAGAACGCCAAGGATTGCGAAATATTAGTCTTAGTTTAAGTGAAAGTTTATGCATCTATGCCACATGCATAACCTATGTCAGGTGTTAACAAATACAACAAAATTAGTCTTTTTCATAGTTGTATCTTCATCGGTAACAATAACTTTTGGATACTAACCAACTGGCTTTCAAAAAAAAAAACTCTTAACAACCATATATATATATATATGTATTAGCCGCCGTTTCTGAATTCAATAATGCAGCACCAAAAGTAATATTATTGTAGTGGTTATCTATACCAATAAAAGGTACAAACACAATAGAATATATGCAAAACAATAACATCAAATTATGAAAAAAACAAGATCGGGTAGTTGTGTTCATCAAAACTCAAAAACGCCAGAACTCATCTATTACATACTTGTTAGAACGATACGTAGCTTCAAAGGAATCCCATTCTCAAATACATGATAATTACATTTAAATGATCATCGCACCAAACTAGACCCTTTAAACCATTTTCATAGTCTATGAAATAATCATATGAAAGATTTGGTTGAGATTATTTCTTCTCATAAAGATGTCTCATAGCCATGTCAACATCATGTTTACCGATGAACAAATTTATTTGCCTCTTGTAATTCTTAAAATTGACCTTACTTGCACCATCATCTTCAATACCACCAAAAACTATCTTCATAACATTAAACGCCTTAATAAGTTCAAGATTCATCTTCGACATACTAAGTTATAACATGCTCTTGAAGCTGGGTGAGCTGTCTTGATGATGGTAAGAAATGCTTATCAGGTTGCTCAACAAACTAGTGATTATGCTATTCAACAAACTTATATAGCTATCCTTAAACTCAAGACAAATTTGAGCTTCGCAATCAGTCATATTAGAAAAGTTTGTTCTAACACTCCTTTGCTTCTGTTTCTCATCCAATGTGTCAACCTTTTTCTTTTTTTGTACTCCGTCTTTAGTACAAACATAGTACTTAAGACTCTTAAGACCCTTTGAATTTACTCTTCCGGTACCCTTGCGGATAGTAAAAGCACTAGCTGTAGCATACTTATGATACAAAGCATAAGCTTCACAAAGGCTGTCAAAAGTTATTCCCATCTTAGGCTTTAAATCTTATATAACATCATGAAGGGCAAAGTAAACCCAATTTTTTTACAAATTCTTTCATCCGATATTTTCACCTTAACAAGAAAAAAATAGAAAAACGCTGACATTAAAAAATATAAGTAACAAGAAAAATATGCAGATAATAAACTTGAAAGAAAATGCCAAACATTACTTAAATAAGGTAATACACACCATGCATGGATTGCACCTATTATAGAACCTAAGCATATATATACAAAAAACGCCACAGATAAAACACCGAAAAACCTAATCATATAAAAAAACAATAAACGCCATGAATAGATTACAACTATTAAAAAAATCTAATCATATATACAAAAACACCACAAATAAAAACACCCAAACATCGAATCCTGATCGCATACACAAAACCGAAAAAAGTAATTATTAAAATAACAAATAACAACAACAATTTTTAATTAAAAAACCTAGAAAATTAAAAAGCAAACAAACAAAACACTTATATTAATTAAAATGCCTTTTAACACCATAACTATGGTAACACTTCACTGATTAATAACGCCAATGACATAGACATATATGGGGTTTAGAAAAAAAAAGCAAAACCGTTGGAGAAAAAAACGCTAACAAGTAAAACATATTTTAAGCGAATATTAATAGCAAGGAAAAAAAACCATGCTAAAAATATTTATAAGATAATGAACGATATTACTTTGAAAACCATCACCCAAAACAGATGCCATAGATCGCTAAAACTTAAAGAAGAGGTAACTGCAATTACGGAATAATTGGAGCTGACATAAGAAATGTTTCCAATAAAACAACCGGTAAAAAGACGACCCTACCCCTGCGTGTAATTTAGCACCCCTATCACGTGTGTCTTAGCTTGTTTTAGTAATATGTATGTCTTAAAAATATAATTATTTAATTGATTGGGGTACATCTATCATTTAGCTTGTTTTAAATAAGGAAATCATTGTCATACCATAAATCTCTCCACCTATTTTGCAAGTTTCCATCTCTCTCCACCTTTGTGAAGAAACACAACGTCAAGAGACCATATCAAGAATCATATAATATAACACATTAGGAAGAAATCCAAGAAAACACATCGTGAATCATACAATATAACAAAGTTATTTAACTTGTGTGGTGTGTTATACAATATAACACATCATGAAGAAACCCAAAAATTATCAAACACAATGTCAAGAAAACACAAAAAAACATGTCATTCATGAATGATAACGGGTATAACACATCGTGAATTAACCTATAACTCGTAAAACACATCCTCAAGAAATTACAAAAACATCCCCCTTCCTAAAAACACAACGTTAATAATTACAAATCAATCTATTTCCTAAAAACATAAACTGCTATAATACATTGTGAATTAACTTGTAACTGATAAAACACATTGTCAAAAGATTGTTCATGAATGATTGTAACTGGTAAAACACATAATCAAGAAATTGTTTTGTAAATGATTCGCTTACAAGCAAAAACTAAAGCTATAACACACTATGATGAACATGTAACTGGTAAAACACAATCAATCATTGCATTGTACATCACCATTATTTGATCCGCAAGTTCAACTGATAGAAACAAGAAAAAAAAAACGAATGAAATATGCATAAAAAATCAATCTTTGTAGTTTAAAGTAACTGCATATTTTTGAATTGATTTGTAATATCTTATTTCCTTAAATATCTCCTTTTTGTTTAAAAGATAAATCTTCCATAAACAACTTAATTAGTCGATTACCTTTATGCCCTTTAGTAAAAAAATACATAAATGCCACATGTTACAAGGAAAACACTTACTACACTTTGTAGGAAAAGTAGGCTTTGTAGCCAACTCGTACCCATATATATAGGCTTTGGTGTATGGGATATATTATGAAGCACAAGGGATATGAAGCTATTAAAGGTTTAGGCTAAGAAGTTTGAGAGAGAGTTTAGTGTGCCATGAATGCTTAAAATTTTTATTACTTGAATTTTTTCCCTATATCTTACAATCAGAAATCGAATGCCTTATATAGGCATTTTGAATCCTAAAAAGAATGGTCCTAATTAAATCGTACTAAAGTATACAGTAAAAGTAAAAGTAAACAGTAAAAGTATACAGTAATCTTAATTATTTGAGCTTATTTTCAAAGTAGTGGGGCCCGCATCAATTTGAATTCTTGAATTCTTCCGCATGTCTTGTTTTTGAGAATAATTATTTGGGTCCACATGTCTCCTTGAATTATTTGTGTATATAATTGGTGTGCAACCGTCATCTCTTGCGTCATCTTCTAGAAGTCTCTGTGTGTACTGTCTACTGATACTGGGCTGTCGTTGTTTTCTATGTCTGGATCTTCTGGTTCTTCAAGATTAACGATGTTTTGTAATTGAAGACTATCTCCTTCCCCTGCAAAAGGCAAGAACATTCTCCAATTGTGTTCTCCATATATTTGTGTGTAATGTCCTTCACCGAGTAGTTTGTATTTTTCCCATTGAAAACATTCTGGGATGTCTGTGGTTTGTTGATGTTTTTCTATGAAATTTTTAAAGGCTTTGGAAGGTTGGTCGATGGTTTCATCGATCCAAGGAAGAGTTGAGAAATCAATTGTGATATTTGTAGCTATTGTTTGTAGATAGTTTGTTGTAGGTTTATGGTCTATGAAAATTCGTTTTCGAGAAGGGATGTATGTGTAGGCATTTGAATATGGAAAAGATGCAAAAATCTTGCATCCTATTGTTGGAAATATTGTGCGAACTGCGATGTTTCCTGCTATTAGTAAGAATTTTTCTCCAAGCTTGTTTAAAAGATCTTCAGTCCTGTTGTTATTTTTTAATTCGATATAATCAATCATACCGTGATGGTAAAATTGAATAATCTGTTCATCTGTCAACTGTGTAGGGAAAAAGATTTGGAGCAGGAGGAGTCCTTTTCCGTTTCCTTCATTGTCTGTTCTTTCAATAACTCTAAAGCCTGCTTTTTCGCTATCCATTCTGAAGGCCAAGTCGATCAGTTGTTATTGGAGCTTGTATAAAATTAGAGGGAATTGTTCTACCACTTTCTTTGAAACTAGTTTTCGAAACTCCGGAAATCTGTCGGTGACTGGTTTTAAACATTTCCACCATGGTGTGTCTAACATACGCACTCTGAATGAGTCGTAATTACAATGTATAACTGTATTTTCTTTTTTCTCTTTTTCCTCGAGTCTTTGTAATAACTGTGTATTTTTTGTCTCGAGCAAAGCCAACTGTTGTTTTAAGAGGCTATTTTCAATTTTTTCTTGTATACACTGTGTATCTTTTTGTATTTGTATAATCTTTTCTTGTAGTTTTGAAATAACTTCCTCTTGAGCTTTAATTACTTGCTCAGGGGTCGTTTTTGTAACCTGTGTAAATGTCTTGACTACTTCAGGTTCAATGTAGAAGTCGTCTATACCAAAGGCTTCTCTAGCTACAGATAAGGCTTCATTGAATGATGTGTAGCCTTTCCATATTGCTTGACCTTGGCATTGTATATATTTTCCCACTGATTCCCATTTATTAAAAATACCAGTTTTTAAACCTCTAAAAATTACATAATGTGTATATTTTGGTTTTTGTGGGCTTTGTGTAATAGATGTATTTGTATTTTGTTCATGAAAGTAAATACTTAAAGCATTTAAAACTTGAGCTTTAAAAGATGAAGCTTGCGGCATAGTTTGAACATGCCACAAGTTATCTAGTAAACACTCTTGTTTTTCATTTAATTGCATACCCACAATTGGTCTAAACTTTGTACGTGGATCATTGCATTTTTGTAAAGCATAATTACCAAAGGTAATTATTGTATTTTGTGTAGGTTGTACTGGAGTTGTCCTTTGTGTAAAATGTCTAATTCTTGGAGGTTTAACTGTCATAGCTTTAACCTCAGATGTGTATAACTGTTGGTAACCACTGTCGGCTTGCTGTGTAAACTGTTGTGTATGAGCAGCTCGAATGGCTTGGCTCAATACCTTTTCTGTATCTTGTGATGGTTGTGTATACTTTGGCTTTATAAGATGTTAAGCTTTGCCTTTCCTTTATGTTTGAACTGTCCTCTTAAATAATTCTAATTTTTAAATTTTCTAATTTTTTTTTTTTTAAATTAAATTCTTCATATTTATTAAATTGTCATGTTACCATTTTTTTTTTTCTTTAATTATGTTAAAATTTTATATATTAAATTCATTGAATAATTATTTTGTAATTTAATCTTACTTTTCATATTTATTGTATTTATCATTTTTTAATATATTTTCAAATTGTCTTGTTAATTTTTATTTTTTTTTATTTATTTATTTAGTTCCTTTTTTTTAATATTTAAATATGTAGTTTAGTGGTTTTACTATATAGTGTCTACTAATTTTGATAAATTTGGTATAAATTTTCTAGCATAATTTACTAACCCTAAAAATGCTTGTATTTGTTTTAGATTCTCAAATTTTTCAGGAAATTCCAATATCTTTGTAGAAATATGTGGTTGTAATTCTATTTTCCCATTTCCTAATTCTAATCCTAAAAATGAAATTTTTCTTTTAAATAATTCCATTTTCTTTTTTGATACTACGATCCCATTTGTTTTTATTTCACTGAATATTTGTTGTAAATGTTGTTCATGTTCTTGTATTGTATTACTTGCTACTAGTATGTCATCTATATATACTAAGCAGAAATCATATTTCAGAAATATACTATCCATAAATCTTTGAAAAATAGAAGGTGCATTTTTTAATCCAAAACTAAGCACATTCCATTCAAATTGACCTTCTGAACATGTAAAAGTTGTCCATTGTTTAAAATTTTCTTCTAATTGTAATTGATTATATCCAGATTTTAAATCAAATTTTGAAAATACTTTCTTTTTCTGTATTAAGTTTAATAATGTATCTTTATTAGGAATGTTATATCCATCGTCTATTGTATTATCATTTAACCTTTTATAATTGTATACAATTCTAGCTTTTCCTCTTTTAATTTCACTATGATTTCTTACTATAAATGCTGCTGTTCTATGAGGACTTTCAGATTTTCTAATTAATCCTTGTGTTATCATTTCAGGTATTTGCTTTCTAAATTCTTCTTTGTCTAATGGACTGTATTCAATATTAGCGGTTCTAATTATAATATCAGGATTTTTAACTTTAAATTTACATACATATTTTACCTTGGACTTAGTTATATCTTCTCCTATTAAGCCTATTTTTTCTAAATGTAAAATAATAGGATGATTTATACTTTTAGTAATGTTCATTCCCTTTTCAAATTCTTGATTTAAAAATTCTGTTAATAATTTCATGCTTTCATTTTCAATGTAGTTGATTCGGGGTGTAGAAGTTTTTAAAAAATCTAAACTACCTTGTCCACCACGCTTCTGCGCAACTTCTGATGTGTAATTATATTTTAAGGTAGGGATTGTATAAATATTTTTACTAAATGTAATAAAATGTCGTGTTAATGTAAGTGCACCATTACTATAAAATAGAAAATTCAATCCTAAGACAAAGTCTTTTGATTGTATGTTTTTAGGATTAATGTTTATTTGAGGTATAACATATTTCATACTATAATTATTTGAGAAATCTAAAAATTGTATAGCTATTGGTTTTAAACAATGTGTAATTTGTATTAACCTATTTTCTATTGTTCTACTCTGTATTATATATGGTAGTTTTATATGATAATCTATCGGTGCTAAACTATATGATATTACACTTGTGCTTGCTCCCGTATCGACTAATCCTGTAACATCTATAAATTTATTTTGATCTAGCCATATTCTACACTGTATTTTTATCATATTTATTGATCCTTGTGTTTGTATATATGTAAGCTCTTGTGTAGGTTCTTTATCTTCCACAGACATTTTACTAATTTCTTGATTTATTTCTGTATTTGATTGTCCTTAAAGTTGTAGTATTCTATTTTCTAACTCTTTTATTTTTAAGGTATGTATTTCAACTATTAATTCTAATTTTTCTATTTTTTCCATTTTTATATTATTATTATTGTTAGATGTAGATGTTGTTGGTATAATCTCTATACTATATAATTTTTTAATACATATATAACATATTTCAATAAAACATATATTACATTGGTATCTTTTTTCTATGCTAGGGAATAATCCACAATTATAGCATTTAATATAATTATTTCCCCTATTATGTATCCATTGGTGTTGACATTCCTCTTGTATATTCATATATGTATAAGTTACTTTAGCTATTTTATTTTCGTCTTCGCTGTATATGCTATATACTGATTCATTATCCGAGTCATCAGTTTGTATTGATTCTATTTCATAGTCGTTAATTTGTTCTATTAAATTAGTTCTTTCCATATGTTTATTTTTATTTGGGCATCTATTAGCTAAATGTTTTTCATCTCCACATATAAAGCATTTACACTTTCTTGTTTGTGGTTTTCTTACATATTTATTTTTATTGTAATTTGATTTATAATTTTTATTATATGTAGTACTTTTTCTAATCTTTTTCTTTTTATCGTATACTCCATATGCTTGTGGTGTATATATAGCTGTTTTACAAAATGCATAAGAATTTCTTTTTAACTGTTCTTGTAATGCTACTTCCTTACATTTTTCTTCTAATATTCCAAATGTATATGTTATTCTTGGTCCTATTCCTAGATCTTGTATTTGTCCATATGTTTGTTTCCATGATTCATGTATAGATTTTCCTAAATCTCCTGGGAGTTTTATAAAATATTTATCACAGAGATTATCATCCATAGCTTTTCCTGTTTGTGATAATAGTCTTATAAAATCTAAGGTAAATTCGTTTATATATTTCATATCTGCAATGCTTAACTGTTCTAAATTTCTAATAGCTGTATCTTGTATTAAACTATTATTCTTAGCTGGGTCTACTCCTAAAATAAGTGTTCTAATTTGTGATGTAAAATTATATGGATTATCTCCTAAAGCTTTTAAGGCATTAATTGAGGTAGGATCTTGGGCTTTTTTACTTTGCCAAATACCTAATGCTATTGGTCCTAATGTTGTTTCTAAATACGAAAACATATCCATACTATCTTTTTTATTTGTTTCCCACATTCGTACTACTATTTGTTCCCATGTTAGTATTTCATCAACCCATAATTGAGGCTTTTGTTGTTCTAATAATAACATATTTCCACTGTATATTTGTCCTATAGGCATTCTTTTACCTGTTCCTTTATACGTTTGTTGTTGTTGTTGGTAATTAATTGAGGGATTTGCCCATGGTTCTCTTCCATGAGTTTCATGTGTTTCACTTGCTTCTCCATGTGTAAATTTTGGTCGTTTTCTCTCTTCATCTGCCATAAATGTATTATCTTGCTTATAGAATTCTGATAACATTGTTTTACCTTGTGTTATACTTTCTATTAATGGTAAGTTATAGTATTGTGTTAATGTTTTATAACTTTCTTCGTATGTCATACCTAATTCTGTCATACATTCTATAATCATATCATCTACTTCTTCTTGTATATTTAATTCTGTAAATTTTTTATCTATTATTTGTTCAATTGTTTTAGTAGTTTCCTCACTCTTAAATCCTGTAATAATTTCATTATTTTCTTCGACTTCTAGTAGTGTATAATTCCAACATTCTTCTTGTTCAAATTTTAGGAAATTAAAATCTATTTCATTATTGTCTACTTCTTCTGTTTCTGTATCGTATATTGGTTCGTTATCGTATATTGGTTCGTCTTCTATAATATTCATAAAACTATATTCTGTATTTGTTTCACTAGTCCCTTCTATATTTTCTATGTTGTCTTCTTCTTTAAATCCTACAAATCTAATACTTTGTTTTCCATCTAGTCCTTCGTATATAATACTTTTATTAGGTACTAGAACTGTGTTTTCATTTTCTTGTAATTCATCTAGGTTCCATTCTAACCCTGCTAATTGTTCTGGGTCTATTTTTATTGGATTTATCATACTTATTGACTTAGAAGCCATTGTTTGTACTATTCCTTCTATGTTTACTTTGTATTTCATTCCTGAGCTATTACTTACTTTTCCTAATACCCCTATACTAACCACTAAATTATTACCATCATAATTTTCGTAACCTTTTGTTTGTAATGCTATTTTTAAGTTTTTTATATCTTTAACATCTTTTAGTATTCCTGGTGTACAATAGAATAATGCTGTATTTTGACTCATGTCTACTTCCATTCCTGAGATTATTGCTTTTTTCATTTCTTTTTCCAACTTTTGTCTAATATTAAAGCTAATAATTTTGTTCCTAAATTTTTTCTTCCTAAAGCTTTTATTCCAATTATGATTAATCCTGTATGTATATAATGTTTTCCTGATTGTTTAATTTTTTGTATAGTTTCTGGAGATAATAAATCAATTGTTACTATCCTATCAACTACTCTTAAACTTTCTTCTCTACTACTTTGTATTAATGTTGTGTTAATATTAAATCTTCCTGTTTGATATAATACTCTTGGATTTAATACATCAAATTGATGTTGATTATATAAGTCTATATTTTTGTCTACATCTATTTCATCTTCTATGTGTAACGTATGTCTATCACTATTATTTGATCTTGATCCTCTTCTAATTATTCTATTTAAGAAATTATCAGAGGTTATAATATCCTGTATATTACTAGTAGAATGTCTTGCTTCCTGAATAGTTCTACTTCGTCCTAAAAAGCTCATTTTCTTATTTGCCAATGTTTATAAGGTATGGGTTTATTAATATTTTTTATAACTTCAGAACTGTTTATGTGTAATTTATTAATAGCTTGTGTTACTCTTTCAATTTCTTCACTAAATGCGTTGTTATTATTTGTAATTGACTTTTCAATATTAATTGTTTTAGTTTCTATATTTATTTGTTTAAGTTTATTTAATAATAATTCGTTTTGTTCTTTAATAAAATTTAAATTGTTATTATATTTTCTAATTTATATATATATATATAGGGTAGGGTTCATGCGAGAACCACTTTTATTACGAGAACCGCGAGAACCAATATGAACACAACAAAATAAACCCACTACACCACCACTCAAAACCTAAAAAAACAAAACCTACCCCCCCCCCCCCAGAAAAAAAAAAACCTAACCCCCTCCACCCAAGCTAACTGCTAAAAAACTAAATCCCCCCAAAAACCTAACGAAAACCTTACCCCCCCCCCCCCCACAAAAAATCTAAAAAAATCTAAAAAACATACAAAAAATTAATTAAAAAATCGATGTTTTTCATCATTAAAAATAATTTTTTATGACGAAAACCAGCATTTTTTATAAAAAATATTAAAAAAATTGTATGTTTTTAGATTTTTTAGGTATTTTCGGTTGTGTTCACATTGTTCTCGCAATAAAATGGTGGTTTCTAACGGATCCTTCTCTTATATGTATATATATATGTATGCATGAATTTGAAGGGGTGATGAATAGTGATTTTAACTTGCGTACATTAATGAAATTAAAAAATCTAAGTCCGCAAATATGTTTATTTTTTTTCAACGTCACTATAAAATTTTTATTGATGATAAATATTGTGCCGCTATCGTACCAAACTGAACCAAAACCGATGATAAATAGTAATTTATACTGAGTTCATGTATCGTATCAACATCGTAATAAACTGAATTGGTACCATCCGAATATTCATGGTAACACACCGCCGCAGCATGTGAGCATATACTCTAGTTTATGTTAAATCACCTATCTTCTTACATGTTTTATGGTTATAATTCATCTAGGCGATGATGTTACATCTCTCATCTCTTTGCAAATCTTCTCCCTTCATTTTGACACATGCCATAATAGTTTCATAAAAAGTAAAGAGGACATAACAATAGATGTATGACTAAGAGAAATTTATACATGTGAATTCTAAGTGGCTAGTAAATTGAAAAATTTTGAGAATTTGCTTTTAGTTGTTTTCTATTTATTATTTAATTTATTAGTATTTGTTTTATTATATTTAGTAGTATTGTGTTTATTATTCAGCTTCATCTTTTAATCATAACTTGAATTCGTTAACCTTTTTAAAAATTCTAAATACGATTCTATATTTATTCCAAGTTATTTTCCCGCGTGCTCTCATATGCATTCGATCGATTATACATGTGAATTACAACTTATGATGAAGAGTGAAATATAATTTTGTACTTGTTATATTATAATATTATTATGATATTGTATTATTATAAATGTTTTTTTATTATATTTTGTTTTCCGTTTATAATTTTTAACATAATACGTTTTATAAAGTTTCAAATATGTCACTACGATGCACTTATTTTTATCTGCGTCTAGATTTAAATTTTGCTCAATATCAATGAACTACTTTTTCAGTATCGAGAATGTTGTAGCAAGTGTCGGTGCTGTAACCGGTAATGTGATGAACTGAACCGATTTCAACCGAACAAAATCGGAAAAACATTGAATATCGAAGCTTGTATCGGTATTTGTTTTTATGGTTTTTACCGATGTTAAAAGTGTGTCGATATCTTTTAAAGTTGTACCGTTATTGTGACGAACCGAACCAATTTTAACCGAACAACATCGGCACCGACATCGAATATCGAAGCTTGTATCGATATTTGTTTTTATGGTTTTTGTCGATGTAAAATGCGTCTCAATATCTTATAGGGTATATAAAGATTTTGTTTTTTTGGTTTTCTCTTTCGGTCGCTATAGCGAGTGTTGAGACGGTACGATAGTGAGACGATCTTAATTTATCGAAAGCAAAAACAATAAAAATAAATACCGCTACTAATGCAAATGGTGTTCAGTTGGTTTCGTTTCGATTTTTACAATAACGAGACAATAGCCGTTTTCCAATCACATTTGTATGTTAATGTTGAAAATGTAAATATAGAATGTAAACCTCCGAATGATATCAACTGAACAACATCGGTACCAGTATTGATATTTGTTTTTATTGTTTTCGATCAATTTAATGTTTTCATTTTCGATTATTATAGCGAGTATTAATACCATAACAAACTGAACGTATACCAACTGAATTCCACCGGAAGCGCGGGAGAAATCACTATTATCATATATATTAATCATTAATCACATATATTAATTGATTCTGTTGATGATTAGTAACTTCAAATATTTAAGTATTTGTTTCAGTTTTAGTGGTATTTTAAGTATTTGTTTTTAGTGGTATTTTATTTGTTTCTTTTGAATTTTTAGTGGTATTTGTTTTTTATTATTTTAGTGGTATTTTTATCTGATGTGGTCAAATGATATTGATAGATTATATTATATTATATTATATTATATTATATTATATTATATTATATTAATTGTGTCTGTTGATGAATAGTAAGTTCAAATATTTAAGTATTTGTTTCATTTTTAGTGGTATTTTAAGTATTTGTTTTTAGTGGTATTTTATTTGTTTCTTTTGAATTTTTAGTGGTATATGTTTTTATTATTTTAGTGGTATTTTTTATCTGATGTTGGTCAATGATATTGATAGATTTAATTTGTCACGACACTGATACCGATAATCAATTAGTGTCACGAACAGAGTGTATAAATGAAAAATTTTCAAAACCAAAAACCATAAAAATGAAATAGGTACCGGTACCGATGTTGTTTAGTACGATATAGTAGCGATACGTTACCAGTTTATCAAAAAAATAACGGTACTAAGTTCGATGTTTTTCGTTTGGTTTTGGTTCGGTTCAGTTCAGTTCACTACGAGAGCAACATGGTATCTGTTATCAAACAGGAAACCATAAAAATGATGCTGTTTGGTAAGGTATGGTAGCTAGATGGGTGTCAGTTAATCAAAAGCAATAATAATAAAAATAGATACCAACACATATGTTGTTCAGTCAATTTCGATTTGGTTTGGTACGATAACGACAAAGTATCCTTTTTCAATAAAATTTATATTGTAATGTTGAAAAAATAAACATAGAACATAAACAAATTGGACTGATATCAACTTACAATATCGGTACCCAGAAAGCAAACAAACGGAATCGATATAAACTAAACAATATCGGTGTTGTTATTGAAAAACATTTGTTTTCTGATCGATCTAAGATTTTCTATTTCAATTATTATATTCTATAGCAAGTGAGTGTAAGGTAACAAAATGAACTGATACCGACTAATTCCTGCCGTGAAGCGTGAGAAATATATAAAAGGGTGATGAATAGTGATTTTAGTTTTTTCAAATTTATATGTTGTAATTTTTAATAACATATATTTTTTATTATTTGATTTGATTTTTAAATAACTTGCGTATACTATCTTCTTATGTATTTTGTGGTTATAATTCATCTAGGCTCATCTTTTATATCTTCTTATGTCTTTTGTGAGAAATGATATTACGTCTCTCATCTCTTTGCTCATCCTTTCTTTCTTTTGGACACGTGCCATAATAGTTTCATAAAAAGTAAAAGGGAATATTTTAATAGATGTATAATTAAGAGCAACAATAACATTTGTTGTTTTAGAGCGTTTTTAATCTCAAAGGGAGGAAAAGGAGAGATGCATTTTTTGGGGAAAATGCTCACAAACAAGTTATGTGAAGGGGGTGGGGAGATGATGCGGTTTTGAAGTGTTTTTAGGAATACTTGGAAAGAGTGACGTAGCAGCTAGGATGTATATCGGAGACGTTAACGTTATCTTAATTTTGAGTTTTACTAGGTAATTTTTTTTCATTTTACTATCTTAGGTAACACAAAAAGTATTATTTACAAATTCTTTTTGTGGAGTCAAAATATATATAAGGGAAATAACAATTTATTTTAAGTAATTTCCTAGTAATTGCGAGTTTCAATATTTGTTTTAGTTTCTATATTTAATATAGAAGTTTCGTCGTTAAAAAATATATTCTTAGTTAGCTTAGCCTCTAGGAACACATGATATTTATGCTATGTGGTGTAGC
This sequence comes from Scalesia atractyloides, assembly GCA_947069175.1. Lineage (NCBI taxonomy): Eukaryota > Viridiplantae > Streptophyta > Magnoliopsida > Asterales > Asteraceae > Scalesia > Scalesia atractyloides. The sequence continues at coordinate 21,462,196 of CAMTDV010000012.1, read as the reverse complement.
TTGTCCCTTTTTGTACATGTATAAATGATTTATATATATATATATATATATGGTGAGATTCCTCTACAAAGTGTAGTACGTGTTTTGGGCCATCGAATGAGTGGTTTTAATGGTTGAGATTAGATGAGTAGCATTTTTATAATATACGTATTTTAATTAATGATTGATTTAATTGATAGATAGCATTTTGGTAACGAAGCATGTTTTAAAAAAAGAAACACCCATTATTCATTCTTTCTTACATAACTCTCCCCATAGTTCTCTCCTTATTAAACAAAATCCCTTAAAATTATGGATGAAGTTGAAGATAAAAGATTTGATTGTGTTTAATAGCTAAAATCTACTTAATTGGAGTTTGATTTTTTTTTGTGTCTAGAGACGAGAATCGGAGTTCAATTTTGTTTTTTATCAAGTATTGTGTTTTATATTTGTGATAAAACACACTGTGAAGAAACATGTGAAGAAAAACACACTGCGAAAAAAATTGTAAAGAAAAACACAGTGATAAAACATATTGTGATGAAACTATGAAGAAAAACACATTGTAAAGAAACAGTGAATAAAAACATACCGATAAAAACACATTGTGAAGAAACCAATAACAGAGAAAACAGAGTGTCAATAAATACAAAGACATGTCCTTAATGAAACATAAACTGTTATAACACATTTTGAGTAACCTATAACTGATAAAACACAACGTCAAGAAATTGTTCAAGAATGATAAATTAGTGTGTTACGTGTGAAGAAACCATAAAACAAATAAAAAACAACGTCAAGAATACATGTATATGCAAAAACGATAGCTAAACCAATTACTTGAATGACGAACAACTAAAACATGATGCATTTACCATTACCATAATCAATCATTTTTTATCCATAATATGCAAAAAAATCATCGAATGATAAGAGAATGATGCGTGTTTGATTTCTACGAAACTGATACAATTTCATGAATAAGATATACGTAACTCATGATAAAAGAATGACGTGTCTTATTTTATTGTTTTAGATGTCACACCCCGACCCGCAGCGGAATCGGGGCATGATTGGGTTATCATCAAAGCTCATGACATTTATTATAACGTTTCATATTCATTATTACAATTTAAAGGGAAACATACAATCATAATTACATCATGTCCTAAACATCATTCTAGACTTCATTGTTTTCTTCTAAGGCATTTCCTATGTTTTCCTTGCTTCATCCTGTTCACCTGTATCATGTGTAAAAAAATGGTTTTTGGGATCAACAAAAAGTTGGCGAGTGAATCCTATGAAAAACATTTGAACAAGTTTATTTATTTGATTATAAAATAAAGTGCACAACCACATATGAGTAAATATAGATGTAAACTTATTCACAAAACAGTTAATCATTAGATAATGCACACACATACAATAATGGATTGTTTTGAGGCACGCATTGCTCAACTCGTCTCCCACGAGGAACTGATGGGCCTAATAAATGATTTGCATATAACTTGACAATATGAAATACATAACTACAAACAATATATACATTCTAAGTTTAGATCACAATATGGTATGGCACAAGTTTAAATAAACGAGTTAATTTTTGTGACACATGACACACCCCAAAACGTGTAATTAAAAAGAGGAGTTGTAAGATTCACTCACATTGGGTGCGTTCGGTTGATGATGTTGAATGTGCACGAAGTTTGCTTTAACCACGAGTGAAACTCACCTAGATAATAACATAATGGTTTGGTAAATAAACGGATTTTATTAATCAATTTTAGTAGGATGATTGGATATATTTTTGTGAGTTTAAGGCTATTTTCTAACTTTAAAAATGTTATTTTTAAGTATTTTTAATTGATTTTTTAAATAAAAAAATAAATAAAAATAATAAAAAAATGTTGACTTTTTGCGACCGTTGACCGTTGACCGTTGACTTGTTGACCGGTCAGACTGTGTAATTGTGTGCGCCGGGTGAGGCTCGAACTCGAGACCTCCCATTCGCGTGCACGCAGCTCTACCAACTGAGCTACGTGTCTAACCTGAAATATTTCTGTTTTTAATTATATTTATATACTAATTGAATTAAACCGAAAATCATTTATTTCAAAAACGATTTAAATGACTCGCTCGGTGCTCTCCACAGGTCTCGAACCCGGGACCTGTGGTTTGGGTTAACACACAGTCCACCGCTGGACTGTGTGTCTAACTTGGTAAATAATCAGATTTTTATTATACTTATATACAAACTAAATAATTTCATTTCTGTCTTATATAAAAAGTTTGATAATTGTCAGGACCGGTGCGGTAGTCCGGACTCGAACTCGTGACGTGTGATTAAACGTTCACACAGTCCACCACTGGACTGTGTGTCTATCTTGGTTATTATTCCGGTTTTTATTAAACTTAACATCTATTGCAGTGAATCCGGTTCGGTTAAAAAAAGAACATTTTTATTAAGGCGAGTGTGCGTGGGACAAGAATCGAACTCGGGACGTATACGTGTTTATGTGCACACAGTCCACCGCTGGACTGTGTGTCTAACCCGAGATATATCTTGATTTAAATTAAACTTATAGACAACTGAAACTTCATCTTCTTCGTTGGACTTAACCAGAATCGGTGTCCGGCTGGTTCGACGATTTAATCAAGTTTCTTTAGGGTGTTGTGATTAAGATTAACAAAAAGAATGAGAGATTAAGTGTAAGGTATACCGAACAGGGCTCCTCTGTTTCGCCGGCGAAGCTCCGATGTCAGCAGGTTATTCCGGCGACGTGTGTCTTGCGGCTGAGGGTCTTCAGGGAGTTTGAGATGAGTGTGGGTGGCTTCGGTATGAGCTCTGGGTGTTCAGTTTTTAGAGTAAGACACAGAGGTGAAAGGCTCGGTTTTCCGGCGAGTTGCAGAAGTTCTTCGGCGAGTGAAATTACGTCGGGAAAGAGTGTGATTGTGAGCGAAAAAGCTAACAGAGGTTAGAGGGGGTATTTAGGGCAGAACATTGACGAATTTGGTCTGTTTTCCGTCTTGATTCGTCGGTTAGAAATTTTCCGGCGGTTATGATTTGTGTCGCGGACTGGACATCAATTATAACCGACGTCGTTGTTAATATTTACGTTGGGTCAAAGGTAACCGACGGTGATTGACGAAATCGTCGGATTTTCCGGCGTCAACGGATTTGGGCGCGTCAGTTGACTGGGTTTGATTTCTGTTTCATTATTTGAATTAATTGTCTGGATATATTACTAAAGAATACAAGTGGCGAAGTGGTTTGATGGATGAGTGTTGAGTCATTGTTTGACCAAGTTGACCCGGCTGACCCGGGTTCGAAACCCGGCAGCCTTGTTTAATTTTTAAACCACTATTTTTAATACTTTTTCAAATATAAATTATATATTCCAATATACTTATTAATTATGTATCGTTTAAAATTAATTTGGGCATTAGATACGCAACGAAAATTTTAACTGATTGTTCGGTTAATAAACGGAGCGGGTTTGATAAATCCGGTTTTTGACGGATGTTACATTAGATTTATCTTTTCCAAAAATAACTTATTTAGTGAATTACCATTATACCCTTTTGTTAAAATTCTCTAGATAACACATGTCACAACCATATCACTTCCTACACGTTGTAGAAAACTATGACTTTGTAGCCAATTCCTTCCATATATATATATATATATATATATATTATATATATATATATATATAGGCTAGTAGTTGGCTACACAATATAAATTTTCTAAAAAGTGTAAAAATTTATAAAACACATCAAAACCCACAAATAACATAGTAAATATACATTTGATTAGGGTTAATTAAGTGTGTCAGTTATTATACGAACACTAACATGATGGAATTCGTAAAATTACCACATCACACACGAGTTTATCCCCAAACATTGGTGATTAAGTGGAATGATATTTCTGGAATAATTAAATAAACATAAATTGTGTGAATTTATAAGTTTCTTGGCCTTTACATGCATTATGTGAACTTACATGAAATAACGTGCTTTTACACGTAATTACTTGAATTCGTATTTTTATTATGATATGGAAACTTTAGAAAAATGTAACTTTGGGAAATTATAGTTAAATTTGTATTTTAATTAAAAAGGGGCCAATGGGGTTTCTAAAGCCCATCTTGCAACCCATGGGGATATAGATAGATTTAAAAATAAAAAATAAACACAATCCCGAAGCCTAACCCACCCCCACGCATGACTCTCCCTCTCTCTCCCTTTCTTCAACTTACGACCACCACACCACCACCATAATCATCTTGATTTCTTGCTTGGATATTGCAATTGGATACTTTCTTGGTCAATTCCAATACCCTTTAATGCTTCCAAATAAGTTTCTTGGTTGCTTTTGATGATTTTTACGTTTTTCAAGATTTGGTCAAAAACCCTAGTTCTCCAAACTCAATCCTAATTAAACTAATTGATGTGTCTAGTTATTATCTATGATCTCTTTATGTATTTTGAATGATTTTGCATGAATTGAAAACCCTATAGTTCATACCTAACTAAAAGTAGAAACTTTTTGATGATGAATTTTATGTAGGAAATTCTAGATATGCATGATGGATTGTGATGATATGATTATGTGTTAATTTATGCACATTAACATGTTAAAAACATTACATTTGGTAATTAAACCTTGTGTCATAACTTACTAATAATGAAAACTTTGTTGATACTAGTATGTGTAGGATCGTATGTTAAACACATTTAGTGATAAATATTGGTTTAAATATGCTAGTAAGGTCAAATGAAAGAGTTTGGTGTGATTAAATTACGTGAACGATGCTTATTACCTAAGGTTTCCAAAAAGGGAAACTTTATTGAAATTGCAAGTTATAACTTGATTTTTAGACATGCATGAATATGTATACATAGGTTGTATATACATGTTTTGATGTGTGAAAAGATGTTAACTTGCATGGTAGATCGAAGCTTTTTAAAAGTGGAAACTTTATTATCCTAGACAAGTAGGATTTGTTAATTTGACGTCCATGATGATGGTAACATTCTAGATATGTTATTTAGGATATATTAACATGTTTAGAAGTGTGGGGGTGTAGAATTCTTGAGAATTAGAGTTCCATGCATAACTTGCTAAACAGGGAAACTTTATTGGTAATAAAGTTTTGATAAGAACCATATGTGTTAAGTGGTGTACCATAGTTGCATGTTATGATATTGTATGATCATAAACGAACTTCAATTCACTTGATGAGACACCAATGAGTCGTCGGGTCAAACTTGGTCAAACATGTGAATCTTTTTATAACAACAAAATGGCATTGTGTGGATATAAGGGTCTTATGAACCTACACTAACACACACTTATGGACTTATGTGCAATAGGTAGCCATTAGCAGGTCACCTATTTCTTTATTTGTATTTGCTGGAATTATAACACGCACCCTAAGTTGAGTTTCACGACCCACTTTTACGCACTCCTTTTTGGGAGAAAACATGAGCGCTAACTTTTAGATTTTTTATTTCTTTTATTTCACATGTTTACAAAATGCAAAGATATCATGAAAGTCTCTACATCTCGAACCGTTAATATAGGGAGTTAGAGAGGTAATTTGGGTAGTACTACTGGGTTTGACAAACTCGACTGGAAATCGAACTGGTGTATTATTGACCTAACATCTCACCATCGTTTATGATAGACGTGGTAGAAGACATCAAATAAAAATAGTAAGCTCCGGTCTCGAAGCGTTTAGTAATTTGTAAATAAGCTAGCTAGCTAAAGATATAACTGTATTTTACATTATTTGTCAAATATTCACTTTCACCTGAAACTTGTGAACTCACCAACCTTGTGTTGACACATTTTAGCATGTTTCTCAGATGGCTAAGTTAAGCATGAGGATTAGGGCATTTCATAGAGTCTTATTGCTATCAAACATTGCAACTCATTTTTCATACTTTATTACATTGGTTTTTGGGCGTGTTGTTTTGCGCATTAAAGTGTTCTCAATTTATTTGGTTTACGCTTCCGTGATTATTATTAACTCTGAAATTTCTTATTTATCAAGCAACTTGGTTTTAAAAAGATCATGTAGTGGTCATTCGGAGTAACTAATGGCAATGAGCTTAGTTTGTCATGCGCCTCGCGATAGAACCTCACAGGTGGAATTTGAGGGTGTGATATTTTCACTTTGTGTTTGTTGATTCAAACATTCATGTTGTCTATGTCTATGTAGTAGAAAAAAAACATGTTAATTTTTCAGGGTTAGAAGCAAAGAGTTGGTTTCTGGGTTTTGGATGTTCTTGCATCGTGTGGAGAAGTTGTACACTTGATACACGAGTACTTGGTCTAGTTCATCGCTACTACTATTGAAGAGATAGCAACAAATCAAGAGGTTCATACTAGTGGTGTTCTAAATCTCTCATAAAAGATCTTCATTTGATACTTCAACTGTGACATTGTGTGGTTGTTATGTGGCAACTTTCCAATATTGTTGCGGGTCATGATGGTTGTAACTATGGTTTTTTCACTTTATGGCATTAACACACACATATCACTTTTTTCAAAGAGGTGTGTGATTTTCAAAGAGGTGTATGATTTGGTAACCTTAACCGAATCCATTTTTATTTTCGTGTAGTGACCGTATGGAAATCCATATTAATCATATCATTAAGGGGAAAGTTAACCAAAGTGATTCTCCCATGTGATTGTTTCCAAACATTTATCTTTTAGTGGTTGTCATGTGATGAGTGGTCATAGCAACATCTAAAGAGGCATTTGATTTTGTAAGTTTAACTGGAGTCAATTCTATCTTCGTACAGTGATTTTTGGAATTGGAAATCCATATTAAATGGGTAAATCATGTCATCAAGAGGAAATGGAACACAAGTGATTCTTTATTGTGATTTTTTTTCAAACATTTATCTTTTCATTCCTTTATTTTATGTTTTTTAAAAGTAAAACCATAAAAAACAACTCTCTTTAACAAATGATTTACAATCGTTAAAAAGGCTTTAAACAAATGATTTTCACAAGTATAATACAATTTGTCAAATAATGTTTTCTTAATTTCATCAGATTATAACTAAGAGATTTTCTTTTGTTAAAGTTTAACATTTTAAGGGACTTGTTTGATAAAAAATAGAAAGTATGTTAGTTTTTATGTACAAAAAGTTATTAAAGGAATTTTATGAGACAAAAAATAAAGTTCGCTTTTTATATTAAAAAAAGTGAAAGGACTTTTACAAGACAAACAAGAAAATATGTTAGTTTTTATGTAAAAAAGTAAAGGAACTTTTATAAGAAAAACAAAAACTATATTGAGTTTTTATTGTATTTGCCCTTTAATAAAATTACGTGTTAAGTCTATTATTTTTTTTAACCCACCACTAGCTTTAAGATCAAGCTTAGTATCACAACAAAAAGGTTAAGAACATATTCTTTAAACCATTATAAGCAAAGCAACTTTACCAGTCTTTTCCTTTTTAATACCGACTCAAAAGAAAAATTCAACACAAGTCTGGTTTAGGAATCTTGTAAAGCAATTTTAATAAATAAAATTTGTTATCACCACATAAGCTAGTAATATGCACATTCTCATTTTGGATTGCTCAACGGATATTATTAGGATTATGACATTATGAGAAAAGCCGATTTATTCTCCAGCTAAGAAGTTGTCAAAAATATTGTATATCCACTAATAAGATACCTAACCCATACCGTAAAAGATGTAACTTTATCATAAGCGGTGAATCAATGATGATAATGCGTCATTTTTTCTTCCTTCCCTATGGATTCACCATGGTGAATCACATAATCCGCATTAATACGCTCATTCCATATGTTGTGGTAGGGGAATCGTATGGGCGCGATGGTAGAAGAAGTGAGCTCGTGCCAAATGTAACGAAAGAGAGTGTGAAGATACAAAAGTTACATAATTAAAAGGTAATTATATATATATATATATATATATAAAGAAGATCGAGTGGGTACAAGCTATAACTAATAATAAAAATATTTGAGATCTAATAAAAAGCTTAAAAACTGTGAGAAGCATAAGGAACAACTTTTACTTTTAAATGCACTAGGTCTCTGAATATAAAGATGCAATCAAATAGAAGGGCAATGGCTATGAAATTAGAAATTTGTTGACAGAGAAATGAAAGAGAGGAACACATTATTAACATAGGAAAAACATAAACTTAACGAAGAATGTATGAATACTTATTTATTTTGTAAAACCCCATATTTTAGTTCATTGGTGATTATGAATACACCTAGAGGTTTCTATGAGAAAAAGAGAAGTTAAAAGGAGATATTTAGTATGTTGCATCTGCCAAATTTCACACCTTATACAGAGAAAGCTTGGATTTGGGGTTCAAACTTGCACGAGTTGTGTTTTTCTTAAGAGGATTCATGTTCTCGAGTTGGGTTATTCATCAGAGACCGGAAACGTTCCCTAGTGGTCTCATGATTGTTGCTTAAAGAAGTCTTGGTCTCAGGTCTGAACTTCACAAAGAACAAGGTGCGAATCAAATTAAAGTTTGGATGTTTATGTTTGAAATGGTGTTATACTATAGACTGTAATTAAGTTCCGACGTTAAAGTTAAGATATTGGCGTGTAATGAGATCGGATCTAAAAGTTGCCGCCATTGTTGTGCCCTAAGATCTTGATATATAGGATGGAGTGATGATTGTCAATTGATTTGTACGTTATGATATGATATGTTACGTAATACTATATTACATTATGTTATGTTATGCCTTGATTTGTTTCATGATACATCACGTTATGAATTGAGTATTATAGTTTAATAATGCTTGGAACTAGAACTCAAACACCGTAACTGATTTTTGGTATGCAAATCAAGTTAAGATTTAGATGTTGGATGCTCGGGATAGCATGGGCGCCTGATTAAGGCTACCACATTTCCAAGATTGGCATCTGTTTAAAGAAGTTGCGTTATTGAGACATTTATGTTAAATAAAGACCATGTTATGGAATGCTTGGACGATTTTGACATATTTTTATGTTTCTTCTGCTGTGTATAAAATGAAATTTTGGTTTAAAACCTATGTGGCAAATAGTAAATTCAATATATAAGACCTTCGGTTTTAGACGTTTTGTAATTATTGGAGATCAGTTTAAGAATATTAAACAATATGAAAAGTAGGGGTAAACGAGCCGAGCGACTCGAGAAAAAACTCGAAAAGAGCCGAGCCTTATCGAGCCCGAGCCGAGTTTGAGCCTCAAAACAAAGCTCGTCCGTTTATCGAGCCCGAGCACGAGCCTCGCATGTGAAGCTCGTTAGGCTCGTCGAGCCTTAGTGTAAACGAGCCGAGTCAGGCCGAGCTTATTTAAACTTATTTACAAGCCGACCACGAACCTAAAAATAAGCTTATTTTGTAAACGAGCTCGAGCATCATTTATCGAGCTCACGAGCCTAAAAAGTCTGTTATTTATATTATTTTTATTTAATATACTAATTAATGATAATAAACGAGCCGAGACTGAGCCGACCCGAGCTCGAGCTTGAGAAAATACAAACGAGCCGAGCTCGATCCCGAGCTCTCATAAGTTAATCGAGCTCAAGCTCGAGCCTGGGCAAGTTTGAGCTCGGCTGGAGTCTTTTGCACCCCTAATTATTAGAATTAAATATTTAAATTAAAATGTAAGATAAAAGTGGGTACATGGAGTTTTAAAACATGACACATGAATGAAAATAAGTTATGATAATGATTTATGGAAATTTTAGGACTTTAGAATTTGAAAACACGTAACCAAACAGTCATTTGGTGAAATTGTATGTATAAAATAGTAAACTTTTAAGACTACTGTTACAATAATTTGGTGAAATATTATGTAGAAAGTAGTATACTTTTAAGACTATTAAACATTGCAGAACTAAAACATCTATTTTCACGTATCTTTTAAAAACTCATGTTGTTTCTAACCGTACATTCATGCTTATAAATTCGTACATTTTTATGCCATCCTTACTTTTTTACATTTATATTTCATAATCAAATTGTTTCTATACCAAATCAAGTTATAAAAGTTTAATTAACTTATAATAATGAAAAAATATATTGTTGAAAAAATATTTTATAATAATAAAGCAACGTGAATAAGAATAGTCTAAAAAACTATACCGGTTAATGATTTTAAAATTAGAATATCACATATTTTTGTTATCTTATCAAATTATTACCTTTTAACCATTTAAAATTTAAAAAGGGTTTTGTACAAGTCACTAAAGTACCAATGATGGCTAGCTTAGATGGCACAGATTCCATCCGCTAGTTCTGAGGCCAGGGGGATGTCATTCACGGGTTCAATCCACATATGTAGCAGTTACTAGTGACATTTACCTCCTAAGAAGGTCCTGGTTTGATACCTTTGTGATGCGGCTCTAGCCGGTTCGTCACTTATGACCCATTTTTGGAGAGATCCTATGTGTTGAACTGGAGTTCAAAAAAGTTACAGTCTGCCTCAAGGGCGATTGCAAAGCCACCTATGCTATAAATACCTTCCAAAAAACAAGTCACTAAAGTACATGATTACAGTCTGCCTTAAGTTGATGAAGTCATCTAGTGGGCGAAGAGTTATAAAAAAGAAGATCTTTATTTTCAAAGTAAACTTCCAAAAATCATACATCTCGGTAAATTGGAATTTCCTTTTGGGGAATCTAAAAGGCATGGGATTCCCGTCACTTCAGAGGAGATGGATTAGGTCTTGCCTTAATTTGAGTTGGGCATCGGTTTTAGTTGATGGATCCTCAGCTTTGGAATTTCATATGACAAGGGGTCTTCGCCAAGGGGATCCGATGTCTCCTTTTCTCTTCATTTTAGTTTTGGAAGCATTGGAAGTCATTCTTAATCGAGCGCTTAACATGGGATTATTCAAAGGGGTGAAACTTCCACATGGAGGGCCTATGTTGGCTCATTTATGCTACGCCAGCGACGTCATTTTTCTTGGGGAGTGGTCGGATTCCAATATTAAAAACTTGAACCAAATACTTAGGTGTTTCTACCTATGTTTGGGTCTTAAGGTGAATCTATCCAAGAGTGGTATCTTTGGTGTAGGTGTGAACGAGGGGGAGGTGGAGGAGATGGCACAGTCATTTAGTTGTAAAGCCGAGAAGTTGCCTTTCACTTTCTTAGGAATGCTGATTGGCGTTAATATGAAGAAGATCAAGTATTGGCAACCAATAATCCACAAGTTCAATTTGAAGTTGTCAAGTTGAAAGGCAAATCACATCTCTTTTCCAGGGAGGGTTACTTTTGCAAAATCCGTGTTAGGTGCCATATCTAACTACTATCTATCTATTTTTAAGGCCCTGATCAAAGTGCTAAACGACCTCGAAAAGATTAGAAGGAGGTTTTATTTGTGGTAATAAAGGGGGGAATGGAAGATACGTTAGATTGCTTGGAATAAATTGATCGCATCAAAGAAACATGGCGGGCTTTGAATTCCTGTCATTCGAAGTACTAATCCGGCCTTACTCTCATAGTGGTGATGGAAAATAAAGGCTAACCCTCACACTCTTTGGGCGTGGGTTGTTATGGCAATACACGGTAACATTAAATCTTTCTAGGCTTTTGAGTTTTCAAAAGGATGTGTTGGGATTTAGAAGGATATTGGCTCTATAAGTAACGATCTCGCTGAGTTCAAGGTTAATATTACAAAGTCCATAACAGGTGTGGTTGGTGACGGGTCTAACCCCCTATTCAGGTTAGATAATTGGCTGGATATAGAACCAATCAGTGAAGTTTTTCCAAATTTGTTCCAAATTGCGGGAGATAAATGGGCGCCGGTTGGGTCCTGGTTTTCTAAAGCGAGTAATACGGTACACTAGGTTTGGGCGTGAAAACGAGATCTAAGAGGGTACTAGGAGGTGAATCAAGAGACCTAGCTCAAGGCCTTGCTTCAGAAACATGTTTCTATTTCGGGTAATGACAAATGTCACACCCTCAAATTTAACATGCGGAGTTCTACCGCGAGGCATGTGACAAACCAGGATCACAGTCATTAGCCATATTGAACGACCACTATACGAGTTTAAAAATTTTCTTGTTTGCTCATTCATGAGAAAATACTGTTTATGCAATTGAGTTGCGGAAGTCTAAACAATTACAAAACCAAAATAGCTAATGTAATTTAAAGTTGTGCCTAAATATTTGATGAAATCAACATGACTCCATGATGCATCCTAGTTCTTGCATGTTTTTCTTAGGTTGCTAAGGTGTCACATATCAGGACTAGGATGCATCATGGAGACGCATTTATTTCATCAAATATTTAGACACAACTTTAAATTATATTAGCTATTAATTGTTTACGCTTCCGCAACTCAATTGTATAATCAGTATTTTCTCATGAATGAGCAAACAAGAAAATTTTTAAACTCATATAGTGGTCTTTTAATATAGCTAATGACTGTTGTTTTGGTCAAAAGTCAATTTAAGGATAATGTAACCAAATCTGATTTGTGAGGTAATGTGCTTGAATGTTGAGCAATTGAATGATCAAAAAATGAAACGCAAATGTTTATGAACACAATGATTTATACGAGGAAAAAACCCTTAATCTTTATAAGATCTCTGGCATAAAAACCTCGGGTAGTGAAAACTATCACTTTTAATTATATTGCACAATAAAGATTACAACTTTGGATGTTGTTCAAGTGTGGTACAATAAATGTTTCTTAAGGTGCGAAAGCTCTGGTTTGCAATATATGCGAGTGAGCGTTCGTGAGTGTGAATGAATCTACCTAAAACACTTGATCAACCCCTTTTCAAATAAGCTAACAACTAGGTCCGATTTTCATGGTAGACCATGTCCAAGCTCATGGACTTTAGTGGAATTCACCATGTGCAGCATCTTTAACGCATATTGACCGAGATTCCAGCTTATAACTTGGTCCCCGTCGTCCATAACCTGCACACAATCGTTTGAAACATAAAGAACAATTGTTAGATAACATAAGTAAAAAACAAGCATCCTTGATCCTCAGAATCCCTGTATCACCCGCTAAGGATAAGTGATCCAGGCCCGGTCTTAGGATACATGATCCAGTTTTAACAAAACTTAGCCCTTGACAACTTTGATCCTGGTTTGTTACATACCTCACGGTAGAACTCCGCATGTGGAATTTGACGGTGTGACAACAAATGGGTCTCGGATAGTGGCGGAAAAGAAGAGTTTTCGGTTGCGGTGATTCGACAGCAAATCCATGACGCTAACAAGACATGAGGAGCTAAGGAGTGGACATTTTTGGAACCGTTGGGTACCGAACAATGTTTCACAATTCGTTTGGAGGGCGTATCTGATAGAATCCCCACTAAAGTGGCTCTTTGGAGTCGGGGAATTCTATTAACTGATAAAATCTACATCATGTATGGGTCGGACGAGGAAAACACGAATCATCTTCTAGCACAACGTCTTTGGACCCAGGCTATTTGGTGGCATGTTATCGTGTAGATCGGACGAGGAAAATACGAATCATCTTCTAGTGCAATGGCTTTGGACCCAGGCTATTTGGTGGCATGTTATGGTGTAGCTCAAATTGCCCGTGTCATAGAATGATAGTGGGATACATGGTTGGCTCTAGATGTGCACGGAGTTGAAGGGGTCAAAAGACTGGAAAAGGGTTGTGGGGGCAGTATTATTGAAGGCTCGCAATGACAAAGGGTTTAACAATCGGTGCTTTTCAATCATTAGAATAGCGAAGCTCATCATAGAAAATTCTTATTTATGGATTAAAAGTAGATAAGATTTTTGTAATTTAAGTTAGGAGTGGTAGTGAATTTTAACATTAATGATGTAATCATGTAATTGTCTCTTGTAATTTTCAGTTTCTTACTTACCCAATAAAACTGAAATACATTATCTGCAAGTCAATAATGCATCTAAAAATCAAATTTAAATAAAAAGAAAAAAACAGTTAATCAGTGTAACATCCCAAAAATATTAACTTATATGATTATAATTGCGCATCCATATATATATATATATATATATATGACATTGCCCCGAGTAAAAAAACAACTATAGAGTATAATAACTAGGAATAAGTAACCTGGTTAGTAACATGTTAGTGCTTAATAAACATTGAATTGTGGGCATTATAACAACAGCAAAACATGAGGGACTAAAATGGTTAATTTGATATTTGAAATATTAAAAAGGAAAATAAAAAAAATAAAAACACACATGTTGTGTACTGAGTTCGATCAGAGAGAAGGAGAAGAAGGTGAAACTGTCACACCCCGTATTTCCAATCTAAACACCGGTGGGCCCGGGTGGGGAATATTGTGACATAAGTTGATATCATCATAGTCAATTAAACGCAGCACAACGGAAGTCTAGGAGTTGAAATTACTATTACAAACCAACTGTTCAAAGTACGAAAAATTATATACAGATGGCTTGTAATAAAATATCCACAGGCGGATCGTAAAATATACAAAAATGTGTAACAGACTTTGGGCAGATCTAAGGATTTGCAAGATCCTCTTATATCACTACCAAGCAGCTTCCAGTCTATTTCGTATTGTACCTGCAACTTAGTCTTTTAAAAATATGTCCGCTTTCACTAGTAAATACACCCAACTGACTCGTTTTAAAAACATTTCAAAAATGGATTTAAGTGCACAGGGCACGAAAAATCTTTTACAACTTGGGAAACTCAGCCTTGTAACCTTGTTAACAGCTTTACATGTTTGTCCATACATATGGGGCCTAGTACAGAGACCGAGACATGATTAACGTACACACTATTAATGAACATACGAATGAGTTATCCCCAACTAGTGGGTAAAAATAATTTAGCATTCGCATCTGTCGGGTGTATGCCTACACCCCGTGCTTTGGTCGTGGCCTTATCTAATGTAATGAGCCAGGATATCCAAGACATGGTCGTTAACCCCCAATGTTTAAGTTAACAAACAAAACTGATCAAAGCGGAATATGCGGATTTACTAGCCACAATCCGGCATTCAATTGATCCCAGTTCCGACCAAGCGGTAATAATTTACCGTAACCCAAGCCCATATAGGGGAAATAAGTCAAGAGTATTTACCTGAGCTAGTCTTGATTAAAAATGCAAGATTTAATATCTCATCCGTATTCAAAATGAAATAAGTGCAGATAGCATTTACTGGAAGGCTCTAGTCTAGATTATGGCATAAGCTAACTAATTAAAATGCAAACGATCTTAGTTAAGTCATAGACTTAGACCGACTAGCATACAGGATCAAAACGGTATATTACGCTAGATTACTCGATGACCGGATAGAATGTAGTTTAAACCCAACATGTACTATGACTTGTATAACATGGGTAAACCATAAGCATTCTGGATTTTGAGACTAAAATGATAAGGTTAAACCCGTTTCGGTTAATTTCCGTAAACTAGTTACATATACTTAACCGTGCGCATATAAACGATATCGGGTAACCGGATAGGTCATGGACAAGTTCTATATGCCTTTATATTTTAGATAAGTTGTAATATCAGTAGGATATCAACTTACATGCCCGTGAAGGTTTTGAAATGAAATTATGCCTCATAAGGGTGTTTTGGTAATTATATACCTTTTAAAAGGAACTTGAATATATTTGATGTTATGATCATAAGTATTCTAGAAAAATAATTTATTTATGGTATAATATCAATAAGATAATGCTCATATGTGTAATTTATCATTTATGACAAAACTATGCACCGTACGGGCATTTTGGTCATTTTAAACATAGTTTTAAAATTTACTTAGGATTCTGAGTTTATATTATGTACCTATGGTAAAAATACTTTAAATAAGTTTTAAAATCAGTAGGTAACAAGTCTTTGTTGATAAGTATGGTTTTAAAACCATACAATGCGCCGAAACAGCGTTTATGTCGAAAAATGACGATTTGTGCGAAGTTAATGAAAACTGATGCTAAGACCAGGTTTATATGTTTTGGATATGTTATTTAATATAACACATCAGCAGATAAAAATGTTTGGTATAAAAAGTATAATTAAAACCATTTTTTTGCGCCATAAGGGTTTTACCGTCATTTATCAACATAATGTAAGGACTTGTATGTAAACTCAATATATATACTGACTTGTGATCCCAAATAATCTTACTTATGATGTTACATCAGTAGAAAATTCATTTTGAAGTTCGTTATCGATTAAAACCTTTTTTTTATGTAAAAAGGGCATTTAAGTAAAAAATAGGCAGAATAAGGGAACTTGTGCATGAACTCAGATTCTAATTATGATCACGTAATATAACCTCATATGGTTATGCTACATTATATTATGAACATAATGAAACCTTAGATCAGTAGCTAACTAATCTAAATCGGGTCAGAAATGAAAGTCAAAGCAGAAGTCAAACTTTGCGACTTTCGGTTGCGAACCGACCCTAGAACTGAAATTGACGAGTCGAACATGTTCTCACATGTTCAAATAATTATTACCAACTTGTTTAAGTGTCAAAACATGTTTCATAACATATATAAGCTCAGATTATAATATTTTCAAAAACTAGCCTGTTTGACTTTTTAATAACAAAACTTTGACCCGTCAATTGGTCTAGCAAACGTGATCTTTAGGAGGTTCCCTTAATAGGGATTAACATCTACCTTATTATGATCACTTAGCCATGTTCGTTACGAACAATGGATGGACCATAATAGTCTTAACCTAAAGTCAAAGTGTTTTCAGTAAACATTTGACTTTTGGCTATAAAAAACCTATAAACAAAAATGCAAGAGAAAGGAACACTTACAAGTGATTCCTAAGATGAAATAGAACTAAGTTGGATGCTCCTTTCAGTTAGGAACTTCCAGAGGAGGGAGATAGAATGAAAATGAGAAAGGTGCAAGTTCAAATGGTGAACCAATGCACCTATTTATAGTTGGAAAGCTTGAAGGAGGTGATGCCAGGTGTTGGCAGGTGTTAAAGGGTGTCTCCAAGTGTCCTAAAACGTGGCATAGCAATTTGGAAGTCCATGGTTTCGAATTAAATGGTTTTTGGCAATATGTGTGGAGGCCAAGCAAAAATTCTGCAGATACAGGCCTCTTGCGCCCCACGAGAGACCAGGTCCATGTCTCTCGCGGCCCGCGAGCGCCCCATGGAGACTTTCAAACTTTGACATATTTAGCCCCTCAACTTATTAAATCTCTAAAACACCTTTGTAAGCATAATTAGCCCTCCGTAGCCAACATTTGGCGTACCCGGGAGTATGCCCGGACATTGTCAAGCTCCCGGTTTGTTAAAAGGTCACTCAGAGGTATAAATTAACATGTTGACACTTTTAACCCCTCCATTGTCCAACTTTTACATATTTACAGAATTAGTCCCTCTCGTCCAACCAGTGGCTCATATGAGGGTTATGACTTCGTAAAGGGTCACTCAGAGGCTTAGTGTAAGCATGTTAACACTGATGGTCACTCAGAGGGTAAGTTTAAGCATGTTGACACTAATGGCCACTCAGAGGCTAAGTTTAAGCATGTTAACACTAATAGTCACTTAGAGGCTTAGTTAGAGCATGCTGACACCTTTAGTCCGTATTAGTCTTTAATAGACTTATTATAAAAGTAATGACACATGTCACTATATTATTGGACACGATTTTATAAGGTATTACATCCTCACCCACTTAAAAGAAATCTCGACCTCGAGATATTTTCAAAAAGATGTGGGTATTTTTGTCGCATAGTGGACTCAACCTCCCATGTATACTCGGGGCCTCGAAGGGCATCCCACTTAACCTTTATTATAGGTATGTTTTTCTTTCAGAGCTTCTTAAACCTGTCGATCCTCGATTGAAATCGGTTTCTCAACGAACCTTAGGTTTTTGTCAATTTAAACATCATGATGTGATATTGGTAGCGACTCATTGGCTAGACATTTCTTAAGATTACAGATGTGGAATACATCATGAATTCCACTGATCTCCTTTGGCAGCTTAAGCTTATAAGCTACAGCGCCAACACATTCGATTATCTCGAATGGTCCAATATATCTCAGGCTTAACTTGCCCTTCTTTCCAAATCTCATTATACCTTTCCATGATGATACTTTCAGCATGACTTTGTCCTCTATTTGGAACTTAAGAGCTTTACTCCTCTTGTTAGCATAACTCTTCTACCTATCACGGGCAGCTTTGAGACAATCACAGATTTGCACAATCTTATCAGTGGTCTCCAGGACAATCTCCGGTCCGGATAGTTGGGCTTCCCCAACTTCTGCCCAGCACACGGGCGTTCGACATTTTCTCCCATACAAGGCCTCAAAAGGAGCAGCCTTGATGCTCGTATGATAACTATTATTATAGGAGAATTCTATTAGGGGTAAGTGGTCATCCCAACTTCCACCTAAATCAATCACATATGCCCTAAGCATGTCTTCCAAAGTCTGAATAGTACGCTCACTTTGACCATCAGTCTGCGGATGGTAAGCCGTACTGAAATTTAATCGTGTGCCTAACGATTGTTGGAAACTTTTCAAAAAGTGAGATGTGTATCTAGTATCTCTATCAGATACAATAGATATTGGCACACCGTGTAGGGACACTATCTTGTCCACATACAATTTAGCCAATTTATCTGAATTATACGTTTCCTTAATTGGCAAGAAATGTGTTGACTTGGTCAGCCTATCCACTATGACCCAAATAGTGTTGTTTCCACTTTTGGTCTTAGGTAACTTGGTAATCAAATCCATAGTTACCATTTCCCATTTCCAAGTGGGAATTTCTAATTGTTGTAGTAGTCCCGACGGTTTCTGATGTTCGACCTTAACTTGCGAACACGTCAAACACTTAGCTACATAAGTGGCTATGGATTTCTTCAAACCCATCCATCAATAATTCTTCTTTAAATCTTGATACATTTTGTCACCACCCGGGTGAACAGAGTATCTCGAATTATGCGCTTCCTGGAGGATTAGATCTCTAAGTCCTCCAAAGATTGGAACCCAAATTCTATCATTAAATCTTAGGATTCCGTCTTTTCCAGGCGCTAACTGATCAACGGTTCCGCCTAATCCCTCATTAGGGATGTTAGCCTCACTTTGTCCATCCGTCTGTGGGTTGTAAGTTGTACTAAAGTTTAATCTTGTGCCTAAAGATTGTTGGAAACTTTTCCAAAGGTGAGATGCATATCTAGTTCTCTATCGGATACAATAGATATTGGCATGCCATGTAGGGACACAATCTTGTCCAAGTATAAATTAGCCAATTTGTCAGAATTATAAGTCTCTATAATTGGCAAGAAATGTGCTAACTTAGTCAGCCTATCTACAATGACCTAAATCGTGTCATTACCACGTTTGGTCTTAGGTAACTTGGTAATCAAATCCATAGTTACCATTTCCTATTTCCAAGTGGAAATTTCAAGCTGTTGTAGAAGTTCTGACGGTTTCTGATGTTCGGCTTTAACTTGGGAACACGTCAGACACTTAGCTACATAAGTGGCTATGGATTTCTTCAAACCCATCCACCAATAATTCTTTGTTAATTCTTCATATATCTTGTCACCATCTGGGTGAACTGAGTATCTCGTATTATGCGCTTCTTGGAGGATTAGATCTCTAAGTCCTCCAAATATTGGAACCAGATTCTGCCATTAAATCTAAGGATTCCATCTTTTCCAGGCATTAACTGATCAACAGTTCCACCTAATCACTCATTAGGAATATTAGCCTCTAATAGGGCTTGCTTTTGCGCGTCTAATAGCTTTTCATTCAAGCTATTTCTGAGCTCGATGCTCTTGGCGTTAATCCTAATAGGCTTAACCCTTTCTTTGTGACTTAAGGTGTCAGCAACGACATCTGCCTTGCCGGGATGATATCGACTTTCGCAATCATAATCATTAAGTGTTTCCATCCAACGGCGTTATTGTCACACCCTGACCCGCAACAAATAAGGTAGTCGGGGCATGATTGGGTTTTCATCAAAGCTCATGACATTTACTATTATAAAAGTTTAATATTTATTATTCCAAATTTGATTAAAATGTTCCAATCAACACTTAATTCATACAAACACTATAATGTTCCAAACAAACTTGCAGCTAACATTTTATTTTCTTCTAAGGCCCATGTACTATGTGATCCACGCTTCCAACCTGTTCACCTGTAACATGTGTAAAAATAAAGTTTTGGTTCAACATATGTTGGCGAGTGAATCCCATTTTATCATTAAGAAAAATGATATGTTTAGTGTTTTATAAAATGTGCATCAACCAAATATGGGAACATCGTGTATGTAATCTAAATCACAAACCATATCATCACTAATAATGTACATGTGAGCACGATAAGCAATGTGCTGCGAGATCAAGGCTCAATCAAACGAAGCCGATCTAGTATATTAGGCTACGCGACGCTCCACCCGTAGGTAACGAGGACAAATAGGCCTAATGTGAGAGATTGACTGTAATGAGAATATAAACACAAAATGAAAATAAACAAACAATATCACATAGCACGTTAGATCACATAATGGTAATAGCATAAAATTTAAGATAACGAGATAATAATAGCGACACATGATGCACCCCAAAACGTGAATAAAATGGGATTTGTAAGATTCACTCACAGTGGGTGCGATTACGATTCGATGAAGATTGTGCACGATTGAGTGGTTGAGAATATCAAGCGACGATATGGTTAACCTAAATATTCACATAATAACTTAAATGAAAATATATTCTTTTTGGTTGAATTTAATATTTTTACTTAACTTATTATTTACACATTTTATTAGCTAATTTATATAAATTTTATTGTTGTTTACTATATTTTTATTCGCTTAAACTTTTATTTGCAAATAATGTTATTTGGTTATAAAATAGTTTAGTTTTGGAGAGAACAATTAAAGGTTTAGTTAATTAAAAAAATATGTTTTTCCTTGAATTAAATCGGATAGAACCAGTCGGATACGCAGTGTGTGGGAGTCGAACCGGCGACCTCTCGTTCATGTGCACGCAGCCCGGCCAACCGGGCTGCATGTCTAACCCGAAATATATCCGATTTTAATTATATATATATACACTTAGTAGATCAAGCCATATTTTAATAGAAAAGTTGGTATACTATAGGGACAGTGTCATAAAACCGGCTCGAACTCCCGACCTTTGCTTCGTGTGTGCACATAGCCCGACCAATTGGGCTGTGTGTCTGTTGAATATAAGATTTTAATTAATCTTATATACTTACTGTTTTGTTTCATTATTGGGTTATAAAAAGGTTTTGTAAATTCAGTGGATCGGAACGTATACAAGACTCGAACCCGGGACCTTGACTTCATATGGACACAATCCGACCAATTGGACTGTGTGTCTAACCCGATTTATATACCATTTTTAATTCATTTAAACAATAACTCCAGTTCATGTTCTTTATAAAAGAAAACAGAACCTGTTAACCCGATTGAATCTGTGAGTTTGATTATTCTTTTATAAATCCCTATTAACTACTCATGATATAAATAGAATGAAAGTGGTTAGAGGAGTGATATACCGAACAGGGAGTTACTTCTGATTTCCGGCAATTAGCTAGTGATTCCGGCGAAGGTTCTGACGAACAGAGATTTGCAAGGAAATTTGGGAGTCTGTGTGCATTCTAATGGCTCCAGAACTCCCTATTTATAGATGAAGAGGGTCAGACGATTTAAGGTTCGGTTTCAGGAGTTTCGGTTATGGCGGTTTGTTGGCAATCACAATTAAATGTGGTTTGACTCGTGATTGAGTCCAGGTTCACGTTTAGAAACGGTTTTCTTCAGTTAATTGCAAGAAAACGGCTATTTGATGATTGTCGGTGATTACAGCCGTCACTGGGTGGCTTCTTTTGAATTCAGATCAAAGGAAAGATGATATAACAGATTATTGGGTTTAATCATTTCAGATGTTGGGCGAGTGGTGTAGCGGTGTGTTGTCCGTTTGTACTCTTGTGCGATCCAGTTCGAGTCCCGCGGTCAGCACATGTTTATTTATTTTTTAAAATTTTTGTGTATAATATCCTTGTATTAGTACTAATATGTTTTTATACATTATTTGTTGTTATTTATATTATTAATATAATGAATCTATTAAATGATTAACATAAATACGCAACGAAAAGAGATTAAAATATAAACTTGGTTACAAAATGGTGCGGGTTTTAGAACCCATTTTTTGACGTATGTTACAGTTGTCGTATGTTCAAATCTTTTTGATTGAACAGATGTTGGAAACTCTTATGGTCAGTGTATATAATATACTTCTTGCCATATAAGTAATGTCTCCACAACTTAAGTGCAAATACAACAACACCCAATTTCAAATCATGGGTGGTGGAATTCCTTTCATGCACCTTTAATTGTCGTGATGCATAAGCAATTACTTTGCCTTTTTGCATAAGCACACAGCCTATGCCGGTGTGCGAAGCATCACAATAAACGACAAAATCCTCACTATTCTTAGGTAGAGATAACACAGGAGCATTGCTCAACTTGTGTTTTAGAGTTCAAAGGATTCTTTTTGTTTTGGACCCCAGTCAAACATGACATTCTTACGGGTCAAGGTAGTTAAAGGAGTGGCTATCCTCGAAAATTTCTCAATGAACCTTCAATAATAACCAGCCAATCCTAAGAAGCTACGAATCTCTGATGGAGTTTTGGGTACTTCCCAATTCATTATGGCTTCTATTTTGGCGTGATCCACTTGGATACCATGCTCACTTACAATATGTCCAAGAAAATGGACTTCTCTAAGCCAAAATTCGCACTTAGAGAACTTAGCATAAAGTTCTATTGTCTTAGTAATTCTAGGATGCATCGAAGATGTTTCTCGTGATCAACTCGATTACGAGAGTAGATAAGTATGTCGTCAATGAAGACAATAAATAACTTATCTAGGTACGGCTTGCAGACTCTATTCATGAGATCCATGAATGTTGCAGGTGCATTCGTGAGCCCAAAAGGCATCACTAGAAATTCATAATGGCCATAATTGGTCCGGAAGTCTGTCTTGGGAACATCCTCACTTCTAACATTCAATTGATGATATCATGATCTTAAGTCGATCTTAGAAAAATAACTAGCCCCTTGAAGTTGGTCAAACAAGTCATCGATCCTGGGCAGAGGATAACGATCCTTGATCGTTATCTTACTTAGTTCGTGGTAATCAATGCACATCCACATTCGTCCTTTTTCTTAACGAAAAGGATAGGAGCTCCCCAAGGTGAGGAACTAGGCTGAATAAAGCCTTTCTCTAAAAGTTCATCTAATTGTATCCTTAATTCCTTCATTTCCGTCGGTGCTAACCGATATTGAGCTCTAGCAACAAGTGCTGATCCTGGTAGGATATCAACCCTAAACTCCACTTGCCTATCTGGAGGTAAACCTGGTAATTCTTCAGGAAATACATCTGAATATTCTGAGATGATTGAAAGTTCTTCAATCTTTAGCTTTAGCTCGTTAATAGTTACTTGTGCCATGTAATGACACAACCTTTCCCCAAACACTTGGATGCCTTAATTAATGACACTTTGTCTGGCAATCCATAGTGTGAATCTCCAAGGATGGTGAGTATTTCACCAGATGGGGTTTTACTTTCAATGATTTTCTTATCACAAGCAATGTGGGCTTGGTTATGAGATAACCAATCCATGCCTAAGACTACATCGAACTCCGCCAAATTCATTGGCAGAATAGAAATAAGAATTGAATGATTCTTATTGGATATAAAACATCCATCAAGAATGGAGGATGTTGTTTATGTAGTTCCATCAGCAAGTTCTACCTCATAAGTTATGTCTAGAGTTCTTATGGGTATGTTTTAATAGTTTACTAAACTTATGGTCTACAAAGGACTTATCTGCACCCGAATAAAAAATAACTCTAGCATATATGTCATTAATGAGGAATGTTCCCTGTTATGACGTTGTTGTCATTAACAGCCTCTCTAGCATTCATCTGAAAGGCACGTGCAATTCCTTTCTTAGCCTCTCCAGGCTTTGCATCATTACCTCTGGGGTTCTTAGGGCAATTAGGCTTAATATGTCCTTTCTCATTACAGCCATAACAGACTGCATCTTAAGATTTTTGCACTCTAGGGTATTATGCCCTTTTCTTTTGCAAATACCACAGGGTTTGTTCTGTGGGTCAGCAATACATTATCCCCAATGCCTGTGGTTTCAGGTCTTGCACAGAGGTCTATCATTAGACATGTGCTGGTTCTTCTTGAACCCAACATTTCCTTTCTTTTAAACTTTTGGGAGTTATCATCCTCCCGTTTCCTTTTTCTGTTAGTTTCAGATCTAACTGACTTTTGCCTCACCAAGTCTAAGGTGAGAGAGAGAGATAGGTCAACAGTAGACCTATAGGTACTAGGATGAGCAGCCTTTACCTTGCCCTTAATCTCGGGCTCTAACCCATTGATGAAACGCACAATGCGTTTGGGTTCGGGAGTGATTAGATAGGAGACTAACCTGGATAGGGAGTTGAAGTTAGAAACATACTTTCGACAGTCCATATTTTTCATTGTGAGAGTCAGAAAGTCTGACTCTATCTTCTCCACCTCATGAGGTGGGCAGTAAGTCTCTTTGACTAGGTCAAAAAATTGGACCACCCCAAGTTATATAGGTGAACTTTACCTATTGATTGGACCATTGCCTTCCACCAAATTAAGGCATCACCCTTGAAGGACTGGGATACATATTTCACCACATCTTTATCAGCGCAACCGCTGATGTCCACTATCGTTTGCATTTCACCAAGCTATCTTAAGGCTTCTACTGCTCCTTTTTCCCTATTGAAATCTTGGGGCTTACCGGAGACGAAGTATTTATAGGTACATCTGTCTTTAGAAGAACGGGACTCATCGTTAAATTCTAATTTCCTTGGTTCACTCTTTGCATTTGAAGAGTGAACAGAGCACTCCTTACGAGCAGATGATGGTGGAATAGATAAAGGTTTGGAGCGAGTAGCGCTCACTTCCTTAAAATTTTCCATGGCCATTTCCATGGCCTTTCCAACAGCTGCATCAATGCGAGCTTGGAAATCATCGTTATTAATGGCTATGTTTTCGGCATTGTTAGAGTTAATATCTCAGTGGCTACTTTGCGCCTCATCCGAGTTAGCAATTCTTGAAGCTTTGGTTCTAAACACCAAATTAAACTTCACTTTTAGCCATGTTATTAATAACCATATTGGCTATAAAACTTGGATATATAAATCCATTGCCTATCTAATCTAGTGTGCATATAATCACAACTCTTAGGCTTAACATTCCTATGAATGTTATCTATATTTGACCTAGGTCTCAAAAGGTTCATCAAAGGCAAATTACAATTTGGACATAGTCCATATATATTTTAGACAGTGGATATTAATGTCACAACTGCCATTGTCATAAGACAATTTATAAATAGCTCATAGGCTTTTCTCGTAGGACATTTAAAATATGGCTCATAGGCCTGTCACTAAGGACATATAAAAATATGGCACATTGGCCTGTCACTTATGGACTTATTATTATCGCACATAGGCCTGTCACTAAGGACATATAAAAATAAGGCACATTGGCCTGTCACTAATGGACATAAAAATACGGCAAATTGGCCTGTCACTAATGAACATAAAAATACGGCACATTGGCCTGTCACTAATGGACATAAAAATACGGCACATTAGCCTGTCACTAATGGACATAACTTTGGGCAGAGGGTTATATTAACCACAAATGTCATTGGCTTAATTGACAATATAATATTGCTCGAATGCAATTCATCACTAATGGATGTTTAATCATGGTCCGTAGACACTACATCACTAATGGATGTTCAATTATGGCCCGTAGGCACTTACATCATTAATGGATGTCAATTATGGCCCGTAGGCACTACATCACTAATGGATGTTCAATTATGGCCCGTAGGTACTTACATCACTAATGGATGTCAATTATGGCCCGTAGGCACTACATTACTAATGGATGTTGAATTATTATCATCGCATTGATGATATTAGCCGGGATCAAATTTGATCACATAGGCTATATAAGGTTAGGGCGTAGTCCGCACCTAGACGGCTACTGTGGTTTCCTCAAGCCAGACCACCGAGAGTATTAACATTACTTGAATGTTAACACAGATTATCCTAATGGTTGGTTAATAGTCACGGTTGTAACATCCGTCAAAAACGGATTTACCAAACCCGCTCCGTTTATCAACCGAACAGTCAGTCAAATTTTTCGTTGCGAATTAAATGCCCAAAATAATTTTAAACGATCCGTAATCAATTATTATACGGGGATATATATTTAGTTCTTGAAAAACTGATAAAAATAACAAAATAAAAATGTTTTAATCATGCCGGGTTTCGAACTCGGGTCTGTACGGTTCAAACCAAACGCTTATCACTTAACCGAACAACCGCTCCGCCACTTTGATTTTCTGATGAATACAGGAAACATTTAATTCAAATATTAAAGTTCGGAAATCAATTTCAGTAAATTGCGCCCAAAATGGCAGTCGTCGGAAATCCCGACGACTTCGCCGTTTAATTAAGTCTCCACTCAAATTAACCGTAGAATTAACTCTCACAACGGTTATAACCGACGTCTGAACCCGCGACATCAGCCATAACCGCCGGAGAACGGCTGACTTCGAATCAAGACCGAATCAGACCCCATTCATCTCGTTACTACCCTATAAATACACCCACAACTCGCCAGAAACCTTTCACACTCAAATCGCACCTTTTCTCGGCGAAAACTCACTCGCCAGAAATATCTTATACTTCGCCAGAAAACCGTATCAGTAATCTCTGAGCTTTACTGAACCCCCTAAACCTTTACCGAAGTCACCCACACCCTTTGTAAGCTTTCGGAGGACTCTCTGCTGCAAGATACTGTCGCCGGAAAAAGATTGCTGTCGCCGGAGTTCTGCCGGAAAACAGAGTAAAACCAGCCGGTACTTCTCACGCCTAATTCCTTTCCTTTTTACTTTTATCTCGTCTGTAATTGATCATACAACACTAAAGAAACCTGAATCAATGCTTCGAATCCGTCAGTCGTCACTTCCGGTGAAAACCAGTGAAGAAGACGACGTTACGGTAATGGTTAAGTATAATTAAAATCAAGATAATTACCGGGTTAGACACACAGTCCAGCGGTGGACTGTGTGCACTTTTAACGCTAAGGTCACGAGTTCGAGTATTGTTCCTCACACGCTGCCTTAATAAAAATCCTTTTTTTCGCAAAGCTGAACCGGAGTGTTTTGGGTATATGTTAAGTATATTGATAACTGAGTTTATAACCAAGTGAGACACACAGTCCAGCGGTGGAGTGTGTGTACGTAAACCCACAGGTCCCGGGTTCGAGACCTGTGGAGCGCACCGGTTCGCTAGATTAATTCGTTTTTAAAATAAAGGAATTCTGTTTAATTTCTAAATTAATGTATATATGTAATTAAAATCGGATATATGTCGGGTTAGACACGTAGCTCAGTTGGTAGAGCTGCGTGCACGCGTACGGGAGGTCTCGGGTTCGAGCCTCACCCAGCGCACAATAATACGCCTTCGAACCGGTCAACGTTAGTCAAAGTCAACGGTCAAAAGTCAACTGTAGCAAAAATAAAATATTTTTTTTTTATTATTTTTATTTAATTATTTTAATTAAAAATCAATTAAAAATACTTAAAAATAACATTTTTAAGGTTAGAAAATAGCCTCAAACTCACAAAAATTCACCCAACAATCCTACTAAAATAGATTAATAAAACCCGTTTACTTACCAAACCGTAATGCGATTTATCTAGGTTTAATCTCACTCGTGGTTAAAACCACTTCGCGTGCATTCAACGTCATCAACCGAACGCACCCAATGTGAGTGAATTCTTACAAACTCCCCTTTTTATTCATGTTTTGGGGTGTATCATGTGTCGTTTAAACTAATTCTCTTATGCAAATTTGTGCTATACCATTATATGAACTAAACTAGAATGTAACTATTATGGGTTGTGATGTATTACATATTGTCAAAGTTGTATGCAAATTATTTAGGCCCATCAGTTCTTCGTGGGAGACGAGAACAACGCGTGCCTTAAAACTCAATTATTAGGCCCATCAGTTCCTCGTGGGAGACGAGAACAACGCGTGCCTCAAAACTCATTCATTAGGCCCATCAGTTCCTCGTGGGAGACGAGAACAACGCGTGCCTCAAAACTCATACATTAGGCCCATCAGTTCGTAAGAACAACGCGTGCCTCAAAACTCATTCATTAGGCCCATCAGTTCCTCGTGGGAGACGAGTCGAACAACGCGTGCCTTAAAACAATCATTTGGTGTTTGTGTGTTCAATATTCAATATTATGTGTTGTGTGAATAAATTTACATCTACATTTACTCATATGTGGTATGCACATTATTTATAATCAATTGGATAAACTTGTTCAAATGTTTTTCCATAGGATTCACTCGCCAACATTATGTTGATCCAAAAACCTTTTTACACATGATACAGGTGGACAGGTTGAAGCAAGGAAAACATAGGATATGCCTTAGAAGAGAACCAAGAAGCTTAGACTGATAGTTAGAACATGTTGTATCATTTATTGTAAATTTCCATTAAATTGTATTAATGAATATGAAACATATAATAAATGTCATGAGCTTTGATGATAACCCAATTATGCCCCGATCACCTTTTCCGCTGCGGGTCGGGGTGTGACAACGGTCGCATTGACCTTAACGACTTGGATGCTTGAACATAGTCCACCACCTCTGGATAGAAGGATAATTCTTCCTTAACTATCATGATAGAAGGCTATTCATCCTTAACTATCATTTATAATTTGGCCAATTAATATGGTCTGTGCCATTTGGCTAATCAAACCATTAAGATCTTTTGGAATTATATAGCAGATCATAAATTTCGAGTAAATCGAGACGATCGCTTGAAGAGTATGAGTACATATATATATATATATATATATATATATATATATATATATATATATAATTCCAAACTATTTCATTTAATGACAATAGGAAATTACAATACTAGAAATAAATAAATAAAATTAATTGTCCATGCAAGGACTTAAAAGAAATAACTTGTCCACGCAGGGACTAAAGAAATAACATAATAATAGAAGAGACTTCACTCGTTCTTTTTTCCCTTAACCATCTTGGAGAGCTTATTGAAGAACTTATTCGTCTTCTTCTCCGTCTTCTCCGCTTGTTGTTGCATTTCCTTCATTCGCTCCAAGGCCTCATTAATGGCCTTAAGAGGCGGCGGAGGTTGTGGTTGTGGTTGAGGTACAACAGGATACTGGTACCCATAATTTGGATATCCAATAGGTGGCTAAGCAGGTGGAAAAGGAGATGGGTAAAGTGTGTTATGCATGACCTCTTGCATATAGGGGTCATGCGATAGTGCCTGGTAATTTACCAGTGTAGATGGGTTAAAAGGATCATATCCAGATGTATCTGGATATGTAGGGATATGGTTATTAAAACTCGATGGTGGTGGTTGAACCACTAGTGGTGGTGTCGGGTTTGCCACAAGTGAAGTATTGGAGGGTCCACCCATTGTGGGTCCTCGTGAATGGTAGTGTATGTTTTGGGCAACGGTGGTAGCGAACCCGACCGTTGACCCGCACGTAGGGACATACGTGCTCCACGTTTCCTCCTTGGTGGCTCAGGTGGCTGAGGTTGTTCCACCGGTTCCATTTGAACATCTTCTTGTGTAGTAGGTGTTGGAGAGTAGTGTAAAGGAGTGTTAGCGAAAGTGTGCTCCAATATTGGTCCCGTTCGTTAGGACCTTGGAATGGCGATCCAGCGTAAGAGTTAGAATCGCTAGAGATTTCGATAGGGTGTCCAAGCGATCCTGACGGTGGCATCTCCGGGTCGGAGTCCTCGTCCATAGGGTTGGGTTGATTTAACTGATTTTGATCAGCTGGGGGTGTGTTGAAGAAATGGTTAGGGTTAAACTCATCATGATATGAATGATGAGAGTGATGAGACTGGTGTGATTGGTGAGAATGGTAAGAGTGATTTGAGTGTGTCAGTAGGTGAATGTCTCGCTAGTGGCCAGGAATCCCCAAGATCCACATAAGGATTTGAGTGATGGGGTTGTGAAGGGATATGTCCTGATGGTCCTCCCTTCATAGGTCCTTTACCTCTTCCTTGTACTCTTGGCGGCATTAGCCTGTTAAAATCAAATCAAAACAATAATAATAACTTAATAATGAGATGAGTAATCCTAGGTCAAAGCCTAGACTCAAAAGTCTAAGGAATGTGCTTTTGTGTATGTTTGAGATTAAACACAAGAGGGCTAGTGTTTAATTCTCTCAAACGTTGGCTCTGATACCAACCTGTCACACCCCGTATTTCCAATTTTAACACCGGTGGGCCCGAGTGGGGAATATTGTGACGTAAGTTGATATCACCATAGTCAATTAAACACAGCACAACGGTAGTCTTGGAGTTGAAATTATTATTACAAACCAAATGTTCAAAGTATGAAAAATTATATACAGATGGCTTGTAATGAAAGATCCACAGGCGGATCATAAAATATACAAAAATGTGTAACAGACTTTAGACAGATCTAAGGATTTGCAAGATCCTCTTATATCACTACCAAGCAGCTTCTAGCCTATTTCGTATTGCACCTGCAGGCTTAGTCTTTTGAAAAAACGTCAGCTTTCGCTGGTAAATACACCCAACTGACTCATTTTGAAAACATTTCAAAAAAGGATTTAAGTGCACAGGGCACGAAAAATCTTTTATAACTTGGGAAAGTCGGCCTTGTAACCTTGTGAACAACTTTACATGTTTATCCATATATATGGGGCCCAGTACAGATGCTGAGACATGATTAACATACACACCACTTATGAACCGACTAAGGAGTTATCCCCAACTAGTGGGTAAAAATAATTTAGCATTTGCATCTGTCGGGTATATGCGTACACCCCGTGCTTTGGTCGTAACCATTATCTAATATAATGAGCCAAGGATATCCAGGACACAGTCATTAACCCCCAATGTTTATGTTGTTTAATATAACACATCAGTAGATAAAAATGTTTGGTATAAAAAATATAATTAAAACATGCGTCATAAGGGCTTTACCGTCATTTATCGACATAATGTAAGGACTTGTATGTAAACTCAATATATAAACTGACTTGAGATCCCAAATAATCTTACTTATACTAAATTATTTTTACCCACAAAGTTGGGGATAACTCCTTCGTGAGTTCTTATGTGGTGAGTACGTTAATCATGTCTCGGTCTCCGTACAGGGCCCTGTATGTATGGGCAAACAAGTGAATCTGTTAACAAGGTTACAAAGTAACTTTCCCAAGTTATAAAAGATTTTGTGCCATGTGCACTTAAAATCATTTTCAAAATGTTTTTAAAATGAGTCAGTTGGGTGTATTTACCAGCGAAAGCTGACGTCTTTTCAAAAGACTAAGCCTGCAGGTGCAATACGAAATAGGCTAGAAGCTGCTCAGTAGTGATAATTGGATCTTGCAAATTCTAGATCTGCCATAAAGTCTGTCATACACTTTTTGTACATTTTGCGATCCACCTGTGGATCTTCTGTTACAAGCCGTCTGTATATTATTTTTCGTACTTTGAACATTTGGTTTGTAATAGTAATTTAACTCCAAGACTTCCGTTGTGCCTTGTTTAATTGACTATGATGATATCAACTTACGTCACGATAATCCCCACCCAAGCCCACCGGTGTTTGGATTGGTTGGAAATCCGGGGTGTGACAGGTTGGTATCAGAGCCAACATTTGAGAGAATTAAACACTAGCCCTCTTGTGTTTAATTTCAAACTTACACAAAAGCACATTCCTTAGACTTTCGAGTCTAGGCTTTGACCTAGGATTACTCATCTCATTCTTAATGGTTTTGATTTGCCAAGTAGCACAGACCACATATTTTGCTAGCTTATAAATGATAGTTAAGGATAAAAGGGCCTTCTATCATGATAGTTAAGGGGAGTTATCCTTCTATCCAGAGGTGGTGGACTAGGTTCAAGCCTCCAAGTCGTCAAGGTTAATGCGACCGGGGCTATTAATCAACCATTAATGTCCTCTTATGTTAACATTCAGGAATGTTCATACTCCTGGTAGTGTGACTTGTGGAACCACACTAGCCGTCTAGGTAAAAAGGGCTACGTCCTGACCTATTATATAGCCTATGTGATCAATGTGTTCCCGGCTAATGTCATCAATGTGATGACATGCCAACGTGCCATAACTTACATTCATTAGTGATGTAGGCCAACGTGCCATATTTTGTCCATTAGTGACAGGCCAACATGCCAGATTATATGTCCATTAGTGATAGCCCAACGTGCCATATTATATGTCCATTAGTGACATGCCAACGTGTCATATTTTGTCCATTAGTGACATGCCAATGTGCCATGTTATATGTCCATTAGTGATAGGCCAACGTGCCAGATTATATGTCCATTAGTGACAAGCTAACGTGCTAGATTATATGTCCATTAATGACAAGCCAACGTGCCATATTATACGTCCATTAGTGACAGGCCAACGTGCCATATTTTGTCCATTAGTGACAGGCCAACGTGCCATATTATATGTCCATTAGTGACAGGCCAACGTGCCAGATTATATGTCCATTAGTGACAGGCTAACGTGCCATATTTTGTCCATTAGTGACAGGCCAACGTGCCATATTATATGTCCATTAGTGACAGGCCAACGTGCCAGATTATATGTCCATTAGTGACAGGCTAACGTGCCATATTATATGTTCATAAGTGACAGGCCAACGTGCCATACCTATATGTCCATTAGTGACAAGCCTATGAGCCATCTTTTAACGTCCTTCGTGACAAGCCTATGAGCTACATATAATTGTCTAATGTCAATGACAGTTGTGACATTACGATCCACTGTCTAATAATACATGGACTACGTCCAAATTGTAGATCACCTCTGATGGTCCTTTTAAAACCTAGGCCAAATATTGATATGATAAGCCTAAGAGTTGTGATTTTATTCACACTAGTTTGATTAGGCGATGGATTTGTATATCCAATATTTAAAGCCAATATGGTTATTAATACCATGGCTAAGAGAAGTTTTATTTGGTGATTAGAACCAAAGCTTCAAGAATGGAAAACTCGGACGAGGCGCAAAGTAGCCACCGAGATTAACTCTAACAACGCTGAAAACAAAGCCAATAATAATGATGATGTCACACCCCGACCCGCAGCGGATAAGGTGATCGGGGCATGATTGGGTTATCATCAAAGCTCATGACATTTATTAAACGTTTCATATTCATTAATACAATTTAAATGGAAATTTACAATGATTGCTACAACATGATCTAACTACAATCTAAACTTCTTTGTTCTCTTCTAAGGCATATCCTATGTTTTCCTTGCTTCAACCTGTTCACCTGTATCATGTGTAAAAAGGTTTTTGGATCAACATAATGTTGGCGAGTGAATCCTATGGAAAACATTTTAACAATTTATTTAAATTGATTATGAAATATGTGCACAACCAAACATGAGTAAAATTAGATGTAACTTGATCAACAATCATAAGATGTTAAATGAAACACTCATGAACAATAAAGGAATAATTAAAGGCACGCGATGCTCAACTCGTCTCTCACGAGGAACTGAGGGGCCTGATGAATGAATTGCATAAACATGATAATATGAACAACACAACTACAAACAATATAAACTCAATGATACACACATGAACAATAATGAAATAGATATGAAGCACGCGATGTTCTACTCGTCTCCCACGAGGAACTGATGGGCTTAATGTATGAGTTTCATATGACTTGACAAATGGCAATAAGTAAATCACAACAATAAAAGCAATCTAAGTTTAAGTCATGATGTGGTATGGCACAAGTTTAAATAAATAAATTAATTAATTTCATAACACATGACACACCCCAAAACGTGTAATTTAAAAGGGGGAATTGTAAGATTCACTCACAGTGGGTGCGTTCGGTTGATGACGTTGAATGCACGCGAAGTGGTTTTAACCACGAGTGAGATTTAACCTAGATAAATCGCATTATGGTTTGGTAAGTAAACGGATTTTATTAAACTATTTTAGTAGGATCGCTGGGTGTATTTTTGTGAATTTGAGGCTATTTTCTAACCTTAAAAATGTTATTTTTAAGTATTTATAATTGATTTTTAATTAAAATAATTAAATAAAATAATAAAAAAATTATTTTATTTTTGCTACAGTGACTTTGACCTGTTGACTTTGACTGGCGTTGACCGGTTCGAGGCATATTGTTGTGCGCTGAGTGAGGCTCGAACCCGAGACCTCCCGTACGCGTGCACGCAGCTCTACCAACTGAGCTACGTGTCTAACCCGTTATATATCCGATTTTAATTTCATATATACATTAATTAGAATTAACAGAAAATCATTTTTATTTTAAAAACAGTTTAAGCGGACCGGTCTTGCACTCCACAGGTCTCGAACTCGGGACCTGTGGTTTAATCTAACACACAGTCCACCGCTGGACTGTGTGTTCAACATGTTATATAACTTGATTTTTATTATACTTAAAGACAATTTAGTTATTTCCTTTTCTGCCTTATTTAAAAAGAAAAGATAATTGTCCGAGTCGGTGCTGAGGACCGGACTCGAACTTGTGACCAGTGATATAAACAAACACACAGTCCACCGCTGGACTGTGTGTCTAACTTGGTTATTATTCCGGTTATCAATATACTTAGCATATATCTAAGGCGGCTCCGGTTCAGTAAATAAAAACAATGGTTTTTATTAAGGCAGCGTGTGTGAGACGGGAATCGAACTCGAGACCTTTGTATGTATAACGTTTTATGTGCACACAGTCCACCGCTGGACTGTGTGTCTAACCCGATTAATTTCATGATTTTAATTACACTTATAATATAACCAGTACATCGTCTTCTTCATCAAAGAATAACCAGAGAAAGTCGACTGACTGGTTCAAGGTTTTTATCGGTTTAATAGTGTGTTACAGTCGATTAAGGTAAGATAAAAGTGAAACGGAAAAGAAACTGGGCGGAGAAAGTATACCGACAGGACTCTCTGTTTTCCGGCAGAACTCCGGCGACAGCAATCAACTCCGGCGTCAGGTGTCTTGCAGCAGCGAGTCTCCGGAAAGCTTGGAAAGAGTATGGGTATCTCCGGGATAAGCTTCAGGGCTCAGTGAGGTTCAGAAATAAGAAAGTCGGTTTTCCGGCGACGAACAGGTTTATTCCGGCGAGTGGAATTACGCCGTGAAAAGATGTGATTTTGAGCGAAAGTGTTTGTCGTGGGTTGTGGTTGAACTTATAGTGCAAATCGTTGAAGAATCTGGTCTGAATTCCGACTGTATTCGTTTATTTAAAATTTCCGGCGGTTTTGAAAAGTGTCGCGGACTTCAAACATCGGTTATAACCGATATCTGGTTAATGGTTTACGTTATAACGTAAATCGTAGTTAAGACTCGCGAGAATTCCGGGATTCCGACGACTGAACTGATTGGGCGCCGGTTTTGAATTTATAACGTTACTTTATCAATTAAATGATTCTATTATATAACAAACAAAGCAGTTGGCGCAGTGGTTTGTGTGTGAGGTGATAAGTCACTGAGTGACTCGGTACAGACCCGGGTTCGAAACCCGGCAGATGCATAATATTTTTATTTTGCGATTTTTGACAGTTTTTCAAAAACTAAATATATATTCCCGTATAATAATTGATTACGGATCGTTTAAAAATATTTTGGGCATTTAATTCGCAACGAAAATTTTGACTGACTGTTCGGTTGATAAACGGAGCGGGTTTGGTAAATCCGTTTTTTTGACGGATGTTACAGTATCCCCTGCTTTTTAGAAATTTCGCCCCGAAATTTAAATTGATATATTTTGACTAACAGGATGATGATGTTTTGTTTGACAGTTGTA
The DNA here is from genome assembly GCA_947069175.1 of Scalesia atractyloides. Classification (NCBI taxonomy): domain Eukaryota; kingdom Viridiplantae; phylum Streptophyta; class Magnoliopsida; order Asterales; family Asteraceae; genus Scalesia; species Scalesia atractyloides. The sequence continues at coordinate 21,426,246 of CAMTDV010000012.1, read as the reverse complement.
TGCTTAACAAAATAAGGGCTTAAGTTTTTGTTCGAGGCGGTAACGTTCCTTGTAAGGGTTAAGTACCCTATTCAGGAATCGCTTTTTGTTGCCTACTGTATAAGTATTGATAAACAAGAATGATTTGCTAAAAAAAATGATATCATGCATAAGAGTTTAGATACGTTTGGGAAAATATGGTTATATCCTAAGGCAAAACTTCTAACACTACAATCTACATGGAACATAAATAAAAACACAACAGCTGATATTTGAACATAAGTAAGCACAACAGCTAATATCCAAACATGAATGAACACATCAGCAAATATTTGAACATGAATAAACATAACAGCAAATATTCGAACATGAATGAACACATCAGCAAATATTTGAACATGAATAAACACAACAGCAAATATTCGAACATGAATAGACACATCAGCGAATATTTGAACATGAATAAACACAACAGCAAATATTTGAATCCACATTCTGATAACATATATGTTTGAATGATGGAAGTTCCTCTCTCGTTTGTTATGATGGAGAGGTTAGTTTATGTAGAAATGGAACACAATCCAATCTCTTTAAATAACATGATGATATAAATGTATCACAAATTCCAACCAAGGCAATACTAAATCCTACATGGAACTTCTCATAACCGCCTGATAATGCCTCTGATCCTTTGGCAAGAATACTTATATATAGGAAGTACCAGCGGCGTATCCACCATATTCTTGCCAAATTTTCATTAGTTTTATCCACAAGTTATGATTGGTTACCAAGAAACTAATAAATCCTACATAGAACTTCTCATAACCGTCCGATAATGCCTCTGATCCTTTGACAAGAATACTTATATATAGGAAGTACCAGCGGCGTATCCACCATATTCTTGTCAAATTTTCATTGGTTTTATCAGTGAATTATGATTAGTCCTATAATCTTACAATCAATACAACAAACATAAATTATTGAAAGGAAATATATCTGTGCGATCAAGGCTCAATCGAACGGAGCCGATCGTATTGCATGTACTGAAAATGATATGAATGTGCGCTCAAGGCTCAATCAAACGGAGCCGAACGTATTGAATGTACTGAAATTGAAATTGTGTGCTCAAGGCTCAATCAAACGGAGCCGAGCGTATTACATGTACTGAATATGAATAACTTAACCACACAAACAGCCTATGCATGGAACCTCTCATAACCGCCTGATAATGCCTCCGATCATTTGACAAGAATACTTATATATAGGAAGTACCAGCGGCGTATCCACCATATCCTTGTCAAATTTTCATTGACTTTATCCGTAAGTTATGATTAGTTCTATGCGACTCTACAACAAACACAACAACCACAAGATACTGATAATGAAATTGTATGTGCGCTCAAGGCTCAATCAAACGGAGCCGAACGTATTGAATGAAATTGTATGTGCGCTCAAGGCTCAATCAAACGGAGCCGAACGTATTGAATGTACTGAAATTGAACAACTTAATCTAAACAACCATCACACAATCAGCCTATGCATGGAACCTCTCATAACTGCCTGATAATGCCTCCGATCATTTGACAAGAATACTTATATATAGGAAGTACCATCGGCGTATCCACCATATCCTTGTCAAATTTTCGTTGACTTTATCCGAAAGTTATGGTTAGTTCGATGCGACTCTACTACAAACACCACAACCATAAGATACTGATAATGAAATTGTCTGTGCGCTCAAGGCTCAATCAAATGGAGCCGAACGTATTGCATGAACTGGAAATGTAAATTGAAATGTGCGCTCAAGGCTCAATCAAACGGAGCCGAGCGTATTGCATGTATTGAAATGTAAAATGAAAATAACCGATCAAGGCTCAACCAAACGGAGCCGATCGTGCGGGCACGCCCTGATCAACCCATAATAAAATGGGGATCAAACTCAACCTCGATGGATGGGGAGCTACGGCCTCGGCAAAAGCATATACTGAAAACAATATATAATATATAATATCCAATAATTTCTCTAACAGTCTACACATGTGATAAAGAAAAACACAAGACTAAACAATAGGAGTTGAATCTGGATCTTCGGCGAAGAGGACTAGCTGAGTATCTTCATCTGGCCCGTCATTATCTTCGACAGGATTGGCGTTGATATTGAAGACTCTTCCTCCTGTTGGTGGCATAGTGGTTGGGTTTTCTTGGTTTACTTGGTTAACTGGGTTTGATTGGGCTTGAGTGTTGATAACGTTAACCAATTGAGGGCATGTGTTTCTAAAGTGGGTAGGGTCGCCACAATTGAAGCAAGCTCGAGCATATGGGAACATGGGGTATTGGGGTTGATGATAAGTTTGGGTCCTGTTTTGAGTAGGGAAGAGGTTTGGTCTTGAAAGGTGCGACAAACATTGCTCAAATGACCATAGCGTCCACAAGTTGCACATAGACGACAAGGTAAGGTAAGGGGATGGTGATAAAGACAGTTGTTGCATCGAGGGTGAGGTCCAAGATATGGTTTCTTATTTGGGTAAGCTGAGTTGGGTGCCACTTGGGTGATTGGGATAGCTCGGATGGGTTATGGCATGAAAAACGGGTTGATTTCGTTGAGTAGCAGCGAAAAGTCGCCCACCTCTTCTTCTCTTAGGATTGGGTTGAGAAGGGGATTCGGTTTGAGTGGAGTCGGAGGTTTCAGTCGATTCTTTATCCTTCTTCTTCTCCTCCTTGAAGTCTTTGTTTCGGATTCGGTTCTCGGTGAGCTCTGTTGCTAGCTCCATTGCTGCTTCCAAAGTTGCAGGCTTGGTACTTATCACAGGGTCTTGAATCTTTGACGGAAGACCACGAATGTAGTGCTCGATCAAACGGTAGAGGGGAGTAAACATGTTGGGAACCATTTGATGTAATTCGAGGAACCTTTTGTTGTAGGTGGTGTGGTCTCCTTCCATTTGCTTCAATGAGTAAAATTCATCTTCTAACTTCTTGATTTCGCTCCTTGGGCAAAATCGTCTGGTCATGATTTCCTTCAATTCGTTCCAAGTTAAGGACATAGCATCTTCCACACCTCGTTTGGACTTCTCTGTATTCCACCAAGTAAGTGCTATCCCATATAATCGACCGGTAGCATAACGCACTTTGCGATCATCAGGACAATCGCAATTTAGAAAAGTATTCTCCATTTCTTCAAACCAATGGAGGAGAGCGGTGACGCCTTCAGTCCCTTTGTATTTCGGAGGGTCGCATGATTTGAAATGCTTGTAGGTGCATTTAGTGGTATTTGGGGGAGATTTGAAAATGTTTTGGTTTGCTTGATTGACGGAATTATCGGTGAGTGCTTGTTGAACTTGGATTACCATGTTGGGTATTACGGCAGCCATTTGTTGAGCGATTAAGGCAGCCATGCGTTCGCGGGCTTTTCTTGCTCTCGTCTTCCTACGGGCGAGGTTAGAAGACATCTACAATGAATACATGACAAGAGTATGAGTTGGATGCTTTTGGGATCATGGGTCGCATTCAAGAATGAACATTCATAAAATAATTATACAAAAATACTACATCCATAGGATGTCTTGGGCTTTGCTCGCTGTTAGGCCCGTCATGCCGCCATACTTTACCTGTGTAATCATGTGGGCCCCCATGAATACCGGTTTTTCATATGGTTCACACGGTTTTTGCCTGGTTGCGTACACAAAAACCCGGAGAAAATCGAGAAATATGTATACAACGTGTGATATTCGGAATGTGTCCAGGTGTAGACACGGTGACACCTCAAAGTAGGTTTAGTTCGAACGACGTTTGGTGTGGCATGCTTTGGCCTAATAGGTCCTTCGTACTCTCATCGTTGGTCCCCAGGTAGGCAAACTGGTCCGTTATATTGGATTTATACGAATGCCAGCCTAGACAGGACGTTCCGACTACCGGTACTTGTACCCTTCCAGTTACTACATGCCCGTCGCAGAACTTACTTTGATGAGAATTGAAAATTGCACAAAATCTTTGGATAATGAGAGTATGAAAATAAATTGAATTCATGAACATCGATATATGTATAATGAATATGTATATATGTATAATGAATATGTATATGAGCATGTATGTTTGACTGGAATGTAAACAAATATGAAACAAATAAATATCACAAGTTTGTATGTAACCACCTAATTAATTTAAAATTTAGGCAGACTATAGTATAGGCTCTAAGGGTCTAATAACCTATCCTATATCCCTATAGTCATGGCTCTGATACCAATCTGTCACACCCCGACCCGCAGCGGATAAGGTGATCGGGGCATGATTGGGTTATCATCAAAGCTCATGACATTTATTAAACGTTTCATATTCATTAATACAATTTAAATGGAAATTTACAATGATTGCTACAACATGATCTAACTAAAATCTAAACTTCTTTGTTCTCTTCTAAGGCATATCCTATGTTTTCCTTGCTTCAACCTGTTCACCTGTATCATGTGTAAAAAGGTTTTTGGATCAACATAATGTTGGCGAGTGAATCCTATGGAAAACATTTTAACAATTTATTTAAATTGATTATGAAATATGTGCACAACCAAACATGAGTAAAATTAGATGTAACTTGATCAACAATCATAAGATGTTAAATGAAACACTCATGAACAATAAAGGAATAATTAAAGGCACGCGATGCTCAACTCGTCTCTCACGAGGAACTGAGGGGCCTGATGAATGAATTGCATAAACATGATAATATGAACAACACAACTACAAACAATATAAACTCAATGATACACACATGAATAATAATGAAATAGATATGAAGCACGCGATGTTCTACTCGTCTCCCACGAGGAACTGATGGGCTTAATGTATGAGTTTCATATGACTTGACAAATGGCAATAAGTAAATCACAACAATAAAAGCAATCTAAGTTTAAGTCATGATGTGGTATGGCACAAGTTTAAATAAATAAATTAATTAATTTCATAACACATGACACACCCCAAAACGTGTAATTTAAAAGGGGGAATTGTAAGATTCACTCACAGTGGGTGCGTTCGGTTGATGACGTTGAATGCACGCGAAGTGGTTTTAACCACGAGTGAGATTTAACCTAGATAAATCGCATTATGGTTTGGTAAGTAAACGGATTTTATTAAACTATTTTAGTAGGATCGCTGGGTGTATTTTTGTGAATTTGAGGCTATTTTCTAACCTTAAAAATGTTATTTTTAAGTATTTATAATTGATTTTTAATTAAAATAATTAAATAAAAATAATAAAAAAATTATTTTATTTTTGCTACAGTGACTTTGACCTGTTGACTTTGACTGGCGTTGACCGGTTCGAGGCATATTGTTGTGCGCTGAGTGAGGCTCGAACCCGAGACCTCCCGTACGCGTGCACGCAGCTCTACCAACTGAGCTACGTGTCTAACCCGTTATATATCCGATTTTAATTTCATATATACATTAATTAGAATTAACAGAAAATCATTTTTATTTTAAAAACAGTTTAAGCGGACCGGTCTTGCACTCCACAGGTCTCGAACTCGGGACCTGTGGTTTAATCTAACACACAGTCCACCGCTGGACTGTGTGTTCAACATGTTATATAACTTGATTTTTATTATACTTAAAGACAATTTAGTTATTTCCTTTTCTGCCTTATTTAAAAAGAAAAGATAATTGTCCGAGTCGGTGCTGAGGACCGGACTCGAACTTGTGACCAGTGATATAAACAAACACACAGTCCACCGCTGGACTGTGTGTCTAACTTGGTTATTATTCCGGTTATCAATATACTTAGCATATATCTAAGGCGGCTCCGGTTCAGTAAATAAAAACAATGGTTTTTATTAAGGCAGCGTGTGTGAGACGGGAATCGAACTCGAGACCTTTGTATGTATAACGTTTTATGTGCACACAGTCCACCGCTGGACTGTGTGTCTAACCCGATTAATTTCATGATTTTAATTACACTTATAATATAACCAGTACATCGTCTTCTTCATCAAAGAATAACCAGAGAAAGTCGACTGACTGGTTCAAGGTTTTTATCGGTTTAATAGTGTGTTACAGTCGATTAAGGTAAGATAAAAGTGAAACGGAAAAGAAACTGGGCGGAGAAAGTATACCGACAGGACTCTCTGTTTTCCGGCAGAACTCCGGCGACAGCAATCAACTCCGGCGTCAGGTGTCTTGCAGCAGCGAGTCTCCGGAAAGCTTGGAAAGAGTATGGGTATCTCCGGGATAAGCTTCAGGGCTCAGTGAGGTTCAGAAATAAGAAAGTCGGTTTTCCGGCGACGAACAGGTTTATTCCGGCGAGTGGAATTACGCCGTGAAAAGATGTGATTTTGAGCGAAAGTGTTTGTCGTGGGTTGTGGTTGAACTTATAGTGCAAATCGTTGAAGAATCTGGTCTGAATTCCGACTGTATTCGTTTATTTAAAATTTCCGGCGGTTTTGAAAAGTGTCGCGGACTTCAAACATCGGTTATAACCGATATCTGGTTAATGGTTTACGTTATAACGTAAATCGTAGTTAAGACTCGCGAGAATTCCGGGATTCCGACGACTGAACTGATTGGGCGCCGGTTTTGAATTTATAACGTTACTTTATCAATTAAATGATTCTATTATATAACAAACAAAGCAGTTGGCGCAGTGGTTTGTGTGTGAGGTGATAAGTCACTGAGTGACTCGGTACAGACCCGGGTTCGAAACCCGGCAGATGCATAATATTTTTATTTTGCGATTTTTGACAGTTTTTCAAAAACTAAATATATATTCCCGTATAATAATTGATTACGGATCGTTTAAAAATATTTTGGGCATTTAATTCGCAACGAAAATTTTGACTGACTGTTCGGTTGATAAACGGAGCGGGTTTGGTAAATCCGTTTTTTGACGGATGTTACAGATGACTTCCAAGCTCGCATTGATGCAGCTGTAGGAAAGGCCATGGAAAAGGCCATAGAAAAACTTAAGAGTCGAGCGCTACTCGCTCCAGACCTTCATCAATTTCACCATCCCCAGCTCGTAAGGAGAGCTCCGTTCACTCTTCAAATGCGAAGAGTGAACCAAAGAAATTAGAATATACTGATAGGACCCATTCTTCTAAAGACGAATGTACCTATAAATACTTCGTCTCCTATAAACCCCAAGATTTTAATGGGAGAAAAGGAGTTGTAGAAGCCTTGAAATGGCTGGATGAAATGGAGACGATAGTGGATATCAACGGTTGTGCTGATAAGGATGTGGTTAAGTATGTATCACAGTCCTTCAAAGGTGATGCGCTGATTTGGTGGAAGGCTATGATCCAATCAACAGGTAAGGTACACCTGTACAACTTAGGATGGTCTAAGTTTGTTAGTCAAGGAGACATACTGCCCACCTCATGAGGTGGAAAAGATAGAGTCAGACATCCTGACTCTCACCACGGAGAACCTAGACTGTCGAAAGTATGTTTCTGGCTCCAATTCCCTGTCTAGGTTAGTTTTCTATCTAATCACCCTGAACCCAAACGTATTGCATGTTTCATTAATGGGTTAGCGCCCGTGATAAAGGGTATGGTAAAGGCTGCTCAGCCTAGCACCTACAGGTCTGCTGTTGACCTATCTCTCTCCCTCACCTTAGACTTCGTGAGGCAAAAGTCAGTCAAGAGTGAGACTGACAGAAAAAGAAAACGGGAGGATGATAACTCCCAAAGATTTAAGAAGAAAGGAAAATTTAGGTTCAGAAGGAACCAAGATAAGTCGGGTGTAACACCGTCATGTAAAAATTGCAACTGTAGGCATTGGGGACAGTGTAGTATCGATTCACAGGCTAAACCCTGTGGTATTTGTAAGAAAAAGGGGCATAAGACCCTAGAGTACAAGGATCTTAAGAATGTCGTCTGCTACGGCTGTAATGAGAAGGGGCATATTAAGTTTAACTGCCTTAAGAACCCAGAAATTAATGATGCAAAGCCTGGAGAGGCTAAGAAAGGGAATGCTCGTGCCTTCCAGATGAATGCCAGGGAGGCCGTTAATGACAATAACGTCATAACAGCTACATTCCTCATCAATGACGTATATACTAGAGCTCTTTTTGATTTGGGTGCAGATAAATCTTTTGTAGATCATAAGTTTAGTAAACTACTAAACTTGCCCAAAAGAACTCTAGACATAACCTATGAATTAGAACTTACTGATGGAACTACAGAAACAGTATCTTTCATTCTTGATGGATGTTCTATATCCATTAGAAATTGTTCTATTCCTATCTCTCTTTTACCAATGAAATTGGCGCGGTTCGATGTAGTCTTATGCATGGATTGGTTATCCCATAACCAAGCCCGCATTGTCTATGATAAGAAACTCATCGAGATTAAAACCCCATCTGGTGAAATGATCACCATTCTAGGAGATTCACACTATGGATTGCCAGACAAAGTGTCGTTACGCAAGGCATCCAGGTGTCTGAGAAAAGGTTGTGTCATTTACCTGGAACAAGTAACTATTAATAAGCCTAAACCAGATACTAAAGACCTTCCTGTTATCTGGGAGTATTCCGATGTCTTTCCTGAAGAATTACCAGGTCTACCTCAAGATAGGCAAGTGGAGTTTAGAATTGATATCCTACCAGGATCAGCACCTGTTGCTAGAGCTCCATATCGGTTAGCACCGACGAAAATGAAGGAATTGAGAGTACAATTAGATGAACTTTTAGAGAAAGGTTTCATACAACCTAGTTCCTCACCTTGGGGAGCTCCTATCCTTTTCGTTAAGAAAAAGGATGGTTCAATGCGAATGTGCATTGATTACCATGAGTTAAATAAGTTTACGATCAAGAATCGTTATCCCTTGCCAGGATCGATGATTTGTTCAATCAACTTCAAGGTGCTAGCTATTTCTCAAAGATTGATTTAAGATCAGGACATCATCAGCTAAAGGTTAGGGACGAGGATGTTCCTAAGACTGCCTTTAGGACCCGTTACGGTCATTATGAATTCTTGATGATGCCTTTTGGGCTCACAAATGCACCTACAACATTCATGGATCTCAGTATTAGAGTCTGCAAGCCGTATTTAGATAAGTTTGTCCTTGTCTTCATAGACGACATACTTATCTACTCTCGTAATCAGGTCGAACACGAGAAACATCTTTCGTGCATCCTAGAACTACTGAGACAAGAGAAACTTTATGCTAAGTTCTCTAAATGTGAATTTTGGCTTAGACTAGTCCAATTTCTTGGACATGTTGTAAGTGAGCATGGTATCCAAGTGGATCCCGCTAAGATTGAAGCCATAATGAATTGGGAAGTACCCAAAACTCCATCGGAGATTCGTAGTTTCTTAGGATTGGCCGGTTATTATAGGAGGTTCATTAAGAACTTTTCGAGGATAGCCAATCCTTTAACTACCTTGACCCGTAAGAATGTCAAGTTTGACTGGGGTCCAAAACAAAAAAAATCCTTTGAAACTCTAAAACACAAGTTGAGCAATGATCCTGTGTTATCTCTACCTGAGGGTATTGAGGACTTTGTTGTTTACTGTGATGTCTCACACACTAGCATGGGCAGTGTGCTAATGCAAAAAAGGGAAAGTGATTGCTTATGCATCACGGCAATTAAAGGTGCATGAAAGAAATTACACCACCCATGACTTGGAAATGGGTGTCGTTGTATTTGCACTTAAGTTGTGGTGACCTTACTTAAATGGCATAAAGTGTATAATATACACTGACCATAAGAGTCTCCAGCATTTGTTCAATCAAAAAGATCTGAACATGCGACAACGCCACTGGATGGAAACACTTAACGATTATGATTGCGGAATTCGCTATCATCCCGACAAGGAAAATGTCGTTGCTGACGCCTTGAGTTGCAAGGAAAGGGTTAAGCCCATTAAAATTAACGCCAAGAGCATTAAGCTCGGAAATAGCTTGAATGAGAAGCTATTAGATGCACAAAAGCAAGCCCTGTTAGAGGCTAATGTTCCTAATGAGGGATTAGGCGGAACTGTTGATCAGTTAACGCCTGGAAAGGATGGAATCCTTAGATTTAATGGAAGAATCTGGGTTCCAATCTTTAGAGGACTTAGAGAACTAATCCTCCCAGAAGCACATAATTCGAGATACTCAGTTCACCTAGGTGGTGAAAAGATGTATCAAGATTTAAAGAAGAATTATTGGTAGATGGGTTTGAAGAAATCCATAGCCACTTATGTAGCTAAGTGTCTCACGTGTTCGGAAGTTAAAGCTAAACATCAGAAATTGTAAGGACTTCTATTACAACTTGAGATTCCCACTTGGAAATGGGAAATGCTAACCATGGACTTGATTACCAAGTTACCAAAGACCAAACATGGTAATGACACGATTTGGGTCATTGTAGATAGACTGACTAAGTCAGCGCATTGCTTTCCAATTAAAGAAACCTATAATTCTGACAAATTGGCTAAGTTATATGTGGACAAGATTGTGTCCCTACACGGGCCGGTATCTATTGTATCTGATAGAGATACTAGTATACCTCTCATTTTTGGAAAAGTTGTTGATACACTTTTGTGTCTGTCACTTGTTCTTAGTTACGTCAGTAATTGTACGGTCTTTGTTTGATGTGTCTGTAAAGATTGGTCATGTTGACCAAATCAAGATATCCTCCTTCTTGTTTTGGTATGACGTTCAGTTTGTTCCTGTGAGTGAAAGGTGATTCATACGAGCAAGGTGCTTGCTCGTACGAGCCATTACATGCTCGTACGAGTCAGTGCATTCTCATACGAGTAACCTTGTTAACAAGAACATTGCTTGGTAGTACAAATGACTTACTTATTTGTACGAGCCATAACCTATTCGTACGAGCATCCATCTTTGAATGTGCTTCGTGTCTTTGTAGTGCTTCGTACGACCAGTAACATTCTTCGCACTGTTGCTCGGTGTTGGAACTATATAAACAAACATGCACTTCTATGTAGAGAGAGTCGAGCGGTGTTACTCTAGAAGTGTGAATACAAGAGAGTACAGAGAGAGTGTATAGAGAGATAAGCAGTTTATTCAAGAGTCTATGTACTGAGTCTCTCTACAAATCAATATAGTGAACATTTGAAGATATATCTTTGTTATATTGGTTATGCTCTTGCTTTGGTTTGCATACACACTTGGATTGACTCGTGTGTGTGTGTTACATAAAAAGGAAGCAGGTTTATCTTGATCCTCCAAGTAGACCTACAAGTGGTATCAGAGCTTTGGCTCTCTTCCTTGTTTAAAACCAAGCATAGTGTTGTGTTTGAGCAAGCTGTGAAGTTCTTGGAAGTGTTCTTGAGCTTCAACAAGAAACTTAAGTTTTTAAAAGAGAAGTAGCTTAAAACTTAGCTAAAACTTGTCAAATCCAGAAAAGTTTCATAAAAACCTTGTTAGAATTCATGGATACATGTTAGGATATGGTTTCTCTTAAAATTTTCTATCAAAGTTCAGTTGGACATATTTTCAGGTGAAACATCTGCCAGAAAACTCACCGGAATATTCTTTAGGGTTGACCAAATCTCAGGACTTGACCGTTTTGACTGAAAAGCTGATATTGGAATGTTTGTCTTTTTAACCAAAACTGTGTAGACATTTGACCACTTTCGAACAAACTCAGAAACAAGTCTTTGTTAGAAAAGGAAATTTTCACCAACCAACCTGCAAAAAGATTCCTCACTGCAAAAAACCTCCGTGCAAATAACCCATCCACACGAAGAACAAGACTGTTTGTGCGAAAGACCAGTCACTCGCATGAAGAACCTTGTTCACACGAAGCATAAGTTGCTCGCACGAAAGATAGTTGTTCGTACGAAGGACAGTGACTCGTACGAATCACTGATTTGTACGAAGAACAAGGATTCTTTGTGATTCTTTTTTCATGTCCCAGTTTTTTCAAAACTTTGTGGTTTTTAAGATTGTAAACTTTAAAAATAGACTGCTATTTTAAAAGTTTTAATCTTTAAAACCTTTTAATTTTCATAAACAAGAAAACATAATGGGTACTAATCCTTGGGATTGGGGAAGCAGTTCAAGTTCAAACCAAGACTCATCACAATGCTCCGCAACCTCATGGGTTAAATCTTTAATACCTCCACAAACGATTACAGCTGGTCAAGGAACATTTGTTACGAATCAAAGTCAAAGCATTCAAACTCTTCTCCTTAGCGAAAGTGAAACTCAAAGTAACAACAGTCCACCAAAGTTGAATCCTATGAATGATTATCCTTCATGGAAAGTCGTTTTCATACGTATGTTCTTGGTCAGAATACCGAGTTGTGGACATGTTTTACTTCTCCATACAAAGAATCTCTCGAAGAAGTCGTATCAAATTCGATCTCTTTAGCCGAATTGGATGAAAGTGATAAAAGGGCCTAACATCTAGAAAAGAAGACCTTTGCCATTCTTACGCAAGCACTTCACAAAGATATTTATCATAAGTTTATGTATTGTACAACTACGAAGAACTTGTGGGACTCGTTAAAAACAAGAGGAGAAGGAAATGCAGTAACGAGAAAAATTCGACATGATCTTTTAAAGAAAGGGTTTGAAGGGTTTTCGTTTATGGAAAGTGAAACACTAAATGATATGCCAACTCCTTTCTATCATTTGCTTAGTGAGATGTACTCATACAAGGTTATCACATCACAACAGGAGATTGTTATGCGTTTGCTGATGCCTTACCAGCTAAGTGGAGTCAATTTATTGAATTGCTAAAACATACAAGTGTGATGGATGTGATCAGCATTTACGAATTTATTCAGAAACTTGAAAACAAAAATGAAGAAGAAATTCGGAAAGCAAAACGATTTCCAGTAACCCATAAATGTATTTTGGAGGCATTAACCCAGGTATAAGTACAATTCAACAACCGAAGCTACAAACAGCATTCGTGTCAAATTCAGATCCTTTTCTGCCGCAAGTTAAACCAGATCAGTCTGTTGGTTCAAGTGCTCAAATTTATGAACAAGCTTTTGATCCAAAAGCCTTTCTTCCTCTACCACAAGATATTAGTTCAACTCCTCAAGCTTATGAACAAGCATTTGATCCAAAAGCTTATCTTCCTCAACCACAAGTTGTTACACCACGAGTTCAACAACAAGCTTTCTATGGTAAACTTTCAACCCTCAAATTCCAACACTGTCAGACTCGATACATCAAACCTTTTTAAGGTATGTGTGGAAGTTGCCTGGGAACACATGGAACTTCTAAACACTTTGGTGAGTTCCTACTGTGGATTAGTAGCTGGACAAATTGGTAACATCAATTTAACCAGTGAAGACTATGCACAAATCGATAAGGAGGAGATGGTATTTATTGATATCAAATGGGCATTTGCAAGTGCAGTAAGAAGGGCAAAAGATTTTATGGAGAAAACAGGAAGAACTAATCTGGAGAGCAACAAGGATACTCCATACGGTTTTGACAACTGGAAAGTTACTTGTTTCAACTGTAGAGAAAAGGGGCATCTTAAAAGAGAATGCACAAAGCCTCCACAGCAAGGGAATCAATATCCATTCAACAGAAATCAAGTTACTAACAATGAAAGAGCAATGGTTCCTGCAAACAATTCCAACTCAGTGTTAGTAGTTCAAGCAGATGAGGGCTGTGATTGATCTGTTCAATTAGGAAACAATGGTGGAGGAGGAATTGCATATTGTGCTGAAATTACAGAAATGATGACAGTTCATGGGATAGCAGCAGTTCAGATTAAGCAGAATCAACTTCTAGTGAAGAACGATCTGAAGATGTTAATGCTGAAGGAGATGAGGTGATCACTGAAACTAAATCGACGGATAGCAGCGAAGAAGATTTGGAGCATGAAACTGAAGGACCATCTGATAAGTTTTCCAAGCATCTCTCATCAATCGGATCTTCTACTTTTCGTGCAACATTCATGACCCGTTTGGATTGCCAATCCAGCCAGGTAAGTTTCGATAAACCTATTGTGTCTAAGTGTTTTGAATGTATAGCTTTAAAAGGTAAATACTTAGGACTTGAAGGTAAATTTGATCTCACAAAGAAGCATCATCAGAGTTTGATTGTAGATCTGACAAAGTCCACTGAGGCAAACAAAGCTCTTAAGAAAAACGAAAAAGAATTTAAAACAACAATTGAAACTTTAAAGAAAGATGTTTCTGAATTAACAAAGAATGTTTTGAGAAAACAAACATCCATTAACAATTATATGAACATGCTTGAAGAAACGAAAAAGGAGCTAGCATGTGCAAAGTGTGACCATGATGCAATCAAACTCAAGTTGGATAGTTACTCTAACTCAAGATATATTTTAGATCACATCATCGAAGTTCAAAAGAAGAAAGGTGATGTGAAATGCATAGGTTATCAGGCTTGTCCCCCTCCGGTTAGGCACAATTACACTAAAATACTAGATGATGAAGATATGCCACAGTTTGAACCCACCGTTCCATTGGATCAAGATGAATTTACAGTTGGTCTAGGGTTCACTAAGGGCACATCTTCAAGTCAAGGTCAATCGGATGACATCAATGACTCAAAGTCCATGGATGATCAAAATCCTCCCATTATTGAGGATTATGATAGTTTGGATGGCGAGTCTGATAAGGACAAACCTAAGCAGTCAGATACAGTAACAAAAGAGGAAAATATTTCGCATAAAAATCACAATCTCTGTGATCCTCCACCGAAACCGTGTGTGACTGCCAATGTCAAGCTTGCTGAAGCTCATATTTTAACCTGTGAAAGCATGAACTTGCTTTATACGTTGATTGGTTCCGACAAAGCTTACTCAAACAAAGATTTTCCCATCAAAAATGTCATTCAATCCTTGATTGATAAAGTTTTTGAGGATTCTACTAGTAAGTTTTTGGGTAATTCGAGCCCAAGAGTTGTGGTAACTCAATGTGCTCCTCTTCTAAAAACCGAAGTTGGAAAGAAATACGGAAATCAAAAATTGAAATCTCAAAAGAATCAACGAAAGAAAAATCATGCTAACCAAGGAAATGGAAAAAGCAAACAGAGCCAGCACAAGAAGAAAATTTGAAATGTGAACTTCGTGAAATCCCGAGGGACTGATAAAATTGAATCTTTTGAAAATAAATCTAACAAAGATTTTGTTAAACAAAATAAAATTTTAAAGAGAAACAGTCAGAATAACTACACACAACACACAAATTGTTGTGATGTAGGACCAAGTACCTCAAGATCACGAAGTTCATCATCAGGCTACCACATTTATAATACTCCAATGATTGTTGAGTGGAGATCATGCTTTCAGTGTGGTAAGTATGGGCAAATTGTCAAAAATGTCCATATCTGACAAAGGGAAAAGGAAAAATTGATGCACCCGTTGGTAAACGTTACCATACAAAATCTGTTTCACCAAAACAGGACCCTCGTCTTGTTGAACAATGAGAAATGAAACAAAGAAAGAAACAACACAAGGCTGTTGAAAAAGCTTTAAAACCATAGGTTGTCCAAACACAATAAAATGATAAAATTGAGAAACAAAAATACATTTGGAAACTAAAACCGATAATTGTTTCAGGGGGAGCAAAATCCATTCCAAATAATCGGGAAAACGAAGTTCCAATTCTCGATGATGTTGGACGGCCCAAGTCAATAAAGGCTTGGGTCCCCATCTCCAACTAATCTTTAATGAGTGTGCAGAATATTCCAGGAGGAACTATTAATAATCATAGAATTGTTGATAGTGGAGCATCCAGGCACAAGATCGGCGACATGCGGCTCCAAAACATTTTTATATTCAGGAGTTGTTGTTTTTGTTGGAGAGAAAGAGTAGATAATGTCCGATAAGTGACGAAAGTTTGGTGAATGAAGTTGATAACTTCAACAAGATGAAAAATAACCAACAATTTGTTTGTTTAAGGCTTGGGTCGGATCCACAGGATAGATCCAATCGAAATGTACGCGCCTGCAGCACGTCAGAAGATTATCAAATATTCATGTCTTATGTCTTCCAGAAGAAGTTCAAAGCTTACAAGATGATCGTGTAGTGTACTTTTCGCTACAGGTGTGATTGAAGAAAATGTGTTTGGTTGAACAAACCAACCGGGTGCGCGAATGCCTTGGCATGGTTCGAACAACCGCACACTACTTCTCAAGGAGAAAGACGAAGACCTTTGCTGATGCAAAAACATGTGGACAACATCATGTATGGACCGTCCAACGATGATGTGTACAAGCTTCTCCACGTGCTTTCTTGCTTTTTAAAGTCGGACCCGGAGGTTTATGTTCTTATTGCTGTAAAGAGATTTCTTAGTTATATAAAGTTGCTGCAAAATCCCCTTGAAATCCACACCAGATGGATATCCAGTGGGAGAACACACAGATTCCTGGCAATGGGACGTAGCATTTCAGGATTACGGTTACTTTTCTAATATCTCCTATCTCTGTCGATATTTAAGCTGCTTTACGAATTTTCTAAAAATCTCATTCAGCACTCCAGACCAAACACATTGATCTCGAATATCACCTCACACGTGATTGTTTCAATATGAAACTCATCAATGTTGTCTTGGTCCACACCAACTACCAACATGCCAACTCATTTTTCCAAAATTTTGATAAATCATTTTTATTAAACTAATTTTGGTAAACGGCATCGAGGTAAAACTTGAGTTAATCCACATCGGGAAATCGTTTTTGTGAATATTTTTCTTAAGGACAATCCAAAAAGAAGTATTTAAAGGATTAAATATACTTTTTGCATTGTAGGGGGAGTAAATTCCAATCCAAAAAATACAAAAACATTTCAAAACGTCAAAAGGACAAAAACATGAGAAAAAGAAAAATGATTTTTGTAGCAAGAAAAAGAGAAAATGATAGTAAATTAGTGGTCTGTCAAAACCTCTTTGAGCTAAAAATGAAAGATGATAAGTAGCTCTATATTCGATATATCGGTAGGCTCACAATCATTTTAAAGTGCGCACAGGGCGATATAAACATAATCGACTGAAGACTAGGTGGGAACCATTCTTTGGCATATGGTCTTGGTACCGAAATTTCGTTTGATAGTATGCCGAGATTCTGAGATATACGGTCTTTATGCTTGCTGATCATCTGGGTATCATGGTTGAATCTTTTATCGAAAAATAACGGTGACGCAAGTCTAGAACTTCCATGATACCATACATACGTGTAAATACTGCATACGACCATCAATAAGTGATAAAAATATCACATTCACCCAAAAATAAGTGATAATACATCATAGCTTTATGCGGGAGCTAAGTTCGTCTCTTTGTCGGTACTATGGTACTAACCTGTTCACGGACTTACTCTTGTGCTCTACATGCATCTGAAAATCAAGTTCTTCATCAATAAGTGATTTTATCACATAGAGCCTGTTTTCAATCAAAATAAGTGAGTATCTCACATCATATACGTCAAAACAGATGATAAGCAGTACACTCACCAGTAAGATTTTCTCTCGTGCATGTCTTGATACAGGATTGTGTCATGAGTGGATGAACACTGTTCGGTAAGTATAATTCATACATTAATCGTATCCCCTAATCGCGAGTACATCTGATAAGTTGAGCTTACCTGGACAACAATACCGATAATTGTTATATGATACTTATCTAAATGCAAATTAATCAAACAACAAGTGTGTTTTGGCATGACCATATACTAATATGATTCTCTTACCCTCGACATTCGTAAAAAGAATATCTGTAAATATTGACTTGTTTGATTGCTTTCCGTCTTTACATTTAAAAATTGAAAAATGACAAAAAGATTTTAGGTGAGTTTTAATATAAATTTTATAAAAGCCAAAAAGATTTTGCTTCTAGTTTGTTTTTGATTGACCGATGCTGGAACTCAAGTCTATCCTACCTAAAATCCTGATTGTAAGCCAGAAAACAATTGCATCTTCATAAATGGTCGAAGTTGACAAACTTTTAAGTTTAATGGATTAAATTAAACAATCTTATAACTCTTAAAAGTATTTTCAGTTAATAGTTGAATGAAAGTTGGTCTCATGTGTGTCATGTGCTAATTATGCTTAAAATCAATCCGTCATGAAATTTTCAATGAAAATCTTCTAAGGCTGATTAAATCCATTCGGTTGTTCTCATTACGCGTTTAGCTTTGTTGTTTACGCAGATGTAATATTCAAGCAAGCAAAAGGATGAGTTTGAAGAAAACAAGTTACGGGAGTAAAGACACAACATAAATGCAAGCCGTGAATCAAGAAGATCAATTCATAGCTGACCACTTATCAACACCACAAGATAATATTCAACGGGAAGTTTGCTGATGCACCTCCTGACTGTGACGTGTGAAGACATCTGAAGATCTGACAGTATGAAGAACGAACCATCATGAGCAGCATCCAAGGGGGAGTTTGTTGATGCATATTTGTGTGGATGCGACTCAGTTCGGTTTGGTTCGACTCAGTTCGGTTTTCATGCTAGAAGCTCATAATCCGAAGCAAGCCATTAGAAATAAAGACCGAAGACTAAGCAACATCTAAGGGGGAGTTTGTTGATACACTTTTGTGTCTGTCGCTTGTTCTTAGTTACGTCAGTAATTGTACGGTCTTTGTTTGTTGTGTCTGTAAAGTTTGGTCATGTTGACCAAATCCAGATATCCTCCTATCTTGTTTTGGTATGACGTTTAGTTTGTTTGTGTGAGTGAAAGGTGATTCATACGAGCAAGGTGCTTGCTCGTACGAGCCATTACATGCTTGTACGAGTGATTGCATGCTCGTACAAGTAACCTTGTTAAAAAGAACATTGCTTGGTCGTACGAGCATCCATCTCTGAATGTGCTTCGTGTCTTTATAGTGCTGAATACGACCAGTAACATTCTTCGTACTGTTGCTCGGTGTTAGAACTATATAAACAGACATGCACTTCTCTTTAGAGAGAGCCGAGCCGTGTAACTCTAGAAGTGTGAATACAGGAGAGTACAGAGAGAGTGTATAGAGAGATAAGCAGTTTATTCAAGAGTCTATGTACCGAGTCTCTCTACAAATCAATATAGTGAAGATTTGAAGATATATCTTTGTTATATTGGTTGTGCTCTTGCTTTGGTTTGCATACACACTTGGATTCCGCACTCGTGTGTGCATTACATAAACAAGGAAGCAGGTTTATCTTGATCCTCCAAGTGGGCCTACAAAAGTTTCCGACAATCTTTAGGCACAAGATTAAATTTTAGTACCGCTTACCAACCACAGACTGATGGTCAAAGAGAGCGTACTATTCAGACTTTGGAAGAAATACTTAGAGCATGTGTGATTGATTTAGGTGGAAGTTGGGATGACCACTTACCCCTAATAGAATTCTCCTATAATAATAGTTATCATACGAGCATCAAGGCTACTCCTTTTGAGGCCTTGTATGGGAGAAAATGTCGTACGCCCGTGTGCTGGGCAGAAGTTGGGGAAGCCTAACTGTCGGGACCAGAGACTGTCCTGGAGACCACGGATAAAATTGTGCAAATCCGTGATAGACTCAAAGCTGCCTGAGTTAGGTAAAAGAGCTATGCTGACAAGAGGCGTAAACCTCTTAAGTTCCAAATAGGGGACAAAGTCATGTTAAAAGTATCACCTTGGAAAGGTGTAATGAGATTTAGAAGGAAGGGCAAGTTAAGCCCAAGATATATTGGACCATTCGAGATAATAGAATGTGTCTGCACTATAGCTTATAAGCTTAAGCTGCCAGAGGAGCTTAGTGGAATTCATGTTGTGTTCCACATCAGTAATCTTAAGAAATATCAAGCCGATGAGTCGCTAACAATGTCACATCATGATGTGCAAATTGATGAAAAACTAAGGTTCGTTGAGAAACCAATTTCGATCGAGGATTGACAGGTTAAGAAGCTCCGAAGGAGATTGATACCTATCGTAAAAGTTAAGTGGGATGCCCTTCGAGGTCCCGAGTATACATGGGAGGTTGAGTCCACTATGCGACAAAAGTACCCCCATCTTTTTTATTAAAATCTCAAGGTCGAGATTTCTTTTAAGGGGGTGAGGATGTAACACCTCATAAAATCGTGTTTAATAGTGACACGTGTCATTACTTTTATAATAAGTCTATTAAAGACTAAAGGGACTAAAGGTGTCAACATGCTCAAAGGAAGTCTATGAGTGACCTTCCGATGTCAACATCCATAAACAAAGCCTCGGAGTGACCATTAGTGTCAACATGCTTAAAACTTAGCCTCTGAGTGACCAATAGTGTCAACAAGCTTAAACTTGGCCGCTGAGTGACCATTTGTGTCAACATGCCCAGCCTTTGACTGACATCAGAGTCAACATGATTATAATGAGCCTCTGAGTGATCCTTTACGAAGTCCTAACTCTCATACGTGCCACTTGTTGGATGAGAGGGATTAATTCTGTATATATGTTAAAGTTGGATAATGGGGGGGTTAAAAGAGTCAACATGTTAATTTATACCTCTGAGTGACCTTTAAACGAACCGAGAGCTCGACAATGTCCAGGCATAATCCCGGGTACGCCAAATGTTGGCTACGGAGGGCTAAATATTTTAAAAGGTGTTTTAGGAGGTTTTATAAGTTGAGGGGCTAAATGTGGCAAGTTTTGAAAGTGCCCAGGGGGCGCTCGCGGGCCGTGAGAGACATTGGTCGGGTCTCTCACGGGGCGCGAGAGGTTTGTGTCTGCAGAAAATTGCCTTGGCCTCCACACATAAGACCAAAAACCATTTGATTCAAAACTAGGACTTCCAAACTGCTATGCCACATTTTAAGACACTTGTAAGCTCCCTCTAACACCCCTTAACACTTAGCATCACCTCCTTCAAGCTCTCCAACTATAAATAGGTGTCAAGGTTCACCATTTGAACTTGCACCTTTCTCATTCTCATTCTATCTCCCTCCTCTGGAGGTTCCTAACTGAAAGGAGCATCCAACTAATTTCTATTTCATCTTAGGAATCACTTATAAGTGTTCCTTTCTCTTGCATTTCGTTTATAGGCTTTTATAGCCAAAAGTCAAGCGTTTTACGAAAAACACCTTGACTTTCGGTTAAGACCATTATGGTCCAGCCATTGTTCATAATGAACATGGCTAAGTGATAGTAATAAGGTAGGTGTTAATCCATATTAAGGGCACCTTCTAAAGATCACGTTTGCTAGACCAATTGATGGGTCAAAGTTTTAATATTAAAAAGTTAAACAGGCCATTTTTTGGAAAATTTATAATCTGAGCATATATATGTTATGAAACGTGTTTTGACACTTAAACAAGTTAGTAATAATTATTAGATCATGTGGGAACATGTTCGGCTCGTCAATTTCAGTTCTAGGGTCAGTTCGCAACTGAAAGTCATGAAGTTTGACTTCTGCTTTGACTTTCGATTCTGACCCAATTTAGATTAGTTAGCTACTGATCTAAGGTTGCATTATGATCATAATAAAATGTAGCATAACCCTCTGAGGTTATATTACATGATCATAATCAGAATCTGAGTTTACGCACAAGTTCCGTAATTATGCCATTTTGACTATAATGCCCTTTTTGCGTTAAATGAGGTTTAATAAATAACGAACTTGAAAATGAATTACCAACTGATGTAATATCATAAGTTAGATTATTTGGGATGTCAAAATAGATTATGTACCGAGTTTACATACAAGTTCTTGTATTATGTCGATAAATGACGATAACGCCCTTGTGGCGCATAAAATGGTTTTAACCATAACTTTTCATATGAATTTTTTTACTTACTGATATGTTATATTAAATAACATATCTAAAACTTATAAACCTAATTTTAACATCAGTTTTCATTAAACGTCGCACAAATCGTCATTTTACGATATAAGCGCCGTTTCGGCGCATAGTATGGTATTAAACCATATTTATCAACCAAGACTTGTTACCTACTGATTTTAAAACTTATTTTAAATCTTTTTTACAGTAGGTACATTATATAAACTCAGAATCCCAAATAATTTATAAAACTATGTGTAAAATTACCGAAACACTCTTATGAGGCATAGTTTCGTTTTAAAACATTAACGAGCATATAATTTGATATCCTACTGATATTACAACTTATTTAAAATATAATGGAATATAGAACTTTTCCATGACTTATCCGGTTACCCGATATCGCTGATATGCGTACGGTTAAGTATATATAACTAGCTTACAAAAAGTAACTGAAACGAGTTTAACCTTCTCAATTAAGTCTCAAAATCCAGATGTTTATGATTTACCCATATTATACAAGTCAAAGTACTTGTTGGGTTTGAACTACATTCTATCCGATCATCGCTTAATCTAGCGTATTATACGTTTTGTTCCTGTACGCTAGTCGGTCTAAGTCTATGACTTAAATAAGACCGTTTGCATTTTAATTAGTTAGCTTATGCCATAATCCATACTAGATCCTTCCGGTAAATGCTATTTGCACTTAGTTCATTTGTGTACAGCTGAGATATTAAATCTTGCATTTAAGCCAAGACTAGCTCAGGTAAATACTCTCGACTTATTTCCCCTATACGGGCTTGGGTTACGGTAAACTATGACCGCTTGGTCGGAAATGGGATCAATCGAATTCCGGATTGTGGCTAGTAAATCCGCATATTCCATTCTAATCATTTTTGTTTGATAACTTAAACATCAGGGGTTAACTAGGCTCATTATATTAAATAATGGCAACAGCCTAAGAGCGGGGTGTAGGCATACACCTGACAGACGCTCATGCTTAAAACTTTACCCACAAAGTTGGGGATAACTCCTTCATGAGTTATTAAGTGGTGAGTACGTTAATCATGTCTCGGTCTCCGTACTGGACCCTGTATGTATGAACAAACAAATGAATATGTTAACAAGGTTACAAAGTAACTTTCCCAAGTTATAAAAGATTTTGTGCCATGTGCACTTAAAATCATTTTCAAAATGTTTTCAAAATGAGTCAGTTGGGTGTATTTACCAGCGAAAGCTGACGTATTTTCAAAAGACTAAGCTTGCAGGTACAATACGAGATAGGCTGGAAGCTGCTCGGTAGTGATTAGAGGATCTTGCAAATCCTAGATCTGCCCTAAAGTTTGTCATACACTTTTTGTACATTTTACGATCCGCCTGTGGATCTTCTGTTACAAGTTGTCTGTATATTATTTTTCGTACTTTGAACATTTGGTTTGCAGTAGTAATTTAACTCCATGACTTTCGTTGTGCCATGTTTAATTGACTATGATAATATCAACTTATGTCATGATATTCCCCATCCGGGCCCACCGGCGTTTGGATTGGTTGGAAATCTGGGGTGACAGATAATATATATAAGCTTAAATTATAATATTTTTGAAAACTGGCATGTTTGACTTTTTAATAACAAAACTTTGACCCGTCAATTGGTCTAGCAAACGTGATCTTTAGGAGATGCCCTTAATAGGGATTAACACCTACCTTATTACGATCACTTAGCCATGTTCGTTACGAACAATGGCTGGACCACAATGGTCTTAACTGAAAGTCAAAGTGTTTTCCATAGACACTTGACTTTTGGCTATAAAAAGCCTATAAACAAAAATGTAAGAGAAATGAACACTTACAAGTGATTCCTAGGATGAAATAGAACTAAGTTGGATGCTCCTTTCAGTTAGAAACTTCTAGAGGAGGGAGATAGAATGAAAATGCGAAAGGTGAAAGTTCAAATTGTGAACCAATGCACCTATTTATAGTTGGAGAGCTTGAAGAAGGTGATGCCAGGTGTTAAAGGGTGTCTACAAGTGTCCAAAAATGTGGCATAGTAGTTTGGATGTAACATCTCGTAAAATTCGTGTTCGATAATATATCGACACGTGTAAATACCCTCGAATAATACCTCAAATGAGTTAGCCACTCAACTCCTTATACGAATCCAAAAAAAAATTTTAAATCTGACCGTGTCCAGGCTTTCTGGTTAGAAATTATAACTAACCATAAGCTACGGTCTGACGACCGTAGCCTACGGCGAGGCCCTGAAACCTTAGTTTTTCACCATTTTAACTTTCAACTAAAACCCTAAGGCCCCTAGACTTTATTATTACATTTTCCTTGCATAACCAATTCATTTTTCGACCCGAACGACTCCCGGTTAAGGTGATATCTTGTGATTCACCATTCTTGAGTATCACACATCTTTACCGAACCTTAAACCTTACTAGCTTGGGTGATTTAACCCATGAAACCATAGGTATTTGTATCTTTCACATTTAAGCTAGTAAACGCTTATAAGTCATAAGAACACCTATGTGTGACACCCGTTCATGTTCGGTTACTCGTACTCTTCTTCAATACATCTCGTATTGAACGAAAAATACCAAGTTGTATCATTATGTCATTGGATATAAGTCAAGGGACAATTCATGACAATCCACAAAACTATTCTTGAGGGACTAAAAGTGTCAAAACCCTAAAATTCTGTCAAGATGCCACCTCTCATGCAAAATGCCACACTCTTGCAGCTCTTGACACGTTGCTCGTCACTTGTGAAGATCCTACAACACCTCTAACACCTGGCTTCATCTTCACACACCTTCTACCACTATAAATAGCCCACAAGTTCACCTCATTTCCTTGCTCATTCACTATTCTCCTCTCTTATTACACTCTTGGAAGTTCCTGACCATTTAGGAGCTTCCCTTTGAGTTTTAAGTTTCCCTTGGATCACTTGTAAGTGCTCCATCTCTGCTCTTTTCTTTTTATAGGCTTTTAATAGCCAAAAGTCAAGCATTTTCGACAAATGCCTTGACTTTCGGTTAAGATCATTATGGTCTACTCATTGTTCGAAATGAACATGGCTAAGTGATCGTAATTAGGAAGGTATTAATCCCTTAAAGGGGCACCTCCTAAGGATCACGTTTACTAGGTCAATTGACGGGTCAAAGTTTATGTTTTGAAAAAGTCAAACGGGTCAGATTTTATAAAAATTATAATCTGAGTTTATATATGTTATAAACATGTTTTTGACACTTAAACAAGTTGGTAATAATTATTAGAACATGTGGGAGCATGTTCGATCCGTCAATTTCAGTCCTAGGGTCGGTTCGCACCCGAAAGTCGCGAAGTTTGACTTCTCCTTTGACTTTCGATTTTGTCCCTAGTTAGATTAGTTAACTTCTGACTTACGGTCAAATTATGATCGTAATAAAATGTAGCATAACCCTATGAGGTTATCTTACATGATCATAATTATAATCTGAGTTTATGCACAAGTTCCGTAAAATGTCATTATTTGACTAAAATGCCATTTTTACATAAAACAAGGTTTTAATCAACAATGAACTTGCAAGTGAATTACCTACTGATATGTTAATGTAATTAACATATTATGGTGTTAATATTCTGATCATAAATTGATTTTAGTATAATATCGTAAACTATACTTTTAAATGACCAAAATGCCCTTTCGGTGCATAGTTTGATCTTGCACCATAAATCACACTTATGTGTGACTTCTTACAGATAATATATCAAAAATTAAGTATTTTTCCAGAATGTTTATGATCATAACATCAAAATACATGCAAGTTCTTTTTATACGACGTATAATTACCAAAACGCCCTTATGAGGCATAATTCATCTCAAAACCTTTTTTCGGGCATGTAAGCTGATATCCTGCTGATATTACAACTTATTTAAAGTATAATGACATATAGAACTTGTTCATGACTCCGGTTACCTGATATCGCTTATATGCATACGGTTAAGTATATATAACTAGTTTACGAAAAATTAACCGAAACGGGTTTAACCTTATCATTTTAACCTCAAATTCCAGAATGTTAATTGTTTACCCATATTATACAAGTCTTAAGTACTTGTTGGGTTTAAACTACATTCTATCCGGTCATCGCTTAATTTAGCGTATCTTACCGTTTTTGATCCTTAAGCTAGTCGGTCTAAGTCTAAGACTTAAAAAAGACAGTTAGCATTTTAATTGGTTATCTTATGCCATAATCCAGAGTAGAGCCTTCCAGTAAATGCTATCTGCACTTATTTCATTTTGAATACGGCTGAGATATTAAATCTTGCATTTTTAAATCAAGACTAGCTCAGGTAAATACTCTTGAGTTATTTTCCCTATACGGGCTTGGGTTACGGTAAATTATTACTACTTGGTCGGAAATGGGATCAATCGAATGCCGGATTGTGGCTAGTAAATCTGCATTTCCGTTTTGATCAGTTTTGTTTGATAACTTAAATATTGGGGGTTAACGACCGTGTCCTGGATATCCTTGGCTCATTACATTAGTTAATGGTCACGCCAAAGCACGGGGTGTAGGCATACACCCGACAGATGCGAATGCTAAATTATTTTACCCGTAAGTTGGGGATAACTCCTTCGTGGGTTCATAAGTGGTGTACACGTTAATCATGTCTCGATCTCTGTACTGGGTCCCATATGTATTGACAAACATGTAAAGCTGTTAACAAGGTTACACCGCAGACTTTCCCAAGTTATAAAAGATATGTGTCCTGTGCACTTAAATCTAAATTTTTAAAATGTTTTCAAAATGAGTCAGTCGGGTATATTTACCAGCGAAAGCTGACGTATTTTCAAAAGACTAAAATGCATGTACAAACGAAATAGACGTATTGGAAGTCCATGGTTTCGAATCAAATGGTTTTTGGCAACATGTGTGGAGGCCAAGCAAAAATTCTGCAGATATAGGCCTCTGGCGCCCCGCAAGAGACCAGGTCCATGTCTCTCGCGGCACGCGAGCGCCCCATGGAGATTTTCAAACTTTGACATATTTAGCCCCTCAACTTATTAAATCTTTAAAACACCTTTGTAAGCATAATTAGCCCTCCGTAGCCAACATTTGGCGTACCCGGGAGTATGCCCGGACATTGTCAAGCTCTCGGTTCGTTAAAAGGTCACTTAGAGGTATAAATTAACATGTTGACACTTTTAACCCCTCCATTGTCCAGCTTTTACATTTTTACATAATTAGTCCCTCTCGTCCAACCAGTGGCTCATATGTGGGTTAGGACTTCGTAAAGGGTCACTCAGAGGCTTAGTGTAAGCATGTTGACACTGATGGTCACTTAGAGGCTTAGTTTAAGCATGTTGACACTAATGGTCACTCAAAGGCTAAGTTTAAGCATGTTGACACTAATGGTCACTAAAAGGCTTAGTTTGAGCATGTTGACATCTTTAGTCCTTATTAGTCTTTAATAGACTTATTATAAAAGTAATGATACGTGTCACTATATTATTGGAAACGATTTTACAAGGTGTTACAGAAACCCTTCTTCAAACCAAATTATCAAATTGAAGGTGAAATTGGGCCCCAAATTTCTGCATGAGTATAGAATATTGATCACCACTACTATGGGATCATAAGGCATGTTGAAATTTGATATTTGATGATGCTATGAAGAATCATGGAGTTATAGAAATTTCAATTCTTGCATAAGTTGTTGAAATCAAAGTGAAATAAGAGTAGTGTACATGCTTTAGAACAAACCTTGATGAAGAATTGTAGGTCAAACACTATAATTTGAGTGTTTGAGCAATGTAGCCATGGGAATGTAAGTGGGTATGAGAAAATTGATTGAACACATGACATATGATACTGAAGTTGACATTAGTATAATGAACTTTAGACGTTGTTAAACATAATAGTCACATTGATTTCATATGAAGTAAAAACATAACAAATTCATGAAATAGAAACTAAATCGAATTAGTGAAAAGATCCATGCCTATAAGTTGTTTGATATAATGCCTAAATAAAGATAAATTGTTAAATGGAATAAGAGAATTCTGAAATGGATCTTATAAATGAGACTTTGACAAATTGTGTCATATGCTATACTATGAGTTATAAATGAGGAATTGGGTTGAACTCTATAGGCAACTTGGGTGAAGCATCAAGTGGCCAAGCCGAGGTAGACACGCGATTGAAAGGGAAACCCTAAGGTACGTGGTTTTACACTTTGTATGATTTCATTGATAAACTTGATTGTTAGTGTGATAATAAATGAAGTAATACTTATAAGAAGTTTGGGTCATTCATAAGTGATGGATTTCGCACGAATGAACCAAACGAGTAAATAGTGCATGAAAATAAGTCGGAATTAGTTCATAAGTGATGGAATTCACTTGAATAACCAAGATTATGTGAACGCGTAAGCCGGGTAACGGGAACGCAGATTGTAAACCGTAAATTTATGCTACAGTTGAAAAAGAGGTTTCTTATTTGGTTTAAATAGCCGAACGGGTATATATATATATATATATATATATATATATATATATATATAAGCAAAGACGTAAGCCAAGTGACAGATGCATAAACGTGAGTTAGCAAACTTAGATGAGAGTTGAGTTTTCCGCAAGGAACTGATTCTCATTATAAGAATAAAGGAAACGTGGTCGAATTGATTATCGGGTTAAAATAACTACGTGAATTGATTTTACATCGATAGTATAAAGTGAAAATTTTCACTACTTTGAATGATTTGTTTAAATTTTAAAATGTGGGTGATCGATTTACGATCGCATATAAACAAATTTTAAGCAAAGCGGACGAGAAACGAAGAAGTTATGGTCGTTAACGACAAAGAACCAAAAGTGAAAAATCTGCAGCTGGGCTGCATCGACCGTAGCTTACGATTGAGACCTGCTGTCTCGGACAGAAGGATTGTACCGTAAGCTACGGTAACCCAACCGTAGCTAACAGCGGGTTCTTAAACAAAAATTTTAGTTTATTGTTTTTGGTATTTGGGTCTATCTAAATATGTTATACGCTCACCATAACTAATGTAAATGATAAATTTTGATCCATAGGTGGTTGCTAATCGGTTTAGGATGAAGATCAAGTATCATAAAGAACCGAACACAAATGAAAAATTTTAGCTTCCACATGTTATTTTAATCTTTTGTAAAACAAACATTTTCAAGTTTTGATAAATTTTAAATTTTAGTATGACTTATATGTTCATTTCATAAAATATTATGAAATACGAAATTTTATTTAGTATTTTATGTATAATAATAAAAAAATGGGTTTCACAATCAGATGGGCTTCACAGTAGACCACCACACATTCAGACATTTAAACACTTGTAGAAGAGTGTGTGGCCTCCCGGTCAATGCATATAATGCCTTTAGATCGCAGGGTGTGGTGGGACTTAGGTTAGGGTTTTGGGTTGATATATGATGGGGATGGACTCCATCAGACCATCTTAAAAAAAATGAGGTATAGGAGCAACGTGTGTGGCCATGTGGATATTATATATATATATATATGGGAATGTTCAATTGAGAAGAATCTTCTTATAAGAAGAAAAATAAATTAATTTAGACCCTATATTTTTTTGATCAATGGTTGTGATCAAGATATGATTTTTGTCCACTTTTAATTAATGCTTTAATTAATAAGGTTATAATAGACAATTTGATATAAAATACTAATAAATATAATAAGAGTTACTTAAATCTCATTAATGTCATCATAATTTTCTCTTTCATCACCAATAGTGTGTTGTGTCCTACACCAATTTTATTAGGAGACAAAATTATTTAAAAGTGTTATATCCTACACATATTTTATTATGAGTCACAAAATTATTTAAAATTATTGGGATCCTACACATTTCGTACCTTACACCAAAACATTACATTTATGGTGTAGGAAACTTTGTTTTTATGGTGTAGGAAATATTGAATATGTAGGATCATGTGCGATTGTTTTTATTGTGTAAGGTGCACAACTATTCAATAGGATAAACTCATTAAATGACTAGGGTTCATTAATTAATGTAAATATTAAAAATAAATGATAGAGTTATTAAATGATTTGTTCAAATTACCTTTGTATCATTTATTCTTTATATTCTTAATTTGTAATTTCTTCTCATTTGAACTTCCACTATATATATATATATATATATAGACTTTTTATAAATAAAACACAACTCTATATTATTTAAAAAAAGTTGCATAAAATCCTAATAAATTAAAAAACAACTTAATAAATCCTAAAAAATTAAAAAAATTACAAAGTACGATAAATATTAAAGTGGGCAACCCAACGAAATTCTGGGTTCCTATCATGCCTGTCCTCGATTTTGGTGATCTCCACTCGATCGTCGTGGCTAAGGTCGCTTGCAGGGACACGGTTGAAGCATTCTTTAAACCGATCCAGCTTCGGTTTTAGCTCACGCCACTTATGTTGACACACGTTCAATTTGTGATGAGAGTTTCCAACATGTTGGCGGTATTGACTAAACGCTTGTGTCCAGTACGCGGTTTGACCACGACTTAGCGCACGTTGTGCGTCAACGATTGATTCACAAGCGCGATCTCCTCCTCTTTGGTCCAAGTAACCATTTTCCTTTTCTAGTTGGTTTTGGATGTGGATTTGTGTTTGAAGAAAGTAGATGTGAAAAAAAATTATGTTTGGGGTGGGTATTTATGGGTAAGGTAAAAATGTAAAAAAAATTAAAATGTGATTTGGTTAGATAAAACCGCCATCCACAACGGCTACCTCAAACAGCTAGCCCAAACGGTCTGATTCAGCCACCCAATCCTAGTCAGCCACGTTGTCGCCCCAACCTAGTCACGCCAGCGGGACAACACCACTACCCACGCTGGCTCGGTGTGACTAAAGCGGTGTTGATTAGCTACCCACGCCCCCAAACCAAACTCACATTCCGTGATCTTAGGAAGGGTGGTGCCACCTCATGTGAGGCCGATGCATTGTGGATGTTCCCATGACGTAACTAAGTTACGAAAAGAAAAACACACATTGTTTTGACTTTGTTTGATTTATCTTAAATGATTATAAATTTCATTTTATTTGTTTAATTTATTCATTTAGTTATTTACTATTTTATCTGATTTTGATTCTTGAATTTCATTTTACGTGATTTATTTTTTCATTTAGTTATTTACTATTTTATCTGATTTAATATGATATTATTTATTTTTTATGATACATGACTTATTTATATAGGAAACTGCTATATACTAGAAAATATCCATTGATTCGTTAGTGATCCAAATTTATCGTTCAAAAAAATCTAGAAAATATAAAAAAATAGATCTATTAATATGGAGTATTCGTTACTAGCTTGTAGCCATGTACCAAATATGGTGCAAAATAATTCTTAGCTCAATGCAGGTGTCACACGACTCCTTGTTAGACATGGATATGATATCTTCCATTATGTGTACACATTTTCCATCCCCAAACGTAAGGAAGTCGAGATTCTGAAGGATACTTTCCCAATTCAAAACATCCGAAATTGTTTTTGTCTGATGGTTATTGATTGTGATTGAAGGGTTCACCCACTAGGGGTCTTTTTCTTTGCAATTTTTTACATAAGTCTTTTTTTAGTTAGTTCATTATTATTTGGTTTAATTGAATCAAAATCCCAACATCATTTGTTTATCGTTCGTTGATAAGAATTCTATTATTTTCAACAGTTGAATTGGTCGACATGAACACCCAAATATGCTTTGTCATAATTGTATCTATTTGAATTTTGCTTTTAGAAATAATATATTTATCAATTAATAGATACACAAACCAAAAAAATACATATATATGTTTGCATATTGACACCCCGTATGAAACAAAGTGCAGGATAGGCTCTATGGTTTACATTAATTTTGACTTTGGTACTTCATATTGAGAAATTACATAGTTAGTCTCTAAACAAAGACAAGGTTAACTATTTTAGTTAATTGGGTGTACAATGATCAAAACACACCTTAAATATTCTTATTAATAAAAAATCAAGAATAAAACTTAAAAAATATAAAATAACAAATCTATTAAAACAACCCCTCAAATGAACCAAAGAAGAAAAGTTTTTCACACTCACTTAAGTGAAAAAATAAGTCCATTTATGTTTAGGGACTAAAGGTGTTACACACATGCAAAAGTTTTAACCATCTGTTATTTTCTTAAAGTTTGGGACTATAGTTAAATTTTGTGCAAACGCCAAAGGCTATCCGTGTACTTGAAGAAATAAGCATATACAATCATTAACCATAGTCAAATAGGTTAAAAGAAAAACATATCAAAATTCAAAATTATTCTACAAATGCATTTTTGATAAATTTTATAAGAGTGTTTGGTATTTAATACCTCTGTATATTCACTTATCTCTTTGCTTCACATGAATGATGTGTGATTTCTGATAATAAACATATTTAGAATTGTGACAAGAAACTATTTGAAGATTAGAGATGTTATATCTTTCAATATGTATTTAATATATTCACTCTTCTCTTTGCTTGACATGAATGATGTGTGATTTCAGATAGTAAATATACTTTTGAAACCGTGACAAGAAACTAATTAAAGATTTACAACTAGTTATGTCTTTTAATATGTATTTAACAAGCATCTTATATTATGATTCTGAAATTAACTTCTTACGGCCCGTTTTGTTTAGAAACTATTTGCAATGTTAAAAGTTTAACTCCTAAAAATTTTAGATCTTAAATTCTTCAAAAGTAATAATTTCTATAATATAACTAAAAGCTTTTCAATGTATTTAAAAGTTTCTATAATATAACTAAAAGTTTTTCAATGTATTTAAAGGAAGCTTGTTTACATAATTAAAAAAACATATAAAAATATCATTATATTCTTCTTAGTATAATTAGAATTTACGGCCAATGTGAGGACTAACCCATTTGGTAGAGACTTATGTCTCTTGGATGGGAAGTCTCAAGTTCAAATTTGGGCAAGAGAAGTTGTTAAATTAATTGGTGTAAAGTAAAATAGGAGCAAGTTTTGTCGTTTAAAAAATAACAATTAGAATTTACAAGTTTATTTGATTTTTATGATACAAGACCTGTTTAGTTTATAAAGGAAAGTACTATACCCTAGAAAATATAAGAAAGGATCTATTATTCTATTTATATGGAGGTTTCGTTACTAGCTAGTAGCTTTTTATGTAACAAATGTGTTGCAAAATAATTCTCAACTCATTGCAGGTGTCAAACGCTCCTTATCAGACATTGATATGATATCTTCCATTATGTGCACACATTTTCCATACCCAAACGACCAAACGTGACGAAGACGTGAGTTTTTGAAGAACACTTTCTCAATTCAAAATATCCAAATCGTTTTTGTTTGATGTTTATTGATTGCGATTAAAAGGTTCACCCACTAATTAAGCGTCTTTTTCTTTGCTATTTATTTTTAGTACAAAAAATGTTATTTTAGTTAGTTCATTAAATTAAATAATATCTCATACGACTTTGTTAATTTAAGATGCTTCTTTTGAAACAATTAAAGATTAATAATTACTAACTGTATTTGGTTTAACTGGTTCGGAATCCCAACATCATTTATCTTTTCTAACGGTAAATTTAGATCACTGATACAATACTGGAGTGTTATTGTGCCAATAGCGGAACCATCTGATATATCCATCTTCATTAGGCACTAATGGTTATACACCAGTTTTAAAGGAAAATCAATAAATCTGGAAAAAAAAACCCCTTTTATGGGAATCGAACCCAATATCTAATGGTCTGTAAACCTTATCTCACCTCTAAAATACTACTAGACTATAATGTCATGGCGTCTAATAATGTTATTAGTCTAAACCTTCGATGATAAGAATTCTATTATTTTCAACGGTTGAATTGACCAACATGAACGCCTACATGGCTACATATGCTTACGTAAACGTCATATTTATTTGAACTTCGTGTTTAGAAAACAAAATATTTATCATCATATTTAATATGTTACCAATTTATAGATACACAAACAAAAGAAATATGTGTTTACATCTTGACGCACGTATGATATAGAGTAAATTACATGTACCCTCTAGTTTACTCAAATACTGACTTTATTACCTAACTTTGAGAAATTATATAGCTAGTCCAAATCATTGCATACGGCCATACGGGTAACACAGTTAGTCTCTTGGAGTCAACCTTTTCATTTATATAAAATGGAAATGATCAACACCCCTTAAATATCCTTAATAATAATGAAGAATAAAATTTAAACGATAAATATCAATAAATCCAATTGTAAAACCCCTCAAAGTGAACCAATTAGAAATAGTTTTTCACACTTACTTAACTCTAAAAGTTTCTCTTATATGTGTTCAGGTATTAAAGGTGTTACCCACATGCAAAAAATTGAACTTTTTTTGTCTTTTAATTATTTCTTTCAACCTATTTAATATATTTTTTTTCATTGAGTAAAGTAGAGTAAATTACATAGGTAGTCTCTCGCACAAATTTTAACAATAGTCAAATATTCAAATAGGCTTAAGGAAAACACATTAAAATTTAAAGTTAAACCACACATGCATTTTCAATATACTTGATGCTTTTAGGTATTTAAACCTATGCATATCCACATATCTCTTTGCTTAACATGAATGATGTGTAATTTCAGGTTGTATATACTTAGAATCGTGATAAGAGCCCGATTGAAGATTAGAGATGTTATTACAACTAGTTATATCTTTTGATATGTATTTAACAAACATCTTTATCATGGATTTTGAAATTAACTTTTGTACTGCCCGTTTTGTTTAGAAACTATATTTTTTTATGTAATCGTATTATAGATTTAGTCAACAATGGCTTGAATTATGTTATAAAAAGCCAAAACAACAAATTACAAACAAATGACAGGTAAACGGGCAACAAGATGCGTCACAACCCCCTTTTGAATTAAAAAACCTATTATACTAAAGACGAAGCGACTCTCAAGGGTCAAGAAATTACTATTCACAACCCGGTTGACCCTGTTCATGAATTCTACAGCCTCTGGGGGTTAGAGAACCAAATGTATTAAAAGCAAATGAGATAAAAACGTATTGATTCTCTAAACTCGTGTCTAACGACTTTTCTTGATTCCGATGTAATGAGTTTATCTCTTTGTAAAATTTTAGATCTTAAATTCATTACGATGTAACAAGTTTCTATAATATATTTAAAAGTTTTTCAATGTATTCATAAAAAGCTTGCTTACATAACTAAAAACCATACAAAAATATCATGAGGTCGTTTGGTTTTAATTAGTTCATATGACATGGGATACTTAATTTTATAACTTTGATACAGGAATTTTGATAATGCATTGTTATGTTGAAAGATTCTTTTAAAAGTTATATTTTTCTTCTAAACTCAACTTGATTTATTTAACTGATTCTAGAACTTCATTTTATTTACCTTTAGTTATTTACTATTATTTGATTTTTCTGATACAAGACCTGTTTGATTTACAACGGAGAATACTACGTAGGACATGTGTCAAAATTATAATATAAATATAAAACTTGTAAAAATACTCTCTTTACATAATTTTAGGAAATTGTACTACCCGTAGCGTGTACAAATCCAAACAAAACTAAATATGAAATACAACATATTTAAATAAATCGATTCAAATCGTTCTCTTTGACAAGAGCTTGAGAAGCGTCTTCTTATACAATTTCCGCTACGAGAACTTGAACCGTGTCTCCTGTGCGATCCTTCTTGGCTGCAAAAAAATAAACAAACTGATGTTGACAGTTGTGGCTGAGTCACGTGTTCAACACGCTTCCCTTGAAACAGATTTTGCGCCTCTAATAAAGACGACGCGTCTATTTTTCAGTGTACAAAAGCCGAAGCACTATGTACCTCCGGAGATGACTCACGTACCCGAGATTACACCGGATAAAATTATAGTGTTAGAACTTGTGGAAAATTATGATACGAAGGTGATGAAATCGTATAGAGAAAACATATTTCTCTAAACACCCAATACATGGGTCTTCAAGTATTTCTTCTTTCCAAGAAATATTCATGTATTTTTCTTGTATCCCTTCTCTTGTATTTTTTTTAGTATTTTTCTCTATCTCAAAATAAGACACATAACCTACTATTTTTACAAGAGTCGAGAATAAGTAAAAGGTCTCATTTAATTAGCTACTTAATTATAAACTTAATTTTAGACATAAACATTCAAATTAAAAGACATAAAAACTCTATTCAATAGTTTAATTTTTAATTTACCATATAAATAGTGTATTAATAATTATAATTTCCTTGAATTTTAATTTACTAAATATCTATTTATCAAATTTCAAACATACTATATACTATAAATAAAAAGGATCTTTTAGTATTAGTATGGAGTTTTCGTCACTGGCTAGTACTCTCAACTTATTGCAGGTGTCAAACGCTCGTTATAAGACATTGATATGATATCTTCCACTACGTGCATAGATTTTCCATCCCCAAACGTAAGGAAGTCGTGAGATTCTAAGGGATACTTTCTCAATTCAAAACATCCAAAATGTTTTTGTCTGATGTTTATTGATTGCGAATGAAGGGTTCACCCACTAGGAGTCTTTTTCTTTGCAATTTATTTTTAATTAAATCTATTTTCAGTTAGTTCATCAAGTATTGAGACACACGTATGATATGGATGCCTTACTAGAAGGTGTAAAAGTTTGGTTTTGGATGGTTGGATATGGAAGTCCCTCTTGCGTACGTCTTTGCTAAAATTGTTACAACAACGATCGACAAAATAAAGCACCAATATCAACTGCTAATGATATTGTTGTGAACAAAATTACAATCATTCGAAATAGATCCATAAAATTTGGCTACATTATTTTTTCCTTTTTTTCCCATGCTTGAATTATAAAGTAAGTAAATTGTATGTATAATATTTCATATAATAATACGAGATGACATAAATATATGTATAGACATGTGAACATATCCCTTAGGGGACAGTATAGTGGTAAAAGTGGTTAATTTCCAAACAAATCATATTGGATTTAAATCTTGTAAAGAGCGGATGTAGTAAGAATTAGCCGTTTAAAAAAGGAATGAAAAAATGATAAAAACATCATAACCATTTTAATTTGTACATAATAAATAACTTATGTGTGACAATATATATATATAGAGAGAGAATAATGAGAAAACTACATATATAGAGAAAACTAAAAAAAGACTAAAAAACATACCAATTTTATTTTACAATTTTTTTATAAAAATTCGTTACATATTATATAAGAAAACTTTTTTTCAAAAAAAAAAAAACTTGTATTGCATATGTGCATATTATATATAAAAAACTTTTTTCCAAAAAAAAATTTGTATTGCACATGTGCATTATATGTATATCTTTTTTACATATTATATGCTTAAAGTTAGTATTTGAGTTTAATTTAGCTTTTAGTGTTATGTTTTTTCTAGGTTTAGGATTAAGATTAGGTTTTTGGGTGTGGGGAGGGGGGTTAGGTTTTTTAAGGGGTGCGGGTAGGGGGTTTAGGGTTTTTCCTGTTTATGTTTACCGTTTAGTTTTAGGTTTTTTAGGGGGTTGGGGGGTTTAGACTTTTGGTGATGGGATGGTGGATTTAGGTTTTTGTTTTTTTTCGGGAGGGGGGGTAGGTATTTGGGGGGTGTCGATGGGGGTGGGTTAGCTAGTTTAGGCTTTTCCGTATTATTGCACATGTAAAACTTTTTTTTTTGAAAAAAGTTTTTTCTTATATATTATTTATAGCGATTTTAATAAAAATAATTAAAAAAATTGGTATGTTTTTAGACTTTCTTTAGTTAGTTTTTTTGTTTTCTCATTTAAAGTAGTTTTTTTATTATCCATCCCTTATATATATAGGGTTTTGTTCAAATGAGAACCACCATGAGTTGCGAGACGTGAGAACTTTTTATTCCCGCATCAGTTAGGCCAAAATTATTTTGCACAAACGTAGATGAAAATATTATTAACATATCTGCAAAAAAAGTAAAAAAAATGGTAGACTAAGTAGTTTTGACCGATACAAGTTTTTTTATGCGCTGGCGTAAATCTTGCATGAAGATAAATATTTTTTACGCCTCATGTAAATCTGGGTATGCGACATTTTAAAAAAAATTGTTGAAACATGTTATCTTTTTATGACTTTTGAGAAAATATACAGAAAAACCTTTTGGATGGCCTAGTTCTCACAACTTAATGTGGTTCTCATTTTAACCCATCTCTGTATATATATATATATATATATATATATATATATATATATATAGAGGTGAAAGATAAAACAAAAACTCACTTGAATTGAGAAAACTCAAGAAAACCCTATTTAACATTTTTATTTTTTTCTAAAAAAATAGGGGAATGTAACATTAATTTACTTGAATATTTTTATAAAAAAATATAAAAAGCGCCTACTTTTTTTATAAAAATGTTCAAAATTTGTATGTTACATTTTTTTGGACATATATATTATGTAACATGAAATTTTTAACATTTTTTAAAAAATAAACTACATGGCGTTTTTTGTGTTTCTTTTATAAAAATGTTCAAATATATGTATGTTATATTTTCTATTCTTTTAGAAAAAAATAAAAATATTACACGGGGTTTTTATAAAGGTTTTTTTAAGTTTTTTCAACTTAAGTAGGTTTTTGTTTTATTCTTCCCTTATATATATATATATATACATATTTTACCCCTATATATATATATAATTAGAAAGTGAGTATGAATAGTAATTTGATTTTTATAATAGTATATATATAATTTCTGTTTTCATAAATAGTAAATTGATTTTTTAGTAATATACAGTTTCTTTTTTTATATTTTTATCATTTCAATATTATATATATATATATATATATATATATATATATATATATATATTTGGAAAGTGGACATTAATAGGAATTTGATTTATATAATAATACATATAGTTACTTTTTTCATGAATAGTTATTTAGTTTTTATAATAATATATAGTTTCTTTTTTTCATATTTTTATCATTTCAATATTACAATAGATTATTATCATATTTACTTTTCACCTTAACATATTTATTTAATTTAACTTATAATGATTTTCTTTTTTAATAATACTGATGCTGTCTGAACAACATCGGTACAACTACCACATTCGTTTTTATAGAATTCTCAACGTGGTGACATAAAATTTATTGAACATAAGTAATATTCACAATGTATTATTTTTTGGTATCGTAAGCTATATCGAGTGTCTGTACGATACAAGTATCGTAACAGACCGATACCAACCAAACAACAACGGCACAGGTACAGGTATTCGTTTTATGGGTTTTCAATTGATGTACAAAATGTGTCGATTGGCAACGATTGCTATGCCGAGTGACGGTATCTTTCTGATATTGTAATGAATTAGACCGACAATGACCAAAGGCCCGCACCGAAGTGTGCGAGGATCCCACTATTGTATATAATAATTATGGGTGCATAGTAATAGTGCTATTTTTGTCTTCTAGTGAATAATTTTCATTTATAACCCTTCATCTTTAATAAGTTTAACATTTAGCTCTTCAACTTTAACAAACTTATATTTTATTTTCTAACCGATTTACACTACAACCTTTTAACTTTAATAAAGTTATCACTTTAAATATTATGTTACATGAATTTTTTTTAAATTGACCAAGTTATATTTCGTAACATTATTTTTAAATTGACCGGTTATTTTAAATCTTTTTAAATTGTTCGGTTTTTTACACTACTCAACGTTCATCTCTAAATACACCATTGTGACGTACATTTTTTGTTTATGTTTAAACCCCCTGCTGCAATGCGTGACTGTCATGCTTATCTATATGTACGTTTTCTTTGTGTAACTTTGTTAGAATAACTTAACTTTGTTATATAACGATGCAATTTTTCCGTGACTTTCGAACATACCATTTCGACATTGTTTTTCTGAATATACGTTTCGAACCCACCGCGAAGCGCGAATGATAACCCAATAGTTAATCAATATGCAACAAATGAAATAAAGTTAAAAATGTAAAAAGTTTTTATCTTGTCTTCTTTTTTTTATCTGCGAAAGGCGATGTTAGTGAGGTGTAAACCTTTGACCTCCCACTCTTAACTACAATGATTTTGGCTTTAGACCCAACCCTACTCTCTCCATCCTTTCTTCTTTCATCTATTTTTAGGTATTTTTTGTTGAAATCTTTTTACGGTAAAAATATACACAATAAATGCAACTTAAACAAATGTATGCGTATGTGCATTAAAAAACACTTCACATGCCTGCTCGAAGTGGAGGTCTGAGGTTTAAACTTAGACAAACAAGGTGATTTAGATTTATTGGTGTAAATTAGAGTAAGAGTGACATTTTAGCCGATCCTTGTGTTTCGTTAATCCATGGGTAAGGTTAACCGAGTGGGAGTTAAGTCTAGCCTGTAGAAGTGAAAAAAACTATACTAAAAACTACATGGGTTCGGTAATTATCAACGCACAATGGCAATCACACAAAACCATAGTAACAATCTCTTTTTTTTCGGTTCTTTCTACATTGGTTGGCTTGAGAGGAAAATGTTTGGAATAACTGAGGAAAAGGGAGGGAGGGAGAGAGATGTAATAAATGGGATTTGAGGCCGGATCTCTAAGGATTGACTGATTGAGGACTAGTGATATGTATAATAATCACTTTCATGTTTTTCTTATGTTCAACTTATATGTACAATTGCTATTATGATTATTATACTTCTCAAACATGTATATTTTTAGTTGAATGCATATCCAACACCTCAAACTAAATTAAGCCAAGGTGTCACAATTACACACATATATGGTAGGATGATAAGAGAATTCCATCCTATTTGAGAAGTTTTAAAAACATTCTGTATCACACATTTTCCTAAGCCTTTCGTACTATACACATATGTATATAGTCAATTTTAAACTATACGTATGTGTATATTACAAAACGATTAGGGAAAATGTATGGTGCATAATGTTAAGTTTCTCAATTAGCCTAGTGCTTCTTATATGATCCTAACCCTATATACTCATATGTATGTGGTTAATATATAACATTTAAGAAGAAAATGTACGGTGACTACTTCTTACCGGTCCATATGGTCGGCAGAGTTAATTAGGCCCGGCCAGGGCCACGTAGATTCCACTTTTTTTTAGCTTTCACTACTTTTTTTGTATAAAGTTGATAAACCAGAAAAGTTAATAAAACTGAATCTGATTAGCTGGTGGTGCGCATGAATTCAACCTAAATGTCTCAGGAGTGTTTATTGAATCAAATATCGAATTACTTGAATCGAATTTTTCGAATAATTTCTTTTTTTGCTTGAATTTGAATTCAATTAAAACCTATCGTATTCGATTCAAATTCGTAATCGAATAAAATCCTGATTTGAATAAATTTGTTTCGATACTATATCATTTAAAAATATGTAAAAAAACTACCAAAATTGAATATAAATTTTAAAGCAGCTACAAAGTACGATATCAAATTAAAAAGTTCAAAATAAGGTACCATAAGTCTAACAATAAAACGAGAAGTCAGGACTATCTACTCCACATTACAAATTAATATTATAAAATATTTAAGTTCGATACTTCACTTAACGAAAAAAATAAAACATTCAAAACGATAAGATAAGTCGAGAACATCCAACTTCTTTCCAATGGCTATAGCAATTCCAAAAAAAATGAACTTGCAAAAGAAAATGAAATTCATTAAATGTGTTTGACCATTAACATTCTCATGAAATGTATATTTATCCATGACTCCACACATAAATAGTAGTAAAGTGAATACACTCGCCAATTACAATGACAAACTATGCAAAATATAACATATTAAATGTATGACTCACATCTAAAACTTGTCATATTTAAAACTTTCTTTCTTTCCTAGTTTTTATCATTCAATATGTGTCTTACCCACATCTAAATATATGACCCATATCTAAATATGTGACCAACATGACTCACTCAAGACGTTCAAAAAAATATGCAAACTTACCGCACGTTTCTAAATGTCCACGACATTTGATTTGCCCATTAAATGCATTATATCTGCAACAATGAAAGAAAAATCTTAATAATATCAAAAAAATATAATAAATAGAATTCAGCATTTAAACAAATACAACAATAAGTTTTACCATCTTCAAACTTTCCAAGTTCTTCAATATAATTCAAAAACTTTTCCCTCAACA
This sequence comes from Scalesia atractyloides, assembly GCA_947069175.1. NCBI lineage: Eukaryota > Viridiplantae > Streptophyta > Magnoliopsida > Asterales > Asteraceae > Scalesia > Scalesia atractyloides. The sequence goes on along the minus strand of CAMTDV010000012.1, from coordinate 21,384,364 downwards.
ACTTGATGATACATATTACATAAAAGTACTTCAAGGTGATGAAACTTTGCCCAAAGATCAAATGCATAAGCAACGAACACTAAGATATTAAACTTTTTAATATAACCCCATATTTTTCAAACTTTGTTATGCTAACTCCCATCTCTTTAAGTCCATCATCATTACTTACATAACACTCTTTCAAGACACCATGTACAACTTATAGAATCAACATAATCATTAAAAGTAATGTACTTTGTGCCCGGAATTCTTAAAGTAATGTCATAAAAATGTCGAAGAAAGCCCACCAATCGCTTAATCTTCTCCAAATCTGAAGAAAATGGCGACACAGACCCACTATTCAACATAAGATCACCCGTGTAAACGTAATGCTCTATTGCCAACTTATCAAATGCTCTTACATATAATAAGGCAACACTTAACATCAAATAAGTTGAATTCCAATAAGTTGAACATCCAACCACAATGATTGTTTTGATTCAATATTTTCTAACTTTGCATACCCAATAAACGTCCCAACCTTTGAGGTGATTGCCTAACATACCTCACTGCCGCCCGAACACTATCTAAAAAGCTCTTTAATACCATCTTGAACAACCAAATTTCGAACATGAAACCATTTAGCATTTAAGACACAAAGATAACCCCATTATTGTCAACAATTACAATAAGAACATTTTGAAACCACCAATCATGTAAGCGTAACTCTACAACTCTCCCAATTTCAATACCTTTATGATTTGTAACTAGACATAAATTAATGACTTTCTTTTGTAGTTTCCACTTGCAATCAATGTAATGAGTTGTTAAATATATGTAATTAATTCTTTCTATAGATCTCCATGTATCTATTGTCAAACAAATTTTAAATGCATCCCTTTTAAGTTTAGCTCTAAGTTTTTCTTTACATAGAGATATATCTCATAACAATCTCTAGTGATTGTAGACCTAGATGGAACCACATGTAATGGTTAAATAATTTCATGCAATTTCGAAAACCCTTATTCTCAACAAACTTAAACAGGAGCTCATCTATTTTTGTCATCTCAATAATAGATCTCCTACATGCTTGCTGATCAAATTTCCAAGCAAGCAAATTAACCTTAGACTCATTATCAACCTTAGAACTACTAAAAACCAAATTAGTTTGATTACAACTTTCCTTAAATGGGCTTGGTAATGAGCTTGAATAAATTTAGAATTTATCAAATTAAAATTATATACCATAATGATGTATTCTATATAAATGTAAAAGATATATAAGTAACATTTGTAGTCGAATTTTGAATCGAATTTAAATTTATAAATTCGTATTCGATTTACTTGACTCGAATTGAATTCGAATTCTTGATAATCGAAACGAATTCTTGATAATCGAATCGAATAAAATCGAATTTCGAATTTTTTGAATCCAAATCGAATTTTAAACACAACTAGTAATAGCTTTTTGAGCCGACTTCTTACCGGTTTAGTTTTATTGAAGGTTTTGTGTAGGTTTTCTTATTTAACTTATTAAATTTTTAAGATTTTGTGAATAATTAAAAGATATTATATTACTTAAGATCAACTATAAAGTCTCCTAAAATATCAAGTCGTAAAAGGGGTATCAAACAGACTCCAACTGACCTTAATCTAGCGACAATGGAATCGTCTCATCGATCTTTACAATATGAGATTTTAGGTTTTCATTTTTGTTTTTATGGCTTGTAGATTATAGTTTTTTTTATATCATTGTGTCTTTTTATTTAGCATTGCGTCATTGTGTCTTTTTTTATGACTCGTATTTTTTCCCTTGACATTGTATTATATTCCTTGGCATTGTGTTATATTTTGCGATCTATTGTGTCTTTGTACACTTCATAGATTTAGAAGACTTTGTAAGATAACTTTATATGTAAGGTTACGTTATTCTACAAATGCTAAACTAAATGAGAAGGTGAGAACCCATCATATGGTGACTAGTGTCTAGTGAGGAATCAAATGGGAATGGTAGTTTCGTCAAAGAGAAAAAAATCAATATGGAGATGCTTCTCACATGATAAAAAAACATGCACATATAAGTAAAAAACTATTCCCCCTCTCCCAATTTTTTAAACGTTAGTAATCTTTTATATGTCATTTTGTTTTTTGTAAATTATTCCATAAAATTGTGTATCTTTTTTATCTTTAATATGAGTACTCTATTGTCATACTTAAAAAAAATGAAAACCTGGTTACGTAAAACACAATGGACATAACGTAAAAAGCAATGAATATCAAACTAAAAATGCTATGGTAAATAAACTAAAAACACAATGGACAACAGACTAATATACAATGAACAACAAACAAAAACATAATAGGCCGCAAACAAAAACACAACAGGCAACAAACTAAAACATCATGGATAGTAAAACAAAGATACAATGAACAATAGACTAAAACACAATGGATAACATATTAAACACAATGATCAGAACTTATTTCTTTTTTTCTTTCTTTCTTTCTTTTTTTTTGAACGGCAAATTTGGATCACTGACGGACTACTGGAGTATTATCGTGCCACCAGCAGAACCACCCGATCATATCCATCTCCACTAGACATAATGTCTTTACACAAATTCAGGAGGAAACCCAATAAATATAAGAAAATCCCCTTTGTGAAATCAAACCCAGAACCTATTGGTCTCAAGGTCTTATCCCACCACCACGATGCCATTAGGCTATAAAGCCATGATACAAATATTCTAATTAATACAATGATACAAATTCACAAGTTAGATAACTAATCTACGCCAAATTCTATAAATTATTATTTGTATATGTTTCTGATTACGATTGACCGACTCTCTTCACTAACTACCAATAAAACTTTAAAAACTTGTGGTGTAAAAGGAAAATGCCACCAAGTCAATTACATGGTGAATGGATAATAAGAATAACAACTATAAGTGGATAACAGATGACAAGCTGATATAATAAAGCAACAATGTAATTTAATCTCATAGAATAAGTATTCGAGTTTGATCTTTAAATATATAAATGCATATGCATTAAAAAACACTTTACATACAATAGTAAAAGAACTATTTCAAAGTAGTCCAGAAAACTACCTGGCATCAGCAACAAGCAACTCACAAAGTTGATCGCACAAACCGTAGATCTCTTTTTATTTGCTTTGCTCGACAATGGTAGATAAGACAGTGTTGGAGTAATTGACTAGAAGGTGGCATATATATATATATATATATACTCAGTAACTTTTTTTTGAAACACTTCAATCTAACGTCATTGTATTATGAAAGGATTATCAAAGGACGGGCAAAGAATATGGAAATATCTACGAGATTATGACGCAGAGTGGAAGCTGATAAACAAAGAAAATGATTCTCAAAGGGAAAATGGACAAATCCGAATGAATGAATTCATAAAACATTACACGGGTATCGTTTTAAAGGAAAGTTCTAAATTTGACATGTTTGCGAAATTTTCGAACTTACAAATTTAAAAGGAGTCCGCCAACTCTAGATGAACTCGAGTTACGCCCGCTCAAATTTGACACGTAGCCCGAGTTACGCCCGCTCAAAATTTAGGTCTTATGTTCTTTTTCCCCCTTGTCCAACCGGTTAAAATAAGAGTCCGCCAACTCTAGAATGAACTCCTTGTTAGTTTGGTCGTGTAATCACATCTAAGTTTATATCTTTCTACATTCTAAATTTCATTTCATTTTTGAACATTTACATGTTCTTCTTACATGTTCCTCTTTATTAGCCTAACTTATTATTATTCTAGTCTTCTACAAATTGGTGTTGTTGGGTTGTAGTATGCCAGTGTTGCATAAATGAAGGAGGCTTTTTGAATTAGGCTCCGTCTATTGGGACACCCACTTTTTTTATTTGAACACTATGCGACCCGTATAGGCCTCTGCGGGGCGCATGGGTATCAATCCCATGCGATGCTCTTGGGCCTCTGCGGGGCGCATAATTTGGTATTTTAAGTTGTTTAAAGGTTTAAAGGTTGTGTTATGTTATTTCATATTTTAGTTAGAGATTCACTATTTCAAGTACATCGATAATCAAAATTTACAAAGTAAAAACTGAAACACACACGTATAATAAAAACTGAAACACACACGTATAATAAAAACTGAAACTGCATTAATATATAACATTTGTTCAGTACATCGATAATCAAAATTTACAAAGTAAAAAAGAAAACAACTTAATCCTGACCACCCTCGCCTGTGGCTGATGCTGAGCCTGATCCTCCTGTGGCTGATGCTGAGCCTGATCCTCCTGTGGCTGATGCTGAGCCTGAGGTGCCTGAGGTACCGGCTGAGGATGTAGTAGATGGGCCGGCATATGAAAATCAACTGGTGGCATACCCACGTGAGCCATGATCGCAGCAATTTGATCAATCTGAAATCGCATCATGTACTGCATCTGTGCATTATGCAGCATCTGCATCTGGTAGAACTGATGCATATCAGGCGCAACATGGATCGGCCACTGTGGCGGATACGGTGGCTGTGGTGCGGCAGCAGCGGCAGGTGCGGCCTGAGGGGCAAGAGCGGTAGGATCTACCGGGTCGTCTTCGATATCTACAACCGGGAAGACCTCCGGCAAATCGACAGGGACATACAACTCCCCCATGTTGGCCACCAAGCGGCGACCAACACCTGGAATCTTGCCCAGGATACCCATACCCTGTATGGTACGAGTGTCAAGCCTCCTAGGAAAGATAGTAGGACCGCAACGTGGATCCGCATCTATATCGATCTCTGGAAGCAGGGCCCTGGCAATGATGGTGATATACGTACCACCGTAAAATACTGCTCGCTCCTGCCGCATGTACGCGCTAGCGTAAAACATAGCCAAACTCCTGGCTAGCGCGCACGGCCTGCGCCCCAGCAGGCAGTACAAAAAGAAAAGGTCACCGCTGGTGACCTTTTCCCGGCTATCAAAGCGGGGGGCGATAGACGTAGCTATGCACCGGTGCAGGTACCTGTACAAGGGGTCGGCTATCAGGCTGACCTTCCCAGAAGGCCAAGTATACTCCTGCTGAGGGGCAATGACTGACCAAAAACCTAGGAGCTCTCCTTCGTCCTACTAATCAAAGCGTTGGTGTATATGGGCTTAGTCTCATGAGGTGTGTATAAGCCGCATATAACCGCAAAGTCGCTGAGGCTCATCTGAAACTGACGACCGCATAAACGAAACTCGATCTCGATAAACGGGTGGCCCGGGTCATCCTCTGGGTGATCGGCTGGGCGTGGGGTGAATGTGAATGAAGAAAGAAACTCGATTGTAATGGCTCTATAGGTAGGGGTATGCGCTAAGAGAAACAGTCTGTCCCACGGCGTACCCACGCCGATAAAATGTCGTGCTCGATCAGTCTTACCCAACGTCTCCAGCATACTCCAATCAATCAACTCGTGCGCGCCAATGATGAGTCGGCGTAGTCTGTCACATCGTCTAAAAGGGGAAGCCGAATCGTCATGATGAGGAAATACAAGAAACGTGTGATCCTCCAGCGGATCAATCTCTGGCCGCTCGCGCCTCCTACGACGTCCCCCCTGAGGAGCCTCAGGGACATCAACATCCTCTATCGGCTCATCGATAAGAAACTCCATCTGCAAAACATTAAAATGATTAAAATATTAATATTAATAATAAAATGATATAAATATTAATTTTAATAATAAAATGATATAAATATTAAATTTAATAATAAAATGATATAAATATTAATTTTAATAATAAAATGATTTAAATATTAATATTAATAATAAAATGATTAAAATATTAATATAAATATTAATTTTAATATTTACCTAAACACGGTATAAATCTACCTAAATACGACATGGATCTACCTAAATACGGCATAGATCTACCTAACCACGGCATAAACTACCGAAATACCGTATGGATCTATCTAAATACGGTAAAAAAGTAACTAAATACGGTAAAAAACTAACTCAATACGGTAAAAAAAGTAACTAAATACGGTATAAATCTACCTAAATACGGCATAGATCTACCTAACCACGGCATAAACTACCGAAATATCGTATGGATCTATCTAAATACGGTAAAAAAGTAACTAAATACGGTAAAAACTAACCTCTATAACGTAAGAAGTCGAAAAACGAGATCGTGCGGGATTTTCTTGGCTTGTTCTTCAGTGTCGTTTAGTGTGTGTTTGGTTGTGTGTTTGGAGATAGTATGGACCTATGCTGATTGCAGAGGCTTATGTAAAGAAACCCAATGCACCGGGCATAGGCCTCTGCGGGGCGCGTTGGTTGTTTTTTATATTTAAAATTAGATTGTTAATTTACATTAAAAATTGATAAGTTTAAATGTTAATAATAAATCTACAAATGTTCATGTGAGGTCCATGTGAGGACTCGGGTATATCGATAGCGTTGAGATCTATTTTAGGGTTTAGTCGACTACGATACATATCTAGTCGGTTGTCGTACTTTGTCAACTAGCCCGAAGCGGCGTTTTGATGAATCCCGGCCTATAAAAAGTTCGGAGTAGGCATCGGATACTGTCCTTCCAACTTCACATGTATAAAATGTTCGGATTCACGAAGGTACACAACCGTAACAGATCAATGAAGGAACACGACATCATCTGGACCCTTCGTAATTGGGAAACTAGTATCAGAGCCCCTCGTATCCAAAATATGAACGATCACACCACTAGTATCAGTTCAAAAGGGCAACGAGTTTTTTTGCTACCGGTTTTTCAAACAATGGCTACACTCTTACGATCACCACTAAGGATACAATGTATCCACACCCTCACGAATTCACCATGTTTCTTCTTCAATCTTCCACACTTAACGATGCAGCCGTGATTACGAGCCCTCCTATCTACCCAATCCTCCATCTCTTCACGGGAGGCAAAACCCTGATTAGTTGCATAGGAAACTATGATCGGGTGTATTTTTTCCTCCTCATCTTCCAGTTTGATTTCTTCCTCGTCATATTCGTGATGAAAATTACCCTCTGCATACGAATTATCACCTCCGTAGTTGTATCCAGAATAACCTCCGGAATAACTGTGTGGTGAGTAGTTCGGGTCTGGAAGAGGCGGAATGTCGACATGAGAAGGGACGCAGTTGACAACTTCCTCGTAATGGTTGGGCTGAAACGAAGATTCGTAAGAATCAGAAATGGCGGTCTCGTATGCGTCTGGAACAACACTATCGTTAGAATCCTCACCTAATATTCCGAAAAACCACGACATACTGTGAATATACATGATTGTGATTTGAAAGGTTTATTATGGAATTGGAAATCTTATACGATAACCAACGATAATGCATGGTCTTATAGCCTTTTTGGAAGGTCCATGCGCCCCGCAGAGGCCATTGCGGGGCGCATTGAGTTCAAACATGCACATCAACTTTAGGTCACGCAGGTGTACGAGGTTATATTCTGATTCTTGGTACCTTATGCAACCCGCATGGGCCTCCGCGGGGCGCATGGGTACGAGGTTCGCGTGTTTCCACGTAGACATGTCAGTCTGCTGCCTTTGTCGGGAAACCCTAACCCTATGCGGGGGCGCATGGGCCTATGCGACCCGTATGGAAGGGTGTCAAAATAAGAAATTTAGGTGTCCCAATAGGATGACTCTTGAATTATGAAGTATGAACCCATGTGGATTTTGGATTGCCATTGCCCATTGGTGCTAAAAGGGCCTAAACTCCCACATGGCCACATGCCCATTTATCTTATTTTATATACGATGCCCATGTGGTTCAGTATTCCACAACTCCTGATTGGGCCAACATATCCTCCGCAAATTTAATTTGATTAATAAAAGCATTTTTCCTCTTAAAATAATACAATAGTGTTTTTTATTTTGAACGAATCCAAATTTTTGGTTGATTGTAATTCATAATATTGCTAGATTTACAGTGATGCATGCATTTTGTCATTTTTATTCAATTAAAGGTATTAACAGAGGTTATATTGTTATTTGGATTTGTATGACCCTTGAAAAATAATTTACATATTATAAATTCGTAAGATATTAATGTATAGAGGTATTCTATCCCATGTTTTAGGAGATTTTTAAAAAGAAATTGACATTACACTTTAACCCATAACTCTTTGACTTTTTTCCTTTCAACTAAAAGTTTTCATCTTTTTCAATTTAACCTTACATGTTACACCCTCAAAATCTACACGTAAAATTTTACTGTGAGGGAGACGACTGACCAGGATCTAGCTATTAATCATATTGAACCAATTATTAAAGTTGTAAAATCATTACAATCAACACGATTAGTGATCAACGTCTAAAAGTACAAAACACAGTTTATGTTGCAGCGAACAAATAAAGTTAAATTCATCAAACCTTAAAACCACAAGTTTAATAAATATACAAAACACAAGGCTTTACAAACCACACACTCCAGCCGATTGCAACGCTCGTCCAAAGCTGTACATACTGATCTTCAAAGCATGCAATATTGTGTCAACATAAAGTTGGCGAGTTCATAGTTTTCAGCATTGTTACAAAAATATGTTCGTTTAAATACTTTAGTTTTATAAGACATGTTATGGGCAGCTAACCCACCGTTAAGCTGCTAAACTGTATGGTACCGAAAGTTGACTATTGTAGTTGTTTGTGCCCCGTGTCAATGTCTATCATCATTGACCAGTTGCCAAGGCAAAGTTCACGCCCGCCCTTCCCGGCACGGTGTGAGGTTTGTCAAACCTAATAGCGCTATCAACTAATACCCGTTCAATAAACCCAACGACTAATCGGTATAATATGTGGGGACTTTCTAATAGAGTTCGTTTAGTCCGCTAAAGACATGAAATATAAATTACAGTATCTGTTAGTATTATTACAATCTAGGAATACTAGGCGGTCCCAATCCAGGGATAGTTATGTTTTAGTGGTTCCAAATCCAGGAACGCGCGTGTAGCCCAAAACCAGGGGTATTGTATGTATTTCCCAAACCAGGGGAATAAGTGTGTTGTCACAAACCAGAGACGCATGCTTTTAGTAAAGAGTTGTGAACTCACTTTAGTTTAGCTCGGCAGATTAAGTTATGCGAGCTAATATGGTCAACCATGTCCTATTATGGTTACCAAGAATATTAGGGGTCGTTTGTGTAATTCATGCAAATCCTACATGTATCTAGCAATTAGCATGCGTACAAGTTGTCACAACATATTAGCGAGTAATTTTCAAGCACAAGTTGATAATGTACACTACGACATGCCATTAATCAGCTATACAATTATCATGCACGCGCGGACACTAAAAATAGCAAATTCGTCACTTAACAACTTAAAATCATACATAGTTAGAATAACTGAAAACATGTTATTTTGGGAAGCTCGTTTAACATACTTACAAAGCTGCAAAAATTATAATATTTTTATGTGACGTGCCCCTCGGAGGGGTTGGACTTGTTTTAAAAGTTTAGAGTCCAACTCTTTACCAAAAATTATAAAAAATCATTTACTAAGCAACAATCAGATTCGTCACTTTCTGATTGCAGCTCACGGAAAAATTTATTTAAAAATCATCGTTTATCCGATTGACGTAATTCCAGTTGGAGATTCGCACAATCACATAAGGCTATATACAGTATAAATTTAATGGTCTAACTCTGATTATTCACGAAGTTATGTCTTAAAACACAACACGTAAAATCTGCAGAAAAACGCAGCTTTAATTGCTGAAACGAAATAGTTTATTTAAAGTAGCAAACGACGTCCAAAAATCATGATTCCAGCATCATTAGAAGCGTATTTTGAAATATCACGTTATAGACTCAAGAAAATCCAGTTTTTGTTAAGTTAGAACCCGGTTACAGCCGATTAAAGCTAGCTTCAACAATCTAAGCAGCAACTGTTTTCACTTAAACATTACTAAAACGAGATTTCAGGTTTCCTAGACATGTTTTCGCGATTATATGAACCTAACAAAGATGCTCAGCTGGTTATTGGTGGTTTATATCGTATTTATCATGCAAAACTTTCAAAATTATCAAACAAATCCAGCCCTAAACAATTTATGTGTGCCTAAGCATAACTATTCAATAATACGAATTCATCAAAACCAAACATCATGCATTCTACACCACAATAGCGATCATCAATAACGAGACATTAGAACTCAACCTAAATCACAAAATTTCAATCGTATAACCACGTATAATCACTTATTTTAATAACAAGAAGTATGAAACTAGTTCACTTTAACTTTACACATAAATGTTAGAGGAATAACTTGAAACTTAATAGTCCTAAAACGTTGTATGAATGAACCTTGTGTTCATATTGTATAGAAGTCATGATTTTTAATACCTCGTTAAACGAGTTTTTAACTGTTGAATATTTAAGCCTACCACATTGCACTGACATATATAGGTGTCGGGATAGTACATGTATCATGACAAATTTGCTCGCATAACACAAAAGAAAAAACTAATTTTCACCCTACATTAATAAGATAAAGACTTAGAGTCTGTTTGGTATAAGTTAATGAAGTGAGCAGGATAAGGAACTGAACAAAGGCATGAAATGGACAACAAAATGAAATGGATTATTACCTTTTCATTGTGTTGTTTGGTTACCCAGATGTGAATAGTAGCAGCAGCGGGAGTAGCAATAGGAGCAGCGGTGGCGGTAGCAGTAGGAGCAGCGGTGGCGGTGGCAGCAGGAGCAGGCAGTGCAATAGCAGTAGCAATAGTAGTAGCAATAGTAGCAGCAACAACAGTAGCAACAAGAGCAACGACGGGGACAGTAGGAGCAGGAGTAACGACAGTGATAGTAGGAGCAGGCAGTGCAACAGCAACAGGCAATAGCATTAGAAGTAGAAGCAACGACGACAATAGAACCAGGCAGTGCAACAGCAGTAGTAGCAGAAAGTAGTAGTAATTATGATTGTAGATTTCTTTCCATTGAAGGAATAAAAAACCACCCAGTTACTAAGTAATAAAAATTCTTAAAATGGAAGGAATCACATTCCCTTTGGAACAATCCATTTCATTGCTACATGATAACTAACCATGTTTTCTGTCACTCCATCGGAATTATCCATTCCATTTCGCTTTCAATTCCTTCATACCAAACGCTAACTTATAAATAATGGTGGCAATTCTGTAAATAGTATAACCATTAACTTTATATTTAATAGAGTTGATTACTCGAATGCTCCTTGTGGTATGTCCATATTTCATGTTTAGTTCTCACTTTTCTAACATTACAACTATGGTCCACGTATTCACTCAAATGTAGCACTAATAGTCTTTGAAGTGGATGAACGTTAGTTTTTTTGTTAAGTACATTTAACAAAAACTGACTGTACGACTTGCAATGTACGTGAAGTAAAACGCCCGTCATGATCGAAGATTATACTCAAAGGTACGCCTTGTCGGCTTACGATTTCATCAATATAGATACGAGCCAACTTTTCGTTCTTGTAATCCTCACGAATTGGAATGAAATGAGAGGATTTAGTAAGACAATCAATGATAATTGATGTGCTAAAAGTAGTTTAACTAAATTAACCCTAAATTATACGTTAAGTAATACTAACCCTCTAAAAACTAAAGTACTGACAGGCAAGTGAACCCATCGACCTAGTGAAGCTAAAGTAAGTCTGAATATCGAACCCATGAGACTCCTATGGAAAACGTGAACTAGAATTGATTACTTATCTATGAATTGTTATGAGGGGGGGGGGGGTTTCTAACAATCCTAATGCAATTAATTAAAAGGTTAACTAAAGTGAACTAAGACACAAACTCTTACTATTGACGAGATCAGATGATGATAAAAGCACTACCTGGGTCAGAATCCTACACATGAATGACAAGCTTTCTATTGGTAATCGAACTATTATGGAATTGGGATCTTAACACGCTAAACTCAAAGGATAATCAAAGGATCCTCGACCCTTCTTGAGGTGTCAGCTAAACGAATCCTAAAAGCTGTTAGGTTACTGGTTATGTGGGTTCCCTCACGGGTTTTCAACTCTAACGATGAAGTACCCTTTAGACAATCTACCTCACAGCGCGAAAGTCTCAATATACTAAAGAGTGCAAGGGGTACCTAGTGTAATCTTGATCAGCCTTGATAGGTAAGGACTTACAGGCAAACTAAGTAAATCTTCTCACAAAGGCTTCACTCATAGGAACCTAACACTCAAGTCAAACTAATGGTCTTTCACCTCACGGATATAAAAATTTGTTGAATACCTAGAACTACTCGATTCACAATATAACTCCTATAGGTTACTATTTCTAGCGAACCACTTAATAATCGAGACAGACAGTAAACGATGTAGCTTGCACCTATAACTTAAAGACATTCAACAAAGCACATATGGGGTTTAGTAATCATGCAATGAATAAATCTAAATACGCGTACACATCAAATCATGATAACAAAGTCTTTTACTTCAAAATTAAACCATAAAACATGTTCCAAAACCAAAAGATTAAACGTCAAACATGAGTATTCAACAAAACCTAAGTAGTTCATGAAATCTAGCAAATAATCATTGTGAAAATATATACAAGTATCATATGAAGTTCAATAAACATTGTTTAGAATAAAAGAAAACAAAGAATCGAGTGATGCACACCCGAAGATTCTTGATCATGGAGCTTAAAACCTGGATTCCTAGCGTTGTGTCTTGCCAAAATCTCCAAGAGAAGCTCTTAGTTCGTCCAAGTTGCAGATTCTCCTTTGTGAAACCCGTAATTAGGTTATTATATCAAACTTGTATAAAAATTCATGTTTCTTGTAATTAAATCCCCCTGCGTCGCGCGAGGGGTATTTTATTGATCGGTCGTGTGACGCTACACAGTTAATTTACGCGGTGGCATATTATGGTTAATAAACAAGACTCTCAGGGGCAGTTAAGTAATTTCACTGATAACTCATGGCTTGCGCGTCGCACGAGGGAGAGATCCATATGTTGTCGCGTGACGCGACAAGGAGTATCTTCAACATTTTTCCATCGTTGATTTTCCCGATCAATTGCGATGCGTCCGGAAGCTTTGTTTTCTTCATTTCCACCCATTTTTACTTCCTTTTTCATCCATACACCTTCAAAACACAAAAGACTAAGTATCAAGCAATATTTCACACAAAACGACACAAAAATCATTGAAACTGTACAAACTTTACACTAGAAACAAATGTATTTTGCAGTACGTCAAATATCCCCCACACTTATCTTTTTTTCGTCCCTAAAAAAGAATTATGTTGTGGATTCATAATCAGGTTTAAATCTGGTTTCAAAACTTAAGTTACTTCATTTTAATCTACAAACGTGTTAACTGCAATTTACAGAATAGCTTGACTAGACAAATATTAAGTACTCAAAAGTAAGCATTATTGGAAGCAAATGCTCCAATAGAAAGTCTAGGTGGTACTGTGGATCAGTTAACACCTGGATTAGATGAAAAGTTTTAAGATTTAATAATAGAATCTTAGCCCCTATCTTTGGAGAACTCAGAGATCTGATTCTTAAGGAAGTCTCATATATCTAAGTATTATACGCAACCTTGTAGGGCGTACCGAAATTTGAGTAAAAGATTATCAATGGATTGGTATGAAGAAACCTATTGCCACCTACATAGCTAAATATCCTATGTGTTAAAGTCTATAGCCACCCATGTAGCTAAGTGTCTGACGTGTTCGCGAGTGAAAGCCGAGCACCAGAAACCGTCAGGTTTGCTACAAAATTAGAAATACCCACTTGGAAATGGGAAATGGTAACAATAGACTTGATTACCAAGGAGAAGTCATGGGAACGACATCATTTGGGTTATAGTCGACAGACTGACTAAATCAGCCCATTTTCTATCAATTAAAGAAACATACAATTAAGAAAAATTGGCTAAATTATACGTTAGCAACATAGTAGCTTTGCATGGAGTACCGTTGTCTATAGTGTCCAATCGTGATATTCTATACGCCTCCCACTTTTAGAAAAAGTTTCCAACAAGCTCTAGGCACACGCTTAAATATCAGCATGGCTTACCATCCGCAAACATATGGTCAAAGTGAGCGTACAATCCATAGCTTGGAAGAAACGATGAGAGCATGTGTGATTGATCTAAGTGGTAGTTGGGATAATCATCTATCACTGATTGAATTTTCTTACAATAATAATTACCACACAAGCATAAAAGCCGCTCCTCTGAGGCTTTATATGAAAGAAAGTGTAGAACGCCCATTTGTTGGGCCGAAGTTATAGAAAACCAACTATCCGAACCGGAAATAGTCAATAAAACTATGGATAAGATTATCCAAATCCGTGATAGACTCGAAGCAGCTCGTGACAAACAAAAGAGCTATGCTGATAAGATGAGGAAGCCTCTTAAATTCTAAATCGGTGAAAGAGATATACAAAGGTATCACCTCGGAAAGGTGTAATAAGATTTGAAAGAAAGAAGAGTTAAGCACTCGATGAGACCATTCGAAATGGTCGAAGGGGGTTGATACCGATGCTTATAAGTTTAAGTCCCTAAGAAATTTAGAAATATATGAGTGTGAGATATCATATATTGAACTTAGAGAAATGCTTGGTCAACAAATCCTTAGTGATATCACATAATAATGTGCAATCAACAAGCAATTGCATTGTATCGGAAAATGTTGGTTGTTGAATCCAGCAAATAAATATAAAATAAACCTACTTGACACACTAAAAATAGTATGAATGAAAGTCAGGTTCGTTTCCACAAGGATACTGATTAATTAACTATGCAAAAACGTTTTAGACACAAATACGGTTGTTTTGAAATGGGGGTTTTTAGTTTAAACTAGAATGTAAAAAAGACAATTTTAATTTTTATAGATTAAAAAGAAAAGGTAATTAAAGTGTTTAGAAAACTCAAATGTTAAAAACTAATTTCAACACCAGGGCAATATCTTGATTCGGTTCGAGTTACGATCACTAACAGTAACGGTGCAATGATTCTTTTAAATAATAGTTTGTATCGACACAAGACGTCTCACAGTTCGGACATCCACTCTATCTAATGTCTAACCAAACGCCGTTCGTTGATTAGAGCCAACCCGCTACTTTAAGCTCACGCCGTTCGGATTTTATCGTGCGTGTTGCGTGATAGAAATATCAATTATAATATCGGATTTTAGAGTTCTAAAATTGATTGAACTTTATTAGAAAAATTAACAAGTTGATCAAGTTTACTAACAATCTAATATTTTTCAGATTGAATCTGAATAAAAATGAGAATCACCTTAACAAACCATTAAAGCATAGAATTTAACATAACCCTTTCACATAAGTTCATGAACCAAAACAAAGAAAATATGTTCTGATGTCGAAACTATAAAAGACTAGCCGAGCATGATAGCTAGTTCAGTAAAGCCTAAAATGAAACAAAATATAAAAGCTAACAAACCAAAACTATTAGTCTTCAAAAACTCCAATGCTTCTTGCTTCCAAAAAGTGCAGCTGTAAAAAATTCTTAAGAATGTCGAAGTTGAAGTCCCAGCTTGTTCCCTTACTTGCGTTCAGGTTGTTGATATCCTCTCCACTTGCCGACTTAATTGCCCTCTATTGTGTTCGAATGATCCATATTATCCCATTAAACCCACTTGCAATGTGTCATACTAATCCATCATATTAAAGCCCAAACTTTTCAGCCTTTAGCAAACTTGATGTTCGATCTAACGGCCTAATTAAATTGGATTATAAATCATTATGTGGCCACTGAATCTAATTCATTGTTTCTACGTCACCAGCTTGCATCACCATTGAACTTAATAAGACTAATTTTTAACCCATAGGAATTTAGTCAACCCAATCGATTGTAACTTAATTTTCTTTTGAAGCCTAACTTGTATATGATCTCTAGCTCGTCTCCATCACTTTTCTTTCTTGAATCTTTTTTATTCTTCTTGAAATGCATTGTCATGCATTGCAACCGCTTTGTACCTACAAAACGTTAAAAACGTCCAAAGTAGATTATGTTCCACAAAAACAATCGTTTTACAAAATAATGAGGTATGACAATGAAATATGGATGATATGTAATGAAATATATTAATATGCTACAAAAACATGCCTAAAATACAACTAAGAGAAAACCGCTGTTGGTAATGGACAAGCAGGTTAAAAGACTCGGTAAGAAAATAATCCCTAGTGAAGGTCGAATGGAATTCCCGGAGTTGTTAATGAGAACACTTGGGAAGTTGAATGAAATGAGACAAAAGTACCCTAGTTATTTGAATAAAATCTTGAGGATGAGACTTCTTTTAAAGGGGTGAGGATGTAACTCCCTGATAATTATGGATCAAATCCTAGCATGACATGTGTCTAGAAACATTTCACATAATTCATAATGCTGAAAGGAAGGGTTGAAAATCAAAAAAATATTATAAATTTAAAGTTGAGGGGCTAATCTGCCTAAAAGGCAATTTTATAAATTTCTGAGGTCCCTTACAGACCGCAAGAACATCCTCTTACGGTTCCTGAGGATGTTCAAAAGGTTTGCGTGCCAGGGTTCCTTACGGACCGTAAGGCATACCCCTTACTATCCGCAAGGGGTACACTAACAACATGAAGATGGCTGGCAGCGGCCTTACTGCATCATGTGCCACCTTGCTCAGTCCTTTGCCACAACTTAACCACACTTGAACACATGTCTTGACACTAATCCTATTCTTAACACCCCTCATGACACTTGTCATGTTCTAATCACTCCAAGATTAGTATAAATAGCCTTCTTGGTTGAACATTTTATCCATACCATTCCTAATTCTTTCTAAAACACTTCTTGTGGAGTTGCAGGAGCCTCCTATTCTGAGTTCTAAAAGTGTTCTTCAACACTAGTAAGTGTTCTTCTTAATCTATTTCATTTTATAGGATAGTTATTTGCCGAAAGTCAACAAATTTACTTTTGCTTTGACTTTCGGTTCTGACCATTTGGTCAAGTCAAAGTTCAAATTGAACTTTGCAACGGGATTGTAGTAATGAGGGTTTTAATCCCATGTGATTATACCCTCTGATCGTTACAATTAGTAGGCGAAATGACGAGTCAAACATGTATTAAATAAAAGTAAGAAAAACATAAAATTTGCATTTCACGACGAATGATCTTTTAAGTATCTAAACTATAAGTTTTGACATCATAAAAGTTTATATAATATTATAAAAATCTAAAACTTATTTTCGCATGTCTAACTCTCCATTTTCAGTTTAGCCTTTAGTTCTATATTGAAAGTCAAACAGTTTGACTTCTGCTTTGACTTTTGATTCTGACTCGTTTGATCTACTTCGAAACCCAATCAAGGCATGTTATGAGACCATAATATTATAGGGAATAATCCTCTGAGGTTATAGCTTATGGTTATATCATTTGAAGGGCCAATGGACGAGTCAACTATAGATACTTTGAAAAATGTCAAAAATGCCCTTACGGCATAAAAATGGTTTTAAAACCTAAGGGGCATATAATTTGACCTTTAAATTGATCATACAATATTTTAAATATGTTTTAGACATAACAGACTAGACATAGACCTATTCGACTACCCAATGCCGTATTTACACACATGACTACTTTAAATTTTATAAAAAATATAAAGTAGTCGAATTGAGTTAAAACATGTCAAAATCACTCCAAATCAAAATGTTTGGTTAAGTAACCCATATCGGAAGGGTATAAACCACATTCTACCTAGTCAACACTTAATCTAGCGAAACCAAACAATATTCTAAGTAACGATTCAAGTAATAGAACTTACCAAATGACTTGTGAACATTCTGACAGATATATAAATCTGTTTTATTCTGGACTATAGAGCCCTCCAGATAATCGTGCCTAGGCATTACAAATTACGACTTTGCTTCAAAGAACTTATTTAACAATTTATTTGCTAAGTAAAGGTAGACACTCTTTACCTATTTGAAAATTTGGGATATGGCATTAGCCATTTTGAGCGGGTATTATATTAATGGGCAAATGCTTTCATAAATATAAAAACCTGGTTAATTTGTATTGCTTGAATAACATTAAACACCTGGGGGCTAATGGTTTCGTGTCCAGACACCCCGACTCATCGATTAGTAATGGACATATAAAATATGCACAGAGTAGTAGGCTTACACCCGGAATACATTATGTTATAGTTGTTGTGTACCTTGATCACATACCGACAGATTTATGGTACCCTACTGTATTGACAAGCATGTAAAACTAGTGATAAGAAATCTATCCCGATAAATGCTAAATAATCACCTATGGGTTATCATAATATATATATATATATATATATATATATATATATTTTTATATATATATATATATGGGAGGGCTTACAGGAGAACACTAAATATTGTGAGAACAGTGAGAACGAATGAAAAAATCACTAGAACTTGGTAAATAACAATTCAAATTCAAAATTTCTTTTTACACTTATCATTATTATTCCATTATAACGTTAGAAATTTAATTTACACGTTCAAATTTACATGAATTCATAATAAATAAAATTTACAAATGTGTAAGTTTGCGATTTACACATGCGTAAATTTGTAATATTTACACATGTGTAAAAAAACTAATAAGAGTGATTTTAAGAGAAGAAATGAATTATTTGATGTTGTAAATTCTTTTAATGATGTATTTTAATTATAATGAGAGTTGTATTAAAAACTGGTTTTGATTAGTTTTTTCATTCGTTCTCACGGTTCTCGCAATATTTAGCGTTCTCTCTCTCTCTCTCTATATATATATATATATAGGGGCATGATTTAGTGAAAACGCCTATAAGTGTGAAAACGGTGAGAACATCCCTCGTTCGTTGGATCAAAACAATCATGGATTAGATTGGCGTGGTGGCGTTTTCATCAATAATATCAACTTTATTATGTGGACGCGCTTCATTAAGGGTAAAAGGGTCTTTTGACTGCTCTAGAACAAAACGCCAAACTCATGCATAAAACACCATTAAAATTCCCGTCTTAAACTCCGAGCCATGTACATCAGTCCCTTCCAGATGAACCGCCATCTTGAACTAAAATGCAATTCATATAAACACCTAAAATTAGTGATAGGACGCGTTACAGTATTAACAGAAAAAGATGAACAAACAGTAACTGAAACTTTATTAATAACATTTAGTATAAAAAATTCCCGCCTAAATTATGCGCCAAACACATCATTATAAAAATGATGTTAACATTCTTTCCATTGATCATACTTAGAAAACACAATCTTTAACCAAAACGCCAAAAGTAAAAAAAAACTCAGAAAAAAAAACAAATGGCAAACATCGTTTCATGAAGATTGAACACTAGAATCAATAAATTCGTTATCCTCTTTGACAACAGAAAAAGAGTGTTTGTGAAAACCGCCAAAGCCATACAGAGCTTGGACGAAAAAGTTCAAAAGGGGATCCTAGCACTTGGCATTTCTCTTGATAACCTTTATGAGAAAACACAGACGGTTATAAGAAGATTAACAAGAAAATTCAAACCGTACCCTGCAAATCCGATTATGAATACAGTCATCTAATCTTGGCACTATGATAAATACACAGACTTAGTATGGGACAACGGGGAGCAGGAAGCTTATAGGATTGAAACATCATGACCGAACAAAGACTTGTCTTCCTACAGGAGTTGTGCAACGCAACAAGTTTGAACCCAAACATGACCATAAAATTGGCGTTGTTGACTGACATGTTCATATGGAGGTGTCAAAGTCTTCAAGATAAAGCAAATGATGACAGTGAAGATCCGGATGAGAATTTGATGAAGAATAGGAAGAAGAAGACGATGGGAGCAATGGATACTTCTCAGACTAGATCCCTTCTACGATGGATACTTCAAAACGCCAAACTTAGTCTGATATGTCAAAAGCATTCATACAAACTTAGTCTAAAATGCCAAACCATTCATACAAAAAACACCAAAATTACACAATTGTATAAAACAAAATGCAAGAGAATATTAAGTAAATTGTGCAAGTCTGATATGTCTCAAAACGCCATCTTTTATTTTAAACACCACAACATTACTTTCACTTACAAAATTTATTTAGTTGTATTTCCCATTTTTTTTAATCTAAAACACCATTGATACAAAAATCCAAACTTAGTGATGCGATGGACGCGTTGTAGATTTAACAGATAAAGTTGTACGAACAGTAACTTAATGATGGGACGTGCCATCTTTATTACTAAAATTTATTATAGAAAATTTCCACCCAAACTATCCGCCAAAAACATGTTATATAAACAACCTCAGGCCTTCCATTGATTACACCAAAAGCAAACGCCATATTTTACTAAATACCATATGGCAAACAACGTTTCTTGGAGATTCAATTTTGTTCTCGATAAAGTTTCACTGAATGAGGTGGACAACATTCTTAGGTCATTCTTAAGTGAACAGTAACAATGTTGTCCATCTCATTCAGCAAAATCTTATTGAGATAATCCTCACCCTATTCAAATTAAAACGCCAAAAAGTTCAAAAATCACAGATGGCAAACCTGTAAGTTGTGTGTTCTAACATGCTCAAAGATCGCATATAAATAAAAACGCCATATGGGTGTATTTTGAGTATTCTAACATGCTCAAAAATTGCATAAGAAAAAAATATATATAAAAACGCCAAATTACTCTTCACTTGCTCTCGAAGATCGTGTAGTTCTTCTTTTAATTACGGGTTTCTTGTATGTCGATGCGTAGTGTCCGAAAGCTTTACAATTCTTACACTGTCTTTTTTCGCCCCATGCTTCACTTTTGTTTTGATTTTTTCAATTGCTTCCTCCTGTTTGGATTTCAAATGCTTGCAAGATCCAGAACCTTTCGGCTTATACGTGTTCGACCAAGATCCGTTTCTCCTCGTTTTCACACTTCCAATCGTTTCTACTGATACCGTTTATATATATATATATATATCAATGATTTATAAAATGATTTTTAAGTGAGTCGGTTAATTGTATTTACCAGTGAAAACTGATGTATTTTCAAAAGATTAAACTGCAGGTAACGAACCAAAATTATAGGCTGGAGACGGTTTGATCAAAGAAAAAGCTTTGGAGTTTGCGACTCCACTGCTTAAAGGCGTATGACGTCCTAAGCTCGTTTTATTTCCGATCCTACCTTGTGAGACTTGTATCGATCAGCTTGTATAATTTTTTAAATAAGTTTCAAGCCTTTATGTTTATTACTTTATCATTCTATCTCCCGCTGCATATTGTGAAATTGTTATCAATCGTAACATATAAACCCACCAATCGAGCACACCGGACGTCAGGGTGTGACAGACACTATAATGTGCTCATGAAACCTAACTATCATACACAACACCTTTATACTACTCATACAACATCACACGTTCAATATATCATGTTTCCAATCAACAAAGTTTTTATTTATAGCAATCATGCATCGATCGACCATAAACAAGTTTCATACTATCTAAACAAGTTTCATACTATCTCATACAATAAAGTTTCCTTTATACTACTCATACAACATCACACGTTCAATAGATCATATTGAATTTAGTTGCACGTCAATATATCATGTTTCCAATCAACAAAGTTTTTATTTATAGCAATCATGCATCGATCGACCATAAACAAGTTTCATACTATCTAAACTTCATATCATAGCCATTTACTAACATTATTAACCATAACTCATCATATGTTATATTCCACATTTACCCCCAAATACCATTTATCAAAACCAAAAAAGTTACTATAAATGGTAAGGTATGAACCATCATGAAACTTAGGGATTTCATCACAAATTTAATTCCAATCACCATCACATTCATCTACTAGCATAACCAAGCCATTAACAAAATCTCATACAATAAAGTTTCCTCTATAGGAAAGTTCATGCAAAACTTATTCAGTTCAACAATTTGTTAATACAATGTGTTATAAATGTTCATAGCATCAATATGTATGTCAATAACCAATTTCATGTTCTAATTATGTAATCAAAGAGTTTTCTCGGACGAACAATGAATCTCGAAAATTAGGGCTTAAGGTATACTTTAACCCTATCACCTCTCCCCACCTTCTCCTCAGTACTAGCCACCACCCTCCCACAAGCCGCCACCCTCCCACCGTCGCACAACCTCCCACCAGCCGCCATCATCATCAACAGCCGCCACCGTCAACAATCGGGTATGTTTTATGCTTATTTTCTTTTTTTTTTTGTTTATTAATTTTCAGAAACTTGGTGCTACTTTGCTAAATCTTGGTGCTACTTTGCTTAATCTTGGTGCTACTTTGCTGAATTTTGGTGTTAGTTTGCTGATTTTTGGTGTTTGTTTGTTGAATTTTAATGCTACTTTGCTGAATTTTGGTGTTAGTTTGCTGAATATTGGTATTAGTTTGCTGATTTTTTTTATTTTTATTCATGTCTATTATTTCAGTAGCTTGCAGAAGTTCAAAAACAACAAGTCTTCTTTTTGCAGACTCCAGAGGTTTGGTCCATCTTTCTTGGTTCAGATGTCTGCAGATGTGGTCTGTAGACTGTATACATTTTACCTCTGAAAAAACAAACCATCACCTAGGCTCAAGACTAAAGGGTTTTAGATCTTTTTATATAAAATCCAGTCCAAATAATATAAATATAGAAGCCTAATATTCTTTTAAAAATTATTTAACGCAAACTACGCAATAATTGCATGAAATTACACATTGTTCAACTATGATTAACAGTCTAAGCATGAAGTTCCGTGTATGAATAAGTTATAATAACATGTTTGAAATATTATTTTGATAATTCACCAACGTTTGGGAACTTGTGTGTGATCTGATAATTTTCCGAATTAGCGCTACGTGAATGTTTATGTTGAACTAGTGTAATGTTTGGTGCACTTAAGTCGTCCTAATCAAGTGTAATGCATAAATGAATGCTTGGGATGACGCTAAAGAAAACATAGTGTAACATTTCGTCCCGAAAATTGATTGATGTCGCTAAAAGAAAGTAACTTTTTTTTCCGATTGTCACAACAGCTTCATTGTTTCTTGATTACTTCGTAAAGTAACAATGTGCCTTTCTGAACATGAACTTACATATATCACCAATGGATAAACCGTTTTCTTTCTAGAACCTTTGTCATCCGGTGACAACATAACTCTCGTAACAACTTGACATTTCAATTCGAACTTGCGTTTTCCATTCACGTCCGTCCACATTAATGTCACGTCCACTTTCTTACCCAAACCAACGAATCTTGAAAATTCATATGGTAAACTCTAAAATAATGTGAAAATGATATATCTTAAAGTTATGGTATAAATTTTTATATTTTAATAAGAATTTAAAAGAATGAAAAATGTTATAAAGGATGATAATAAATATTGGGAGTTAATATTCACACATCCCCCTCCTCTATCTCTCTCTCTATACATACATAGATATAAATAGAGAGAGAGAAAAAAAAAGATAAGATGTAGGAGTGTGAGAACAGTGAGAGCCTAAATAATATTACAAGACGAGAAGACATGGTTTCAGGGAGTGTGTGATCGTATCATCAGAAACACGAACATCAAGTACATGTTCTACCATGTCTTTACCATCCTTAATAGTTGCTTATTAGACATCATTCCCTATTGTTTACATATATGATTTGGAAACCATTTCTATAGAAGGCATCCCTGGTAAGTGGAATTTATTAACAATTTGAAACATAAGCAAACACCAGATACAAAGACATATCTTTAGCAACTTTTGCCCATCCTTTTTAATTTATATGCAAACCATTCACAGTTGTTTATATATATGATTTCTTCATTCGAAACCGATTATGTATTTCAACTTAAAATCTGATAATTTACATAATGTACTCTCAAGCAACCAATATCAACTACATATGATAATCATATTAAAACTTACAAAATTGAGGTTACTTGTAGGATTCTCTGCGCTTAGCAGCGGTTCGCTACAATACCTTAACAATTTTGGCACTCTGTATAACAACTGAAAGAGATAAAAAAAAGCTAAAGATGATATCAACACGTACTTTATGTCGATTAAAAAAGAAATATCAGTACAATACCAATACCGATGTTCAATTGGTATTGGTTCGGCTACGCGCACTCGATATAGTTTACGATACTAAAAGATAGTATATCAAGATACGTAAAAAAACATAAAAATGAATATTATATTGGTATCAATGTTGTAAGCGACATCATTCACTTTGTCAAAGTAAAGGAAAAACAAACTCTATTTGAACCTTTGAATTTAACTTTTATTGCATCATAGTTTCATGGCAATTATGTGATAAAGTTGTAATAAGGTAGCAATTATGTGGCCAACCTAAAAGTATTCAAACTTTCATGGCAAAAACAAAAAATAAAAAACATTAATGGTGCTAACCACTTCATTTCAATTAATGACTCAGTAGACAATCCGTAAGTTAATTGGTGCAAACTTATTATTGCACAGTTTGAGACAAATTGGTGCGATGGTGTCAAAGGAAAAAAAGGGGGTTGAGTATGAAAGATAAATCAAAACCGTTGGAACATTACCTGTAACATATGAAAGTCATATTAACTAACATATTAAATAGAGAGTAGCTATGGGTTTGAGTTGAGATGCTTAACAACCAAGAAACAAAAAAACATAATTGGTGTTCCTGTTGAACTTTGCATAAACAAGAAACCTGAGGTCTTGACATATAAGAGGTTGGAGTACATATATATCAGTGAAACTGATTTGATTTGATTTGTTTTGATTGGGTAAATCATGGCAAGATTAGTTGTCAAACTTTAAATTTTGATTTAATTAAAAATACAATGTTTGTGATGTATCATTTCGATTTATATACTTAGGAAAGTTGTTGAACAATAATAACTTAAATAATGTGCAAGATTTCCGGGTCAAGAGTTTGGGTGAGAAAGACCAATGTGAGATGCTGTAGAAGTTGGACAGGTACTAAGTTTTAATTTATTTTATTAGATAGTATAAACATATATATAAGTATAGTTTTTTATGCATTTTGTATCTTAAAATAAGTTAAGTTTAACTTAAAAATTAATTTGTATAAAAATATAATCACAAGAGATTGAATAAATAAACTTACCAAACACTTTGATAAGTAGTTGTGTTACAATTTCACTTTTAGACTATTCGTAATGGTTAATACCTTTTAAGGTGTATTTTTCGCCCCTTAAAAATGTATAAGGTTAACGTCCTTTGAATCATTACTTTCTATTTTTTTCCTAATTTGACGTTACACTAGAAACCGCCTTCCTTTTTTATGCCAACGCCCAGTAGGGAGATACTGGAGGCGTTATCAAATCTCTTTACATCCCCTATAATACCCGATGGTAATTACGCATGGCCTTATAAATAGATCTAAACTCTATTTCATCGTAATTAACTTTCTTACGGCTGATTTTTGGGTAAAGGGGACAGAACCCGTAAAATTTACGGCTGATTATTTTCTTATGATTTAAGGAGTCGGGGAATTATTAAAAGAAAGATATATAGTGATGACTAAACCTATGAATACGTTATAGAAATGCATATTGTAATTGAAAATCAACTAGTAATAATAAAAAAAAAACTATAGATATGAGCTACAAATTCAATTGAAAATCAACTAGTGGTAACAAACAAAAAAAACTATAGATATGAGCTACAAATTCATAATAAACTATTCAAATTAGGAAATATAAACAATTAAACATCAAAATAAAAAGCCCAAGAAAATGGCATTATTATGTCTGCCTTTTAGATACACTGCGGTGCATACGCATCTAAACTTTCATCTTCTAAAGTTATCAAATTTTGAGTAGATTAAATTTCGTATGAAATTTCAAGATTGAATATATCCAAATTTCCAAACTGCTTAGTCATGCTGCTTGATTACAAATAAGAAAGTTAATAATTTGTTTTTATCATACATAAACTATTTCATCCATCTTTGATCATTCACTCAAAGAATTGGATGGCAAACACTTGCAATATTACTTCATACAAGTTCGAAACTAAACTTACATGTATTTGATGAATCTGGTCTTTAACTCATGACTTAAGCAAACCAAAGTATACATATCCAAAGCCATTTTATGTGTGATCGACAATTCTTGTTGGCAAGTTCGAAGCTACTAAAGGAGGAATCCAAAAGGATAGCATGATCCCGAGTCTTACATGTAATTTGGGATCAATGCGATCCCTTTGGATGTCTACTTAAGTTGCAATCATCAGTTATGATTATCATCCACATCCCTCAAAACACACTTTATTCCCCTTTGAGTTGCATATGGAAGAAAGGGAAGAAGAAGATGATATGAGAAAGTGGATGATAGGAAGATGAATATAAAGATTGGTAAAAAGCTCTTTAAACAAAGTCAAGTAGGTTTGAACATTTAATATTTGGTCTTTATTCTTTTTATATATATTTTAATAGTTTCTTTAACTTTTTGGAGCATGAAAAGCAGCATCTTGTTTTATATACATATTTTAAGAAATATATAATTTATAGGATGAGTTACAATTTTATAATAAAAATTATATAAATAAATATAAAAATTGTAAAGATACACTCTTTACATAATTATAGGAAATTGTAGTACCCGTACCGTGTACAAATCATACAAAATTAAATATGAAATACAACATATTTAAATACATCGATTCAAGTCGTTGTCTTCAACAAGATCCTTAAGCGCGTCTTCTTGTATGGTCCGTTGTGTGGACTTCAACGAGGTCTTGAACCACATTTTCTTATACAATAATCTCCTACAAAATGAACAAAACAAGTGTTGACGGTTGTGGCTGAGGCACGTGTTCAACACGCTTCCCTTAAAACAGATTTCACGCCTCTACTAAAGATAACGCGTCTGTCTCCCAGGGTACAACAGCCGGAGCAGTCTTTACTGCCGGAAATGGTCACGCGCCCGAGGTTACACCGGATAAAATTATAGTGTTAGAACTTGTGGAAAAATAATGATATGAAGGAGATGATATTGAGTAGAGAAAACTTATCTCTTTAAATACTCAACACATGGGTATTCAAGTATCTCTTCTTTTCCAAGAACTCTCCATGAATTCATGTGTTTTCTTGTATTACTTCTTTTGTATTTTTCTAGCATTTCGTTTCCATAAAATGAGGCACATAGCCTATTATTTTTACAATAGTTGAGAATAAGTGAAACGTCTCACTTAATTAGTTATTTTATTAGAGACATACACTCTAATAATAACAAATAAATTGACATAAAAACTCTACTCAAGACTTTAATTTTTATTTGACTATATGAAGAGTTTAATTAGTAATTATAGTTTACTAAATTATAATTTCACTAAATTAATATCCATTCACACTACAAAAATTTCCAACAATCCCCCACATGAATGGAGATTGTTCAAAACACATAAAATTTCCAATGGAACCTCGATAGTTGAGTATTGCAGGATAAGTAGGTGTTCTCTTTGAACTTTCCGTTGTGAAGCATACTTAGTCTCCTAGCGGTTTGTAGACGCGATGTCCTTGAACAAACCCTCATTTGTTAAGAGGACAATACACTTCACATAATACTCTCCTTAGCTGGGTCATCCCCCCATAGTTGTGTCCAATAATTATCATCAAACACTCTGCGAGAGCTCTAGGAATTGTGCCCCTAATTCCATTCGAAGTGACCCCACTTCTCTCTAACATAGGTGATTCTCCTAAAATCTATAAAAGCATCATTGTTACCATGATTACACAAAATCATTTACCACATAATATGCTTAGCCTCACAATTTGTCACTGAATTCCATAGGAATGAACTAGGACGTATTTAAACACCATTTTAACGTTTAGGGGGGGGTGCATTTAGCCATATATACTAGTTTATGTATATTAGCTATGCCCCCACAGTGACCACCCTTAGGCATATGAATTCCTTGTCCTATTGAACTTAGATCTTGGGATCTCCAGTCAACTAAGTTAGGTTTCCTTTCACACACCCTTTTTCCATGTGCTTAAGTCTCATTCCACAACTTGATCTCTAATAAATCCTCATGTTGTTGGATCTATAACATTATCTTTGTCATTGACAAGTCAATGAAGATAACTTTGCAGTTAAGATCAATTGTCATGACGTGTTCGTAACTCGAAAGTTAACATTGCCTATTGTCAATTTCTAAGACTATAACCTCAGTGGCCAACTGAATCTGGTTATAATATTTGTCTTAGAATGATACATTTATAATTAAGGTAAACACATCTCCATTATGCACTATGATCTTTGTGTCTTCCACTTAGTGGTTTGTTTACAATGTTAGATTGGATTACAAAATCCTTATTGCCAAAATATTATGGTACAAATAAAGACACCCTCACATTTAAGTGTTATTAAATAACATCTAGATGGAGTAATGAAAACCATTTCTACATACCCTTATAGGGTTTCTTTTTAATGGATCCTCCCCCACATTTCTTGCCATTTGATCAACATTCCGTAACTTCACTTATGACGACCTTTATACACATATGATTGAACAAGATCAACCTCATTGTATCAGTAAATTTAATCATATTGCATTAGCTTACATAAGCTTCCGAGCAGACCAAAGCAACACATGCCATTGTCATAATTTTGTCACCAACTTAGAATAATTCTAATTTAACATCTAGAATAAACTTAGGCAATGAGTTCTCCTCATTAGCTTTTCGAACAAAATCTTCAAAAGTTACATGTCTTTTCCTTATAATGAATGAAATTCTCCATCAACTTTGTCTATACACAAATTCTTTTGTGTTCATACACATTTGAATATTTAGAGTTAATTAGTCTCGGTCAAGACCTATAATTAACCAAGTACTAGTCTAGCATGCTTTAGACTATAATACTTTAGCATGTGAACAGAAGATGCATCATTCTGAGTCTTAACAGCCCCAAGGATATCACAATATCACTTTGCAACATTCATATATTCTTAAGACAAAATAATGAGACTTATTCATAATCCTAAAACATCAATATTTAGGAAGGTCTCACAAATTATTGTATATAGCACATAGCTAAATTTTATCATTCAATTAAGGAACATAACTTGTTTACCTTTGATCTCCAACACTTTACCATTGACTCATATGTACTTAAACATAAGTCTTACTCCAAGTCACTTGGTGAACACACTCATCGCCAACAAGATGAATGTTCCTCGTTTACAATCACTATTATGTGGAAGATAGAGTCAACTAGATCCACACTCAACAACATGGTATTCATAATTTTGCCATAAGTGATTTGCACACATCTATTGTTATTCATTAGGAGATATGTGTATTTAGGATGCTCTCCTAAACGAAGGTAAAATTTCCATATACAAGTGGTAGACGCATCTACGTATAAATCTCGCAAGATTTATTAAAGGTATGCAATAACATATAGTACTTTTACTTTCATATGTTAGAATTCAAACTTGTGAATTTTTCAATGATTTCTAACGAAGTATTTTGACATGAATCTCGTTTGTGTATTTCATCTCAATACACTAAGTACGTTCTTTCATTAATATCTCATGATGTGGTTATACGTTTGATGTTTCGTCTTTGACTTTTAGTCAATGCAACAACTCTCAAGTTGTTTATGTCCAAATATTTTCATATACTATCTGTTTAAAGCCAAATTCTTTTATACAATGTATCGTTGACGTTATAATTACTTTCCACAAAAATAATTTATACGTCACAAACATTAGTGATTTATTTCTTTGTAAAAAATTGCATGTGTTATCCAGAAGATATTGAATACGACACAATAAAATACATTGGAAACTATATTATAAGTGTCAAACACTTTTGAAATTTAAAAGGTAGCATAGACGATTTGTAGGCATCAAATATCAAAGTGCTTTTATCTTCAACACTTGATAATCTGACCAAAATCTTCTTAAGGATATCGTCCCATGACATGTCTTGAAATACTCCCTCAATAAGACTCAATGCACTTGTAAGTACAAGTTTCTCATTTCATCTTGAAACTTTAAACTTGGATAATTCTACATAAAACAACACCAAGTTGTTACAAATACTACATTTCATTAGTGAACTTGAACAACCAAATTTGTTCACAACAACACCAAGTCGTTTCACTAAATAATATCCATGAGATTGTTACTTTGTTCACCATATGCTACTTCTAGTAAGAGTAGTGAACCTTATCAATACTATGCAAAACTTTGTTTTAAAAATCACTCTAAAATATTTCCTTAGTTTTGCAATATACTATATAAATAATATCAACAATTTCTCATCATTTTTAGTGCACACAAAGGCAATTAAATGTTTACATAAAACATTTACATTCATTATGGCTTATATAATGAACAATCTCTAACCTTGTATTTGTGATACACATTTTCTAACACACGTGTTAGAAAATTTAAGTCATTTTATATATATAAAACATGACCATTTGGATTTATAAATCACAAATTAAAGTTAGTGATAAATCTTATACAACAACACCATCACTTTATGGTGATTGAATTCTTGAAGCCAATCAAACATCAACTTCAATGTATGACTTTTTATTTCTAAACCATGCAAAGCATTAATGTGTTTTATTCACTAAAATCAATTCTACAACAAATTACTAATATAAAATGTTTACATAAAACTTTTCAAAGCATTTTTATTCTAATCATTTTTAACAATCATGTAATGGAAAAAAATTTTAACGCGCACGTTAGAAATATTAACGTTTCCACTAAATGTTAATTCGACTTGTTATAAACACATATATGGTTCATATAAATAAGTCATTTCCAATACACGTGTTTAAAAATAAACAACTAAAATTGCCTCCAAACAAACACTTTTCATGAACCGTTTCTAACACGCATGTTAGAAGACAAATGATTACAAAAATCATTTGCAATTTTTTTTATAAACTGTTTCTAACACTTTTCATGAACCGTTTCTAACACGCATGTTAAAAGACAAATGATTACAAAATCATTTGTTTTTTTATAAACTGTTTCTATCACTTTTGTTAGAAATAAACAATTACAAAAATTGTTATAAATATTATCAATAAATATGTTCTAACATATTTGTTAGAAATAAATGATTATAATAATCATTATCATACCAACAGGTTCTAACAAGTTCGTTAGAAATAAACGATTACAGAATTCATTATAAAACATATCAGTTGTATAAAAAACCCAATTCTAACTCGATCGTGTAGAACTAAAATTATTAAAAAAATCATTATAAGGCTTATTTTGGGTGGATAAAGAGTCTACTTTAAATAGAACTTAATTAGAGACACAAAACTCTAATCAAGTAAACATAAAACTCTTATTTAAAGACATGAAAATTCTACTCAAGAGAATTTAACATTTACAAAAAAACGTATGGTTTACAACCATAATTCCGGTCTAACACACATGTTAGAGAAATTTAACGTTTACAAAAAAATGTATGGTTTACACTAATAAACCCGTTCTAACACAAAGATTAGAAAAAATTAACGATTCTATAATCGTTTCAAAACCAAACTATTCGTTTTGTACCATGGTATAGGATTTAAGATTACACTCAATCTCAATAAATCCAAACACAACAAGTTGTACTACATACATATTTCTAAAAAAAATTTAAAAGATTATAATCTCTAAAAAATATGTTTTATTATAATTCCTTTCGAGAACCAAGAATCAGGTTTTAAAATTGTATCAACAATCTCACGAAATCTGTTTTAAGTTTGTAGGACATGAGTCACAATTTTATAATAAAAATTATATAAATAAATAAAGAAATTGTAAAGATACACTCTTTACATAATTTTGGGAAATTGTAATACCCGTACCGTGTACAAATCATACAAAATTAAATATGAAATACAACATATTTAAATAAATCGATTCAAATCGTTGTCTTCAACAAGATCCTTAAGCGCGTCTTCTTGTATGGTCCGTTGTGTGGACTTCAACGAGGTCTTGAACCACATTTTCTTATACAATAATCTCCTACAAAATGAACAAAACAAGTGTTGACGGTTGTGGCTGAGGCACGTGTTCAACACGCTTCCCTTAAAACAGATTTCACGCCTCTACTAAAGATAACGCGTCTATCTCCCAGGGTGCAACAACCGGAGCAGTCTGTACTGCCGGAAATGACCACGCGCCCGAGGTTACACCGGATAAAATTATAGTGTTAGAACTTGTGGAAAAATAATGATATGAAGGAGATGATATTGAGTAGAGAAAACTTATCTCTTTAAATACCCAACACATGGGTATTCAAGTATCTCTTCTTTTCCAAGAACTCTCCATGAATTCATGTGTGTTCTTGTATTATTTCTCTTGTAATTTTCTAGCATTTCTTTTCCACAAAATGAGACACATAACCTACTATTTTTACAAGAGTTGAGAATAAGTGAAAAGTCTCACTTAATTAGTTATTTTATTAGAGACAAACTCTAATAATAAAAAATAAATTGACATAAAAACTCTACTCAAGAGTTTAATTTTTAATTTACCATATAAAAAATTTAATTAGTAATTATAATTTTACTAAATTAATATCCCTTCGTACTACAAAAGTTTCCATCATAGTTTACTTTATATTAAATTAAGATAGCCTATAAATAATTAGAACAATTTTTCTGTTACTGTTAATAATTATGATGAATCTACTTTTTTTTTATCTTCAAAAGTTCTTTAGATAGATAGAATTGTTTGTCAGCAACTATCAAAGGGTAAAAAAGTATTCTTAGATTAAAGTGTGATTAGAATTATAAATGCTGATATAAAATGATGCCATTGTATTTAAAGTAATTATATATTTACGTTTACTTTGTACTTACGTGAAAACATATATATATATAGTACATAGAAATATACAATACAACTAATTTATTATGGTAAAGTTCCTCCGTCCTTGTGGTATGCAATAGTTTTAAAAATTTGTCTTTTATTTTCATCGACTTATGACCTTGTTTCTTGTATTTCTGTTTATGAAAATACATATTTAATAACACAAGAACACAATTGTAGTCTGCCATCGTCATCGAAAATCTATAAATATAAACAAGCATCCGTTGTTGTGAAGACTACATCAAAATCATATATTATTTTGAAAAAAATATAGCGTCAACCTAAATTTAGAGGCCCAAAACCAAAAGATTATATAAACATCTTGGATTGGTAATTCCAAACATTATATATGAATACTCTAGAGCGAAGTTAAAGAAACTACTTGGTTAATACCAATACGAAGTTTATGTTAGTGGTTTAATGTCATTAATATCACTTTAGTTAATTAAGATTTTCTTACAATAAAGAATATCAAAATATACATTGATAAAAGTTAAGAGATGGAGTACACAATTTTTTAATACTATTATAATTTCGAAACCTTGGGAGTTCTAATACCAATACGAAGTTTATGCTAGCTTTTTTTTTCAATACTATTATGTGTTTCTTGTATTTCAACAATTGGCTCCAGATTTTCTGGAGAGTTAGTATATGATTGATTTTCATTTATTTTACTATTATTATCCATTCAATCATATCCTACCAGTTCTTCAGTTGGTTGATTAAGAAGATGTTGATAATTTTTTGGATTTTATTTATTAGTAAACTTTATGATGTCATCAGATATTTCTGTTTCCGATGTATTATCAAAAGATGCATATAAACTTTCTCTTATGGTCCTTATACTAATTACAAATACCATGTATGCCTTTGATGTAAGAGAATATCCAAGAAAAACACATTTTCAGCTTTTCTGTCAAATTTTTCAAGACCATCAAAATCATTAAATAAAAACACCGATATCCAAAGGTGTGTAAAAATTTGATGCTAGGTATCCTATTGTTAATGATATGGTAAGGTGTTTTCTGATTTTTTTTTGTAACTATAGTTTTATTTTGTATGAAACATACATTTGTCACAGCTTCTACATAAAAATATGTAATCAATTTGGAATATACAAGCATTATTTTAACTGCTTCTACCAAAGTTATGTTTTTCTTTTCCACTGCCCTATTTTGTGGAGGGGTTCGGGTGCAGAAAAATCATGAGATATTCCTTTGCTAATAAGGAATGTCCCAAGTTTTGCCTTTTTAATTTATGTCACATTGTCAGATCTGATATTTCTGACAGTTAATTTTAACAGATTTTCAATCTTTTTGATAGAAGCAACTAATTTTAAGAAATCAACCCATGTGTACCTGAGTAATAATCTAGAATGACTAAAATGTCTTACTTTCCTGAAAAACTGTATGTACTCATAGGTCCACATACGCTCGTATGCAAAAGTTCAAGATTTTGAGAAACTGAATATTCAGTTACAATTTATGTGAGCTTCTTTTTTATCTTCCTAGCTCACATGTTTCACAAAGTTTATCCTTCACAATGTTCCGGTTGCAACCTACGGTTGTTCTATCAAACTGGTTAAGGCATTAAATTAAATTTTATATTTTTAAATTACAAATGAGTTTTTGTCTTTTTGTGATATATGGCAAACAGTTGAGAAAAATAATCACCATAGTGGATAGTCATGATATTCCACATTTTACATAAATTTAAACAATATATTATCATATTTCACATTTTATACACTTGAAATTTTATTCATAATTAAACACCATATAGTTAAATATATATATAAAATATAAATTGGTTAGGTATGGGTTAACTCATCTATCTAAAGAGTCATGTATGGTTAACATGTTTAATGCATTCAGTTATATTAGTTGATCAAAACCTGATTATTTTCGTGTTGTATTCATGTAACATAAAGAATTACCATGCCTAACAACTTTATACCAATTTTAATTTAATGTGATATGAGGAAGTGAATAATGTTGCACAAAAATTTTATACTGTTTTAATATATTGGTTAGAAAAGTCTACACCAAACATTTACATCATCTTAATGTTTTAATCAATAGATGTAAAGAGGATACTAAATGAGTGTTTGAATTAGCTTGAAGCTTAAACTTATTCAATATCTTAGGACTTATGCTCTATAAATATATTTATTTTTTTAAATATTCAATATCTTAGGACTTATGCTCTATAAATATTTCTAATTCTTTTTGAAAAGGTTAACGTATATATCAAATGCGTGTTTGAATTAACCCATTTATTGATGGGTCACAGTTGATTGAAATGTTTAATAAAAAAGTTATATTAGCTGATAAAAATATGATTATTTCATGTCATGTTTTAGATTTTGTCGGGAATTATTGCCTCATAATCAAATATATTCTTAATTTAATGTAATATGAGGTAGTAAATAGCGATACATAATCTTTTTACACTATTTCTATGTATTGGTTTGATCAGAAAGTCTATACCAACATTTACATCGTTTTAATTTTGTGACCACCAGATGTAAAGAGGGCCTTAAAAGAGCGTTTGAATTAGCTTGACGCTTAAACTTATTTGATCTTAGAACTTCTACTCTATAAACATTCTAAATATTTTTTAAAGAATATTAATTTATTAAAATATTTAATTAAGTCGTAATAAACGATTAAGAAAGCAACACTTGCTGCCACTTTTATGTGTATTTGTTTAATTCTGATAATAATACTTATACTACCTATGGTATTAGGTTATCATGAACATATATCTTTGTTCAATTCTCCTTGAATAAAAACAAGTTATGCTTTGAATTTAATATAAAAAGTAGATAGTATATATGATAGATAGCTGGTAATATTCTAATTGAGAAGAGTAACGAAGTATAAGATGGTCTATCTAGAGAGATAAGTTAACAGACAAATGGGGTTTGAAGTTTTTATTTTAGTTTAAAATAAGTTCAAAGACAAATAGTGTTCTCATCGTAAGTTTAATGGTTTTTTGTTATGTCATTTCTTCTAAATAATTCATTTTAAAACATTACACATTAGTTGACATTGATATCAGCATATATTTTGTAAACTTGCCGATACTTGATGCCATGGTTACGAGTTAAAATCGATAAATTTGAATAAAATATGTATATTGTAGATTATAATGTAACTAAATGGATTAACCCTTTGAAAAGTAGAATTACAAATATTGATATTAATATATACGCACATTTACCAATTTTATTTGTGTTACAGACATCGCCGATCCTGTATATATATATATATATATATATATATATATATATATATATATATATATATATATATATATATATATATATATATGAGTTAACTGTCATTTTCGTTTCTAAAGCTTGTCCAATTATGTCAGTTTAGGTCAAATTTCAAATTTGTACCATTTATGTCCCAGATTTTCTTGAAACATGTCATTTTCGTAAAAAAAATGAGTTAATTGTCATTTTCGTCCATGTGGTTTGTCCAGTTATTCGATTCAACATTAGTTTTTTTTGGACGAAATTAGCATGTTTTAATAATGTCAGAGCCGGTAATGATACAAATTTGAAATTTGGCCGGTATTGACATAATTGAAGAAATCACAGGGACGAAAATGATAGTTAACTCTATGTATATATTTGGCAAAGCGAGTGAAACTCACACATTCTTACTATTTTCGATTTACAAGTAACTAAAGCATCAAAGTATAACCTATGAAAGTTGTAAATCACACACTTGAAAACGTATAAGACAAATTTTAAGTTTCAACCACGCTAACCATTAACAAGTTCACATTTGTCACCTCATAATTATAGTTTTTATTCAAATGGTAAACAGATTGAATGAAGTTGTACGTAAATGGGTTGACACATCTACACTAGTTGTAATAAAGTTGTAAATGGGTTAATAAGCCATAAACGGGTTGTCGGGTTAAACACATTATATATAAATATGCGTATATATTAATATCAATATTTGTAATTCTATTTTTAAAAGGTTAATCCATTTAGTTACATTATAACTTCTAACATTCGCAACAAGTCAACCTAAATTATGGTCTTAATACATGTTTATTTTCATCTCGTGCAAGGAAATACGTACTACTTGTGCATATGTGCACACAGGCTTGTGATTCACAACTCACAAGTAGTGTAGTTTTCGTTTTACTACTCTAGTTTCAAGTTTTAGTTATAAATTTTAATTTAAAAAATAATATTGTCAGATATCAACCTCTTAAACCCGTTACATTCCAAATTTGCATGTGTTAAAATAAAAAATCACCACTAATAATTTTACATGTTATTTAGAATCAAAATTCCTGGTTTTTAAATATGTGTTTTGGTTTGGGAAATTAAAGGATATGGGTTTGACATCAGTTCTTCAATTTACAAACAAAATTAATAGTTTTAATATTGCTTTAAAAAAGATAATATGACTTTGAGAGTGGAAATAGCACGAATAATATAAGAATGAGAGATAGGAAGAAAAGTTAAGAAGTATAATATAGTCATTATGTGAAACACATAATAATAACTACTGGTTGTTGGTGACACTCTTATCAAGGATTAGATGCATGGTCAAAACTCCAAATTAAGGAAAATATGTTAAATTAAAATAAAAGATTAAACTAATATTTTATTAAAATAAAACTTCATCTTAATTTTCAATTTACTCCACATTTTATTCAATATCTTTTTAATTGGATATGTTGTAATAAAGTGATTCATTATATAATATGATGTATTATTAAATACCAGCCCTTAATTAGTTAAAGATGAAAGGTTTTTTTTAACGGATTTTTTTAATCCATGTCGTTTCATCTACATATGAACTAAGGTGTTTAAAGAGTTTGTATTTGAAAGGATTTGACTTTATTAATGGACCACCATCCCATTAATTAGTTAAAGATGAAAGTATTAGTAAATATACTTTAAGAGAATAAAAAGACAAACTAGTTTATTACATGAACAAACTTATTTATATTAATTACTGCATTGTATTCTTGTTAATAGAAAGGCAAACTAGTTTATTACATAAATAAATTATTTATATTAATTACTGAATTTTATTCTTGTTATTAGAAGTGTATATAAAAAGTCAGAAAAAGAAATACTGGTATCCAAAAGTATGAATATTTTTGTTCAACTTAACGTGTTTTTAATGGCTATGAAGTCTTATCGTGTATAATATATTTATATAGCTTTCTTAAAGAATGTATCAAAGAATATTTTGGCATAAAATCTCAACCTACAATGATTAGAGCGATAACTTATTTATTTCATATAATATTCAGTGGAACCGCAATCATTTGGTGCTAACAAAAGTGGTGAAGTTTCTGATGCCAATTTCAACATATAGTATATATAATAAACTTAATAATTGTATAATGAGTAAAATACCTAGGGATATAATATAATAAACTTAATAATTGTATAATGAGTAAAATACATATACATAGGTTCAATTTATATATGAAAAGAACAGTTATGATTTATTTCATCTATATCTAAACGATAAACACCATATTTATTGAAATAATATGTATAGAGAAACTAAAATATATGAACGCCATTTAAAAAAAATAAATGACAATGAAAACAGAATATTAACCATAGATGTTAACACACCCACCCATACACACATATATATAGGGTAGGATTCGGCTACAATTTCAACCCTAAAACACACTCAAAACCTACAAATAACAAAATAAAGATTTCTAAAATATTATATTCAAACCGTAGTAGTACATAAAAAACTCTAAACACACTATCATAGAACTATGAATATAATAACATAATAATCAACATAAAACACATAATGCTAGTCATTGTATAATCAAAATTTTATTATCCAAAATACAATACAAAACTCACATATATGATGTTTTAGTAATTTTTATTATGTTATGTAGGTTTCGGTGTATTTATGGTTGACATTATGGTTATGACTTTTTACAATTTTTTTAGAAAGTTTAGACTTTATAGCCAACTACTAACACACACACACACATATATATATATATATATATATATATATATATATATATATAATGAACAAACAATGCATAAAGAATAGGAAGGATTTTGAACCATTGATTTAACAATTCAGTGGTTGGAACTTAGATACTAAGTGTTCCAAGATCATAAAACAATAAGTAATGTAAAAAAAGGCCGAAAGGACAAAGAATGAATACCCACCATTGTTGATTTTTAGAGCTAAACCAACTATCCTCACTTTTTAAAACATCTTTTAACTTTTCTATGCTTTATATGTATTGTGAGTTAGAATGGAGAACATTAAAAAGTGTGGAACTGAGAAATAATACATTTAACATGTTAAATATATAAAAAATCAATTTAAAATGCTAAAAGTTATTTTCTTTTATTTTTTTGAACTTTTGCATATAAAGATGTATAGAAGCTATCCAATAAAGAAAAACATTATTATAAAATGTTTTTTACATATATTAATTGATTTTACGCATTTTTTAAATTTTTTTACCTTTTTATTTTTTATTAAAAAAGCTTTTACATGTATTTATATGCAAAAGCTTAGAATTTTTGTTGAAAAACTTAATTTTTAACATGTTAAATTGTATTTTTATGATATATTTAACATATTAAATACACTATTCCCCCATTTGTTTAGTGTTCTCCATTAAACCCAACCATATATATATATATATATATATGTATATAGGGATTGTTAAAATGAGAACTACCACTAGATGAGAGACTCGTATGAACCAACCCTTAATCAATCTTATTTGTATGACTAAGATTGTTTTGTTGATTTTCTTATACTTAACTATTATTTTTTAATTTTTAAAATGAAAGTAAAGTACCAAAGGATAGAAAGGTTTATCACCTACTTGTGCTTGTCATTTGTTTGTAGATATGCATCAATTAATCAATGAGATTATTTCTTTTCTTTCCTAATTTCAAAGTCACTAAAATTTTACACAATGTAAAAAATTTTTATCTGAAAAAACCCCAACATAAATATGATTTTAAACATGTTTTTATATAAAAAAATATAAAAATCAACTAGTTCGTCGTCTGCTTTAATCTTTTTCGTTATGAATCCTTAAGACACATATTTACATTAACGTAAAAATCAATAAAGTCATGCCAAAAAGTAAACTCAACTCGTTCTTCGTTTTAGTGTGTTATCCTCATCTTTGACCATAAAGTCTAACACTCTGCGAAATCAAAGAAAAAACATAACTTTCATATAGCACCAACATTTTGAACGAAAAAGGTAACGGAAATTCAAATGGAGATTTGTATAAAAGAACGGAATCCGATTTATGCATGGGTGTCGATTGTCATTGTTTTTTTAAACGTTGAATGTAAGCTCATACGTAAATGTTTTTTTTACATGTGGGTGCATAATGTAAAAAAATAAAAAATTACACACGGTGCCGAATGTAAATGTATTTTTTTTAACGTTGAATGTAAGCTCACAAGTAAATGTTTTTTTATATATGGTGTAGAATGTCAAAAAGAAATTGGCGCATGGTGTCGAATGTAGACGGTTTATTTTAAAATGTTGAATGTAAACCCACACATAAATATTTTTTACGTGCGGGTGTAAAAAACATTCACAAGTGTAAAAATCCAGATTTTTTTTGCAAGGATGTAAAAAACATTCACAAGCTTAAAAATCCGAAATTTACATGTGGTATAGAATGTCTAAAAAATTTGACGCATGGTGTCGAATGTAAACGTTTATTTTAAAATGTAGAATGTAAATCCACTTAATGTTTTTTACGTGCGGTGTAAAAAACATTCACAAGTGTAAAATCCGAAATTTTTTTGGAGGGATGTAAAAAGCATTCACAAGTGTAAAAATCCAGAATTTTACGTTTAAGAAACCGTCAAAAACTAAAATATGTTAATTTTTACACACATGTAAAATTTACATTTAAGAAACCGACAAAATCTAGAATTTTAAACACGTGTAAAATTTTACACAGATTTTTATTTATCGAATTTTGTCTTGGTGTAAATGTTCTGCAAAAAATAATTTGTACATCGAATTTATATTTTAAATTGCTGTAGATTTTTTTTGTAAGAATGTGGTACATACTCGTTTTGTAGAAATGTTTGTAAAAATGAAATATCCCTGCTCCTCATGTTTCTATAAAGCTTGAACTTGGCTCGATTGGACCCTACTTATTTTCACCCATAAAATTAAACCAATAAATATCAACCTTCAACTATTCTTTAGAATAACTAAAATTAAAACTCTTCGAATTAATCTCATCAACATAAACAAACATTTCATCACCCCTAGTAAATTTCTTGTGGATGAAATGCTCATAAAGTAAGATTGAAATCTAAATGAGCTGAATTTATAAATCATCAAACAGAATCATGGAAAATTATAACAAAAAACTTTCAAAATACCATAAATCATTCCTAACAACAGTCACCGCTCAGGAATATCTAAAAAAACATATGACACCATCAACAAAAAAACAGGAAGAAATGTTTACCTGAAATGTCAAGTGATCGAACTTTAACCAGGGCCACCGCATCAGACATGAAAAGAAAACCATATCTGCAACAACCAAACCCATTTATAACAAAACATCAATTTTAACATCAAAAAACTAATTTCCAGTTTCAGTCTAATTAGACCTTAAAGTTATATTCAAAACCTAAATTCTATTTGTTCCGCACATCTACAAAAATCTAAATACCAAATCCATTCTCTTCAATTAAAATCCATTTTGTTTAAGCATTAAAAAGTACATTTGTATATTTCATTCACACTAATTAACACACACGCATATATACAAAACCCAACCATGACAAACCAATTAAAACAATTTTCCTCAAACATTGGCTTGCATGAAACAAAGGGAATAAAATACCGTTGAAGAATGGGATGATTCGATGCCATTACCTCGATGTAACTTTTGTCGTAAAACGGGTTTTAAAATCCGCTCCGTTTTGTAATTCAAATATACATTATGATGTTTTGTTACGCAATTATGTTAAGCGTTTAAAAATTCGTTATATTATTAATATTAAATAGTAAATAAAATAATAAAGTTAAAATAATAATGTTAATAAATAAAAAATAAAAATAAATAAAAATCATAAAATAAAATAACAAAAGGTGTGGACCGCGGGCATCAAACCCGGGTCTCCGCCCAAACAATGCACCCAACACACCACTACACCACACACACATATCTAATACAATTTCAAACCAAATAAGTTATATATCAAAGCAACACTTGAATTCGAATTTCAAATCACAGTGCTGTGACAGTCAGAGCTTGATTCAAGCAATCAATCCAAGACCCATTTTTCTTTTACAATTAACGTATGTAACCGTTTTAAATCATAAGATTCAACCCAATTCTTGAGTCAATTCACCGAAAACAGTTCGCAAATCATCGACCATTAACTCTTGATTGAAACCGAAACATTGAAATCATACTACTAACCCTCTCTCTATAAATAGAGGTTTCAGAAACTCAGTTAGATCACGCATATACTCACACATACCCTCTGAAACCTCTGCTCTCAAATTTGCACCTCGCCGTAAGTTGAAATTCGCCGGAATCTATGTCGGAAGTCAGAAGAGCTCTCTGACGTAAAATCTGTCGCTTAAACCCTTTTCATTTTCAATTTAACATCAGGTCGTTCTTAATATAGTTGTTAAGTCACACATTCAAACGGGATTATATTATGAGATTTCAAAAAGAAGATGAATGGGAAGCAATATGTAAATTTAATTAAAATTTATATGTACACGGGGTAAGACACATAGTCCAGTGGTTGGACTGTGTGCATTTGAGGTTAAGGTCCCGGGTTCGAACCATATACGCTTCCAATTCGCTCAAATTAAACAAACCTTTTTTATAAAACCTAACCAAGAAACATTATTGGAAGTGTATAAAATTAATTAGAGCAGTGTATCCTTCGGGTTAGACACACAGCCCAATTGATCGGGTTGTGTGCAACACGAAGCAGAGGTCACAAGTTTGAGCCGGTTCCTTCACGCGATTTCCGTATAATATTCCAAACACTTTTTAAATCAATTTAACCAAAATATGATTTAAACTAGTAAGAGTATAAATATAATAAAATCTCAATATATTCCGGGTTAGACACGTAGCTCAGTTGGTAGAGCTACGTGCATGTAAATGAGAGGTCACGAGTTCGATCCTCACACACTGCCAAATCCACCTGGTCCGACCCGAATAAGAAACAATTTTTTTAATTAAACTTTTGTTATTTTCCTCTAAAAACTATAATGAATATAAACAAATAATATCTTTTAAGTCTCTAAAAATAGTAGTAAATACAATATAAACATCTAAAATGTTCAATAAAGGTAGAAATAATAAGTTTAACTAAATTATATGTTTACCGAATTATTATGTGAATATTTAGGTTAGTCTTTCTCGTCGGTTGGTATCTCTAACGCTAAATCGTGTGCACCCTTCATCAAATCAAAACACACCCACTATGAGTGAATTCCTACAATTTTTCCCCTTTTTATTGATGTTTTTTGGGGTGTATCATGTGTCGTTTTATTTATATTACTTATTCAACTCTCGTGCTATTACCATCATATGAATTAACATGCTATGTGATATTTTGTTTATTGTTATTTGTGGTTATACTTTCTCATTTCAGTCAAGCTTTCACATTAGGCCCATTTGTTCCTTGTTACATACGGGTAGAGCGTCGCGTTGCCTAATTAGATCGACTATGTTTGATTGAGCCTTGATCTCACAGCACATCGCTTATCGTGCTCACATGTACTTTGCTAGATGATTATGTGGTTTGTGGTTAGATTACATATACGTTGCTCATATTTGGTTTATGCACATTTTATTAAAATAATAAACATATCAATTCTTTCTAATGTTTAAACGGGATTCACTCGCCAACTTTTGTTGACCCAAATCTCTATTTTTACACATGATACAGGTGATTAGGTTGAAGCAAGGAACATATAGGACTTGTGCCTTAGAAGAAAAATAAAGCGTTACTTGAAAGTCTTGTTTAGAACAATTTTGTGTTTGTATGGATTATGTTTGTTTGGAATATTTCTTTTTAATTTGAAATATTATATATGAAACTTTTATAATAGTAAATGTTATGAGCTTTGATGAAAACCAATCATGCCCCGACTACCATATCCGCTGCGGGTCAGGGTGTGATAGATTGGTATCAGAGCTCTTGACTATAGGGATATAGGATAGGTTATTAGACCCTTAAAACCTATACTATAGTCAATTAGAAATTAATTGCTTACGTGTTAAGTTTTTTACATGCAAACTCATGATATTTACTTATTTTACATTTCTCTCACACACAAATACATGCAAGCACTTCCACTACGGTATGATTTTGGGTGATATTTAATGTGTTATACATATTGTTAACATAACATGCTTACATATATACGCATCACGCACGTCTCAATTCTCACATATTTAAACATTTTCATGCTTCTTTTCTTAAAATTTTGTGATGTTTTCATTTTTCAAATCTCATCAAAGTGAGTTTTATGACGGGCATGTAGTAACTGAAAGGGTACAAGTAGCGGTAGTCGAAACGTCCTGTCTAGGATTGGCATTCGTATAAATCAAATATAACGGACCAGTTTGCCTACCTGGGGACTAATGATAAGCGCACGAAGGACCTATTAGGCCAAAGCATGCCACACCAAACGTCGTGTGAACTAACCCCACTTTGAGTTGTCACTGTGTCTACACCAGGACACCTTCCGACCTTACACCTTGCAATCATGTTTTACGATTTTCGTTCGGGTGGTGCGAGTGTTAACAGACCAAAACCAATGTGAACCCTACAAAGCCCAGTAGTCATGGGGGCCCACATGACTACCTAGGCCAAGTATGGGGACATATGGGGGCCTAAACTGAGCAAGGCCCAAGACATCCTTTGGATGTAGTGAATTTATTTTTCTCATCTGTTTTGTGGATGTTAATTTCTAAATGCGACACAGGAAACCTATACGCCAAACTCATAATCTCGTTACATATTTCCTGTAGATGTCTTCTATGCACTCTCGTGGAG
Source organism: Scalesia atractyloides (assembly GCA_947069175.1). Lineage (NCBI taxonomy): Eukaryota > Viridiplantae > Streptophyta > Magnoliopsida > Asterales > Asteraceae > Scalesia > Scalesia atractyloides. The sequence goes on along the minus strand of CAMTDV010000012.1, from coordinate 21,339,470 downwards.
GTAGGAGATCTAGATCCGGCGAGCGCATGGCTGCCCAAATAGCCCAACAAATGGTCACCGTAATTCCCGATATTGTAATTCAAGTCCAACAAGCTCTCGCTGCTAACCCTGTCAACTCAATCAACTAAGAGGGTCAAAATGTTGTCAACCCTCCCACAAACACCACCAAGTGCACCTACAAGCACTTCAACTCATGTGACCCTCCGAAGTACGAAGGGACTGAAGGGATCACAACTCTCCTTCGATGTTTTGAAGAGATGGAGAGTACTTTTCTCAATCGTGATTGTCCCAATGACCGTAAGGTTCGTTATGCTACTGGTCGTCTGTATGGGGTAGCACTCACGTGGTGGAATGTCGAAAAGGGCAGACGAGGCGCCGAGCCGCGGTAGCCCTAACTTGGGAACAACTTCGAGAGCTTATAACAAGACTCTTCTGCCCAAGAAGCGAAATTAAGAAGCTGGAGGATGAGTTCTATTTCTTGAAACAGAAAGAGGGAGATCATATAACATACAACAAGAGGTTTCTCGAGTTAAATCAAATGGTTCCCAATTTGGTTCACTCATCTCTACCGTTTGATCGAGCACTACATTCGGGGTCTTCCTTCGAAGATTCAGGACTTTGTGATGAGTACTACGCCTGCAACTCTGGAGGCAGCAATGGAGCTAGCTACTGAGCTCACCGAAAACCACATCAGGAATGGGGATTTCAAAGACGAGAAGAAGAAAGATAAAACACCAACTGAAACCCCTAACTCAACCCAAACTGGATCCTCTTCTCCATTCGCTGGCAAGAGAAGGCGAAATGGGAAGAACTTTGTTGTCACCCAAACCAACCAACCCATTGCCGCCGCTCCAATCACCCAAGTTGCTTCCCCTACCACTCCATTCAAGAAACAGTATACAGGACCTCACCCAAAATGCAATCGATGCCAATACCATCACCCTCTTGAGAATCCATGCCTTCACTACACAGGTTGTGGCCGTGCAGGTCACACAATCCAAACCTGCCGCTCTCTTCAAAGGCAAGTCCGCAACCAACCTCAAGCCCAACCAAACAACCAAGTGGTGGGCCAAGCTCCCTACCAACAACCTCTACTACTACCACCTGCTCAGCCCATAGCCCAATCCTTTTACCAACCTAACTACCCTATGATGCCACCCGTCAGAGCTTGTTTCAATTGCGGTGATCTAACCCATTTCCGCAACACCTGCCCGCGTTTAGTGAACATCATCAATGCATAAGCCCAAGCTAATCCCGTGAACCAAGCCAATCCGCCAGCAAGAGGTAGAGCTTTTAACATCAACGCCAATCAAGCATGGGCGGATAACAACGTAGTTAACTGTACGTTTCTTATTAACGGTATTTATGCATCTATTCTTTTTGACACTGGCACGGATAAGAGTTTTGTGTCCTTAGAATTCGAATCTATTCTTGGTTTACCTAGCGTTAGTCTAACCGAATCATTTACAATGGAAGTGGCAGATGGTGAACCTATTACGTTAGACTCTATCATTCGCGGTTGCACTCTTACTCTCAATGATCATGATTTTCCAATCGATCTTATTCCTATGAAATTGGGAAGTTTCGACGTCATCATTGGAATGGACTGGCTTAGTCAGCATCACGCTGAAGTCGTTTGTTATGAAAAATTCATTCGAATTCCTCTCGCCGACGACCAAACTCTTCGTATTTTTGGTGAAACCCCATCCAAAGGACTCAAGTTGATGTCGTGTCTTCAAGCTCGAAGATATCTTCGAAAGGATTACATAGCATTCTTAGCCCATATCGTCAAGAAAGAAGGCAAGGAGAAGAAAATTGAAGATATTCCAGTTGTTAGAGATTTTCCTCATGTTTTCCCGACGACGTTTCAGGACTTCCTCCTGTACGGGACGTCAAATTTCGAATCGATCTTGTACCTGGTGCCAACCCAGTTGCAAAATTTCCATATCGATTAGCCCCATCTGAAATACAATAGTTAGCTAGTCAGTTGCAAGAATTGACTGACAAAGGGTTCATACGCCCTAGCTCATCACCTTGGGGTGCGCCGGTTCTTTTCATCAAGAAGAAGGATGGAACTTTTCGAATGTCTATTGACTATCGAGAGCTCAACAAGCTGGCCATCAAGAACCGTTATCCTTTACCTCGCATCGATGACCTTCTAGATCAACTTCAGGGTGCCACCTGTTTCTCAAAAATCGATCTTCGTTCTGGTTATCATCAGCTTAGAGTACGTGAAGAAGACATTCCGAAGACTGCCTTTCAAACTCGCTACGGTCACTACGAATTTATGGTCATGCCTTTTGGTTTGACCAATGCTCCCGCCGTTTTCATGGATCTAATGAATAGGGTGTGCAAACCCTATCTCGATCGTTTCATCATTGTTTTTATCGATGATATTCTTATTTATTCCAAGACCAAATCAGATCATGAACGACATCTTCGACTCATCCTAGCACTTTTGAAAACTGAAAAACTTTACGCTAAGTTTTTGAAATGTGAATTCTGGTTAAAAGAAGTTCAATTTCTTGGTCACGTCGTCAACAACAAAGGAATTCATTTCGACCCTGCAAAGATTAAAGCAGTGCAAGAATGGCAAGCTCTACGCACTCCTACCGAAGTTAGATCATTCCTCGGTTTAGCTGGTTATTATCGACGTTTTAACGCCAATTTCTCTCGTATTGCCTTACCACTCACAACCTTGACTCATAAGGGCAAGCCCTTCGTTTGGGGCCCGAGCAGGAAAAGGCTTTTCAGACCTTGAAACAAAAACTTTGTGATGCACTTATTCTCACTCTCCCTGACGGTTGTGAATACTTTGTGGTCTATCGTGACGCATCAGGGCAGGGACTAGGGTGTGTCTTAATGCAAAGAGGAAAGGTGATAGCCTACGCCTCAAGACAACTCATAGTCCACGAGAAGAATTACACCACTCACGACCTAGAACTCAGAGCAGTCGTGTTCGCTCTAAAAGTATGGATTTCATTATCTCTATGGTACCAAGTGTGAGATTTACACTAACCACAAGAGCCTTCAACATATCTTCAATCAGAAAGAGTTAAACATAAGGCAACAACGATGTGTCGAACTTCTGAATGATTACAATTGTGAAATCTGTTATCACCCTGGTAAAGCCAATGTTGTGGCTGATGCTCTTAGTCGGAAAGAATATGCTAACTCTATTCACCTTTTGTGTTCTCAAATCGTAACTGACATTCAGAACCGCATTCGTGAAGCTCAACATACCTCTGTCACAGAAAATGATGTACGAGATGAATTATCTTCTGGAGCTGAAACCAAGTTAGAATACAAGTCCGATGGTATCCTTTATTATCTAAATCGTATTTGGGTACCTGATCATGACAATCTTAGTACCTTTCTCATGAATGAGGCCCACAAAACACGATACTCTATACATCTAGGTGCTGATAAGATGTATCAAGATCTACGATCCTCTTACTGGTGTCCTGGCATGAAGAAGGACATCACCATTTTTGTCTCCAAGTGCCTCACATGTTCGAAGGTTAAAGCCAAACATCAAAGACCCTCAAGATTACTCGTTCAACCTGAAATACCCGTTAGGAAGTGGGAAAACATAACCATGGATTTTATTACTGGGTTACCTCGCACCTCCAGTGAGCATGATATGATTTGGGTTATCATAGATCGTCTTACCAAATCAGCTCACTTCATCCCGATTCGCGAAGATTATAAAAACGAGAAGTTAGCTCATATCTACATCGATGAAATTGTAAGTCGACATGATGTGCCTTTGAGATCACCTCGGATCGAGATGGGCGTTTTACTTCACGAACATGGCAAGCCGTACAATCAGCGTTAGGCACTCGCTTAGATCTCAGCACCGCCTTTCACCCTCAAACTGATGGTCAATCTGAGCGCACCATACAGACCCTTAAAGACATGTTGCGAGCATGTGTCATCGACTTCAAGGGCAATTGGGATACTCATCTACCATTGGTTGAATTTTCTTACAATAATAGTTATCACTCGAGCATTGGTATGGCTCCATTTGAAGCTCTATACGGTCGTAAGTGCCGATCTCCTGTATGTTGGCATGAAATCGGTGAAGCACAAATCACTGGACAGGAATTAATCCAAGAAACAACCGATAAGATTCTTCAAATGCGCAATAATCTTCTAGCAGCTCAGAGTCGTCAAAAGAGTTATGTTGACAAACGACGAAAGCCACTCGAGTTTTGTGTTGGCGATCAAGTACTTTTGAAAGTATCACCATGGAAGGGAGTTGTTCGTTTTGGACAAAAAGGCAAGCTAGCACCTCGCTATGTAGGACCATTTAAAATACTCGAAAGAGTTGGTCCTGTAGCCAACAAGCTTGACCTACCCGAAGAACTCAACAAGATTCATCCAACGTTCCATGTGTCCAACTTAAAAAAGTGCCTTGCCGACGAAAACCTCCATATACCGTTAGAAGATATTCAGATCGATGAGTCAATGCATTTCATAGAACGACCTATAGAAATCATGGACTTCGGTGAGAAATGTTTAAGACGAAGTCGAATTCCAATAGTCATGGTTCGTTGGGAGTCAAAACGAGGACACGAGTTTACTTGGAAACGTGAAGACTCAATGCGCGAAAAGTACCCTCACCTCTTCCAAGACAAACCTACTACTAATTAAATTTCGGGATGAAATTTCTAAAAGTAGGGGATACTGTAACATTTGTCATAAAACGGGTTCTAAAATCCGCTCCGTTTTGTAATTCAAATATACGTTATGATGTTCCGTTATGCAATAATGTTAAGCGTTTAAAAATTCATTATACTATTATCAGTATTAAATAAAGTTAAAATAATAATGTTAACAAAATAAATAAATAAATAATAATAATAAAAATAAAATAACAAAAGGTGTGGACTGCGGGTATCGAATCCGGGTCTCCACCCAAACAATGCACCCAACACACCAGTACACCACACACACATATCTGATACAATCTCAAACCAAATAGGTTATATATCAAAACAACACTTGAATTTGAATTTCAAATCACAGTGCTGTAACAGTCGGAACTTGATTCAAGCAATCAATCCAAGACCCGTTTTTCTTTTACAATTAACGTATGTAACCGTTATAAATCATGAGATTCAACCCAATTCTTGAGTCAATTCTCCGAAAACAGTTCGCAAATCATCGACCATTCACTCTTGATTGAAACCGAAACATTGAAATCATACTAGTAACCCTCTCTCTATAAATAGAGGTTTCAAAAACTCAGTTAGATCACGCACATACTCACACATACCTTCTGAAACCTCTGCTCTCAAATTTGCACCTCGCCGGAAGTTGAAATTCGCCGGAATCTGTGTTAGAAGTCAGAAGAGCTCTCTGACCGGTAAAATCTGTCGCTTAAACCCTTTTCATTTTCAATTTAACATCACGTCGTTCTTAATATAGTTGTTAAGTCACACAATTCAATCGGGATTATATTCTGAGATTTCAAAACGAAGAAGATGAACTGGAAGCAATGTATAAATTTAATTAAAATTTATATGTACACCGGGTTAGACACATAGTCTAGTGATTGGACTATGTGCTTTCGAGGTTAAGGTCTCAGGTTCGAACCATATAAGCTTCCGATTCGCTCAAATTAAACAAACCTTTTTATAAAACCTAACCAAGAAACATTACTGGAAGTGTATAAAATTAATTAAAGCAGTGTATCCTTCGGGTTAGACACACAGCCCAATTGGTCGGATTGTGTGCAACACGAAGCAGAGGTCACGAGTTTGAGCCGGTTCCTTCACACGATATCTGTATAATATTACAAACACTTTTTAAATCAATTTAACCAAAATATGATTTAAACTAGTAAGAGTATAAATATAATAAAATCTCAATATATTCCGGGTTAGACACGTAGCTCAGTTGGTAGAGCTACGTACATGTAAACGAGAGGTCACAAGTTTGATCCTCACACGCTGCCAAATCCACCCGGTCCGACCCGAATAAGAAACAATTTTTTTAATTAAACTTTTGTTATTTTTCTCTAAAAACTATAATAAAATATAAACAAATAATATCTTTTTAAGTCTCTAAAAATAGTAATGAATACAATATAAACATCTAAAATGTTCAACAAAGGTAGAAATAATAAATTTAACTAAACTATATATTTACCCATTTATTATGTGAATATTTAGGTTAGTCTTTCTCATCGGTTGATATCTTTAACACTAAATCGTGCGCACCCTTCTTCAAATCAAAATGCACCCACTGTGAGTGAATTCCTACAATATTTTCCCTTTTTATTCATGTTTTTGGGGTGTATCATGTGTCGTTTTATTTATATTACTTATTCAACTCTCGTGCTATTACCAACATAAGAACTAACGTGCTATGTGATATTTTGTTTATTGTTATTTGTGGTTATACTTTCTCATTTCAGTCAAGCTCTCACATCAGGCCCATTTGTTCCCCATTACATAAGGGTAGAGCGTCGCGTTGCCTAATTAGATCGGCTCCGTTTGATTGAGCCTTGATCTCACAACACATCGCTTACCGTGCTCACATGTACATTGCTAGATGATTATGTGGTTTGCTTTTAGATTACATATACGTTGCTCATATTTGGTTTATGCACATTTTATTAAAATAATAAACATATCAATTCTTTCTAATGTTTAAACATGATTCACTCACCAACTTTTGTTGACCCAAATCTCTATTTTTACACCTGATGTAGGTGATCAGGTTGAAGCAAGGAACACATAGGACTTGTGCCTTAGAAGAAAAATAAAGCGTTACTTGAAAGTCTTGTTTAGAACAATTTTGTGTTTGTATGGATTATGTGTTGTTTGGAATATTTCTTTTTAATTTGGAATAATATATATGAAACTTTTATAATAGTAAATGTCATGAGCTTTGATGAAAACCCAATCATGCCCTGACTACCATATCCGCTGCCGGTCAGGGTGCGTCACTCGAGACAATATCTATGTGAAACAAGTGAAAACCCCCTGCCGCCGCCGTCCTTCTATTCAAGCACCATCTAAACGGTTAAATCTGGATTTGGTTTCTACCGCGGCCATCCTTACAACAGACCACCTAAAAACAATCGTCACACCAGCCAAGAAACAATCCTACACCACCTGACGCCGCCCAAGTGACCAACCCCCCTCAATCGTGTCGGCCCACCGTGTCTCGTGCCGCCGCCCCAGTGACCAACCCCCTATTACCACTATCGCCTTTTTTATCAACCAACCATACCTAAACGTCGTTCACCCTCACGATAAAGTATAGTCAGAATATGTTGTTTGGTATTTAGAGAGAGAAAATAAGAGAGAGGTAGTTCTGAGATCTGATTATGTGTGGTTTTTATTGAGAGAGAGATAATGAAACGTGTGAGTGAATTTTGAATATAGGTTTAGGTGTATAGAAGTCTGTCAAAAAGAGAGAGAAAGTTGACATTGACTTTTGAAGGTTAGGTTGAATTTACATTGGTGCCCTTTAAAAACCCAATGCATTCCATGTGTCATGTTTTAACTAGTTAAGATGGGTTCTTATGGTTCTCACAAGTGGAGAAGGTTCTTCCTTAAACCGAATCATATATATATATATATATATATATACACGGGAAGGATATGTAAAAAATCCATGTGAGTTCAAAAAACTTGGAAAACCTCATAACCACCCTCCATCTAAAAAAATCTATTGTTGAGATTGACTATACAAAATACGTTTTTCAGAAAACATATTACAATCTGACAAAATGTTTGTAACCGTTTTTTTTTGCCTTTTCTCTTTCTTGTCTGACAGAAAAAGGTGTAACATGTGTGTTTGTTACACTAAAATCTTTTTTATAAAAACATGTAACATATTTTGTACATGCACTACACTTCAAAAAAATTCTAAGTTTGAAAATGTTACACTTCATAAAATCTTAAAAAAGCTGCTATTGAAAACAAAACAAAAAAACCGTATAACATGTGATGTTACATATAATGTAAATGAGTGAAAGGTTTAACATATTCTCTTTCTCCCTCCCGGCAAAAAAATGTTACGTGTTAGAATCTGAACAGGTGTAACACGTGGCAAAATTAGGTCCATCCATTGAGTTTCTTAAGTTTTCTTGAACTCACATGATATATATATATACATATATATATATATATATATATAATAAAAATATATATGTATATACACATATATATATATATATATATATATATATATAGGAATAGGTTTATGCAGAACCCTCTAAAATTGTGAGTACCATCAGTTTCCTACTTCCCTTAAAACAGATTTCGGGTTACCCAGGTGAACCCGTTTGTTTCCTAGGGTACAACAGCCTAAGCAGATTGTACTGCTGGGATTAGCCTAGCACCTAAAAAGATACCTGAAACAAGAGTGTGTAAAGTATAAAAATTTGGGATTCGTTGGAGGTGTGTGAAGTATGAACCATGCGATTTTTCAGTGTATCCTTTCCTGAACAAAGCACCAGGCTTTGTAGAATCCGTGAATCCGTTTAGAATCCCACAGGTCATAATTGAATACAGAATTCAATAAAAAATTAAGTCACAATTGAATTCTGAGAACTTAATTCTCTGACCAGTAGGAATGTAAACAGTCACCAGACTCAAGTCACATCTAAAAAATAGTAAAGGCGGCTCCAAGCGGCTCACAGTGATGCGAGCGTGCGAAGTGCAAAGTGCGCCATCAAAGCGCCACATTAAGCCCATCGCACTCGTCCCGGTCCCGTGCCCGTGCCCGTCCTCGGGCCCGGGACCGGGCGCGGGCGCATGTCGGGTGCTTCGCACCCTCCTGGCTACCACTGGGTGTGACTTATCACATAAGAATACATTTGTGTGGAGAATTAAAGATATAAATCAACACAGGATTTATCTCTCCTAGCAGTTAGTAGACGCGATGTCCTTGAACCAAATCCTTTTTACGTAGACGTTATTACACATCACACATTACTCTTCCTGGTCTGGCTAACCCCTCATAGTTGTGTCCATTATGGTCATGGAACACTATCCTAGTTCTGCGAGAGCTCTAGGAATTGTGCCCCCAATTCCATTTGAAGCGACCCCACTTCTCTCTAACACATGTGACTTACAAATCATTAAAAGCCATATGCTTAACCTCTCTTGATATCATTGATTTAAGTAAGAACGGACTGGGATGTTTGTAACTCCCTTTGTATGTTGAGGTACTACCCCACAGTGATGACTTTTGAGCCTAGATCATGGGATCTCCAATCTTCTAGGATAGGTTTTCCGTTGTATAAACTTACTCCAAGGGCTTTAGTCCCATTCCCAGTGACGACTTATGTACTACCTCTCTGCTTAAGCCTTTTGTAAGCGGATCCACAATGTTATCCTTTGACTTCACATAGTCAATCGTGATAACTCCAGTTGAGAGTAGTTGTTGTATTGTGTTATCCCTACGTCGTATGTGCCTTGATATGCCATTATACATTTCATTTTGAGCTCTACCAATAGCTGATTGGCAATCACAATGTATACAAATAGCCGTCACAGGCTTAGGCCATCTAGGAACATATTCCAAGAATTGACGTAACCATTCTACCTCTTCTGCAGCTTTATCTAACGCGATAAACTCAGATTCCATCGTGGATCTAGCTATAACTGTTTGTTTGGACGACTTCCAAGATATAGCTGCTCCTCCAAGGGTAAACACATAACCGCTTGTAGCTCTGGAATCTTTCGTATCGGATATCCAGTTGGCATCACTGAATCCTTCCACAACGGTTGGATTTTTGCTATAATGCAGTCCATATTTTCTCGTGTATCTCAAATACCTTAATAATCTTGCCATACCCTTCCAGTGCTCTGAACTAGGATTACTAGTATATCTACTTAGCCTACTCACAGCATATGCTAAGTCTGGCCGAGTACATGACATGAGATACATTAGACTGCCAATGATTCTTGAGTATTCCAATTGAGCAACACTCTCGCCTCTGTTTTTTGACAAATGTTGAGGGGTATCAGTTGGAGTTTGAGCTACACTCGTGTCCTCTGGATTGAACTTCTGAAGGATCTTATTAACATAATGAGATTGACTTAGCACCAAACCAGTTTGGGTTCTAATGATCTTTACTCCAAGAATCACATCAGCTAGACCCATATCTTTCATGTCAAATCTCGCTTTCAACATGTCTTTAATAGATCTGATCATCTTATCATCACTCCCAACGATAAGCATATCATCTACATAAAGGCATAAGATCACATATCCTTTAGAAGTGTCTTTCACATAGACACATTTATCGCATTCATTTATTTTGAAACCACTGTTAAGCATAACTTGGTCAAACTTTTGATGCCATTGTTTTGGAGCTTGCTTCAAGCCATATAATGACTTGACGAGTTTACACACTTTGCCCTCTTGGCCAGGAGCAGAGAAACCCTCTGGTTGCTCCATGTAAATCTCTTCCTCTAATTCCCCATTGAGAAATGCAGTTTTTACATCCATTTGATGTATTTCCAAATTTCTCAAAGCTGCAATTGCAAGCACCAATCTAATAGAGGTTATTCTAGTTACAGGCGAGTATGTGTCAAAATAGTCAAGACCTTCCTTCTGTCTAAATCTTTGATCACAAGCCTTTCCTTATACTTGTCGACAGAGCCATCAACTTTCATCTTTTTCTTAAATATCCATCAATATCCAAGTGGCTTGCACCCTGGTGGAAGATCTACTAGCTCCCATGTATGATTCTGTAAGATAGAATCAATTTCACTCTTGATGGCTTCTTTCCATTGAGGTCCATCTGAAGAGGTGACTGCTTCTCGATAGGTTTGAGGCTCACTTTCAACCATGTATGTAAGAAAGTCAGGCCCAAAGGATTTCTCAGTCCTTTGCCTTTTACTTCTTCTTAGCTCACCTTCTTCAGCCTCTGATTGTTCGTGAGTTTCCTCTCAAACAATCTCATCAGCCATTGTTGACGAACTTGCATGATTTGAAGAACTCGCAATAGTTTATTGTAACATTGAAACTCTTCTTCAAAGTAAGTCACATTTCCTGGCCTTGTCTCTATGATAAAGTCCTTGTGCATATCAGGATTCTTGGATTCATGTACAAGAAACCGATGTGAACTACCATTTTTGGCATAACCAATGAAAATGCAATCAACAGTTTTGAGCCATATTTTAAGAGCCTTAGGGGGTGAAACTATCACCTTGGCCAGGCACCCCCACACTTTCAAGTATTTATAGGATGACTTATGTCCCCACCGCAACTCATGAGGTGTTACATCCTTGTTCTTGAAAGGTATTTTGTTTAACAAAAAATTGGCTGACAAAATGGCCTCCTCCCAGATGTCCTGGCTCATCCCAGAACTTATCAACATGGCATTCTTCATTTCTTTTAGTGTACGATTCTTTCGCCCCGCGATTCCATTTGATTGGGGTGTATAAGGTGGGGTACACTCGTGTATTATGCCACTTTTTGCACACACTTCCCCAAATGGTGATACATATTCACCTCCTCTATCACTTCGAACACATTTTATTTTCTTGTTTAGTTGATTCTCAACTTCAGCTTTATACAAGATAAACTTGTCAATTGCTTCATCCTTACTCTTAAGTAAGTATACATAACAATACCTTGTATTGTCATCAATAAAAGTAATAAAATATTTATTACCACCTCTGGTAGGAATTGATTTTAAATCACACACATCAGTGTGTATCAGATCAAGGGGTTCAGTTATTCTTTCAACTGATTTGAAGGATGATCTTGTTTGTTTGGCTTCAACACATGTTTTACATTTTGTTTTAGAGTCAACAGAAAAAGTTGGTATGTAATCTAATTTAACTAACGACGCATCGAATTAAAATTTACATGACCAAGACATCCATGCCAAACATTAAGAGACTCAACCAAGTAAGCAGAAGTACTAGCACTTTTATTCATGTTTTTCTTAATAGAAATTACATTAAGTTTGAACATGCCATTTTGGGCATAGCCCTTTCCAACAATGTCACACCCCAACCGATGGCGGAAACATTGGAGTGAGACGAAATAGATTGTTCATTGCTCACAACGCTAATAATGACAATATTTAATTAAAGCCGAATTTCATTTCAATAACGATTGTCAAGTACAACATTGAAGCAAATTACAAATAACATAATACAATAAAAAATGATACAACAAATTTAGCCTAAACGTCTACTTGTGTGTATCTAAGTCCTTGCTATTTGATTTCATAGCATCCTCTTCATCAACCTGTAACATGTTTTAAAATACAATTGAATGCAAAAGCAAAGGCGAGTACACAAGTTTAAGCATAGTATACGTATACGATTAACGTTTAAACGAATCCTCATGGCAACTATGATTTTACGAGAGCATATACAAGGCATGCAATACTACTAGCCAAACCCTTACCGCGAACACGCTGTTTTAACATGGCCTCAAGTTTATGCGATGGAGGGGGATGTGTGACTTCCTATAGCGCTATACATGTTAAACGAAGGCTTAAAACAAGTTAATGACTAAAGTATCACATAAAGAATGTCCAAGATATAAGCATCACGTAATCGTATCAAGTATTCATGTGTAGAGGATTGTTTGTGCATTTCATAAAGTTTAAGTGTTGTGGTTTTGGTATAAGTAAACATGTTCTACCCAAAAAGTGTTGTAAACGAAAAGTGGGTCGAGTGTACTCACGGTTTTGCGTAGTCTTCAAACTTGATGAGTTCGCAAAGTGGGTTGACTGGTGGGATGAGCGCCGAGTTATCCTACAAAAGGAGAACTTAGGTTGCTAAGTATTCAAACGATAACGGAGGATTTAGGAATTAAAATCAATAAAGTAGTTTATACGAGAAAGTAATCACTTAGACTTAATACTCGTTTTTACACTATAAGACCCATTCGGGTTGATGTGTTTTCATGGGTTAGGATACCCATTAGAATCGTAACGAGAGATTAAGTACTTAGGTGATGGACCTAGTACCGTGACAAATAATCCTTTGATTACCATCAAGAGTTCGGTTAGTATTCATATATATATATATATATATATATATATATATATATTATAGTTTAACAATCGGTAATTTATAAACATCATGTAATTTCATAGAAGTCATGCATGGAGGTAGGAGGAGAACCTTCCTTTTAAAACCTCTCGTATAGTATACCAATGCACAAGTCGTCACAAGGACGACAAGGATGGTCATGAGTACGTTTGAACATATAAGTAAAAGACAAAAAGTAAATGAAAATATCAAGTGAGGTGGTGGATCGAAGCTTAGGATCGCCAAGGCTTCCAAGTGATCACACTCTACCAACTCAAGTCTTGTTTCGAGAACAAGCTTGGAAGGATACAACACTTGTGGGTAAAACCCTAATAAAACCAAAAGAAAGTCGTTACCCTTGGGACCTTAGACATGGTGATGTTCCAAGCTAGTCTTCCATGGAAGACTTATGGAAACATTCCAAAGGTATTTCCAAGTAGTAAGAAAAAGGAAAGATCAAAAGAGAGAGGTTAGTTAGAACTCACTTTTTAGGAGCTTTGATCTTTGAGAGAAGAAGAGAGCTCTTTAGAGCTTTTAGAGAAGATAAAAAAAGATTTAGGTGTGAGTTGAGAGTGAAGGGGAGTGTGGTATTTATAGTTGAGGTTTGGGTGTTGAGTTAGGTGAGTATTAAATGCAAGAAACACAATCCAACAAATACACTTTTGCCCAATCCATGAGCTAGAAACAACTTTCTCCGGATTATGCTATTTTTAGTCCTTGAACTTAGTTTATCTTTCATTTCATGGTAAAACTTGATATTTTCGCATGTTTTCAAGTGTATAATGTATATGTAAGTATATTTTAGGTATCAAATATGAACGTATGAGAATTTGCACGTATAACAAGTATCGGTTTGTATGTAAACACGTATTTAACAATTAAATGCATGTAAGGCAAGTATGTAGCAGGTATGAATTTTATTACGATCAAAGTCTCGGATTATAAGATTGGGAAATGAAATACGAATGCGATACAAATACAAGTTTCCATAAATAGAAATACGATTACACTTTCTAATTAAGGAAAGTACGAAAAACGAGGTGTTACAAACAAACATACCACGCTTACTTAAAACAAAAGTATCACTTTCAAAAACCAAACGAAAGCCAAACTTGTTAAGCATCCAACCCGACACAAGACTCTTGCGCAAATCAGGAACATAGAGTACATTCTTCAAAGTGAGCTCTTTCCTAGAAGTCCACTTTAAGATCACATCACCTTCTCCCTTGATATCAGCTGTAGCAGCATTTCCCATGTACAACTTCTCTTCTCCCACCACCTCTTTAAACGTATTAAAGAGGGTCTTGTCTGGGCACACATGGCGGGTTGCCCCAGTGTCAACCCACCACCCTTTTGGCTCATCAGCCACCAAATTTACCTCCTCCATCATAGCAGAGAGGTCAGAAATCATAGCCACTAAAGGCATATCATCATCAACCATAAGAGCCGTGTTACGTTTAGGCTCTTTGCATTGGTCAGCACGATGACCAATTTGTCCTCAGTTGTAACATTTCCCTTTAAAGGGACCAACCTTCTTCTTCACACCACCTCTCTTTGGCCCAAGGTCAACACCTTTGTTTTTCCCTTTGCCATTAAACTTGTGGCCTTTGTTACCCTTGTAACCCCTTGAGGATTGACCATGTTCCACAAGGTTTGCTTTTGTAGATGCTTCAACCTGACTTCCTTTGTGTGACAGTCTGTTGTCTTCTTCAATACGAAGACGAACCACAGGGTCTATAATGGTCATTTCCTTTCGCTTAAGCTTAAGGTAATTCTTGAAGTCCACCCAACTTGGAGGTAACTTTCAACAATTGCTGCCACTTGGAATGTTTCACTAAAATTCATTCCTTCAGACAAAATGTCACTAAGGATAATCTGCAATTCTTGAACTTGACTCATAACAGTCTTTGAATCAATCATTTTATAGTCCAAAAATCTAGCCACAACATACTTTTTAGTACCCTCATCCTCGGTCTTGTATTTGCGTTCCAACGACTCCCATAATTCTTTGGCAGTTGGAACTTTGATATACACGTTATACAATGCATCTGACAAGCCGTTCAACACATAGTTGCGACATAGGTACTCAGAATGTTTCCATGCATCAACAACATTCACAGATTGAACATCAGATGTCCCTTCTGCGAGAACAGGAGGGGACTCAGTCAGAAACCTCGCAAGGTTTAGAGTCGTCAGATAGAACAACATCTTCTGTTGCCATCTCTTAAAATTTAAACCAGTAAATTTCTCTGGTTTCTCAGCATGGTTAGCAACCGCTTGAACCGCTTGGGTACCAACTAATGGTCCCATGGTAGTGGATGTGGATCCAACCGTGGTTGATGTGTTTGATTGAGCAGTAGCCATTTCTGAAACAAGAGAAAAAAAATCAGGTTATGGTAAAAACAAGTTGGTTTACAGAAAACCAATGCAAACTACAAAAGTTTTGCATTACTCAACAGAAAGTTTAAAAATCAAAACAGTGAACGAGTTTTAAAATCTGTTTTAAGCTTGTAGGGAATCTGTTCACAACATAAACAAAAATAATAATTTTTATTAATGAAATTCTGTATACATGATATATACAAAAATTGAAATATACATAATGAAATACATAAGACAACTAAACTGGAAAAACATTACAAAGAAACAAAGAAATGAAAACGGAGGTGACTGAGGCACGTGAAGATCACGCTTCCCTTAAAACAGATTTCGGGTCACCTAGGTGAACCCGTCTGTTTCCCAGGGTACAACAGCCTAAGCAGATTGTACTGCCGTGATTAGCCTAGCACCTAAAAATATACCTGAAACAAGAGTGTGCAAAATATCAAAATTTGGGAATTCGTTGGAGGTGTGTAAAGTATAAACCATGCGATTTTTCAGCGTATCCTTTCCTGAATAAAGCACCAGGCTTTGTAGAATCTCTGAATCCGTTTAGAATCCCACAGGTCACAATTGAATACAAAATTCAATAAAAAATTAAGTCTCAATTGAATTCTGAGAACTTAATTCTCTGACCATCAAAGTGCCACATTGCGCTCATCGCCCTTGTCCCGGTCCCGTGCCCGTCCCCGGGCTTAGGCGCGTGTCGGGTGCGTTGCACCCTCCTGGTTGCCACTGGGTGTGACTTATCACATAAGAATACATTTGTGTGGAGAATTAAAGATAAAAATCAAAACAGGATTTATCTCTTCACCAATGTGGGGCAAACACAACTTCCCACACTTTAAAATTCCAACACAAGTTAAAATTAAATCTTATGATCTCTCATTCATTTGCTTTAATCACTAAATTATATATTATAATTTCCCAACAC